>CM016617.1:44137152-45597661 GCA_005393395.2 Gossypium australe
CTCGAATGGCTAACACCGCACGTTTTTTGAACTTAGGGGTAGGGACTAAGAGTCCAACCCCTCCTTTGCTTGGCTGGTATTTGATTCCATGAAAGAGATCTTGGTCAGAAGACCGGGTTAAGGCATTGAAGCAGAAGAGAATAAGAATATATGCTTAAAACGAAGAGGTTTCTTACCTAGATTGACAGAAACCAAAAGCTTCAGGCTTGGATTAAGAAATCGGCTGAGTCCCTACATAATCTCCACATTAGAATCGGTCCTCCAAACATAGATTAGAAGAAGTAGCCCTTCAGCCAAATTAGTTGATAAAGAATCCCTTACCACTATTCAGCCAACCATACTTACCAAGAATCTTCCAACCACAGGCCAGATGCCGAAAAGAATACGAACACAAAGCCCCTCCTACATTCGGCCAAAGCACCCAAAGTACCAAGTTAACCCCTTCGGTTTAACAACCAGTAAAAGAATATGAAAGAATCAAAAAAGAAGAAGATGCTTACCACCAAACAGGAAGAAACCGATTGAGAAGATTGGGAGAAAGAGTGACGGCAATCCTCTGAAACAAGAACGAATGAAAGGAAATGAACACACCAGGGAAATTCGGCTTTAGAAGAAAAAGTGGAAGCAAAATTTAGAGAAGAGGAATGGGGAATAGGTTTCGGCTTGAGTAGATGAGAGAAGAAACGAAAAAGAGAATGAGAGCTTAAGAGAATTCGGCCAAGGGATGGGAGCTTGATGAGTGAAGCAAATGGGAGAAGAAAGAAAAGAATTGAAGGGAAAAATGGTGCCCAAGGGTTCGGCTAAGAAGAATCAAATGAAAGAAAACAATGAAATGGAGGAGGTGGTAGGAGGGTTCGGCTATGAAGAGAGAAAAGATGAGAGGGGAAGAAAATGAAAAGAAAAGAGAGTACTATGAAGAGTTAAAGTTTCGATTTTGGTAATTGAGAGAAGAAATGAATGCACACATATGCAAAAGAGATTAAAGGATCTCCAAACTTGATTTGCTAACTCCCTACTCAAAGTGACCTATGGAAGAATCGACACCCAAACCACACACACCTAAGAACCGAAAATGCACCAAAGAGAAGAAAGAAAAGCTTCAGACCACATTCGGCACATGCACCCTGCTTAGTCCCCAAAACCGAAAGCTCCCTCCTTCAACCAAAAGTACATTCGGTCGACAATCCCAACAAGCCACAAAATCCTTGTTCATCTTCTACTTTCACTCTCATCCCACCATTTGAATCAGTTTGAAAGATTCAAATTCCACCTTTCACTCTTGTTCATTCATTTAAAATGTTTGAATTATTCCACTCCCAGTCTTCAAGGTCCCTAGCCGAATCCATCACCTCTCATCCTGACGCCAAAAAATAGAATTCCCAAAAAGGAAACTATCGACTCGAACCTGCTACCTCACTGCTCCCCTGTGGCATCATCTCCCCCCTGCTCCCTAGGCGCCACTTTGCCATTCCACCACTTCACTTCTTGTGTCAACAAACACAAACAAAAACCTTAAAGCCTGCCCCAGCCAGCTCTCCCTTAAAGTGCCCAAAATTGAGATTTTCGCCAAAGCTTCAGCTTAACCCCGAGCCTTCCCGGGGCCCCCAAACGCAACAAATTAACAAATAAAGCATACTAAACACACAGAAACACAACAGATGCAAAGCCCCTAATACCCGGATGTTACAGTTCTACCCCCTTAAAGTAATTTCGGCCTCGAAATTACCTGGTCAGAAGAGATGTGGGTATTGCTGCCGTACAACATCCTCTGGTTCCCACGTCACCTCTTCCACACTGTGATTTCGCCACAAGACTTTGACCAAAGGGACTAATTTTCTTCTCAACACTTTAACCTCTCGATTTAAGATCTGCACTGGTTCTTCTTCAAAGGACAGGTCCAGTCTTACTTCAATTTCTTCCACTGGCATAATGTGAGACGGATCAGAATGGTAATGCCTCAACATCGAGACATGGAACACATCATGTATATGTTTCAATTCTGAAGGCAGCTCAAGCTGGTACGCCACTGGTCCCACACGTTTCAATACCCAATAAGGCCCGATGAATCTGGGACTTAGCTTACTCTTCCGTCCAAACCTCATTACCTTCTTCCACGGTGAGACTTTCAAGAAAACCTGATCACCCACTGCAAATTCTATTTCCTTACGCTTCAGGTCAGCATAGGATTTCTGCCTGTCTGACGCTTCCTTCAACCGAGTTCGAATCAATTTAACTTTCTCCTCTGTCTCTGAAACCAATTCCGGACCCAACATCTGACGCTCACCCAATTCTGTCCAGAAAGTAGGAGTACGACACCTCTATCCATACAACGCTTTGTAGGGAGCCATTTGAATACTAGACTGGTAGCTGTTATTGTATGCGAATTCTGCCAACGGCAAGAACTCCTCCCAACTACCCCGGAAGTCAATGACACAACCTCTCAACATATCTTCCAAGATCTGAACTACCCTCTCAGACTGACCATCAGTCTGTGGATGAAAAGCTGTGCTGAAGTCCAGTCTTGTACCCAACGCCTGATGCAGCGCCTTCCAGAAATGCGACGTAAACCTAGGGTCTCTGTCCGATATGATCGACACTGGTACCCCATGCAACCCCACAATCTCTGCCACATACAGCTTAGCCAGCTTCTGCAGAGAATAATCGACACGAACAGGTATAAAGCGGGTAGACTTCGTCAACCGATCAACAATCACCCATACCGAACTTTCTTAGTAGGCGTAAGAGGTAGCCCACTAACAAAGTCCATCGTGATCCTCTTCCGCTTCCACTGCGGAATCTTCACCTGCTGCAATAACCTCGAAGGCAACTGATGTTCCGCTTTCACCTGCTAACACGTCAAGCATTTGCCTACAAACTCGGTAATCTCACGCTTTAAACCAGACCACCAAAACTGCTCACGCAGATCCCGATACATTTTACTCCCACCAGGATGCATAGCGAAAGGGCTACTATGCACCTTCTGAAGAATTATCTGCCTCAACTCAACATCCTTTGGCACGCAGACCCTTTCACGGAAACACAAAACCCTATCACTGTTCAATCTATAATCCTCTACCCCACCATTCTGCACTTACAGGAGTCGAGCACTTAACACATCGTCCAACAACTGCTTCTCTTTAATCTGACTTATCCACATCGGCTTCACTTGGAATTAAGCTAACAAACTTTGTAACACCCCAAACCCGGCCCAAACACCACGACCAGATCTGGCATGTCACTAAGAAGATTTTATAAAACATGTCGCGTTTTGGGAAAACATTTGTGGAGTTTAAACATTTATACCGAAAAACTTAATAATTTGATAGTTTATAAAAGATATAAGTTTTCATTTAAATGCCTTAGTGAATGAAAACCTAAAACTCTGCCTTTGCTTTATATTATTTTAGTACAAGCCCAAATTCCAATTCTACGTATAATTCAAGTGTCTGAAAATAAGCCCAAAAACTGAAAAATATAAAGTAAGTAGCCCGTTGCCTTATTACAATAAAATATAACCCAAACTAATCCAAAATATTAAATATAAATAAACAAAATAATGTCTTTTGCAGTATCCAAAATAATCCGATGCATGGCCACCTTGCGTTCCTCTACAGCCCGGTCCGATGCTCTACGTGTCTCCTGAAAAATGTCAAACAACGGGGTGAGTCACGAGACTCAGTGTGCAACCCTCGTGCACCATCAAACTGGGCCTTAGCCCCACAGAACAGATAATAAAATATAATATATCAGAAATTATACAAAGTCCAACCCAATCCTAGGTTTCTATCTGCTACACACCACCCTTACCTGCCAATCACACCATTGGGGATTTCTACAACCCACACCACTACACACCATTGATGGTAGTCATGCTGCAGTTAGCTGCACATCGTCAGATCATGGCAATAGCCACTACAACAGATCATGGCAAAAAGCCACTACAACAGATCATGGCAAAAGCCACTACAACAGAATACTTCCCCTTTCATCAATTACCCAACCCCGTGCAATCACAGAAACCAGTATACATGTTTATCATATTAAATCAACAGAACCATTCACTTTAGAATGATAGAGATCACTAACCTGATGATTCTCCTTTACCCTCTTCGGGTTTTCAACAACCATGCCGGTATTTCGGCATTTAACAGAATATAATAGATTTATAAGCATATACTAACAAACAATCTAAATGGTGTGAAAGGTTACACACCTGATTAATGCGTAGGACTACCCTCTATGTCGATACCCTCGCTAAACAGATCTACTCCCTTCTATCTACAACCTTGCTTAAAAGCCGAAAGAACACGAAGATAAGGCCTCTCCTATATTCGGCCAAGGGTTAGTGTTTTACCCGAATTATATGTTTAAATTAATAGATCTCCTTACCTTGAAATCCCGAAAGTAATACGATCCGAGTGCTATTAAACTCTGCCTTAGAAATCTAAGCGATTGAATCCCCCTTCAAATCTCGGAATACCGCAAATGAAAGAAAACACCTAATTAGTTAACCATATAGCCATTCGGCTAAGATCTCTAAAAGCCGGAAAAAGATTGAAATCTCACGAATCAACTCTTACCTTTAGTTTTCTTCAAGATTCGACACAAGCAGACACCACAGAAGGAATTCGACAATCACAGGAGATGAGATCTAGAGATTTCGGCTTTTAAGAAAATCCTGAAAAAGATGAACAAGAGGGAGATTTCGGCTAAAATACTTTAAAGAGAAAAGAAAGTAATTAGCAGAGGTTCGACAGGTAATGAAACTTCAGAGGGTTTCGGCTAGAAGAAAAAGAAAAGAAAGTGAAGAGGGAAGTAGTGATTTCGGCTTTTGAAAGAGTGAAGATAAGGAAAGAAAGAAAAAGAACAAATGCTTCAGATGGCTTTTGAAATTTCGGCACATCCCCTAGACTATACTAAACCGATTCCTCCCCCTTACTGAGTTTGATTTTCGGCCAATACTACAACCAGAAGATAGCTCCTATCTTTTTCCCTTATCTTAATCTATTAACTCCTCAAAAATAGCCCTAACTAGCACCAACTCCTCCCTCCTTTATCAGCGTAATATCCACATAATAAAAATATTAAAAATCCCTAATTAATAGCCTTGTTGCCGTCCCCCTTACTCCCCTTTAAGTGCCGAACTTGGCCCAATTACTTGGGCTTCAAGCGGCCAAGACTGGGCCTCCTCCCTTCCTTACCACTGACGCCACTTCTAGCTCCATTATAGCGCCACTTACCTTTGGGCCACAAGCCCATTTTGTCATTTAAAACACAGATAACTACCTTTTAAAGTGCTAGAGTGTCTACGCAGAAATTTAGTCAAGGCCTCAGCCCATTTTTGAGCCCAATTTGCACTCAAATTCTCAAATTAACAAATTAAACTTACAACACACAAAATGCACAGGCCCATTAAATTAGGATGTTACAGTTCTATCCCCCTTAAAATAAATTTCGGCCTCGAAATTTACCTGATCAGAAAAGATGGGGATACTGCTGTCGCATAACATCCTCTGGCTCCCATGTCGCTTCCTCCGCGCCGTGGTTCTGCCACAAAACCTTGACCAAAGGGACGGACTTCCTCCTCAACACCTTTACGTCTCGATCCAAGATTTGCACTGGCTCCTCCTCAAAGGACAAGTCTGGCCTTACTTCAATTTCTTCCACTAGCAAAATGTGCGATGGATCAGAACAATAGCGTCTTAGCATCGAGACATGAAACACATCATGTATCCGCTCGAACTCTGGAGGCAACTCCAGTCGATACGCCACTGGGCCCACACGTTCTAGTACCCGATAAAGCCCAATAAATCGGGGACTTAGCTTACCCTTCCGACCAAACCTTATTACCTTCTTCCATGGTGATACTTTCAAAAAAACTTGGTCTCCCACTGCAAATTCCACCTTCTTTCGTTTTAAATCTGCATAAGATTTCTGTCGATCAGATGCTTCTTTCAACCGAGCCCGAATTAACCCAACTTTTTCTTCTGTCTCCGAAACTAGTTCTGGACCCAACACCTGATGTTCACCTAATTCTGTCCAACAAGTGGGAGTACGACATCTCCGTCTGTATAACGCTTCATAAGGCGCCATCTGAATACTAGATTGATAGTTGTTATTGCACGCAAATTCTGCCAAAGTAGATACTCCTCCCAACTACCCCTAAAATCGATGATGCAACCCCTTAGCATATCCTCCAAAATCTGTATTACCCTCTCAGACTGACCATCAGTCTGCGGATGAAAAGCGGTACTAAAGTCTAACCTTGTTCCCATTGCCTGATGCAGAGCCTTTCAGAATCGTGACATGAATCTAGGGTCTCTATCTGATATGATCGACACAGGTATACCATGCAGTCTCACAACCTCAGCCACGTACAGATTGGCCAACCTTTGCAGAGAATAATCCACACGAACCGGTATGAAGTGAGCAGACTTTGTCAACCGATCCACAATCACCCAAATCGAATCCTTCTTAGTGGGCGTAAGAGGTAACCCACTAACAAAATCCATTGTAATTCTTTCCCATTTCCACTGCGAAATCTTTACCGGCTGCAACAACCCCGAAGGCAGCTGGTGTTCCGCCTTCACCTGCTGACACGTCAAACATTTACCCACGAATTCTGTTACTTCTCGCTTCAGACCTGGCCACTAGAATTGCTCTCGGAAATCCCGATACATCTTAACCCCTCCAGGATGCATAGCGTAAGGGCTACTATGCACCTCCTGAAGAATCATCTGCCTTAACTCCACATCCTTTGGCATACAAACTTTCTTACGAAAACACAGGATTCCATCACCATTCAAACTATAGTCCTCTCCTTCACCACTTCGCACTTGTCGAAGTCGAGCACTCAAAGCATCGTCTAGAAGTTGCTTCTCTTTGATCTGACTTGTCCACATAGGTCTTACTTGGAGTCCAGCTACCAAATTACCATCCTCATACAGACTGAGATGAGCGAACATCGCCCTCAAATCTGTTATCGCCTTCCTACTCAGCGCATCTTCTACCACATTAGCCTTACCCGGATGATATTCGATCGAACAGTCATAGTCCTTCAAGAGTTCAATCCACCTATGTTGCCTTAGATTCAACTCCTTCTGGGTAAGGATATACTTCAGGCTCTTATGGTCCGTGTAAATAACCGACTTCTCCCCATATAGGTAGTGCCTCCAAATCTTCAAAGCAAACACTACCGCCGCCAATTCCAAATCGTGCGTAGGGTAGTTCAATTCATGCGGTCTTAACTGTCGGGACACATACGCAACCACCTTTCCATCTTGCATCAACACACATCCTAAACCCGTGTGTGACGCATCACAGTAGACGGTAAATTCTTTTCCCGCCTCTGGCTGAATTAACACCGGTGCTTCTGTCAAAATTTTCTTCAGCTTCTCAAAACTCTCCTGTTGTTTGTCAGTCCAAACAAACGGTACTTCCTTCCTTAACAACTTTGTTAGAGGTGCCGCAATCAACGAGAACCCCTCAACAACTTTGTTAGAGGTGCCGCAATCAACGAGAACCCCTCAACAAACCTTCGGTAGTATCCTGCCAATCCTAAGAAACTTCAAATCTCCACCACAGACTTTGGCGGTTTCCAATCCAACACAGCTTCTATCTTCCGAGTGTCAACCCTAATTCCCTCTGCAGAAACCACATGTCCTAAGAAAGTTACTTCCCTTAGCCAGAACTCACACTTACTAAACTTAGCGAACAGCTGCTTCTCCCTTAGGACTTGCAACACCACACGAAGATGTGCATTATGTTCCTCTTTGGACTTGGAGTAAACCGGGATATCGTCAATGAACACCACGACAAACTGATCAAGGTATGCTTGGAACACCAGATTCATCATATCCATAAATGTCGCTGGCGCATTCGTTAACCCGAACGGCATCACCAAAAATTCATAATGACCGTAGCGAGTTCGAAACATCGTCTTATGAATGTCTCCTTCCTTTACCTTTAACTAATGATATCCCGATCTTAAGTCAATCTTAGAGAAAACTGAAGCTCCTTTGAGCTGATCGAACAGGTCGTCAATTCTTGGCAGTGGGTACTTGTTCTTAATCGTTAACTTATTCAATTGACGGTAGTCTACGCACATACGCATGGATCTGTCCTTCTTCTTCACAAATAGGACTGGCGCTCCCCACGAAGACACACTCGATCGGATAAAACCACGATCCAACAGTTCCTGGATCTGAGCTTTGAGTTCCACCAGCTCTTTCGGCGCTATTTGGTAAGGAGCAATGGACATCGGAGCCGTACCTGGAAGTAGCTCTATTCTAAACTCCACTTCGCGATCCGGAGGTAATCCTGGCAGCTCCTCAGGAAAGACATCTACAAAATCCTTTAGTGTCCTTACCCCATCGACAGTCACCTCCTTAGCGTCCAGAGCACTGATAAAAGCTAGAAATGCGTTGCATCCTTTCCGAATCATCTTAACAGCCTTCAATGTAGATCTCTAAAAGCCAGAAAAAGATTGAAATCTCGCGAATCAACTCTTACCTTTAGTTTTCTTCAAGATTCGACACAAGCAGACACCACAGAAGGAATTCGACAATCACAGGAGATGGGATCTAGAGATTTCAGCTTTTAAGAAAATCCCAAAAAAGATGAACAAGAGGGAGATTTTGGCTAAAATACTTGAAAGAGAAAAGAAAGTAATTAGCAGAGGTTCGGCAGGTAATGAAACTTTAGAGGGTTTCGGCTAGAAGAAAAAAAAAAGAAAGTGAAGAGGGAAGTAGTGATTTCAGCTTTTGAAAGAGTGAAGATAAGGAAAGAAAGAAAAAGAACAAATGCTTAAGATGGCCTTTGAAATTTCGGCACATCCCCTAGACTATACTAAACCGATTCCTCCCCCTTACTGAGTTTGATTTTCGGCCAACACTGCAACCACAAGATAGCTCCTATCCTTTTCCCTTATCTTAATCTATTAACTCCTCAAAAATAGCCCTAACTAGCACCAACTCCTCCCTCCTTTATCAGCATAATATCTACATAATAAAAATATTAAAAATCCCTAATTAATAACCTTGTTGCCGTCCCCCCTTACTCCCCTTTAATTGTCGAACTTGGCCCAATTACTTGGTCTTCAAGCGGCCAAAACTGGGCCTCCTCCCTTCCTTATCACTGACACCACTTCTAGCTCTATTATAGCGCCACTTACCTTTGGGCCACAAGCCCATTTTGTCATTTAAAACACAAATAACTACCTTTTAAAGTGCTAGAGTATCTACGCAGAAATTTAGTCAAGGCCTCAGCCCATTTTTGAGCCCAATTTGCACCTCAAATTCTCAAATTAACAAATTAAACTTACAACACACAAAATGCACAGGCCCATTAAATCAGGATGTTACAAACTTCCATCATCATACAAACTGAGATAGGCAAACATCGCTCTTAAATCTGATATTACCTTCCGACTTAATGCATCTGCCACCTCCGCTGTCTTAAATTCAACTCTTTCTGAGTAAGGAGGTATTTTAGGCTCTTATGGTCGGTGTAGATGATGGACTTCTCCCCATATAGGTAGTGTCTCCAGATCTTCAGAGCGAACACTACCGCAACCAACTCCAGATCACGCGTAGGATAGTTCATCTCATGCGGTCTTAACTGCCGAGATGCATACGCAACTACCTTCCCATCTTGCTTTAACACACACCCTAACCCCGTGTGTGAAGCGTCACAATAGACAACAAAATCTTTCCCAGCCTCGGGCTGAATCAAAACCGGAGCCTCTGTCAAGATCTTTTTCAGCTTCTCAAAGCTTTCCTGCTGCTTCTCAGCCCAAACAAAAGATACCCCTTTTCGCAACAACTTAGTTAAGGGTGCCGCAATCAAAGAAAATCCCTCAACAAACCTTCTGTAGTACCCGGCCAAACCCAAGAAACTTCGAATCTCTGCCGCAGACTTAGGCAGTTTCCAGTCCAACACAGCTTCAATTTTCCGGGGATCGACCCTAATCCCCTCTACAGACACAATATGACCCAAGAAGGTAACTTCTTTCAACGAAAATTCACTTACTGAATTTGGCGTACAACTGCTTCTCCCTCAGAATCTGCAGAACCACCTGAAGATAAGAATCATGCTCTTCTTCCATCTTGGAATATACCAGGATGTCATCTATGGATACCACAACAAACCGATCCAGATAGGGTTGGAATACCCTGTTCATCATATCCATAAACGTAGCTAGCGTATTCGCCAATCCAAACGGCATCACTAAAAACTCGTAGTGACCATAGCGAGTTCGAAATGCCGTCTTATGTATATCTGTTTCCTTAACCTTGAGCTGATGGTATCCTGACCTCAAATCTATCTTTGAGATGACTGAAGCCCCCTTAAGTTGATCGAACAGATCGTCAATCCTCGGCAGCGGGTACTTGTTCTTAATCATCAACTTATTCAACTGGCGGTAGTCAATGCACATACACATCGACCCTGTCCTTCTTCTTCACGAATAACACCGGCGCTCCCCACGAAGATACACTTGGTCGAATAAACCCACGATCCAACAGCTCCTGAATCTGAGCCTTAAGTTCTGCCAGCTCTTTCGGCGCCATCCTATAAGGGGCGGTGGACACCGGAGCCGTACCCGGAAGCAGCTCAATTCCAAAATCCACTTCACGATCCGGAGGCAACCCTGGAAGCTCCTTAGGAAAGACATTCATGAACTCCTTTACTGTTCTAACCTCATTAACAGTCACTTCCCTGGCATCCAATGCACTGATAAAAGCTAGGAATGTCCTGCACCCTTTCTGAACCATCTTATCGGCCCTTAACGCAGAAACCACATTAGACAAATAATTCATTCTTTCCCCTAACATAACCACCTCTTCGTCTTCTGAGGTACTCAACACCATTCGCTTAGTCGCGTAATCCAATTTAGCACGATGTTTAACCAACCAATCCATGCCTAAGATGAGATCAAACTCCCCGAATGGTAATTCCATCAAGTCAGTCAGAAACCAAACTCCTTGAATTTCTAAAGGCACATCCCTAAATAATTTGTTCACTACCATGGATTGTCCTAAAGGGCTAACCACAATCATCTCTCTAGCAGTTATTTCAGATTCTATACCTAAAGTCTTAGATACTGTGCTAGCAACATAAGAGTGGGTCGATCCAATATCAATCAAAGTAAGAAATGGCTTATCAGCTATGAGAAACATACCGGTTATGAAGTCTGGTGCGTCGCCATCCTCTCGCTGCCATGCTGCATAGACTAAACCCGGCTGTCATACATCTTATCACTAGCACCCCTACCCGGTGCTCCACGACCCCAACCAGAACCATTCCCTCCTCTGATCGAACCACGACCTCTCGGCATCTGCTGTCCACCCCTTCCTGGCTGCACATAACCCTGACCTACCATCCGTGCCCTGGTCATTTCTTGCGGACAATTCCTTATTAGATAATCCTTTGACCCACACTTGAAACATCCTCTATCTCTTCCCCAGCACTCTCCTACATGTGATCTCCCACACCGAGCACATGGGCGAAACTGACCCACCGCGGCAGGCGCCAGAACTCAAGCTGGCCCATCAAACCTAGGCCTCTTTTGAAAACCCCTAGATGACCCTAACGATCCATAACTCCTCTTATTTTTACCTCTATCCTTGTCCCTATTCTGCCTCTCAGTCCGTTTTACCTCCTCGCCTATTTTATCCTTTTCAGCTAGGATAGCAAAATCCCTCTCCCGTTGCGGAGCTAACATCTTGCATTAACACACACCCTAACCCCGTGTGTGAAGCGTCACAATAGACAACAAAATCTTTCCCAGCCTCGGGCTGAATCAAAACCGGAGCCTCTGTCAAGATCTTTTTCAGCTTCTCAAAGCTTTCCTGCTACTTCTCAGCCCAAACGAAAGATACCCCTTTTCGCAACAACTTAGTTAAGGGTGCCGCAATCAAAGAAAATCCCTCAACAAACCTTCTGTAGTACCCGGCCAAACCCAAGAAACTTCGAATCTCTGCCGCAGACTTAGGCGGTTTCCAGTCCAACACAGCTTCAATTTTCCGGGGATCGACCCTAATCCCCTCTACAGATACAATATAACCCAAGAAGGTAACTTCTTTCAATGAAAATTCACTTACTGAATTTGGCGTACAACTGCTTCTCCCTCAGAATCTGCAGAACCACCCGAAGATGCGAATCATACTCTTCTTTCGTCTTGGAATATACCAGGATGTCATCTATGGATACCACAACAAACCAATCCAGATAGGGTTGGAATACCCTGTTCATCATCTCCATAAACGTAGCTAGCGAATTCGCCAATCCAAACGGCATCACTAAAAACTCATAGTGACCATAGCGAGTTCGAAACGTCGTCTTATGTATATCTGTTTCCTTAACCTTGAGCTGATGGTATCCTGACCTCAAATCTATCTTTAAGAAGACTGAAGCCCCCTTAAGTTGATCGAACAGATCGTCAATACTCGGCAGCGGGTACTTGTTCTTAATCATCAACTTATTCAACTGGCGGTAGTCAATGCACATACGCATCGACCCTGTCCTTCTTCTTCACGAATAATACCGGTGCTCCCCACGGAGATACACTTGGTCGAATAAACCCACGATCCAACAGCTCCTGAATCTGAGCCTTAAGTTCTGCCAGCTCTTTCGGCGCCATCCTATAAGGGGCGGTGGACACCGGAGCCGTACCCGGAAGCAGCTCAATTCCAAACTCCACTTTACGATCCGGAGGCAACCCTGGAAGCTCCTTAGGAAAGACATTCATGAACTCCTTTACTGTTCTAACCTCATTAATAGTCACTTCCCTGGCATCAAATGCACTGATAAAAGCTAGGAATGCCCTGCACCCTTTCTGAACCATCTTATTGGCCCTTAACGCAGAAACCACATTAGACAAATAATTCATTCTTTCCCCTAACATAACCACCTCTTCGTCTTCTGAGGTACTCAACACCATTCGCTTAGTCGCGCAATCCAATTTAGCACGATGTTTAACCAACCAATCCATGCCTAAGATGAGATCAAACTCCTCGAATGGTAATTCTATCAAGTCAGTCGGAAACCAAACTCCTTGAATTTCTAAAGGCACATCCCTAAATAATTTGTTCACTACCATGGATTGTCCTAAAGGGCTAACCACAGTCATCTCTCTAGCAGCTATTTCAGATTCTATACCTAAAGTCTCAGATACTGTGCTAGCAACATAAGAGTGGGTCGATCCAATATCAATCAAAGTAAGAAATGGCTTATCAGCTATGAGAAACGTATCGGTTATGAAGTCTGGTGCGTCGCCATCCTCTCGCTGCCATGCTACATAGACTAAACCCGGCTGTCTTGCATCTTATCACTAGCACCCCTGCCCGGTGCTCCACGACCCCGACCAGAACCATTCCCTCTTCTGATCGAACCACGACCTCTCAGCATCTGCTGTCCACCCCTTCCTGGCTGCACATAACCCTGACCTACCATCCGTGCCCTGGTCATTTCTTGCGGACAATTCCTTATTAGATAATCCTTTGACCCACACTTGAAACATCCTCTATCTCTTCCCCAGCACTCTCCTACATGTGATCTCCCACACCGAGCACATGGACAAAACTGACCCACTGCGGCAGGCGCCAGAACTCAAGCTGGCCCATCAAACCTAGGCCTCTTTTGAAAACCCTCAGATGACCCTAAGATCCATAACTCCTCTTATTTTTACCTCTATCCTTGTCCCTATTCTACCTCTCAGTCCATTTTACCTCCTCGCCTATTTTATCCTTTTCAACTAGGATAGCAAAATCCCTCTCTCGTTGCGGAGCTAACACTCGCAACTCATCCCGCAGTCTATCTTCGAACAGCACGCAGCGCTCATAATCAGTCGCTACTATTCCTCGGGCGTAACGACTCAAGCGCAAAAATTTCGCCTCATACTCAGCTATTAATTTGCCCCATTATACCAAATTCAGGAATGCCTTCCTCTGAGCATCTACATAACTTGCCCCAACGTGTTTCCCTTGGAATGCCATCTTAAAGAAATCCCGGTCAATTCGATCCGTTGGAGTACCCTCCCTTACAGTGAGCCACCACTGATATGCCTCACCTCGAAGAAGTGACACCGCTCCTTTCAGTTTCTCCTCTGCAGTGCGGTCTAGATCATCCATAATCCTTTCAACTGCCTCTAGCCAATACTCAGCCACATTTGGAGCCACACCAGAAATACCCCTGAACATTTCAGCTCTATTTGCTCGAAGTCGCTCAGGAATAGACTTCCGAGATACCGTCCCAGTGCCTGCCCCAGCAACTCGCTCCAACACAGCAGCGTTACTTGAGACAGGGCATCATCCCCACCAGTTCTATCTTGCAATCCCACTTCTGCCACAGGTGATGCTAGCGCCTCACCTTCAGGCTCATGCCTTGCCTCCGAGAACTCAGCCTCAGCACCCCAGCCTCTACCACGGCCGCGTGCAACATGTCCACGTCCTCTAGCACTCATGTCTACTGTTTCGTCTTAATCTGATTTGCAAATTTTATGCATTAGCTTTTCTTTTCACTGTTGATTAATGAGTAGTTTTATGAGAATAGAGTTTTAAAGAGTTTTCCGTAAAACACACATATACCTAAAGTTTTCCATTTCTAAAGTAGAGTTTCTTGATTCTAACATCCATAGCGATATTTTCACATAGTATATTCACCTCATGCAAATAACTTAACAATCAGAAGACTTACCTTGCAAGCTTGGACCGGAGACTCGGGTGCCATACTTCCGGGAAGAAAACTGCATTCCCTTATATTTTTTCCTAAATCCTTTTTAGACCAACCCCGGAAATGTTTTGAACACAAAACCCATGGCTGAGCATTTAAAACTGGGCTCTGATACCAAATTGTAACACCCCAAACCCGGCCCAAACACCATAACTGGATCTGGCATGTCACTTAGGAAAAATTTGTAAAATGTCACGAACTTCAGAAAATTTTAAGTCCTCTTTTAAAACTCCAAGTTAGTTGTTCATTGGAAAACTCGTTATTCATTTAAGGAAAAATTTCATTTAGCCAAAACTTTGTGTTCAGGTGACGTTTGAAAACACTAGTCGTTAATCATAAGATTTGCTTTCAAATTTTCGTTGATTTAGTTTTGAGGGAAACCCCCTTTTCATTTTATAAAAAAAAACATCTTGTCGATCACATTTGTTATATAAACGTCTTAATATTTAAACCCAAAATAATAGTGGCCTTATTACAAATCAAAAATCCCCAAAAACAGAAAACGATAAATAAAGCAAAGTTTAATTTGAATAAAACTCGTGCATGGCCACCTCGAGTCCATTCCGGCCCAAACCATTGAATTAAGAATCACCTGCAAAAGCAAATAGAGTGAGTCATAAGACTCAGTATGCAATTAGTCCACATAAACCACAAGTGGGCCTAAGCCCCATAACATAATCGGCCAAAACCCAATTATTATAATATATCAAAATAGTCAATATGATATCCCAACCCATCCTAATATTCCGTCCTCTACACTCCGCTCTATATATCCAACCTCAACACTCCTGTGGGGATTTCTACAATCAACCCTCCATCCTCTACACTCCTCTTTGGCAATCATGTTGACAGTCATGCTGCTCAAAGCCGATATAATGTTGTCTAGCCACCGATAATTATGTGACCAAGTCACCGATATACAATAAGCCACCGAGCCATCAAATTAGTGTGACAGTGTCACCGATATACACTTCCCCTTCATATCATTATCATTTCCCAGATCCCATGCACATGCAACATAGTATAATAAGCATATCATATAATATCATACAATCATTATTTAGCACACGCGCACAATCATGCTATCGATAATAATTATAAGGCTTAATCGAAGAACAACTAACCTGGTGTTACGATTTTACCGAAGAACAACTTAATAGCCATTACCGAAATTTCGAATTTCAAACATTCCACATAAACGTTTTATACAAATAAGGAAAAGTGTGGTAATTACACACCTGTATACGAGGAGAACTAAACTCTCAATCTCGCTGACACCCTCACTCGTAGGGATCACAATGATCTGTCTACCCCGATTCGAAGCCGGCCCACAACTCGGTAGAAAGTCTCGAACGGCTGACACCGTACGTTTTTGAACTTAGGGGTAGGGACTAAGAGTCCAAACCCTCCTTTGCTTGGCTGGTATTTGATTCCATGAAAGAGGTCTTGGTCAGAAGACCGGGTTAAGGCATTGAAGCAGAAGAGAAGAAGAATATACGCTCAAAACAAAGAGGTTTCCTACCTAGATCGTCAGAAACCAAAAGCTTCAGGCTTGGATTAAGAAATCGGCTGAGCCCCTACACAATCTCCACATTAGAATCGGTCCTCCAAACATAGATTAGAAGAAGTAGCCGTTCAGCCAAATTAGTTGATAAAGAATCCCTTACCACTATTCGGCCAACCACACTTACCAAGAATCTTCCAACCACAGGCCAGATGCCGAAAAGAAGACGAACACAAAGCCCTTCCTACATTTGGCCAAAGCACCCAAAGTACCAAGTTAACCCCTTCGGTTTAACAACCAGCAAAAGAATAAGAAGGAATCGAAAAAGAAGACGCTTACCACCAAACAGGAAGAAACCGATTGAGAAGATTGAGAGAAAGAGTGACGGCAATCCTCTGAAACAAGAACGAATGAAAGGAAATGAACACACTAGGGAGATTCGGCTTTAAAAGAAAAAGTGGAAGCAAAATTTAGAGAAGAGGAATGGGGAATAGGTTTCGGCTTGAATAGATGAGAGAAGAAACGAAAAAGAGAATGGGAGCTTAAGAGAATTTGGCCAAGGGATGAGAGCTTGAGGAGTGAAGCAAATGGGAGAAGAAAGAAAAGAATAGAAGGGAAAAATGGTGCCCAAGGGTTCGGTTAAGAAGAATCAAATGAAAGAAAACAATGAAATGGAGGAGGTGGTAGGAGGGTTCGGCTATGAAGAGAGAAAAGATGAGAGGGGAAGAAAATGAAAAGAAAAGAGAGTACTAAGAAGAGTTAAAGTTCCGATTTTGGTAATTGAGAGAAGAAACGAATGCTCACATATGGAAAAGAGATTAAAGGATCTCCAAACTTGATTTGCTAACTCCCTACTCAAAGTGACCTATGGAAGAATCGGCACCCAAACCCCCACACACCTAAGAACCAAAAATGCACCAAAGAGAAGAAAGAAAAGCTTAAGACCACATTTGGCACATGCACCTTGCTTAGCCCCCAAAATTGAAAGCTCCCTCCTTCAACCCAAAGCACATTCGATCATCAATCCCAACAAGCCACCAAATCCTTGTTCATCTCCTACTTTCACTCTCATCCAACCATTTGAATCAGTTTGAAAGATTCAAATTCCATCTTTCACTCTTGTTCATTCATTTAAAATGTTTGAATTATTCCACTCCCACTCTTCAAGGTCCTTAGCCGGATCCATCACCTCTCATTCTGACGCTCAAAAAAAGAATACCCAAAAAGCAAACTATGCGACTCGAACCTGCTCTCTCACTGCTCCCCTGTGGCGTCATCTCCCCCTGCTCTCTAGGCGCCACTTTGCCACTCCACCACTTCATTTCTTGTGTCAACAAACATAAACAAAAACCTTAAAGCCTGCCCCAACTAGCTCTCCCTTAAAGTGCCTAAAATTGAGATTTTTGCCAAAGCTTCAGCTTAACCCCGAGCCTTCCCGGGCCCCCCAAACGCAACAAATTAACAAATAAAGCATACTAAACACACAGAAACATAACAGATGCAAAGCCCCTAATACCCGGATGTTACACGACCCCTTTCTAAAGTATGATTTAGGTTTTTTAGACCTTCTAAAGGGACAAAGTGATTATGATTGATGATGGTTTATTGATATGAAATGTATGTTTGTAAAAGTTCCAATTTGACCGGTAATGCCTCTTAACCCTATTCCGGCGATGGTTGCAGGTTAGGGGTGTTACACCTAGCATCGCAACCCACAACTCGTGTGAGCATATACGGTTACATCCTTTTTACATGTAACATGTAAACATCTTGTAAAATGTTTAATTACATCATTTTTGGTAAGTTAAATTTTAAGTTCATTACAAATTTATTAAGATTTAAGCAAGCTTACCTAATTTTGGTTTTTCTTCCTTGTAGATCACCGGATATGAGATTTCAATTGGATTTCTTTTGGATATCATACTATTAGTAACTTATACAGTAACTAATTGTTTATTTTGGCCCGCTTATAAGTGACATGTAATTAGGTTGTTGTCTATATGTGTTGTAAGCATTATGGATATGTTTTGTGTTATTTGAAGTATGAGATGTGTATATTGATGTAAATCTTAATTAGTATTTTGGTTGATTGTGGTGTGTAATGGCAATGGTATGATTTTGGTTCTCAATACATTTTGAAAGGTTGATTTGGAATGGTTGAATTGGTGCAAATGCTTAGGTAACTTGGTAAATCTTAGTTGATGATTTTGGTCTTAATAAATGAGGTATATTTGATAGTTGAAGAAGTATGAAATGCTAAGTAGTTGCACTTGAATAGATTTTGTTTTAATGTGTGAATTGTGGTGCCAAGTTATGGCATATTGGCTAGGCACATAGGATGAATGATTTGGCATGTTTTAAGTATGTTTGAATGTGTTTTAACCATGTAAAAGTGATTGGAAAAGATCTAGTTTGGTGTCTAAGAAATGAATGTTGATTTGGCTTTCATTAGGGGTCATTTTGGGTGCACATGGCCATGTGACCGCTATTTTCAGTTTTTTCCACATTTTTCTATTTTGTTTAAGATTAGTCCCTATTTGTTTTCAAATTATTTCTAAGGTTCCATAGGCTCGATTTAATGTCGTTTTTGTATGAATGCTATTATTACTAATTGGACATTGATTTACGATATTTAAATTGATTTTTGAAATATGTTTAAATATTATCGGATATGTTAATCGTCGTAATATTTTGTGACCCTATTCCAGTGACAGAGACGAGTTGGGGTGTTACATAGGGAGGGGAAACATGTCAGTGTGCATAGCACCTAGTTGCCCCTCGATAATAGGAAATGGTTAGTGGATATGTATGTGCATATGTTGTGGTTGGTGGCCAACCAAGAGCATTGATTGGTTAAATTATTTTAGTCTAAATTTATTTCAAGAGTGGGATAGAAAGGGACGAGGGAAGAAAAGGAGAAAACTTCATTTCATTTTCTTTGTTTTTCCTTTGTTCTTTTCGATTAGAACTAGAAAGAATGACTCCATTTATATAAGGGAGAAAACAACAATTTTGGCTTGTTTAGAAGTTCTTTTGAGTGCTGGTGGTAATTTTCCTAAGCCCTTTCTTAGTCATAGTTGTTATTTAAGTTTGTGGTAGGAATTTTTGTGGAGAGATTATCTGAAAGTTTTTGGAGTAGGGAGAAATCTCCTTTCTAGTTGTAAATGATGCATGTCACAGTAGTTAAATTCTCATTTTTCGTTAAAGGAGTTTAGTTGATGTTGTGGCTGTTTCCAATTTGTAATTGTGAAAATTCAATGTGTTTAGCTAAAGAAATGGGGGAATGTCCTAGTGGAAAAGGGAAGAAGCTTGTTAGGTAGATAGAAGCGTCCTTGGAATATTTTTGGTGAGTTCCTTTAACTTTTATGTTTAATAAATTGATGAGGTAGCATAAAGGTATAACTGTCCATGTAAGCTAAGTGATGTCTTTAATTTATTGACCGCGTGTTGTTTAAGTCTATTTGAAGTTAAAATCCAACAACTTGTTAGCATCGACTATTAGTAAGTTAGGAATCTAATTGAGTTGACCATTGGTTGTAATTTTTGTATTCAAGTAATTGTATGTTTATTTTGAATGTGCTTCTTGTGTTAGCGAGCTGTAAAGATAGAAATTGAATGTGAGTGTAAAGATCAAAATGGTTAAACCTTCCTTGGTGCCAGTGGCTCGTATCCAGAGATGGACAAATAGAGGGAATTGAGGTGACTGTTGAAGTGTGTTTTTTGATGGGAGAACCAAATTGTGTTATGAACGGAGAATAATAGTTTGATATGTTTTTTCCTCTGTTAGGGCATATAAATGCAAACCTTGATTGGCGAAAAACCCTGGGCTTGCGGGGGAATACAAATTTGTTCAAATTTCAAGGTGGCTTTGTTGAGACAAATGAAATAATGGCTTTGTGGAGGTACGATATGTTAGGATCAGGGACTAACACAAGGAAAGGTCCATGAAATTCTGTAAAGTGTTTATATGTGAGCTCTTTGCAAAGAATATGTTAGGATCAGGGACTAACACAAGGAATTGTCTGTACAAAGTATCTACGAACTATCATTGTATTGTATACATAAGTTGTCTTTATAAAGAATATGTGAACTGATAATGTATTGTATGCGTGAACTGTCTCTGCGAAGTATGTGCAAATTGTCATTGTATTGTATGCATGAGCTATCTTTGCAAAGAATATGCGAATTGTTAATGTATTGTATATGTCAACTGTCTCAGTGAAGCATGTGCCAAATCTCACTGTGTTGTATGCATGAATTGTCTTTGCGCAGAATATGCGAACTATTATTGTAAAGTATAAGTAAATAGACCTATAAGGTTATACGAACTCTATGTAAGTAATTATGTGCGAGCGAACCTAGTAAGTATATGGTGATGTGCGACCTGTGTCACTGTACAAACTGTAGCAAGGTGTAGGCTATAGCAAAGGAGCGAACTGTGATAATGTACAATCTTTGACAAAGTGCGAACCTCGTCAAGGTGTGAACTATGACAAGTAAAGCTGTGGTATTATACGAACAAAGGGAACATGCAAGCTGTAGCATTGTTTACGCTATACTGATTTGGTTTTGTTTAGTTCCTCCGCTAAGTTTAGCTTCCTATCTTGTTAACTTCCAGCATGCTGAATATGCACAACTTGAATTGGTGTATATGTTGTTGGCATGCTTGTGTGATTTTTTGTACACATGTTTGCCTAAGAGTTTTCGCTTGAAAATCGATTTAACTAACCTTTGATTCAAGGGTTGTAGGTTTTCAGAACTTACTAAGTTCATTTTGAATTTACCCATTTTTCTCATTCTATTTTTCAGGTATCTTAGGTTATTGCAAACTTCAAATAGGGACTCAGCTAGATCAAGGCCTCATTTGTAAGCCATTCCTTTGTTTTTTATTTTGTAACATGTACATACTGGGGCAGCTTGCAGACTTGGACAACTTATAGTTTTATTTTGTTGTACTTTGATCTGGTTCATACCCTAGTCCAGTTTTCTTTTGTATAAATTGTTCAATTGTGGCACTTCACCGAACATCAAATTTCATTCTGTATTTGATATTACGTATTCATATTATTGCTTTTGGCTTGTGTTACAAATTCAAGTTCGCTAAGTGTCATTCATGGCATGTTCGTTGTCTACAATCTGTTTGTATGACTTAAGAATTGAAACATTGTTTTTCTTATTATTGCGTATCGACCTCAGTCCTTTCGGTAACACCATGGTTCTTCAGTCGACCTGTCAAACAAAGAGGTGTTACATTTGAGTTGTCAAGAAGTATATGCAATTACTTTCCCTTCTTGCACTAATACACATAATAAACCGTTGTGAGATGCATTGTTGAACACTACAAAATTCTTTCCTGACTCAGGTTGTGTTAGAACCGATGTCCCAATCAACATAGATTTCAATTTCTCAAAACTTTGCTAACACTTCTTAGACCATTCAAAGCTAATATTCTTTTGTAGCAATTTGGTTAATAGAAGAGCTATCATCGAGAATCCTTTTACAAACCGTCTATAGTATCCCACTTAGCCTAAAAAGCTTCTAACTTCCATAACGTTATTTGGGGGTTTCTAATCTAGAATGGATGAAATTTTGCTTGGATCAACCCGAATACCTTCAACCAATATCACATGCTCCAAAAATCCCACTTCTTGAAGCCAAAATTCACATTTGTTAAATTTAGCATACAACTGCTTTTCTCACAAGACTTCTAACACTATTCTCAAATGTCGATCATGATCTTCTTCATTCTTCGAATAGATCAAAATATTGTTGATAAATACAACCATAAAATAGTCCAAATATGGATGAAAGATCCTGTTCATCAAGTCCACGAAAGATGTTAGGGCATTGGTAAGCCCAAAAGGCATTACCAAGAACTTATAATGACCGTACCAAGTTCTGAGGGTGGTTTTTAGTACATCTGACTCATTGGCCTTGAGTTGATAATATAAAACAATCTGCTCCCTTGATTTGGTCGACAAGTCATCAATTCGAGGAAGTGGATATTGGTTCTTTATCATTACCTTATTCAATTGTCGGCAATCGATACAAAATCCCAAGGTTCCCTTATTTTTCTTCACAAATAGAACCAGAGCTCGCTGCAATAATACACTGGGGCTTGATAAACCCTCGATCTAGTAGTTCTTGCAATTGAGCTTTCAATTTTGTTAACTTAATTAGGGTCGTTCTATAAGGAGAAATTGAAATCAATGTAGTTCCAGGTGTTATTTCAATAGCAAACTCAACTGCTTTATCAGGCGACAAGCTTGGCAATTCTTTGAAAAATATATCTTAGAATTCAGAAACTGTGGAAACTTTATCCAAAGAAGATCTAGACATGCATGTGTCCAATATATAGGGTAAATATGCCTCACACCCTTTTTTAATCAATTGTCGAGCCGATATTGCAGAAACTATATTGGTGAGGCATTCAGACACGTCAGCATCAACATTTATTATCTCACCTCCTATAGCTTTCAACGAGATTATTTTTTGTTTTCAATTGACCACAATATCGTGCAAAGTCAAACAATCCATACCAAGTATTACATCAAACTCGTCAAACAATAATAACATCAAGTTGGCCAAAAATTCACGACCCTAGATTCAGTGGGCAAGTCCAACAAAATTTATAACAACTCCTAAAAAATTCACGACCCCACACATCAAACTCTGCAGCTTCTACTGGTATATTTCTTTCCAAAACTAATGACGTGCATGTTGGATCACCGGTAAGCCCCATGGCGCAGTAGAAAAATTATTTCGACAATCATCAACCACGAATCCATATATGAGATTCACATAGTCTAGTCCAATATTTACTACACAATCATACAACTTATTTGATTAGGCCCAAGGGCCCATTGGCCCCATACGGCCCCTTTCGGCCCATCGTGGCCCAAACAGCCTAAACCCACAAGAACATTCATGATGGCCTCAACTATCGTGTCGAAGCTCCCACAAGTGCGCTCGCACGCTCGTGTGGCTACCATTATCGTGTGACCGGCATTTCGGCATTTGCCACTATACAGCTAGAGTAGTGCGAAATACACACCTGATAGGAATCTGGAGTTAATCCGTGCTCCGAACACTTCTATGCTTAAACGCCAACCAAGGTATGCTTACTCTCCTCAAAGATCGCTCTATTTAAAGCCTACTTCTCGCCTAACCTCATGTTAGCTTCCCGATGTGGGATTTCACCTTCAGCAGAGTTTTAATTCCATCACAACCACCTGCCGTCCCAACTTAGCAAAATAATCAACCTTTGCGTGCAAAGGGATTCGAACCAAAGTCCTCTTGATAGCCATGTCACGCCACCACCACTAGGACACAAGCTCATTTGTGACTTAAAACATGCACAAATATTTATAAAGCCTATGTGCCACTATCCAGATTCTTTTAAGAGCAAAATTTAAAAATTCTGCAAGGGCCAAGACTTGAACCCAGGCTCCCTTACAACCTTAATGACGCCACAACCACTAGGCCACATGCTTCCTTGAGTCATGATTTCCCCAACAATATTCTTAAAGCCTACTCACTTACATCCAGGGTTTTATTCACCTAAACCAAAATTTTTCCTAAAGCCCAGGTTTGAACCCAAGACTTCACGGAAGCCCCCTAACCTTCCAAAATCACTCACCTAATAGGTCGAACTTGCATTAGTACCGTTCTTTTGTTCTCAAAAATTTTAAACGTTCCCATGCCCAAAGCCCAATAGGCCCAATTCTACTAGGCCCAAATTCAGGGTGTTAAAGTTCAACCATTGATAATCTCTTGCATGTAAGTTCGTTTTGAGCATATTTCTCATAAATTTAATTTTTTTGAGATCGTTGTAACTTAGTTTATCTAGTAGCCTAGAGACTAATTTCTGATTTTATCAAAGTTTTGAAAATTCACCATTGATATTTTCGAAGCTTTTTGGTGGTAAATGGTTTAGTATGAAGTTTGACGATGATTTTAGGCTAGTTTGTTAAGTGATTTTATATAATTTTTATGTTTAGGAATTAAATTGAATATAAATTAATTATCACATGTTTTTCTTGTGAAATATTAGCATATGGGGGTTGTTTTGGATTATTAATAAATTTGGTTGAGATTATTTAGGGTTAAATATGAAAATTTAAATTGTTTTGGTGTTAAGGACTAAATTGAATAAAGTGTGCAAGTTTAGGGAAAATTGTAAAATAAAATTTAAAGGTTTCATGCATAGAAATGAGTTTGATAATGTATTTGAATTTGATAAATTGAATTTAATCATTACAAAGATCAATAATTGAATCGTATAGAGGATAATTGAGGAAATGGAGAAAATCGCAGGTTAGTCCCTACAAGTCAATCGATAGCATATCTTAGGTAAGTTCATAGTATAGATGAATATATGTATATACATTTATAACTTGTGATATTACGATTTGGTTAATTATATTCGGGTTGAATTTTGATATGAAATTGAAATTATAAAATGTTTACAATTAAGTACAAGTGAGAAATGATTATTTAATAGTTAGTGAATAATATGGTTAATTGATATTGAAATGAATGTAATTGATTTATACCATATGTATGGATAACGTGGAAGTGCCTCTGATTTATAATGTTAAGAATTCTATTAAATGCCCATTTAAATGTAGTAAACAATTAGGATACGATTAGCATGCCAATAGGGTTAGAACGCGCGCTTGTACATAATTGTACTTCGGTGCCTCTGTTCACACTACGGTGTCTTTGTTAGCATCTCGATGCTCTCTAGTGTGTTTTGGGAAAACCTGTGTATCCAAGTCATGTTGCTATAGTTCATCGGGCTATGAAAATTATGAATAAACTCAAAATGACTTGTTATTTTCAATGATTAACCATTAAAAGGTTTGTATTAAAGTAATAACATGTTTGAACATTTTATTTGGTATTAATGAAATGAAATGTTTGTGTAATGTATATGAAGGTTTTGGTTAAACCATTAATGAGCATTAATTATTTGAGGAACTAATCCTGTATTAATCGTGTGAATTCTTGTACATGACTATCAGGTTAAATTAATCTAAGCTTTATTAGTTTTTATATTAGTAATTGAGGTAAGTTAATTTGAATTTCATCTATGAACTTACTAAGCTCTATAAGCTTACTCTGTTTGTTCTTGTTTTCTATAGTTAATGTTTTCCTGAACTGGTCAGGCGGATCAACTTCAAGGCTCACACTATCAAGCTTCTATTTCAGTAGCTTTTGATTTGGTTCTTTTGGTTTGTAGCATGTATATAAGGTTTTGAAGTTGTTAATGTTTGGGAATTAGGTTTGGAAAAAGCAGCAGAAAATAAATTTAGGGAAAAACTAGAGATTTAATTTTTTTTCTTAAAACAAGAACTTGGTTGTGATATCTAAAGTAATAAACACTTAACCAAAATTGTACCTTTTTAATTCTTCTAGGATGAACGCTTTGACCAAGTCGTCTTCTCCGCTATCCTCAAGCTCACGTATGCGGAGTGTTGGCTCACTTCGAATTAGAAAATTTTTCACAAAAATTATTAGTGGGGTAATTTCACAATTTCTCTAAACTTTTGGGACAAGTTGTAAATAAGAAAAATATCTTTAGAAATTTTCTGAAATAATTTCTTAAAAGAATTTTCTCTCTACTACTTTATCTTGAACTCAAGTGTGTAAAACATAATGACTCGAGACTCTTTATATAGGGAGAGTTTAGAGAGTTAAACTATGATTAAACTTAATCACTTTAATATTAAATTAATATAATACTTATCAAGATAAATATTAGATTAAATTTAATATTAAATCTTATTAAATTAGTAGAATATTTATCTACAAAATAAGCTTTAAAATAAATTTAATATTAAATTTATTAAAATATTATTATTTTTGGAATAGTTAATCTGAAATCAAATTCTCTGGAAGAGTTCTAGTAGGAGTGTAATTCTTCCACTGCTCAAGCACTGAAGAACCACCACGGCCGACCATTTTTTGGCCACCAAAATGTCGTCGTCGTATAAGCTAGTCACCCCAAGCTAGTTCGATTTATGCCAGTTCGGTCCGAGTTAGTGATGGCCTGACTGGTTCGGTCCAGCTATCAGTTGGACCGTCAGCCCGATTTCATATACCAGACCCAATTTAACAGTTTTTGGGTCTTGGTTTCGATTTTGGGCTCGAGAGCCCAATTTACGATCTCAAGTCCAATTTTCAAGTTCAATTACTCATTGGGCCAATTGTCTCACTTGAAAGTTAATTTTCAAAAATATCATATTAATTTTAATTAATTTAATTTTACTTGATCAAAATTAATTTTTCCAAAAATCACTAAGATTTTCCAAATAAATTTTTCAAGAAAATTCTTTAATCAAATTCTTTAGTTAAACAATTCTTACGACTGCCCAATGTAATTCCACATCGAATAAATCGACTCAATTAAATTATTTCTAAAGTTGTAGAATTTTCTTCTAATTCAAACGCAGTCCAATCGAGCTTTTGTTGAGCTATTGGAAGGACCAATCATGTAACATCCTAAAAAAATTTGGGTATCAATATGTTGCATGTTTTTGGTGCTTAGCTTGTGAATAATTAAATTTGTGTGCTTATTATAGTCATAAGAAGGCTCGATTCTGAAGTAGAATAAATTTTAGTAATGAGAATTTTATTGAAGTGGAACAAGTGATCCTGATGCTTAAGGTAATTTAAGTGTAAAAAGCTAGCATAAGATGAGCTGGTAGCAAGGTGGTGTTGGCGCATGAGTGATTGCTTGAGGGGAGAGGTTCGAATCCCATGGATAGCATTTTGGTGACTATTATTTTTGCACCTATATGGCATGTGTCGGTCAAGCCTTACTTATGGTAAGGTTGGACTAATTCTTTTATGGAAAATAGACTAAAGGAAAAAGGCAAGTGTTAACTTAAGGTAAGGAATCAAAAGGTTTTGGTATGTAAGGGGGACATAAGGCTTGAAATAAGGGAAGGTGTTTTGGAAACTTTTGAATGGCCTTTTTGACCATGAATGTGGACGGCATAGGGGGCTAGGGGGATGGCCGGTTTTTGGTGTTAGTTTGGTAGGATTAGGTGCTTGATGAGCACATTTTCCATTTGGTCATTTGGTGCTTTTATCAAATTTTTCTCTCTAATTTTCCCTCTCCCTAGCCGAATGTGCCATAAACTTTGAGTAAGCAATTGTTTCTTTTTGCCATTTCTTTTGACCATTTCGGTCTTAGGTTTCTCATTCTCTCCAAACCTTTTTCTTCTCTTTGTGACTGAAACCACGTAGCCATCAAGGATCATTTCTTTTCTTCTCTTTTTCCTCTTCATTGCCGAATGCATTTTGGTCTCAAAGTTTCTTTTTGATTCATCTTCCATCCTTGAGAACTGAAATACAAACCTCTCATCTCCATTTTCTTTTCTCTTCTCCCTATTCTCTTTTCCTCTCCATTTTATTTACCATTCAAACACATCCTTCCTTCATTTTCCTTCCATGGCCGAATGCTTGTAAGCATCCCCATAGCCAAAATTTATTTTCCTATCTATTATATCATAGCCGAATCTCTTATTCTTCTTTGACCTTGTTCTCAATCATTTCTTTCATTAAGCTTTGGACAATCATAAGATAGTCGAGGGCCGAACCACCATCTTGTCAAGTCATCTTGAAAGTTATTTAAGTTCGGATCATATTTAGCAAGGTAAGAAGGAACTCTTCAAGGATTTTTGATCACTCTCGTTTTTATCAATGACTATCATTGGGATTTGTTATAACCGAAAGTTTTTACGTATAGGAATCCTTTGGAAATCACTCGGGATTTTAAGGTAAGCCGAGTTCGCCCTTTTAAGCCATTAGTATTAAAATTTCCGATATATTGTAGGACTAATAATCCTTTGTCAATGGAGGCAAGCAAGATAGGGACAAAAAGAGTTGTTAATAGCGTTTGGAAGAGGGGTGGTTCCGCTATTCCCCCTAAATTCAAACGAAGGGCTATCAGCAATCCGAGATTTTCCACCGGGTTGTGGACCCTCATCCGGCGAAAATCAATTATTTGAAGTCATTCGTACTCCTGAGACATTCTTTGTTCGTGGTTCTTCATCTGGTTATGAACCATCAATCGGGGAGAAATCACAAATAGTTGTTGTTCGAGATTCCGAGGGTAAAGATTTAGATCGTTTATCATTAGTATAGTTTTATATTAAATATTAGTGTTCTAATCAAGCGTGATAAATATTTAGGTATCGACGAGCGGGAAAGTTTAGTTCTCACCGTAATCAGGTGTGTAACTTCACACTTATCTTATGGGTTATATTATACCGTAAGCGTTAGAATAAAAAAATCGTAAAGTCGGTAAAATTTGAAAATACGGTATATTAGCATTTTTTGGTCTGAATGCATGAAATCGGTATTAAGGTTGTGGAAAAAAATTACGGATTTGCCCTTAATGGGCTATATTGTTAAAAATTGATATTTTGGGCCATATGATTATTTTGTTAAATTGGCCAAGTGAGAAAATTGTGAAAAGGCCTCATGTGTTAAATGGGCCAAAGTTTGCTAGATCGTTAAATGGGCCAAATTGCTATTTTGACTAATGGGCCAAATTGATAACTTGTAATATGGGCTTTTTGTTGAAATTTACCTTATGAATAATTGTTATGCATTATATATATATACATGACTGCATGGGTTGGGATAATTGATGAAGAGAAGAAAGGCCTGTTGCCAAAATCTAGTTCGGTGGTTCTGCCACAAATATTATAAATGGCCTGTTGCCAAAATCTAGTTCGGTGGTTCTGCCACAAATATTATAAATGGCCTGTTGCCAAAATCTAGTTCGGTGGCTCTGCCACAAATATTATAATTGGCTTAATGCCTGCTATTGGTGTGTTGGCGGGGTGGGTTGACTTGATCCCCACAGGTGTGATGGTTGGTACGGGTGGTGTGTAGCGGATGGAAATTAGGCTTGGTTGGGAATTGCATATCACATGCATATTTATTTGATTTATATTTTGTACATTTGTAAATGGGCTCAAGCCCAAATGAAATGCTTAAATGATTCTGGCCTAGTGAACAAGGTAAGTGGGTTACACATTGAGTTCTAAGTAACTCACCCTGTTTTTCTTACCCATCTCAGGTAATGACAATTGATGGAGGCTTGGGCCGGGGATGACTTCGTGTGGAGGCCATACTACGAATGATGAGTTATAAAAACTTTGAATTTCTATTCAGTATTTTTATTTAAGTAATATTTCAATTGCGATGTAATAAGTCCTCTGGTATTATTTTTATGGATTTTTATGCGTGGATGGATTTTAATATGTTTTAGTTACTTAAATGGGGTTTGTTTAATTTTTTATAAATGTTTTCTTAAACTTGCGTATAAAAAGGGGGTTTTTCTTAAATATCACTTACTCGTAGAATTTTGTGAAAACTCTTTTATAAATTTATTTCAACCAATTATTTAAGTTTTTAACCGATTATTTCTCTGAAAGTCAAATTGTAAACTCTTATGTTTTAAAATCATGGTTTTCAAATAAATCTCGATTTTTGATAAACTCCATCTTCAAAATCATTTTGAAAAAAATCGTTTTCATTAAAAGCATTGATGACTGAACGTAAGTTCGAATTGTGTGGCATGCGAAGTCTGGTCTTAACGCATAGGCCGGGTTTGGGGTGTTACATTTTATGGTATCAGAGCCAGGTTCAAAACTCGGCTGTGGTTTGGGTTCAACAACAAATTTGTTTTAAAAACTATTTAATTTCTAGACTTCATGTTTTAAAAGTAGTATGGCACCACGAGCATCCGGCACCAAGTCAAGTAAGTATTTGAATATTAAATATTCATTATTGTGATATGATCATAGGAACACTCTAGAACTTCTAGTTTTAGGTGTTGAAAACGATAGAGATTGAGACTATAGGATGTGATTGCGAAAACAACTTTACCTCTTATATCTCATAAAATATCGTTAATAAACACTGAAATAGTATTCTGATTCATAAAACTTGTAATCAGATTAAATCGAATTAGTCATTATGAGCATTAGAGGACGTGGTCGTGGACGCGGTAGACGTGGCCGTGGTAGAGGACGAGGTGCTGCGTCTGAAGCGCCGGGTCATATGCCGGAAATGGATGCACCTGCATCACCCGGGAGTGAGACTGGATCACCTGACCATTCGAGAGAGGACAATGCTTTGACTCAAGCAATGATGCGAGTCTTAGAGAGGGTTGCTGGGACTAGAACTGGTCCAGCAATTCGTGGATCAATATCGGAACGACTCAAGTTAAGTGGTGCCGAGGTTTTTAGAGGTGTCTCCGGTGTAGCTCTGAATGTTGCGGAATACTGGCTCGAGGCTGTAGAACAAATTATGGATGATCTGGAGTGCATCGTCGAGCAGAAATTGAGAGGAGCTGTGTCCTTGCTAAGGGACGAGGCGTATCAATGGTGGCTTACTGTTCGAGAAGGCACCGAGGCTGCATTGGTTACTTGGGATTTCTTTAAAGCTGCTTTTTAAGGGAAGTACATCGGGACAATAGAAAGGAATTCTTGAATTTGGTTTAAAGAAGTAAGGCGGTGGCAGCTTACGAGGTAGAATTTCTTAGCTTGAGCCGTTATGCTCGCACAATAGTGCCGACTGATCATGGGTATTGTGTACGCTTTGAAGATGGGCTGAATGATGAGTTGCGGGCACTGATAGCCCCACAACAAGTACGGACTTTTACCTCGCTTGTAGAGAAAGCCAAGATAGCTGAAGAGGCTAAGAACTCAGAACACCAGAATCGGGAAAAAGTCAGAGGCAAGAGGGATTTTAAGTACTTGGGTTCTTCTAAAAGGTTCCAGAAGAGGCTACGGAATGACGAGCCAGCTCAAGCTAGAGCACCTGTGACTACCAATCAGAGTTGAGACTGTGCCGACTGTGGGAGACGACACCCCGGAGAATGCTGGAGGAAAACTGGTGCCTGCTATAAATGTGGTTCCAAGGATCATCAGTATAAGAATTGCCCTCGACGGACTGATATGACTTAGGAAGCTCGTAACCCTGATGCTCAGTCAGCTAGGGGTACTCAGTAGCCACCAAGAGGTCGTGGACCTAAAGGTATTGGACGTGGTCAAGGTGCACCGGGTCGAGGTAATGGTTTTAGAGGTAACGCAGAGGCAAGACAACCAGGATTGGTCTATACGATCAGGCGTCGGGAAGATGGCGAGGCACCTGATGTGATAACTGGTACGTTCTTCATCTTTGATGTACCTGTTACTGCTTTGATAGATATCAGGTCTACACACTCGTATATTGCTAGTGCTATATCTGGAAACCTGAATATTAGATCTGAGATTACCGATAGAGAGATGACGGTACTTAGTCCTTTAGGACAGTCTGTAATTGTGAATAAACTGTTTAGAGACGTGCCCTTGGAAATTCAAAGAGAAATATTCTTAGCGGATTTGATGGAATTGCCTTTCGGCGAGTTTGATCTTATTTTGGGCATGGATTGGTTGGTGAAGCACCGGGCACAATTGGATTGTGCCGAAAAGTGGATGTCAATAAGGACTGTGGATGATAAGGAGGTAGTAATGATAGGCGAGCGAAGGAACTTTTTGGCAAATGTAGTATCTGCTTTGAAGGCAGAAAAGTTGGTGCGAAAAGGGTATAGAGCATTCCTAGCCTTCATTAGTGCTTTGGATGCCAAGGATTTATCGGTGGAAGGTGTGAGAACGGTGAAAGAATTTTCAGATGTCTTTCCCGAAGAACTTTTAGGTCTACCTCCAGATCGGGAAGTAGAGTTTGGCATTGAGTTTTTGCCCGAAACGGCTCCAGTGTCCATTGCTCCTTATAGAATGGCGTCGAAGGAGTTAGCGGAGCTTAAAGCTCAAATTTAAGAATTGTTAGATCGGGGATTTATTCGACCGACCGTGGGGAGCACCGGTTTTGTTCGTCAAGAAGAAGGATGGGTCGATGCGAATGTGCATTGATTATAGGCAGTTGAATAAATTGACGATCAAGAATAGCTATCCATTGCCGAGAATCGACGATTTGTTTGATCAATTGAGAGGAGCTTCAGTTTTCTCCAAGATTGATTTAAGATCGGGTTATCATCAACTCAAGGTGAAAGAGGCAGATATTCATAAGACGGCATTCTAAACTCGTTATGGACATTATGAGTTTTTGGTAATGCCGTTTGGTTTGACCAATACACCAGCTGCATTTATGGACATGATGAACCGAGTCTTTCAACCTTATCTAGACCGGTTCGTAGTGGTGTTCATGGATGATATCTTGGTATATTCAAGGAATGAAGAAGAGCATGACTCACATTTACGCATTGTGTTGCAAATTTTGTGAGATAAGCAACTTTTTGCCAAATTCAGTAAATGCGAATTTTGGTTGAAGGAAGTGACTTTCTTGGGGCATGTGGTGTCAGCCGAAGGAATAAGAGTTGATCCTCGAAAGGTAGAGGCAGTGCTGGACTGGAAACCGCCGAAGTCAGTGGCTGAGATTCGGAGTTTCTTGGGTTTGGCTAGTTATTATAGATGCTTTGTTGAGGGGTTTTCGTTGATTGCTGCACCCCTAACGAAGCTGTTGCGAAAGGGAGTACCGTATGTGTGGACCGATAAACAACAAGAAAGTTTCAAGAAACTGAAGAAGATTTTGACGGAAGCGCCAGTACTGATTCAATCTGAGGCCGAAAAAGAGTTTATCATTTATTGTGATGCGTCACACACGGGTTTAGGATGTGTGTTGATGCAAAGTGGAAAAGTGGTGGCTTATGCTTCTCGTCAGTTGAGGCCGCACGAAGTCAACTATCCTACTCATGACTTGGAGTTGGCTGCGGTGGTGTTTGCCTTAAAGATTTGGAGGCACTATCTCTATGGTGAGAAGTCTATCATTTATACGAATCATAAGAGTCTTAAGTACCTCCTTACCCAAAAGGAGTTGAACTTGAGACAGCGGAGATGGGTCTCAATTGAGTACCATTCTGGAAAGGCTAACGTTGTGGCAGACGCGTTGAGTCATAAGGTTGTATCAGAGTTGAGAGCAATGTTTGCTCATCTCAGTTTGTATGAGGATGGCAGTCTGCTAGCGGAACTTCAAGTGAAGCCTCTGTTGTTGGAGTAAATCAAGGAAAAGCAGTTATTAGATGAAAAGTTGGGTCCTTTAATGCAACAAGTTGAAAGTGGTATAATAGGGGACTTTGGATTGAACAAGGATGGCGTGCTGTGTTTTCGTGGAAGAGTTTGTATGCCCATGGATTCAGATTTGAGAGAAATGATTCTATGAGAGGCGCATAGTAGCCCTTATGCTATGCACCCCGGAGGAAATAAGATGTATCGGGATCTCTGTGAGCAGTATTGGTGGCCAAAGTTAAAGCGGGAGGTTACTGATTTTGTGGGAAAGTGTTTGACTTGTCAACAAGTGAAGGCGGAACATCAATTACCATCGGGTTTATTGCAACCGGTAAAGATTCCTCTATGGAAATAGGAGCGGATAACGATGGATTTTGTTAGTGGGTTACCCTTAACACCTACTAAGAAAAATTCCGTTTGGGTTGTAGTTGATCGATTAATGAAGACTGCTCATTTTCTACTAGTTCGTACGAATTACTCGCTGCAAAAGTTGGCTAAGCTATATGTATCTGAGATTGTGATGTTACATGGGGTACCAGTGTCTATCATATCAAACAGGGATCCCAAGTTTAGATCACGGTTTTGGAAAGCTTTACATGAGGCTTTGGGAACAAAGTTAAACTTCAGTTCGGCTTTTCATCCTCAGTCAGATGGTCAGTCAGAAAGAGTAATTCAGATTTTGGAAGGCATGTTACGAGGTTGTGTGATCAACTTCAGAGGTAGTTGGGAGGATTTTCTACCGTTGGCAGAGTTCGTGTATAATAACAGTTACCAATCCAGTATCCAAATGACGCCTTATGAAGCGTTATACGGTCGTAGGTGTCGTACCCCTACTTGTTGGACTGGATTGGGGGAACGACAGTTGTTGGGTCCTGAATTGATATCTGAGACGGAAGAAAAGGTAAAGGTGATTCGAGAGCGGTTAAAGGAAGCTTCAGATAGACAAAAGTCGTATACGGATCTGAAGCGTAAGAATATTGAGTTTGCAGTGGGAGATCAGGTCTTTCTGAAAGTCTCACCTTGGAAGAATATTTTTAGATTTGGAAGGAAGGGCAAGTTGAGCCCTAGGTTCATTGGACCGTACCATGTGTTGAAGCGTGTAGGACTAGTGGCCTATCAGCTTGAATTACCTCCGGAGTTGAGTCAGATTCATAGTGTTTTCCATGTTTCTATGTTGAGGCATTATAGATCGGATCCGTCTCACATAGTACCGTAGAAGAAGTGGAATTAAGGCCAGGCTTGTCTTTCGAGGAAAAACCAATGAAAATCTTAGACCGTGATGTTAAGGTGTTAAGAAAAAAGACAGTGCCGTTGGTTAAGGTTCTTTGGCGTAATCATGGAGCGGAGGAAGCTACGTGGGAGCTTGAGGACGCAATTCGGCAACAATATCCTCACCTATTTTAACCAGGTAAATTTCGAGGATGAAATTTTCTTTAAGGAGGGTAGAGTTGTAACATCCTAAAAAAATTTGGGTATCAATATGTTGCATGTTTTTGGTGCTTAGCTTGTGAATGATTAAATTTCTGTGCTTATTATAGTCATAAGAAGGCTCGGGATTTATTCGGATGTAGAATAAATTTTAGTAATGAGAATTTTATTGAAGTGGAACAAGTGATCCTGATGCTTAAGGTAATTTAAGTGTAAAAAGCTAGCATAAGATGAGCTAGTAGCAAGGTGGTGTTGGCGCATGAGTGATTGCTTGAGGGGAGAGGTTCGAATCCTATGGATAGTATTTTGGTGACTATTATTTTTGCACCTATATGGCATGTGTCGGTCAAGCCTTACTTATGGTAAGGTTGGACTAATTCTTTTCTGGAAAGTAGACTAAGGGAAAAAGGCAAGTGTTAACTTAAGGTAAGGAATCAAAAGGTTTTGGTATGTAAGGGGGACATAAGGCTTGAAATAAGGGAAGGTGTTTTGGAAACTTTTGAATGGCCTTTTTGACCATGAATGTGGACGGCATAGGGGGCTAGGGGGTATGGCCGGTTTTTGGTGTTAGTTTGGTAGGATTAGGTGCTTGATGAGCACATTTTCCATTTGGTCATTTGGTGCTTTTATCAAATTTTTCTCTCTAATTTTCCCTCTCCCTAGCCGAATGTGCCATAAACTTTGAGTAAGCAATTGTTTCTTTTTGCCATTTCTTTTGACCATTTCGGTCTTAGGTTGTTCATTCTCTCCAAACCTTTTTCTTCTCTCTGTGACCGAAACCACGTAGCCATCAAGGACCATTTCTTTTCTTCTCTTTTTCCTCTTCATTGCCGAATGCATTTTGGTCTCAAAGTTTCTTTTTGACTCATCTTCCATCCTTGAGAACCGAAATACAAACCTTTCATCTCCATTTTCTTTTCTCTTCTCCCTATTCTCTTTTCCTCTCCATTTTATTTACCATTCAAACACATCCTTCCTTCATTTTCCTTCCGTGGCCGAATGCTTGTAACCATCCCCATAGCCGAAATTTATTTTCCTATCTATTATATCATAGTCGAATCTCTTATTCTTCTTTGACCTTGTTCTCAATCATTTCTTTCATTAAGCTTTGGACAATCGTAAGATAGTGGAGGGCTGAACCACCATCTTGTCAAGTCATCTTGAAAGTTATTTAAGTTCGGATCATATTTAGCAAGGTAAGAAGGAACTCTTCAAGGATTTTTGATCACTCTCGTTTTTATCAATGACTATCATTGGGATTTGTTATAATCGAAAGTTTTTACGTATAGGAATCCTTTGGAAATCACTCGGGATTTTAAGGTAAGCCGAGTTCGCCCTTTTAAGCCATTAGTATTAAAATTTCCGATATATTGTAGGACTAATAATCCTTTGTCAATGGAGGCAAGCAAGATAGGGACGAAAAGAGTTGTTAATAGCGTTTGGAAGAGGGGTGGTTCTGCTATTCCCCCTAAATTCAAACGAAGGGCTGTTTCAGCAATCCGAGATTTTCCACTGGGTTGTGGACCCTCATCCGACGAAAATCAATTATTTGAAGTCATTCGTACTCCTGAGCCATTGTTTGTTCGTGGTTCTTCATCGGGTTATGAACCATCAATTGGGGAGAAATCACAAATAGTTGTTGTTCGAGATTCCGAGGGTAAAGATTTAGATCGTTTATCATTAGTATAGTTTTATATTAAATATTAGTGTTCTAATCAAGCGTGATAAATATTTAGGTATCGACGAGCGGGAAAGTTTAGTTCTCACCGTAATCAGGTGTGTAACTTCACACTTATCTTATGGGTTATATTATACCGTAAGCGTTAGAATAAAAAAATCGTAAAGTCGGTAAAATTTGAAAATACGGTATATTAGCACTTTTTGGTGTGAATGCATGAAACCGGTATTAAGGTTGTGGAAAAAAAATTACGGATTTGCCCTTAATGGGCTATATTGTTAAAAAGTGATATTTTGGGCCATATTATTATTTTGTTAAATTGGCCAAGTGAGAAAATTGTGAAAAGGCCTCATGTGTTAAATGGGCCAAAGTTTGCTAGATCGTTAAATGGGCCAAATTGCTATTTTGATTAATGGGCCAAATTGATAACTTGTAATATGGGCTTTTTGTTGAAATTTACCTTATGAATATATTGTTATGCATTATATATATACATGACTGCATGGGTTGGGATAATTGACGAAGAGAAGAAAGGCCTATTGCCAAAATCTAGTTCGGTGGTTCTGCCACAAATATTATAAATGGCCTGTTGCCAAAATCTAGTTCGGTGGTTCTGCCACAAATATTATAAATGGCCTGTTGCCAAAATCTAGTTCGATGGCTCTGCCACAAATATTATAATTGGCTTAATGCCTGCTATTGGTGTGTTGGCGGGGTGGGTTGACTTGATCCCCACAGGTGTGATGGTTGGTACGGGTGGTGTGTAGCGGATAGAAATTAGGCTTGGTTGGGAATTGCATATCACATGCATATTTATTTGATTTATATTTTGTACATTTGTAAATGGGCTCAAGCCCAAATGAAATGCTTAAATGATTCTGGCCCAGTGAACAAGGTAAGTGGGTTACACATTGAGTTCTAAGTAACTCACCCTATTTTTCTTACCCATCTCAGGTAATGACAATTGATGGAGGCTTGGGCCGGGGATGACTTCGTGTGGAGGCGATACTACGAATGATGAGTTATAAAAACTTTGAATTTCTATTCAGTATTTTTATTTAAGTACTATTTCAATTGCGATGTAATAAGGCCTCTGGTATTATTTTTATGGATTTTTATGCGTGGATGGATTTTAATATGTTTTAGTTACTTAAATGGGGTTTGTTTAATTTTTTATAAATGTTTTCTTAAACTTGCGTATAAAAAGGGGGTTTTTCTTAAATATCACTTACTCGTAGAATTTTGTGAAAACTCTTTTATAAATTTATTTCAACCAATTATTTAAGTTTTTAACCGATTATTTCTCTGAAAGTCAAATTGTAAACTCTTATGTTTTAAAATCATGGTTTTCAAATAAATCTCGATTTTTGATAAACTCCATCTTCAAAATCGTTTTGAAAAAAATCATTTTCATTAAAAGCATTGATGACTGAACGTAAGTTCGAATTGTGTGGCAGCCAAGTCTGGTCTTAACGCATAGGCCGGGTTTGGGGTGTTACAAATCAGGCATAAAATTAGGCTCTAGTAATTACAGTTATGTCCAAAAGTATCTTTTCGATAATTAGTAATTACTTAATCATGGAGTCAGTCCACAAGAAGTACCATGATTGAAAACTCCTTATGGTATACTCTTTATGAAAGAAATTCATCCAATTTCTTTGTCCAATGACCTCGTCATGTGTGTGTTACCCTCATATGATATCCTTGATTCCTTTGAGTTAAATCCATTCACTCAATACAATCATATTTTATCTCGTTGTCACCATTGTGTCTTCTTAATGATTAATATGATCACTTTCAACAAATGGCTGTGATATATTGCTCGTTCGAGAACAAGAAACTCGTGGCGATGTTTCATATTTATCAATCCGTACAATGCCAATAAAAGGATATCGTTAACTCTTTATTTAAGCAATGAATTCCACTGTTGCTAGTAAAGTCATGCCATACACAATTCATGTACCCAACATACCAGCTATCGACTCAATCATCTTTAGAGCATAAGCCTCCACTTATATCAAAGCACATGAGTTACATACACATGGTTAGTGACTAATTTAGGATTTAGGTAAACCACACCATGAACGTCACAAATGAATTAATTCACAAATGGATTCAGAATTAATTCATCTTGGGTTTAGTCTAATGTATCATTCTGCCAATGATTACATTTATGTCTCTACCCGTGGAGTCAACTGCTCTGATAGTCAAGGCTAGCCATATCCCCAATTGGAATTGTAGACAACATAACAATACTTTTAAAAATTTGAATCAAATGCTCACTTTGATTCTTTTACAGGATTACGAACTTGTTTAGATTATCTATTGAAGTAAGTTGTCTTTCTCGCAATGTAAACATTCTTACAATGTCACTAATCATCAGTTTGAATTTAGACAATCAATGAGCTAATATTTGCTTGTCACAATTTTGCTATGCATGTAAAATATGAAAGATAGAAATACAAAAGACATAATAGTGAAATGTGAAATTCACTTTATTTATTTATTCATCGTTCAAATAAATAGAAAACAATTACATTTTTACTTAATATGGGCACATTTCCTATCAGTTAAATTTGAAGTTTTTTTTTTGAATTTGCAAGCTTGGTTAAAGTGATATATAAAGTTAAGTTCGTGTTTCATGATTAAGCTTGTGATGAATGTGATGTATCTAGTTGAAATACCATATTGATCCTATTTGGTGGGATGATGGTTTGTGTCATTTGAATATTAAGCATGATTTGGTTTTGGTGTATTGAAATGGTAGTTGGTTTTGGTGTCTTATTTGGTGAATAGATGTGGAAATGGTCATTTTGGTTTTGATAACTTATAGTTTGGGATGAATATGTTGGCCTTTGGAAGGTGGTATAATTGAATGGTTGTGGCATGTGGTATTTGGTACATCATTGAAGTTTACGTTCAAATTTTGGTGCCAATAATGGCATATTGGTTAGACACTTAGGTTGTTTGTGAATTAGTATAATTTGATACATTTTGAATAGGTTTGGATGTTGGTTAATAAGTGGCTTGGTTCCTAAGAAAAGTTTAGTGAAATGGCTTGTGTTTGAAGGTGATTTTGGACACACACATGTAACATAGTTTGCCACACGATCATGTGCCCATACGGTCTTATGAGACAATCGTGTAGTTCTTTAATTTTTGGTGCAGGATTGTTCACACGGTCTTAGGGAGTTACACTATTTAGTGTCACGGCTGTGTGACCCTTTATTCGAATTGTACACTGTCTGGGAACATGGGTGTGTGGAATAGCCACAAGGCGAAGCTTGGGGCCACATAGGCTGGTCTCTTTGTTACAGCTCGACTTAGGGCCTAGTCGGAATAGTGGTACGAGACCACAAATCCGAAGTAGAGATATAAGTTTTTATGGTCTTTATGAGGCTTATGAGGTGGTTGCATGCTTGTGTGAAAATTTCATGAAGAAATTTTATTAATTAGTGACTTAATTGTCCATTAGGACTAAATTGCAAAGAATGGAAAATGTGAGATTTTAGAAGATTTAAGTATGAAATAGAATTATGAAAATTACTAGAGGTTCTTATTTAGCAATTAGACCATTATATTGAATAATGGACAAAAATGGATAGGGGAAGTAAAAATCTCAATAAAGGGTCATTAAGGGCATTTTTGTCATTTGGTAAATAAAAGATTAAAAAGGGAAAAAGAAGTCAAATTGTGTCCATCTTCTTCTTTCCATAGTCAAATTTTACAAGCCCTCCATAGCTAGGGTTTCTTCAACTTTCAAGCTTGATTGTAAGTGCATCCTAGCCCCGTTTTTAATGTTCTTCGTATTTTTGAAACCCTCGTAGCTCAGTTTAGCTATTTCTAACTATATTTTGAGCTAGGGTTCATGTTCAAAAATTTACCCATGTATGACATGCATGTATTTTGATGTCTTATGGAAGATTATGAAAGTTTGATGTAGGGTAAACATCTTTTTCTATGTGACTTTCATGAAAAATACATGTAGGGACCAAATTGTAAAAGTTATGGAAATGGTCATACATGAGTGAAATAGTAGAACTTGAAGGTTGCTATAGTTATGAATATGATTTGGCTAGGCTTGAAATACAAGGAAGTTGAATGAAAATCATTTTACGAGCTTAGGGGCAAAAGTGTAATTATGAGAAAATTTAGGGGCAAAAATTTTAATTTTTGCCAAAATATGAATTATGAGTTGAATTAGTCAATGTGTGATTTTAACAAGTAAAATTATTACTATAGATCAAGAAATGCGAAGCCCGGATCAAAACCGAGGCAAGAACAAAATCGAGGACTAAATCGAGCATTGATAAACATTTTGAGATTCGAGGTAAGTTTGTATGAAGTTAAAGTTTCATAATGTTTCGATACTTGAAACTGTATGATATTACGATAATGTATGTCATTTCTATGAAATTTGAGTAAGGGAGCTCCGATGAAGAATTGGTGAGTATAAGCTAAGCTAAAGTCCCGGTTAAAGTTCTGGAATAAGAAAGATATCTATGTATTCACAAGAGATAAGGAGGTCCCGTATAAGACCATGTCTGGGACATGGCTTCGGCACCAAACAAAGATCTCGTATAAGACCATATCTGGGATTTGGCATCGACATCCCTGTACAATCTCGTATAAGACCATGTCTGGGACATGGCATCGACATCGAGCTTTGAGATCCTGTATAAGACCATATCTGGGATGTGACATCTACATCAAGAAGTGATCCCATATAAGACCATATCCAGGATATGGCATTGGTATCAATATTTATGCAAGGTAAATTTGAATATTTTACGATAATCCAATTAGTTCATGGGTAAATGAGCTAAGTAAGTAAGATGGTATATAACTAAAACTATATAATTATGACCTTGAGGTCCATTCATGTTATGAATTATGAAGATTTGAATTTATGCTCATGTTAGTGTCATGATAAGTGATACAGGTACCATGAGAAAATACACGTTATGAATAAGAAAGACAAGTTTTAACACCTCGTATCCTGTTCTGGCATCGGACACAGGTAAGGCGTGTTACATTTAGTGGTATCAGAGCTACGGTTTAGTCGATTCTCGGACTAACATAGCGTAAGCATGAGTCTAGCTATACATGCCATACATATGACTATTTATGTAATGATAGTGTGACAACTCCTGACGACTTAAATTGTGTTTTTATATAGTAAATGGATCCTGATCCTGACCGAGCTGCAGCCGATGATGCTGCAAGCAATGCACCGGCTCCCGCGCAAGGGACCACGCCAGTAGAGAGTAGACTCGAGACTTTGGGTCAGGGAGAAGAGGCCCGATAAGCCTTTTTCCGTATGATGAGTAATTGGTACACATAGTACATTCGAGCAAATCCGAATGCTCCACTTCCTCCACCCCTGCCTATTCCTCAACCTACCCATGTAGCTCCTCAAGTGGTAGAAGTGATAAGACGAGAAAAGCCTCCAGTTGTTAGAATCCGGAAACAAGGAGCCGAGGAATTCCGGGCTAGTAAAGATGACGATCCGGAAAGGGCAGAGTTTTGGCTTGAAAATACCATCAGGGTATTTGATGAATTATCGTGCACACCTGAAGAGTGCATGAAGTGTGTACTGTCTTTTCTGAGAGATTTCGCTTATTAGTGGTGGAATACCCTTGTGTCGGTCGTACCAAGGGAAATAATTACATGGGAGTTTTTCCAAGAAGAATTCCGGAAGAAGTATATAAGCCAAAGATTCATTGACCAGAAGAGGAAGGAATTCCTTGAACTGAAACAAGGAAAGATGATGATAACTGAATACGAGCATGAGTTTGTGAGACTCAGCAAATACGCTCGGGAATATGTGTCCTCCGAAGCCATTATGTGTAAGAGACTTGAGGACGGACTAAATGAAGATATCAAATTGTTTGTTGGTGTCCTCGAGTTGAAGGAATTTGTTGTATTAGTATACCGGACTTGTAAGGCCGAGGTATTAGTGAAAGAGAAAAGAAAAGCTGAGATGGAGTCTCATGACTCAAGAAAGAGACAATTGAGTAAGTCATTTCAATCCTCGTCCAAGAAGTCGAGACCCGATCAGCTACTTCAGCTGGGTTTTCAAACAAAAATAAAAGAAAACAGTACTTAGGGTCTAAAGCTCAGACTACATCAGTTGCTAGTGTTGGCAACACCAGACTGAGTAAACCGGAGTGTCCACAGTGTGGCAGACGTCATTCCGATGAATGCCGAGCTAATGAGAAAGCCTGTTTCAGGTGTGGGTCTCTAGACCATTTTATTAGAAATTGCCCTAAAGTGGATGAGAAAGAGAAGCCTCAGGATGCGAGACCGGGAGGCACTACTAGAGGAAAACCATAGAGAAACCTGGGAAGTGGAACAAGTAGTAAGAATATGCCCAAAGAGTAGGCTTCGAGATCTGAGGGTAGAGCGCCTGCGAGGACCTATGCCATTCGTGCTCGCGAAGAAGTATCATCTCCTGATGTGATTACGGGTACATTTTCTCTCTATGATACTAGAGTTATTGCTTTAATAGGTCCGGGGTCTACCCATTCATATATTTGCATGAAATTAGTATCTAAAATGAGTATGCCCGTAGAGTCCACAAAATTTTTGATAAAGGTGTCTAATCCTTTAGGCAAAAGTGTATTAGTTGATAAGGTAAGTAAAGATTGCCCATTGATGGTTAGAGAACACTGTTTTAAGGCAAATCTCATGCTATTGCCATTTGATGAATTTGATATAATCCTTGGTATGGATTGGTTAACCACTCATGATGCGACAGTAAATTGTGGAAAGAAATATGTTGAATTGAGATGTAAAAATGGGGACACTCTTCGTGTTGAATCAGATGAACAATACAGATCGACGGTAGTGATCTCTCATATGTCAGCTCAGAGATATGTAAGAAAGGGGTATGAAGCATATTTTGTCTTTGTGATGAATGCCAAGGAAACCGAATAAAGAATTGAATCAGTGCTGGTAGTGTGTGAGTACCCAGATGTGTTTCCAGAAGAATTGCCAGGGTTGCCTCCGGTTAGAGAGGCTGAATTCGGTATTGAATTAGTTCCTGGTACGGCACCTATATCAATTGCTCCATACAAATTGGCTCCAACTGGGTTGAGGGAATTGAAGGCACAGTTGCAAGAATTAACTGACAAAGGTTTTGCAAGACCAAGTTATTCTCCATGGGGTGCTCCCGTACTATTTGTGAAAAAGAAAGATGGTTCCATGAGAATGTGCATAGATTATCGACAGCTTAATAAGGTAACCGTGAAGAACAAGTACCCTTTGCTAAGGATTGATGATCTATTCGACCAATTGAAGGGAGCCACCGTGTTTTCTATGTAACACCCCTATCCCGTTTTCGTCGCTGGATTAAGGTTAAGAGCGTTACCTAACAGATCGGAAACTTAATCAGACATTTCATCAAGTATCTCATTAGTTACAAACATAATGTCCCCTTTTTGTAGGTCATCGAGACCTAAAACATACTTAGAAGTAGGGCCGGGACTAAACCGAAACACATACAGAAATTCTTAGAAATTTAAAACTTTTTAAAGATTCAGGGGTTACACGCCCGTGTAGGCAGGTCGTGTGCCTCCCACGGCTGCTAGACACCCCCGTGTGTCTACGCCGTGGTCGAAACTGACTTTACTCCATGGCCACCAAGCACGCCCGTGTACTCTGGCCGTGGTCGATCCTGTCAAAAATCACACGGCTACCAGGCACGTCCGTGTGCGAAGACCGTGTACTCTTAGCTAGCGACTGACTTAGCCCCACGGTCATTAGGCACACCCGTGTGCCACAACCGTATGACATTATAGGCCATTTGCAAGGCCAAAATGCCACCCAACCAGGGTCAAACTTACAACCAATTACAAAGACATTTAATGCATTTTTGGCAACTAAGAACTTTCCAAATTAATCATTCAATCAATACATTCAAATCCAATCTCATTCATAACAAATTTACAAGACTGAAACTTATATAATCACAAACATTATTCATCCATACTTACTCAAAAACTTAACCATTTCACGTACTTCAACCATACCAAAGTATGCATTATATAACACATTAACTTGATGCATATCTTCAACTCATATCTAGCCAAATCACATGGCTAAGTTCATATAACAAACTTATACCAAATACTAGCCTATACATGCCATATCTAGCTATATACATTTCCAAAATGTACCAAAACAAGTTGAGTAGTGTGATGACGATCCATGATGGTCCCTGAGCCTACAGTAGCTTTGACAACTTATAAAACGGAGAAAACACACACGAAGTAAGCTTTTCAAAAGCTTAGTAAGTCATATACAAATAAACTTAATATGTAAAGCATATAAGCATATAGAACATTGGCATAATTCATATTCATAGCAAATTTCTCACATATATGCTTTCGTCCATATTCTTGGCCATATTTACCATAATCATGAATTAAAAAAACCATATATATTCATAATTCTTTCACAACCATTCTTGCATCTCAGTCACATTCTCACATTCTATCTTACATTTCTTCAAATCAAAAATCACATAGGTACTTACCTTTTATACACATTTAATGTGCATACCAAACATACCTGAAACGAATATACATTCACATAATTGATCATAGCTCGGATTTGCTCATTGAACCGATAGGACTCTAATAGGATACTCAGAAAGCTCGAAATAGTCATATAATGCGAACGTCCCAGACGAGGTCTTACGTGTACTCGGGTAACGATGCCACTGTCCCAGACAGGGCCTTACACGAATCAATACAATGCCGATGTCCCAGACATGGTCTTACACGTAAAGCTCATATCGATGCCAACGTCCTAGACGTGGTCTTACACGAATCAATACGATGCCGATGTCCCAGACATGGTATTACACGTAAACCTCATATCAATGCCAACGTCACAGACGTAGTCTTACACGAAATCTCAAATCAACGCCAACGTCCCAGACGTGGTCTTACATGATAAAACAGAACAGATACCTATGTCATGACATAGCTAATCCTATCTATTCCTAGGTTTGTACGGGATTTCTCGGACATTGTCACTATCTAGATCTTATCTCGGAATTCATATACATAGCATCTCATAAGCATTCACTGTTATCAATAGTCATATAAATATGTACAATTTAATACAAATACATTTATTTGCATAATGACTTACCTCGGATTCGATTTAACGGAAATGGAAACGGCTACTCTGTTACTTTCACTTTTTCGTGATTTAAGTTTGTTTTCCTTGGTTCTTGATCTATACATGTTCAGAATTAACCCTTTTATTCACTAACTCATTCAATTCAATCCAAAGACACAAATTTAGGGCTATTTGCAATTTAACCCTCACATTTGTACAATTTATCAATTTAGTCCATTTTTCTCAAAACATCAAATTCACAAAAATCATCACATACTCATGCTTAGATGAATGCTTACGAACATCACACAAGCCCATATTTTCCATCAAATTTGCAATTTAGTCCTTCAAGTTACTATTTTCTCAATTTAGCAATAATTAGCTAAATTCATCAAAAATTCAAGAACAAAGTATGTTCATCTAGCTCAAATCTTTCATTTAACACCATAAACCATCACAAAGCTCAACATATCGTCAATGGCGTATCACAGAAACATCATCAATTCACAAAATTGAGACATGGGCTTGATAGTAGACTAAGCAACGATTACAAAAACATAGAAATTATCGAAAATCGACCGAAAACATACCTTGAATTTGGCTTGTAAGTAGCCGAATATGCAAAGCTTCAAAGCTTTCTTTTTCTTTGTGTTTTCGGTGGAGAATGCATGAATGAATGCTCATTTTCATGCTAAATAAGATAAAATCACAAAACATAATTTCCAACGTTATTATGGACCATAACCGTCCACTATCTATAGAAATGGCTAATTTGCCATATAAATCCTCCATACTTATAAAGACATGGCAAATAGGTACTTTTTCTTGTAGCATGCTAGTTTCGCATTCAGTGCAATTTAATCCTTTGCTCAAATTAAACACACAGACGGACGAATTAACTCATAGAAATTTAGCACATGCTTAATCACTTATCAGAGGCACAGAAAATAATATTAAAAAATTATACGAAATCTGATTTGTGGTCCCGAAACCATTGTTCCGACTAGGGTATAAACTGGACTGTTACAATTCTCCCCCCTTAGGGATTTTCGTCCCCGAAAATCTTACCATTAAACAGAGTCAGATATTGCTGTCTCATTGAATCTTCGGGCTCCCACGTAGCCTCTTCTATTCCGTGTCGATTCCATAATACTTTCACTAATGGTATTTTCTTATTTCTCAACTCTTTCACTTCACGAGCTAAAATATGAATCGGTTCTTCTTCGTATGTCATATCAGATCGGATTTCAATTTCAGATGGGGCAATCACATGTGACGGATCGGATCTATATTTACGGAGCATCGAGACATGAAATACATTGTGGATCTTTTCTAGCTCAAAGGGCAACTTTAATTTATGAGCAATAGGCCCGACACGTTCAATGATCTCATACGGCCTGATAAACCTCGGACTTAACTTGCCTTTACATCTGAATCGGAGCACTTTCTTCCACGGAGACACTTTCCAAAATACTTTGTCACCGATCTCAAATTCTATATCTTTTCGTTTCAAGTCCGCATAAGATTTCTGACGGTCAGATGCTTCTTTCAAACAATCTCGGATCAATTTCACTTTCTGTTCAGAGTCTTTTATCAAATCAACCCCGTGTAGCGTATTTTCACTGAGCTCAATCCAATACAGAGGTGTACGACATTTACGTCCGTACAAAGCTTCAGAAGGTGCCATTTTGATACTCGACTAAAAACTATTATTATACGCAAATTCAATCAATGGTAGATGTTGTTCCCACGTCCTGTTAAACTCGAGAATACAACATCTCAACATATCTTCAAGAATCTGTATGATCCGCTCAGATTGACCATCCGTTTGCGGATGAAAAGCTATACTGAAATGCAGTTTCGTGCCTAAAGCTTCTTGAAATTTCTTCCAGAATCTTGAAGTAAACCTCGGATCTCTATCTGACACAATAGATAGTGGCACCCCAAGCAATCTTACAATCTTAGAAATGTAAAGCTTGGCTAATCTATCAAGTGAATAGTTAGATCGTACCGTAATAAAATGGGCAGATTTCGTCAATAGGTTAACTATGACCCAAATCGCATCTTTCTTTCTCGGAGTCTGAGGCAAACCAGAAACAAAGTCCATTGTCACTCTCTCCTATTTCCATTCAGGAATCAGAATTGGCTATAGCAAACTAGACGAAACTTGATGTTCGGCTTTCACTTGTTGACAGATTAAACATTTCGAAACAAAGTCAGTACTATCACGTTTCATACCAGATCACCAATAGTGTTTTTCAAATCATGATACATTTTTGTACTCCCCGGATGAACAGATAGACGACTGTTATGTGCTTCACTCAAAATCAATTGAATCAACTCCGGATTTCTTGGAACACAGATACGACCTCGAAATCTCAAGCAATCATCAATAACTCGAAATTCAGATTCAGAATTTGAATCACAGTGAGCTCGTTTCAATAACAACTCATTATCAACTTTCTGAGCATCACATAACTGCTGTATAAACAACGGTTTCGCTTTTAATTCAGCTACCACAGAACTATTATCAGACAAATCTAACTGAGCATTCAAAGCACTTAGTGCAAATAATGATTTCCTACTCAGTGCATCAGCCACAACATTTGCTTTACCCGGATGATAATCTATCACAAGCTCGTAGTCCTTTAACAACTCTAGCCATCTTCTCTGACGCAGGTTCAAATCTTTCTAAGTCATCAGATATTTCAGACTTTTATGATCTAAAAATACGTGACATTTCTCACCATACAAATAATGACGCCAGATCTTCAGTGCAAACACAATTGCAGCTAGCTCAAGGTCATGCGTCGGATAATTCTTTTCATGAGGCTTCAATTGTCTCGAGGCATAAGCTACAACTTTGCCTTCCTGCATCAAAACACATCCCAGACCGTTTAATGAAGCATCACTGTAAATCACAAATTCCTTGCCCGATTCTGGTTATACTAATACTGGAGCTTCTGTTAACAGAGTTTTCAATTGATCAAAACTTTTCTGGCATTTATCAGACCATTCAAATCTAACATCTTTCTGAAGTAGTTTAGTCAACGAAGTAGCTATCATCGAAAAGCCTTTTACAAATCTGTAGTAATAACTAGCAAGTCCTAGAAAACTACGGACTTCAGACACATTCTTTGGAGGTTTCCAATCCAGAATAGTAGAAATCTTGCTCAGATCAACTCGAATTCCAGAAGCTGACACTATATGCCCCAGAAAGCTAACCTCATGCAACCAGAATTCACATTTGCTGAATTTGACATACAATTGCTTTTATCTCAAAGTTTGCAACATGATTCTCAAATGTTTAGCATGATTCTTTTTATCACGTGAATAAATCAATATGTCATCTATGAATACCACAACAAATTGATCTAAGTAAGGTCTGAAAATTCTGTTCATCAGATCCATAAAAACAGCAGGAGCATTTGTTAGTCCTAGTTCTGAAAGCAGTTTTCGATATATCTGAATCTTTTACTCTCAACTGGTAGTATCCCGATCTCAGATCAATCTTGGAAAATACAGTAGCTCCTTTTAACTAATCAAATAAGTCATCAATTCTGGGCAACGAATATTTATTTTTTATGGTCACCTTATTCAATTGACGATAATCTATGCACATTCTCATAATACCATCTTTCTTTTTCACAAACAGAACAGGAGCACCCCAAGGCGAAAAACTCGGTCTAGCAAACCCTCTATCGGTCAATTCTTGCAACTTTGACTTTAATTCTTTTAACTCTGTTGGTGCCATTCTATATGGAGCTATCGAAATAGGTGTAGTACTAGGTAACAACTCGATACCAAACTCACTTCACGAATTGGAGGCAAACCCAGTAACTCTTCAGGAAATACGTCGGAAAACTCACAAACAATAGGCATTGATTCAACTTTCTTTTCAGAAACTTTCGAATCAATCACATAAGCAAAATATGCCTCATATCCCTTTTTCACATATCTTTGAGCTTTCAAAACAGATATTACCGCAGGCAATCCATTCAAATCATTAGACTCAACTCGTACAATCTCATCATTCAGACATCTCAAATCAATAGTCTTTCTTTTACAATTCAAAACAGCATCATGCAAAGACAACCATTCCGTACCCAGAATAATATCGAACTCATCGAATGGCAGAAGCATCAGATCAGCAGGGAAACAGATATCTCTAAACATTAACGGACAATTTTTGCATACTTTGTCAACAAGGATACTTTTACATAAGGGGTTCGATACTTTTATAGCAAACTCAGTAGACTCTACAGGCAAAGTTTTACTGAATACTAAATTCATGCATATATACGAATGCGTAGAACCAGGGTCTATCAATGCAATCAAAAAAGTATCATAAAGAGTAAAAGTACCCGTTATAACATCTGGTGATGAAGCCTTCTCTCGAGCTCGAATAGCATACGCTCTGGCAGGCGCTCTAGCTTCAGATCTTGCAACAGTGTCTCTCGTAATCCTCTGACTACCACTGACATTTCTTACATTCTTTGCAGGTCTACCTCTCACAGGTGCATTATCAGGTCTCTGATTCTGAACAGTCTCTGGCTCGACAGACTCAGGACAATCATGGATAAAGTGATCAAGTGATCCACATCTGAAACAAGCTCTGTCATTTAATCTACAGCTTCCCGGATGCCTCTTTCCACATTGTTTACATTCAGGTCTCTCAGATCGAACATTACCAACACTGGCCACTGAAGTTGCTGGAGTTTTGAAACTCATTTGTGATCTAGCTCGATTTCTATTCAAATGTCCCACATTATCTCTTGAACAACTTTGATCATCTCTGAATCTCTTCGGAGAAGACTGGAATGATTTACTCGGAAATCTCTTTCTCGTATCTCGGGCTTCAAACTCAGCTTTTCTTTTATCTTTCTCTAGTGCCTCAGCTTTGCACGCTCTATCAACGAGTTCTACGAACTCTTTTATTTCTAAGATCCCGACTAACAAACAAATGTCTTCATTAAGACCATCTTCGAGCCTTTTGCATATTATCGCTTCAGATGATATACATTCTAGGGCATACTGACTTAATCTCACGAACTCTCGTTCATACTTAGTAACAGTCATTCGACCCTATTTTAGTTCTAGAAATTCTTTCCATTTCTGGTCGATGAATCTCTCACTGATGTATTTCTTCTGGAACTCAATCTGAAAGAAGTCCCATGTAACTCGCTCTTTCAGAACAATGGAAGTTAAGGTTTTCCACCACTGATAAGCTGCATCTCGGAGTAATGATACAACACACTTAATGCATTCTTCTAGAGTTAGAGACATTTCATCGAATACTCGAATAGTATTTTCTAACTAGAACTCGGCCTTTTCAGCGTCATCATCATTAGTAGCCTGGAACTCTTCAGCCCCATACTTACGGATTTTGTCAACCGGAGGTTTGTTTAACAAGTTCAGATTCATAGTCGGAGGCATAACAGATGTCTGAGGGTGATTAACAGGGGGTGGGTGTTGCGTAACAGTAGGGTTATTCTTTACAATTGAGGGAACCATTCGCTCATCATCTGGAAGAAAGCTTGTTTAGCTTCTCCCTCATGACCGCTCGTAGCCGGTCTTGAATCAGAGGGCACTGTCCCTTGCGCAGGAGCAGACGCATTACTTTCTACGTCGTCAGCTACGACTCTTTATCCATTGCTATACAAAAATCACATTTTATGCGTCAGGATTCATCACACTATCACAATTCAGATATATGGCATTTATAGCTAGACTCTGACACGCTACATTAGTCCAAGAATCGACTAAATCGTAGCTCTGATACCAACCAAATGTAACACCCCTATCCCGTGTCCATCGCCAGATTAGGGTTAAGAGCGTTACCTGACAGATCGCAAACTTAATCAGACATTTCATCAAGTATCTCATTAGTTACAAACATAATGTCCCCTTTTTGTAGGTCATCGAGACCTAAAACATACTTAGAAGTAGGGTCGGGACTAAACTGAAACACATACAAAAATTCTTAGAAATTTAAAACTTTTTAAAGATTCAGGGGTTACATGCCCGTGTAGGCAGGCCGTGTGCCTCCCACGGCTGCTAGACACCCCCGTGTGACTACCCCGTGGTCAAAACTAACTTTGCACCACGGCCACCAAGCACGCCCGTGTACTCTGGCCATGGCCGATTCTGACTTGGCTCCACGGCCACCAAGCACGCCCGTGTACTCTGGCCGTGGTTGATCCTGTCAAAAATCACATGGCTACCAGGCACATCCGTGTGCCAAGACCGTGTACTCTTAGCTAGTTACTGACTTAGCCCCAAGGTCACTAGGCATGCCCGTGTGCCACAACCGTGTGACATTATAGGCCATTTGCAAGGCCAAAATGCCACCCAACCAGGGTCAAACTTACAACCAATTACCAAGACATTTAATGCATATTTGGCAACTAAGAACTTACCAAATTAACCATTCAATCAATACATTCAAATCCAATCTCATTCATAACAAATCCACAAGACTGAAACTTATATAATCACAAACATTATTCATCCATACTTACTCAAAAACTTAACCATTTCATGTACTTCAACCATACCAAAGTATGCATCATATAACACATTAACTTGATGCATATCTTCAACTCATATCTAGCCAAATCACATGGATAAGTTCATATAACAAACTTATACCAAATACTAGCCTATACATGCCATATCTAGCTATATACATTTCCAAAATGTACCAAAACAAGTTGAGTAGTGTGATGACAATCCACGATGGTCCCCGAGCCTACAGTAGCTTTGACGACCTATAAAACAGAGAAAACACACACAAAGTAAGCTTTTCAAAAGCTTAGTAAGTCATATACAAATAAACTTAATATGTAAAGCATATAAGCATATAGAAACATTGGCACAATTCATATTCTTAGCAAATTTCTCACATATATGCTTTGGTCCATATTCTTGGCCATATTTGCCATAATCATGAATTCAAAAACCATATATATTCATAACTCTTTCATAACCATTCTTGCATCTCAGTCACATTCTCACATTCTATCTTACATTTCTTCAAATAAAAAATCACATAGGTACTTAACTTTTATACGCATTTAATGTGCATACCAAATGTACCTGAAACGAATATACATTCACGTAATTGATCATAGCTCGGATTTGCCCGTTGAACCAATAGGAATCTAATAGGATACTCAAAAAGCTCGGAATAGTTGTACAATGCCAATGTCCCAGACGAGGTCTTACGTGTACTCGGATAAGATGCCACTGTCCTAGATAGGGTCTTACACGAATTAATACGATGCCGATGTCCCAGACATGGTCTTAGACGTAAAGCTCTTATCGATGCCAACGTCCTAAACGTGGTCTTACACAAATCAATACGATGCCGATGTCCCAGACATGGTCTTACACGTAAACCTCATATCGATGCCAACGTCCCAGACGTGGTCTTACATGATAAAACAGAACAGATACCTGTGTCATGACATATCTAATCCTATCTATTCCTAGGTTCGTACGGGACTTCTCGGACATTGTCACTATGTAGATCTTATCTCGGAATTCATATACATAGCATCTCATAAGCATTCACTGTTATCAATAGTCATATAAATATGTACAATTTAATACAAATACATTTATTTGCATAATGACTTACTTCGGATTCGATTTAACGGAAATGGAAATGGCTACTCGGTTACTTTCACTTTCTCGCGATTTAAGTCTGTTTTCCTTGGTTCTTGATCTATACATGTTTAGAATTAACCCTTTTATTCACTAACTCATTCAATTCAATCCAAAGACACATTTAGGGCTATTTGCATATTTGCAATTTAACCCTCACATTTGTACAATTTATCAATTTAGTCCATTTTTCTCAAAACATCAAATTCACAAAAATCATCACATACACATGCTTAGCCGAATGCTTATGAACATCACACAATCCCATATTTTCCATCAAATTTGCAATTTAGTCCTTCAAGTTACTATTTTCTCAATTTAGCCCTAATTAGCTAAATTTATCAAAAATTCAAGAACAAAGAATGTTCATCTAGCTCAAATCTTTCATTTAGCACCATAAATCATCACAAAGCTCAACATATCATCAATGACGTATCACACAAACATCTTCAATTCATAAAATTGAGACATGGGCTTGATAGTAGACTAAGCAACGATTACAGAAACGTAGAAATTATCGATAGCTGACCGAATACATACCTTGAATTTGGCTTGTAAGTAGCCAAATATGCAAAGCTTCAAAGCTTTCTTTTTCTTTGTGTTTTCAGTGGAGAATGCATGAATGAATGCTCATTTTCATGCTAAATTTTATTAATAATTCATTAATAAGAAATTTCCAATTTTAGCCTTATAAGATAAAATCACAAAACATAATTTCCAAGGTTATTATGGACCATAACCGTCCACTATATATAGAAATGGCTAATTTTCCATATAAATCCTCCATACTTATAAAGACATGGAAAATAGGTACTTTTTCTTGTAGCATGCTAGTTTCGCATTCAGCGCAATTTAATCCTTTGCTCAAATTAAACACACAGACGGACGAATTAACTCACGGAAATTTAGCACATGCTTAATCACTTATCAGAGGCCCGAAACCACTATTACATTCTAAGATAGACTTGAGGTCGGGATATTACCAGTTGAGAGTAAAAGATTCAAATGTGCCAAAGACCGCATTTCGGACGAGGTATGGGCATTATGAATTTTTAGTCATGCCTTTTGGCTTAACAAATGCCCCTGCTGTGTTTATGGATTTAATGAACTGCATCTTTTGGCCATTTCTGGATAAGTTTGTAGTGCTTTTTATTAGTGACATACTGGTATATTCACGGGATGAGCATGAGTATACAAAGCATTTAAGGATAGTCTTACAAATTTTGTGAGATAATCAATTGTATGCCAAGTTTAGTAAAAGTGAGTTTTGGCTCAAGGAAGTTGGATTCTTAGGACACATTGTCTCAGGAGATGGAGTCCGAGTTGACCCAAGCAAGATTTCAGCTATTGTTGATTGGAAACAGCCGAAAAATGTGTCTGAGGTTAGAAGTTTTCTGGGCCTAGTTGGCTATTATTGACGATTTGTTAAAGGATTCTCCATGATAGCTACACCGATGACGAAATTATTATAGAAAGATGTAAAGTTTGAGTGGACAGAAAAGTGCCAGCAGAGTTTCGAGAAATTAAAGGCATTGTTGACAGAGGCTTCAGTTTTAGTGCAACCTGAGCCGGGAAAAGAATTTGTGATCTACAGCGATGCATCCTTGAATGGATTAGGCTGTGTGCTTATGCAAGAAGGCAAGGTGATAGCCTATGCCTCTAGACAGTTAAAGCCACATGAGAAGAATTACTCGACGCATGATTTAGAGTTGGCTGCCACTGTCTTTGCATTGAAAATTTAGAGACACCATTTGTATGGTGAGAGTTGTTAGATATTCACCGATCATAAAAGCCTAAAGTACTTGATGACTCAAAAGGATTTGAACTTAAGGTAACGAAGATGGTTAGAGTTGATAAAAGATTATGAGCAGGTTATTGATTACCACCCGTGAAAGGCGAACGTGGTCGCCGATGCCTTGAGTAGAAAATGCTTATTTGCTTTGAAAGCTAAGAATACATGGGTGACCTTGTCGGACGATGGTTCTATTCTAGCTGGGTTGAGGGCTAGACCGATGTTCCTTCAAGAGATTTATGAGGCTCAGAAAGGTGACAGTGAATTACAAGCTAAAAGAGTCCAGTGTGAGTCAGGTGTTGAGTCTGACTTTCAGATCAATTCTGATGGATGCTTGATGTTCAGAGATAGAATCTGTGTACTGAGAAATGAGGAGCTCATTCGGAGAGTTTTACATGAGGCACATAGTGGATGTCTATTTGTACACCTGGGCAGTACAAAGTTGTATAATGATTTGAAGAAACGGTATTGGTGGCCAAGTATGAATGAGTTTGTTTCAAAATACTTAATTTGTCAACAAGTAAAAATCGAACATCAAGTACCCTCGGGTGTAACACCCCTTATCCGTGTTCAAGCTAGAACATGATTTAAGGCATTACCTAACTAATCTTGCTTAAACATCTCAAATAAGGTTATACAATTTTGTTTAAACCCATCACTTGCGCATATTCGGCCTAAGAGGCCCTAAACATACCTCATAGAGGTTTCGGAACTATTCCGGTAACTTTTACGAACTCGAGAAACTTTTCAATAAAGCATGGGCCACATGCCCGTGTTGGTTTAAGGACATGCCCGTGTACCCCTAAGACAAGCCCGTGTCTCCTACCCGTGGTTGATTCTGACTAAGGTCACACGGCCTTGACACGCCTGTGGCCCTAGCCCGTGTGCCAAACCTTGGCATTCTGCCCTATCCACACGGTCTATGCACACGTTCGCGTGCTTCAGCCGTGTGGCGATTTAAATTCCATGTGCAAGGTGCAGACTTCACACAGCCTAGGCATACGCCCATGTGCAAGCCGTGCCTCCTACACGGTCTAGACACACGCCCGTGTTTCTACCCATGTGAAAGATTAGCAGGCTATTTACCAAGCCCTTAGCCACCCCACGTTGCACACATACATACTTCCATTCAAAACAATACAATTCCTATCCCAAAGGCACATCTAAGTACTCATTCCAATTGATGGGCTCGAAACTAACTATTATTTCGACAAAGGCAAGTGCACCTAACGAACAATAGTATAGTTGTGGTGAGTCCGGAATATCGTATTCTCAAGGACTAAAATTACTAGTAATAACTATCTTTTTATTATCTAGCCTAGTAATTAATGGGATTTATTTTTAATCTAAATTTAACTAACTAGATTATTATGAACGCGACAGGGAGTGAGTTGGGAAAATACTTTTAGACAACTTATATGAGATAGGCAATACCTAAGGAAAAATCCACCTAGACTTCACTTATTACCTTTGATTCATACGATTTATTCACTTGACTTAACTCGTAGAAATCCCTGATTTATGTTCATATCTTTTTCAAGACTAAAAACAACTGACTCTAGGTTGATTAATTGAAATCTCTTTCTAATTAAAACCCCTATTGCCGCATTAACTCGATCTATGGATCCCCTTATTAGATTTGACTCTAATCTGGAAGATTTTCGTCGCCCTATTTCTAGGGTTGCAATCAACTCCGCTTAATTATGTTGATCTTCTTTTAAACAGGGACTTTTGCTCCACTGAATAAGCACATTCGACTTGAATCAATAACCTGAATTATCAAAATAAGAATAAGACCTAACTAATCTTGCTTAAACATCTCAAATAGGGTTATAAAATTTCATTTAAACCCACCACTTACGCATACTCGGCCTAAGAGGCCCTAAACATACCTCATAGAGGTTTCGAAACAATTCCGAGAACTTTTACGAACTTGAGAATCTTTTCAACAAAGCAGGGGCCACACGTCCGTGTTGGTCTAGGGACACGCCTGTGTACCCCTAAGACATGCCCGTGTCTCCCACCCGTGGTCGATTCTGACTAAGGTCACAAGCCCTTGACACGCCCATGGCCCTAGCCTGTGTGCCAAACCTTGGCATTCTTCCCTATCCACACGATCTATGCACATGTCCGTGTGCTTCAGCCGTGTGGCGATTTAAATTCCAAGTGCAAGGTGCAAACTTTACACGGCCTGGGCATATGCCCATGTGCAAGTCGTGCCTCCCACACGGTCTAGACACACGTCCATGTGTCTACCCATGTGAAAGATTAGCAGGCTATTTACCAAGCCTTTAGCCACCTTACGTTGCACACATACATACTTCCATTCAAAACAATACAATTCCTATCCCAAAGGCACATCTAAGTACTCATTCCAATATAAAAGATAACCCATAGGTACCTCTAGGAGCTCAAAGAATCAAGACATACATAAAGGCATATACTTCATGAAATTCATCTTCATTAAGCAATAGAATTTGCCAAGTATTTGCCTAACTTATAAGGCCATTTACAAAATGACTTTAATAATTTACATAGCCAACACTTTGACTAACAATTGACTAACAATTACAACTTAACAAAATACTCGAGTCTTATACATGCCATACACCAAAGTGATGTCGATAGTGTGATTCCTGAACTCCTACGTCCACGATTCCCGAGTTATCTTGGCAATACTACAAAGGAAAAAGGGCAATGAAAGGGGTAAGCATAAAGCTTAGTAAGTTTGCATGGAAATAAATAGCAATAATAAGCTTATAATATAATTCATCCATGGCATTGACTAACCATACACTAGTCATAGGCTCCTTGCCACACTTACTTACAGTTGCCCTTATTTAGCATATACTGTGCCATACCTCGTAATCGTTTCTTCGTAACTCATTCACGAGTACCTGTTTTCACTCAATCACATGTCTTCAGTAAAATTCTCATTTCTACTTCTATACTCATCTACTTATCCTCTTAATCACTAGGGATAGTCAAAGACACATATCCATCATCATTCTTGTAGGTACGAAGCCAATGCCACATCCCCGAGGTGGTCTTACATGGAGTCACCTCTAAATGCCAATGCCATATCCCGAATATGGTCTCATATGGATTTTCAAATTTAATATCGATGCCATATCCTGGATATGGTATTATACAATTTTCATATTCATTACTAAAGCCATATCCCGGATATGGTCTTATAGGGATCTCAACTCAGTGCTGAGGCCATGTCCCGGACATGGTCTTATACAGGACCTTATTTATTTCGTATCTTGATGATAGCATTTTCATATTCATTATAGTCCACTAGGACTTCAATATCATATTCAACATCAATCACTCAATTTAGTAGAGTATCATGCATCAATATGATACCAAGCATTCTCAATTATGCTAACATGAGTGTTGCATTAATCACATACAAACTTACCTGGATTTCAAAATGAGCTAACTCGTCGGTTTAGTCCAAGACTTTGTTCTTTCCCCGATCAAGGCAGATTCTCGGTTCTTCTTGCTCTATAATAGCAAGTTAACTCATTTTAATCACCACATTAAAAAAACATTTCAATAATCATGCTTAGGCAAAATTTACTATTTTGCCCCTAGATTTTGGCAAAATGACAATATTGCCCCTAGGCTCGGAAGTTAATTCTAATCATATTTTTACCTTCAACAAGCCTATGTGGACATTTAATACTCTTATAGCTATCATCAAAACTCAACATTTCACATAAATACTACAAATTTGAAACATTTTCATCAAGGTCCAATTAGGTGTTTTCAAGACAACACCTTTCACAAAAGTTGTTCATCTAACAACTAAGACTCAATTTCTTCCATAAAAATGCAGCAAACAACTTAAAATCTCACATGGAAAAACTCTAAACTCTTTACCATTTTACAAAATAGTCCCCTCTTTAGAAAGCTTAAGCTTTAGGGGTCTCAAAAGTACAACTATTTTCAATAAAAGATCACTAGAACACTTACTTGTGAAGAGAAAAGTGTGCTGAAATTTTTGAGTTCTAGAACCCTTTGTTTGCTGAAAATTTTGATGGAGGAAGATGAGTAAAAGATGGATGTCATCTTTTCTTTATTTTAATATTAAACTATCAATTTAATTCACCAAACATCACCAACTTTGACCAACTTGGTCAATTCTTGTCCTCTATGGTGGTCTATGGCCGGCCAAGCCTTTTTAAAGGGATAAATTGCCTTTTAAGGACCTCAAATTAATAATCTATGTCTATTTGGTACCTTTGGCTTATAGGATGGAACTTTCACACTTTATGCGATTTAGTCATTTTTCACGATTAAACATGAAATCACTAAAATTAAGGTACCAAAATTCTCATGTACATATACCATCATGCTCAAACTCATAAAATGACAAGAAAATAAATTTCTCTAATCTCGGATTAGTGATCCCGAGATCACTGTTCCGACTAGTCCCTAAATCGAGCTATTACAGTTCTCCCACCTTAAGGATTTTCGTCCCCAAAAATCTTACCGGTGAAAAGATTGAGGTATTGGTTTCTTATCGTTTCCTCGGGCTCCCATGTAGCCTCTTCTATTCCGTGCCTTTGACATAGGACTTTCACTAAGGCTATTCTTTTGTTCCTCAACTGTTTAACCTCTCGCACCAAAATTTTAACTGGCTCTTCACTATAAGTCAAGTCTGGTTGTATCTCAACCTCTGCCGGTACTATGACATGCGATGAGTCCAAATGGTATCGGCGCAACATGGATACGTGAAAGACATCATGAATCTTTGCCAGCTCAGGTGGCAAGGCCAACCTATAAGCTACCGGCCCTATCCTCTCGATAACTTTATAGGGTCCAATAAAACGTGGACTCAACTTGCCCTTCCGGCTCCAAGGCAATACTTTCAAGAACACTTTATCACCGACTTTGAATTCAATCTCTTTCCTTTTTAAATATGAATAGGGCTTCTGTCTATCTGAAGTGACTTTTAGACAATCACGTATCACTTTTACTTTTTCTTCAGTTTCCTTAACCAAATCAACCCCGAGTATCTATTTCTATCTGAGTTTTGACCAATACAAGGGCGTTCGACACTTACACCCATACAATGCCTCAAAAGGCGCCATCTTCAAACTTGATTGAAAACTGTTATTGTAGGCGAATTCCACCAACGGTAAGTATTTCTCTCAATTTCTGTGAAATTCCAACATGCAACATCGAAGCATGTCTTCGAGTATCTGAATTACTCTCTCCGACTCTCTGTTGGTTTATGGATGGAAGGCTGTACTGAAACTCAATTTCTGCCTAAGGCCTCCTGTAACTTTTTCAAAAATCGTGACATGAATCTCGGATCTCTATCCGAAATGATCGACAATGATACACCATGAAGTCATACTATCTCTAACATGTATAAGTTCACCAATTTATCAAGTGAAAAATCGACCCGCACTGGTATAAAATGGGCTGACTTTGTGAGTCTATCTACCATAACCCACACCGCATCTTTCTTCTTTGGAGTTAATGGTAAGCCTGTCACGAAGTGCATGGTGATACGGTCCCATTTCCACTCAGGAATCATAATGGGCTAAAGTAACCCCGTAGGTACTTGATGTTCAGCCTTCACTTGCTGACAAATCAGGCACCTTGAAACAAACTCGGAAATGTCTTTCTTCATACCAAGCCACCAATACCATTTTCTCAAATCATTGTACATCTTCGTACTGCCTGGGTGTACATTCAAACATCTGTTATGTGCTTCATGCAAGATTTTACGAATAAGCTCATCAATTCTAGGTACACAGACCCTATCTCGAAATGTCAGACATCCATTCGGATTTACTCAAAAGTCTGACTCAACGTTTGACTCACATATAACTCTCTTGGCTTGCAAACTGTTATCATTTTTCTGAGCTTCAAAAATATCTTGGAGAAACAACGATTTAGCCCTCAATTCAGCTAAAATGGAACCATCATCTAACAAAGTCATCTGAGTACTCATGGCTCTTAGTGAAAACAATGATTTTCTGCTCAAAGCATCGGTGACCACGTTCGCCTTTCCTGTATGGTAGCCAATTACCAACTCATAATCCTTAATCAGCTCTAACCACCTTTGTTGCCTCAAATTCAATTCCTTTTGAGTCATCAAATACTTTAGGCTCTTATGGTCGGTGAAAATCTGACATCTTTCACCATACAAATGGTACCTCCAAATTTTCAATGCAAACACAATTGCGACCAATTCTAAATCATGAGTCAGGTAATTCTTCTCGTGCGACTTCAGCTGCTTAGAGGCGTATGCAATCACTTTACCCTCTTGCATAAGTACGCAACCCAATCCGTTCAAAGACGCGTCACTATAAACCACAAATTCTCTTCTCGGTTCAGGTTGCACCAAAATAAGAGCTTCAGTCAACAACGTCTTCAGTTTCTCAAAACTTTGTTGGCACTTTTCTGTCCACACAAACTTTACATCTTTTTGCAACAGTCTCATCATCGGGGTAGCTATCATGGAAAACCCCTTGAAAAAACGTCTATAATAGCCCGCTAGGCCTAGAAAACTCCTTACTTTAGTTACATTCCACAATTGAGGAAATCTTACTCGGGTCTACTTTAATTCCATCTCTTGAGACAATGTACCCCAAAAATCCCACTTCCTTGAGCCAAAACTCACTCTTACTGAACTTGGCATACAATTTTTTTTCTCTTAAAACTTGCAGAACCATACTCAAATGTTCGGCATGTTCGTTCTCATCTCGAGAGTAGATCAATATTTCATCGATGAAGACCACAAAAAATCTATCCAAGTATGGTCAAAAAATGCGATTCATCAAATCCATGAAGATCGCAGGGGCATTCGTTAGACCAAAAGGCATGACCAAAAATTCATAGTGGCCATACCTAGTCCTAAATGCGGTTTTCGGTACATTCGAGTCCTTGAATCTCAACTAATAGTACCCTAACCTCAAATCTATCTTAAAAATTATCGTGGCTCCTTTCAATTGATTGAATAAATCATCGATCCTTGGCAACGGGTACTTGTTCTTCACAATTACCTTATTGAGTTGCCGGTAATCTATACATAGTCTCATGGAACCATTTTTTTCTTCACATATAAAACGGGAGCACTCCACGTATAAAAACTCGGTCTCGCAAAACCCTTATCTGTTAGTTCTTGCAATTGTGCTTTCAACTCTTTCAATTCAATTGGGGCCATTCTATATGGAGTATGTAATATCCTGGAATAGGGGCTATTCTGTTGTTGCATTATTTGCATGTGTTTGGTCTGCAATGTCGTTGTTTTTGATGTTTTGGGGCTTAGTTGTAAGCCTGGTGTAAGCCTGAGTGGTAGGAAAAATTTTAGTTTTTTAAGCTTTATGTGAGAGGAGCTGAAGGAGCAGCGGTTTATAAATATTTTTGGGTGAATGTTAGCACAAGAATTGAGCTAGTAGAGTGGCAAGATAGGCGCCACTTAGAGCTTGAGTTTGGCGTCACTTGCAGGGGGAAGAGGTCCTGTGCTCAAGCTGCAGAAGTCTTACATTTTGCTTCCATTTTGACGGCATGGAGGAGGAGAAGTAGTGTGCAGTTCAAACTCTGCCATAGACCAAGTCAAATGACTTGAATGGTGGGTGGAGAGTTAATTTAGGAGGTTGACTAGTTCAAAGTTGTTTGAACTAGTGGTGGGGAGTGTTTGTAGGTGGTGGCCGAATGTTGGGTGCTTCATGGGGGGAGTGGCCGGTTCGGTAAGTGTGTAAGTGGGAGTGCCGAATGTTCCTTGGGCATTTTGGTGTATTTTCGGTCTACATTGTGTAAGCCAAGTTCTTTCTTTTGTCATAGCTAGCCGAATTTCAAAAGAGCTCTCTCATTTTTACTTCTTGAAACCGAAAGTCCAAGCAACCTACTTGCCGAAATTTGCACCTGTGTCTCCTAAATTTTGTGTGTGGTCGAATGCTCTCTTCCATTTCTTTTTCTTTTTAATTGTGTTGAGCCGAAACTAGTATCCTCTTCTTCTCATATTTTCTTTCTTTCCTTGAGACATTGGTAGCCGAAACTCTAATCTCCAAAACACATTCTCTATTTCTTTTTCTTTCAAAACCGAAAGTACCTTCATCCTGCCCATTTTCTTTCTTCTTCTCAAAACCTCTTTGCCGAAACCTTTGTGCCGAATCTACCTTGCCTTCTTAGCCGAACCTTGATTGATTGTTTAAACAACCACAGCCGAATCTTCTTCTCATTTTTGTTTAAATCTTGGCCGAACCTCAAGCAAGGGGGGATCTCTTCTAGTTTTGGTTCTAATCGGGTTTTAGAGGAAGGTAAGTGCTTGGCCGAATGTTCATTTCTCCTCTCCCTTATTCTCTGTCGATTTTGGTTTGGTTAAGAGCCGATTTTGGGTTTAGTTGAAAGGAGTTAATATCTTATTTTGGTAATCATTTGATTATAGGGCATCCGGAACTTCGAATCAGTCAAGCGAAGCCTCCATCTGTGAGTGATCGGTTGGTAAGCGGTGGTAAGGGTTGATTTTATTAGTCTATTCTTTTAGTTTCGTTAAGCCAAAGTCTCTAAAGGATTAACTGTTTACATTTTAGGGGGTGGCCGATTGTCAGAGGTGAACCATCGTTTGGTTCGGGATTTGGTAGGAAACCAAATCGGTTGAAAGGTAAGGGTTCAAACGTTAACCCTTGGGTTTATTTGGTTTGGCCGAATGGGCTTGGTTCTGATATTCATGTTTGGCCGATTTTAGGAGCAAGGTAATCGAGGGTCTTAGATCGGTTCTTTAGGATTAAGGCTTGCGTGTTAACAGGTGTGTAAACTAACACACTCTTTGCTTAGTGATATGTTCAATAACCTGATTGTCCATTAAAGCCAAAACAGTATGGTTGATTGATATGATACCCTATGGGGTATGTGCACGGATTCGGGTAAGTCCGTTCATTACGAGTTCTGTTATTGATATATGATATCATGATCTATGATGTATGTGTTATGAGATGCTATACTAAACATGTTAGCATGATTTCCATGATTGGCATACTTTACATGAGTCAGTATGATAATGGGTGATATGAGAGGAGGGGGAATATGATATCCGTGTCTTTGGGACACCAGAGGTTTGGCACCTCCAGTGGTTTGATACCACAGATCGATCTATTGTGACTTTGGGTCACCAGAGGTTTGGCACCTCATAGCGTCTCGTCCCAGTGGCTTAGCACCACAGTGGGTTGGCCCCACGGTTGATAATATGGGATCGACGCCAGTGATTTGGTATCACACGTGGGTTGGCCCCACATCTTGACTATTTGTGGCTTCGGTCACCAGTGATTTGGTATCACATTTGTGTCTTTGGGACACCAGAGGTTTGGCACCTCATAGCAACTTGTCCCTGTGGTTTAACACCACCGTGGGTTAGCCCCACTTTTGAGATACGGGATCGTCGCCAGTGATTTGGTATCACACGTGAGTTGGCCCCACAGATGGATTATTCGTGACTTTGGGTCACCAGTGGTTTGGCACCACGTTGATGGATATCGTGACTTTGGGTCACCAGTGGGTTGGCACCACCAGTGGTTTGGTACCACACAGGGTAGAAAAGGTGTTATGGATGGTTAGGATCGGGTGCATTAATTGTATTGCTTTGTTATGATGTGTGTTAGTATGTTGCATTTCTTCGGGAGAGGAATTTATGCACCGAGTCTTGCGACTCACCTTCTCCCTTGTCATTTCAGGTGATGCTTAGATCGCGAACATGGAGCCGGGTGGACTCGAGGTGACCATGCCATGAATAAATACGGATTTGCACTGACTTTTAAAACTAGGTACTTTATTTCAGTTATTTACATTTGGTTTTGTTGGGATTGTAAAAGGCCTTTTTAAACTTATGCTTTGTTATTTACATGCTTAGATTTGATTTCAAATATGCCTTAACAAATTACTGGGTAAAATTTGCTAAAACTTGGAAAGATAAATGTTTTTCGAACTACAAATCGATATGTTTTAAACTTTACCATCGGGTATCACGCTGTAAATCAAAATGGATACAACTCAAATGTTTTCCAAACTTGAGATTATTTTACATACTAAATTCAAAAATGCTTTTAAGCAACTCAAAGGAATTTCTCGGATTTCTAAATGATATAAAATTGTTTTACTTATGGATTCAACTAAGTTTTCAAAACTCCCGGGTTTTCAAATGCACTATCGGTTTTAAAACAATCATGCCCAAGATTTCTACAAGTACGAAATTTAGCTAAGCATTTTTCATCAAACTTTTAACCGGAAACCTAACCTCTCGAATGCGTTTTCCCCGTAACATACCAGATTCGGTCGTGGTGTATTGACCGGGTTTGGGGTGTTACAGAGTAATAGAAATAGGGGCAGTACCCGGAGCTAACTCAATCCCAAATTCAATCTTCCTAACTAGAGGTAGCCCTGGCAACTCTTCTGGAAAGACATCTAGGTACTCGCATACTATGGGTACCGACTCAATTCTCAATTCTGTCTCTTTAGTGTTCAACACAAAGGCAAGGTAAGCCTCGTACCCCTTCCTTAAATACTTCTGAGTCGACAAAGTTGATATCACTACTGGTGATCTATCTGGCTTATCTGATTCAACACGAATAAGATTCCCATTTTCATTTTCCAACTCAATATGTTTTTCCCACAATTCACATTTACTTCATGAGTAACTAACCAATCCATCCCAAGGATAACATCAAACTAATCAAAAGGTAATAGCATAAGATCAACCGGGAAACAATGACCCTTAATTATCAAAGGGCAGCCTTTGCAAACTCTATCAACCAACACGCACTTGCTTAGGGGATTAGGCACTCTCATGATAATTTCGGTAGACTCTATAGGCAAGCTCATGCTAGAGACTAATTTCATGCATATATGTGAGTAGGTAGATCCCGGATCAATTAAACCTATAACACGAGTATTATAGAGAGAAAAGGTACCCGTGATTACGTCGGGGGAAGATACCTCTTCTCAATCACGAATTGCATATGTCCTCGCTGGTGCTCTACCGTTGACTCTAGCAGCCTGCTCTCTAGCTGGATTCTTACTATCCATCTCAATTCCCGAATTTCTCAGTGGTCTTCCCCTAGCAGTACTTCCTGATCTTGCATTCTGAGGCTTTTCTTTCTCGCCTACCTTGGGCAGTCTCTGATAAATTGGTCTAAGGCCCCATATCTGAAACAAGTTTTCTCATTAGCTCGGCATTCACCAGAATGGTGCCTGCCACACTGAGGGCATTCCAGACTACTTGTTCGGACGTTGCCCACACTAGCAACTGATGTGGTCTGCCCTTTCGACCCCGAAAATTTCTTGCCTTTACTTCGGATTGAAAACCCTACTGAAGTGACTGATCGAGTAGAGAAATCCATCGATTTCTTAGATGAGGATTGGTGAGAATTATTCAGTTGTCTCTTCCTCGAGTCATGAGACTCATTCTCAGCTCTTCTCTTCTCTCTAGCCAACTTTCGGCTTTACAGGCTCTATCTACCAACACTGTAAATTCCTTTAGTTTTAGGACTCCAACATATAAGCGGATGTCCTCGAACCTCTTGCACATGACTGCCTTGGTAGACACGCACTACCGAGCATATTTGCTAAGCCTTACGAACTCCCGTTCATAATCAATCACTGACTTACAGCCTTGCTTCAGTTCCAAGAACTCCTTCCTCTTGTGGTCAATGAACCTCTGGCTGATATACTTCTTCCGGTATTCCTCTTGGAAAAATTCCCAGCTAACTCTCTCCCTTAGCACCATCGACACCATGGTGTTCCACCATTGGTAGGCTGAATCTCTCAGGAGAGATACCACACACTTTAAGCACACCTCAGGGGTGCAGGACAACTCATCGAATACCCGGATGTTATTCTCGAGCCAGAATTCCGCTCTCTTTGGGTCATCATCTTTATTTGCCCAAAATTCTTCGGTACCTTGCTTCCGGATCTTATCCATCGGAGGCCTTTCTCTTCTCACCACCTCAACCACTTGAGGAGCTACTAGAGCGGGTTGAGGAATTGGTGGGGGTGGAGGGGGTTGAGCATTAGGATTTGCTCGGGTATACTCAGTATACCAGTTGCTCATCATATGGAGAAAGGCTTCTCGAGGGTCTTCCCCTGACCCGAGGTCTCAGGTCTACTATCAACTGGCGCGGTCCCTTGAGCAGGTGCCGGCGCGTTACTCACAGCATCATTGGCTGTAGTTCGATCTGGATCAGAATCCATTTACTACATAAAACAGGATTTTAAACGTCAAGAGTTATCACACTATCATTACTCAGACACTCTTACATATAGCATGTATAGTTAGACTCGTACTTACGCTACGTTAGTCCTAGAATCGACTAAACTGTAACTCTGATACCAATAAAAGTAACACCCCTTACCCGTGTTCAGGCCAGAATAGGGTTTAAGGCATTACCTAACTAATCTTGCTTAAACATCTCGAATAGGGTTATAAAATTTCGTTTAAACCCATCAATTGCGCATACTCGACCTAAGAGGCCCTAAACATACCTCATAGAAGTTTCAAAACTATTCCGGGAACTTTTACGACTTAAGAAACTTTTCAACAAAGCAGGGGCCACATGCCCGTGTTGGTCTAGGGACACGCTCGTGTACCCCTAAGACATGCCCGTGTCTCCCACCTGTGGTTGATTCTAACTAAGGTCACACGGCCTTGACATGCTCGTGGCCCTAGCCCGTGTGCCAAACCTTGGCATTCTGCCTTATCCACATGATCTATGCACACATCTGTGTGCTTCAGTCGTGTGGCAATTTAAATTCCAAGTGCAAGGTGCAGACTTCACACGGCCTGGGCATACGCCCATGTGCAAGTCGTGCCTCCCACACGGTCTAGACACACGTCCGTGTGTCTCCAATATAAAAGATAACCCATAGGTACCTCTAGGAGCTCAAAGAATCAAAACGTACATAAAGGCATATACTTCATGAAATTCATCTTCATTAAGCAATAGAATTTGCCAAGTATTTGCCTAACTTATAAGGCCATTTACAAAATGACTTTAATAATTTAGATAGCCAACACTTTGACTAACAATTACAACTTAACAAAATACTCGAGTCCTATACATGCCATATTCAAAATAAGTCTAAATTGTTATACCAAAGTGATGTAGATAGTGTGATTCTCGAACTCCTACGTCTACGATTCCCGAGTTATTTTGGCAATACTACAAAGGAAAAAGGGCAATGAAAGGGGTAAGCATAAAGCTTAGTAAGTTTGCATGAAAATAAACAGCAATAATAAGCTTATAATATAATTCATCCATGGCATTGACTAACCATACACAAGTCATAGGCTCCTTGCCACACTTACTTACAGTTGCCCTTCTTTAGCACATGCCGTGCCATACCTCGTAATCGGTTCTTCGTGACTCATTCACGAGTACCTGTTTTCACTCAATCACATGACTTCAGTAAAATTCTCATTTCTACTTCTATACTCATCTACTTATCCTCTTAATCACTAGGGATAGTTAAAGACGCATAACCATCATCATTCTTGTAGGTACGAAGCCAATGCCACATCCTCGAGGTGGTCTTACATGGAGTCACCTCTAAATGCCAATGCCATATCCCGGATATGGTCTCATATGGATTTTCAAATTTAATATTGATGCCATATCCCGAATATGGTCTTATACGATTTTCATATTTATTACCGAAGCCATATCCCGGATATGGTCTTATACGGGATCTCAACTCAGTGTCGAGGCCATGTTCGGGACATGGTCTTATACGGGACCTTATCTATTTCATATCTCGATGATAGCATTTTCATATTCATTATAGTCCACTAGGACTTCAACATCATATTCAACATCAATAATTCAATTTAGTAGAGTATCATGCATCAATATTATACCAAGCATTCTCGATTATGCTAACATGAATGTTGCATTAATCACATACAAACTTACCTTGATTTCAAAATAAGCTAACTTATCGGTTTAGTCCAAGACTTTGTTCTTTCCCCGATCGAGGCAGATTCTCAGTTCTTCTTGCTCTATAATAGCAATTTAACTCATTTTAATCACCACATTAAAAAAAACATTTCAATAATCATGCTTAGGCAAAATTTACTATTTTGCCCCTACACTTTGGCAAAATGACCATTTTGCCCCTAGGCTCGGAAATTAATTCTAATCACATTTTTACCTTCAACAAGCCTAGGTGGACATTTAATACTCTTATAGATATCATCAAAACCCAACATTTCACATAATTACTACAAATTTGTAACCTTTTCATCAAGGTCCAATTAGGTGTTTTCAAGACAACACCCACAGAAGTTATTCATCTAACAACTAAGACTCAATTTCTTCCATAAAAATGCAGCAAACAACTTTAAATCTCACATGGAAAAACTCTAAACTCTTCACCATTTTACAAAATAGTCCCCTATTTAGAAAGCTTAAGCTTTAGGGGTCTCAAAAGTACAGCTATATTCAAAAAAAGATCACTAGAACACTTGTGAAGTGCTAAAATTTTTGAGTTCTAAAACCCCTTGTTTGCTGAAAATTTTGATGGAGGAAGATGAGTAAAAGATGGTTATCATCTTTTCTTTATTTTAATATTAAACTATCAATTTAATCCACCAAACATCACCAACTTTGACCAACTTGGTCAATTCTTATCCTCTATGGTGGTCTATGGCCAGCCAAGCCTTTTTAAAAGGCTAAATTGCCTTTTAAGGACCTCAAATTAGTAATCTATGTCTATTTGGTACCTTTAGCTTATAGGATAGAACTTTCACACTTTATGCGATTTAGTTCCTTTTCATGATTAAAAATGAAATCACTAAAATTAAGGTACCAAAATTCTCATGTACATATACCATTATGCTCTAACTCATAAAATGACATGAAAATAAATTTCTCTAATCTCATATTAGTGATCCCGAGATCACTGTTCCGACTAGCCTCTAAAGCAGGCTGTTACATCGGGTTTGCTTCAACCTATTATGGTTCCCAAGTGGAAATGGGACCAGGTTACCATGGATTTTGTAACGGGTTTGCCGTTGACATCGAGCAAAAAGGATGTCCTATGGGTTGTAGTTGATAGACTTACGAAGTCAGCCCATTTTATACCTGTACGAGTTGATTACTCACTTGACAAGTTGACTTACGAAGTCAGCCCATTTTATACCTGTACGAGTTGATTACTCACTTGACAAGTTAGCAAAATTGTATGTTTCAGAGATAGTAAGGCTTCATGGGGTGCCATTATCAATAATTTCGGATAGTCATCCGAGATTCACGTCCAGATTCTGGAAAAAGTTGCAAGAGGCCTTGGGCACCAAGTTGAACTTTAGTACGGCTTTTCACCCCGAAACCGACGGTCAGTCGGAGAGATTGATACAAGTACTTGAAGATATGCTTCGATGTTGTGTTCTTGAGTTCCAAGGAAGCTGGGAAAAATACCTATCGTTGGTGGAGTTCGCTTACAATAAGAATTTTTAGTCAAGCTTAAAAGTGGCACCTTATGAGGCTTTGTATGGGTGTAAGTGCCGAATGCCTTTATATTGGACCGAGCTTAAGGAAAACCAGATTCACGAGGTTGACTTGGTTAGAGAAATCGAAGAAAAAGTAAGGGTGATTCGAGATTGTCTAAAGGCTGCTTCTGATAGAGAAAAATCCTATTCGAATTTGAAAAGGAAAGAAATGGATTATCAAGTCGATGAGAGAGTATTCTTGAAAGTGTCACCATGGAGAAAAGTTCTTAGATTTGGCCGGAAAGGTAAATTGAGTCCTCATTTTATCGGACCATATGAGATCACCGAGAGGATAGGACCGGTAGCATATCGATTAGCCTTGCCATCTGAGTTAGAGAAGAATCACAATGTGTTTCATGTGTCTATGTTGCGACGCTATCGATCAGACCCTTCGCATGTGATCACACCGTCAGAGGTTGAGATTCAACCCAACATGACATATGGTGAAGAATCGGTCAGGATTCTAGCCCGAGAAGTCAAGCAATTAAGAAATAAAAGTATAGCTCTCGTGAAAGTTTTATGGCATAGACATGGGGTAGAAGAGGCTACATGGGAGCCTAAGGAGGCTATGAGGAATCAGTACCCAAACATTTTTGCTAGTAAGATTTTCGGGGACGAAAATCCCTAAGGGGGTGAGAATTGTAACAGCCCGACTTAAGGCCTAGTTAGAATAGTGGTGCGAGACCACAAATCCAAAGTAGAGATATAAGTTTTTATGGTCTTTATGAGGCTTATGAGGTGGTTGCATTCTTGTGTGAAAATTTTATGAAGAAATTTTATTAATTAGTGATTTAATTGTTCATTAGGACTAAATTGCAAAGAATAAAAAATGTGAGATTTTAGAAGATTTAAGTATGAAATAGAATTATGAAAATTAGTAGAGGTCCTTATTTAGCAATTAGACCATTATATTGAATGATGGACAAAAATGGACATGGGAAGGAAAATTCTCAAGAAAGGGTCATTAAGGGCATTTTTGTCATTTGGTAAATAAAAGATTAAAAAGGGAAAAAGAAGTCAAATTGTGTCCATCTTCTTCTTGCCATATCCAAATTTTACAAGCCCTCCATAGCTAGGGTTTCTTCAACTTTCAAGCTTGATTGTAAGTGCATCCTAGGGTTTTTAATGTTCCTTGTATTTTTGAAACCCTCATAGCTCGATTTAGCTATTTCTAGCTATATTTTGAGCTACGGTTCATGTTCAAAAATTTACCCATGTATGACATGCATGTATTTTGATGTCTTATGGAAGATTATGAAAGTTTGATGTAGGGTAAACATCTTTTTCTATGTGATTTTCATGAAAAATGCATGTAGGGACCAAATTGTAAAAGTTATGAAAATGGCCATACATGAGTGAAATAGTAGAAAGTGAAGGTTGCTATAGTTATGAATATGATTCGGTTAGGCTTGAAATATAAGGAAGTTGAATGAAAATCATTTTACGAGCCTAGCGGCAAAAGTGTAATTATGAGAAAGTTTAAGGGAAAAATTTGTAATTTTTGCCAAAATATGAATTATGAGTCGAATTAGTCAATGTGTGATTTTAACAAGTGAAGTTTTTACTATAGATTAAGAAACACGAAGCCCGGATCGAAACCGAGGCAAGAACAAAATCGAGGATTAAATCGAGCATTGATACACATTTTGAGATTCGAGGTAAGTTTGTATGAAGTTAAAGTTTCATAATGTTTTGATGCTTGAAACTGTATGATATTACGATAATGTATGTCATTTCTGTGAAATTTGAGTAAGGGAGCTCCGGTGAAGAATTGGTGAGTATAAGTTAAGCTAAAGTCCCGGTTAAAGTTCTGGAATAAGAATGATATCTATGTATTCAGAAGAGATAAGGGAGGTCCCACATAAGACCATGTCTGGGACATTGCATCGACATCGAGCTTTGAGATCTCGTATAAGACCATATCTGGGATGTGGCATCGGCATCAAGAAGTGATCCCATGTAAAACCATATCCGGATATGGCATTGGTATCAATATTTATGCAAGGTGAATTTGAATATTTTACTATAATCCAATTAGTTCATGGGTAAATGAGCTAAGTAAGTAAGATGGTATATAACTAAAACTATCTAATTATGACCTTGAGGTCCATTCATGTTATGAATGATGAAGATTTGAATTTATGCTCATGTTAGTGTCTGTGGTAAGTGATACAGGTACCATGAGAAAATACATGTTATGAATAAGAAAGACAAGTTTTAAGTTGAAACAAAATTTTACAGCCTGATAATTCATGTTCAAGTAAAGTTATGCACAGTAACACCTCGTATCCTGTTCTGGCGTCGGACACGGGTAAGGGGTGTTACAGTCTTTCATATGACTTGGCCACATGATCGTGTTTTGTATGTTTTACATAAAATTTTGTATAAGTTTCAATTTAACCTAAATTTGATTCCCATTTGCTTTGAATGTTCCATAAGTTCGATTTAGGTTCTAAATTGATTAATTAGCATGAAATTAATTGATAATGAATTATTTGTTCGTTATTAAATGTTGTTATGAAATTTTCTTGTTGTAACACCTTATAGCTCTGGTTGGGCTATCAGACCAGGTATAGAGTGTTACATCATACCTTTCTATGGGGTTGACATAGGCTTCGCAGCATGTTCAATGATAACATCTACCTTCTTTAGGTAGTTTATCTTGAAGTGTTTTGTGGAGTCGCATCTAAAGCAAGCTCCCTTTCTTAGCCAACACTCTCCAACATTGTTTTTTCCCACAATACTCACAAATTGATCTGCTCACATTTTGGACACTTTCTGTACTAGCTATTAAAATAGCTTGAGCTCGCAGATTACTCTATCTTAGCCTTTATCTCCTCGAGATTTTTGAAGGGGTGGATGAATGGCTTTGAAAATCTCTAGTTTTCTTGGTGGGTGGTGACGGAAATGTTCTGGTCGTACTACGCTTGCCGAAATCTCGATTCTTAGATTTAGCTTGTCTTTTCTCCTTTTGTATATCTTCCATTTTCTTTGCTTATTCAGATAAAATGACAAACTCTTTTAGCTTAAGAGCTCCGACCAACATTCGGATATCTTCATTTAGTCCTCACTCGAATTGGGTGCACATTTTCGCTTCAGTGACCATTAGTTCCTGAGCATATTTACTCAACTAAACAAAGTCTCATTCATATTTAGCTGCTGTCATTGTAACTGTCTGTTTTTTGATGAAATTGGAACAGTGGTTTCGAGACCATAAATTTGAGGTCAAAATATTTATTTTATTATTATTTTAATATCTACAGCATGAAAATATGATTGTGTGAAGTTTTCATTAAGAAATTTTATCATATGAGTGTTTAATTTGATAAAAAATGATTAAAATGCATAAAGTGTAAAACTCGTGTTCTATTAGCTAAAGGTGTCTAATAGCTATAGAACCTTAAAGTAAAAGTCCTTATGTGGTAATAAGACCATTTGGAATTTGATGGCTTGGCATTTATGTAATTAGTGATGTTTTTAAAGATTATTTTAGTAAATTAAAAAATAATGATAAAAACAAATGAGATAAAACAAGTCTTCATCTTTTATTCATCATCACTAACCGAAATTAAATAAGAAGAAGGAAGCCATTGTTGAGCTAGGTTCGACCAACCCTATTTTATCAATTGGTGAGTGATTTTTGTCCCGTTTTTAATGATTTCTCTATTTTTAAGATCGTTGCAGCTTAGTCTAGCTAGCCCAGAGACTAATTTGCAAAACTGTTAAAGATTTTGAATGATGCCATTGATGAATACATGTGTGCTTTGATGTTTGATGATAGATTATGAATATTTGTTATGAATTATACAAGTTTTATAAAGTGATTTTTGAGAAAAATGCAAAATAAGGATTAAATTGAGAAATGTGTAAAGTTAATGGTTAAAATGTGAAATAAATGAAAAATATGGGTTGCTAGGGGCATAATAGTAATTCAGCTAAGCAGGGGGTATTTTAAAATTTGTATGAATTTGTGATTTTGTGTAATAGGGACTAAATTGTAAAAATGTGAAAGTTTAGGGGCAATGTAACACCCCGAAAATTGGGCCTAGAATAAATGGGTTTCGTGTGTCGAGAGAATGGATTTTGTTGATCGAAAAGAAAGAAAGAAAGAAAGGGAATAATGAATTAAGTGTGTTTAAAAAAATTATGATTGCATGTTTAGTTAAATTTTTAGGTGATTTAAGAAGGGTTGATAGTGTTGGAAAAGTCCTGGGCTCGATCTAGGGATTTAGTAAAATTTTTTTTTCCCTTAAGTGAGGTTGGTGTTAGTCAGAAGGCTTTTAAAATAGTTTTGGGTTAAAAGATAACACAAGGAAGTAGGTGGTCTTGTGGCCTAGGGCGTTTTGAACAAGCTGGTGGTCAAAGGTTCAAGTCCTAGACTTGGCAAAAAATTTTTTTTATTGCGCATATGTTAGTATGAAGGCCAGAGTTTAGGCCTTATAATTAGTTGGGTCTGATTCACGACACAAAGAAACGCCTGGCCCAGTGGCAAAGGCATTAGAAGCAAGAGGGGGAGCAGGGTTCCAGTCGCGGCGTACGCTAAATGTTGGTTTTTTTAAGTAAACCTAGAGGGCGGTAGAAAGGCTTATAATTAATTAGGGAGAAAATATGACTCAAATAAAGCCGGCGGCGCAGTGGCAAGGGGCGTGTATCATAGTGAAGAGGTGGGAGGTTCGAAGCTGGGTGTGGTGAATATTTTTAGATTTCTTTAGATGATTCGGTCGCTGGGAAATAGGCCTTAAAAGAAGTTGGAATGGAACATAGCACAAAAAGAGTTGTGGTGCAGTGGCGAGAAGCGTGCTATGGATTTGAGTGGTGTCGCAGGTTCGAATCCCAGTGGTTGGTAGCGTGTGGTGGTTTCGAGTTGCCTTGTGCGCAACAAACCTACTATTTTGTTGCTGGCGTAGGGAAGGTGTTTGAAGTGGACCGAAACACCAAAGGATGGCTGTTGTTCGGGGAAAGCAAATTGAATGTAATTCAAATTGGAGTTTTGGCTAAATAAAGGAATTTTTGGATGGGGATAAAGATAAAATTTGGAGAAAATAAAGGAATTTAATTGGTGATAAGTTTGAGTCGACTGGGGAGCGTAGGTTTATTTTATTTATTTATTTATTTTTTAGTATATATATGTGTGTCGTATTGGTAAGTAGGGCATTTGTTGCTTTTGTGTGCTTTAGTTGATTAATTAGGGGAAAATTCCTTCCAATCTCCCAATTCTTTTTAGTTTCTTTCCCTTTGGCAAATACCTCAGTAATCACAATTTCTTTCTTTTTCCAAACAAAAGTGCCTAGACCGAATTCTCCTTCCCTCCCACAATATTTCTTCTATTGCCGAATTAGAAGAGAAATTCTCTTATTGGAGTTTCATTATTTGTCAAACCAATTTCTTCTTCTCCATTTGCAAAACCGAATCTTACTTCTAAAAATCACACTCTATAATCTAAAATCTTGTGGGCAAGTAATCTTGTGGCGGTAAGAGAGCAAATCTTTCTTTATTCAATAAAAGGGGTAAGCTTTAATCGCTTTATTATCTTATTCTTAGCCAAAACCCCTCATTGTGTCTTTCACTCATTCTCTTGACTAGGCCGAACCCTTGTGTTTCTCTACTGAATCGTTGTTGTTTCTTTGACGAGGTACTCTCCTCGCGTTTTGGGTTTTGGTGTGGTAAAGTCCCTAGTCAATCGATAAGTGTACTCATCTATAACTCTTGGATTAATGGTTGGTCGAATATGGTTAGGATTGGTTAAGAGTGACTTTTGATGGATGTAAATCACTTGGTTGTGCAGCCATTGATAGTCAAGGTTCTTTAACGCAGATCTTGGAGTCAATTGTGGTTAGCGAATAAGTGAATGATTGATAGGCTTAATCGTTCAAGGTAAGGGATTGGTATGTTTTCGGCTTTTGATAAAAAGGGAGAAACGATACTAAGCATATGATTAACTGTTAGTTTTGATTGATCATAGGTTCGTGGCTAAGGAATCATAGCGTGCTTTGCAATTAAAGGTGTGTACATACACTACACACACACGACAAGTCGGCACTAAATGGGCCTACCGAATTCGTTGGCCCAAGTCGACTAGAGTTGATATGTGAATGATGGATTGATATGGATGTTATATGATTTGGTCATGATTAGGCTTAATGGGCTATATGAACTTGAAATGGGCTTAATGGGTCTTAAGAGGTCTTAGAAAAGTATGCTAGGGTTTATGGACTCTAGGCCTAGTTCTGATAAACTCTTAAATATCATAAAACTTAAGTTAATAATCAAGCATGTCTGTGAACGAGTCATTAGGTTAGAGTGTGGCAATGGACATATGCATGTCTAGGATTAGATCTAAGGAGAGCTTGGTACTTAAGTGGTCCTAGTGACCCACCTCCTCATCTTTGGGATCTTACCTGGTGCATAGTGTTTGTTCACTTTAGCAGCGAGGACTTGTTAATGGGCCAAAGTTCATAACTAAAACCCGAGAGGGAACAAATACCCAGGTTTGTAAAATTTCCAAAATACCCCTGATTTGCAAAATTATCGAAATACCCCCGGATTGTAAAATTACCAGAATACCCTTGATATGTAAAATTACTAAAATACCCCTGTATGGTAGAATTACTAAAATACCCCTGGGTAGTGAAATGACTAAAATACCCCTATTGCTTAATGTGTGAAAATGTGTATGTTGCATTCATGAGATATATGTTGCACTTGGGTGGGTTTGATGATACGGAGGAAGATATGTGAGGATCGCATAGTCGCTTGACGACCGTGGATCCACCGGTGGCTTTAAGCCCATTATATGCTTAGCAGCCTTGCTGCAACGTTGAGTAGTGTCGCTGTTGGTGCTACCTTTGGAGTGTAGGGATGGGTGGGTTGATATTTATATCCCCATAGGAGTGTAGGGTTGGAAGGGAAATGGAGTGCAGGGTTGGATTTGGGATGGGTGCATTACATTCATGTGATATTGTTTTGATATGAGGTCACTGTGGGCTAAGGCCCAAAACCACCGATTTTGTTAGGGTTTAGTCCCAATGTGAAAATTGCATGTTGATTGGATTACCAAGGGTCGTACACACTGAGTTTTGAAACTCACATCCTTTTATTAAATGTTTCAGGTGATCCTCAATAGGCGGCTCGACGTGGGAGAGGACTCGGAGATGGCCACACTACAAGATATTTTGAAGTTTTGCTTATTTGTTTCATGATTTTGATTGCTTTATTTTCATTAGATGTAATAAGCCCTTGTATCTCCAATTTTGACTTGACATTTGGGTTTCATTATTGTTCAACTGTTTGATTATTAAACTTGAATAAATTTTCTTAAAAGTTTAAACATGGTTTTCGAAATAGCTATAACTTAAAACATGGGCTTTTATCATAACTTAACAAGTTGCTAGATTTTGGGTTACTAAGCCTTAAACTTAAGTTTTAACTAAAGAGAAGTCGTTTTGAATTATTCTTTTGATGTGACATCACCGATTTCGACCATAACGTCTGGGCTAAGTCTGGGGGTGTTACAGGCAAATGTGTAAAATAGCCCTAATGTGAGTTTTGGATTAAATTGAATAGAGAAATGATTAAATAAGTTAATCTTGAATATATATAGATCAAGAAAAGCAGAATTCGGATTTGGATCAGGGAAAAACGGAAGTTATCGACTAAACGACTTATTTCATTGTTTCCACATTCGAGGTAAGTTTGTATGTTATAATTTCATTTCAAATGTATTTTATATGCTTTGATTTAGCATAAATTGTGATTACGTGTCTACGGACAAGTTTGGAAATGATTTGTCGATGATTCAACAGTTAAAATCTCGGTTGAACCTTAGGAATAGTTTAGGATACTAGTGACATGTCATTAGGTGATACAGTGAGTTAGCTTTGGGCCATGATATATGTAACGCCCCGAATTTTGGGCCTAGATGAATTTGGCTTTGGGCTTTGGGTCTTATAAATTTTTTTTTAAGCAAATGACATGTTGGCTTTAAGGGTTTAATAAACTTGAAGTGTCTAGGGGTGTTGGAGAAGTTCTGGGTTCGAACTTTGAGGAGAAGGAATTTTTAATTAATTATTAAAGGAACCAAGGAGGTGAGTAGTTGGGCTTTTAAATAAAAATAGGGAAAAATGGCATCAAAGATCCTTGTGGTGGAGTGGCTAAGTGACGCCACTTAGGGTTTAGGAAGGTGGCGTTATGGGCTAGCAAGGAGATCCTAGGTTCGAATCCCAGCTTATTATTTTTTTAGGAGTTTAATTTTGGCCTTCTATAAGGTTGGAAGTGGTGTGAGGATGGACTTTAAGGAGAGTGATCAGAAGAGAAAATTTAGGAAAAGGATTGGGGAGTTATCAGGGAGAAAAACGAGGAGATGAGATGGGGAAGAGTTGGAGCCGATTGGGACTTGGGGGGTAGGCAGAGTTTCTATTTTGTGTATAAATAGGGGCTGCGGAATTCCCTCTATGCTATTTTGGCAATTGGAATTCCCTTTGTGCTATTTCGGCAACTAAAGTGCTCTGCTGAATTCTCCTTCACTTTTTCTGTTCTAAACCTCGCCTCTTCCTTATGTGTTTTCTTTTCTTCTCTCCTAAAGCCTTAAATCGAATATCATTCTCTTCTTTCTCCATTGCTTGTGCCATCCCACCATCATCTCAATTGTTGGGGACCGAATATTCGTGACTTCAAAAGTCGAAAACCTTTACTCTTAGAGCCGATTTCTTCATCGCCCCAAACCTTGTGCCGAATACTCTAGTGACCAAATCTCTGTCGTGTTGTCATCATTTCTTTGATTTTTGGTGGATCGAATCTTGGAAAATCGAAATCAAGCTTGGATCTACAAGTCTCTGTCGAAAAGCTATCTATACGTTTCGGCTTTTGGGTAAGTGTTCTTGATTTGGGGATAAGTTGGCCGAATAGTCTATAGTAAGGGAAAGGGTGACTTAAGTAGATACAAGTCACCTATTATTTTGTCTTTAACGATTAAGATTGATGCAGATCTAGGGGATATTCATGAGTAGTAGCTAAGGAAGGGCTATTAGGACTGGTGGCACACGGTAAGGTTAAGGTAAGTCTTCGGTTTTTGGTAAATATTGTGGTTAAGTGTGTGATTGATTGGAGGTTGGTATTGGTTGTAGGTTCAAGGCCGAGGATAGTGTAACACGTCTCATTTACCACGTGTGTACATACACTTCACCCACGACAAATCAACAAAAGTTGAAATCCTGAAAAATCGAAATGCCAAAAAGCCGAAAAGCTAAAAGGTTGGTGCCGGTAACCGCACGAGTGTGCGAACATTCGTGTGGGAACACTGATACGACTATCGGGACCAAGAGAGCGATCTCATGGTCTCAGGCCACTATTTCACCAACCGGGCCAGAAGGGGCTAAATGGGCCTGCCGAGCTCGTGGGCCCAAATCGGCAAGAGTTGATATGTGAAATTAAATGATGGATTGACATGAGTGGTTGTATGATTTGATTATGATCGGGCCTAATGGGCTACATATACATGATTAGGCTTAATGTGCTATATGGACACAATTGGGCTTAGTGGACCTTATGGGATTTTAGAAATGCATGCTAGGGTTTTAATGGACTCTAGGCTTAGTTCTGATGAATTCTTGAACAATATGAAACTTAATTTAATAATCAAACATGTCTGTGGACAAGTCGCTAGGGTAGAGTGTGGCAATGGACATATGCATGTCTAAGATTGGATCTAGGGAGAGCTTGGTACTTAAGCTATCCTAGTGACCCACCTCCTCTTCTCTAGAATCCTACCTGGTGCATAGTGTCTGTTCACTTTAGCCGCGAGTACTTGTTGACGGGCCAAGGTTCGTAATTAAGACCCATACTATTAAGAATTACTGAAATACCCCTATAGGGTAGAATTACTGAAATACCCTTGATTGGTGAAATGACTAAAATACCCCTATGCGTTGATTGTAAGATTTATGGATGTTACATGTACATTTGCTGCATTCATATGATATTCTGTTTAGGATGCATATGGGTGGGAATTATGGAATGGAGGAAGTATATGAGGATCGCATGGTTGCTTGACAACTGTGGATCCACCGATGGCTTTTTAAGCCTATTATATGATAAGCAACTTTGCTACAACGTTTGGTAGTACCGCAACCGGGCTACCCTTGTAGTGTATCGGATGGGTGGGTTGATTTAAAAATCCCCACAGAAGTGTTTCGGTTGGACGGAGATGAAGTGTACTGGATGGATTATTTTGGGGAGGGTTTTGCACAACATTGCATGTATGATATTATTATGTTAAGAATATGATATACATGCTATTTGTTTGACAAGGGTCGTACACACTGAGTTTTCAAAAACTCACTCCCTCTTTTATTTTTCTCAAGTGGTCCTCAGTAGGCGGTTCGACAGATGGAGGGACTCAGAATTGGCCAACTAGCAAGACGATTAGACCTGTTTTTCTTATTATCTAAATTCTAGATTTTGGGTTGTTTATTTTGAGTTATTCTATTCTGGATTGTAATAAGGTTTTCCCTCTAGTTATTATTCCATTACTCTCACTATGAATTGTGATTTTGAAACGAAACCTGAATTTATTTCTTTCAAGCATATTTCAAGTTTTTTTTTGTGTTTTAAGAACGAGCTTCCGCTGTCAAAGGAATATTTTTTTTTACATAGTAACAACGAAAGGGTTTTTGGATACACCTCATTTTGAAAGCAAACTGGATTTTATTTAACTTTTCTCTAGAAGGGTTTTCAATGAAAACAATGTTTTAGCAAAAACACTTCAATGTGACACACCGAATTTGGCCTAACTTCTAGGCCGGGTTTAGGGGTGTTACAATATAGCACTTGGTGTGCGAGATAAACCGATTTGGCTTCGGGCCGTTATATCAGTATTTCAAATAAGTTACCTTGATTTGGCTTTGGGCCATGGTAAAGGCACTTATCGTGTGAGATATTTGAGTATCCGACTTCTATTCTGAATGGTTCAATGGGTAAATGAAAGACGAGAAGGTATATAAGATTGGTACGATATGGTACAGGTATGTGTATAAACCATTTAGCTTTGAATGAGAGAAATGATGACGAATGTATATGGTTTTGTGAATGAGCACATTGAAAGGTTTGATAGTTAAGGAAAGTTGCATATTGACATATTGAAATTAATGAATCATGTTTAAGTGATTGCATTAAGTTTATCTCATACGAGCTTACTAAGCTTTATAGATTACTTTGTTTATTTTTCGTGTTTTATAGTGATATCAAAGCTAGCTCGGATTCAAGGATCGTCGGAGATCGCTTCACACTATCCACCTATATCTTGGTATCAATGAATTTTGGTAGTTTGAATATATGGCATGTATAGGGACTTTGAGTATTGTTAGTTATATTTTGGTAATGACTTTGGCCAAATGAATTGGCTTGTAAATGCTTATATTTTGGTTTGTATAAATAGCCATGGGTAATGGCTTAATTTTGGTATATTTGGTATGTTTGAATTATGTGCATAAATATAAGCTTATGTCTTGTGCTTATTTAGTTGGTTAAAATGATTGATGATAATAAGTACCATGAAAGGTAAGTTAATGATTTGAGGAATTGGTAACATGCTTGTGAATGTAAATGTTTTGAGTTGTAAATATAGCCATGAGAGTTGGCTTAATTTGGTGAATTTTGGTTATGTGCATATATGTGAATATATGGTTGATATTAAATGTGAATTATGTTTGTGAATTGGTTCAAAATGATGTATGATTGATAATGGTATAGTTAGTTGAATTGGTATGTTTTGATGGAGTAAGGTTTGAGGTTATAAGCACGTTGAATGTTGGCATTGAAAATGGTATGGATTAGTCTTGATTGCGGCTGAATTGAATGTTATTTATGCTATGATTTGGTACCATTTGAGCTTGTTTAGGTAGTGCAAAATGGGTGGCAAAATGGCTTGGTAAATAGCCTATTTTTGTCCACACGGGCAGAGACACGGGCGTGTGTCTCAGCCGTGTGTGACACATGGTCAAGTTACATGGCCATGTGTTCCTTGGTGTTGAAACAGAAATGAAGTCAGTATGCTCCACATGGTCTCACACATGAGCGTGTGATTGGCCGTGGGGTACAAGTCAGTATACCCCACTAGCTATAACACCCTTTACCCGTATTTGATACCGGAATAGGGTACGAGGCATTATAGGACTTAAACACAAGCAAACATACAAAATCAAGACGTAATTTCCATCCAAATTTAAAACTTTTCACATACATTCATATCGTCCCTAAAATGAGCCTACGATGCCCAAAACATACATTGGAAGTAGTTCGGGACTAAACCGAGAACTTTAGAAAATCATACAACAGTTAGAAAATTTTTCACTAAAACAGAGGTCACAGGCTCGTGTGATTTTGGGACACACCCGTGTGGGCGGGCCGTGTGGTCACACACGCCCGTGACCCTAACCCGTGTAACTCTCTGTTTGTCACCCAAGAACAAATTGAAGTCACATGGCCAAGGCACATGCCCGTGTGCTTAAGCTGTGTGGTCGATTTAATTTTCAAAATTGTTCATAAAATAAGTGCAGACTTCACACAGCCAGGGTACACGCCAGTGTTCGAGGCCGTGCCGTCCACACTGTTGAGACACATGCCCGTGTCTCTACCCGTGTGCTTGATACTGAGCATTCTATTTTGCAACAATTAAGGTGCAGGGGACACACGGTCAGAACACAAGCCCATAGGGCAAGCCGTGTGTCACACACGGCCTAGACACACGCCCATGTGTCTACCCGTGTGGACAAAAATAAGGCTATTTACCAAGCCATATTGTCACCCTTCCATGCACAAACCTACACAACAAACATAGAACCATTCCAAGCATATACCATCAACCAAATCAGCCACAACGAAGGCATCAACACCCCAGTCACATGCTACCATTCATCATACACCAAAATCACATATATCTCAACTAAAATCATGCAATTTCCCACATCCATGAAAAGCATCATCATATGCATATATATACTTAAACCAATTTTAGCCAATTTCAATGGCCATTTAGAAAATGAATTATCAGCCAACATAAGTCGGCACATTTGGCTAAATCAATTATGACACATAACAAAATGACCAAGTCCCTATACATGCCATAACTCAAAATATTAAAATCAATGTTACCCAAAATATTAAGTTGATAGTGTGAATGGATCTCTGATAGTTTTTGATCCTCGAGCTAGCTTGGTGACGCTATAAGACAAGGGAAAAGTAAAGGGAGTAAGCTATATAGCTTAGTAAGTTCCTATGCAAATAATAAGCATTATAATCACACATGTATCATACAAATAAACATGATGAACTTGGCATACATAGTGTCAAGATCTTCTAATCATAACTTACTCATTCATAACCTTACTGAGGGATTCATCACATATCGAGCTCATTAGTAAATGAGTTTTATGTACGTACCTGTACCAACTCGCAACATAATCAAAACCTTTCACAACTTTGACAAACTCGTTGAATTTCCCGTTGAACCACCTGGAATACTAAAGGATACTCAGGAATCTCGCACACACAATATCATACCAATGCCATATCCCACATATGGTCTTACATGGGATCTCTTATCGATGTAAACAACCCAGCTATGGTCTTACATGAAGTCTAATATCGATGTCATATCCCAGATATGGTCTTACACGTAATCTCAAATAACCCTAATGTCATTACATTCGTATCCAACCTATTCCTAAGGTTCAACCGGGATTCTCACCTGTCAAATTTTATTGATTACATCCAAGGAGTCAATCATATTTCATACAATATTAAAGCATTTAAAACATAAATAAAACAATGCATTATTTACATACGTAATTACCTCGGTACAAAATTTGTATAAATGGACTTAATCGTCAAACACCTTATTTTTCCCCCTATCTAGGTTTGAACCTTGTTTCTCTTGATCTATAATAGCAAATTTAACTCATTTATTATCCACAATTCTCAATTCAATCCAAAAAATACATTATGGAAAAATTACATTTTTGCCCCTAAACTTTGATTTTTTACATTTTGTCCCCTAGGCTCGTAAAATGAAATCTATTCGATTTCTTCAAGACCCAAGCTTAGCCGAACCTCTTTCATGCTTATAACAGCCCACATTTTCCATTTAATCACACTTTTACACACATTTTGAAATCTTTTACAAATAGGTCCTTTTGACATTTTCATAAAAAATAACCTAGCAAAATTTGTTTATCTAACATTAAACTTGCATAATCTACTATTAAACATCAAAATACACACATGTCTAACATGGTTCAAACCCTAGACTTCAATCAACTCTCAAACACATGTCTAACGCAGTAGATCGACTGATAACGACTTCAAAAATGTAAAGAGCATTAAAAACGGAACAAGAACGGACTTACAATCGAGCTTGAAAATGGCCAAACCTCAACTATGGATTCCCTTCTAAATTTCAGCTATGGAGAGGAAGATGGACAAGGATTTTGGCTTGATTTTGCTTTTTAAGTCATTTAATTACCAAATGACCAAAAGGCCCTTCACTTAAAACTTTGAAATTTTATCTCACCATATCCATTTTTGTCCACTAACTTAACATATGATATAATTACAATCTAAGGACTGTCAATTTAAAATCTCATAGTAATTGGAAACATTTAACAAGTAGAACTCAGCTTTTACACTTTTTATAATTTAGTCCTTTTTCCTAAATTGAGTGCTCAAACGTCAAAATTTTCGAACGGAATTTTCACGAAATCATTTCATAAAACTGTAGACCATAAATTATAATAAAAATGAATTTTACTGCGTCGGATTTGTGGTCCCAAAACCACTGTTCTAACTAGACCCAAAATCAGGCTGTTGCAACTCTCCTCTCTTAGGGATTTTCGTCCCCGAAAATCTTACCAGAAAATAGGTTTGGGTACTGTTTTCACATAGCTTCCTCAGGTTCCCTCGTAGCCTCTTCAACACCGTGTCTTTGCCATAAAACTTTTACTAGGTCTATACCTTTAGTTCTCAACAGTTTAACTTCTCGAGATAAGATCTTGATCTATTCTTCACCATTCATCATATCCGGCCGAATCTCAATCTCTGATGGAGAAATCATTTGTGAAGGATCGGAACAATATCGTCGTAACATCGACACAGGAAACACATTATGAATTCTTTCCAACTCTGTCGGTAAAGCTAATCGATATGCCACTGTCCTTATTCTTTCAATAACTTCATACGGCCCTATGAAACGTGGACTCAACTTGCCTTTACGGCCAAATCTCAGAATCTTCTTCCATGGAGATACTTTTAGAAATACTTTATCAACAATTTGAAATTTGGTCTTTTTTCTTTTCAAATCTGCGTACGACTTTTGTCGATCTAAAGCTACTTTCAAGCAATCGTGGATTACCTTTACCTTTTCTTCGGTTTTCTTAACCAAGTGGACCTCGTGAATCTGTTTCTCACTAAGCTCGGTCTAATACAAAGGTGTTCGACACTTGCGACCATACAATGCCTCATAAGGCGCCATCTTTATACTCGATTGAAAACTATTGTTATAGGCAAATTCGACCAATGGTAGATATTTTTCCCAACTACCCTCGAATTCTAGGACACAACATCGGAGCATATCTTCAAGAATATGAATTATTCTCTCAGACTGACCATCGGTTTACGGATGAAAAGCGGTACTAAAGTTTAGCTTCGTACCCAAAGCTTCTTGCAACTTCTTTCAAAACCGCGAAGTAAACCCCCGATCTCTATCCAAAATAATAGAAATAGGCACCCCGTGTAATCTCACGATCTCAGCAATGTACAATTCAGCTAGATTATCAAGTGAAAAATTAGTACGTGCCGGTATAAAATGAGCCGATTTCGTCAATCTATCAACAACAACCCAGACGGCATTTTTCTTTTTCAGAGTCAAAGGTAAACCCGTTACGAAATCCATCGTAATCCTATCTGATTTCCACTCGGGCACCATCATTGGCTGAAGTAAACCCAAAGGCACTTGGTGTTCTGCTTTCACTCGTTGACAAATCAAACATCTCGAAACAAACTCTGAAATATCTTGTTTCATACCTGACCACCAATACAATTTCTTTAAATCATTATACATTTTTGTACTACCCGGATCCACAGATAAACAACCGTTATGCGCCTCATGAAGAATTTTTTGAATAAGTTCATCATTTTTTGGTACATGAATTCTACCTCAAAACATCAAACAATCATCGGATCTGATATGAAAATCTGAATCACTACTCGATTCACAATGAACTCTTTTGGTTTGCAAATCACTGTCACATTTCAGAGCTTTGCAAATTTGTTGAAGGAATAACGGTCTAGCTCTCAACTCGGCTAGGATCAAACCATTATCGGACATTCATCATTCACAAAGCAAACAAAGTCTTTCTACTCAATGCATCTGCGACTACATTTGCCTTACCCGGGTGATAGTCAATCACTAGCTCATAATCCTTCAGTAACTCTAGCCATCTTCGTTGCTGCAAGTTTAAATCTTTCTGAGTCATCAAGTATTTTAAACTCTTATGATAAGAAAAGACATGGCACTTCTCACCATATAAATCGTGTCTCCAAATTTTCAAAGCAAACACAATGGCGGCTAATTCCAAATCATGCGTCGGATAATTCTTCTCGTGCGATTTTAACTGTGACGAGGCATAAGCTATCACTTTTCCCTCTTGCATCAACACACATCCTAATCCATTCAGTGACGCGTCACTATAAATCACAAATTCTTTTCCCGGTTCAGGTTGTACTAAAACCAGCGCCTCAGTCTATAATGCCTTCAACTTCTCAAAACTTTGCTAACATTTCTCGGACCATTCAAATTTGACATATTTTTGCAACAACTTTTTCATAGAAGTAGGAATCATCAAAAATCCTTTAACAAATCGTCGGTAATATTCGGCTAAGCCCAAAAATATTTTGACTTCGAACACATTTCTTGGCGGTTTCCAATCAACAATTGCCGAAATCTTACTGGGATCAACCCGAATACCATCACCTGAAACGATATGTCCCAAAAATCTGACTTCTCAAAGCCAAAACTCACTTTTACTGGATTTAGCAAACAACTTCTTATCTCTCAAAATTTGCAATACAGTTCTCAAGTGCTCGGCATGTTCGGCCTCGTCTCGAGAATAAATCAGAATGTCATCAATAAACATAACCACAAATTTGTCCAAATACGGTCAAAAAATTCTATTCATCAAGTCCATAAAAATAGCAGGTGCGTTTGTTAATCCAAAAGGCATAACAAGGAATTCATAGTGTCCATACCTTGTTCTGAATGCGGTTTTTGGCACCTCCGACTCTTTAACTCTCAACTGATAGTAGCCAGATCTTAAATCAATCTTCGAGAATACTGTTGCCCCTTTCAACTGATCAAACAAGTCATCTATCTTCGGCAGAGGATACTTGCTCTTTATAGTCACCTTGTTGAGCTATTGATAATCAATACAAAGTCTCATAGATCTGTCTTTCTTCTTTACAAATAACACTGGAGCACCCCTGGGAGAATAACTCAGTTTCGCCAAACCCTTATCTATCAACTCTTGTAACTGAGCTTTTAATTCTTTCAATTCAGTCGGAGCCATTCTATACGGGGCAATAGATATCGGCGAGGTCCCTAGTACTAAGTAAATACCAAACTCAACTTCTCTGACCGGAGGCAACCCTGGCAAATCTTTCGGGAACACATCCGGATATTCACAAACTATCGGCATTGATTCAATTTTCAACTCAGACACTTTTGTATTCAACACATAAGCAAGATAAGCTTCACAACCTTTCCTTACACACCTCTGGGTAGACATCAAAGAAATCACAACAGGTAACTCACCTGACTCATCTGAATCAATCCGAAGAATTCCACCATTTTCACATTTCAGTTCAATAGTCTTTCTTTTACAGTTTACTATAGCATCACGCAGTGTCAACCAATCCATACCCAAAATAACATCGAATTCATCAAATGGCAACAACATTAAATCAACAGGAAAACAGTGACCTCGAATCTTCAAGGGACAATTCTTGCAAAGTCTATCAACTAATACATGTTTGCCTAAAGGGTTTGACATTCTAACCACAAACTCAGTAAACTCAACTGGCAAGCTCTTACTAGCTACTAATTTCACACAAACATAAGAATGATTCGATCCAGGATCAATCAATGCAATTAAATTAGTATTATAGAGAGAAAAAGTACCAGTGATAACATCGAAAGATGTCGTTTCTTCGAGAGCCCGGATGGCATAGGCTCTAGCAGGTGCTCGAGCTTCGGATCTCACAGCTGTATCTTTCGTCACACCTTTACTACTAGCTCCATTTTTGGTATTTCTCAGTGGTCTACACCTATTAGTAGTATTAATCAACCTCGCACTCTAAAATTATTCTTTCTCAGCCATTTTAGGACAATCTTGGATAAAATTCTCTTGAGAACCACAGTTAAAGCAAGCCCGGTCATTCATTCGACACTCATCGGGATGTCTTCTTCCACAATGTTGACATTCGGGTCTATTAGACTTTACATTACTCACATTTGCCATTGAAGTAGCTTGAGATTTAAAACTCAAATGTTACTTCCCACTATCTTTGTGTGAATACATCGCTGAAACATTCGAACGGGAATACATTTCTTTAGATTTCTTTGACTGAGATAGAAATGATTTACTCATCAGTCTTTTCCTCGAATTTCTAGCTTCAAGATCAGCTTTCCTCTTCCCTTTATTCAACTCTTCGGCCTTACAAGCCCATTTAACCAATACCAGAAATTCTTTCAGCTCTAAGATCCTAACTAACACACGAATATCCTCATTCAATCCATTCTCAAATCTCTTACACATAATAGCCTGGGTGGAAACGCACTCTCGAGCATATTTACTAAGTCTGACAAATTCTCGCTCATACTCTGTCACTGTCATACGACCATGTTTCAGCTCAAGAAATTTCTTATGTTTTAGATTGATGAACCGCTGACTAATATATTTCTTTCGGAACTCTTCTTGAAAGAATTCCCATGTAACCTTCTCTCTTAATACCAGCAATACAAGTGTATTCCACTAGTGATATGCAGAATCTCTCAAAAGTGAGATGGCACACTTTAAACACTCATCCGTTGTGCAGGACAACTCATCAAATACCCTAATGGAGTTTTCGAGCCAAAACTCGGCTCTCTCGGGATCATCATCCACATTAGCTCTAAAGTCTTCAGCCCCGTGCTTTTGAATCTTATCAACCGAGGGCTTGTTCATTCTTACAAATTCCATACCTTGTGGAGCTACGGGAACCGGTCGAGGAATAGGTGGGGCGGAGGAGGTTGAGCATTCGAATTTGTTCGAAAAAATTTTGTATACCACTCATTCATCATGTGGAGAAAGGCTTCACTACCCCCTTTTTCCTGACTAACCGTAGGAGGTCTACTATCAAACGGCACTGCCCCTTGAGCGGGACCCGGCGTATTACTTTCAACTTCATCAGCTTCAACTCAATTGGAATCCATTTACTATATGAAAACACAATTTAAAAATTTAAGGAGTCATCACACTATCACAGTTCATTTATGGCATTATAGCTAGACTTTTACACACGCTACGTTAGACCGAGAATCGACTAAAATGTAGCTCTAATACCACTAAATGTATCACCCCTTACCCATATTTGACGTCGGAACAGGGTACAAGGCATTACAGGACTTAAACACAAGCAAACATACAAAATTGAAACGTAATTTCCATCCAAATTTAAAACTTTTCACATAGATTCATATAGTCCCTAGAATGAGCCTACGAGGCCCAAAACATACATTGGAAGTAGTTCGAGACTAAACTGAGAACTTTAGAAAATCATACAACACTTAGAAAATTTTTCACTAAAAAAGGGGTCACATGCCCGTGTGATTTTGGGACACACCCGTGTGGGCAGGCCGTGTGGTCACACACACCCATGTCCCTAACCCTTGTAACTCTCTATTTGTCACTTAAGAACAAATTGAGGTTACACGGCCAAGGCACACGCCCTTGTGCTTAAGTCGTGTGGTCAATTTAATTTTCATAATTTTTCATAAAATAGGTGCAGACTTCACACGGCCAGGGTACACGCCTGTGTTTGAGGCCGTGCCGTCCACATGGCTGAGACGGACGCCCGTGTCTTTGCCCGTGTGCTCGATACTGAGCATTCTATTTTGCAACAATTAAGGTGTAGGGGACACACGGCCAAAACACACGCCCATGGGGCAAGCCGTGTGTCACACACGGCCTAGACACATGCCCGTGTGTCTACCCGTGTGGACAAAAATAAGGCTGTTTACCAAGCCATATTGTCACCCTTCCATGCACAAACCTACACAACAAACATAGAACCATTCCAAGCATATACCATCAACCAAATAATCCACAACTAAGGCATCAACACCCCATTCACATGTTATCATTTATCGTACACGAACATCACAATATCTCAACTCAAATCATGCAATTTCCCACATCTATGAAAAGCATCATCATATGCATATATATACTTAAACCAATTTTAGCCAATTTCAATTGCCAATTACAAAATGAATTATCAGCCAACATAAGCCAACACATTTGGCTAAATTAATTATGACACATAACAAAATGACCAAGTCCCTATACATGCCATAACTCAAAATATTAAAATCAATGTTACCTAAAATATTAAGTTGATAGTGTGAATGGATCTTCGATAGTTTTCGATCCCTATGCTGACTTGGTGACACTATAAGACAAGGGAAAAGAAAGGGGAGTAAGCTATATAGCTTAGTAAGTTCCTATGCAAATAATAAGCATTATAATCACACATGTATCATACAAATAAACATGATGAACTTGGCATAAATAGTATCAAGATATTCTAATCATAACTTACTCATTCATAACCTTACTGAGGGATTCATCACATATCGAGCTCATTAGTAAATGAGTTTTACGTATGTACCTATACCAACTCGCAACATAATCATAACCTTTCACAACTTTGACATACTCGTTGAATTTTCTGTTGAACCACTTGGAATACTAAAGGATACTCAGGAATCTCACACACACAATACCGTACCAATGCCATATCCCACATATGGTCTTACATGGGATCTCTTATAGATGGAAACAGCCCAGTTATGGTCTTAGACGAAGTCTTATATCGATGTCATATCCCAGATATGGTCTTACACGTAATCTCAAATAACCCTAATGTCATGACATTCATATCCTACCTATTCCTAAGGTTCAACCGGGATTTCTCACTTGTCAAGCTTTATCGATTACATCCAAGGAGTTAATCATAATTCATACAATATTAAAGCATTTAAAACATAAATAAAACAATACATTATTTACATACGAACTTACCTCAGTACAAAAATAGTAGAAATGAACCTAATCGTCAAACATCTTGTTTTTCCCCCGATCTAGGTACGAACCTTGTTTCTATTGATCTATAATAGCAAATTTAACTCATTTATTATCCACAATTCTCAATTAAGTCCAAAAATCAATTATGGAAAAATTACATTTTTGCACCTAAACTTTGACATTTTTACATTTTAGCTCTTAGGCTCGTAAAATTAGATCTATTCAATTTCTTCAAGACCCAAGCCTAGCCGAACATCTTTTATGCTTATAACAGCAAACATTTTTCATTTAATCAAACTATTACACACATTTTGAAATCCTTTTACAAATAGGTCCTTTTGACATTTTCATCAAAAATTACCTAGCAAAAGTTGTTTATCTAACATTAAACTTGCATAATCTACTATTAAACATCAAAATACACACATGTCTAACATGGTTCAAAGCCTAGACTTCAATCATCACTAAAATTAATTGTAAAAATAGGTAGATCGAGTGATAATGACTTCAAAAATTAAAGAGTATTAAAAACGGAATAAGAACGAACTTACAGTCGACCTTGAAAGTGGGCAAACCATAGCTATGGCTTCCCTTCTAAATTTAGGCTATGGTGAGGAAGATGGACAAGGATTTTGGCTTGATTTTTCTTTTTAATTCATTTAATTACCAAATGACCAAAAGGCCCTTCACTTAAAACTTTGAAATTTTATCTCACCATATCCATTTTTTGTCCACTAACTTAACAAATGGTCTAATTATCATCTCAGGACCTTCAATTTAAAATCTCATAGCAATTGGATGCCTTTAACAAGTAGAACTTAGCTTTTACACTTTTTACAATTTAGTCTTTTTTACTAAATTAAGTGCTCAAACGGTCAGAATATTCGAACGAAATTTTCACGAAATCATTTCATAAAACCGTATACCATAGAAATATAATAAAAATAAATTTTACTGCGTTGGATTTGTGGTCCAAAAACTACTGTTTCGACTAGAACCAAAATCGGGCTATTACACTAGCACACGGACGTGTGACCCGGTCGTGTGGCATAAGTCAGTATACCCTACATGATTGGCACGGCTTGGCACACGGGCTAGCCACACAGGCGTGTGTGTTGTCCGTGTGATCCAAGTCAGTAAGCTCACTTGTTTGGACACGAACTGGGACACAACCATGTGCTTCCATTTCGAATGTTCACACGGCATGTGACACGGGCGTGTCTGATGGCCGTGTGAGACACGGCCTTGCCACACTAGCATGTGTCCCCTATTTTTGAGAGAAAATTTCTAAGTGTTGAAATTATTTTTCGAGTTATAAATTTAGTCCCGAACCACTTCCAATGCATGTTTAGGGTCTTGTAGGCTCATATTAGGGACTTTATGATTGAATATGAATGGGTTTAAATTGAACGCAAATTTATGACTCGATTTGTATGATTCGTTGTGATGAAAGCTCGGTAATGCCTCGAGCCATGTTTTGACGTTGAATACGAGTCAAGAGTGTTACATTTATTGGTATCAGAGCTACGGTTTAGTCGATTCTAGGACTAACGTAGCATATGTGAAAGTCTAGCTATACATGCCATATATAAACTATGATAGTGTGATCTTTCCAACTTTGATGAGGTTTGTCTTAATTAGACAGAGATGTTTTCCAACAGAGCTAGTTCCAATGATACTGAAAATAATACTCAAGCATCTGAGTAAAAATGTGCCTATGATGATTTGAAATTCGTAAAGATATGAATAAAATTTCATGATATAATGTTATTGATAAATGTTATGTTATGTGCATGTATATGTGAGAGTTAAATTTGAGACTTTACAACCCTCACCCCCTTATCAGTATAGTGTTAAAATGAAATACATAAGATTTAGATTGAATAAGCTCACAAGTGTGGAATTACAGAGTTTTGTGATTGAAGGATTAATACTGTGGACAGATAAGAGAATGAGTCAATAGTAAAAATAGTACTAGAAGGGATATCGGATCGTTTTGAAGGCTATTTGGATTATACAAAGTCACTATTAAAAAAGAAGTTGACTTTAATGAAGCAAAATATTCAGGTATGATATCTAAAGAATGTATTAATTGGAAGTTCTACTTAATTGCTGTTAGTGATGGGATAAAGAGGAATCAATAATGACAGAATTAGATAGTGGAATAATGTTTGAATTGTAAAGATCTCTTAGTACAACAGTATAGTCGAATAGCTTATAATGATATCTTCTGGGTATTCTATGTGATCAATTATTCTCAAAGGTATATGCAGCTATTTATTTTCAAATGAAACTCTTATCGTGTGAGAACGCTAGCTAAACATATTGATAGACGAAAGCATTGTTGGTATGTTTGGGTTATGATCGGCATTGCTTTATATTTCCCTGGTATTCTATTCTAGTGTATTGATAGAAAAGTCAACGGTAAAATCCGTATGATGATAGTATTCCATTTCTAATGGTTATTGTTTTGTTGAGCATACATGAAGATTATATTGCTTCTACCACAGTTGATTTCAATGCTTATGAGTGATGTTTTTTTCTAGAATTTCTCTGGGATATCATTGAGATCTTTATCATTCTATATGGGTTGTAATTTTCAGAAAATTTGTATAGTTCCATACTTTGAGATTTTGCTACCTCAATTTTGTTATGATTCTATGTGATTATCTACAAGAGATATTCTTTTTACGGAGATGAATATATCTATTATGATTATAAATTCTGGTTTGATCAAGGGAGTACAGTGGTATTGTCATCAGATTTATAGAGGTTATGTTTCTGCATTTATTTTTGTTGAAACCATATTTGATTTTCTTTTGTGTTCAAAATGCATTATTAACAGTTGGGATATTATCTATTTATACGGTTGAGATGTGGGTCTTATTATGGCATTATGATTTTTTTATCTGACGGTGGTGGCTTCAGTATAGTACAATGCTTCTATGATTAATAGTTGAGATAGCTTCATTATATAATCCTTTCTAGTTTTCTTGAAAGGGAATTGACATCGGCAAAAGCATAGATGATAGAAGATCAAGTTCAAATCTATAAATAGTTATCACTTCCGGGTAAATCTTGATATATGTCAATGAGTAAAGACGGAATGTTATGCCATATTTGAGTTATACAGTTTTTAAGAAGATCATTGACTAGTATCCTGAAGAAATTGTGATAAATTGTATGTCTTAATTATCTTGACAACAAGAAGAAAGATTTTCTTTGAAAAGTTATTGTTTGAGAGCCAAGATTGATTCAGTTGTTTGAAAGGTTAATTGAGTTATATATGTTTGAGTTTATCCTTGGGTCTGGAAATAAATTTTCTGTGCTCACGGGTAAATTGATGGATAGTCTGAATGAAGAATTCATATTTTAGAAGACATGATACAAAATTATATCTATCGGAACGGTTCTAATTGAGAAATATTATTATAAATTAAAGTTGTTTTGATTTTTGAAGTTTTCATTTTTGCGAAGTTTGATTTGGTTGAATATATGCTAATAAAGTTATAAACAGTTGAAAACATTGTTAACTGAAGCAATTGTTTTAATTTAGCCTGAATTGGGTAAATAGTTTATGATTTTTAGTCATGCGTTATTGAATGGTTTGGAGTGTGTTTTAGTACAAGAATGTATAGTGATGGCTTATGCTTCCATACAGTTAAAGTTGCATGAAAAGAGTTATTCGACACACGAATTGGAGATGGTTGACATTGTGATTATATTGAATAGTTAGCGACATTAATTGTTTGGTGAGTAATGTAACCTATTTGATGACGGCAAGATTTTAAAATATTTGATGTTACAGAGAGATCTGAATTTTGGACAGCAAAGATGGCTTGAACTGTCGGAAGATTTGAGTCAGTAATTGGTTATCATCCTAGACAAACGATTATAGTCACGGATATTTTGAACAAGAAATCTTTGTGTGCTTTACAAGTGATGAATACACGATTGATCTTATCGGATGATGGATAGATATTAGCTGAATTAAAAGCTAAATTGGTGTTTATTCCGCAATTTTGTGAAGCACAGAAATCTATCAGTGAATTGCAAGTTAAAAGAGTTCAACATGAATTGATTTCTAATTTAGAGCTTCAGATTGGAACCGATGATTATTTGTTGTTTCGAGACAAAGTTCGTGTACCGAGAAATCCAGAGATTATACAAAAATTTCTATATCTAGCTCACAATGGTAATTATCTGTTCATTCAGGAATACTAAAATGTAAAATAATCTTAATAGTTTTACTGGTGATTGTGTATGAAACGTGATACTTCTGACTTGTATCCAAATGTCTGATTTATCAACAAGTTAAAGTTGATTATCAAGTGCCTTCGGGACTATTACAGTCTGTGTTACTATCTGAGTGGAGATGAAATGGAATTTCGTTGGATTTTGTAAAAAGGAAGATGTTATCTGAAATATTGTTGATTGTTGAAGAAGTCTGTACATTTTATCTCCGTAAGTATAATTTCTCTTTTGATTGATAGACTAGCTAAGCTATACATTCTGAAATTGTCAGTTTTTACAGAGTGCTAGTCTCCATTATTTTGGATAGAGATCCGAGGTTTATATTGTGTTTCTGTAACACCCCTAACCCGTAACCATCGTCGGTCTAGGGTTAAAGGCATTACCGGAAAAACAGAACCTTTTATGGACATTTCATAATATAATTCAACGAATCAAAACAAAGTGTCCCTTAGTTAGGTCTATAAGGCCTTAAACATGCTTTAGAAAGGGGGTCGGAACTAAACCGAACACATACGAAATTTTTGAAAATTTAAAAATTTTTATAAGTTACAGAGGTCACACGCCCGTGTGGGCAGGCCGTGTGCCTTCCAAGGCCTCAGACACGCCTGTGTGTCTAAGCCGTGTCAAAACAGGGCATACATACTGACTTATCCACACGGCCATGGACATGCCCGTGTGCCTCACCCATCGTCGCTACTGACTTGCACTACACGACCAGTCACACGCCCGTGTGTCCAACCCGTGGTTGACACTGACTTGATCCACACGGCCAGTCACACGCCCGTATGTCCAGCCCGTGGTCGAGTCTGACTTGTTTTGAAATGCAACCACGAGTGACACGGTCGAGCTACACGCCCGTGTGCTCAACCATGTGGGCAATTATAGGCCATTTGTAAAGCCAAAATGCCACCCACACTTTGGGCTATCCCTACAAGCACATACAAGCAACATTTCAAACACCAATGGCAACCAAAACATACCAAATTATACATCATTTCTACTCATTCAAAAACATTATAAACACACCAACTTAGTTATCATTTAGCTCAACTAGATCACAAGCATTTCTATGCAAGTTTCATTAACAATCTTACCATTATAATTTAACCTCTTCACATCAATAAATTACCAACTTTGCTTCATAAACATATCATAATTTCGGTCATCTCAGTAGCCATCATGTAACACCCTTTACCCGTATTCAAGCCGGAACCGAGTTTGAGGCATTACCTAACAAACTTTACTTAAACGTCTCGAATAGGGTTATAAAGTTTCGTTTAAACCCATCACTTGCAGATACTCGGCCTAAGAGGCCCTAAACATACCTCGTAGAGGTTTCAGACCAATTTCGGGAACTTTTATGAACTTGAGAAGCCTTTCAAAAAAAGCAGGGGCACACGCTCGTGTACCCCTAAGACATTTGCGTGTCTTCCACCCATGGTCGATTCTGACTAAGGTCACACGGCCTTGACACGCCCGTGGCCCTAGCTCGTGTGCCAAACCTTGACATTCTGACCTATCCCCACGGTCTATGCACACGTCCATGTGCTTCAGCCGTGTGGCGATTTAAATTCCAAGTGCAAGGTGTAGACTTCAAACAGCCTAAGCATACGCCCATGTGCAAGCCGTTCCTCCTACACGGTCTAGACACACGCCCGTGTATCTACCCACGTGGACAATTAGCAGGCTATCTACCAAGCCTTTTGCCACCCTACGTTGCACACATACATACTTCAATTCAAAACAATTCAACTCCTATACCAAAGGCACATCTAAGTACTCATTCCAATATAAAAGATAACCCATAGGTACCTCTAGAAGCTCAAAAAATTAAGACGTACATAAAGGCACACACTTCATGAAATTCATCTTCATTAAGCAATAGAATTTGCCAAGTATTAACCTAACTTATAAGGCCATTTACAAAATGAATTTAATAACTTACATAGCCAACACTTTGACTAACAATTACAACTTAACAAAATACTCGAGTCCTATACATGCCATATTCAAAATAAGTCTAAATTGTTATACCAAAGTGATGTCGATAGTGTGATTCCCGAACTCCTACGTCCATGTTCCTCGAGTTATCTTGGCAGTACTACAAGGAAGAAGGGCAATGAAAAGGGTAAGCATAAAGCTTAGTAAGTTTGCGTGGAATTAAATAGCAATAATAAGCTCATAATATAATCCATCCATGGCATTAACTAACCATACACAAGTCATAGGCTCCTTGCCATACTTACTTACAATTGCCCTTATTTAGCACATACCGTGCCATATCTCGTAATCGTTTCTCCATGATTCATTCACGAGTACCTGTTTTCACTCAATCACATGGCTTCAGTGAAACTCTCATTTCTACTTCTATACTCCTCTACTTATTTCCTTAATCACTAGGGATAGTCAAAGACGTGTACCCATTGTCATTCATGTAGGTACGAAGCCATTGCCACATTCCCGAGGTGGTCTTACATGGAGTCACTTTTAAATGCCAATGCCATATCCCGGATATGGTTTTATATGGACTTTCACATCGGGTATCGATGCCATATCCCGGATAAGGTCTTATACGATTTTCATATTCATTACCGAAGCCATATCCCGGATATGGTCTTATAAAGAATACCAACTTGGTGCCGAGACAATGTCCCGGATATGGTCTTATACGGGACCTTATCTATTTTATATCTCGATGATAGCATTTTCATATTCAATATGGTCCACTAGGACTTCAACATCTCATTCATCATCAATGTAGTAGAGCATCATGCATCAATAAGATACCAGGCATTCTCAAATATGCTAACATAATTATTGCATTAATCACATACAAACTTTCCTCGATTTCAAAATGAGTCAATTCGTCGGTCTAGTCCGAGACCTTGTTCTTTCCCCGATCGAGGTGGATTCTCATTTCTTCTTGCTCTATAATAGCAATTTAGCTCATTTTAATCACCACATTAATGAAAGCATTTCAATAATCATACTTAGGCAAAATTACTATTTTGCCCCTAGACTTTGGCAAAATGACTATTTTACCCCTAGGCTCAGAAATTAATTCTAATCACATTTCTACCTTCGATAAGCCTAGGTGAACATTTAACACTCTTATAGCTATCATCAAAACTCAACGCTACACATAATTACTACAAATTTGTAACCTTTTCATCAAGGTCCAATTAGGTGTTTTCAAGACCACACCTTTCATAAAAGTTGTTCATCTAACAACTAAGACTCAATTTCTTCCATAAAAATGCAGCAAATAACTAAGATAACTCTCATGGAAAAACTCTATTCTTTTTACCAAATTGCACAATAGTCCCCTCATTTGAAAGCTTAAGCTTTAGGGGTCCCAAAAGTACAACTATTTTTAAGAAAAGGTCACTAGAACACTTACTTGAATGGATGAGAGCTTGCTAAAATTTTGAGCTTTCAAAAATCCCTATTTGCTTGCTATTTTCAGTGGAGAAGGATGAGCGAAAAGATGGACATCATCTTTTCTTTATTCTAATATTAAACTAACAATTTAGTCCACCAAACACCACCAACTTTGACCAACTTGGTCAATTCTTGTCCCCTATGAAGTCTATGGCCGGCCAAGCCAATATTGGGGGTCTAATTGCCTTTTAAAGACCTCAAATTAACAATTTATGGCTATTTGGTACTTTTAGCCTATAGAATGGAACTTTCGCACTTTATACAATTTAGTCTTTTTTTCGCGATTAAACAGGAAATCGTTATAATTAAAGTACCAAAATTCTCATGTACATATACCATCATGCTCAGACTCATAATATAACATGAAAACAAATTTCTCTAATCGCGGATTAGTAATCCTGAGATCACTATACCGACTAGCCTCCAATTCGGGCTGTTACAATTCTCCCCCTTTTAGGATTTTCGTTCCCGAAAATCTTACTGGTAAAAAGGTTGGGATATTGGTTCCCCATCGATTCCTCGGGCTCCCATGTAGCCTCTTCTATTCCATGCCTTTGCCATAGAACTTTCACTAGGGCTATGCTTTTGTTTCTTAATTGTTTGACCTCTCGCGCCAAGACTCTATCCGGTTCTTCACCATACGTCAAGTCTGGTTGTATCTCTACCTCTGTCGGCACTATGATGTGTGAAGGGTCTGAATGGTATCGACGTAACATGGATACATGAAAGACTTCATGAATCTTTTCCAGCTAAGGTGGCAAGGCCAACCGATAAGCTACCTGTAACACCCCAAACCCGGCCCATGCGTTTCGACCAGATCTGGCATGTCACGGCTTGTACTTTGAAAACTTTTGTTCGTGTGTTATGGAAATCATAAGTCAATTGGACTTTTTTTGGATAGATAGGTGGCATTTTTCTTTTAAAAAAAATAAATTATAAAATCCTTTGTATTATTATTATTGAGTATAATTATACCTTTGACATAATCTCATAGGTTGCAAAACATTAAAACTACTTAATTGGATAAAACTATGGGGCCTTATTACATTGACAATTCCAAAATAACAATAAAATAAAACTTAAAGAAATTCCGAAAATAAATTTGTAGAAATAAAACTTGATGGCCCCTCGAGTCCGTTTCGGCTCCCATGTCCACGATCTACTGTTCATCTGGAAGAGTAGAGAAAAGGAAAGCGTGAGTCACAAAGACTCAGTGTATAAATCTCAAAACACACATCGACCTGAGCCTAAAAACACATTATGGGCCCTGGCCCATACAGGAAGGCATCAATCATAATCACATAATAAACAATAAAGAATGAATAACCCAACCCATCCTAGGTTTCCATCCTCTACACACCAACCCGTACCAACCATCACACCTTGGGGATTTCTACAATCAACCCTCCATCCGTTACACACCAAAAGGACAATCGTACTGCCTATTCCTATTAAGTAGGAATCATTAAACGTGGCATAGCCACCGATCACTATGTGACCTTACATTTAAATTATGTGGGATTCCTACCACCGATCACTAAGTGACCTATCATACACTTCCCCTTCAATATCATCATTCCCACCCCATGCATACATACATAAAGAAAACATCATGCAGACTTATATATTTTTTTTCGATACACATAGGGAGTTCTATGTTTACGTACCTGGCATCCTTGCCTAACCCTTTTAGGGTTCCATTCGACTATCTATACAGCCTCATTCCGGCTTTTAGCCCATAACATACATAAATAGAAATACATACGGGTTTATTAGTAGTGTGTTAGAGATCTATACACCTGGTTACCAATAAAACGATGCTTTCTATGTCGACGCTATCCTTAGTCGACACTACTGCTATCTGCCTAAGGTGGTGTTCAGAAGCCGGTCGACAACCAATTGGCCAATCTCGAATAGCAGATACTGCTCATTTCTTAAACTTAGGGATTCTTTCCTTTGCCTGATCCATATTTTATTCCATCAAATCCTTATCAGAGCTACTATAACAATATTTAATCGTTAATCCTCCTTATAGAGTTAAAATCATATATATATTGAATGAATCTAATAAAAATCTAGGGATAATCTTCTTACCTTAAAAATCCCGAAATTGGAGACTTATGATTTTCGACTTTTTAGATCTAGTCGACTAAGCTTCCTTCAAATCCTGAATTGCTGCACATCATAAAACCATTAAACTATTAGCTTTTGGCTTTTGCCTTTCAAAAATCAGGAATAGATTATGAGAACTAATCAAAAATTGACTCTTACCTTAGCTTAGGAGATTCGACTAGCACTAGGGAGAGGATTCGGCAATGCCAATAGAAGATTTAAATGCCGGAAGTATAGAACAATTCTTCAAATAGGATGAATAAAAGAAAAAGCGATGGATGCTTCGGCTTTCTAGAGAAATCGGCACAAGGGAAAAGAAAGTGGGGAGAAGTTTCAGCTTTTCAAGTAATTGAAGAAAGAAATTTGGAGAGGGAGAGGCTAGGGAATTTCGGCACTAACGGAGAGGATTTTAGGGTTTTCAATGTCAGAAACAAGGAGCTAGCCCCCCTATTTATAGATTTTTGACACCTACTGCTAAATACCGAAAACGCCCTTAAAATTTAAGCTAGAAGAGAGGAGAATTTCGGCACCCTCTATGCCATGCAGTAGCCTAATTTTACACTCCTCTAGGTGGTGGATTTTCGGCCAACACTTCCTTTGAAGATAAGCTCCTAACTTTTCTCCTTTTTATCTATGATATTATCACTTAAAAATCCACATAATTTTTTCCTATTTTATAGCCTTGTAGCCGTCCACCTCTTACTAACCCTAATGCCAAATTTAACTCACTTAAATTAAAAGATCCGGGCCTCATTAAACTTAAATTTTGGGCCCCTAAATCCCTTGTGTGTGGCGTCACTTCTAATTCCCTTATAGTGCCACTTATTGTTGGGCCACAAGCCCATGTTTGGCATTTTAAACATAATTACCACCTTTTTAATTCCTTAATGCCCAAGCTAATAATTTAATCAAGGCCTTAGCCTAATCCTGAGCCCAATGTGGACCCATATCACTTAAATTAACCTATTAAAGTTATCCCTACACTAAATGCATAGGCCCATAAATTTAGGATGTTACACTACCGGTCCTATCCTCTCAGTAACTTCATAAGGTCCAATAAAACGCGGACTAAATTTGGCCTTCCGGCCAAATCTGAGGACTTTCCTCCAAGGTGATACTTTCAAGAACACTTTATCACCGACTTTAAATTCAATCTCTTTTCTATTCAAATCCGAATAGGACTTTTTCCTATCTGAGGCGACTTTCAGATAGTCGCGTATCACTTTTACCTTCTCTTCAGTTTCCTTAACCAAGTCGACCCCGTGAATCTGTTTCTCTTTGAGTTCTGGCCAATACAAGGGCGTTCGACACTTACGCCCATACAATGCCTCATAAGGCACCATCTTTAAACTTGATTGAAAAATGTTGTTGTAGGCAAATTCCACCAACGGTAAGTATTTCTCCCAATTACATTGGAATTCTAAAACACAACATCGAAGCGTGTCTTTGAGTATCTGAATTACCCTCTCCGACTCCCCATCGGTTTGTGGATGGAAGGCTATATTGAAACTCAATTTCGTGCCTAAGGCCTCTTGCAACTTTTTTCCAAAATCGTAATGTGAATCTCGGATCTCTATCCGAAATGATCGACAATGGTACACCATGAAGTCTTACTATCTCTAACATGTATAAGTCCGCCAATTTATCCAGCAAATAATCAACCCGCACTGGTATAAAATGGGCTGACTTTGTGAGCCTATCAACCACAACACATACTGCATCTTTCTTCTTTGGAGTCAACGGTAAGCCCGTCATGAAGTCCATGGTAATTCGATCCCATTTCCACTCAGGAACCATAATAGGCTGAAGTAAACCCGAAGGTACTTGATGTTCAGCCTTCATTTGCTGACAAATCAGGCATCTCGATACAAACTCGAAAATGTCTTTCTTCATTCCAAGCCACCAATACCAATTCCTCAAATCATTGTACAATTTCGTACTGCTTAGGTGTACATTCAAACATCCGCTATGCGCTTCATGCAAGATCTTACGAATAAGCTCGTCATTCTTAGGTACACAGACCCTATCTCGAAATGTCAAACATCTATCAAGACCTACTCAAAAGTCTGACTCAATATTTGACTCACACAAAACCCTTTCGGGTTGTAAGCTGCTGACTTCTTTCTGAGCTTCACAAATCTCTTGAAGAAACAATGGTCTAGCCTTCAACTCGACTAGAATGGAACCATCATCCAACAAAGTCATCTGAGTTCTCATGGCTCTTAGTGCGACCAATGATTTTCTACTCGAAGCATCACGATTACGTTCGCCTTTCCCGGATGGTAGTCAATTACCAACTCATAATCTTTAATCAGCTCTAACCACATTTATTGCCACAAATTCAATTCCTTTTGAGTCATCAAATATTTTAGGCTCTTATGGTCGGTGAAAATCTGACATCTTTCACCATACAAATGGTGCCTCCAAATTTTCAACGCAAACACAATTGCGACCACTTCTAAATCATGAGTCAAGTAATTCTTCTCGTGCGGCTTCAGCTGCCTAGAGGCGTATGCAATCACTTTACCCTCTTGCATAAGTACACAACCCAATCCGTTCAAGGACGCGTCACTGTAAACCACAAATTCTCTTCCCAGCTCGGGTTGTACCAAAATAGGAGCCTTAGTCAACAGTGTCTTCAGTTTCTCAAAACTCTATTGACACTTTCTATCCAAATGAACCTCACATCTTTTTGCAACAGTCTCGTCATCGGGGTAGCTATCATGGAAAACCCCTTGACAAAACGTCTATAATAGCCGACTAAGCCTAGAAAACTCCTTACTTCAGTTACACTCCTTGGCGGTTTCCATTCAACTATTGCTGAAATCTTACTCGGGTCTACTCTAATTCCATCTCCCGAGACAATGTGCCCCCAAAATCCCACTTCCTTAAGCCAAAACTCACTCTTACTAAACTTGGTATACAATTGTTTTTCTCTTAAAACTTGCAGAACCATACTCAAATGTTCAGCATGTTCATTCTCATCTCGAGAGTAGATCAATATGTCGTCGATGAAGACCACAACAAATCTATCCAAGTATGGCCAAAAAATGCAATTCATCAAATTCATGAAGATCACAGGGGCATTCATTAGACCAAAAAGCATGACCAAAAATTCATAGTGGCCATACCTAGTCCTAAATGCGGTTTTCGGTACATCCAAGTCCTTGACTCTCAGCTGATAGTACCCGGATCTTAAATCTATCTTGGAAAATATCGTGGCTCCCTTCAATTGATCAAACAGATCATCAATTCTCAGCAACGGGTACTTGTTCTTCACAGTTACCTTATTAAGTTGCCGATAATCTATGTATAACCTCATAGAGCCATCTTTCTTCCTCACAAATAAAACAAGAGCACTCCACGGAGAAAAACTTGGCCTGGCAAAACCTTTATCCGTTAACTCTTGCAACTGTGCTTTCAACTCTTTTAGCTCGATTGGCGCCATTCTATATGGAGCAATAGAAATAGGGGCAGTACCCAGAGCTAACTCAATTTCAAATTCAATATCTCTAACTGGAGGTAGCCCTGGCAACTCTTCTGGGAAAACATCTAAGTACTTGCATACTATGGGCATCGACTTAATTCTCAATTTTGTCTCTTTAGTGTTCAACACAAAGGCAAGGTAAGCCTCGTACCCCTTCCTCAAATACCTCTGAGTCGACAAGGTTGATATCACTATCGGTGATCTACCTTGGTTATCTGATCCAAGACAAATAAGATTACCATTTTCATCTCTCAACTCGATATGCTTCTCCCCACAATTCAGAATTACTCCATGAGTAACTAACTAATCCATCCCAAGGATGATGTCAAACTCATTAAATGGTAATAGCATAAGATCAACTGGGAAACAATGACCCTTGACCATCAAAGGGCAACCTTTGCAAACTCTATCAACCAACACGCACTTGCCTAAGGGATTAGACACTCTTATGTTAAATTCAGTAGACTCTATAGGCACGCTCATGCTAGAGAATAATTTCATGCATATATATGAGTGGGTAAATCCCAGATCAATTAAAGCTATAACACGAGTATTATGGAGAGAAAAGGTACCCGTGATTACGTTGAGGGAAGATGCCTCTTCACAAGCATGAATGGCATATGTCCTCGCCAGTGCTCTACCCTCGACTCTAACAGCCTGCTCTCTGGATGGGTTCTTGCTACCCATTTCATGTCCCGGGTTTCTCAGTGGTCTTCCCCTAGTAGTACTTCCCGATCTTGGATTCTGGGGCTTTTCTTTCTCGCCCACCTCGGGGCAGTCTTTGATAAAGTGGTCCAAGGACCCACATCTAAAACAAGCTTTCTCATTAGCTCGACACTCACCAGAATGGTGCCTGCCACACTGAGGGCATTTCAGCCTACTTGGTCGAACGTTGCCCACACTAGCAGCTGATGTGGTCTGCCCTTTCGACCCCGAAAATTGCTTGCTTTTACTTCAGGTTGAAAACCCCGCTGAAGTGACTGATCGAGTAGAGAAATACCTCAATTTCTTAGATGAGGATTGGTGAGACTTATTCAGTTGTCTTTTCCTCGAGTCACGAGACTTATTCTCAGCTCTTCTCTTCTCCTTAACCAACTCTTCGTCTTTACAGGCTCTATCTACCAATACTACAAATTCCTTTAGTTCTAAGACTCCAACACATAGACGAATGTCCTCATTCAGTCCGTCCTCGAACCTCTTGCACATGACTGCCTCGGTAGACACGCACTCCTGAGCATACTTGCTAAGCCTTACGAACTCCTGTTTGTAATCAGTCACTGACATACGGCCTTGCTTTAGTTCTAAGAACTTCTTCCTCTTGTGGTCGATGAACCTCTGGCTGATGTACTTCTTCTGGTATTCCTCTTGGAAAAATTCCCAGCTAACTCTCTCCCTTGGCACCACCGACACCAGGGTGTTCCACCATTGGTAGGCTGAATCTCTCAAGAGAGATACCACACACTTTAAGCACTCCTCGGGGGTGTAGGATAACTCATCGAATACTCTAATGGTATTCTCGAGCCAGAATTTCGCTCTCTCCTGGTCATTGTCCTTATTTGCCCGAAATTCCTCGGCTCCCTATTTTCGGATCTTATCCACTGGAGGCTTTCCTCTTCTCACTACCTCGACCACTTGAGGAGCTACTGAAGTGGGTTGAGGAATAGGTAGGGGTGGAGGGGGTTGAGCACTGGGATTTGCTCGGGTATATTCAGTATACAGTTGCACATCATGTGGAGAAAAGCTTCTCGAGCCTCTTCCCCCTGACCCAAGGTCTCGGGTCTACTATTAGCTGGCGCGATCCCTTGAGCGGGAGCCGGCGCGTTACTCGCAGCATCATCGGCTGCAGTTCGGTCTGGATCAGAATCCATTTATTGCATAAAACACGATTTTCAATGTCAGGAGTCATCACACTATCATTACTCAAACACTCTTACATATGGCATGTATAGCTAGACTCGTACTTACATCACGTTAGTCCTAGAATCGACTAAACCATAGCTCTGATACCAATAAATGTAACACCCCTTACCTGTATTCAAGTCGGAACCGGGTTTGAGGCATTACCTAACAAACTTTACTTAAACGTCTCAAATAGGGTTGTAAAGTTTTATTTAAACCAATCACTTGCACATACTTGGCCTAAGAGGCCCTAAACATACCTCATAGAGGTTTCGGAACTATTCCGAGAACTTTTATGAACTCGAGAAACCTTTCAACAAAGCAAGGGCCATACGCCCGTGTTGGTCTAGGGACACACCCGTGTGCCCCTAAGACATGCCCGTGTATTCCACCCGTGGTCGATTCTAACTAAGGTCACACGGCTTTGACACGCCCGTGGCCCTAGCCCGTGTGCCAAACCTTGACATTCTGACCTATCCACACGGTCTATGTACACGTTCGTGTGCTTCAGTCGTGTGGCGATTTAAATTCCAAGTGCAAGGTGCGGACTTCACACGACCTAAGTATACGCCCATGTGCAAGCCGTGCATCCCACACGGTCTAGACACACACCCGTGTGTCTACCCATGTGGACAATTAGCAGGCTATCTACTAAGCCTTTTACCACTCTACGTTGCACACATACATACTTCAATTCAAAACGATACAACTCCTATCCCAAAGGCACATCTAAGTACTCATTCCAATATAAAAGATAACCCATAGGTACCTCTAGAAGCTCAAAGAATTAAGACGTACATAAGGGCATACACTTCATGAAATTCATCTTCATTAAGCAATAGAATTTGCCAAGTATTTGCATAACTTATAAGGCCATTTACAAAATGAATTTAATAACTTTCATAGCCAACACTTTGACTAACAATTACAACTTAACAAAATACTCGAGTCCTATACATGCCATATTCAAAATAAGTCTAAATTGTTATACCAAAGTGATGACGATAGTGTGATTCCCGAACTCCTACGTCCACGTTCCTCGAGTTATCTTGGCAATACTACAAGGAAGAAGGGAAATGAAAGGGGTAAGCATAAAGCTTAGTAAGTTTGCGTGGAATTAAATAGCAATAATAAGCTCATAATATAATCCGTCCATGGCATTAACTAACCATACACAAGTCATAGGCTCCTTGCCATACTTACAATTGCCCTTATTTAGCACATACCATGCCATACCTCGTAATCGTTTCTCCGTGATTCATTCACAAGTACCTGTTTTCACTCAATCACATGGCTTCAGTAAAACTCTCATTTCTACTTCTATACTCCTCTACTTATTCCCTTAATCACAAGGGATAGTCAAAGACGCGTATACATCATCATTCATGGAAGTACGAAGCCATTGCCACATTTCCGAAGTGGTCTTACATGGAGTCACTTTTAAATGCCAATGTCATATCTCGGATATGGTCTTATATGGACTTTCACATCGGGTATCGATGCCATATCCCGGATATGGTCTTATACGATTTTCATATTCATTACCGAATCCATATCCCAGATATGGTCTTATACGGAATACCAACTCGGTGCTGAGGCCATGTCCCGGACATGGTCTTATACAGGACCTTATCTATTTTATATCTCGATGATAGCATTTTCATATTCAATATGGTCCACTAGGACTTCAACATCTTATTCATCATCAATGTAGTAGAGCATCATGCATTAATAAGATACCAAGCATTCTCAATAATACTAACATAATTATTGCATTAATCACATATAAACTTTCCTCGATTTCAAAATGAGTCAATTCGTCGGTCTAGTCCGAGACCTTGTTCTTTCCCCAATCGAGGCAGATTCTCATTTCTTCTTGCTCTATAATAGCGATTTAGCTCATTTTAATCACCATATTAATGAAAGCATTTCAATAATCATACTTAGGCAAAATGACTATTTTGCCCCTAGGCTCAGAAATTAATTCTAATCACATTTCTACCTTCGACAAGCCAAGGGTGAACATTTAATACTCTTATAGCTATCATCAAAACTCAACGTTACACATAATTACTACAAATTTGTAACCATTTCATCAAGTATTGGAAGAAACAATTACAAAAACGTAGAAATTATCAAAAACCGAACAATTTACATACATTAATTTTGCTCAACCAAGGCCGAATGTCATGAAAGCTTAAACCCTTCTTTCTTTCTCTTATTTTCGGCTAAAAGATAAATAATATGGCCATGTTTTATGTTTGTTTTATTTTTACTTAGTTTATTATCTATTTTACCTTTTTTATCCTTCATATTAACATTAACAAACCTGTAATATCCTGAAATAGGGGTTATTTGTGATTGAATTGTTTTGCATGAGTATGGACTGTTGTGTTATTATTTGAGGTATTCTAGAGGCTAGTTATAAGCCAAGGGTAGGCCCGAGCTATAGGAAAATTTTTGTTTTTAAGTGTTAGTTAGAGGGAGCTGAAGGAGCTAGGGGTTAAGTGTAATTCGTGGGGAAATTAAGCACAAGAATGGGCTTGGTAAAGCGGCAAGGAGGCGCCACTTAGGGCCTTGAGATTGACGCCACATGCAGGGAAGGGAGAGCTCAGGTTCGAGCAGCAGAAATCTCACTTTCTGCTTCTTATTTTGACGCCAAGGGGGAAGAGTTATGCTCAGCACAAACTCTGTCAGATAAGCATGGAATAAGTCAAATTAATTTAAATGGGCGGCAAGGAGAAAATATAGGAGTTTGATTAATTCAAACACATTTGAATTAGTGGCCAGGAGGAGTTTGAAGCAGTTGCCGAATTTTGAACTCTTGTTGGCAGAGGAGTGTTCGGTTTGGAAAGCTAAGGAGAGGAGAGTGCCGAATTCCTGAGGTGCTTAGAGTGCATTTTCGGCTAGCTCTTGTTTGGTGTCAGGGTATCATCAACTTAGGATGAAGGAGGCTGATATCCACAAGACGGCGTTTCGTACTCGGTATGGGCACTATGAGTTTCTGGTAATGCCGTTTGGGTTGACTAACGCGCCGGCAGCATTCATGGACATGATGAACCGGGTATTCCAGCAGTTTTTGGATCAGTTTGTCGTGGTATTTATAGACGACATCCTGGTATACTCAAAGTCAGAGGAGGATCATGATGCGCATTTGCGAGTAGTGTTGCAGATTCTGAGGGAAAAGCAGTTATTTGCTAAGTTTAGTAAGTGTGAGTTCTGGCTTAAGGAGGTGACTTTCTTGGGTCACGTGGTGTCAGCTGGGGGGATTAGAGTGGATCCTCGCAAGATTGAGGCAGTGTTAGATTGGAAGCCGCCTAAGTCGGTTGCAGAGATTCAGAGTTTTCTAGGTCTGGCAGGTTATTACCGAAGATCTGTAGAGGGATTTTCATTGATCGCAGCACCAATGACCAAGTTATTGAGGAAAGGAGTTTCATTTGTGTGGACTGAGAAGCAGCAAGAAAGTTTTGACAAGTTGAAAAAGATTTTGACTGAAGCTCCAGTTTTGATTCAGCCTGAGGCAGGAAAGGAATTCACGGTATACTGTGATGCATCACATACTGGCTTGGGATGTGTGCTGATGCAGGAAGGAAAGGTAGTGGCTTATGCATCTCGACAGCTGAGACCGCATGAGGTTAACTATCCGACGCATGATTTGGAATTAGCTGCAGTGGTTTTCGCCTTGAAGATATGGAGACACTACTTGTACGGAGAGAAGTCGATAGTCTACATGGATCACAAGAGTCTGAAGTATCTTCTGACTCAGAAGGATTTGAACTTGAGACAGCGCAGATGGATCGAGTTGTTGAAGGACTACGACTGTTCGATTGAGTATCATCCGGGCAAGGCTAACGTAGTGGCAGATGCGTTGAGCCGTAAGGTTGTATCAGACTTAAGAGCGATGTTTGCCCATCTTAGCTTGTATGTCGATGGGAGTCTTTTGGCAGAATTGCAGGTTAAGCCGACTTGGGTGGAGCAGATCAAGGAGAAACAGTTAGAGGATGAGGGTTAGAATGCTCGGAGGCTGCAAGTTCAGAATGGTGGTTTAGAGGATTATAGTTTGTCCAAGGATGGAGTATTGTGTTTCCAAAGGAGAGGTTGTATGCCGAGGGATATTGAGTTGAGGCAGAGGATTCTTCAGGACGCACATAGCAGCCCATACGCTATGCATCCTGGAGGTAGCAAGATGTATCGGGATTTAAGAGAGCAGTTTTGGTGGCCAGGTCTGAAGCGGGAAGTAACTGAGTTGGTGGGTAAATGTATGACATGTCAGCATGTCAAGGCTGAACATCAGTTGCCGTCGGGTTTACTTCAGCCAGTGAAGATTCCACAGTGGAAGTGGGAAAGGATCACTATGGACTTTGTCAGTGGATTACCCCTTACGCCTAATAAGAAGGACTCAGTCTGGGTAATTGTGGATCGTCTGACTAAATCAGCTCATTTTATACTGGTAAGGGTTGATTACTCGCTTCAGAAGTTAGCTAAGTTGTATGTGACAGAGATAGTGAGGTTGCACGGTGTGCCAGTGTCGATCATCTCAGATAGGGATCCCAGATTTACGTCAAGGTTTTGGAAAGCGTTGCATCAGGCTTTGGGTATGCGATTGGATTTCAGTACGGCATTTCATCCGCAGTCTGAAGGGCAATCGGAAAAGGTTATATAGATTTTAGAGGATATGCTGAGAGGGTGTGTTTTGGATTTCAGAGGCAGCTGGGAAGAATTTCTACCATTAGGTGAGTTCGCATACAACAATAGTTACCAGGCAAGCATCAAGATGGCACCATATGAGGCGTTGTATGGTAGGAAGTGTCGCACACCTACAAGTTGGACAGAGTTGGGTGAGCGTCAGATGTTAGGACCAGAGTTGGTTGCAGAGACTGAGGATAAGGTTAAGTTGATTCAGGCTCGTTTGAAGGAAGCATCGGACAGACAGAAGTCATATGCTGATCTCAAACGGAGGGATATAGAGTTTGCCGTGGGTGACAAGGTCTTTTTGAAGGTCTCGCCATAGAAGAAAGTGTTGAGATTTGGAAGGAAAGGCAAGTTAAGTCCAAGGTTTATTAGACCGTATAAGGTGTTGAGACGAGTGGGACCAGTAGGCTACCAGCTCGAGTTGCCAGCAGAGCTGAGTCAGATTCACGATGTATTCCATGTATCTATGCTTAGACGTTATCGTTCAAATCCATCGCATGTGGTAGCGGTGGAGGAGATTGAGGTAAGCCCAGATTTGACTATGGAAGAGGAACCAGTGCAGATTCTGGATCGAGATGTGAAAGTGTTGCGTAAGAAGTCCATTCCACTGGTGAAAGTATTATGGCAAAATCATGGCGTGGAAGAAGCTACGTGGGAACCAGAGGATGTGGTGAGACAGCAATACCCTCAACTCTTTTAACCAGGTAATTTCGGGGCCGAAATTATTTTTAAGGGGGTAGAACTGTAATATCCTGAAATAGGGGTTATTTGTGATTGAATTGTTTTGCATGAGTATGGACTGTTGTGTTATTATTTGAGGTATTCTAGAGGCTAGTTATAAGCCAAGGGTAGGCCCGAGCTATAGGAAAATTTTTGTTTTTAAGTGTTAGTTAGAGGGAGCTGAAGGAGCTAGGGGTTAAGTGTAATTCGTGGGGAAATTAAGCACAAGAATGGGCTTGGTAAAGTGGCAAGGATGCGCCACTTAGGGCCTTGAGATTGACGCCACATGCAGGGAAGGGAGAGCTCAGGTTCGAGCAGCAGAAATCTCACTTTCTGCTTTTTATTTTGACGCCAAGGGGGAAGAGTTGTGCTCAGCACAAACTCTGTCAGATAAGCATGGAATAAGTCAAATTAATTTAAATGGGTGGCAAGGAGAAAATTTAGGAGTTTGATTAATTCAAACACATTTGAATTAGTGGCCAGGAGGAGTTTGAAGCAGTTGTCGAATTTTGAACTCTTGTTGGCAGAGGAGTGTTCGGTTTGGAAAGCTAAGGAGAGGAGAGTGCCGAATTCCTGAGGTGCTTAGAGTGCATTTTCGGCTAGCTCTTGTTTGGTGTCAAAGCCGAAAATCCCTTTTGGAGCCTTACCGATTTTCCCTAGTACACCATATTGAGGTAAAAGCCGAAACCACCATAGGTACTTGTCGTTTTTCCCCTCTAAAACACTTAGCCGAATGCCTTGCTAAACTTCTTTAATTTTACTTTATTTCTTTTTCTTCTCAAGTGCTTGGCCGAATCTCTCTTGTTCCCATCTTTCTTTTCCTTTCTTTTCATATTTGTTCAAAAACCACATCTCTTCTTTTACTTTCTTTTTGGCCGAACCTTCTTCTTCCCCATCTCTCTTGGTCTTTCTTTCATTGTTTGCTCAAGTCGAATCCCCCCTCTCCCATTTTTTTTTACTTTGCCACTCTCGTCTTTCATTTTTTTGTAGCCGCATATCATTTGTGTTCTTCTTTCAAAACCTTAGCCGAATCATCTTGGTCACTCAACCTTTGTCTAAATTTCCTTTCTTTCTTCTAGTTGATTTGGCCGAATATCAATCAAGGGGTAGATATTCTTTTGGTTTTTCTCTAATCGGTTTTGGAAGGGGGTAAGTGTTCATGGCCGAATTTCTTTTGGTTCTTTTCTCTTCTCTTTGTCGACTCTCATGTGTAGACAAAAGCCGAATTTCGGCATTTGTTATCAAATTTTCTAATCACCTTTGAAAATCGATTCTCCTAGGCTCTTCAGGATTTTTGGAAGCAACAGATCGGGAGTAGTATTCTCTGACAATCCATTGTCATCCAGTCTGTGGTAAGGATCTATGTTGGTTCATCATTCTTTGAGTTGTTGAAAAGCCGAAGGCTATTGGGACTAAGTTTTGGTTGTTGGCCGATTGTAGGGGGAGAATCAGTCTCGCGTATCGTGTGTTGTGATTAGCATTCGTAAGGCAGAAAGGTAAGGATGGTGTTAGTTATGTGTTAGTTCATCCTTCGGGATTTATTGGTTTGGCTGAATGGCCTTGTTAATGGTTTTGTGGTTTGGCTGAATGTAGGATCAAGGGATCTAGTGCAGTAGATCGGCTCTTCGGGATTTAGTGCTTGCGTTAGTAACAGGTGTGTAACTTACACACTTCATAACTTAGTATATATGCTAATAACCTAAACTTGTTAAAAGCCGAAATAGTGTAGATACTGATATGATACCTTATGGGTATGAGCAAGGATTCGAGTAAGTCCGTTTTGATATGATTTTGCTATATGATGCATGATACATGATCTATGATATATTGGCTATATGTTTCGTACTAAGGCATGATGGCATGATTCGTACATGTGATGCATTGTTATGGGTGATATGAGAGGAGGGGGAAGTTTGATATCCGTGTCTTTGGGACACCAGAGGTTTGGCACCTCCAATGGTTTGGTACCATAGATTATTTTGTGACTTTGGGTCACCAGAGGTTTGGCACCTCATAGCGACTTGTCCCAGTGGCTTAGCACCACAGTGGGTTGGCCCCACAGTTGACATATCGGGATCGTCGCCAGTGATTTGGTATCACACGTGGGTTGGCCCCACACTTGGATTATTGATATTTCGTGACTTTGGGTCACCAGAGGTTTGGCACCTCATAGCGACTCGTCCCAATGGCTTAGCACCACAGTGGGTTGGCCCCACATTTGATATGACAGGATTGTCGTCAGCGATTTGGTATAACAACGTGGGTTGGCCCCACAGATGGATTATTCGTGACTTTGGGTCACCAGTGGTTTGGCACCACATTATTATTGGATATCGTGACTTTGGGTCACCAGTGGTTTGGCACCACCAGTGGTTTGGTACCACACGGGGTAGAAACGGAGTTACGGATGGCTAGGTTTGGGTGCATTATATATATTGCTTGGTGATGATTTGCGTAAGTATGTTGCATTAACCGGGAGGGGGATTATGCACTGAGTCTTGGTGACTCACCTTCTCCCTTATCTTTTCAGGTGATTCATAGGTCGCGGATGAGGAGCCGGGTGGACTCGAGGTGGCCATGCATTAAATAAATTCGGTTTTACAAGGACTATGGTTTGGGTACTTTATTTCTTTAAATTTGGATTCACTTTATTTGGGTTTGTAATAAGGCCTTTTAAGTTATGTTTTCGGTTTATTTTATATGTTTTGGATTTGTTTTAAACATAGTTAAATAAATTACTTGATGGATTTAACAATTTAAGCCCAAGGTTTTCTAAACTACAAGACGCAATGGTTTTTCAAAACTTTACCATCGGGTAATACAAATCAATTGATAATAACAACAACTCAATGGATTTCAAACTTAAGTTTTCCACATTTAATTCAACTGATTTTGAAATAACTAAGAAAGAATAATATGGGTTTTTTGTAAATGATACACACGTTTTCTAAATCTATAGATCGACAACTAAGTTTTAAAGATTTATTCCCGGGATTTCAAAGTAAACTATCAGTTTTTAACTAATCATGCACCTGATTTCTACAAACATAGAGCAACAAAGAGTTTTCCACAAAATTTAATCGGTAACTTGATTTTCTTCAAAACGTTTTTCCTCTGTGACATGCCAGATTCGGTCGTGGTGTGTTGACCAGGTTTGGGGTGTTACAAAACCACTATCATATGTCCATTTCCGTCCAAGTCACATTACAATGGCCAATTTCCCTTTTAAGGCCTTCATATTAAAAGAACATGGCATTTAAACACTTTAATAATTATCAAGGCACTGTCACATTTTACGTGATTTAGTTCTTTTTTTTCAAATTAAACACACAAATGGAAAAATTAATTCACAGAAATTTCACACATACCAATTCACATACTGTAGACTGGAAAAATAATATTAAAATATTTTTCTGACTTGGTTTTGTGATCCCAAAACCACTATTCTGACTAGGGTCAAAATCGGACTGTTATAGTTTCTAAAGAAAACTACTGTAAAATTTGGGTATGAGGTTGCATTGTAACACCGCATTTCATTCTCCAACTGATGGATAATATGAGAAAGTGGTTTAGATTATCGAAGATACGATTTGTTACTGTATTTTAGAATGTGAAAGCAATTAAGAAAGACAATTATTGTTGGTTGAGTTTGAGCATATTAATAGTTATCATATGAGTATAAAGATGGCATTGTATGAAGTATTGTATGATTGCAATCACCGAACTCCATTGTTATTGGATCGAGCTTTGTGAGAAAAAAGATTCACAGGATTGATTTCAACAGAGAAATTGAAGAGAAAGTGAAAGTAATTTGTAACAGTTAGAAAGCAGTTTCAGATTGATAGAAAACATATGCAGACTTGATACGCAAAAGCATTGAATTTCAGTTAATGAATTGAGTGTTTGTGAAAGTATTGCTGCAAGAATAGAATTTCTCAAATTAGCTATAAAGAGAAGTTGAGTTCGTGATTCATCGTGCTGTATGAGATTATTGAGAAAATAAAGCCAGTGGCTTATTCAACTTATATTATCGTCAGAACTTAAGATGATCCATAATGTGTTTCTTATATCTATGATGCGATGATTCAGATAAGACCCTTTGTATATAATATCTCTTTCAGAAGTTGAAAATCAGCTTGATATAACGTATAGCGAAGGACAGATCAGAATCTTAGATAGTGAAATTAAAGAGTTGAGAAATCCGAGGCTATGTGAGAAATTAATGAGGTTATCAGAAAGCAAATCTCTAATTTATTCTCTGATAAGATTTTCGAGGACGAAAATCTCTAAGGGGGGAGAGTTGTAACAGTCCATTTTTGGTCAATCGGAATAGTGGTTTCGGGACCGCAAATTTGAGATCAAAATATTTATTTTGTTATTATTTTAATTTCTACGGCATGAAAATATAATTGTGTGAAGTTTTCGTTAAGAAATTTTATCATATGAGTGTTTAATTTGATAAAAAGGGACTAAATCGCGTAAAGCGTAAAACTTGTGTTCTATTAGCTAAAGGTGTCTAATAGCTATAGAACATTAAAGTTGAAGTCCTTATGTGGTAAATAAGCCCATTTGTGAGATAGTGGAATGTGATGGCTTGGCATTTATGTAATTAATGATGTTTTTAAAGGTTATTTTAGTAAATTACAAAATAATGATAAAAACAAATGAGATAGAACAAGTCTTCATCCTTTATTCATCATCACTAACCAAAATTAAAGAAGAAGAAGGAAGCCATTGTTGAGCTAGGTTCAGCCAACCATATTTTATCAATTGGTGAGTGATTTTTGTCACGTTTTTAATGATTTTTATATTTTTGAGATTGTTGCAGCTTAGTCTAGCTAGCCCAGGGACTAATTTGCAAAACTGTTAAAGATTTTGAATGATGCCGTTGATGAATACATGTGTGTTTTGATGTTTGATGATAGATTATGAATATTTGTTATGAATTATACAAGTTTTGTAAAGTGATTTTTGAGAAAAATGCAAAATAGGGATTAAATTGAGGAATGTGTAAAGTCAGTGGTTAAAATGTGAAATAAATGAAAAATATGGGCTGCTAGGGGCATAATAGTAATTCGTCTAGGCATGGATATTTTGAAAATTGCATGAATTTGTGATTTTGTGTTATAAGGACTAAATTGTAAAAATGTGAAAGTTTAGGGGCAAATGTATAAAATAGCCCTAATGTGAGTTTTGGATTAGATTGAATAGAGAAATGATTAAATAAGTTAATCTTGAATATATTTAGATCAAGAAAAGCAGAATTCGGATCTGGGTCGGGGAAAAACGAAAGTTATCGACTAAACGACTTATTTTGTCATTTCTGCATTCGAGGTAAGTTCGTATATTATAATTTCATTTCAAATGCATTTTATATGCTTTGATATAGCATAAATTGTGATTAACTGTCTATAGACAAGTTCAAAAATGATTCGACGATGATTCAACAGTTGAAATCCTGGTTGAACCCTAGGAATAGTTTAGGATACTAGTGACATGTCATTAGGTGATATAATGAGTTGGCTTCAGGCCATGATATAGCACTTGGTGTGCAAGATAAATCGATTTGGCTTCGGGCATAATATTAGTATTTCGGATAAGTTACCTTGATTTGGCTTCGGGTCATGGTATAGGTACTTATCATGTGAGATCCTTGAGTATCCGACTTCTATTCCTAATGGTTCAATGGGTAAATGAAAGACAAGAAGGTACATGAGATTAGTACGAGATGGTACAGGTATGTGTATAAACCATTTTAGCTTTGAATGGGAGAAATGATGACGAATGTATATGGTTTTGTGAATGAACACATTGAAAGGTTTGATAGTTAAGGAAAGTTACATATTGACATATTGAAATTAATGAATCATGTTTAAGTGATTGCATTAAGTTTATCTCATACGAGCTTACTATGCTTTATAGCTTACTTTGTTTGTTTTCCGTGTTTTATAGTGATATCAAAGCTCGCTCCAATTCGGGGATTGTCAGAGATCGCTTCACACTGTCCACCTATATCTTGGTATCAATAAATTTTGGTAATTTGAGTATATGGCATGTATAGGGACTTTGAGTCATCTTAGTTATATTTTGGTAATGACTTTGGCACAATGAATTGGCTTATAAATGCTTATATTTTAGTTTGTATATATAGTCATGGGTAATGGCTTAGTTTTGGTATATTTGGTATGTTTGAATTATGTGGATATATATATATATGCTTATGTCTTGTGCTTATTTAGTTGGTTAAAATGATTGATGATAATAAGTACCATGATAGGTAAGTTAATGATTTGAGGAATTGGTAACATGCTTGTGAATGTAAATGTTTTGAGTTGTAAATATAGCCATGAGAGTTGGCTTAATTTGGTGAATTTTGGTTATGTGCATATATGTGAATATATGGTTGATATTAAATGTGAATTATGTTTGTGAATTGGTTCAAAATGATGTATGATTGGTAAAGGTATAGTTAGTTGAATTGGTATGTTTTGATGGAGTAAGGTTTGAGGTTATAAGCATGTTGAATGTTGGAATTGAAAATGGTATGGATTAGTCTTGATTGTAGCTGAATTGAATGTTATTTATGCTATTATTTGGTACCATTTGAGCTTGTTTAGTTATGTGCAAAATGGGTGGCAAAATGGCTTGGTAAATAGCCTATTTTTGTCCACACGGGCAGGGACATGGGTGTGTGTCTTAGCCGTGTGTGACACACGGTTAAGTTATACGGCCTTGTGTGACACACAGTCCCTTGGTGTTGAAATGGAAATGAAGTCAGTATGCTCCACACGGTCTCACACACAGGCGTGTGATCGGCCGTGTGGTACAAGTCATTATACCCCCTAATTGGCACACGGCCTAACACACGGGCGTGTGACTTGGCCATGTGGCATAAGTCAGTATACTCTACAGGATTGACACGGTTTAGGGCACACAGGCGTGTGTTTTGGTCGTGTGATCCAAGTCAGTAAGCTCACTTGTTTGGACACGGGATATGACACGGGCTGGGACACGGCCATGTGCTTCCATTTCGAATGTTCACATCGCTTGTGACACGGCGTGTCTGATGGCCGTGTGAGACACACGGCCTAGCCACACGGGCGTATGTCCTCTGTTTTTGAGAAAAAAATCTAAGTTTTGAAATTATTTTCTGAGTTATCGGTTTAGTCCCAAACCAATTCCAATACATGTTTAGGACCTCATAGGCTCGTATTAGGGACTTTATGATTGAATATGAATGGTTTTAAACTGAACACAAATTTATGACTCGATTTGTATGATGGGCTGTGATGAAAGTTCGGTAATGCCTCAAGCCCTGTTCAGACGTTGAATACGAGTAAGGGGTGTTATAGTCATACTTCCGTGTTTCAGCTCCACAAACTCCTTTTTCTTCTTTTCCAAGTATAACTGACTTATATACTTCTTTTTTAATTTGGTTTGGACTCCCAAATTACCTGATTCCTCAGTATCACTAATGTCAAAGTCATCTACCACTGGTATGCCTCGTTTTTTAGCATAGATACAACACATCTCAAACTATCCTCAGGAATACACATTGGTTCATTAAGAACCTTTTCGATGCTTTCTAACCAATACTCAGCTTTTATCAGGAGTACAAATCTCAAACTTATTTTTATTTTAGTCCCTAAACTCAAAACAAACCAAAATTATTTTACAAAATAGTCCTATTTAGTCACCAAACTTAGAAATCTTTCATTTAATCTCATGAACACCTAGAATTAATTAATGGAAAGTCCCTCAACTTTTAACATTTTTACAAAATAATCCCTCGATTAGCTAAATTAAGCTACAACGATCTCAAAATCATAAAAATTACTAAAAACGGGTAAAGAAATCACTTACATGCATGTATCTTTGTTTGGTCGAACCTCAAGCTCTTACAATGGAGGTTTTAACTTTGTTTTTTTCGGTGGAAAGTCTCAATAAGGAAGATGGTGTAATTTTTTATGTCTTAAATATTGTTTATTAATTTAATTATTTAAATTTTTATATTATTCTATCCAAAACAATGTCATAAACCGTCCACCCACTTTAGTAATGGCTTAATTGCCTTTTAAATCCTTAAACAAACTTTAATTATGCATTTTAGCTAACAATAATCAATAGTAACGAAGTTTTACGTCTTTTGCGATTTAGTTCTTTTTCCTTAATTAATTATTCAATCACTAAAATTACTGAACCAAGACTCAATTAAACTTTATAATAGACTCGTAAATATTTTAAGCTAATATTTACTGACTCAATCATTGAGAATTAGGGTTCTGAAACCACCATTTTCTAATACCACTGAAAAACGAGATGTTACAGTGCATCACATGACATTATGTGATATTGTATGGTATTGATTTGGTATATCAAAATATTTGTAGATACCAAGAATTGGATCAAAGTGGATGTAATAGAGGAAAAAAATTGTGGAATAGTATTGTGACTGAACTCTCTCTAATGACATACCATTTCGAAAGCTACTCGACCAGTGCTCGTCCAATGACCTACAAGGTTCCACAATTTTTGTTTTTCCTATATTATCTCCACTTTGATCTAATTCTTGGTCTATACAAAAAATTTTGTATACCAAATCAATATCATACATTATCACACAATGTCATGAGATGCATGATCCTAAATAAATCTCTTCTTCGACTTCACACATATTTTTCATTTTATTCAATTTAGTCCCTAAACTCGGGATATGCATAACTTTTTATTCTTAGTTTCACATAAATCGGGATATGCATAATTTCATGTTATGTTTTACATTTTTTTCAATTTGGTCTCTAATGCTACAAAGCTAACAAACAAGCTTAACCAACTTTACAATTTAGTCCTTTTTATATTCTAAACTCAATATCTTTCAATTCCAAGCCTATTACCTCAATTTATCAACAATGGCAACTTGCTAAAATTTTGACAATTATTCAAATTGATACATGGGCTAGCTAAATTAAGATCTCGTGATCACAAATCTATAAAAATTACAAGAAAATGGTTTGGTTTCGAAACCTAGATGAATGGTCGAATGTATAAGAAGTTTGAAATTTTCTTCAACCCTTAGCTATGATGGACGGTAGGAAGCGGAAGAGATGATGGTAAACCCACTATCTCATCTATTTATATTCTAATTAGTAATTAGTTAATTTAATTTATTTACCTTAATCATGTTTAGTTAACTTAAACTAGTTGTTAATCACACTTAATGAAATGCCATCATCATCCACTATCTCTTAATCCAAAATGGTTCAATAACCATTTTTCCCTTTGGTTAGTTATCATATAAGTCCTCAAACATTGTTTCAATTAAAATTTTATAATGATTAAACTTTTACAATTTAGTCTTTGAGGTTTAATTTACTATATTATCGGCTAAATTACTCCATCATTCTTCAATATATTTTCATATTGACTCCGTAAATATTTCTATTTTATATTTACGAACTCAGTTTAAGGAAATGAGATTCTAAAATTGCATTTTTTGATACCACTGAAAATCAGGTTGTTACAAGAGAGTCAGCTAGAGCAAGAAAAAAGGGTTGATAGAAGGTTCCCTCTATTTCTTTTCCCAATTTAAAAATATCCAAATGAGCTAAAAGTTCCAAGTCCAAAAATCAATGTCCATAGTTTAAGATTATGGCCGACTTTTATAATCCATTATCAAATCTCCAACGTTTATTCCATATAAAAAATATCTCATCTATATAATTTCATCATCATAAAATTCTTGAAAAATGACTAAATTGACCTTTCATAGCAAAAATATCATTTTACCTTTTTTGCCTTTTTAGCTTAATTTATTCACAGCAATGGGTACTTATCAAATTTGAATTTTATAATTCACAATTAATAATTAATAAGTGTCCTTGAGAGGTGAAATTCACATTTTTCCTTTTTTCGAATAAAATGTAAAATTTATAAGTCCCTGAACTTTCAAATCTTTTGCAATTTGGTCCAAAAGTGCTTTTCAACACTCCAATCATTTTCCAACTTATTCTCATGTCAAATAATTGATAATATTTCACATATATCATTTTGGTCAAATTTACACTTTAATCCTCAAAATTTTTAAAATTCACTATTTACTCCTTTTGTAACAATTTCACATTCATAATTCTTTCTAAGAGTGCATTCGGTTGGTTTTGTTTTTTATAGCAATAACCGAACAAACCAAAAATTTTATACTAACCAAACCAAAATTAAAAGTATAACTGAAATAATCAAACTAAATTCCATCAATTCAATTCGATTTATCTGTTTTTGTTGTTTCTTTTACCTTTAATACAAACAGTCCAAAAAAAAAGTAAAATAAAAAGTTCACCAAACACATACCAAAAAATTTAGGCTCATTAAACAGATTTCTTCTAAAATTATTTAGATTAAACATATATGTTGATGAAAATTTTAATAAATCTTAAATTATTCGAATATGAAGCTCAATCTATCATTTTAAGATTACTACAGAAACAGATAAATTAGAAAGCAGTGCAAGAATATATCACTAAAAAGCTCAGCATTCCATGTTAACGTTCAGACCCAGGGTGCTTTATACAACAGAATATGATATTTCAGGCATTTTCTGCAAATATGGAGAAAAAAATAAAGCAATACCATGCAAGAATATGAGATCTACCAACGATGATGGAATTATAATTAAATTGATTATTAAATTATTTATGTTCATACATTGAAATTAATTATTAAATGGGAATTATAATTATTAAATTGGGCTTAGCTTTGATTTTTTATATTTGGGTAATTTACATTGTTAGTCACTAAATTATGGGTAAATTTTTGTTTTGACCACTTAACTAAAAAAATTAAAATTTTGTCACCAAGTTTTTTGTTTATGGTCACCCGGCTATTAGGTGGCACTTTTTTAATTGGTATAATAACAATTTTAATCCTCAATTTGTATACTTTTTATTAATTTGACACTAATTATATATAAAATGATAAAAATTGAAATTCTTTTTAAAAAAAATAGAAAATTATAAAAAATAAAAAGAAAAGTAGATAAAATTTTCAAAAATAGATAAGGTGAGAAAATGAAGGAAAATTGGTTTAAAACCCTCCAAACTTTCTCTCTGTATTATCTATATAGAAATATCCAATATTCATTCTTTAAAAACATAAAATAAAAATAAAAATTAAGCAAAATTATTAGTTTGTTATTTTTACTTTTTTTTTTTCTTAACATGGTTTTTTTCATTATAAGAAAAGAAAAAATTCAGAATATAATTTTTTTTTACAATTTGGGCTAGGAAAATTAATTTAAATGAATTGAAATCCAAATTTACTATGAAATAGAAAATTTTACGGTATATTTCAAAAGCCTTTGTGATATCAGTTCTGTATGCTTTTCAAGGGCATGGAACTTGACTTAAAGATATTACTAATTTGGTTTCACAAAACATTGAGAAAGCATGTAATGATGCAATTTTTTTTTTTTTTGTTTTGTTTTAATTTGTTATTGGATTCTATTGAATGACAATTTTCTTTATTTCCCATAGATATTATTATTCATGTTAGATCTCTACTTCTTTTATATTTCTTATGCCTATAAATAGAGACTCTGATGAAATATTATAATCATCCCTTTTATCAATAAAGTACATTCTCTATTGCTTTCTTTATTCTTTATTCTCTCCATCTCTCTTTATTTTATAACATGTTATCAGTACGATTATCAAAAAAAAAATTCTAAACCCATCTCGTTCTTATTTTTCATTTGATACCCCCGCAAAAAAAAGTTGAAACCCATACCTCAATTGTTTTCTATCCCTTTCCAATCTCCCGTGAAATTACTTTCATTATTTTTCTAGCCTAGCATTCAAATTGGTTGCTTAGCTACCCCAAAATTGACGAAAAAAGAAGGTTTCAAACTTGTGCAATGATTTGCTTAAAGTTCTAGGGAGGAATCGAATTTAATTTCTCTATCAACTTAAGGTATTCCTAAATTTTATATCACAAATTATTTTATACTTGTAACACCCCTCATCAGTATTCAACGCCAGAATAGGGTTACAGAGCATTACCGAATTCAGTATACAATTAAACATACATTTCGCATACATATTCAAATTTCATGTAATCATCATTCACATTGTCCCTAATACGAGCCTATGAGGCCCAAAACAAGCATTCGGGGTGGTTCGGGACTAAACCGATAATACAGTAAATTTTTAGAAAACTTAGAAAAATTTTCAAAATACAGGAGACACATGCCCATGTGGCGTCCGTATCACAAGCCGTGTGGACATTTGAAATGAGAGCACATGGCTGTGTCCAGCCCATGTCTGACCCCGTGTAACTCCCTGACTTGGGTCATACGGCCAACCACATGCCCGTGTGACCAGCCCGTGTGCCCTTAGAAATGGCCTCACACACCCGAGTGCTAGGCCGTGTGCTAGGCCATGCCAAACCTGTAGAGTATATTGACTTATGCCACACGACCAAGTCATACGTCCGTGTGCTGGGCCGTGTGGAGCATACTGACTTGATTTCTAATTGAACACCAGGGGACACACGGCCGTGTCATATGACCGTGTTTCACACACGGTTGAGACACACGCCCGTGTCTCTGCACGTGTAGACAAAAATAGGCTATTTACCAAGCCATCTTGCCACCCAAATTTGCATACACCTACACCAAACCAAATGTCACCAAACATGACATAAATAGGCATTCATCCAATCTCAAATAAGCTTAATTCATACCATTTCAATACCAATATATACAAGGCACACAAATACCACAATATGCCATTCAATTTCATACCAAACCTCACTTTCACAAATCATCAATGTGGACACTTCCAATTATGCATCATTTTGCCTAAACTCATAAGCATACCAATTCTTAAATATCAACCATTTACCATAATCATTTGCATAGCAATTATCAATAGAAGATAGAGGCCATTTATATACATATATATATATATATATATGTATATATGCACAACCAAATCAACCAAAATAAGCCAACTCTCATGGCTATATACAAAACCAAACATCAAACATTTACAAGCCAATCCAAATGGCTAAGTTCATTACTAATATATATACCAAAATGACCAAAGTTCCTATACATGCCATGTAACACCCCAAACCTGGCTTAGAAGTTAGGCCTGAATCCGGAATGTCACATTAAAGGCACACTTCAAAACGATTTTACTAATAACCCATCAAGGCCCAGACGCCCAAAACCCTTGTATCTTGTTAAGTTAAAATGAAAAGCCCATATTTTAGGAAAACATCATATGTTGAGTTATTTTGAAAACCATGTTAACTTTAGAAATTTTATTTAATTATTAACTGGATAGTTGAAATAATAATAATAAAACCCAAAATCTAAAGTCAATTAGGAGATACATGGCCTTATTACAATTTAATGAAAAACAAAGTATTTAAAATCAATTCATTTGACAAATTAAAAACATCTGATCAGCTTGTAGTGTGGCCATCTCCGAGTCCTCTCCCATGCCGAGTCGTCTATTCAGGATCACCTGAAACATTAAATAAAAGGGTGTGAGTTTCGAAACTCAATGTGTGCAACCCTTGGTAAACAATCACATACAAATATTCACATTGGGCCTAAGCCCTATCAAAATCGGTGGTCTTGGGCCTTAGCCCACAATGACCTCATATCATATCATATCGTATCATATACAAACAAGATAATGTAAAATCCTTCCCAAAAATCCATCCGCTACACACACCATTTCCCTTCCAACCAATTCACACCTGTGGGGATTTCTAAATCGACCCACCCATCCTCTACACACCAAACGTAGCACTCACAGAGGCACTACCCAACGTCGTAGCAAAGCTGCTAATCATATAAGGGGCTTAAAGCCTCCGGTGGATCCATGGTCGTCAAGCGACTATGCGATCCTCAAATCTTCCTCCGTACCATAATTCCCACCCATATGCATCCTAAGTAGAATATCATATGAATGCATCAAACACATGAGTCACATCCATAAACTCATATTCGTCACATAGGGGTATTTTCGTCATTTCACTAATCAGGGGTATTTTCGTAATTTTACCCTACAGGGGTATTTTGCTAATTTGGCAAGATAGGGGTATGTTGGTAATTTTGAAAAACTGGGGTGTTTTGGTAATTTAAATAACAGGGGTATTCTGGCACTTTTGCAAAATAGAGATATTCTAGTAATTTTACAAATCTAAGGGTATTTTAGTAATTTTACAAATCTAAGGGTATTTTAGTAATTTTACAAATCTAAGGGTATTTGGTCCCTCACGGGTTTTAGTTGTGAACTTTGGCCCATCAACAAGTCCTCGCGACTAAAGTGAACAGACACTATGCACCAGGTAGGATTCTAGAGAAGAGGAGGTGGGCCACTAGAACCGCTTAAGTACCAAGTTCTCCCTAGATCTAATCCTAGACATGCGTATATCTGTTGCCACACTCTAACCCAACGACTTGTTCACGGACATTTTTAACTAGATTAAGTCTTATGAAATTTCAGAGTTGTTCAAACTAGGCCTAAAGTCCATTAACCCTAGCATACTTGCCTACGTCCTCATAAAGCCCATTTCATGTCATATAGCCCTTTGGGCTCAATTACGATCCAATCATACAATCATTCATGCCAATTCATAATTCATGTTCACATATCAACCATTGACGTTTCGGCCCACAAGTTCAGTACGCCCACTTAGCTACTTTCGGCTTTTCGACTTTTCGACGTTGCCAATATCATGTGTGTAGTGTTTGTACACACGTGGTAACCTTGCGTGCTGCAAACCCTTTAGTCACGAACCTACAATCGACGTTACTAGCGATTAACCAAAACCTAACCGTACCCTTACCGTGTGCTTCACGTTCTAGTAGCCCTTCCTTTTGCTACTATTTGCGACTATACTTTTGATCTGCACCCAAACACCTATATCGTCAAAACCAAGTGACCCATATTGCACATAAGTCACCCCTATGAGCCACATTAGATTCGGCCATTTACTAAACCGTGACTGAGTCGAGAACACTTACCACCTTATTAGCAATCCTTACCTACCACGCTTGCGATTGTTGAGCCCTAGTTGGCACACAGCCTAGCACACGTATCCACTCCAACCCGGTCCAAGCTTTATGCATCACCTGCGATGTTTAGTAAAAATTGGGTGAGTCAAACAGACTCAGTGTATAGTTATTTCACATGTCTCCACATATGGGCTTGGCCCATATCCACACAGTCCACATACATAAATATGCATCATGAAGCCCAACCCAACCTAGTGTTCATCCATTACACCTACCTTGGCAGACCTGCCGCCCAAGGCCGTGGCTAAGCCACCGATCACCTAAGTGACCCCACATGTCAATATCCACGAGGTGACTCGAGGTCATCCTCAATCCACGGTGATGCACACAGCTATCATCTGCCAGGAGGTGGCACATAGCCAACACCCCACCTTGATGAAGCACATAGCTAACATCAAGCGCCAATGTAGCACAAGGCTAACATCAGACCACGTACATAATGTACACCCTGTCCTTCAATATTCATGCCCCAAATTCCCATGCATATATATAACATGACAAAAATATCATTTAATAGAGTATATAACACATGCTCATCACCATTTCACATATTCATCAGTGATCATTTAATATCATAAAGTACTGACCTGATTATTCGATCACCCACCATGGGTATCCACCATCTTAGCCCTTATTTCGACTACCATTCACATCATATCACACATATATAACAACATACACACATAAACAATCAAGAGAACAGTGCAATAACTACACACCTTTTTGGTACAGTCTACTCAATCCCGAAACTCTCTTATTCCTGTCGATTTGCTCCTAAGAACCAAAGTCAGAAATCGGTCATCACTTAAACTCATAAAATGGCCTATGGCCGAATACTACAAATCACCTACCTTGTTTAACTAAATCCCGAATCACCACATAACACTTACCTTGATGAATCGAATCCTTACAATCCTCCTTAAGGCTCCTTACCGTTGGCTACACAAAAGAAACACAATATTATGACTCTACATACATTCGGCCATCCCTTAGAAACCAAGGCCAACCATTGGTTTCGGCATACTAAATGAAGAAGAAGAGAATTCGATTGCTAAGAAAATACTTACTATACTCGAAACCGATTGGAAGATTGATGAAAAGGAATGTCGACACCTCCCCCTCTAAAGGCTCTAAAAGATTCGGCAAGAACTCCCAAATGGAGAAGGGATATTCAAATAACACAAAATAGGTATAGCCCCGAGGTTGAGAAGAAGAAAAGAAGTGTAGATAAAAGTTAGGAGAATTCGGCAATGAAGAACAAAGGTGGAGAGGTTTCGGCTTTGTTGCAAATGAGAGGATGGGTTTCGGTTTTTAGAAAGTGAATGGAAGGAAAATAAGTTGCAAAAGGAAAAAGAAAAAGATGCACAAAATGACTTCCAACTTTCGGCTTTTGGTCAAGAAATAGGGTGCAAATTTCGGCAATGGCAAGGGTGAAAAGAAAGTTTCGAAAGAGAATACTAAAGAAAGAAAAGAGAACCGAAAAAGAACTTCTAGACCTCTTATAGGAAAATTCGGTATCCCCCCCACTCATGACCGAAAATTATCACCCAAAAGAGACCCACATTCGGCCACCACACTCAAAATTCTTCTTGCCATCAATTCAAACTAATTTTGAATTAAACTCACTCCTAAATTTCTCCTTATTTCCTCCTAATCACATTCAAAATTAAGCCAACCCCCCCTAGTCCACTATACCGTCTACATTCATGGTCAAATGGCCATAGAAAAGTTTCCAAAACAACACTCTATATTTCAAGCCTTTTGTCTCGTTATCATACCATAACTCCTTGATACCATACCATAACTAAGCACTTGCCTTATTCCTTAGTCTACTAACCATAAAAGACAAAGTCCAACCTTATCTTAATTAGAGTTGACCGACACATGCCATACACATGCAAAAATAAAAGTCACCTTATTGCCATCCATGGGAGTCAAACCCAAGACCATTAGTACACTCCACACTCCACTTGCCACTTTACTAATTGACTCATTGTGATTAAAACCTCAAACTAATTTTCTTAAGGCCAATTTTGCTTAGCTCCCCTTCTAAGACTAAAAATCTAATATTTTTCTAAGGCATTCCCTTACATTCTTAAATTCTAAAAACCCTTAAAACATATCCAAACACACACTAAGCCCACTATCACTTGAATTATGCATAAACGCATAACCCCTAAATCTAGGATATTACAGTTCTACCCTCCTTAAAAATAATTTCGTCCTCGAAATTACTTACTAACGAACAATCGTACATCCTAACTCACCACACTACGCTACTGCTGCGCACTCTGATCTTAATAAAACTAACATACTTTCTACTAAATCTTGGAATCCTTGACCAGACCCAACTGGTTCCGTCACAGCCATTCTGCCTCTACCACGTCCTCGCACGTTACGAATACGTCCCCTAGAGCTCATGTCTACGATCGTGCTTTAGTCTAATTTAAGAAATTTTATGCATTAGTCTTTGTTCCACTGTTTATCCGCGAACAATTTTATGAAAAGAGCTTAATAGTAGTTCTTTCGATCAATCAAAGTTTCAAGTCTTCTACCTTAATTCACAGAAACACATCCACTCAGTAGTATCTATCATGCACATTCACTCTTCAAACATTTTTGTCTGTTCCTATCCTAGGGGTATTTTCGTCATTTGTCCTACAGGGGTATTTTAGTAATAAATCGGGGTCAATTTGAAAATCTTTACAAATCAAAGGCATTCCAAAATATACAAATCTCGAGGTTATTTTGAAAATTCTACCAAATCAATGGTATTGCAGAAATTTCGGAAATCGGGGTTATTTTGGTAATTTTGGAAGTCAGGGGCATTTTAGTAAAAAATCAGGGTATCTTACTATTTTGTAAAATAGGAGTTTTTGGTATTTTTGTAAAGTAAGAATGTTTTTACAAAAGTCGTGGGTAGTATGGTAATTTTATAAACCAAGGGCATTTTGGTAATTTTACACCCAGGGGTATTTGGGTAATTTTGTAAATCGAAAATATTTCGAAAAATTTTCCAAGTATAAAATGGTTTTACAAATCAAAGGAGTAATTTTGAAAACTTAAGGTTTTTATAAAACAGTATGACTAGTCCCTTTCGGGTTTTAATTATCGAGTTTAGCCCGTGAATAAGTCCTCTTGGTTAGGGTGAACCGTTACTATGCACCAGGTAGGATTCGAGTGGAGAGGAGGTGAGTCACTAGGACTGCTTAAATACCAAACTCCCACCGAAACCAATCCTAGACATGCGCACAATGGTTGCCACACCCTAACTCGGCGACTTACTCATAGGTTTGTTTAATTAGGCTTTAAAATTTTATGCAATTCTGTGTTGGAGTAAGCTAATCCTAAAGTTCAATAACTTAATATACTAATCTATGTTCCCATCATACCCACATCCCAATCATATAATAATTCACACAACAATTAGAGGTACTTACCTGGTGGACTTCGGGTCGGAGATACAGGTGCCATGCCAGAATAAACCTGAAAAATTTATGAAAGCCCAAATCTTTGAAAAGCCCATCTTAAAAAAAATGTTTTTGGGCCCAAAACCCTCAAAACCGAGTTTTGAACCAGGCTCTGATACCAAACTGTAACACCCCAAACCCGGCCCACGAGCCACGGCCAAATTTAGAATGTTACTACGGAAAACGTTTGAAAAATATTTTGACTTAGAGTGAAAACATAAAAATTTATTGTCTCTAATAAAACATTGGATATTTAAAATTTCGACATAAATTACAATGTTTCAAATTCTTCGGTTAAAAACTTTATCATATATTTTAAAAGGAAAGTTACTAAAGATAAAACATTTTCAGATAGTAATATAATCGATAGTCTAACTTATAACATAATAAAAAACCTCAAATACTTAAAGTGGCCTTATTACAATAAATAAATACTTGAAATACTGAAAATATAAATTTTATTAAAATAAGTAGAAACTCCTTCTGCATGGGCCACCTCGTATCCACTCCAACCCGGTCCAAGCTTTATGCATCACCTGCGATGTTTGGTAAAAATTGGGTGAGTCAAACAGACTCAGTGTATAGTTATTTCACATGTCTCCACATATGGGCGTGGCCCATATCCACACAGTCCACATACATAAATATGCATCATGAAGCCCAACCCAACCTAGTGTTCATCCATTACACCTACCTTCGCAGACTTGCCGCCCAAGGCCGTGGCTAAGCCACCGATCACCTAAGTGACCCCACATGTCAATATCCACGAGGTGACTCGAGGTCATCCTCAATCCACGGTGATGCACACAGCTATCATCTGCCAGGAGGTGGCACATAGCCAACACCCCACCTTGATGAAGCACATAGCTAACATCAAGCGCCAATGTAGCACAAGGCTAACATCAGACCACGTACATAATGTACACCCTGTCCTTCAATATTCATGCCCCAAATTCCCATGCATATATATAACATGACAAAAATATCATTTAATAGAGTATATAACACATGCTCATCACCATTTCACATATTCATCAGTGATCATTTAATATCATAAAGTACTGACCTGATTATTCGATCACCCACCATGGGTATCCACCATCTTAGCCCTTATTTCGGCTACCATTCACATCATATCACACATATAACAACATACACACATAAACAATCAAGAGAACAGTGCAATAACTACACACCTTTTTGGTACAGTCTACTCAATCCCGAAACTCTCTTATTCCTGTCGATTTGCTCCTAAGAACCAAAGTCAGAAATCGGTCATCACTTAAACTCATAAAATGGCCTATGGCCGAATACTACAAATCACCTACCTTGTTTAACTAAATCCCGAATCACCACATAACACTTACCTTGATGAATCGAATCCTTACAATCCTCCTTAAGGCTCCTTACCGTTGGCTACACAAAAGAAACACAATATTATGACTCTACATACATTCGGCCATCCCTTAGAAACCAAGGCCAACCATTGGTTTCGGCATACTAAATGAAGAAGAAGAGAATTCGATTGCTAAGAAAATACTTACTATACTCGAAACCGATTGGAAGATTGATGAAAAGGAATGTCGACACCTCCCCCTCTAAAGGCTCTAAAAGATTCGGCAAGAACTCCCAAATGGAGAAGGGATATTCAAATAACACAAAATAGGTATAGCCCCGAGGTTGAGAAGAAGAAAAGAAGTGTAGATAAAAGTTAGGAGAATTTGGCAATGAAGAACAACGGTGGAGAGGTTTCGGCTTTGTTGCAAATGAGAGGATGGGTTTCGATTTTTAGAAAGTGAATGGAAGGAAAATAAGTTGCAAAAGGAAAAAGAAAAAGATGCACAAAATGACTTCCAACTTTCGGCTTTTGGTCAAGAAATAGGGTGCAAATTTCGGCAATGGCAAGGGTGAAAAGAAAGTTTCGAAAGAGAATACTAAAGAAAGAAAAGAGAACCGAAAAAGAACTTCTAGACCTCTTATAGGAAAATTCGGCTATCCCCCCCCACTCATGACCGAAAATTATCACCCAAAAGAGACCCACATTCGACCACCACACTCAAAATTCTTCTTGCCATCAATTCAAACTAATTTTGAATTAAACTCACTCCTAAATTTCTCCTTATTTCCTCCTAATCACATTCAAAATTAAGCCAACCCCCCTAGTCCACTATACCGTCTACATTCATGGTCAAATGGCCATAGAAAAGTTTCCAAAACAACACTCCATATTTCAAGCCTTTTGTCTCCTTATCATACCATAACTCCTTGATACCATACCATAACTAAGCACTTGTCTTATTTCTTAGTCTACTAACCATAAAAGACAAAGTCCAACCTTATCTTAATTAGAGTTGACCGACACATGCCATACACATGCAAAAATAAAAGTCACCTTATTGCCATCCATGGGATTCGAACCTAAGACCATTAGTACACTCCACACTCCACTTGCCACTTTACCAATTGACTCCTTGTGATTAAAACCTCAAACTAATTTTCTTAAGGCCAATTTTGCTTAGCCCCCCTTCTAAGTTTAAAAATCTAATATTTTTCTAAGGAATTCCCTTACATTCTAAAATTCTAAAAACCCTTAAAACATATCCAAACACACACTAAGCCCACCATCACTTGAATTATGCATAAACGCATAACCCCTAAATCTAGGATATTACATTATGAATTCCTTGTTATGCCTTTTGAATTAACTAATGCTCCTGCCATTTTTATGGATTTGGTCAATCGAATATTTAGACCGTATTATACAAATTTATTGTTGTGTTCATTGACGACATTCTGATCTATTCACGAGATGAGTCTGAGCATGCCGAGCATTTGAGGATTGTATTGCAGACCTTGAGAGATAAGCAATTTATGCTAAATTTAGCAAATGTGAGTTTTGGCTCCGGGAAGTTGGATTTTTGGGGCATATTATTTTTGCGGAAGGTATAAGAGTTTATCCGAGCAAGATATCTATAGTTATTGATTGGAAATCACCTAGAAATGTATCTGAGGTCAGAAGTTTTCTAGGATTGGCTAGTAACTATCGACTCTTCGTTAAAGGATTCTCGATAATTGCGACACCAACTGTAATATCCCGAAATAAGGGTTGCGAGTTTGGCAAATAACTCGAGTGTTATTAGGCCTCAAGAGTGATTTTGATGTGTTTTTAGAGTTCCTACAACTCTCGGATTAAAAAGGGAGTATTTTGAAAATTTTAAAAATTTTGGGCTAAAAGTGAAATTTGGCTGAGGGAGGCCTTAAGTAAAAATTTTGTAAAGTTTTGGACATGAAAGTCCAGTAGCAAAGTGGCTTCCGTGTGCCACTTAAGGGTCAGCGCCAAAACAAGTCAGTGGTTCGAGTCTCGTGTGCGGCAAAAGCATTTTTATTTTGAAAAAGGGCGCTGCTTTGAAGGAGGCCTTAAAAGAATTTATGCGAGGTTTATGTCGCAAGAAACCACTTAGCAGAGTGGTTAAGACGCTTGCAGCATGGAGGCCATCACGAGGACTCACGTTCGAATCCCATTAGGGGCGCGGATGTTTTATTTTTCGGCTCCTAGCATTAAAATGAGAAAGCCAGCGAAGTAGGGCTTAAAAGAAATTCAGCGTGTTTAATGGCATGAAATTCTAAGTGGCCAAGTGGCCAAGGACCTTGCTGGAGAACCACGACTTGAAAGACTCATGTTCGAGTCCTGGAAATCGCGCATAAGGCGCTTTATTTTTATTTTAGCGCTAAAGTGAAGGGAGCCAAGGCAAGGATAGTTTAAAAGAAATTCGCAATGAGTTATGGCATGAAAGTCTCAGTAGCGGAAATGGCAGGACGCTTGGGCATAGTGCTCCAGGTCTCGGGTTCGAGACCTGGGGGCTGCAGCTTGGCCTTGTGTTATTTTGGCCGGCGTGGGAAGCCCTGCATGGCCCATGCACGCGTGAAACAAATGGGCATTTCTTTTATTTTATTTTTGTTGTTTCAAAGCTATAAAAGCATGGGTTGTTCCCTTTTATTTTTATTATTATTTTTTTATGAATGGTATTTGTTTGTTTGCTTATTTTAATGTATAGAAAAATGGATAAGTGATGAGAATATTGGAAGATGGCCGGCCTTGGTTTGGTAAAAAGAGAAACATGGTTATTGATCTTTTATTTTATTAAGAGATGGCAAGGTGAAGGAATAAATAATGTTTTGATATTGATGTTGGGTCTTGGCATTTGGGAAAGGAGAGCATGTGCAGCATGGAGAGTAGCAAGGTATGGCCGTTTGAAGCATGCCTTGGGGAGAGCATGGCCGGCCTTGTCCTTGGTCCTTGACAAAGTTTTTGAATCCTTGACTCTCTTTTCCCTCCCACTTGAGCATGGCCGAATGGAGTCTAACTAGGGGCCTTTATTCTTGGTTTTGATTAGCTAGAGAGGTGACCTTTGCCTTGTTTTATTTTCCTTCTTCTTCCATCTTGTCTTGGCCGAAAGTAATGTTGATTTTTTTTCTCTTATTTTCCTTTTTGTTCTTGACCGAGAGAGAGGGAGAGAAAGAGTAAGTTGGGCTTTGGTCTTGAAGAAGTTAGAGGGTATTTCAGCTAGCAATTATTGTTTCTTCATTGTTGAGTAGCCGCATGTTTCATTATCATTTGAAACATAGCCTCATTGTCACTCTTTTCCTCTCCATTAGTACATTGCCGAAACACCTTGATAGAAGGTGCTATCAACTATGTGTTTGTGATCTCTTCGAACGTTGGTAAGTACTCCTATTAAGTAGTTGGTTTCTTCTCTTTTTCTTTTGCATGCCGAGATCAAGGCTAGACTGTGATTTCAAGAATGGCCGAATATGCTTAGGGCCATATTGATGTGTTTCTATTGTGCCAATGTTAGGGAGCATTAAAGGAGTCCTTCGAGTTTTACAGAGATTAAGGTGAAGAAGTGTGACTTTCGGCCTTAAGACTATGTTTTGAGTTTCGATGATAAACGAATGATTGACCTTGGTTTAAGGAGGTGGCCGAATGTGTATAAGGCTATAATGATGTATTCTGTTTGTGTGTAGCTAGTGCTAAGGAGCACAAATGAGTCTTTCGGGAATTTAAGTGCTCAAGGTAAGTGGTTGTGGTATTCGGCCTAAGGCCATGTTATTGGTACTAAGTGTGATCGATTTCGGTTATGTGTTCTAGGGGCAAATCGAAAGAAGTAACAGAAGCTCTCGGAATTTTAGACTTTATTAGAATCAATAGATCAGAATCTCGCTAAAGTCAGGTGCGTAGTTATCGCACTGTACTCTTGTTTGTTATACATGATAGGTGTTGTATGTGTTGTTTTATGTAAACGAATATGTTATGCATGTTAGCCAAAATAAAGGCGAAGAGTAAGGATACCAAGGTAAGTGATCGAATAATCAGGTTAGTGATTATGATATTAACCTGTCAGTGATTTGCGATAATCATTGATTGGTGATGAATGTAAAATAAAGTGATTGACATGTGATGTATATTGTTCTGAATAAAATGTGACCATATATATAAAATATATATATTTGTTTCGTACAAAATGTTGCTATGATATATATACGTAAGCATGAGACTTGTGATGTGACTATTGAAGAAAAGGGTTTACAATATGTGAGTGGTCTAATCCGAACCTCGTGCTGCATTCGTGCTTGATGATTTGTGAATTGAAAGATATGTGGGATCCCTAAGGGATCGGTGGCTTAGCCACGACCTTAAGAAATAATATGCAAAAGAAAGATATGTGGATCACTTTGTGGATTGGACTTCGTAATTGTATTTTTGTAAATCATATTTATAATATGGTGTATTCATAATTGCATATTTATAATTGTATGTTATATATATGGATTGTATGGATATGGGCCAAGCCCATATGTGAGGACGTGTGTATTAACTATGCACTGAGTCATGGTGACTCACTTAATTTTCTTAACCCTTTCAGGTGGCGCGTAAAGCTTGGACCGGGTCGGAGAGGGTACAAAGGTGGCCATGAGGAAATGGATTTTCATGCAAAGGAATCTCTTGGTTAATGAATTAAATAATTATATTTTCAGTATCTTGATCAAATGTGTATTGTACAAAGGCCCACTTAAGTATTTAAGCATCTTTATTATATGCCCTATTATGAATGAATGATTTAAGGATGATTACAAATGGTTTTATCTTCTCAAGTAAAGTTTAAATCCGATAGTTTTATAACAAACTCCGATTTTACTTAGAATATTACAAGTCACGAAAATGTTTTATTAAAGGAAACAAATTTCTATCGGTTTTACTCTTAAGTAAGGATATTTTTCGAATGTGTTCCGCAGTGGCATTCCAAATTCGGTCGGAGTGAATGGGCCGGGTTTGGGGTGTTACATTTTGGTACCAGAGCATGGTTCAAAACTCGGCTTTGAGGTTTTGGGCCCGAAAACAGTTTTCGAAAGTGGGCTTTTCAAAATGTGAACTTCTATTTTGAACTTGTTCTGGCATGGCACCTGTACCTCCGACCCGAAGTCCACCTGGTAAGTACCTCTGACTATTGAGGAATAGTGAATATATGAATTGTATGGGCATAAATGGGGCTTGTAGATTAGAAAATTTGGGCTATCGAACCCTAAGACTAGTCTACTAAAAAATAAGTGCATAAGACTTGAGAACTGAAATGACCCTAGAGGTGTAGTGAATGATTGTGTCCCTGCTTATGAACGTGTATGTGACTCTCTGAATAAGAAGTAGTGAACTTGAACTGAACCTATGTGTGATCGAAAGAACCACTTCTAAATACTTTATTTCATAAAATTGTTCGCGACTAATCAGTGGAACAAATTCCTAATGCATAAAACTTTCTAAGTCAGATTACGCGATAAGAGATGAATTCTAGATGACGTGGTTGAGGCAAAATGGCCATTTTGGAACTCGTTAGATCGGGTCAAGAGTCTGATAATGAGGTATCACCTCCACCACCAGCCTTTGGTGACGAGCAGCAAGATCAGACGAGAGATGATGCTGTATCGCAGAAGATGCTGCGAGTTTTAGAAATAGTGGCTGGAGCGAGAGGAAATATGATAGCTCAAAAAAAAATCTATTCCCGAGCAACTTTGAGCCTATGAGCGGAGTTGTTCCGTGATGTATCAAGCGTAGCAACCAGTACGGTTGAATATGGGTTGGAAGCAACCAAGTGAGTTGTGGATGAGCTCGATCTGAGCCCTGAGAAAAAAGTGAAAGGAATGGTGATGCTACTTCACAACAAGACGTATCAATGGTGGCTCACAGTTCGAGATAGTGTCACAGCTGAGGACTTCATTTGGGAGTATGTCAAGACGGCATACCAGAAGAAGTATATCAGTACTTATTACATTGATGCTCAGAGGAAATGTGTTTTTGGGACTAGTTCGATGGAACAAGTCCATGGCGAGATACGAGATTGAATTCCTAAGGTTAAGCCAATATGCTCGAAGAGTAGTGGCTACAAAACATGAATGATGTGTCCGGTTTGAGGACGGATTAAGAGACGGCCTGAGACTGTTGATAGTTCCTCAACAGGAACGAGAGTTCATTGTGTTAATCGAAAAAAAAAGCTAAGATAGCTGAAGAGAGTAAAGACTCGATGAGATAAAATCGAGATAAGGATACGAACCGTGATAAGAGAAATTTTGAATTGTCTAAATTATCTAAGGGTCTTCGGAAAAGAACGAGGCTTGAAAGTTTTGCTATTGTGATTAAGCCAACTATGAGAAATCGGGATCGTCCGTGTGCTCAGTGTGGAAAATATTGTCAGCGAGTGTTAGAAACAAAATTGAAAATGTTTTAAAGTGTAAGTCTATAAACAATTGAATATTGATAAGGTTAGTTATAACCTTGAGTACATATTGGAATCCTAGTTATAAATTTAGTGAAAGCCGACTGTGGATAGACTTTCTATCGTGAAATGTTACTGAAATGATAAGTACAAGTGACATGTGGATAGACTTTCTATCATGAAATGTTACTCAAGTGATAAGTACAAGTGATATGTGGATAAACTATCTATCATGAAATATAATTGAAGTGATAAATACAAGTGATGAGAATTATATGGTTTATAATTTTGGTCAGCTTGTAATGTGATTCAAATGGTGATAATATTGTATTTCGGGCTTTCAGCCTAGCAGGCTTTGTGCCGGTGTATATTTCAGGCTTTGATGCCAAGCAGGCTTTGTGCCGGTGTATATTTCAGGTTTTGATGCCTAGCAGGCTTTGTGCCGGTGTATATTTCAGGCTTTGATGCCTAGCAGGCTTTGTGCCGGTGTATATTTCAGGCTTTGATGCCTAGCAGGCTTTGTGCCGGTGTATATTTCAGGCTTTGATGCCTAGCAGGCTTTGTGCCGGTGTATATTTCAGGCTTTGATGCCTAGCAGGCTTTGTGCCGGTGTATATTTCAGGCTTTGATGCCTAGCAGGCTTTGTGCCGGTGTATATTTCAGGCTTTGATGCCTAGTAGGCTTTGTGCCGGTGTATATTTCAGGCTTTGATGCCTAGCAGGCTTTGTGCCGGTGTGTATTTCAGGCTTCGATGCCTAGCAGGCTTAATGCCGGTGATGTGTTATATTAGAGAATTCATGAATCACTTACAAAATGGAATATTACCATAAGCTAAATGCTCGGGTAAGTGCAAGTCTTTCGTACTTACAAGGAATAAGGAAAGTTGGTATATCCCCATTTGAACTAAGTAAGATGTGGTATAGTCGACGCTTCGGTAAGACTTTTAATATGTGCAATTGATCTTACCATTGATGTGTATGATATCCGTAATGGAAATTAAGCTTAAATATGCTTATGAAGAAGTGGCCATATGTGAAAATGCTAAATGTGAAAGAGGTTGGATATGTTTGCATATGTGTATAATTGGGAATATGTGATTAATATGTGGTGAATTGAAATGTACGAATGTTCGTTCGTAAGTAATTTCGAGGACGAAATTATTTTTAAGGGGGGTAGAATTGTAATATCCCGAAATAAGGGTTGCGAGTTTGGCAAATAACTCGAGTGTTATTAGGCCTCAAGAGTGATTTTGATGTGTTTTTAGAGTTCCTAAAACTCTCGGATTAAAAAGTGAGTATTTTGAAATTTTTGAAAATTTTGGGCTAAAAGTGAAATTTGGCTGAGGGATGCCTTAAGTAAAAATTTTGTAAAGTTTTGGACATGAAAGTCCAGTAGCAAAGTGGCTTCCGTGTGCCACTTAAGGGTCAGCGCCAAAACAAGTCAGTGGTTCGAGTCTCGTGTGCGGCAAAAGCATTTTTATTTTGAAAAAGGGCGCTGCTTTGAAGGAGGCCTTAAAAGAATTTATGCGAGGTTTATGTCGCAAGAAACCACTTAGCAGAGTGGTTAAGACGCTTGCAGCATGGAGGCCATCACGAGGACTCACGTTCGAATCCCATTAGGGGCGCGGATGTTTTATTTTTCAGCTCCTAGCGTTAAAATGAGAAAGCCAGCGAAGTAGGGCTTAAAAGAAATTCAGCGTGTTTAATGGCATGAAATTCTAAGTAGCCAAGTGGCCAAGGACCTTGCTGGAGAACCACGACTTGAAAGACTCATGTTCGAGTCCTGGAAATCGCGCATAAGGCGCTTTATTTTTATTTTAGCGCTAAAGTGAAGGGAGCCAAGGCAAGGATAGTTTAAAAGAAATTCGCAATGAGTTATGGCATGAAAGTTTCAGTAGCGGAAATGGCAGGACGCTTGGGCATAGTGCTCCAGGTCTCGGGTTCGAGACCTGGGGGCTGCAGCTTGGCCTTGTGTTATTTTGGCCGGCGTGGGAAGCCCTGCATGGCCCATGCACGCGTGAAACAAATGGGCATTTCTTTTATTTTATTTTTGTTGTTTCAAAGCTGTAAAAGCATGGGTTGTTCCCTTTTATTTTTATTATTATTTTTTTTTATGAATGGTATTTGTTTGTTTGCTTATTTTAATGTATAGAAAAATGGATAAGTGATGAGAATATTGGAAGATGGCCGGCCTTGGTTTGGTAAAAAGAGAAACATGGTTATTGATCTTTTATTTTATTAAGAGATGGCAAGGTGAAGGAATAAATAATGTTTTGATATTGATGTTGGGTCTTGGCATTTGGGAAAGGAGAGCATGTGCAGCATGGAGAGTAGCAAGGTATGGCCGTTTGAAGCATGCCTTGGGGAGAGCATGGCCGGCCTTGTCCTTGGTCCTTGACAAAGTTTTTGAATCCTTGACTCTCTTTTCCCTCCCACTTGAGCATGGCCGAATGTAGTCTAACTAGGGGCCTTTATTCTTGGTTTTGATTAGCTAGAGAGGTGACACTTGCCTTGTTTTATTTTCCTTCTTCTTCCATCTTGTATTGGCCGAAAGTAATGTTGATTTTTTTTCTCTTATTTTCCTTTTTGTTCTTGACCGAGAGAGAGGGAGAGAAAGAGCAAGTTGGGCTTTGGTCTTGAAGAAGTTAGAGGGTATTTCGGCTAGCAATTATTGTTTCTTCATTGTTGAGTAGCCGCATGTTTCATTATCATTTGAAACATAGCCTCATTGTCACTCTTTTCCTCTCCATTAGTACATTGCCGAAACACCTTGATAGAAGGTGCTATCAACTATGTGTTTGTGATCTCTTCGAGCGTTGGTAAGTACTCCTATTAAGTAGTTGGTTTCTTCTCTTTTTCTTTTGCATGCCGAGATCAAGGCTAGACTGTGATTTCAAGAATGGCCGAATATGCTTAGGGCCATATTGATGTGTTTCTATTGTGCCAATGTTAGGGAGCATTAAAGGAGTCCTTTGAGTTTTACAGAGATTAAGGTGAAGAAGTGTGACTTTCGGCCTTAAGACTATGTTTTGAGTTTTGATGATAAACGAATGATTGACCTTGGTTTAAGGAGGTGGCCGAATGTGTATAAGGCTATAATGATGTATTCTGTTTGTGTGTAGCTAGTGCTAAGGAGCACAAATGAGTCTTTCGGGAATTTAAGTGCTCAAGGTAAGTGGTTGTGGTATTCGGCCTAAGGCCATGTTATTGGTACTAAGTGTGATCGATTTCGGTTATGTGTTCTAGGGGCAAATCGAAAGAAGTAACAGAAGCTCTCGAAATTTTAGACTTTATTAGAATCAATTGATCAGAATCTCGCTAAAGTCAGGTGCGTAGTTATCGCACTGTACTCTTGTTTGTTATACATGATAGGTGTTGTATGTGTTGTTTTATGTAAACGAATATGTTATGCATGTTAGCCAAAATAAAGGCGAAGAGTAAGGATACCAAGGTAAGTGATCGAATAATCAGGTTAGTGATTATGATATTAACCTGTCAGTGATTTGCGATAATCATTGATTGGTGATGAATGTAAAATAAAGTGATTGACATGTGATGTATATTGTTCTAAATAAAATGTGACCATATATATAAAATATATATATTTGTTTCATACAAAATGTTGCTATGGTATATATACGTGAACGTTCCGTCTCGGGTTAGGAGGCGAATTGTAAATGTTGCCCGATCGTAAATTAGACAGTTTCTCGTTCAACTAACAAAAGGGATAATTTTATTGGAAATGATTTCTTTGAAATGTAAGGATAGGTGATAGGTTGAAATGGATACGTATTTGAAACAAGAAAGAACCTTTAATAAAAATTAAAGACCCGAATCTTATAAGTTTCAAATTGATGGAAGGAGTTTCGAAATAAAACCGAGACCCACTATCTAGCAAGATAGGAACCAACGGTATAGGTAGATGAACGCCACACCCGTTAGGATGATAAGTTCGAAAACAAGGAAAGAATGACGCCACTAGAAAACTAGATAAGTCAATTCAAACCTCGAGAATTAAGGAGAGTGAATACTCACCAAAAGAAATACTTCTTTTCATTAAAATTCAAAGTCTTGTTTTTACAAATGAAAATATCATACTATTTATAGGCCAAAGTGCCTACCGAATTCTTCAAAGAAAATGCCAAGGTACAAGCTCCTAATTATAAAATTTATGCACGCATGTGGCTTGTCCTAATTTAAATATTTGGTCAAGAGTAAGAGGATCTTCACGTGGGCAACTTAGGTGATTGTCTTGGATTTGTGCCGTCCATGAAATTTGAAGTTTATTCACCAAATTGACTTATCCATCATGCATTGTCCTTATTGATTGCTCCACTAAACACCATGCTTAGTAATTATTTATTCTCCCATTATTCCAAAAGGTCTTGCCGTCCATGGTCTTGTGTATGGCTTAAAAAAAATTCTTTAATTGCATTCCACAAATTAGTGGTGCCGTATGTTCAATTCAAGTGCTATTAAAATATGCCCATTTTCACATGTGTTATGCACCCACTTCTTCATGCATTCCATTTGCCATTATTTAATGTTCCATGTGCTTAATAACTTACCCACCTTGCCGTCCAAATGATCTTCACGCATGAAGGTCTTCCATTTACTTTAATTAATTTTTTTTTTCTTTGGCCACTTGTTAATTTCCACCTTGTGCCGTCCAAGTGATTTTTATCCTACTTTCATCTTTCATTATTTTAATAAAACAAGCTTGCTTTATTTAAATGGCCAATGTTTATACCGCATATCCATCCTTTAAATTCCACCACTCAAAGTTTGCATTTCCACCATCATACCTAGTTGCCGTCCATCCACTTTAATTCCTCCATATGCTTCATTAGTTATCTGTTCCTCCATTAGCTAAGCACTCGAGCCGAATATCCCTAAAAAAAAAAATTGCACAATTAAAACTTATCTCACAATATTAACTTTATTTTAAACACACTAACATTTAACTAAAATTAAGAAAATGCAACAACTTCTGAAAATAATTTAACATGCGTAATTCAAGGTGTTGAATAAACTAGCAATCGGATTGGCTGGTATATTCAACTTCAAGTAAGTTGTAATAGTTTAGCATGTTTTTGGGCTCTTCTCTAACGTCATTCCAAATTTGTGCCACCAAAACCATTGCGGCATCTTTGAATTGTTTGGTTCGGGAACGTGTGACTGGCCCATTAGGTAGCCTCATCGGGTCATGGTTGACGTCCGTCACAGGCTTCATAGGTGAGCTCGTATCATCCCCTCCCTCTTTAAGTTGATTCGTCCTCGAATCATCACCTATATTGAAAGGAGAAAGATCAGAAACATTAAAACTCGCGCTCACATTATAGTCACCTGGCAAGTCCAATTTGTACGAATTGTCATTTATGCGTTCAATGACTTGAAATGGACCGTCCCCCCTTGGGAGAAGTTTAGATCGCCTTTGTTTGGGGAACCTTTCTTTTCGCATATGAACCCAAACCCAGTCCCCTGGTTCAAAGAGAATGCGTCTACGACCTTTGTTAGCCCGTTGGACGTATTGCTTGGTTCTTGCTTCAATATTCTCGCGCACCTTTCGATGCAACTCTTTTATGTATTCCGCCTTTTTCCTAGCATCAGGATGGATAAATTTATCTGAAGGCAATGGCAATAAATCAAGAGGCGTGAGAGGGTTAAACCCGTAAACAATCTCGAAAGGTGAAAATTTAGTTGCAGAATGAACAGTTCGGTTGTAAGCAAATTCGATGTGGGGTAAACAGTCTTCCCATGTTTTGAGATTTTTTTGTACCAAAGTTCGCAACAAGGTTGATAGGACTTGGTTTACTACTTCGGTCTGTCCATCCGTTTGAGGATGACATGTGGTCGAGAATAGTAGTTTCGTCCCTAACTTTCCCCACAGAGTTCGCCAAAAATGACTTAAAAATTTTATGTCCCTATCAGATACGATCGTCTTCGGAACTCCATGCAATCGTATGATATCCCTAAAAAACAAGTTGGCAATATGCACAGCATCGTCAGTTTTTGAACAGGGGATAAAATGGGACATTTTAGAAAATCGATCAACTACAACAAAAATCGAGTCCTTCCCAGTTTTTGATCTCGGTAATCCAAGGATGAAATCCATGGAAATGTCGATCCACGGAGTGTCTGGAATAGGAAGGGGCGTATATAAACCATGAGGCTGGACCCGTGATTTGGCTTGTTTGCAAGCAATGCAACGTTCTCAAATTCGTTCAACATCCTTGCTCATTCCTGGCCAGAAAAAATGTTCTTGAAGAGTGGACAATGTTTTGTCTCGTCCAAAGTGACCCATAAGGCCACCACTATGTGCCTCTATTACAAGCATGTCTCGCATAGACCCTTGCGGTATACAAATCTTGTTTTCCTTGAAAAGGAATCCTTCATGCCTGTAAAACTTATCAAAAGCACCACTCTCACAAGCATTATAGACATTGCCAAAATCAGCATCGTTAGCATACAATTCCTTAATATGATGGAAACCAAGTACTTTAGAATCAAGAGAAGTTAATAAATTGTACCTTCGTGATAACGCATCCGCTACTACATTTTCCTTACCTTTCTTATACTTGATTACATACGGAAATGATTCTAAATACTCGATCCATTTTACATGTCGTTTGTTGAGCTTGTGCTGACCTTTGATGTACTTGAGTGCTTCATGATCTGAATGAATAACAAAATCTTTTGGTCTCAAGTAATGTTGCCATGTTTCAAGCGATCTTACTAGAGCGTACATCTCTTTTTCATACACGGGGTAATTCAGTGCAGCTCCGTTCAATTTCTCGCTGAAGTATGCCACTGGTCTTCCATTCTGAGTTAGAACGGCTCCGATCCCTACACCTGATGCATCACACTCAATTTCAAAAGTTTTAGTAAAGTCAGGAAGGGATAACAATGGAGCTTTAACAAGAAATTCTTTAATGGCATTAAAAGACCGTTCTTGCTCATCGGACCATTGGAAAGCTGAATTTTTCTTGATCACGCTCATTAAAGGAGCGGCTATCGTGCTGAAGTTGGGTACGAATCGACGGTAAAAACTAGCCAACCCATGAAAACTTCGTACTTGGCTAACCATTGTGGGACGGGGCCATTCTTAGATGGCTCTAACCTTCTCTTGGTCCACTTCTAATCCATTTGCACTCACGACGTATCCTAAGAAAATAACCTTGTCAGTACAAAAAGAACATTTCTCAAGATTGGCATACAATACCTCTTTTCGCAGTGTTTCTAAGATCGCACGTAGATGTTGGAGGTGATCCTCCAAAGATTTGCTGTACACTAATATGTCATCAAAGTAAACAACACATGATTTGCCAATAAAAGCTCGTAAAACATGATTCATAAGTCTCATAAAAGTACTCGGAGCGTTTGTAAGTCCGAATGGCATTACCAACCATTCATACAAACCTAACTTTGTTTTGAAAGCCGTTTTCCACTCATCGCCTTCCCGCATCCTTATTTGGTGATAGCCACTTTTGAGATCAATCTTTGTGAAGATTCGAGCTCCGCTCAACTCATCGAGCATATCATCAAGTCGGGGTATCGGGTGTCGGTATTTGACGGTGATTTTGTTGATGGCGCGACAGTCGACACACATTCGCCACGAACCATCTTTCTTTGGCACTAATAATACCGGTACCGCGCACGGGCTAAGGCTTTCTCGGATATATCCCTTTTCTAGCAATTCAGTGATTTGCTTTTGGAGCTCTTTTGTTTCTTCGGGATTGCTCCGGTACGCAGGTCGATTGGGCAGAGAAGCTCTCGGCACCAAGTCAATTTGGTGTTCTATGCCTCTAATGGGTGGTAAACCACTTGGTAACTCCTCTGGAAAAATGTCCTTGAATTCCTGAATCAGAGACAACACAGAAAAAGGAAGATTCTTGGGTAAGTCGTTAGTGTTCAAAAATGATTCCTTGTATAGTAAGACATACATCGGTTGTCTCACACACAAAGCTTTTCGAATATCTCTTGCTTTTGCAAAAACACTCATTTTTCTATTTTCTTTTTCTTCCTTCGTTTCCTTTTTTTGTTCACACTCTCTTGTTTTATCACTTACTTTCTTGTCCCTCTTTTTAAAATTCTTCTCTTTTTCTTTCTCATTTTTTCCGCTCGCTTTCTTTTGATTTTTCTATTGATGCCTTCATTTTCAACTGATCTTCGTAAACTTGCTTGGGTGTCAGCGGGGCTAGTGTCACATTCCGGCCCAAGTACTTAAAAGTGTACCGATTAGTGTAGCCGTCATGGATTGTTCTCTTATCAAATTGCCAAGGTCGTCCAAGCAGGAGATGTCCCGCTAGCATCGGAACCACGTCGCACAAGACCTCGTCTTGATACTTCCCTATTGTAAAGGGAACCAAAACTTGTTTCGTGACCTTAAGTTCTCCCGCGTCATTAAGCCATTGTAGCTTATATGGATGGGGATGTTTGGTGGTAGTCAATCCAAGTTTCTCCACCAATAGGGTGCTTGCCACATTAGTACAGCTTCCTCCGTCAATAATGACGCAACAAATCTTCCCCTTTACTTGACAACGCGTATGGAAGATGTTTTCGCTTTGTTGTTCATTTTCGACACCTTGTAAGCTGAGGCTCCTTTTTACCACCAAGATCTCTCCACTTTCGGCTTGTTCTATTTCTTTCTCATCTTGGGAGGTCTCACTGGCATCATCTTCCTCTTCACTTCCGGATTCAATCTCACCATTATCTCGGACAAACATAGTGTTTCGGTTTGGACATTGACTTGCAATATGTCCTCGTCCCAAACATTTGAAACACTTAATGTCTCGGGATCGATTCAGAAGAGCTTCCATTTTGCCTTTACTTGTTTCACCGATAGACTTGTTAGATTTGGGTACGCCACTGATTTCTTTGGCTCGGCTCGGCATGTCCCTTTTGTTGGCCACTTGCCCCCATTTCGATGTTGAGGCTTGATTGGGGTTTGCTCTAGGCGTAGCTTTTCGTTTCAGCTGTTTTTCTACCTTTATAGCCATATGAACCATTTCGATGATATCGATGTAATGATGTAATTCTACAATATTTGCGATATCTCGATTGAGGCCAGCGCTAAAACGTGCCATGGTGGCTTCTCGTTCTTCTTCCACATTGGCTCGGATCATGGCCACTTCCATCTCCTTGTAGTAATCTTCTACGCTTCGGTGACCCTGGGTTAGGCTTTGCAATTTTTGATGCAACTCGCGGTGATAATAGGTTGGAATGAACCTTTTCCGCATTAGTGCCTTCATTTCCGCCCATGTGGATATTGGGCGTTCACCATCTCGTCTTCGACTCGTCGTTAGTTGATCCCACCAAATAAGGGCATAATCAGAAAATTCGATGGCAGCAAGTTTTACCTTCTTATTTTCTGAATAATTGTGACAGTCGAAAATTAATTCCACCTTCTTTTCCCACTCAAGGTAGGCTTCCGGATCGGATCGCCCTTGGAAAGCAGGAATCGTCATTTTAATGTTCTTTAAGTCGTCATCGGCCCATTCTCGATCCCTTCGCTCACGGGCTCATGGATTTCTTCGCCGTTCATCGTGTTCAAAAGCCGGGTTGCTGTCGGCTTCACTTGGTTCGTAGACTTCGTTGTCACGTAACCAAGGTTGTTCTCGTCCCCTTCTCGGAATTGGAGGGGTGTTTGCTCGAGGTCTTCGTTCATCTCTTCGATCTAATTGTTCGGTGATTGTTCTGAACATACGTGTGATTTCTTGCAATGCTGTTTGCACATCCTGATTTCTCCCTTCGGGATCATTTCTTCGGGGTTGTAATCCTCCCCCACCTCCGGCAGCGTCGGATGCTTCGTCACTTATTACTCGATGTTCGGGGTTCCTAGACATGTTTTTAAACAAAATTAATGAATTCCTCACTACAATCCTTACTTGTTCACTCACAAAGAAAAATTATCAACACTCACACTCGTTTTTTTTTTTTACTCAATTCTGGCTTTTTCCTTAATGTATTCACTCTTGCCTTTTACCGCTCGAATTCACTCTTCTAGATTCTAGAAGGTTGTCTTTGACTTACTAGCTACTCGTAGGTCGTTTCGAGAGTTAAAAAGGTAAGTTTGGTTAATAGCTGGGAAGCAGTTAATGTAGAAAAGCCAAGAGATGACCAAGATATGTTGAAGGAGGTAACAATTGTGGAGAAGTCAACTATAGTTGATTCCTAACATCTTATAGAGCTAACTAATTATACAGACAAGGGCTCGTCTCAGTTAGTATACCTTGTAAAACACTGGGAATATAAGCAAACAAATGTCGTTTCTCTTCTTAGAGAAGAACTTGACAATCTAAACAAACCAAGGTAATAATTTTTTTTTAACTCGAAATTTTTTTTTTAAACTTACTCGGAAAAACTCAAGACGATCAAAACGTGCCTAATTTGATTAGCTCTGATACCAGATGATAACGGTCCGTCTCGGGTTAGGAGGCGAATCGTAAATGTTGCCCGATCGTAAATTAGACAGTTTCTCGTTCAACTAACAAAAGGGATAATTTTATTGGAAATGATTTCTTTGAAATGTAAGGATAGGTGATAGGTTGAAATGGATACGTATTTGAAACAAGAAAGAACCTTTAATAAAAATTAAAGACCCGAATCTTATAAGTTTCAAATTGATGGAAGGAGTTTCGAAATAAAATCGAGACCCACTATCTAGCAAGATAGGAACCAACGGTATAGGTAGATGAACGCCACACCCGTTAGGATGATAAGTTCGAAAACAAGGAAAGAATGACGCCACTAGAAAACTAGATAAGTCAATTCAAACCTCGAGAATTAAGGAGAGTGAATACTCACCAAAAGAAATACTTCTTTTCATTAAAATTCAAAGTCTTGTTTTTACAAATGAAAATATCATACTATTTATAGGCCAAAGTGCCTACCGAATTCTTCAAAGAAAATGCCAAGGTACAAGCTCCTAATTATAAAATTTATGCACGCATGTGGCTTGTCCTAATTTAAATATTTGGTCAAGAGTAAGAGGATCTTCACGTGGGCAACTTAGGTGATTTTCTTGGATTTGTGCCGTCCATGAAATTTGAAGTTTATTCACCAAATTGACTTATCCATCATGCATTGTCCTTATTGATTGCTCCACTAAACACCATGCTTAGTAATTATTTATTCTCCCATTATTCCAAAAGGTCTTGCCGTCCATGGTCTTGTGTATGGCTTAAAAAAAATTCTTTAATTGCATTCCACAAATTAGTGGTGCCGTATGTTCAATTCAAGTGCTATTAAAATATGCCCATTTTCACATGTGTTATGCACCCACTTCTTCATGCATTCCATTTGCCATTATTTAATGTTCCATGTGCTTAATAACTTACCCACCTTGCCGTCCAAATGATCTTCACGCATGGAGGTCTTCCATTTACGTTAATTAATTTTTTTTTCTTTGGCCACTTGTTAATTTCCACCTTGTGCCGTCCAAGTGATTTTTATCCTACTTTCATCTTTCATTATTTTAATAAAACAAGCTTGCTTTATTTAAATGTCCAATGTTTATACCGCATATCCATCCTTTAAATTCCACCACTCAAAGTTTGCATTTCCACCATCATACCTAGTTGCCGTCCATCCACTTTAATTCCTCCATATGCTTCATTAGTTATCTGTTCCTCCATTAGCTAAGCACTCGAGCCGAATATCCCTAAAAAAAAATTGCACAATTAAAACTTATCTCACAATATTAACTTTATTTTAAACACACTAACATTTAACTAAAATGAAGAAAATGCAACAACTTCTGAAAATAATTTAACATGCGTAATTCAAGGTGTTGAATAAACTAGCAGTCCGATTGGCTGGTATATTAACTTCAAGTAAGTTGTAATAGTTTAGCATGTTTTTGGGCTCTTCTCTAACGTCATTCCAAATTTGTGCCACCAAAACCATTGCGGCATCTTTGAATTGTTTGGTTCGAGAACGTGTGACTGGCCCATTAGGTAGCCTCATCGGGTCATGGTTGACGTCCGTCACAGGCTTCATAGGTGAGATCGTATCAATACGTAAGCATGAGACTTGTGATGTGACTATTGAAGAAAAGGGTGTACAATATGTGAGTGGTCTAATCCGAACCTCGTGCTGCATTCGTGCTTGATGATTTGTGAATTGAAAGATATGTGGGATCCCTATGGGATCGGTGGCTTAGCCACGACCTTAAGAAATAATGTGCAAAAGAAAGATATGTGGATCACTTTGTGGATTGGACTTCGTAATTGTATTTTCGTAAATCATATTTATAATATGGTGTATTCATAATTGCATATTTATAATTGTATGTTATATATATGGATTGTGTGGATATGGGCCAAGCCCATATGTGACGACGTGTGTATTAACTATGCACTGAGTCATGGTGACTCACTTAATTTTCTTAACCCTTTCAGGTGGCACGTAAAGCTTGGACCGGGTCGGAGAGGGTACAAAGGTGGCCATGAGGAAATGGATTTTCATGCAAAGGAATCTCTTGGTTAATGAATTAAATAATTATATTTTCAGTATCTTGATCAAATGTGTATTGTACAAAGGCCCACTTAAGTATTTAAGCATCTTTATTATATGCCCTATTATGAATGAATGATTTAAGGATGATTACAAATGGTTTTATCTTCTCAAGTAAAGTTTAAATCCGATAGTTTTATAACAAACTCCGATTTTACTTAGAATATTACAAGTCACGAAAATGTTTTATTAAAGGAAACAAATTTCTATCGATTTTACTCTTAAGTAAGGATATTTTTCGAATGTGTTCCGCAGTGGCATTCCAAATTCGGTCGGAGTGAATGGGCCGGGTTTGGGGTGTTAGACCAATGACCAGACTGTTACAGAAAGCTATCAAGTTTGAATGGTCCGAGAAATGTCAACAAAGCTTCGATCAATTGAAAGCATTGTTAACAGAGGCACCAGTGCTGGTTCAACCTGAATCAGGTAAAGAATTTGTGATTTATAGCGACACGTCATTAAATGGTTTGGGTTGCTTATTGATGCAAAAAGGAAAAGTTATAGCTTATGCTTCCAGACAGTTGAAGTCACATGAAAAGAATTATCCAACGCATGATTTAGAGTTGGCCACTATAGTTTTTGCACTGAAAATTTAGCGTCAACATTTGTACGATGAAAAATGCCACATCTTTACTGATCATAAAAGCTTAAAATATATTATGACTCAAAAAGATTTGAATTTGCGACAACAGAGATGGCTCAAGCTACTAAAAGATTATAAATTGGTGATTGATTATCATCTGGGGAAAGTGAATGTAGTCGCGGATGCTTTAAGTAGAAAGTCGTTTTTTGCTCTGAGAGCAATGAATACACAGTTGACATTATCCGATGACGGTTCAATTTTAGCTGAGTTAAAAGCTAAACCAGTATTTCTTTAGCAAATTTGTGAAACTCAGAAATGTGATAGTGATTTGCAAGCTAAAAGAGTGCAATGCGAGTCGACTAATGATTCAGAGTATCAAAATGGATTTGATGATTGTTTGATGTTCCAAGATAGAATTTGCGTACCGAAAAATCCAGAGTTGATCTAGAAAATTTTACACAAAGCACATAACGGTTGTTTATTTGTTCACCCGGGGAGTACCAAAATGTACAATGATTTGAAACAATTATATTGGTGGTCGGGTATGAAACGAGACATTTCAGAGTTTGTATCGAGATGTTTAGTGTGTCAGCAAATTAAAGTTGAACACCAAGTGCCTTCGGGTTTACTTTAACTTGTAATGATACTAGAGTGGAAATGAGACAGGGTTACAATGGATTTTGTATCGGGATTGCCTTTGACTCTAAAAAAGAAAGATGCAATTTGGGTTGTTGTTGATCGACTGACAAAATTAACACATTTTATTCCAGTACGTACTGATTATTCACTCGATAGATTAGCTGAATTATACATTGCTGAGATTGTTCGATTGCACGGGGTGCCAGTCTCGATTATTTCAGATAGAGATTCGATGTTTACGTCGTGATTTTGGAAAAAATTGCAAGAAGCTCTGGGTACAAAATTGAATTTTAGTACAGCTTTTCATCCGCAAATCGACGGACAGCCTGTAACAGCCCGATTTAGGGGCTAGTCAAAACATTGGTTTTGGAACCACTAATTCAAGGTCAGAAAAAATTATTTTGATGTTATTTTATGAGTTATAGCATGATTATATGGGTGCATGAAAATTTTGGTGCTTTAATTTTAGCGATTGCATGCTTAATTGCGAAAGAGGACTAAATCGCATAAAGTGTGAAAGTTCTACTTTACAAGCTAAAAGTGTTTAAAGCCATAGAATATTAATTGGAGCCCCTTAATGTACAATCAGACCCTTAGATATAGGGTGGCCGACCATAGGGGACAACCATGTCAAAATGGGTCAAATTTGTTGAAATTAGGTGGACTAAATTGATGTTTTATAATAAAATAAAGAAAGGAAAGATACCATCTTTTCTTCTCTTCTTCTCCACCAAAAATTAGCAGCAAAATAGGGGGTTTGAGAGCTCAAAAATTTCAGCAAGCTTTTCTCCTTGCAAGTAAGTGCTTTAATGGCCATTCTTTGTTAATTTTTGTACTTTTGAAACCCCTAAAGCTTAAGCTAGCTAAAGAGGGGACTATTTTGCAAAGAGATAGAAAGTTTAGAGTTTTTTCCATGTGAGCATTTATGTTTTTTTCTGCATTTTTATGGAAGAAAATGAGTCTTAGTTGTTAGGTAAACAACTTTTGTGAAAGGTGTTTCCATGAAAACACCTAAGAGGACCTCTTTGCAAAGGTTGTAAAATAGGTGTTAAATGTGTGAAATAATGAGTATTGAGAGTTGTTATAAGAGAAATAAATGTTCACCTAGGCTCGTTAAAGGAAGAAATTTGATTAGAATTGATTTACGAGCCTAGGGGTAAAATCGTCATTTTGTGAAGGCCTAAGGGCAAAATGGTAATTTTTCAAAATATGATTATTGAAATGTAATGATTAATGTAGTAATTAAATAAGCTAATTTGCTATTATAGATCAAGAAGAACGAGGAATTAACCTTGACCGAGGAAAAGGCAAGGTTTCGGACTAGATCGGCAAATTGGCATATTTTGGTACCGAGGTAAGCTTGTGTATAATAAATTCAACATCATGTTATTAAGTTTTTAAATGTTGAAATTAGTGATATTGTGTATTATTGTTATGAAAATGAGTAATGATTTTGAATGAGAAAATGATGAAACATTATGATGCTGAAGTCCTGGTTGGACTTTAAGAAGTGAGAGGATATCATCATCGAGACATGAGATTGGTAAGGTCCCATGTAAAACCAAGTCTAGGACATGGCCTTGGCACCAAATTGAGATCCCGTATAAGACCATATCTGGGATATGGCATCGGCAATCGATATGAAATCCCATATAAGACTATATCTGGGATATGGCATCGGCATCTAGAGGTGACCCCATGTAAGACCATATCTGGGATATGGCATTTGCGTTGTATTTATGTGAATGATGATGGTTATGTATCTTCAAGTACCCCAAGTGATTCAATGGGGTAATTATTTAAGCTTATAATAGAGATGAGATTAGTGTTAATGCTATGTGATGAAGTGATACAGGTACATGTGAGTAATTCACGAGAAATGTTTACGATATGTGACATGACATGTAATTGGTAAGAGTAAGCATGAGTAAGTTATAGCAATGTGTTTGAGACTTTGTGTTCTTATTTAATGCAATGGATAGATGGCATTATGAGCCTTTATGTTGCTATTTCTTTCATGCAAACTTACTAAGCTTTATGCTTACACCTCTCATTTTCCATTTCCTTGTAGTATCGCCTAGCTAACTCGGGGATCGTACGACGTCGAAGTTTGGAATCACAATATCAACTTCTCTTTGGTATAGAAAAGTTAGATTTATTTTGAGTATGGCATGTATAGGATTTAGTCATTTTGTTATGTCATATTTTTTAGCCAAAGTGTTGGATATTAATGTTGTTCAATTCTTTTTGTAAATGGTCATTGGAAATTGACCAATACTTGACAAGTTCATATATTCAATGATGATGAAATTCATGAAGTGCCTTATGGTCATGATTTATGTTGAATTGTTTTGGTATAAGTGTGGTTGCTTCGTAGCGTGGCAAATGGCTTGGTAGATAGTCTTACAATTGTTTACACAGGTAGACACACGGGCGTGTGTCTAGGCCGTGTGTGACACACGGTCAGCCCCATGGGCATGTTGAGAGGTCGCGTGTCCCCATGCATGCTAGGTTGACAAGTTAGAATACCCAATAGTAAATACACGGGTTGAGACATGGCCGTGTGTCTCAACCATGTGGGAGACACGGCCTAAGACACGGGCGTGTGCCCGGGCCATGTGAAGTCTGCACTTGAAATTAGGAATTTAATTCGACACACGGCCTAAGGACATGGGCGTGAGCCTTGGCTGTGTGAGGGACACGGGCTATGGACACGGGCATGTGTCAGGCTGTGTGAAAACCCCTATAAGTATGAATTGGAAAATAAATCCACAGGGGTGTGGAACACGGGCATGTGATATACTACACGGGCGTTTTCTTTCCTTCACATGGGTGTGTGGCCTTGTTTTGCGTCAAATTTGTCTAAGTGTTCAAAGGATTTCGGTTTGGTTCCGAATCATTTCAGGTACAAGTTTAGGGTCTCGTAGACCTATAATAAGGACATTAAGGTCTTGAATGAAAATTTTTAAATTTGAAATGAAATTTCATGAATCGATGATGCATGATTGAGCAAGTTAAGTACGGTAATGCCTCGTACCCGGTTCAGGTGTCGAATATGGGTAAGGGGTGTTACACAGCCTGAGTGAGTAATTTAGATTCTCAAAGATATGCTCCAATGTTGTGTTTTGGAATTCGAAGGCAATTGGGAGAAATATTTGTTGCTAGTTGAATTTGCATATAATAATAGCTTTCAATAGAGTATAAAGATGGCACCGTACGAAGCCTTGTATGGTCGTAAATGCCGAACTTCATTGTACTGGATAGAGCTTACCGAAAAAAGATTTATGGGGTTGATTTGATTAGAGAAACCTAAGAGAAATTGAAAATAATTCGCGACTGTTTGAAAGCAGCTTCAGATTGTCAAAAATCGTACGTGAATTTGAAATGAAAAGATGTTGAATTTCAAATCAGTGACAAAGTGTTTTTGAAAGTATCTCCGTGGAAGAAAATCCTTAGATTTGGTCGGAAAGGCAAGTTAAGTCAGCGATTCATCGGGCCGTACGAGATTATCAAACGAATAAGGCCCGTAGCATATCGATTAGCCTTACCATCAAAATTAGAAAAGATTCACAACGTGTTTCATGTGCCGATGTTGCACCGATATAGATCTGATCCATCACATGTAACTCCTCCGGTAGAGATTGAAATTCAACCTGATATGACATACGAAGAAGAACCGATCAAAATTTTGGCTCGAGAGATTAAAGAATTGAGAAACAAAAGCATAGCTTTAGTGAAAGTTTTGTGGCAACGTCACTGTGTCGAAGAGGCTACGTGGGAGCCCGAGGAAGCTATGAGAAAACAGTACCCTAACCTATTCACTGGTAAGATTTTTTGGGGACGAAAATCCCTAAAGAGAGTGAGAGTTGTAACAACCCATTTTTGGTCAAATCGGAACAATGGTTTCAGGACTACAAATCTGAGGTCAATATCATTATTATTTTATTATTTCAAGGTTTACAACATGATTGAATGATTGTGTAAAAGTTTCGTTCAGTAATTTTATCGTTTGGTTGGTTAATTTGATAAAAAGGGCTAAAGTGCGTAAGGTGTAAAAGTACTGTTCTAATAGTTAAAGTTATCTAATAGCTATGGAATCTTAAAGTGGAGGTTCTTATGTGGTCAGTAGCCCATTAATAGGTTAGTGGATGATAATGGCTTGGTAATTTTGAAATTTGTGATAATTTTTAAGGTTAATTTTGTAATTTGGTTATTAATGATGAAATAAGTTAAAACAAATTAAAAAGTTATCATCTTTATTTGTTCCTCCACCTAATATTCAAAGGGAAGAAGCCATTTTTAGAGACCTAGGTTCAGCCAAGCCTTCATTGTTCAATTTGGTATGTATTTTGTCATGTTTTTAATGATTTCTACGTTTTTGTGATCGTTGCTTCGTATTCTAGCTAGCCCGTACCTCAGCTTTCAAAACTGTTAAAGATTTATCATGTTGCCATTATTGAATGTTTGAGTAATTGGATGATTCATGATAGATTTCGAAGGTTTAATGTTAGATTAATAGCTTTTGTAAAGTGATTTTGACAAAAATGTCAAAAAGGGATTAAATTGAGAAAATGTGAAATGTGGTGGTTAAAAGTGTGAATAAATGAGAAATATGGGCTAATATGAATACTAGAGAAATTCGGCAAGCATGGGTTATGGTTAAATTGCATGAATTTATGATTTTATGAAATAAGGACTAATTTGTAAAAGATGTGAAATATTAGGGCAAATATGTAAAAATGCTTTAAAGTGAAATTTGGACTAAATTTAATAGACTGAATGCTGAATATGTTAATTTTGAATATATTTAGATTAAGAAAAGCAAAATTTAGATCTAGATCGGGGAAAAACGAAAGCTATCGACTAATCGATTAGAATTGTCGTTTTAACATCTGAGGTAAGTTTGTATGTTATAATTTCATTTCAAATGTATTTTATATGCTTTGATATAGCATGAATTGTGATTATGTGATTACGGACTAGTTCAAAAATGATTCGATGAAGATTCGACAGTTGAAATCCCGGTTGAACCTTAGGAATAGTTTAGGATGCTAGTGACATGCCATTAGGTATACTTGATTTGGCTTCGGGCCATGATTTAGTATTTTGTGTGCGAGATAAACTAATTTGGCTTCAGGCCATGCATATCAGCTGATTTGGCTTTGGGCCATGATATTATAATCCCGGGCCATGATTTGGCTTTGATATAGCTACTCATTGTTAACATATGAGCTTACTAAGCTATATAGCTCACTTTCTTGTTTTTTCCATGTTTTACAGTGATTTCAAAGCTAGGTCGGATTCGGGATCGTTAGAGACTTCACCACACTATCCACTGACTTTTTGGTACTTTTGAAACTATGTTTTAAGTATATGGCATGTATAGATATCTGAGTCATGTTGATTATGTTTTGTAAATATAGCCATGAGATTTGGCTTAATTTGGTGAATTTGGTTATGTGCTTATTTGTGCATATATGTTGATATTTGAATTCTTGGATGGATATGTGAATGACCATATTATGAAGTTTGTGGAATTGGTGAATGATCATATTATGAAGTTTGTGGAATCGGTACATTGCTTGTGAATTGGTACAAAAATGAGGTATGTTAGGTAATGGTTAAAGTAGTTGATTGGTATATGCATTTGAGTAGGTTTTTGTTAAGTTAAACTTGGGATATAAGCATGATGGCTATTAATATTTGAAATGGTATGAAATTGTATTAAATGTGGTTAGAATAGATGTTCTATTGTGCTATGAATTGGTGCCATTTGAGTTGTTTTGGGTGGCAAATTGGCTTCGTAAATAGCCTATTTTTGTCCACACGAACAGAGACACGAGCATGTGTCTTAGTCGTGTGTGACACACGGTCATGATTCACACGACCGTGGGTCCCCTGGTGTAGAAATTGAAATGAAGTCAGTATGCTCCACACGGTCTCGCACACGGGCGTATGATCGACCGTGTGGTAGAATTTAGTATACCCCCTAATTGGCACACGGCCTGGTCACACGGGCGTGTGTCCCTATTTGAAGCAAAATTTTCTAAGTTTCACAAAAACTTCCTGAGTTATTGGTTTAGTCTCGAACCATTTCTAATGCATGTTTAAAGACTCGTAGGCTCGTTTAAGGGACTCTATCATTGGTTGTGATTGAATTGTATTTGAAATGATAAATTGTATATGAAAAGTGTGTTTTAAAGTGTTATAAGTTCAGTAATACTCCGTAACCCTATTTTGACATTGAATACGGGTGAGGGGTGTTACAATTTCCATCAAATTCTTCGATTCAATGATCGTATAGTTCACATATATACCTATACAAACTCGTATTAATCTCATACTCATCCATATCATTGATATACCCGTTGAACCATTCGGAATACTATCAGATACCTTGGAATCTTGCACACTAAGTGCCACATATATATAACTGAAGCTATCTCATTCATATCGCATATAAAGCTCACTCTTGAGCTATCAACGGGTCTGCTCACACAAACTGACGGTCATGACGAAGCTACACGGTGCTGCTCACACAAGCTGACGAGAATCTGCAATACATGCCGGATAACTCAACCACCGATAGGATGTACGGACCAGCACCCAAATCACATAACCCCTAATGACATGTCATTTGTATCCTAATCCATTCCTAAGGTTCAACCGGGGTTTCATACTTACCGAATTGTCATCAAATATATCCGCAAAGTCGTATTCACAATTTATGTAATATTAAAGCATTTAAAACACAATTATAATGATGCTTATTACATACGAACTTACCTCAAATGCGAAAATGGTGAAATAAGTCGATTAGTCCAATACTTTGTTTTTCCCCTGATCTAAATCTGAATTTTGCTTTTCTTGATCTATATGTAATCAAAATTAACTTATTTAATCATCACTCTTTTAAATTTAGTCCAAAATACACATTAAGGCAAATTTTACTTTGTTTTTCCCCTGATCTAAATCTGAATTTTGCTTTTCTTGATCTATATGTAATCAAAATTAACTTATTTAATCATCACTCTTGTAAATTTAGTCTAAAATACACATTAAGGCAAATTTACACTTTTGTCCCTAATATTTCAAGATTTTTACAATTTAGTCCTTATCTCACTATACCCATGCTAGCCGAATTTCAATTAAGTCCCTAGCAACCCATATTTTTCATTTATTTCATAATTTAACCACAAAATTTAAACATTTCTCAATTAAATCCCTAAATGATAGTTTTGACAAAAATCACTTTACAAATGTTGTTTATCTAACAACAAGCATACATTTTCTATCTTTAAATATCAAAACACATGCTATTTCATCAATGGTAAAACCCTAAACCTTTAATAGTTTTGCAAAATAGTCACTGGGCTAGCTAAATTAAGTTACGACGACTCTGAAAACATAGAAATAATTAAAAACCGAGTCAAAAATCATACCATGCAAAGAACTTGAATGGCCGAATGCTTAAGCTCCTTCAATGGAGTTTCCTACTTCAATATTTCGGTGGAAAATGATAGAAATTAAAGATGATTTTGTGTTTCTATTATATTTACTAAGTTATTTAATCATTTACTATTTTAACCTTTAATATAATTCATTAAAATCACTTAATATATATCCATATGATGCGCCCTCAGGTTCACGAATGACACGAGTCGCTTAGATGCCCGATCGTCTACGAAGATGGGTTGCGTCTTTGGAAAATAAAGGATAGAAAATTGAATATGCAGAAGCTATCAAGGCAATTTCCTTTATATTTTAGTTTGAGTTGATAATGGAAAATAAGACTAAAAGGGAGAGGTTAGATGAATTGGAAAAAGAATAGGTTCAGTTTTGGGTGATAGAAAGAAAGATGGATGATAATGATTTCGGTTTAGAAGAAGTGGAGAAAGATAGAATGGAAGAGTATTCGGGGTTTGGGTTTGAATTGGGTAAAGGGGTGAATTGTGGATGATGGAACAAAGAACTTAACCAAGAGCGATTCAACACTAAAGAGTGTCACCCCGGTTCTTATACGGTTAAGGTGGAAGATGGAAATAGAATGAATGCCACACTCGGGTTAAAAGAGTGATAAGTTCGGATAAAAAGACTCGGACTGACGTCACTAGAAACTAGATAAGTTGGTCGAGTCTATAACAAAAATTGAGAGAAAAGTTTCTCACAAATTCGGCAGCAATTCATTAAGGGTCAAAAGTTCTTTTACATTGAAAATTATCAAGTATTTATAGGCTAATCAAACTAGTCGAATAGTCACTAAGGAATCCTTAAGAACTAAGTAAGAATTCAGCTAGAAAGATCCTGAAAATTCTGGAATAAAATCTTTAAAATGCCAAGTCTAAATTCGGCTGAATGGGAGTGCATGGGATGGCTTCTAGAAGGCTGGATGCATGTGGGCACTTTGCTTGGTTCATGCTTCAAGTCTAGGTTCGGCCATTGTAGTAATTAAGCTCATTCAAGAGGCAACTCTTGTTGAAAAGTTACCAACATTAATTGGTGGATTTGAGCAGCCTTGTAGGTGTGAAAATGAAGTTTGAAGAGTCATTGAAGTGTGAACAACTCCAACCGAATAGTATCTAGCATGTAGCTAGTGTGAACGCCTATTGATGATGCATTGGGGAGGCAATCGGCCAGCACACAATTCTTTAATTTACTGCTCCTTGTTAGCCGAATGGTTGCTTTGAAACTCCAAAAGATAGCAGCCTAATGCATTGTTCCAGCCGATCCATGAACCAGCCAAGTACATTGCACCTAGGTGCATGAATCTCCCTTAATGCTCCCTTGAAGGTTCAGCTGTACCTACATGCACAAGTAAATACATTAAATCAAATCAATTCAGCTGAATATAATTTAAAGACATAGCTAGGACACTTGATGGGCACTAAGACAAATTAAAAACATTCTAGCTAGGACACATTCATATTCGGCTGTAGCTAAAGACACATTAAAACTTGCTATGAAAATTAAGACAAATTAAATTGAGTTTTAGACATCATAATTTCGGCACTAATTAAAACTCTAGGACACGTTAAATTGCTGTAGCAAAATTAAATAAAAATATTGAGTTCAAATTTATTTAAGCATAAAATTAAGCAAATTAATTCATTCAACTCAATGAGATGAAATAAGCTCATTTGAGCTGATCCGAGCTGAGGGAAATTTAAGGAGCTGAAAGTGAGCTAAAGTCAGCTCTTAAGAAGGTATATAGCTGACTCTGCATGCTATTTTGAGCTTCTTTGAAATGCTCGTTTGACGGTTCAGCCCAAACATGCTCCAACAAGGCCGAGAGAGCCTCCTTGAGTTGTCTAGCCCGAGCTCGCGTAATGGGACCTTGGGGCATCATCAATGGGTCTAGTTCCGAGTTTGATACATGCCGGGGCGAGGTCGCATGACCATAAATGTCCATCCACTTTAATTATGGTCTAATTACCACATAAGGACCTTTTTTAAAGTTCTATAGCTATTAGACACCTTTAGCTAATAGAACGCAAGTTTTACATTTTACACGATTTAGTCTTTTTTATCAAATTAAGCACTCAAACGATAAAGTTTCTTAATGAAATTTTCACACAATCATATTATCATGCTGTAGACATTAAAATAATAATAAAATAATTATTTTGACCTCAGATTTGTGGTTCCGAAACCACTGTTCCGATTTAACTAAAAACGAGCTATTACAATACTATTTCCTATTTTTATTCTTAAATACATTATTATAATTACATTTGAAAAATAATTTGATTACTATTATTTTACTAATTTTTTTTTAGTTTTTTTAGTGATTATAATGTCAAATCTTACCAAACTTGAATTTGTCGTCCTAGACATCTCAGGCAAAAAAAAATTAATTTATCATGGGTGTTAGATGCTGAAATTCACCTAGATGCTAAAGGTCTAGGGAATACTATAATAGCAAAGAAAGAAGTATCTAACGAAGACAAGGCAAAAGTAATGATTTTCATCTGTCGTCATCTACATGAAGGATTAAAAGTGGAATATCTCAATGTGAAAGACCCCTTTGAGTTGTGGAAAAATTTGAAAGAACGATTTGACCATCAAAAAACGGTGATCCTCCCTAAAGCTAGTTATGATTGGATGCACTTACGGTTGCAAGATTTTAAGACTGTAAGTGAATACAATCCAGAACTTTTCAAAATTAGTTCTCAACTAAAACTATGTGGAGAGAACATAACTAATAATGACTTGTTAGAGAAAACCTTTTCAACCTTACATGCTACTAATTTGCTCCTATAGCAGCAATACCGTGAAAAAGGTTTAAAAAATATTCTGAATTGATTTCATGTCTTTTAGTGGCTGAACAAAATAATGAGTTGTTGATGAAAAACCATGGAATTCGTTCCACTGGTACTGCACCACTCCTTGAAATGAATGATGTAGTACACAATAAATATGAAAATGAAAAATATAGAGGTTGTGATCATGGTCGTGGTCGTAGTCATGGACATAGTGGGGGACGTGGTCGAGGATGTACTAGTTACGTTATCATGGTGTTCATAATAGTGGCATTTCTAACCACCAGAAAAATAATAGCAATGAAGGACAAGAAAGAGGTGGTCAAAATAATCCTTCAAAGGTTATTGAGAATTTATGTTATCGATGTGGTATGAAGGGGCATTGGAAACGTACCTATTGTACACTGAAACTTTATCAAGCATCCATTAAAGGGAAGAAAAATAATATTGAGACAAATTTTATATCCAAAAATGATGAATGGAGGAAAAAGAGGAGGGTGATGTAATTCACGGCCTTAATGATATAACTTACCTTGATGTGGTAGGTTTCTTTGAGAATCATTAGAAAAGTTGGTGTTATTTTAGCATTTTATGTTGTTTTTAAATATGTTTCATTTTCTTGCATAAAGAATAAGTTGGTGTTATTTTGACATTTTTATGTTATTTTAAATATGTTTATTTTCTTAATTCAAAAAAATAAAAAAATATGCTTATTTTTTTTGCAAGTTATACATATTTAATAAATATTTACAACGTTTCTAATGTTATATTTTATTTATTTTTATGAAGAATATGAATGATCAACAAAATTTTGTTGGATCCAAAATCAATGGAGACATGCGTATTGTTGATAGTGCTGCAACACATACGATACTCAAAAAGAAAAAAAATAATTTTCTCATTTAACAATAAATGATGCTGATATTAATACAATATTGGGTAGTTGAAAACTTATTGAAGGCTCTGAAAGAGCTATTATATTATTACCTAAAGGTACAAAATTTGTCATTGATGATGCTTTATTTTCCACTAAGTCTCAAAGAAATTTATTGAGTTTTAAAGATATTGGTATTAATGGATATCATATTGAGACTATGTATAACAGCCTGGTTTAGACTCTAGTCAGAATAGTGGTTTCAGGACCACAAATTCGAGTCAGAAAAATATTTTAATATTATTTTTCGTGTTTACAGTAAGTGATTAAGTATGTGTGAATGTTTTGTGAATTAATTTTATCGTTTGAATGTTTAATTTGATAAAAGGATTAAATTGTAGAAAATGAAAAAGTGGCTTTCTATTTGACTAAGTGTTGAATTGATGTGTCTCTTTAAATGTGAGGTCCTTATGTTGTTATCAAACCATTTTAATATTGGGTGGACATAAATGCCTAAGGTTAGTGGATTTTGAATGTTATTAAAAGGGCTAATTTGGTAATTTATGTATTAGGATGGGTAAAAATAAAACAAAACCCTATTTGTTCATCTTTTCTATCATTATTTCCGAAAATACAAAGAAAGAAAAGAAAAGAAAGTTAGCTAGGGTTCAGCTAGAATTTAGCTTGATTAAGATATGTGTTTTGATCCGTTTTGATAATTTTAACGTTTTTGTGATCGTTGCTTTGTGTTCTATAAAGCCCATGCTTGAATTCATGAAATGAATGATAATTTTGAGATATGCCATTGAAGAATATGTGAGCTTTGTGTTGATAGTTGGTGAAATATGAGAGCTTGATGAATGATAAACATATCTTTTATTTGGATTTTTTTATGAAATTGGTTATTAAGGGCCAATTTATGAAAAATGAGAGATTGAGGGGCTAAAATGTGATATAAATGTGAAATATGGGCTGCTAGGGGCACTAGGGTAATTCGGCTAAGCATGGATTAAATTGGATTCTGTGAATTTGATGTATTTGTGTAATAAGGACTAAAATGTTAAAATGTGGAACTATGAGGGTTAAAGTTTGAAATGCCTTAACTATGTGTTTGTGGATTGTTTTGGATGATGATGAAATTGAATGAGTGAATTTCATATTATATAGATCAAGAAAGGAGAAATTCGGACTTAGATCGAGGCAAGAACAAAGTGCTTGATTGATCGACTAGTGTCGTTGTTTTTACGTCCGAGGTTAGTTCGTATATAATACGAATTGTTTGAACAATGTTCACCTGTTATGAAATGAATTGAAATGTGATTGTTGAGTTAGTAATGCGATATGTGAGTTCGAAGATATGTGGCACTAGTTGTGCATGAATAGAATAGTTATTGCGATGAATTGCACTAAGTGTGCGAGATAAAGAAATGTATCGACTATATTAGTTGGCACTGTGTGTGCGATACCGAGACATCTTTGGTTTAATGTGATAGCACTAAGTGTGCGATACTATTGTAGCTTCGGCTAATTAAATGGCACTGAATGTGCGAGTTCATCGAACATTTAAAGAGGACCAAACGAATTATCGCTTGGAGCATTGAGTGGTAAATGTGATAGATAAATACGTGATGGTACAGGTATGTACAGAACCTATGTGGTTGATGATATTTTGTATGAGATCAATGGATGAATATATGAATCAATGGTGAAAAAGAGGTGATTTGAGTAGCATTAAAAATGCTTGTACTTGAATCTACATATATGGTATGAAAGTGAGCAATAGCTAAGGGGTGAGATTAAGTAGTGATGTGAATTGAATCAAGTGATAGTTAATTTTGGTTATTGAATCTAAATTGTTGAGTTAATTGTGTTATATTACGAACTTACTAAACTTTAAAGCTTACTGTGTGAAATCTTTCTCTGTTTTACAGTGTCATTAAAGCTAGCTCGGATCTGGGGATTGTTAGCGACTCAATCACACTATCGGCCATCTATTTTGGTACCTTTTTGGAAGTTGTATATGGTATATGGCATGTATAGGCTAGTAAGGTTGTGGGATGATTTTGGTACATGTTTTTCTAAGTGAAAATAGTGTAAGTAATATGTAAATATGGTCTTGTGTGAATGGCCAATAGGGTATGTTTTGGTGATATTGAAATGGTATATTTCAGACTTGATTTGGTAGTTGAGAATGGTGATTGAAATGTATGTTAACTAAAGTTGGAATTGAGCATGTAGGATTGACCCAAATTAGGTGGCCTATAATTGTCCACACGGGTGAGCACACAGGCGTGGGTCTCGCCTGTAACATCCTGAAATTGGGCCTAGTAGGATTGAGCCCAATGGGCCTTGAGCATAGTAGCGTTTAAATTTTCGAAGAACAAGAGATTGGCTTAAATGCAAGTTGGACCTATTAGATAGGTGATTTTGGAAGGTTAGAGGGCTTCTATGAAGTCCCGGGATCGAACTTTGGCTTTGGGGAAATTTTGGTTTTAGGCGGAAAAAACCCTGGAAGTTGGCAGGTAGGCCTTAAGAATAAAAAGTGGAGGAAAATGACACAAGTGGAGTGTGTGGTGTAGTGGCAAAGTGACGCCACATAAGAGACAAGGGGGTGACGCCACAAGGAAGGAAGGAGGTCCAAGGTTCAAGTCTTGGCTTTTGCATTTTGGTTTCTTTTTACTTGGATCTTAGAATTTGGCTATAGATTTATATTTAGTTGCGCATGGTTTAAGACACAAGAGGAGCTTGTGGCCAAGTGGTTAGCGGCATGGATTATGTTGCAAGGAGCCTGGGTTCGAATCTCGTGAGAAGCAAAGGAGTATTTATTTTGCGGATTGGATGGCAAGAGTTTCAGTTGAATTTAAACTCTACTGACGAAGGGATCCCACATCGGAAAGACACAAAGAAGAAGGATGAAGAGCTAGCTATATAAAGAGCATTCCAGGAGGAGAGTTAACATACCTTGGTGGGCGTTTGGGCACAGCAGTGGGCGCAGCGCGGTTTAACACCAGAGTCCTATCAGGTGTGTAACTCTCTCTACTCTAGTCGTAGAGCGGCAAATGCCGAAGTGCCGGTCACGGCAATAGTAGCCACACGAGCGTGCGAGCGCACATGTGGGGCTTCGACGTGATAGTTGAGGCCATCAGTAGTATTCTTGTGGGTTGGGCTGCTTGGGCCACGATGGGCCGAAGTGGGCCCAATGGGCCCGTGGGCCCATATGAGTAAATTGTATGATGATATAGTATATAGTGAACTAGACTAGGTGGAACTTATATACGTGGCTAGATTTGTGCTAGGTGGGCCACACAAGCGTGTCGGCCCGAATGGGCCGAAATCGAGTTTTAGGCCCAATAGTCTGGTAAGGACCAGAATTGGTAGTCGAGTCGCTCGTGGCGACATTGGGCCTTCGGAAAGGCCATTTCAGGTACGAAATTACTGAAATACCCTTAGTGGGTAAATTACCAAAATACCCCTGAAAGGTAAATTACGAAAATGCCCTTGGTAGGTAAAAATTACTGTTATACCCTTTAGAGGTTCATTAGCTTGGTTATATCGTATTTGTTGTTCTGATTATGATGGCCATACAATGTTTTTCTCGTAAACTCGTTCTTTAGTTAAACTTATTTGTAACTGGGATTTTTGTTATGTAATAGGGCCACTTTAACTGTATCTTTGGTATTTTATTTGGTTTTAGCTTTCAATTTGGTTACTGTTCATTATTAAATGTTCAATATGGGATTTTCCTAAAATGATAATAAACTGTTTTTATTCAAAATTACTTAAGCTCGGTTGTCACAACAAATACAATTTATTCAAATTAATAACAACTTTGTAAAATGGGCATTGAAATGAATCAGCTTTTATAAACAAACCACAAAACGCAGAGTTTCAAAAAGAATACGAACTTTTTAACGAACGCACAGGTTTTTTTTAAACATTCCTTTCATGTGACATGCCAGATCCGGTCGTAACGTCTAGGCCGGGTTTGGGGTGTTACATCGCCTGTGTCCATCATTGTCCTTTTCAATGCAGGTCAGACTTGCACACGGGCCAGACACATGGGCGTGTGACAGGCCGTGTGATCCTATTCAGTGTTGCACATGGGGAAAAAACATGGTCTAAGGCATGGATGTGTAAGGCACACGATCTAGGCATACGAGAGTGTACCCTGTTGAAGATGAAAAATTTTCTAAGTTTTGTAAAGTTTCCAACTGAGATCGGTTAAGTCTCGAACATTCTTTAAAGCATGTTTAAGGTCTCGTAGACCTACTAAAAGGACTTTGTGTTATTGATTACTGTGATGTGTTGATGTGTGAGGCATGATGGTATAAATGTTATTAATTGATTGGTAATACCTCGTAACCCTAGTTCGGCTATAAATATGAGTTATGTGTGTTATATTTTATTGGTACCAGAGCTATGGTTTAGTCGGTTCTAGGACTAACATAGCGTGTGAGAGTCTAGCTATACATGCCATATATATATTTGCGATATTGTGATGATTCCTGACAGCTAAAAATGTGTTTTGTATAGTAAATGGATCCCGATCGAGCAGTTGCTGATGATGTTGAGAGTAATCCGCCTGCTCCAGCTCAAGGGACAACGATGGTTGAATCTGGGCCGATTGCTAGTAGTCATGAGGGAGAGGCAAAGCAAGCCTTCTTCCAAATGATGACTGAGTGGTTCACGGAGTTCATTCGAACGAATCCAGCTGCTCAACAACCTCCACCCCCGTAAGTTACTGTAGCGCCACAAGTATTAGACTCGATTCGATTGAGTAAACCTCCAATTGATAAAATTCGAAAGTACGGGGCCAAAAAGTTCAGGGCCACAGTTGATGATGATGCCGAGCAAGCTGAATTTTGGCTTTAGAATACCATTAGAGTGTTTGATGAATTATCATGTACTCTTGATGAATGTCTTAAGTGTGTTGTCTCACTGTTGAGAGATACAGTTTAAATTGGTGGAAAACATTGATATCAGTGGTTCCAAGAGAACAAATTACTTGGGATTTCTTCCAAACTAAATTCCAGAAGAAATATATCAGTCAACGGTTTATAGATCAGAAACGTAAAGAGTTTCTTGAGCTGAAACAGGGCCGTATGTCTGTTACGGAATACAAGCGGGAATTTGTGAGATTGAGCCAGTATGCACGAGAATGTGTTTCGACAGAAGCTACTATGTGTAAATGATTCATTGAAGGGTTGAATGAAGATATTAAACTTCTAGTCGAAATTCTTGACTTGAATGAATTTGTGGTATTGGTTGAAAGAGCTTGTAAAGCCGAGGAGCTTAATAAAGGAAAGAAGAAAGCAAACTCAAAAGCTAGAGACGAGAGAAAAAGGTCAATGAGTAAGACGTATCACTCTTCGTCAAAGAGATTTAGAGATGCAACTAATCGCTCAAATGCTTCGATTGGACATTCGAGTAGAGATCGTGTGAAACAACATACGAGTTCTAAACCTCAAATTCCAATGGGAACAAGTTTTGGCAGTGTTAGAAGCAATAAGCCTGGGTGTAGGCAGTGTGGGAGACGTCATAATGCTGGGGCAAGTATAATAATAGTGTTTGTTATAAATGTGGATCACGAGATCACCTTATTTGGGATTGCCCGGAGTTGGCTGAGAAAGATAATGCTCAGAGTGAGAGGCCGAGTAACACGGTAGCTAGGGGTAGACCACCCAAAAACACCGGAAATGTGAGTGGTAGTCAGAGAGGAACAACGGATACAATTGTGATATCTTAGGCGAGAGCACCTGCCTGAGCCTACACTATTCGCGTTCGCGAGGAAACGTCATCTCCAAACGTTATTACTGGTACATTTACTCTTTTTGATACTGATGTGATTGCATTGATAGATCCAGGATCTACTCATTCATATGTGTGTGTGAACCTAGTATCTAGTAAGACTCTGCTTGTTGAGTCTACTAAGTTTGTAATTAGTGTATCGAACCCCTTAGGCAAGAGTGTTCTAGTTGACAAAGTGTGCAAGAATTGTCCGTTGATGTTTCAAGATATTTGTTTTCTGAATAATCTGATGCTATTACCTTTTGATGAATTTAATATAATTATGGGTATGGATTGGCTAACTTTGCATAATGCTATTGTGAATTGCAAACGGAAGAGTATTGATTTGAGAAGTCAGAATGGTGAGATAGTTCGAATTGAATCCAGTGATTTGAATGGGTTACCGGTTGTAATATATTCGATGAAAGCTTTGAATTATGTGAAAAAGGGATGTGAAGCTTATCTTGCATATGTGATACATACAAAAGTGACAGGAAAGAAAGTTGAAGCTGTGCCTATAGTTTGTTATTTCCCTGACGTACTTCTGGAAGAATTACCGGGATTACCTCCGATACGAGAAGTTGAGTTTGGCATTGAATTAGTGCCAAGGACAACCCCTATCTCAATAGCTTCGTATAGAATGGCTCTGATAGAATTGAAAGAGTTGAAGTCTCAGTTGCAAGAGTTGACAGATAGAGGATTTGCTCAACCAAGTTTCTCGCTCTGGGGTGCTCTTGTTATGTTTGTGAAAAAGAAAGATGGCACCATGAGGATGTGTATCGACTACCGATAGCTGAATAAAGTGACGATAAAGAATAAGTACCCTCTACCACGAATTGATGATTTGTTTGATCAATTGATAAGAGCTACAGTATTTTTAAAAATAGACTTGAGATTAAGCTATTATCAGTTGAGAGCCAAAGAATCAGATGTGCTGAAAACTACTTTTAGAACGAGGTATGGGCATTATGAATTTTTAGTTATGCCTTTTGGACTAACAAACGCTCCTACAGTATTTATGGATTTGATGAACTGGATATTCAGACCGTATTTGGATCGATTTGTTGTTGTGTTTATTGACGATATTTTGATTTATTCTTGTGGTGAGATGCAACATGCCGAACATTTGAGAATCGTATTATAGACTCTGCGTGAGAAGCAATTGTATGCAAAGTTTAGTAAATGTGAGTTCTGGTTGCGTGAGGTTGGTTTTCTAGGACATATAGTGTCAGCCGCGGGGATACAAGTTGACCCGAGTAAGATTTCAGCAATTTTAGATTTGAAATCTCGGAGAAATGTGTCTGAAGTTCGTAGTTTTCTGAGACTAGCAGGATATTATAGATGGTTTGTGAAAGGTTTCTCAATGATTGCAACTCCATTGGCGAAATTGTTACAAAAAGATGTTAAATTTGAGTGGTCGGAAAAGTGTCAATAGAGTTTTGAACAATTGAAATCATTGTTGACAGAGGCACCAGTGTTAGTTCAACCTGAATCGGGTAAGGAATTCATAGTTTTCAGTGATGCATCGTTGAATGGTTTAGGTTGTGTGTTGATGCAAAAAGGCAAAGTTATAGCCTATGCTTCGAGACAATTAAAACTGCATGAAAAAAACTACCCAACGCACGATCTTGAATTAGCAGCTATTGTATTTGCATTGAAGATTTGGCGTCACTATTTATTTGGTGAGAAATGTCACATTTATACTAATGGTAAGAGCTTGAAATATTTGATGACTCAGAAAGAATTGAATTTACGACAGCGAAGATGGCTAGAATTGCTAAAAGATTATGAATTAGTAATTAACTATAATCCGAGAAAAGCTAATGTTGTTGCTAACGCTTTGAGTCAAAAGTCTTTATTCGCTTTACGAGCAATGAGTACTTAGATAGATTTGTATGATGATGGTTCGATTTTAGCCGAATTGAAAGCAAGACCGTTGTTTTTACAGCAGATTTGTGATGCTTAAAAAGTTGACAATGAAATGCCAGTGAAACAAGCTCAGTGTGATTTGAATTCTGATTCAGAATTTCGAGTTGATAATAATGGTTGTTTGAAATTCTGAGATCGAATTTGTGTTCCGAGAAATTCAGAGTTGATTCAGTTGATTTTGAACGAAGCTCATAACAGTCGTTTATCGGTTCATCCAGGAAGTACGAAAATGTATAATGATCTAAAACAGTTTTATTGGTGGCCTGGTATGAAACAGGAGATCGTAGAGTTTGTTTTGAAATGTTTGATCTGTCAGCAAGTTAAAGCTGAACATTAGGTGCCATCCGGTTTCTTACAACCGATCATGATTCTTGAGTGGAAATGGGAGAGAATCACGATGGACTTTGTGTCGAGATTGCCTCTATCTCCGAGAAAGAAAGATGCAATCTGGGTGATAGTTGACAGATTAACGAAATCATCTCATTTTATTCCAGTAAAAATAGATTACTAGCTTGATAAGTTAGCAGAATTGTATATCTCTGAAGTTGTGCGATTGCATGGGGTACCATTATCTATTGTGTCTGACAGAGATCCGAGGTTTACTTCGCAGTTTTGGAAGAAACTACAAGAGGCTTTAGGTACGAAATTGCACTTCAGTATGGCATTTCATTCACAAACGGATGGTCAGTCTGAGTGGATCATTTAGATTCTTGAGGACATGCTGAGATGTTGTATTCTCGAGTTTGAAGGTACGTCGGAGAAGTATCTGCCATTGACTGAATTTGCGTATGATAATAGCTTTCAGTCAAGCATTAAAATGACACCAGATGAGGCTCTTTACGGTCGTAAATGTAGAACACCATTGTACTGGACTGAGCTTAGTGAGAATAAGATTCACGGTGTAGATTTGATCAAAGAGACTGAGCAGAAAGTGAAAGTGATTCGTGATAGTTTGAAAGTAGAATCTGATCGATAGAAATCATGCGCAGACTTGAAACGAAAAGATATTGAGTTTGAGATCGGGGATAAACTGTTTTTGAAAATGTCTCCGTGGAAGAAAGTACTTCGATTTGGCAAAAAAGGCAAGTTGAGTCCAAGGTTCATCGGGCCGTATGAGATTATTGAACGTATTGGGCTAGTTGCTTATAGATTGTTGTTGCCACCTGAGCTAGAGAAGATTCATAATGTGTTTCACATATCGATGCTTCGACGATACAGATCTGACCCATCACACGTGATTGCCCCTATTGAAATTGAGATTCAATCTAATCTATCATATAGCGAAGAACCGATCTGTATCTTAGCTCGTGAGATCAAAGAGTTGAGAAATAAGAAAATTTCATTAGTGAAAGTGTTGTGGCACAAACACGGGTTGCAGAGGCTACGTGGGAGCTTGAGGATGCTATGAGAGAGCAATACCCAAATCTATTCACTGGTAAGATTTTCGGGGACGAAAATCCCTACAGGAGAGAGTTATAACAGCTTGGTTTAGACTCTAGTCGGAATAGTGGTTTCGGGACCACAAATCCGAGTCAGAAAAATATTTTAATATTATTTTTCGTGTTTACAGTATGTGACTAAGTATGTGTGAAAGTTTTGCAAATTAATTTTATCGTTTGAGTGTTTAATTTGATAAAAGGATTAAATTGTAGAAAATGCAAAAGTGGCTTTCTATTTGACTAAGTGTCGAATTGATGTGTCTCTTTAAATGTGTGGTCCTTATGTTGTTATTAAACCATTTGAATATTGGGTGGACATAAATGCCTAAGGTTAGTGGATTTTGAATGTTATTAAAAGGGCTAATTTGGTAATTTATGTATTTGGATGAGTAAAAATAAAACAAAACCATATTTGTTCATCTTTTCTATCACTATTGCCGAAAATACAAAGAAAGAAAAGAAAAGAAAAGAAAGTTAGCTAGGGTTCGGCTAGAATTTGGCTTGATTAAGGTATGTGTTTTGATCAATTTTTGAAAATTTTTACGTTTTTGTGATCGTTGCTTTGTGTTCTATAAAGCCTATCCTTGAATTCATAAAATTAATGATAATTTTGAGATGTGCCATTGATGAATATGTTAGCTTTGTGTTGAAAGTTGGTGAAATATAAGAGCTTGATGAATGATAAACATATTTTGTATTTGGAACTTTTGATGAAATTGGTTATTAAGGGCTAATTTATGAAAATGAGAAATTGAGGGGCTAAAATATGAGATAAATGTGAAATATGGGCTGCTAGGGGCACTATGGCAATTCAGTTAAGCACGGATTAAATTGAATTTTGTGAATTTGATGTATTTGTGTAATAAGGACTAAAATGTGATAGATAAATACGTGATGGTACAGGTATGTACAGAACCTATGTGGTTGATAATATTGTGTATAAGATCAATGGATGAATATATGAATGAATGATGAAAAAGAGGTGATTTGAGTAGCATTAAAAATGATTGTACTTGAATCTACAGATATGGAAAGAAAGTGAGCAATAGCTAAGGGGTGAGATTGAGTAGTGATGTGAATTGAATCAAGTGATAGTTAATTTTGGTTATTGAATCTAAATTGTTGAGTTAATTGTGTTATATTACGAACTTACTAAGCTTTAAAGCTTGCTGTGTGAAATCTTTCTCTGTTTTACAGTGTCATTAAAGCTAGCTCAGATCTGGGGATTGTTAGCGACTCAATCACACTATCGGCCATCTATTTTGGTACCTTTTTGGAAGTTGCATATGGTATATGGCATGTATAGGCTACTATTAAGGTTGTGGGATGATTTTGGTACATGTTTTGCTATGTGAAAATGCTGTAAGTAATGTATAAATATGGTCTTGTGTGAATGGCCAATAGGGTATGTTTTGGTGATATTGAAATGGTATATTTCAGACTTGATTTGGTAGTTGAGAATGGTGATTGAAATGTATGTTAATTGATGTTGGAATTGAGCATGTACGGTTGACCCAAATTGGGTGGCAATTTGGCCGTGTAAATGGTCTATAATTGTCCACACGGGTGAGCACACGGGCGTGTGTCTCGCCTGTGTCCATCATTGTCATTTTTGATACATGTCAGACTTGCACACTGGCCATACACATGGGCGTCTGACAGGCCGTGTGATCCTATTCAGTGTTGCACGCAGGGAAAAAACATGGTCTAAGGCATGGTCGTGTGAGGCACACGGTCTAGCCACATGGGCATGTGCCCTGTTGAAGATGAAATTTTTTTTAAGTTTTGTAAAGTTTCTGAATGAGATCGGTTTAGTCCCAAACCTTCTTTAAAGCATGTTTAAGGTCGCGTAGACCTACTAAAAGGACTTTGTGTTATTGATTACTATGATGTGTTGATGTGTGAGGCATGATGGTATAAATGTTATTAATTGATCGGTAATACCTCGTTACCCTAGTCCGGCGATGGTTATGAATGAGAAAATTATTGAATATATCTATATATTACAGATGTTGAACGTGGAAAGAAATATGTTTTGTAAAGACTGTCTGTTTTTTCATCAGGTTTATATTATACACATATTTAATGCAATTGAGGCACATGTTACTACAAACCAGAAGTTTGTAAAACCACATGCTTTTACTATTTGGCAGGGCCGATTAGGCCATCCCGGATCTAATATTATGTGAAAACTAATTGAAAATTCAATTGGGCACCCATTAAAGAACCAGAAGATTCTTAAATTCAAAGATTTATCTTGTGATGCTTGTTCTCAAGGTAAACTGATTATTAGACCATCACCAGCTAAAGTTGGGATTGAATCTCCCGCATTTCTGGAAAGTATTCAAGGTGATATATGTGAGCCTATTCATCCACCATGTGGACCATTTAGATATTTTATGGTATTGATAGATGCATCTAGTAGATAGTCACATGTATGTTTATTATCAACTCACAACCTGGCATTTGCGAGACTACTTGCTCAAAATGATGTAAGCATACCCGGGGCAACCAAGGATTCGAATTCTGATTCCCTCGAGCATGCCAAAGGCCCTCTGACTCGAGCTCGAACTAAGCAATTGCATGAGGCCGTGGCAGCTTTGTCGAGTCAATTGTGGCATGAATTTCAACCCAAAGACAAAAGATCAGCTCGGGCCCAAACTCTGAGTAATCCGTGCACCTTAGTGCAAGCTGATTTCAGCTCAATCAAACTTCTTTCCATGCGGTTCAGCTCACATGAGTTTATTTCAGCTCATTGAGCTCGGTTTAAGTTTAATTTAGCTTATTTGAGCTCGGTTTAATTTCTTTTCAGCTCGTTAATATTATTTGCTAGAATAAATTAGTTTAAGTAATTAATTAATTTAGTTAAGTGATTAAATGTGTTTTAAGCTATTTAGTGTGTCTGAATAACTTCGGTCATTAATAAGTTTAAGTCCTTTAATATGTCTAAATTCCTACAGCCATTTAAGGTGTCCTTAGGCCATTTAAGTTGTCTTAAGTCCTTCAGCCAATTAATATGTCCTAATCTAAGACAATTTAATTAGGAGCTATAATTAAATTTAATGTGCAGGTTTTTAAGTTTCTTGCTGCCAAATTTAGTATGTCCAAGAGGGAACTTAATTATTTTGAATTAATTGGTGCAGGTACACTACCTTGGACGTCTCGGTGCATGGCTGACATTTAAGGCAATTTTTAAGCTGAAATTAAAACTCAGCAGCTCATTCCTCTTCCCTAAGTAATTGTTCGTGTAATGCAAGGGACAAAGAAGAGTTCACATTAGCTCATTCAGCCCCCATATTCCGTTCACACCTAGTGGCTATTCAAAAACAACCATTCACACCTTGTGGCTGATCAATTTCGTCCATCCACACCTTGTGGCTATTGGCATCTAAATGTTCACACCAAGGGGCTGTTTGTGTGCCCAAAAATGCTACTTAATTGCTGCTGGTTGTTTGGTTGCCCAATGGAGGAATTTAAGATGATTTAAAATGCTTTACTGCTCAACAATGAATCCTTTCAGCTTAAGTAAATAATTCATTAAATTAGCTGAATTGGGAGACTAAACAAGCTGAATTGTTCATTCTAGAAGCTGCCCATTTGAGCTCCATTCAGCCGAATCTTGCTCTAGGATTTTAATGGTTTTATTCTGGAATTTTCCAGCTCTTTCTAACTGAAAATTGCTTAGTCATTAAGCTTGTGCAATGACCATTCAGCTAGCTAGATAGGTGGATTATAAATAGTTGATCATTTCAATTGTAAAAGGACTTTTTGGCTAATCTTTGAATGAAGATTTGTTCAAGAGTGAGTTCTCTCCTCTCTATTTTTGTATGAGTCTCGAGTTGACTTATCTAGCGAGCTAGTGGCGTCATTCGAACTCTTTTGAACTTATCACCGAATTTGATGTGGCGTTCAACCCAATCCCCATTTTGCAAATCTACCTTAAACAATATAGAAACTAGGGTGACACTTTTTAGTGTTGAATTGTTTCTGACGTTTAAGTCTGTTATCCACATCCACCACTTATCCCGATCTTTCTATCCTTTAATCCTTTTTTTATTAAATTGAAATACACCAAATTAGCCTTCTTCTTATTTCCTTCCTAGCCGAACCTATCTTCACACTTAGCCAACTTTTAAACCCATTTTGAAAAGCTTCCGCATACTTAGCCAAATTCCTCCGTTTTTCCCGAAGACTCTACTACTCCTCGTCGACGATCGGGCAAACTCGTGAACGACTCGAATCGACCCGGGCCTTCTCACATCATTTGGTATCAGAGCTTGCAAAACGAGGAGCGCCAACGTATGAAGTAATCCCGGAATAGGTTCGTAAAAAAATTTGAAATTAAAAAAAATCAAGTTGTATTTTATTCTTCTTGTAATCATCATTTCGTGTATTTGAAGTATAAAAAAAAAGGAATTACGAAAATTATAAAAAAAAGTGAAGTTGTTGAAAGTTTTGATTTGTTCTCATTTCTTCTGTAATTTCGATCATCGAACTTTTTTTCTTCTACCCCCATTTCTTTTACCCCAACGCCACACTTAATCGATTAACGTTCTTGTTTCAGCCTACCTACACCTGTAACCACGTTATCCCTGACACCCATTTTAAAGCCGACCCCATAGCCGCAAATAAGTTTAAACGAGACAAAATACGAAAATCACGAGAGTGAGAAGAGCGGTAAAAGGCAAGAGAGCGTGAAATCATTCAAGAGAAGAAAAGCCAAAACGAGCGTAACACGAGTGGAGTGAAATTTTCATATTTTTCTTTCTGAGTGATTTTAGTAAGGTTTGTGGTGAGGAACTCATTTTTTTCTATTTTAATTTTAACACTTTCTATTTTCAGCATTAAAATCATGTCTCGAGGAGAATTTTCCGAATCTTAATTTTAATACTTGGTGAAAGAAGTGAGCCGGATGTTTGAATGAAAACTAAGTCCATTAGAAAGATGTTTGGACCGAGTGGAGGAAAAAGCTCAAAGGAAGCAAAATCCACTAGGTCAAGAAACGGAGTCACAACCATCTCGAAGACCCATTTCCAATGACTACTCGCGATGAGATTCTTATCGGGATTCCTACTTATCGAGGAATACGAGACAAAGAGAAGGAAGCTTCGACCTTGAAATTTTTCTCGATGCCGAATGAGAAAGTAAGAGTTATTCCTCGTATGCTTCGACGAAGTCCCTACCGGAGAATTGTTCCTGAAGAACTTATCGTGATACTTATGAGAACGCTTTCCCTTCTTTTGAGCAAAATACAAATTCTTTTGATTATTTTGTATCATCTTCAAGTTGTAATAAAATCGAAAAAGAAAAAGAAAGTGAAAAAGAAGAAGAAATCGAAAAAGTGAGAGAAAAAGAAAACAAAGAAAAGAAAATAGAAAAAGAAATTGAGATTGAGAAAGAGTGAAAAAGAAACGAAAGAAAATGAATATAGTGAGCGAGGACAAGACAAAGAGAGTGATATTTTAACTAACCCACATGATATTTGCTCTTGTTCTGTTCCTTCTTTTCAGGTTTCTAAAAGGCCGAGTGACGAGTATCAACTTCAATACCTTCCTGACGAAAGACGTTTTCGCATGACCGTGAAAGGTAAGGTTGTCAAACCACACGAGCTAGAAGGTAAGCAAGATAAGGAAATTCTAACGATCGAGTCCCGACCAACATGTTTGAAAGTTCTCGATAACATTTCCGGTGACTTAGTTTTTAAACAATTCCCTTATCTTCATCTGATTAATTGCTATTCCTTCATTGTGTTAATGAACTCATTCCAAAAGGAAGCACTGTAACACCCCTATCCCGTGTCCATTGCCGAATTAGGGTTAAGAGCATTACCAGACAAATCAAAAACTTTATCAGACAATTTATAAAGTAAATCATCAATTACAACCATAGCGTCCCCTTAGTAGGTTATCGAGACCTAAAATCATGCTTAGAAACAGGGTCAGGACTCAACCGGAACTCATACAGAAATTCTCGGAAAATTTAAAAGTTTCAAAGTTTCAGGGGTTACATGCCCGTGTGGGCAGGCCGTGTGCCTCCCACGGCAACTAGACACGCCCATGTCTCTCCCTTGTGATCGAATCTGACTTGGCTCCACAGCCACCAAGCACGCCCGTGTACCTTGGCCGTGGTCGAATCTGACTTGACCACACGGCTACCAGGCACGTCCGTGTGTCAAGGCCATGTACTCTTAATCAGCTACTGACTTAGCCCCACGATCACTAGGCATGCCCGTGGGCCACAATTGTGTGGCAAAATAAGCCATTTGCAAGGCCAAAAATGCCACTCACTTAGGGTCATAACCTACTAACAAATACCAATACAATCCATGCACATTTAACAACCATGAACATGCCAAAATAACCATTGAATATTTACATTCAAATCTATTACCATTCATACCAATTTACAAGACTAAAACTCATATCATCACAAGCATAACTCATTCAAATACTTACCCAAAAACTTGACCATTGCCAAAGTCATCTAACCATACCCAGACATACATCACATATCATATTCATTAATGCATATTGCCAACACATAACTAGCCAAATCACATAGCTAAGTTTACTTCAAATTCATATACAAATATCTAGTCTATACATGCCATATCTAGCTATATACATCTCCAAAATGTACCAAAACAAGATAAGTAGTGTGATGACGATCCTCGACGGTCCCCGAGCCTTCAGTAGCTTTGACGATCTATAAAGCTGAGAAAACACACACAGAGTAAGCTTTCCAAAAGCTTAGTAAGTCATATACAAATAAACTTAACATGAAAAGCATATAGACATATAGGAATATTGGCACTATTAACTTTCATAGCAAATTTATCACATGTATGCTTTGGTCCATGTACTTGGCCTCATTTTGCCACATTCATCAATTCAAAGATCTTATACATATACATAGTCCTTTCATGCATATTTTCACATATCATATTATTATTCCCATATACCTAATCATCATAGTAAGATCACATAGATACTTACCTTGTATACACTCTTAGGGTATAAATCAACGTACCTGAAACGGATACTTAGAAAGCTCGGAATAATCGTACAATGCCAACGTCCCAGACAAGGTCTTACATGCACTCAGATATCGATGCCAGTGTCCCGGACAGGGTCTTACATGAATCAATACGATGCCGATGTCCCAGACATGGTCTTACACGTAAAGATCATATCGATGCCAACGTCCCAAACGAGGTCTTACACGAAATCTCAAATCAATGCCAACGTCCCAGACGTTTTCTTACATGAATAAACAGAATAGATACCTATGTCATGACATAGCTAATCCTATATATTCCTAAGTTCGTACAGGACTTCTCGAACATCGACACTAAGTCAACCTTATGTCGGAATTCATGTACGGATCATCTCATAAGCATTCATAGTTAACAATAACCATATGAACATACACAGTTCGATACAAATACGTTTATTTGAATAATGACTTACCTCGAGTTCGATTTAACGGAAATGGAAACGGCTACTCGGTTACTTTCGCTTTCCCGCGGTCTAAGTCTGTTTTCCTCAGTTCTTGATCTATACATATTCAGAATTAACCCTTTTATTCACTAACTCATTCAATTCAATACAAGGACACATATTTGGGGCTATTTGCAATCTAACCCTCACATTTGCACAATTTATCAATTTAGTCCATTTTTTCTCAAAACATCTAATTCACAAAATCATCATTTATCCATGCTTAGCCGAATGTTCATACATCTTATACAAGCCCATATTTTAAATCAAATTTACAATTCAGTCCCTCAAATTACTATTTTCTCGGATTAGCCCTATTTAGCTAAATTCATCAAAATTTCAAGAACAAAACTTGTCCATTTAACATATATCTTTCATTTAACAATTAAACTCATCATAAAGCTTACCATATCATCAATGGCACAACCCACAAATATAATCAATACACAAAATTGAGACATGGATTGATAGTAGACTAAGAAACAATCTCAAAAACATAAAAATTATCAAAAACTAAAGCCAAAACATACCTAAATTTGAGATTGGAAGAGCCGAAACCCTTGAAGCTTTTGTTCTTTCATTTTTTTTTTTTTGTATTTTCAGTGGAATAAATGGATGAATTAATGTCCATTTTCATGCTTTATTATATCATAATTTCATTAATAAACAATTTCCAATTTTAACCTGATAATTAAAAAATTACCAAACATAATTCCTAAGGTTTTTATGGACTATAACTGTCCACTATAAAAGATAATAGGCAAATTGCCTCATAAGGCCCTTACAAATAGAAGCCACATAATTTAACCACTTAATCAAATGAAAAGCCACTTTTAAACATTATGTAATTTAGTCCTTTTGTCAAATTAAGCACGCAGACGGGCGAATTAATTCACAGAAATTTAGCACATGCTTAAACATACATCATAAGCACAGAAAATAATATTAAAATATTATTCAGACTCGAGTTTGTGGACCCGAAACCACTGTTCCGACTAGGGTATAAACCGGACTGTTACAAGCACAAGGAGTTTTATTCTTGATTTGTCTTGTGAAGGAAATCTTATTGATGTTGTTCGGTCTGATCGACGAACCACGAAATTAATCTTGCATGATAATGGGTTTTCACGAAAAACGCATAATTTGTTTGAATATGATATTAACATGCACCCACTAACGTTTTGTATGAAATCTTTGAGTTTTTGCAAATCTGTTTTGAAAAATCGTAAAGAGTTTTGGTTGTTCGTTATTGTGTATGCAAAAATTCTTTTGGTTTGACATGTTTGACTTAATGAACCCTTTGCTACATTACGACATAAGTAATCAAACTCGCGTGTTTAAACTCGGAATCTGTTTTGGTTCGTTTTGTGAGAAAATCAAGCTTCATCAATTTTGTGCGAATAATTTCTATATGCTTGATACTTGCTTTTTGAATATGGAAATGAAGTTTGACAATGTTGTTGTCGATTTAAAATCGTTCCTTGAATATTTTCTGTGGTTGTACATGAAGTTTGCGTTTCATTTGAAAAAGGCTAAATCAATCACGAAGCTTCAACTACATTATACCCCCGAGGAGCGAAGGTTTGTGTTGACCGAGCTAGGTAAGAATGACCTGTGTTTTTCTACTCTTAAAGATAAACAAGGTAAGACTCTTGAAAGTCTTAAAACATTTTTGTTCTCTTCGGGTGGTGACGAAAATCTTGTTGATGATTTGCCTTTTGTAAAACACCTAGATCGTGGCGTGCTTAACTGTTCTATTTTATTTAATGATGATCTATCTATTTTGGTGGTCGATAAAATGATTCATGTTTTTTATCATTGTGATGTTGAAGAATTTGTTAGTGAGCATATGTCCAAAGGGCAATTGCAAGGTTTGATTGTGCAAATTTATGAACCATGTGAATCTTTTCAATTACCTATATGTGATTATTACATCTATATTTTGACTCATTACTCACGATCCAATTATGACTTGTGGAAACAATTTAAGTTGATTGAATGCCTTGAAACCTATTCAATTTTGTTTCGAATGTTTGACGAGGCATTGGTGAGTAAATTCGTTTGTTTGCATGGTTGTAAACATGGTAATTTGAATCTCTCCATTTGCATGCGTTATACTTGTCTTGTTATGATTATGCTTGAATTGCAAATTTGTTCGGAGCATTATTTGCTAACTCATGGCTATTCTTTTCAGTTAACTTAATTGCCATTCACCCCGGTTGACCGAGGAAAGCCGAGTAAGAGAAACTATGTTCAAGTGAACCAACAGCTCGACTTGAGGACAAGTTACCTTGAAGAGGGGGATAATGTAAGCATACCCGGGGCAACCAAGGACTCGAATTCTGATTCCCTCGAGCTTGGACTAAACAATTGCGTGAGGCCGTGGCAACTTTGTCGAGTCAATTGTGGCGAATTTCAACCCAAAGACAAAGGATCAGCTCGGGCTCGAACTTTGAGCAATCCGTGCACCTTAGTGCAAGCTGATTTCAGCTCATGTTCAGTTCAATCAAACTTCTTTCCATGTGGTTCAGCTCACATGAGTTTATTTCAGCTCATTGAGCTCGGTTTAAGTTTAATTCAACTCATTTGAGCTCGGTTTAATTTCTTTTTAGCTTGTTAATATTATTTGTTGGAATAAATTAGTTTAATTAATTAATTAATTTAGTTAAGTGATTAAATGTGTTTTAAGCTATTTAGTGTGTCTGAATAATTTCGGTCATTAATAAGTATAAGTCCTTTAATGTGTCTAAATTCCTACAGCCATTTAAGTTGTCCTTAGGCCATTTAAGTTGTCTTAAGTCCTACAGCCAATTAATATGTCCTAATCTAAGATAATTTAATTAGGAGCTATAATTAAATTTAATGTGCAGGTTTTTAAGTGTCTTACTGCCGAATTTAATATGTCCAAGAGGGAACATAATTTTTGTGAACTAATTGGTGCAGGTACACTACCTTGGACGTCTAAGTGCATGGATGACATTTAAGGCAATTCTTAAGCTGAAATTAAAACTCAGCAGCTCATTCCTCTTCCCCAAGTGACTGTTCGTGTAATGCAAGGGACAAAGAAGAGTTCACATTAGCTCATTCAGCTCTCATATTCCGTTCACACCTAGTGGCTGTTCAAAAACAACCATTCACACCTTGTTGCTGATCAATTACGTCCATCCACGCCTTGTGGCTATTGGCGTCTAAATGTTCACACCAAGGGGTTGTTTGTGTGCCCAAAAATGCTACTTAATTGCTGCTGGTTGTTTGGTTACCCAATGGAGGAATTTAAGCTGATATTAATTGCTTTAGCTGCTCAATAATGAATCCTTTCAGCTTAAGTAAATAATTCATTAAATCAGCTGAATTGGGAGACTAAACAAGCTGAATTTTTTATTCTAGAAACTGCCCATTTGAGCTCCATTTAGCCGAATCTTGCTCTAGGATTTTAATGGTTTTATTCTGGAATTTTCCAACTCTTTCTAGCTGAAAATTGCTTAGTCATTAAGCGTGCAATGACCATTCGGCTAGCTAGATAGGTGGATCATAAATAGTTGATCATTTCAATTGTAAAAGGACTTTTTGGCTAATGTTTGAATGAACATTTGTTCAAGAGTGAGTTATCTCCTCTCTATTTTCGTATGAGTCTCGACTTGACTTATCTAGCGAGCTAGTGGCATCATTCGAACTCTTTTGAACTTATCACCCAATTTGGTGTAGCGTTCAACCCAATCCTCATTTTGCAAATCCACCTTAAACAATATAGAAACCGGGATGACACTTTTTAGGGTTGAATCGTTCCTGACGTTTAAGTCTGTTATCCACATCCACCACTTATCTCGATCTTTCTATCCTTTAATCCATTTCTTTATTAAACTGAAATACACCAAATTAGCCTTCTTCTTATTTCCTTCCTAGTCGAACCTATCTTCACACTTAGCCAACTTTTAAACCCATTCTGAAAAGTTTCTGCATACTTAGCCAAATTCCTCCTTTTTCCCGAAGACTCTACTACTCCTCGTCGACGATCAGGCAAACTCATGAACAACTCGAATCAACCCGGGCCGTCTCACATCAAGTAGATGGTCACATGTATGTTTATTATCAACTCACAACCTGGCATTTGCGAGACTACTTGCTCAAATAATTCGATTAAGAGCACAATTTGCAGATTATGCAATAAAAACTATCCGTCTTGATAATGCTGGTGAGTTTACATCTCAAGCTTTCAATGATTATTGCATGTCAATTGGAATAAAATTTGAACATCATGTAGCTCATGTTCACACACAAAACGGTTTAGCTGAATCATTTATCAAATGCCTCCAACTAATAGCTAGCCATTGCTTATGAGAACAAACTCCCTGTTACAGCTTGGGAATATGGTATTTTGCATGCAGCAGCACTTATGCGCATCATGCCAACAAGCTATAATAAATACTCCACATTGTAATTGGCTTTTCGTCAAGAGCCAAATATTTCCCATCTTAAAATTTTTGGATGTGCAGTATATGTTCCAATTGCTCCACGACAACGAACAAAGATGGGTACTCAGAGGAGGTTGGGAATATATGTTGGTTATAAATCTTCTATAATTATGTATGTTGAATCATTAACTGGAGATTTATTTACTGCACGATTTGTTGATTGTCACATTAATGAAACAATATTCCCAACATTAGAGGGAGAGAAAATATAGCTGATAAAAGAAATTACATGGAATGGATCATCATTATCTCAATTAGATCCTCATACAAGTCAATGTGAACAAGAAGTTCAAAGTATCATACATTTGCAAAACATCGCCAATCAACTGCTATATTCATTTACTGACCTAAAGAAAATTACAAAATCGCACATACCATCTGAAAATGCTTCAATACGAATTGATATCCCAATAGGGCAAACTGTTAGTGCAAAAGCAAGTAATCCATGCCTGAAGCATTGAAGACCGGTTGGTTCCAAAGATAAAAATTCTCGTAAAAGGAAAGGAGCAAATAATCAAGGTGATTATATTATGAGACAAGTTCCCAAGAAGAGGCCAAAGATATAACTAATCATAATCATAAAACCCTAGAAGGGATTCAGGTACTTGAAAATGATGATAACGAAGAGATCTCGATAAGTTATGTTACTTCGGGGAAAAGATGGAACCGGAAAAATATAGTTGTCGACAACAATTTTGCATATTATGTTGCTATTGAAGTAGAAAAAGAAAATCATGATCCTGAGCCAAAATCTATTGAGGAATGTAGAAATAGAAAAGATTTGTCAAAATGGAAAGATGTAATTCAAGCAAAATTTAATTCACTTTCTAAACGTGAGGTTTTTGGACCTGTAGCCTAAACACCTAAATGTGTAAAGCCGGTAGGATATAAATGGGTATTTGTGCAAAAATGAAATGAAAAAAATGAAGTCGTAAGATATAAAGCACGACTTGTAGCAAAAGGATTTTCGTAAAAGCCCGGTATTGATTATGAAGAGACATATTCTTCTGTGGTGGATGCAATCACGTTTAGATATCTTATTAGTCTAGCAATACTTGAATCACTTGGCATGCATCTAATGGATGTTGTTACAACCTATTTATATGGTACACTTGATAGTGAAATTTATATGAAAATTCTTGAAGAATTTAAAATCCTAGAAGGATATAGAGTTTCTCGAGAAAATTGCTCGGTCAGATTAAAGAAAAGTTTATATGGATTAAAACAATCTAGACGTATGTGGTACAATAGTCTTAGTGAATACTTGTTAAACGAAGGTTACAAAAATGATCTAACTTGTCCATGTGTCTTTGTAAAAAGGTTTGGATTAGATTTTGTGATAATTGTTGTTTATGTTGATGATCTAAATATTATTGGAACTCCTGAAGAGCTCCAAAATACAGTAAATTGTTTAAAGAAAGAATTTGAGATGAAAGATCTTGGAAAAATAAAGTATTGTCTTCACTTATAGATCGAGCATTTAAAAGATGGAATTCATGTTCATCAATCAACTTATACGAAAAAGATAAAAGAAATTTTACATGGATAAAGCACACCCATTAAGTACTTTGATGGTTGTACGATCGTTAGATGTGAATAAAGATCAATTTCGTTCTTGCGAGGATGGTAAGGAGTTTGTTGGTCCTGAAGTACCATATTTAAGTGTCATAGGGGCATTAATGTATCATGCAAACAACACAAGACCTGATATAGCTTTCGTTGTAAACTTGTTAGCAAGATTTAGTTCTTATCCAACACGTAGAATTGGAATGGAATTAAACATGTATTTAGATATCTCAGAGGGACTATTGATATAGGGTTATTTTATTCAAATGATTCAAAATCCCTATTAGTCGGTTATGCTGATGCTGGATACTTATCGGATCCACATAAAGATCGATCTCAAACAAGATATTTATTTACATATAGGGGTACTGCCATATCATGGCGTTCAACAGAGCAAACGTAAATCATGTAGAAATAATCACAATGCGTGAGGTAAGTTTAAAGTGTGTTTCGCTAAGGTTATTGACCCAACATATCCAAAAGATATATAATTTGCCTTTACAGGAAATATTCCAACTATCTTATACGAAGATAATACAACATGTATAGCTCAATTGAAGGGTGGTTATATCAAAGGTGACAAAACAAAACATATTTCACCAAAATTATTCTTCACCCATGATCTTGAGAAAAGTGGTGATATAAATGTTCAACAAGCTCGTTCTAGTGATAATTTAGCATATCTTTTTACTAAGATATTGCCAACTTCAACATTTGAAAGACTACTACAGAAGATTGGAATGCGTCAACTCAAAGATGTAATGTAATGTAATGTTGCCATTAGGGGGAATCTAAAACAAGTTGTACTCTTTTCCTTTAACTAAGGTTTTGTCCCATTGGGTTTTCTTGGTAAAGGTTTTTAATTAGACAGCTTGTAATAGAAGATTGTGTACTCTTTTTCCTTCATTGGGTTTTTATCCCACAGGGTTTTTCCTAATAAGGTTTTAACGAGGCACATTATCTACCAATGGACATCCAATTGGGAGTATTATAAATATCTTATTAAGTGGATGTCCATCATGATCAAGATAAAGTTTTGATGTACTTTAAATTCTAATAGTTATTAGAATTAGATCTCTACTTCTTTTATACTTCTTATACCTATAAATAGAGACTGTGATGAAACTTGACCAACAAAGTACATTCTCCATTGCTTTCTTTATTCTCTCCATCTCTCTTTATTTTATAAACAATTCAATATTTTTTAAATATTATTTTTTTCTAGAATTTTCTATATAGAATTTTCTATTTTTTTAATAATTTTGAGTTTTTTATCATGTCTATATAGAATGAGAGTCAAATTGACCAAGAAAAATATAAAAGTTGAGGACTAACATTGTTATTATACAAATTAAAAAAAAAGTGAAACTTAACCACCAAGTGACAAAAAAAAAATAATTTTGAAATGTTTAGTGACCAAATTGTAAGTTTTTTTAGTTAAATAATTAAAACAAAAATTTACCCATAATTTAGTAAGTAATTATGTAGTTTATTATTTAGTTTTTTCAGGTTAAGTACTTGAGTTGGATTGTGTTAGTTCGCTATAATTATAAAATAATTTTTTTTAATGTTTAAAAAACAATTTATTCGGTTTGGATTAACAAATCGAATCAAGCTAATCATTTAAACCAAAAGTAACCGAAAATAAAGTTAATCGAAAATTTTCAATTTATTAAATTCAGTTGTTTTGATTTAACCTATATTTTACACACCCCTAAGTATTTCAATTGGTATCCATCTCCAAAATCAATTTTCTATCTGATTTTTACTGTTTCCCATCTCAAAACAATACATCAAGTCTTGTCGGAAATTTTCAAGTGAACGATTCACACGGTTTTTGCTAATTAGAAATTTAGGAAGGGGTGGGCCGGCCCAGCCTGCACAAGACTCAAGTACATCCAACGCCCATTATTCTATAAATTTAGAAATTTTTTATCCTCCAAAATTTTATACAAATCCTCTCTGCCCCATGATTTCAAAAATATCAGTACTTTAATATTATTCACCACAAAAATTTGATCTTAAAACATTGGTATTTAAATTGAAATGCAAAAGAATTTAAATAATTATAAATATACAAAAGGTAATGAGTTGCGAAAGAAATGTAATTTTAATTATTAGGTATTATAATTTTTTTAAAAAATAAAATTAGTTATTTTAAAGGTGCAATCAGTTTCAGGTAATCTATAGCATTATAGAGTTTTTAGGAGATTTTCTTTTTCCAAATTTAAATATTAATATCGGAAGATTTTTTTTTTCATTCTAGAATATGAATTTATGAAATATAATTCAATTTATTTTTAAATTTTGAAATTCTACGAGATTTTATTTCAATTTTTAATATAATCTATTGGAATATCAGTTCCCTGCTTTTGGATCTACTTTTCAAATAATATAGAAGTGAAACATAGTTTTCTCTTAAATTTATTGTTCATTTAGTTTGTTTTATTTATATTTAGTTTAAAAAATAATTTATTTTTATAGAAATTTTTATAATATTTATGGATAACAGTTTATAAAATACTAAAAATTTTATATTGATAAAATAGATATTAATAAATCTTTAAAAATATAAATATAACATGATTTATTTATTTTAGCCTAATTATCCTACGGACAAGTTATTTTAATAAAAAGTTTTTTTTTTTTTTTTTGTACAAGAGGAAGGAATAAATCATAACTACACTAAGCGAGGCCAAGCCATTCCAGAGTAGCCATCATGTAGTAATTTGAACACTTCATCCAGCGGTTGCATGAAAATATATCTACCAAACGGTCATGAGAACGCCATTGAAGCCAAACCATCACTGTAACGCCCCTCACTCGGGTCCGTCGCCGGAACAGGGTACGAGGCATTATCGGACATGATCCAAGCAATTGTACAAAATTTAAAATGTAAAATCCATATAAATTAAAACTTTTCCATACATAATCATCACACTCTCATTCGACCAATTCAAGCATTATAATAAACATATAACTTGATTAATATTAAACATATCAATACCCATAATCAAAATAAACCATCAAATTTTTTTAAAAGCCAGTATTTTAGCCCAATTCGTTACTACAAGTAACAAAACAATTAAGCCTTCTATACATGCCATAATTCCCAAAATATTGTTTTCAAAATACCAAAAGAAGGATGATAGTGTGGATGGATCTTCGACGATCACCGAATCTCGAGCTAGCTTGATGACACTATAGGACAAGGAAAAAAAAAAAAAAGAGAGTAAGCATATAGCTTAGTAAGTAAGTATATAAATAATAAATAATGGATTTAACATGTTTACAAAATTCACTATTTATTCACTATTTACATTCAAATTCACTATTTATTCAAGTTCGGAGCAAGTTGTCTATTCGAGTCACAGTAACTAAATTATTTTTATCTGGAGCTACGAAACCCCAAATTGAGGCCCGTTAATTTTCTCTGAAACTAGACTCATTTATCTTCTTACCATAAAATTTTCAAAATTTTTTGGTTTTACCAATAAGTACAGTTTATTCATTTAATTTACCCCTGTTTCACTGTTTGACTGTTCTGACCACTTTTCTCTACGAATCAATTTTCTCCTTGTACAGAATTCAGATGATGTTATAATTTATTTTATTTGAAACTAGACTCATTAAGGATTTCAAGCATATATATCCCATAATCATTTTTTTACAATTTTTTAATGATTTTTCTAAGGAAGAACAGGGGATCATGTAATCATTCTGAACCAGTCTCCCAAAAATTTAAATATCTCAAAATATACAAATCCTTTGTTTTCTCAGTTTCTTTTATATGAAAATATACTCAATAAGCTTTAAATTAATATCTCATCCAACTTATAATTAAATTTATACTATTTTTGGTGATTTTTCAAATTCACATCATTGCTGCTATTCAAAACAGTTTTATTGTAAATTTTTGCTCTCTCTCACTTTAGTTGTATTCATTATTTACCTATAACAATCTTTCCAATTTTCGATTACATATCGGGTATATTGCTCATACGTTACATATGCATATATCTACACTTATCACTACAAAGTCACACATAATTTCACTTAATCGATTTTCCCATTGAACGCTTCGGAATAATAACGGATACGCAGTGGTTTCGCACACAGCCCACCATAGAAGTTGAAGCTCTCTTGTACACATAGTGGCCTTCACTTAGTACCACTCATGTGACCTAACTCGATTGTATTCATAATTCTGGCTCTTTTGTACACATAGTAGCCTTCACTTAGCACCACTCATATGACCTAACCATCTCGTAGCTCTCTTGTACACATAGTGGCTCATACTATATACCACACATGTGACCTAGCTACGTATAGCTTTCTTGTACACATGGCGTACTCTCGGTACCACACATGTGACCTAGCTACGTACATATATGTATCTTGTAGCTCTCTTGTGCACATAGTGGCCTGCACTTAGCACCACTCATGTGACCTAGCTACATACCATTTATATCTTTCGATTCCAAAGGTTCAAACGAGAAGTATCTCACTTTCTAATACTTTATTCCATTCCTTCAATAGTCAATTATGATTCAAAAATCAGCTACAACACATAAAATATGCTGAAATATAAAAACGTCAATAAAAATAATGAATTTTTTACATACAACTTACCTCGGTGCAAAATATGGCAAAATTTGCAATTTAGCCCGTAACCTTGTCTTTACCTCGTTCAAGGTCGATTCCACGTTCTTCTTGATCTATAATAACACATTTAGCTTATTTAATATTTGTACTATTTAATTCAGTCCAAAAATTACATTATGGAAAAATTACGTTTTTGCCCCCTAACTTTCACAAAATTATGAATTTTCCCCTAGGCTCGAAAATTAAACTTCATCCCATTTTCTTATAATTTATGACATGCTAAACATTTTTCCCTTCTATGGCCACATCAAGTTCTCACTCTAACATGTATTTATGAACATTAGGTATTTTTACCGATTATGTCGTTTTACTCGTTTTCAAGTAAAATAGCTTAGCAAAAGTTTTTTAACATAATATCAGCCTTCATATTCTATCATAAAACATCAAAATAAACACATTTAACCTATGGGTATTTTTCCAAATATGAACCCTAAGTTAAATTATTGCTAGAATAAGCTAAATCAAGTTACCGGGATTCCAAAAACGTAAGGAACATGAAAAACGAGGCTTAGATTGACTTACTATGGAGTTTGGAAGCTTGGAAACCCTAGCTATGGCGTCCCCCTTGAAGTCTCGGCCTAAGGAAGAAGATGGACAACCTTTTTCCCATTTAATTTCTTTTATTTGACATTTTACTAAAATGCCCTTCATTAAAATTTTAGTTATTTGTACCTATGCATGTCCATTTTTGTCCATGAAATATAATGGTCTAATTACCATTTAAGGACCCCTACTTTAGATATGCACTTCCATTTAATCCTTTAGCATCTAGAACTCACATTTATCAACTTTTACAATTAAGCCCTAATAAACAAATTAGACATGAAATTCATAAAATTTTCTATTGATACTCTAACACATGCATCCAATCAATCGGTAAATCATAAAAATTAATCAAAATAAACTTTTCTATCTCAGATTCATGGTTTCGCAACCACTGCTCTGTTTAGGCCCTATTTCAGCATGTTACAATCAACAACCCTATTACCCTCTTTGAAGATATGTTCAATCCTAAACATCCAAGAAAGTTGGAGTAGATTCTTGATGGCTCGACTTATAGTAAAATATTGTTGGTGTAACACCCCTTGGCCCATTACCATCATTGGATTAGGGTTACGGGATGCTATGACAATTTACGAGACAAGAATTTACAAATCCAAGCAAATTTTCTTTCAAACAATCACTATCAAACAATCAATCAATAAACATGTCATTCAATCAAAACCAGGGCTTAAATCAAGCCTAAGAAAATCTAAAAGCAATTCAGAAGCAATCAGGGACTAATTTGGAACAAATCATAAAATCAAGACAAAAAAAGGGGTCACACGGTCGTGTGACATGCTAAGGTTGTGTGAAGCTGAGCAACATGGATGTGCCATCAAACCATGTGAAATAACTCAAACCGTGTAAGTTGCGTCACACGGCCGTGTCGCCACTCACTGTGACTGTGTGAACAAAATTATTATCAAAATCCAACAGAGCACACGATTGTGCCACATGCCCGTGAGAGGCACATAGCCGTGTGTCAAACCGTGTGGTAGTCGTGTGTGCCTAAATGTACCTTCAAATGCAATATTACCAATTCATGCTGACTTAAACCACAAGCAACAAATTAATCAAACGTTCAACCTGTTCAATTCACATAAAAAACATACCAAAACATGTTATTTAACTAAATCACACTTAGCCAAACATGGCTATTTAAGGTACCAAAATATCATATTTCATTCATCAAGCATTATACTTTTATCTAAACACATTTATAAACTTATCTACCATAAAAAGAAACTAGGCACAAATCATTTTATACCATCCAAATCAAACTCCAACCACAAGTTACCTATCCATGTATTCCCTATCACAATATAACACATCTATATGCATTTCATCCCATCAAGTTAAATCCACCACATATCAATTTCAATATCACATTCAAATCTCTAAATCAAGATATGATTAACCACATTATTGGCCACAAACATTCAACTCATAAGCAAGTACAAAATATGCCACTTATTGATGTGAGCATACCCGGGGCAACCCAAGATGCCTATTTCGATCCTCTTGAGCTTCCCGAAGGCCCATCAATTTTGAGCTAAATTCTAGCTGAATTAAACTTCAATCAACGCGATTCAACTCACATGAGTTTATTTCAGCTCATTGAGCTCGGTTTAATTTCTTTTCATCCCATTTTAATTATTTAATTGCTGGACTAAAATTTAGTTTAAGTTAATTAAATAATTTAGTTAAGTATTAAATATGTTTTAAACTATTTAATTTGTCTTAGCATTTTAGGTATTTATAGGATTAAATCATTTAAGTTGTCTAAATTACTACAGCGATTTAATTTGTCTTAAGCTCAATTAATATGTCTTCCTACAGCCATTTAAGTTGCCCTTAGGCCAATTAAGTTTTCTTGAGTCCTACAGCTAATTAATATGTTTTATTCTAAGACAATTTAATTAGGAGCTAAAATCAAATTAAAGTGCAGGTTTTTTAGTACATTGCTGCCGAATTTAATATGTCCAAGAGGAGAACTTATTTTTTTTAATTATTTGGTGCAGGTACACTCCTTGGACGTCCAGGTGCATGGCTAAACATTTAAGGGAGTTTTTCAGCGGGAATTAAACCACAAAGCTCATTCCTCTTCCCCAGGTGGCTATTCATGTAATGCAAAGGACAAGAGAGTTTTTAAAAGCTGAATTAAACAATTGGTGGTTGTTCCAAGACTCATTTTAATGCTGGTAATTTTTCAGCAAAAGTTGCATTATGATTGAGCTTATTCAAAGCTTTGGTCGAACCTGGACATGCCTATTCAGCTCCAATGCTTTCCAAATGCTTTTAGTTGGTTCCTTCCTCATTAAGCTGACCATTGATCACACTCCAAAGACTTTTCCAGCTCCATTTTCACATTTTCAAGGCTATTCACGTCCTCTTTTAATACTGGTATCTTTTCAGCCAAGAGTTGCATTTTAATGAGCTCATTTAAGCTCAATTGGCTGAACCTAGCTGCTGCCATTTCTCCAAGTGCCTTTGCTTTTCTAGAAACGTCCCTTGAGCTTCAATTTAGTTGAATTTAGCTTCAGCAATTTAGTGTTTTATTTCCAGAATTTTCTAGCCTTTTCTAGCTTAGTTATTACTTAGATATTAAGTCTTTGTTTAGGCCATTCGGTTACCTAGCTGAACACTATAAATAGTTGTTCATTTTCATTGTAAAAGGACTTTTGCCATTTTATCAACTTGAATGAACTTTGTTCAAAGAGTGAGATTACTCCTCTCTAAATTCGTACAAGTTTCGGTCTGACTTATCTAGCGAAGCTAGTGGCGTCAATCGTTCTCTTCTTTCGAACTTATCACCAACCTGATGTGCCGTTCGTCCATCTTTTTATACCTTTGGTTCTTACTCTTCTAAGTAACGGGTCGAGGTCCATTTTCGAATTCTATCATTCACCTTAAACCAAATAGAAACCGGGGTGACACTCTTTAGTGTTGAATCGTTTCTCGTGTTTAAGTTCATCTATCCATTTCCACCTATATCCCGAATTATCTATCTTTATCATTCTTGTTACACCGAGCCCATCCCAAATACCTACTTTCCTTGTTTATTTCCTAGCTGAACCTATCATCATAACTTAAACCACTTTTAAACCCCTTTTTGAAAAGCTTGCGCAAACTTATTCCCAAAACTTCTACTTTTTACAAAGATCAATTACTCCTCGTAGACGATCAGGTAAATTCATGGACGACTCGATTACCCCGGGCCATTTCATATATTTGGTATCAGAGCTACTAAAACGAGGAGCTCCGATGACGTTCGTATCAAGTCGGAAGTAGGTTCGTGAAGAAATGTTTTTTAAAAAAATCAAAATTAAAAAAAAATCAAGTTGTAATTTATTTTCTTGTAATCAGCATATTGTAGTTGAAAAAAAAATATGAAAATTCAAAAAAAAAGTGAAGTTTGCTAGTTGTGATTTCCATTTTAGCTTTTTTTTTTTTTCCGATCAGAAAGCCTTCATTCTACCCTCATCCCTCTACCCCGATCATCAACATTATTTTACCATCATTTGGTATCGTCCTTTCAACCCCCAACGCCACACATACCAAATTTTCTTTTGTTTTAGCCTACCCTTTTCACCTGACATTATCCCTTGCACCCACTTTTGAAGCCGACCCTTAAAGTCGCGATAAGTCTGCTAGAAACAAAATACGAATTTGTGAGAGAGAGACGAACGGTAAAAGGCACGAATGAATTCACTAGAAAAAAAGCCGATTTTGAGTGAAACACGAGAGTGAATGACTTTTTCTTTGTGATTGATCTTGTGAGTTTTTGTGGTAAGGTAACCAATTTCTATTTTTGTTTTTAACATTTCTTCTTTTCAGAAATAATCATGTCTCGAGAAGAGATTTCTACGTTTGAATTTCAATACTTGGTGAACGAGATGGGCTAGATGCTTGAAAGGAAGATAACTCCAATACAAAAACGTTTGGACCGAGTGGAGGAAAAGGCCCGACGGAAGCAAAATCCACCAAGTCGAGAAACGGATCGTGACCATCTCAGAAACCCATTTTCGATGACTATTCGAGAAGAGATTATTATCGGGACTCCTACTCAACAAGGCTTTTGAGACAAGGAGAAGAAAGTTTCGAGTTTGAGATTTTTTGAGACGACGAACGAGAAAGTATGAGTCAATCGTCGTATGTTTCAAAGACGTCACACATGAAGGATCGTTCTCGAAGAAATGGTTGAGAAGCCTACAAGAATACTCTCTCTTTCTTCGAGCCAAATACTTATCTTTTCGATTCTTTTGTATCATCTTCATATTGTAATCAAATCGAAAAAGAATACGAAAGAAAAGAAAAAGAAAAGGAAAAGGAAAAAGAAAGTGAAAAGGAAAAGGAAGAAAAAGAAAAAGAAATTGAAAAAGAGAAAGAAATTGAAGAAAAAGATGAGAGTGTAAAAGAAACAAGAGATGTTGAAAAACAAACGAGGGAAAAAGAGGCAAAAGAACAAGACGAGTGAGAAAAAGTGAGTGTTGATTCAACAAACCCATTTGAATTTTGTTCTTGTTCTGTTTCTTCTTTTCAAGTTTCCAATAAGCCGAGTGGAAAAAATCAACTTCAATACCTTCCTGACGAGCGACGTTTTCGTATGACCGGAGAAGGTAAGGTTGAAGATGACATTGAACCACACGAGGCCGAAGGTAAGTTAGGTAAGGATCCCCTAGCACTTAAACTTCCACTATCTTCCTTAAATGTGGATAAACAACTTGTTGATGACTTCATCTTTGTAAAATCTCTGAGCCAAGATATGTTTAATTTTCCTTCCTTGATTAAAATTGTTGTTTTAAATAATGGCAAGGAAATTCTGTTAATAAAAATTTTTGCGTTGACAAGTTTGAAGGTGAAGTCGTGTTTAATTGGCAAATGCAAAACTCGATTCTGCATCATGTAAAAATCTCAATTTGTTTGATTGTGGTAATTATGTGACTTATTTATTACCCTATTTGAAATCCTCGAGTTTTTGCAAATATGATTTGAAGTTCGTAAAGAGTTTTGATTGTTCGTTATTGTGTATGCAAAAATCCTTTCGATTTAACGTGTTTGGTTTAACGAAACCTTTGCTACACTTTGGCGTAAGTAATCAAACTCGCGTGTTTAAACCGGGAATTTGCCTTGGTTCATTTTGTGGAAAAATCAAGTATCTTAAATGCCGTCCGAATAATTTCTATTGTGTTGATACTTGGTCTTTGAATAAGGTAACGAAAATTGCCCAATTTGTTTTCAATTTAAATTCGTTCCTTCAACAATTTCTGTGGTTGTACTTGAAGTTCGCATTTCATCCCGACAAGATTAATTCAACCACGAAGCTTCGATTAGACTACATTCCCGAGGAGCTAAGGTTTGTGATGATTGAGCAAGGTAAAAATGAACCTTATTTTTATGCTCTTAAAGGTACGACACTTGAAAACTTTAAAATATTTTTTTTTCTCATTGGGTGGTAACCACAATTGCGTTGATGATTTGATTTATGAAAGATATTTAGATCGTGATGTGGTTATCTGTTTTGCTTCGATTGAACATGATCTATCTGGTTTAGTTGTTGATAGAAAGATTCATGTTTTTGATAATTGTCATGATGCATTTGTAAGTGAATCTTTTCAGTTACCTGTTTGTGATGAGTATGTCTATGTAACACCTCAAACCCAGTCAATACGCCACGACCGAATCTGGCATGCCACAGAGGAAAACGTTTTGAAGAGAATTGTGTTACCGATTAAATTATAGTGAAAAACTCTTTGTTGCTTTATGTTTGAAGAAATCAGGTGTATAATAAGTTAAAAACTGATAATTTACTTTGAAATTCCATAAATAAAACTTTAAAACTTAGTTGTCAATCCATAGGTTAGAAAACATTTATGCCATTTTAAGAAAAACCCGAATTATTACTTTGAAAACCGTTTGCATGTTAGTGTAGAAACTTCAATTTGGAAATCATTTAAGTTGTTGAAAACACTTAAGTTGTAATTTTACTATCAAACGATTTATATTACCCGATGGTAAGATTTTGAAAACTGCTGCGTTTTTATAGTTTAGAAAACTTTGGGCTCAATTAATAAATCAACCATGATATTTATTTAGCCATGTTTAAAACAAGTCCAAAGCATATAAATAATCCAAAAACATAATTAAAGAGGCCTTATTACAAATTCAAATAAATACGAAAACCAAATTAAAATAAAATAAAGTACCCAAATCGAAGTTCATGTAAAATCGAATTTTATTGCATGGCCTCCTTGAGTTCATCCGGCTCCTCATCCGCGATCTATGAATCACCTAAAAAGATAAGGGAGAAGGTGAGTCACCAAGACTCAGTGCATAAATCCTTCCCCCGGTTAATGCAACATTCTTACACAATTCATAACCAAGCAATATATATATAATGCACCCAACCTAGCCATCCATAACTCCTTTTCTACCCTGTGTCGTACCAAACCACTGGTGGTGCCAAACCACTGGTGACCCAAAGTTACGATATCCAATAATGTGGTGCCAAACCACTGGTGACCCAAAGTCACGAATAATCAAGTTGTGGGGCCAACCCACGTGTGATACCAAATCACTGGCGACGATCCCAATACATCAAATGTAGGGCCAACCCACGGTGGTGCTAAGCCACTGGGACGAGTCGCTATGAGGTGCCAAACCTTTGGTGTCCCAAAGACACGAAATAATCTTGTGGTACCAAACCACTGGAGGTGCCAAACCTCTGGTGTCCCAAAGACACGGATATCAAATCCTTCCCCCTCCACTCATATTCCCAAACCAATGTATTACGAGTATAAATCATGCCATCATACTTTGATATGAACATATAACATATATATCGTAGATCATGATATCAATCAACATATAACAACATCATATCGAAACGGACTTACCCGAATCCTTGTTCATACCCATCACGGTATCATACCAAGATCTCACAGTTTTCAGCTTTAATAACATGATTAGTTTATTAACATATATATATATATACCGAGTTATAAAGTGTGTAAGATATACACAGCTGATAATAGCGAAATCACTAAATCCCGAAGACCCGATCTACCGCACTAGATTTCCTTGCCCTACATTCGGCCAATACTTAGATCATTACCATAGGCCATTCGGCCAACAACAAGCCTTATGTCCCCTATCCTTCCTTAATCCATATGATTCCTTTCCCAAAGTTCAAGCTTTCCTAATTTACTATTCAACTTGCCATAAAAATTGAAAGTCCAACCTACCATAATTAGAGCTTGGCCGACACTTAATGTTAGGATACATAAAAATAAAGTCTTTCAAATGCAACCCATGCTACTCGAACCTTTTCCCTCAAGCAACCCTTCATGCATCTTAACCACCTTGCCACTAACTCCTCATGTGCTAGAATTTAACACTTAAATTAACTTAAGTGTCAGGTTCACCTAATCCACTTCACTAAATATACAATACTAAGAATTATACTAGCTTCATAAATAAAATCAAGCCTTCACAAGGCTATACTAAACACACAAAATTCATACCCGAGCCAACATAAATAATAAGATAATACTCTAACTTTTAGGATGTTACAATTCTACCCCTTTAAAATAATTTCGTCCTCGAAATTACCTGATCAAAAGAGTTGAGGGTACTGCTGCCTCATCGCATCCTCCGGTTCCCACGTAGCTTCTTCTACGCTATGGTTTCGCCATAAAACCTTCACTAAAGAAACTGACTTCCTACGCAAAACTTTCACATCTCGATCTAGAATCTGCACAGGTTCTTCTTCTATCGTCAAATCTGGACTCACCTCTATTTCCTCTACTGCCACGAGATACGATGGATTAGAACGATAGCGTCTAAGCATGGAGACATGGAACACATCATGTATCTGACTCAGTTCTACTGGCAACTCGAGCTGATAAGCTGCTGGTCCCATTCGTCTCAACACCTTAAACGGCCCAATAAACCTTGGACTTAACTTGCCTTTTCTCCCAAATCTTAACACTTTCTTCCATGGCGAGACCTTCAGAAAGACCTTGTCACCCACGGCAAACTCTATATCCCTCCGCTTAAGATCGGCATATGACTTTTGCCTATCCGAAGCTTCCTTTAGACGAGCCTGAATCAACTTAACCTTATCCTCAGTCTCTGCAACCAACTCTGGTCCTAACATCTGATGCTCACCCAACTCTGTCCAACATGTAGGTGTGCGACACCTCCTACCATACAACGCCTCATATGGTGCCATCTTAATGCTTGCTTGATAACTATTGTTGTATGCGAACTCAGCTAATGGTAAAAACTCTTCCCAGCTACCTCTGAAATCCAAAACACAACCTCTCAACATATCCTCTAAAATCTGAATAACCCGTTCCGACTGCCCATCAGACTGTGGATGAAATGCCGTACTGAAATCCAACCGCGTACCCAAAGCCTGATGTAACGCTCTCCAAAACCTCGACGTAAATCTGGGATCTCTGTCTGAGATGATCGACACTGGCACACCGTGCAACCTCACTATCTCCGCCACATACAACTTAGCTAACTTCTGAAGCGAGTAATCCACCCTTACTGAAATGAAATGAGCTGACTTAGTCAAACGATCCACAATCACCCAAACTGAGTCCTTCTTACTAGGTGTAAGAGGTAATCCACTGACAAAATCCATAGTGATCTTTTCCCACTTCCACTGTGGAATCTTCACCAGCTGAAGTAACCCTGACGGCAACTGATGTTCAGCCTTGACCTGCTGACACGTCAGACATTTACCCACAAACTCAGTTACCTCCCGCTTCAGACCTGGCCACCAAAACTGCTCTCTTAAATCCCGATACATCTTGCTACCTCCAGGATGCATAGCATATGGGCTGTTATGTGCGTCCCGAAGAATCCTCTGCCTCAACTCAACATCCTTCGGCATACAAGCTCTCCCTTGAAAACACAATACTCCATCACTGGACATACTATAATCCTCTAAACCACCATTCTGAACCTGCAACCTCCGATCATTCAAACCATTATCCTCTAACTGCTTTTCCTTGATCTGCTCTAACCAAGTCGACTTGACTTGCAATTCTGCCAAAAGACTCCCATCATCGTATAAACTAAGACGAGCAAACATCGATCTTAAGTCTGATACAACCTTACGGCTCAACGCGTCTGCCACCACGTTAGCCTTGCCCGGATGATACTCAATCGAACAGTCGTAGTCCTTCAACAACTCAATCCATCTACACTGCTTCAAGTTTAAATCCTTCTGAGTCAAAAGATACTTCAGACTCTTGTGATCCGTGTAGACTATCGACTTCTCTCCGTACAAATAATGTCTCCATATCTTCAAAGCGAAAACCACTGCAGCTAATTCCAAGTCATGCGTCGGATAGTTAACCTCATGTGGTCTCCACTGTCGAGATGCATAAGCCACTACCTTCCCTTCCTGCATTAGCACACATCCCAAGCCAGTATGTGATGCATCACAGTAAACCGTGAATTCCTTGCCTGCCTCAGGTTGAATCAAAACCGGAGCTTCAGTCAGAATCTTCTTCAACTTGTCGAAACTTCCTTGTTGCTTCTCAGTCCACACAAATGGAACTCCTTTCCTCAACAACTTGGTCATTGGTGCTGCAATCAAAGAAAATCCCTTTACAAATCTTTAGTAATACCCCGCCAGACCTAGAAAACTCCGAATCTCAGCCACTGACTTAGGCGGCTTCCAATCCAACACTGCCTCAATCTTCCGAGGATCCACTCTAATCCCCTCAGCTGATACTACATGACCCAAGAAAGTCACCTCCCTAAGCCAAAACTCGCACTTACTAAATTTGGCAAAAAGTTGCTTTTCCCTCAGAATCTGCAACACTACTCGCAAATGCGCACATGCTCCTCCTCTGACTTGGAGTAAACCAAAATATCGTCTATAAATACCACAACAAACTGATCCAAAAACTGCTGGAATACCCGCTTTATCATGTCCATGAATGCTGCCGGCGCGTTAGTCAACCCAAATGGCATTACCAGAAACTCGCAGTGCCCATACCGAGTGCGAAATGCCGTCTTATGGATATCAGCCTCTTTCACCTTTAGCTGATGATACCCAGACCTTAAATCAATCTTGGAGAAAACCGCTGCCCCTTTAAGCTGATCAAACAAGTCATCTATCCTCGGCAAAGGATACTTGTTTTTGATCGTCAGCTTATTCAACTGGTGGTAGTCAATACACATCCGCATCGTACCATCCTTCTTCTTGACAAAAAGTACCGGCGCTCTCCAAGGCGAAACACTTGGTCGAATAAAACCTCGATCCAACAACTCTTGAATCTGAGCCTTTAATTCCACCAATTCTTTTGGTGCCATCCTATACGGAGCGATAGACACTGGCGCAGTTCCGGGTAACAGATCTATACCAAATTCAACTTCACGATCCGGAGGCAGTCCCGGAAGTTCTTCTGGAAATACGTCAGCATATTCCTTTACCGTTCGGACATTTCCCACAGTAGACCCCTTAGCCTCCAACGCACACACATGGACTACATATGCCTCACAGCCCTTCCTGACCATCTTCTCAGCTTTCAACGCAGGTACCACGTTGGATAGATAATCTCTTCTATTACCTATCATGACCACCTCTTTCCCTTCAGCTGTCTTCAAAACCATGCGCTTAGCAGCACAATCTAGACTTGCCTGGTACTTGACCAACCAGTCCATCCCAAGAATCAGATCGAACTCCCCAAACGACAGTTCCATCAGATCAGCTACAAACACTACCCCTTGGAGTTCTAGGGGTACATCCCCATACAGCTTATTTACTTCTACAGAGTGACCTAGAGGGCTAAGTACTGTCATCCTCCTAGAAGTAGTCTCAAAGTCTAAATTCATGGTCTCTACTATACTACTAGCAACATACGAATGCGTCGAACCCACATCTATCAAAGTAGTATATGGTACACCAAAGATTAAGAACGTACCGGTTATGACGTCCGGTGCATCGCCCTCCTCTGACGCCTCGCTGCATACACTAAACCAGGCTGTCTTGCCTCAGTGTTACTTGCACCTCTGCCCGATGCTCCGCGGCCTCGACCAGAACCATTACCTCCTCTACCATTACCACGACCTCTCTGCGGTGACTGTCCTTCCTTTCTGAACTGAGCACGACCTTGACCCTCAGTCTGATTCCTGGCTAGCTTATGTGGATAGTCCCTCACACGATGATCCAGCGAGCCACACTCAAAACATCCTTTCCCTCCGGTCCAACATTCGCCCCAATGAAATTTTCCATATCGGTTACACTGTGCTGGTCCCTGATTAGCAGTAACAGGCTTTCCAGATTGATTCGGTCCACTCTGCCTAACCCTCTACTGAGAATTACTGGCTGACCCGGATGATCCAAAACCTCTCTTATGCTTATTCCTGTCGTGAATCTGCCTTACAGATTCCTTTATCCCTTCAGCTATCTTAGTCTTTTCAACCAGCGCAGCAAACTCTCGCTCCTGATGTGGAGCAATCAGCAATCTCATCTCGTCCCTCAATCTATCCTCGAACCGAACACATCGCTTGTGTTCTGAAGCCATGATACCTCCAGCATACCGGCTCAATCTTAAAAATTCTGCCTCATATTCTGATACGGACTTACTCCCCTGGACCAAACTCAGAAATGCCTTACGTTGTGCATCAATGTAACTAGACCCAATATATTTCTTCTGATACGCTGCCTTAAAATAGTCCCAAGTGAGTTCCTCCGCTGCAGCACTATTCTGCACCGTGAGCCACCACTGATATGACTCATGCCGAAGAAGCGACACTATCCCTTTCAGCTTTTCCTCAGCATTCAGATCCAAGTCATCCATGATTCGCTCCGTCGCCTCTAACCAATATTTAGCCGTACTGGGAGCTACACCAGAAACACCTCGAAATACTTCAGCTTTATTGGCTCGGAGTCGCTCAGGTACAGATTTCTGAGCTCCCGCGCTTCCACCTACTCCAGCTACTCTCTCAAGAACTCGCAGCATCGCCTGAGACACTGTGTCATCCCCCATTTGATCCTGATGCTCAACTCCAACTGCTGGTGGTGGGGGTGGTGGTACCTCATTTTCAGATCCTTGACCAGACCTCACTGGCTCAGACACAGCCATCCTACCTCGACCGCGTCTACGCATAATACGACCCCGACCATGAGTGCTCATGTCTAAAGTCTCGACTTATCTAATTTAAAAGTTTTATGCTTAGACATAATTCCACTATCTTTAAAACACAGTTTTATGAATAATTTTAATAAGAAGTTGTTTCGCGAGTACATCCAACCTATAGTTTTGAGTCTCTAGAGTAGTTCCTACTACTATACAGTTATGCCATCATCATCATAATCGTACCATCGAAATCAACAATTTGAGGTACTTACCTGGGCGGATTGGTGCCGGAGACTCGGTGCCATGCCTTTCAAATCATATAATTTTCAACAAAAACATTTTAAGACCATACTTTAAATCATTTTGGGCCTTGGGCCCACAGCCGAGCTTTTGAACTTGGCTCTGATACCAATTTGTAACACCCCAAACCCGGTCAATACGCCACGATCGAATCTGGCATGCCACAGAGGAAAACGTTTTGAAGAGAATTGTGTTACCGATTAAATTATAGTGAAAAACTCTTTGTTGCTTTATGTTTGAAGAAATCAGGTGTATAATAAGTTAAAAACTGATAATTTACTTTGAAATTCCATAAATAAAACTTTAAAACTTAGTTGTCAATCCATAGGTTAGAAAACATTTATGCCATTTTAAGAAAAACCCGAATTATTACTTTGAAAACCGTTTGCATGTTAGTGTAGAAACTTCAATTTGGAAATCATTTAAGTTGTCGAAAACACTTAAGTTGTAATTTTACTATCACACGATTTATATTACCCGATGGTAAGATTTTGAAAACTGTTGCGTTTTTATAGTTTAGAAAACTTTGGGCTCAATTAATAAATCAACCATGATATTTATTTAGCCATGTTTAAAACAAGTCCAAAGCATATAAATAATCCAAAAACATAATTAAAGAGGCCTTATTACAAATTCAAATAAATACGAAAACCAAATTAAAATAAAATAAAGTACCCAAATCGAAGTTCATGTAAAATCGAATTTTATTGCATGGCCTCCTCGAGTTCATCCGGCTCCTCATCCGCGATCTATGAATCACCTGAAAAGATAAGGGAGAAGGTGAGTCACCAAGACTCAGTGCATAAATCCTTCCCCCGGTTAATGCAACATTCTTACACAATTCATAACCAAGCAATATATATATAATGCACCCAACCTAGCCATCCATAACTCCTTTTCTACCCCGTGTGGTACCAAACCACTGGTGGTACCAAACCACAGGTGACCCAAAGTCACGATATCCAATAATGTGGTGCCAAACCACTGGTGACCCAAAGTCACGAATAATCAAGTTGTGGGGCCAACCCACGTGTGATACCAAATCACTGGTGACGATCCCAATACATCAAATGTGGGGCCAACCCACGGTGGTGCTAAGCCACTGGGACGAGTCGCTATGAGGTGCCAAACCTCTGGTGTCCCAAAGACACGAAATAATCTTGTGGTACCAAACCACTGGAGGTGCCAAACCTCTGGTGTCCCAAAGACACGGATATCAAATCCTCCCCCCTCCACTCATATTCCCAAACCAATGTATTACGACTATAAATCATGCCATCATACTTTGATATGAACATATAACATATATATCGTAGATCATGATATCAATCAACATATAACAACATCATATTTAAACGGACTTACCCGAATCCTTGTTCATACCCATCACGGTATCATACCAAGATCTCACAGTTTTCAGCTTTAATAAAATGATTAGTTTATTAACATATATATATATACCGAGTTATAAAGTGTGTAAGATATACACACCTGATAATAGCGAAATCACTAAATCCCGAAAACCCGATCTACCGCACTAGATTTCCTTGCCCTACATTCGGCCAATACTTAGATCATTACCATAGGCCATTCGGCCAACAAAAAGCCTTATGTCCCCTATCCTTCCTTAATCCATATGATTCCTTTCCCAAAGTTCAAGCTTTCCTAATTTACTATTCAACTTAAAAATTGAAAGTCCAACCTACCATAATTAGAGCTTGGCCGACACTTAATGTTAGGATACATAAAAATAAAGTCTTCCAAATGCAACCCATGCTACTCGAACCTCTTCCCTCAAGCAACCCTTCATGCATCTTAACCACCTTGCCACTAACTCCTCATGTGATAGAATTTAACACTTAAATTAACTTAAGTGTCAGGTTCACCTAATCCACTTCACTAAATATACAATACTAAGAATTATTCTAGCTTCATAAATAAAATCAAGCCTTCACAAGACTATGCTAAACACACAAAATTCATACCCGAGCCAACACAAATAATAAGATAATACTCTAACTTTTAGGATGTTACAGTCTATCTTTTGAACCATTACTCGCATGACAATCATGACTTGTGGAATCCATTTAAGTCGTATGCATGCCTTGAAACCTATTCAATTTTGTTTCGAACATTTGACAAGGCATTATTTCGTTTGCATGATAACTGGAATCTGTCCATTAGCATGTGTTATACTTGTCTTATTATGCTTATGCTTGGACTACGAGTTTGTTTGCATTACATCTTGCTAACTCATGGCTATTCTTTTCAGGTGACTCGATTACCATCCGCCCCGTTCGACCGAGGAAAGCCGAGTAAAAGGAACTATGTTCTAGAGAACCAACGGCTCGATTCGAGGACGAATCGCTTTGAAGAGGGGGGATGATGTGAGCATACCCGGGGTAACCCAAGATGCCTATTTTGATCCTCTTGAGCTTCCTGAAGCCCATCAATTTTGAGCCGAATTCCAACTCAATTAAACTTCAATCAATGCGGTTCAGCTCACATGAGTTTATTTCAGCTCATTAAGCTCGGTTTAATTTTAATTCAGCTCATTTGAGCTCGGTTTAATTTCTTTTCATCTCATTTTAATTATTTAATTACTGGACTAAAATTTAGTTTAAGTTAATTAAATAATTTAGTTAAGTATTAAATATGTTGTAAACTATTTAATTTGTCTTAGCATTTTCGGCATTTATAGGATTAAATCATTTAAGTTGTCTAAATTACTACAGCAATTTAATTTGTCTTGAGCTCAATTAATATGTCTTCCTACAGCCATTTAAGTTGTCCTTAGGCCAATTAAGTTGTCTTGAGTCCTACAGCTAATTAATATGTTCTATTCTAAGACAATTTAATTAGAAGCTAAAATCAAAATTAAAGTGCAGGTTTTTGAGTACATTGCTGCCGAATTTAATATGTCCAAGGAGAGAACTTAATTTTTTTTTATTTGGTGCAGGTACACTTCTTGGATCTCCAGGTGCATGGCTGAACATTTAAGGGAGTTTTTCAGCTAGAATTAAACCACAAAGCTCATTCCTCTTCCCCAAGTGGCTATTCATGTAATGCAAAAGACAAGAGAGTTTTTAAAAGATGAATTAAACACTTGGTGGCTGTTCCAAGGCTCATTTTAATGCTGGTAATTTTTCAGCAAAAATTGCATAATGATTGAGCTTATTCAAAGCTTTGGTCGAACCTGGACATGCCTATTCAGCTCCAATGCTTTCCAAATGCATTTAGTTGGTTCCTTCCTCATTAAGCTGACCATTGATCACACTCCAAGGACTTTTCTAGCTCTATTTTCACATTTTCAAGGCTATTCACGTCCTCCTTTAATGTTGGTATCTTTTCAGCCAAGAGTTGCATTTTAATGAGCTCATTTAAGCTCAATTGGCTGAACCTAGCTGCTGCCATTTCTCTAAGTGCCTTTGCTCTTCTAGAAACCGTCTCTTAAGCTTTAATTCAGTTGAATTTAGCTCCAGCAATTTAGTGTTTTATTTCAAGAATTTTCTAGCCTTTTCTAGCTTAGTTATTACTTAGATATTAAGTCTTTGTTTAGGCCATTCGGCTACCTAGCTGAACACTATAAATAGTTGTTCATTTTCATTGTAAAAGGACTTTTTCCATTTTATCAACTTGAATGAACTTTGTTCAAAGAGTGAGATTACTCCTCTCTAAATTCGTACGAGTTTCGGTCTGACTTATCTAGCGAAGCTAGTAGCGTCAATCGTTCTCTTCTTTCGAACTTATCACCAACTTGGTGTGGCATTCGTCCATCTTTTTATACCTTCAGTTCTTACTTTTCTAAGTAACGGGTCGAGGTCCATTTTCGAATTCCATCATTCACCTTAAACCAAATAGGAACCGGAGTGACACACTTTAGTGTTGAATCGTTTCTCGTGTTTAATCTCATCTATCCATTTCCACCTATATCCCGAATTATCTATCCTTATCTTTCTTGTTACACCGAGTCCATCCCAAATACCTACTTTCCTTATTTATTTCCTAGTCGAACCTATCATCTTAACCACTTTTAAACCCTTTTTAGAAAAGCTTTCGCAAACTTATTCCCAAAGCTTCTAATTTTTCCAAAAGATCAATTACTCCTCGTAGACGATCGAGCAAAACCGTGAACGACTCGATTACCCCAGGCCGTTTCGCATCACTTAGAATGAACACTTATATACAAATTACAAGATACTCCTATTACATGCCACATATCCCATAGTAAACATTTTCAAAGCCTACCGAAGATAGTTGGATAGTGTGATATTCAACTTGATTCGATTGCTCGGTTCCATAAAATGAGATCTACAAGAAAATAGGAAAATAACACGAGTAAGCTTTTACGAGCTTAGTAAGTTCACAGGTTGAAACGTTATAACTTACCGTATAACCACGGTTTTTTAATAAACAAAATCAATAGCTAACATTAACCCTGTCAATCACAACAATGCAACAAGTGAGTTTCGTAAATACGAGTCATCTAATCACCTCATTTATACAGTATCAACCATTATCAAGTCACAATATAATATCAAAAACCATGAACACATGACAAGTCTTTCACAAGAAATCATAACCAAATATCAGTTACATATCATCAGCAAAACATTTAACCATTAAAATTTTGGCCCAATAAATGATATAAATAGATACGGATACACAGTTATCCAAAAAAGACACGCCAGAATGCTCAACCGAGCCAGTCCAACCAAGAACACGCGTGGGCACCAAGTGCCAAGCCCGTAGGCTTTACATCCGCCCCTAAAAACACGCCAGGATGACTATACATATAACTTGGAAATCCGTAACAAATGCTAGATTTCGGTATACTCAGTGTATAAAATCAAGTCATGTATCCTATCCTATGTTCATTCGAGCTCGATACAAGAAATCGTTTAACACTTTTCAATTCAATCCACTTTCTCACCTTGTGCCAATTTGTAACAATTCAATATACATGTATATATATTAAATGTACCACAATTCAAAAATCAACATAATATTACAAATTGTTCCAAATTAAACTATGAACTTACCATAGCTAAACAACAATGATGGCAATATCATGGGCTAATCAATAATTTTCTCTTTTCCATAATTAACTTTTTTTACAACCATCAACTCCTTCTTTCGGATTGCCTGTGTAAACACGTTGAACCCCTTTCCATTTTGAAAATGCTGCAAACTTCATACTCTCTTTTCCAACCAACTTAGACTCTGCTTTCAGCGCAACAGAAAAGGGAGGATCATCTTTAATTTTAAGTTTTTCGTCCAGACTCAGTGACCCATACTCCTGGAGACCATGACCCAAATGTCCACATCCAAAACAGAAAACAGGTAGTTTCTCATATTTAAACGGAACCCATGAATTAATATTAAAACTACTAGACGCAAAAATTCCTCTCCTCAAAGGCTTCTGTACGTCTAAATTAACTCTCAATCGACAAAATTCGCCATTGATCTCAGATCTAATCACCCCACCGAATGTACATCCAATTGCATGCAACAAATCTTTTTTATCAAAATCAGGTAGGCAAGGACCAATTTTAATCCAAAAAGGTGATGACGTAAGACAGATTAGATCTCTATCAATAGGACTTACTAATCTATCAAACAGCACAAGGTACTTACGAAATAACCATGGATGTCCTTCCAAAATCTGCTCCAAATCCTCCTCTGAATCAAAAATAATTGAAAACAAATTTTGCCCTTCAGATCTGATTTCAAACTTCTTTTTTGTTTTCCAGATGCTACGCATTTGCGCCTTGAAACTTTCAGGATTAAACTATTTTTTGATCCACACCGAACAAATCAAAGTGGGTTTATCTACAGGAGTAATCAAAGATCTCTTGATGGACAATTGAACAAGTTCTTCTGCAAGCAAAGTAATTTCTTCGCCGGGAGCCCCCTCTCCACCACCACTCTCCTCCATCCCCAGCCGCAAGTAAAAGACTGCTCTCTCTAGGACTCTGTGGACAGCACTCTTGGTTTCAGAGGACTCTCTTATAAAACTTAATATTTTAATTCTAAAATATGAGATAAATGTAGTTTGAAGTAATTTAATTTTTATTTTAATTAAAGTATGAGATAAATGTAATTTTTCAAACGCATAGTCACCTTGTAGGGTTGATGGATAATTCTTTTTGTCTATCATAAACAGCAAACTATACGTTCTTTACAATAATATTTGAGAAATCAATTACCAAAATACTTTATAAGATGTAATCAATGGGAAAACATTTCCATGGACTCAAGAGTTTCTAAATTTATTGACTATAGCTTTCTACATATCATTTATATTTTTTTAATTTACCCTTGTATAAATTAATATAGTTTTAATTTTTTTATTAATGCAAAAAATGTACATATTTAATTTTTTACCCTTTTACTTCTACAAACTAACTTAAAAAATATCATGTATTTTCTATTGATAAAATTTTAAATTTTATTTTTAAAATATAAGATAAATATAATTTTTTTAGGTTAATTTATTATTTTAATAAAAAAATTTGTTCCATGCAATTTTATCATTTTTTTGTATTAATGCAAAAATTTTACTACTTTTTCAAAATTCAAGTATCTAAAATTTTCAGCAAATAAATGTATAAATTGTTACACCCTTAACTCGTATCCGTCGCCGGAACAGGGTTATGGAGCATTGCCGGAACTTTCAGAACATTTACAGCTAATTTCATGTAAATTACTATTCGTTAATCGAGATTATTGATATTGTCCCTTAAATGGACCCTCGAGGCCCATACAAGCATTAGAACCAAGTAGGGACTTAATCGGAAACTTTAAGAATTTTTCGCAAAATTACAAAATTCTTCCAAGTTACAGGGCTCACACGCCCGTGTGGTCCGAGGGACACGCCCGTGCTACAGGCCATGTTTGACCTCGTGTAACTCTCTAACTTGTGCACACAGCCATGCCACACGCCCATGCACTAGGCCGTGTGGTTAATTAAATTCTTTAGAAATTAGGTGCAGGTTTCACACGGCCAAGACACATGCTCGTGTTCTAGGCCGTGTGGCACACACGGCTGAGACACACGCCCGTGTGCTCAATTCTGACCACACGCCCTTGTGTCACACACGGTCTAGACACATGCCCGTGTGGACAAAATAAAGCCATTTCTAGCTTCATTTCTCACCCAAAATCACACATTGACCAGCACTTAAAACTTACATCCAAATACCAACCATTTCAAGCATTCAAATTAAGCAAATTCCATCATTCAACATAGCATACCATTACATGCATACATGTTTACCATCTTACCTTGGTTCAAATCCATATGTTAGACATAATTTGATTAACTAGTTAACATATATGTAGCTACCATAATGTAACATTATAAGTATATCAAAACAACCATTAGTAGCCATTCCAATGGCTAGATTACAAACATCATTATCAAGCCACTAATGGCCAAGTTGTCCTATACATGCCATTATACCAAAATGATTTTACTATGTATACCCAAAATAAGCTAGTGGATAGTGTGATGATGCTCCAATGATCTCCAACCTTCGCAAGCTTTCGAGCAGTATAAAATAGGGGAAAATAAAATAGAGTAAGCATTACATGCTTAGTAAGTTCGTATAATGGAAAACTAAACTTACCGATCCTGTTTATTAAATGTAAGCATACAATAACATGTTTTCCATCAACTTGGCAAAATTGCCTAAATACAAACATTCAATCAAACATATTAGTCACAAAATTTTCATATACATCAAGTAAACATAGATGAGCTCATCATACTATTTTCCTTCAAGACATCATTCATTTCATTCCATAATTCTCTTATCATGCCAATAATTTTTTCCGTTGAACCATTGAAGTTCCGATGGATGCTCAAGTGGTACACTCGAGGTGTATGATTCAATAACCCGTCAATTCTTTTTCAAGAGTACCCATTAGGGCACTAAATCAAGGAACACACTCTTGAGCCACATATCGTATGTAACAGCCCGATTTTGAGTCTAGTCGGAACAGTGGTTTTGGGACTAAAAATTTGACACAGAGAAATTCACCTTTTATTATATTTTTATGGTCTATAGTTTTATGGAATGATTTTGTGAAAATATCGTTTGAAAAATTTGACGTTTGGGAACTCAATTTAGTTAAAAGGACTAAATTGCAAAAAGTGCAAAACTTGAATTCTATATACTAAAGGTGTCCAATTGCTATGAAATTTTAAATTAGAGGTCTTTAAATGGTAATTAGATCATTGGTTAAGTTGGTTGAAAAAAATGGACATGGTTTGGTATGTTTCTAAAGTTTTTCATTAAGGGCATTTTAGTAATTTAGTTATTACAATGAATTAATAATCAAATTAAAAGCCAATTTTTTCTCATCTTCTTCCCCTTGGCCGAATTTTACATAGAGAAGACATGGCTAGGGTTTTTCAAGCTTCCAAGCTTGATTATCAAGAAAAATATGGTTCGGGCTAGAACGGGGGAAAACGAGTATTTGACGATTTAGTCCTTTTTGCCATTTCTATGCCGAGGTAAGTTCGTATGTTTAATAAACATTAAATTATATATGTATAAATTCTTAATTGATATAATTGTGGTAAATGCTATATTATTGAAATGAAATGTGAATGCTATTGAGTACGATACTACAAAAAATGACCGACAGAGATTTGGTACAACAAAAATCCCGGTTGAACCTTAGGAATAAATAGGATATAAATGTCATGACATTAGGGTTACTGAGATTACGGGTAAGACCATATCTGGGATATGGCATCGATATGAGACTTCGTGTAAGACCATAGATGGGCTATTGGCATCGATACGAGATTACATGTAAGACTATATCTGGGATATGGAATTGGTACGGTACTATGTGTACGAGATCCCTGAGTGTCCTTTAGTATTCCAAATGGTTCAACGGGTATGTCAAAGACTAGAAAGTATGTGATTATGTTACGAGTTGGTACAGGTATGTACGTAAAGTTTATAAGCATTGACTTCATGAAATTGTGAGTTCATGATTTCCATGAGAATGTTTTTGTGAAACCTTGTGATTTTTGGTCTATACTTGTGATGTATGAAATACATCGTAAATTCGATTGATGATTTTTTGATTGGCTTTTGGGCCAAATTGAGTTATGATGTCGTATGTTTTATTCATAAAATTTGTGATTTATTGTATATGAAAAAAAGGGAAGATTAGCATAATTGTTTGTTGAAATGGTTATGGAAGTATGGGAAGGTAAGAGTCTAGGCAATTGAAAGATATTAAGACATATGCTCGGAAACATGAGTACACATAATTAATATGCATGTTTACCATGAGGGTTGATATGATTTGTTATTTGCTGTATTACGTTACAAAAGAGAGATTATGGTTGTTAGGCTAATGCCAAAATATGTGAAATTATGCTTATAAGTTGATAGAGTAAATATTATGATTGAATAAGAACTATAACTGTGAGATTTATAGTAATAATTATTATTTTATGTTTATATTGTTGGACTCGATAAAAGATTGGTAAGAGTTGCTTATTATTTTCGTACGGATTTACTAAGCTATATATATAGCTTACCCCCTTCCTTTCCAATGTCTTTTAGGGTTATTAAGCTAGCTCGTCTTGGAGAGCACTGGAGATCCTATCACACTATCAAGCTATCATTTTGGGTATAAGTGAATTGAAGTATTTTAAGTCTATGGTATGTAGGGACTTAGTCATTTTGTTAAATGTGTCATTGTGATTGTAGCCAATGTTTTGGCTTGTGATTGTCAAAGGCTTGTTTTGATATTTGGCCATGTAGATTGGTTTATTTGGGTTATTATGGTTGTAAGCCTAAGTATAGATATATATGTGCTAATGTCTCTGGTGATATGAATATGGTATACTTGGTGAATGATAGAAATATGATTTATGACAAGAATGTGAAATGTTTGTATATGTGGAATCTTACATGATTGGTGTGGAGAGTTTGATGTTCTAAGCATGATAAATAATGGCATGAGAATGACATGTTATTGTCTTGGTTGTGATGGGTTAGTTGCTCTTTTATGCTTGAATTTGTGCCATGTGATGTTGTGTTGATGTGTGCAAGTGAGGGTGGCAAAATGGCTTGGTAAATAGCCTTTATTTTGTCCACACGGGCATGTGTCTAGGCCGTGTGTGACACACGGTCTGCCCCACGGGCATTTGTTCTGGCCGTGTGTCCCATACACCTTAATTGTTGCAAAACAGAATGTCCAGAATTGAGCACACGGGCAGAGACACGGGCATGTGTCTCAGTCGTGTGTGCTACACGGCCTAGCACTCAGGCGTGTGGCACAAGTCAGAGAGCACCCTAAATCGAACACGGCCTATAGCACGGGCATGTCCCTTAGACCACACGGGCGTGTGAGCCCTGTAACATGAAAAAATTTTGTAAGTCTTGAAAAAAATGTTGCGTTGATGTGTGCAAGTGAGGGTGGCAAAATGGCTTGGTAAATAGCCTTTATTTTGTCTACACGGATGTGTGTCCAAGCTGTGTATGACACACGGTCTGCCCCACGGGCATTTGTTCCGGCCCTATGTCCCCTACACCTTAATTGTTGCAAAACAGAATGTCCAGAATTGAGTACACGGGCAGAGACACGGGCGTGTGTCTCAGCAGTGTGTGCTACACGGCCTAGTACACGTGAAACGTCCCTAACCCATATCCGTCGCTGGATTAGGGTTACGGGGCATTGCTGGTTATGACACAACTTTTAATCAATCACATAAGTCATAGATAAACAATCATATATAGAAAAATATAAATAAATTAAAACGATTACCCTTGCATGTAATATGTATTACATTTAATTTCTTAAAACATACTTATCATGTTAGACCTAAGTCATATGCAGCATAATCATTAAAGAACATAATCCGAACATACCACGAATATTTATGCATACCACACAACATATATATAAGATGATTTAAAACATACTTCAAATGGTTCCTTGCAACGATTTACAAATTGGTTCTATTCATTTATTCAATCAAGTCACCTTAACCTAATACACATATATAATTATACATGTGAGCTAATTCTGAACTATGTAATAATCATGGCATTCAAATAAACATATATGAGATCACATGTACATTTATTATACCCAAAATCAAATAGAACCAATACTCAGTCGATCCAATGCACACTCTAATCTGTTGATATGCGCATAATCGAGCTACAAATGATTATGCAACTTATTCATTACTTTTGCATACACCAATCGTACCTAATTTGCAAATCATTCAGGCATATTTTAATTTCCCAAATGCAGCCTCTTTGGTCTCAATATGCATAGTAAGATCAACTTCTAAAAGACAATCTAGTAGATGTTATGCATGACATTAAACTCAAAACTCAATCAAACTACCATCACATGCATAGATATATTACCAATTGAAATTTATAATTGTTCATGCATATGGCCGAATGCTATCAAGTCCATAATTCAAACATTTAGCTATCTCATTACTAATTCACATAAAATGAATTGGATACACATGTACCCATGATTTTTATACCCGAATATGCCATTCAAATGCATGTCCATTAGTGTAACATCCTGAATTAATGGGCCTTTGCATTTGACGTGTGTTACGTTTAAATTAGAGTGTTTAAGGGGTTCAAATTGGGCTCAGGATTGGGCCGAGGCCTTAGTTAAAATTTTCTGTTTGGACACTCTAGTGGAAAGCCAGTTAGGATAGGGCTTAAAAGATATTATTTGTGAAATAAGACACAAAATGGGCTTGTGGCCCAGTGGGCAGAGGCATTACTTAGGGACTATGAGGTGGCGTGGTAAGTAGTAAGAGAGGTCCAAGGTTCGAGTCACATTACCCATCTATTGTAATTAATTTTGGCGTCAAGGGAGAGCAGAGTTGGAGTCGGCTAGAATGCTTGAAATTAGGAAGAATAATTGATGGATAATGGGGATAATATGGCTGACAAAGTAACTGATAAAAGGAAGGAAGAGGTGGTGTTATCCATGACACTTGAGGATGAGTGATCAGATGTAGATATGGGAGAAAATCTAGGAATTATCCAGTGAGCTAGGAGGTGGTCGAATTTCAAACTCTAAGGAGAGGGGGAATCGGTTTTGATATGGCTAAGAGGGTGTCGAAATTTCCCTTGTTAATTAATTAGTTTTAGTTTTCAAAAGAGGGCAATTTCGGGTTTTGGTCAGTGTGTGTGCTGAAAATTTGATTAGAAAATAGGGTACTTCTTAATTTCAGCATTTATTCTCATTCTCTTCTCTTAGTTGTTTCTTTTCTCAAAAAGCCGAAAACTCTTAAAGTTCCATCTTCTTCTTCATTCTCTGTTAAAGCCAAAACCTCAGTGCCTTTCTCTACACCTTTTCCCGTTTTCTTCCATAAGTCGAAACCCTTAAGTATTTTTCCTCTTTACTCTCTTCTGCCATAGCCGAATGCCCTAGTGTCCATTCTTTTTCTTCCTGCCGACTTCTTCATTAAAAGTCGAATCTCTATAGATTTCTTTGAATCATCTTCTCTTTTTGATTTTCGCAAAAAGCTGAAATCTTCTAGGAGTTGCCGAATTCTCTGTGATAGGGTAAGTGCCGATTTCTTCTGTTCTTTTTCTTCTCTTTTGGTTTTTGGAGGCCAAAGCCGAAAGGCTATTGGGATTGGTAAGGTTGACGTTTGATTAATGGTTTGATGTTTTCTTGTTGGGCGACGTCGGGAATTGAAGTAGATCGTCTAGATCTAAAAGCCGAAAATCGCTAGTCTCTAAACTCCATCTCTTTCGGGATTTCAAGGTAAGGGGTTCACTTTAGATTTTCATTAGGTTCTCGTAATCTTAACCCTATGATATGGATTAACAACCATATGTTGTGATAGTAGCAACTGATAAGGTCTTTTGATGGAATCACATGTCGATCAGGCGAAGGAGGGGATTGGATCTGTAAACCCAATCCCTAAGTTTAAGAAACGAGCGGTGTCAGCAGTATGGGATTGGCCACCGGGTTGTGGACCGACTTCAGAACAACACCTTAGGTAGATAGCAGTCGTATCGGCTTCTGATAGTGTTGACATAGAAAGTCTCGTCTTGACTGTAATCAGGTGTGTAGATCTCTAACACACTAATTAATCTGTACTATATATATGTTATGGGCTAAAAGCCGAAAAAAGGCTGTATAAACAGTCAGATTACCCGAAAAGGGTAGGCAAGGGATGCCAGGTACGTAGCCATAGAAACTTCTCTATGTGTATCGATGTATGTAATAATCTGTGATCTTTTAGGTAGTATATTGTTTTGATTCTGCATGGATGTATGCATGGGATGGGGTTAATATGATGAAGGGGAAGAGCATGTTAATAGGTCACTTGGTGATCGGTGGTTAAACCACGAATCGTGAAATTAGGTCACAATAGTGATCGGTGGCTAAGCCACGTTAAATTTATTCCTGATTGTTAGGAATAGGCAGTATGACTATCGATATGATGTGTAGCGGTTGGTGCGTTGATTGTAGAAATCCTCGAGGTGTGTTGGCTGGTACGGGCTGATGTGTAGAGGATGGACTTTTAGGTTGGGTTGGGCCATGTTGCATGTAAATATTTTGTTGCCATTGTGTATAGGCTAAGGCCCATAATGTATTTGTGGGCCTCAAGCCATTTATGTGTTTTCGGGATTTGCACACTGAGTCTTGGTGACTCACCCTTTATTTTCCTTAATTTTTCAGATGAGCAGTAGATCGTGGACATGGGAGCCGAGGCAGACTCGAGGGGCCATCAAGTTTTTATTTCCATAAATTATTTTCGGTTTTCCTTTATGTTTTAATTTTGGGACCATTTATGTAATAAGGCTCCATAGCTTAGGTTATCAATTTATATGTGTTAATGTTTATATTCTGAATTTGTTTTAAAGACTTAATTCTTACAAGTAATGAAATGGGAATTTCAAACACGCTTAACGCAAAGATATGTTTTTGAAAAAAAAACTATAAAGGTTTTCTTCAAATAGCACTTATTTATCAAATACCCACTTAGACAAACTGAGATTTAAAATCCCTTCAAAGAGAAGTTTTCAACTGTTAACCCGTAGCATACCAGATCTGGTCGTGACGTTTGGGCCGGGTTTGGGGTGTTACATTTTGGTATCAGAGCCCGGTTGCAAAACTCGGGCTGTGAAATGGGTCTAGTAGTGTTTTGTAAAATCAATGTGAATTGGAGAAAAATACTTTGGGTTGATATATGGCCTTCAAGTCTACCGGCACCCGATCCACGCAGGTAAGTATTCTAACTCTTGATGTGATATGCATGTTGGGTTTGATGGGCTTGATGGACGTAGACTAGTATGTTAGGCATTAATGGACTTTAGGCTTAGTTTAAACAACTCTTTACATTCATAAGACTTAATCTAGCCAAATATACCCGTGAACAAATCGCTGGGTTAGGGTGTGGCAACAGGCATACGCATGTCTAGGATTAGATTCAGGGAGAGCTTGGTATTTATGCGATCCTAGTGACTCACCTCCTCTTCGTGGGAATCCTACCTGGTGCGTAGTGACTGTTCACCTTAGCCATGAGGACTTGTTGACTGGCCAAAATTTATAATTAAAACCGGAAAGGGACCAGCCACCCTATTTCGCAAAATTACCAAAATACCCTTAATTTGTTAAAATTTCTCAGAATACCCCGGATTTGTAAAACTACCAAAATTTGTGAAATTAATAAAACACCCCCGGTTGGCAAAATTACCAAAATACCTATGTTTTGCAAATTTACTGAAAACCCCTAGATTTACAAAAGTACCCGGTTTGCAAAATAAATCTTCCAAAATACCCCTGCTTTAAAAAAAAATTATTAAATTTCCAAATACCTCTATTTCGAAAAATCACCAAGATACCCTGTAGGACAAAATTACAGAAATACCCCTGGGTAGTGAAATGACGAAAATACCCTTATGTGATGGGTGTGAGTTCATGGATGCTACTTGCATGTTGATGTATGATGGTTGAATGTTTGTGGTTCCTAGAACTAGGAGATACAAACTTGAGATTTAAACCCGTGGATATAATTTCGGATTCGAAAGAACTACTCTTAAAACTACTGTTCATAAGATTGTTCGTGGTTAATTAGTGAAAGAAATTAATAATTCATAAAATTTCTAATCAGGTAAACGCGAATCGGTAGAATGAGTACAAGGGGTCGTGGACGTCCGCCGCGTGGCCGTGGTAGGGGTAGGATGGTCATGTATGAACCAATAGGATCTGGCCATGGGTCAGGAAATGAGATGCCAGCTCTACCAGCTGCGGAGGCCAAATTTCAGGATCAGACGGCCGAAGATGATGCGGTATCTCAGGCGATGTTAAAGGTTTTAGAGAGGGTTGCTGGGACAGGCATGGCCACAGGAGCCCGGAAATCTGTGTCGGAGCGACTTAGAGCTAATGGGGCAGAAGTGTTTAAGGGAATCTCTAGTATAGCCCCGAGTACAGCTGAGTATTGGTTGGAGGCAGTTGAGCGTATAATGGATGATCTGGATTTCACGGAGGAGGAAAAGCTAAAAGGGGTTGTATCTATCCTACGGGACGAAGCTTATCAATGGTGGCTTACGGTTAAGGATGGTTCGGTGTCTAACCATATCACCTGGGATTTCTTCAGAACTGTGTTTCAAAGTAAATACATCGGGACGAGTTATGTGGATGCGCAGCACAGAGCATTTTTGAATCTGGTTCAAGGATGTAGGTCGGTGGCTGCGTATGAGGCAGAATTCTTATGCCTTAGCCGTTATGCTCGAGGGATTGTGGCCACAGATCATGAACGTTGTGTTCGGTTTGAAGATGGCCTGAGGGATGATCTGCGTGTATTAATAGCTCCACAGCGGGAGAGGGAATTTGCTGTGCTTGTGGAAAAAAACTAAGATAGCGGAGGAAGTTAAGCGGACAGAAAAACTGAATCGGGATAGAGATAGGAGTGGAAGTAATAGAAATTTTGGATCATCAGGGGCAACTGGGCGTACTCAGAAAAGGCCTAGGTCAGATGGACCGAGTCAGAATGAGAGACCTACTGCTGCTGGTCCGACACAGAAGTGTGCTCGATGTGGTAAATTCCATGTAGGTGAGTGTTAGGCGGGTAGTAGGAAGTGCTTTAGGTGTGGATCTACGGACCACCAGGTTAGAAACTGTCCGCAGCAATGGGGCAGTGAAGGGCCTACGGGTCAAGGGTATGCTCAGCCAGGAAGAGGAGGTCAACAGCCACAGAGAGGTCGTGGTCCAGCCAGAGGTGGTAACGGTTCCGGTCGGGGTTGTGGAGCACCATGCCAAGGGGCAGGAAACACTGAGGCGAGACAGCCGGGGTTAGTCTATGCTGTCAGACGCCGAGAGGAGGCTGACGCACCGGATGTCATAACCGGTACGTTTTTAATTTTTGGCTTGCCTTACACTGCATTGATTGGCATTGGGTCAACGCATTCATATGTTGCTAATAGGGTGTCTAGAACTTTAAGCGTAGATTCTGAGATTTCCTCTAGGGAGATGACTGTAATTAGCCCATTAGGACACTCGGTGGTGGTAAATAAGCTTTATCGGGAGGTACCTTTAGAAGTTCAGGGAATAGTTTTCCTGACTGATCTGATGGAATTACCGTTCGGGGAGATTGATTTAATCTTAGGTATGGATTGGCTGGTGAGGTATCAAGCTAGTGTAGATTGTGCAGCCAAGCGTTTGGCGCTAAAAACTCCTAAGAGTGGCGAAGTGTTGGTGATAGGTGAAAGGGGGAACTGCTTGTCAAATGTGGTGTCTGCCTTAAGAGCAGAAAGGATGGTGAGAAAATGATGCGAGGCAATCCTAATGTTCGTTCGGGCTCTGGAAGCCAAGGAACTAACTGTCGGGGATGTCAAGACGGTGAAGGAATTTCCTGACATCTTCCCAGAAGAGCTTTCGGAATTACCCTCGGATCGTGAAGTGGAGTTTAGTATCGATCTTCTTCCGGGAATAGTGCCAGTATCTATCGCTCCATACAGAATGGCGCCAAAGGAGTTGGTGGAGTTAAAGGCGTAGATATAGGAGTTGTTGGATCGAGGGTTTATTCGACCAAGTGTGTCGCCTTGGGGAGCGCCGGTGTTATTTGTTAAGAAGAAGGATGGATCAATGCGTATGTGCATTGACTATCAACAATTGAATAAGTTAACCATCAAAAATAGATACCCGTTGCCGAGGATCGATGACTTGTTCGATCAGTTGAAGGGAGCTTCGGTCTTTTCAAAGATAGATCTGAGGTCAAGGTACCATCAGCTTAAGGTCAAGGAGGCGGATATTCATAAGATGGCATTTAGGACTCGCTATGGTCACTACAAATTCATGGTGATGCCATTTGGATTGACCAACGCGCCAGCAGCGTTTATGGACATGATGAACAGAGTGTTCCAACCCTACTTGGATCGATATGTCGTGGTATTTATAGATGACATCCTGGTTTATTCAAAATCGAAAGAGGAGCATGATTCACACCTTTTGGTGGTTCTACAGATTCTGAGGGAGAAGCAGCTATATGCCAAATTCAGTAAGTGTGAATTTTGGCTAAGGGAAGTTACTTTTCTAGGTCACGTTGTGTCGGTAGAGGGGATTAGGGTTGACCCTCAGAAAATTGAGGCAGTGTTGGATTGGAAGCCGCCTAAATTGGTAGCAGAAATTCAGAGTTTTCTTGGTTTAGCTGGGTATTACAGAAGGTTTGTGGAGGGATTTTCATTGATCGCGGCACCGTTGACTAAGTTGTTGCGGAAAGGGGTTCCGTTTGTTTGGTCGGATAAGCAGCAAGAGAGTTTCGAGAGGTTGAAAAGGATCTTGACGGAGGCTCCGATGTTGATTCAGCCGGAGGCTGGAAAGGAGTTCGTGATTTACTGTGATGCTTCACACACGGGACTAAGATGCGTGTTGATGCAAGATGGAAAGGTTGTTGCGTATGCATCTCGGCAGTTAAGATCACACAAAGCAAATTATCCCACCCATGATTTGGAGTTGGCGGCGGTGGTTGTTGCTTTGAAGATCTGGAGACATTATCTGTATGGGGAGAAATCGGTCATTTATACCGATCATAAGAGCTTAAAATACCTGTTGACTCAGGAGGAGTTGAATCTAAGACAAAGCAGGTGGATCGAGTTGTTAAAGGATTATGACTGCTCGATCGAGTACCATCCGGGTAAAGCTAACGTGGTGGCAGATGCCCTGAGTCGTAAGGTAATCTCTGACTTGAGAGCAATGTTTGCTTACCTCAGTTTATACGATAATGGGAGTTTATTAGCCGAACTTCAAGTGAAACCCTCTTGGGTCAGTCAGGTTAACGAGAAGCAGTAGACTGATGAGTTGCTAAAAGGGAAGTTTCAGGTAGGATGAAGTAATGGATCAACAGAATTTAGTGTGAATAAGGAAGGGCTATTATGTTTTCAAGGGAGAGTCTGCATGCTGAAAGACCCTGAGTTGAGGCGTAAGATTTTGTTAGAAGCGCATAGTAGCCCATACGCTATGCACCCTGGAGGGAGTAAGATGTATCGGGATTTGCGAGAACAATTTTGGTGGCCGGGCCTAAAACGAGAGGTGACCGAATTTGTGGGGAAGTGTTTGACCTGTCAGCAGGTAAAGGCCGAACATCAGTTATCATCAGGGTTGTTGCAGCCGGTGAAGATTCCACAATGGAAGTGGGAAAGGATCACAATGGACTTTGTTAGTGGGCTACCTCTCACGCCTACTAAGAAAGATTCGGTCTGGGTGATTGTTGATCGCTTGACGAAGTCTACCCATTTCATACCAGTACGAGTCGATTATTCTCTACAGAAATTGGCTAAGCTATACGTAGCGGAGGTAGTGAGGTTGCACAGAGTACCAGTATCGATCATATCGGACAGGGACCCTAGGTTCACATCACGATTTTGGAAGGCGTTGCATCAAGCGTTGGGCACGAAGTTGGATTTCAGTACAGCGTTCCATCCTTAGACCGATGGTCAGTATGAGCGGGTAATTCAGATCTTGGAGGACATGTTAAGGGGTTGTGTCATTAATTTTAGGGGTAGCTGGGAAGAGTTCTTACCGTTGGTGGAGTTTGCGTACAATAACAGTTACCAGTCTAGTATTCAGATGGCGCCCTACGAAGCATTGTACGGGTGGAGGTGTCGTACTCCTACTTGTTGGACGGAATTAGGGGAACGTCAGATTTTGGGTCCGGAGTTGCTTACCGAGATGGAAGAGAAGGTTGAGTTAATTCGGGCTCGATTAAAGGAAGCCTTAGACAGACATAAGTCCTATGCTGACCTGAAGCGTAAGGACATAGAATTTGCAGTGGGTGACAAGGTTTTCTTGAAAGTGTCGCCATGGAAGAAAGTACTAAGGTTTGGACGGAAGGGTAAGTTAAGTCCCAGATTCATCGGACCATATCGAGTGCTGAAATGAGTAGGACCGGTAGCCTTTCAGCTTGAGCTACCTTCAGAGTTAAGTCAGATTCACAATGTGTTCCATGTCTCTATGCTGAGACGATATCGTTCGGATCCATCTCATGAGATGCCTATGGAGGAAATAAAGGTAAAACCTGACCTATCCTTTGAAGAGGAACTAGTAGAAATCCTGGATCGTGATGTCAAAGTGTTGCGAAGGAAGACGATTCCGTTGGTTAAGGTTCTATGGCGCAATCACAGTTTTGAGGACGCTACTTGGAAACCAGAGGAGACGATGCGGCAACAGTACCCACATCTATTCTGACCAGGTAATTTCGAGGTCGAAATTTCTTTAAGGGGGTAGAACTGTAACATCCTGAATTAATGGGCCTTTGCATTTGATGTGTGTTACGTTTAAATTAGAGTGTTTAATGGGTTCATATTGGGCTCAGGATTGGGCCGAGGCCTTAGTTAAAATTTTCTGTTTGGACACTCTAGTGGAAAGCCAGTTAGCATAGGGCTTAAAAGATATTATTTGTGAAATAAGACACAAAATGGGCTTGTGGCCCAGTGGGCAGAGGCGTTACTTAGGGACTATGAGGTGGCGTGGTAAGCAGTAAGTGAGGTCCAAGGTTCGAGTCGTATTACCCATCTATTTTAATTAATTTTGGCGTCAAGGGAGAGCAGAGTTGGAGTCGGCTAGAATGCTTGAAATTAGGAAGAATAATTGATGGATAATGGGGATAATATGGCTGATAAAGTAACTGATAAAAGGAAGGAAGAGGTGGTGTTATCCATGACACTTGAGGATGAGTGATCAGACGTAGAAAAGGGAGAAAATCTAGGAATTATCCAATGAGCTAGGAGGTGGCCGAATTTCAAACTCTAAGGGGACGGGGAATCGATTTTGATGTGGCTAAGAGGGTGCCGAAATTTCCCTTGTTAATTAATTAGTTTTAGTTTTCAAAAGAGGGCAATTCTAGCTTTTGGTTAGTGTGTGTGCCGAAAATTTGATTAGAAAATAGGGTACTTCTTAATTTCGGCATTTATTCTCATTCTCTTCTCTTAGTTGTTTCTTTTCTCAAAAAGACGAAAACTCCTAAAGTTCCATCTTCTTCTTCATTCTCCGCTAAAGCCGAAACCTCATAGCCTTTCTCCACACCTTTTCCCGATTTCTTCCATAAGCCGAAACCCTTAAGTATTTTTCCTCTTTACTCTCTTCTGCCATAGCCGAATGCCCTAGTGTCCATTCTTTTTCTTCCTGCCGACTTCTTCATTAAAAGCCGAATCTCCATAGATTTCTTTGAATCATCTTCTCTTTTTGATTTTCGCAGCAAGCTGAAATCTTCTAGGAGTTGCCGAATTCTCTGTGATAGGGTAAGTGCAGATTTCTTCTGTTCTTTTTCTTCTCTTCCGGTTTTTGGAGGCCAAAGCCGAAAGGCTATTGGGATTGGTAAGGTTGACGTTTGATTAATGGTTTGATGTTTTCTTGTTGGGCAACGTCGGGAATCGAAGTAGATCATCTAGATCTAAAAGCCAAAAATCGCTAGTCTCTAAACTCCATCTCTTTCAGGATTTCAAGGTAAGGGGTTCTCTTTAGATTTTCGTTAGGTTCTCGTAATCTTAACCCTATGATATGGATTAACAACCATATGTTGTGATGGTAGCAACTGATAAGGTCTTTTAATGGAATCACATGTCGATCAGGCGAATGAGGGGATTGGATCTGTAAACCCAATCCCTAAGTTTAAGAAATGAGCGGTGTCAGCAGTACGGGATTGGCCACCGGGTTGTGGACCAGCTTCAGAATAACACCTTAGGCAGATAGCAGTCGTATCGGCTTCTGATAGTGTCGACATAGAATGTCTCGTCTTGACTGTAATCAGGTGTGTAGATCTCTAACACACTAATTAATCTGTACTATATATATGTTATGGGCTAAAAGCTGGAAAAAAGGCTGTATAGACAGTCGGATTACCCGAAAAGGGTAGGCAAGGGATGCCAGGTACGTAACCATAGAAACTTCTCTATGTGTATCGATGTATGTAATAATCTGTGATCTTTTAGGTAGTATATTGTTTTGATTCTACCTGGATGTATGCATGGGATGAGGTTAATATGATGAAGGGGAAGAGCATGTTAATAGGTCACTTGGTGATCGGTGGTTAAACCACGAATCGTAAAATTAGGTCACAATAGTGACCGGTGGCTAAGCCACGTTAAATTTATTCCTGGTTGTTAGGAATAGGCAGCATGACTGTCGATATGGTGTGTAGCGGTTGGTGCGTTGATTCTATAAATCCCCGATGTGTGTTGTCTGGTACGGGCTGGTGTGTAGAGGATGGACTTTTAGGTTGGGTTGGGCCATGTTGCATGTGAATATTTTGTTTCCATTGTGTATGGGCTAAGGCCCATAATGTGTTTGTGGGCCTCAAGCCATTTATGTGTTTTCGGGATTTGCACACTGAGTCTTGGTGACTCACCCTTTATTTTCCTTAATTTTTCAGATGAGCAGTAGATCGTGGACATGGGAGCCGAGGCAAACTCGAGGGGCATCAAGTTTTTATTTCCATAAATTATTTTCGGTTTTCCTTTAAGTTTTAATTTTGGGACCATTTATGTAATAAGGCTCCATAGCTTAGGTTATCAATTTATATGTGTTAATGTTTATATTTTGAATTTGTTTTAAAGACTTAATTCTTATAAGTAATGAAATGGGAATTTCAAACACGCTTAACGCAAAGATATGTTTTTGAAAAGAAGAAAAAAACTACAAAGGTTTTCTACAAATAGCACTTATTTATCAAATACCCACTTAGACAAACTGAGATTTCAAATCCCTTCAAAGAGAAGTTTTCAACTGTTAACCCGTAGCATACCAGATCTGGTCGTGACGTTTGGGCTGGGTTTGGGGTGTTACAATTAGTATCCCATATTACCGATTGCAAAGTTTACAAAATTAACTCATACCTCCAAAAATTCATATCAAAATAATATACCGAATCTTAATCCATCTATTTAAACTACCACACACATATTCACACTCGAAAGGTCTATCAAAGACTGGTATATGTGGTTACATATCATATATATATATATATATATATATATATACATATTCCAACATTTTGCTTAGCATGATTTAAAAACACATCCATGATCATTATCCAAATAAACTTGCACTTTTACCACAATCAAGATTTGCATAACCTTAAGTTAATAATATAAGATAAGCCATTTTCGAATGGCTATGAACATTATGAAAGTATTATTCAAAATATCAAGCTAGCCTATACATGCCTTGTGCTTAAAATTCAACTTCTAAGAGTACCAAAATAAGTCGATAGTGTGGTTGACTTTGCTGACGATATCCCGAGCCCGTAGCTTGACCAAAATCTATAAAACAGTACATTAAACATAAACTGAGTAAGCTTACTAGCTTAGTAAGTCTCAAGCAATTACGATGCACAATCAAACATTCAAGCATTAACACATACACACACACATATATATATATATCAACTTGTATATGACATTGAATACAATAGTTTACCATATAAATTTCACTAAGGCCGAATGCCATTATTCTTATTTTACATTCGCTAATCACCCATCTTTAGTGTACAACTCCCCAAAGCATTTTAATACCATAAATATTTGCATGTTTCAAAACTATTAACTATGATATGCATTTTAGCCACATGATATTTGTCAAACACATATACAAGCATATCCAACTGTTTTCACATTTAACATTTATACACATGTCCGAATCTCAATAGCATAACCAAGCTTTTACTTCAATATACATATCATGCTCATTATTGATAAATTCAAATGCACACTTAAACACTTCACCAGAAGCTTTGACTACATCACAACTTACTTACTTCGAAAGGGTATATATATTAACTTACCTTATTCTGGGTATCTAGGCAAGAACTTATACTTACCCGAACATTTATCTTATTGGAGTAGCTACGTTCCACCTTGTAAATATTTCATGACTTCTTTAATTAAATATGTCACCGGCATTAAGCCTGCTAGGCATCAAAACTTGATATAATTCACCGGCACGAGGCCTGCTAGGCATTAAGCCTGATATAGATCACCGGCACAGGGCCTGCTAGGCTTGAAGCCCGAATAATAACATAATTAACCATTCCATGCACCTTTATTAATGCTAACATCACAACCATCTCATATAATTCACATTACCTTCACACATCAAACCGAACTTACTTATTCACATTACATTAAACAAAATAAAGTCAATCCAATATAACACCCCCACATTCGGCTATCTCATGTATTTATGCTTAAAGTTTCCAAGTTTCATCATTTACTATATTCTTAAATAATTCTTTGACATATATTTGCTTAAGGACTTACCTCGACTATCGACGAACAACGTAGACCAGCTATTCGATAACCTTCGCCTTTCCCCGATCCAAATCCATTTTTCTTTGTTCTTGATCTAAACTCATTAAAATTCAGCTCATTCAAGTACATTTCATCTCAATTTAGTCCCAAAACACATAAACAGACAAATTACCATTTTACCCCTAATGTTTCACATTTTTACAATTTAGTCCTATTTGCACAAAACACAAAATACACAAAATTTCATTACAACACCTAAGGGATGAATGTTCATAGGGACCATACTAGTCCAAAATACTCAAAATTTTTGTCTTTGCAATTTAGCCCAAAATACTCAAATTCACTAAAATTTCCAATACAAAACATGCTAATCTTTAACATATCTTTAATATAAAACCATCAAACATCAAAAAACACAAGAACATATCAATGGCCGAACATCATTCATGAGTTTATATCAAAATTTTAGCATGGGTCAACTAATACTCTAAGCAACGATCTCAAAAACGTAAAAATCAACAAAAACCGAGCTAAAATTCATACCTAATTAAGCCAAATGGTTGCCGAAAATCAAAGCTTCTCTAACCCCTTTTCTTTAGCTAACATTCGGCCATGAGAGAAGTAAAGATGATAGAGGTTTTGTTTTAGTAAATTATAACATATATTATTTATTTATCAAATTACCATACTAACCTTTTAATAATAAAATTCATAACATAAATCATAAGGTCATTTAAGACCATTACCGCCCACTATCATGAAAAATGGGCTAATTTCCCTTTTAATACCCCATATTAAAAAGCCACCATCAATTTAGCACATTTCACTATAGTTTGCAACTTTTACATTTTACGCGATTAAGTCCTTTTTGTCAAATTAAACACACTAACGATTAAATTTTTCTACGAAACTTTCGCACACATTAATTCACATATAATAAGCACAGAATATATAATTTAAAAATATCTCGAACTCGGATTCGTGGTCCCGAAACCACCGTTCCGATTAGGGCCAAATTCGGACTGTTACAACACGGGCATGTGGCACAAGTCAGAGAGCACCCTAAATCGAACACGACCTGTAGCACGGGCGTGTCTAAGGGTTACACGAGTGTGTCCCTTAGACCACACGAGCGTGTGAGCCCTGTAACATGAAAATTTTTTCTAAGTCTTGTAAAATTTTCTAAGGTTATCAGTGTAGTCCCAAACCACTTCTGAAGCATGTATTGAGCCTCGTAGGCTTGTTTTAGGGACGATATGAATGTTTATGAAAAGTTTTAATTTGAATAGAAATTTATGACTTGGAAATGTATGTTTGCTTGTGTTTATGTCTGATAATACGTCGTACCCTATTCCGGCGCTGAATACGGATAAGGGTGTTACATTTAGTGGTATCAGAGCTATGGTTTAGGTGATTCTTGGACTAACGTAGTGTATGTGAGTCTAGCTATACATGTCATATATAACCTGTGATAGTGTGATATCTCCCAACTCTGATGAAATTATTTTGTTGAGGCAGATATGCTTTCCAATCGAGCTATTTTTGAAAATGCTAAAAGTGATACTAAGATATTTGAAAATGTGTTTGTGATGAGTCGAAACTTGGAAAGGTATGAATAAGAGTTCATGATATGTATGTGATGATGTAAAAAATGAAATAATCATAAGTTGAGAAATATGGATAAAATGTCATTGTTCCAGATAAAATGTTTTAAATGTTGCAAAAAGGATTTAGCCCAGAAGGGTAATCTTGAATTAAGCACTCTCGAGCATAAGTTATGAAATGGATTTAGCCTAGACGGGTAATCTAGAGTAAGCCCTTTAGAGCATACGTTACTGAAAGGATTTAGCCTAGACTGGCAATCCTGTTATATCATATGTGACTCGAGAGTGTGCTCTATGAATATGTGCCAAAAGGGGCACTTTTGAATATGAATTGACGAATTGTTGACATGCTGTAACACCCTGAAAATTCGAGTATATTTATTTTCATTGTGTGCTTTGAATAATTATTCTAGAAGGTGGAATTTCTTTATTTATTTTTGTGTTTAGTATAGTCCTGAAGAAGAATTTAAAATTTATTGGGATGGAATAATATTAATTTTGAGAATTTATGGAAGTGAATTAAGTGGCTATGACACATAAATTAATTTAAGTGTCAAAGTGAAGCATAAGATGAGTTAATGGCCAAGTGGTGTTGGCGCATGAGCTAGTGCATGAGGGTGAAGGTTCGAATCCCTTAAATAACAATTAGGTGGCTTTTATTTTTGGTTTTCCTAGCATGTGTCGGCCAAGCTTATTTATGGAAAGAGTTGACCATGTTATTTTTGGTTAGTATATCAAGGGAATAAGGAAATAGTTAACTTAAGGAAGGGAATCAAGAAAATAAGGAAAGTTGTAAAGATATGAGGCAAGAATCAAGGAATTGTTTATGGAAACAATATCTTGGCCAATAGACCATGCATATGGATGGCAATATGGCTAGGGGGGAGCCGAATTTTTGGTGATAGTTTGGCTAGGAATTTTAGTCTTTTGTTTTGGTCATTTTCTTAGTTTTTGGCATAGTTTTGCAAATTCTCTCAACCTCTCTCCCTTGGCCGAATTTGTGCATTTGGTAAGCCTTGATTCTTTTTATCAATTGGTTATTTTCCTTTTCACTTTAGTGTCAATTTTGTTTCACTTTAGTGTCAATTTTGTGCCTTTCTCTTTGTGCCGATTTTGCCAATACCTAAAAGGCTTTTCTTTTCTTTTCTTTTTACCATTGCCGAATATACACCTATCTTAAAGCTCATCTCTTTCATTCTTTTCTTCTCCATTCTCTTTGAAAAATCAAAACAATATCATCATTATTCTTCTCTCTTTTTCTTTCTTTTCACTCATAATTTCTTTCTTTTTCTCCAATGGCCGAATATTAGTGTACCTTAACCGAACCATTTTCTCTTTTTCTTTGATTCTTCATAGCCGAATCCTTCATCAATCAATACCATTCTAAATCCTTTCTTTTCGACGTGGAAAATAGGTAAGAGATTCTTTTCGTTTCGATTAGTTAATAGTGGTTATGGCCGAATATTGATGTTGGTTTGAAGGCTTTATTAGATCAAAATAAACGTTCATTCTATTAACGTTTATTTTGTTATACCTTAGTGCGATAACGGAAGTTTGGAAATCAAGAAGTCGTGGGTGACACAAATCGTTGGAATCGATTTTTGTGGTAAGGAAATCACATCTTTAAAACCTTAGAATTATTTCGAAATTATGTTAGATTGGATTAATGTTCCTTTGTCTTTGAAGACATTCAAAATAGGGAAGAAAGGGGCGGTGTTTAGTCTTCGGAAGAGGGGAGGTTCTGTTATTCCCCCTAAGTACAAGCAAAGGACTATTTCGGGAATTCGGGATTTTCCACCGGGTTGCGGACGTTCAACCGAGGAAAATCAACTGTTCGAAGTCGTTCGTACTCCCGAACCATTATTCGTTCGTGGATTCGATTCGGTTAGCGAACCATCAATCGGGGAGAAATCGCAAGTAGAAGTACTACGGAAATCCGAGGGTAAATTCTAGATCGCTATATTTAGACCGATTTTATTATTAGATTATAGTGTTCTAATTATCGCGATACGTATAGGTGTTGAAGAGCGAGAAAGTGTAGTTCTCTCAATAACCAGGTGTGTAACTTCACACTCATTTTCGGGTTAGACATCAAGTTGTGAGTACTGTGCTAAAATCGTAAAAAATAGTAAAAACGGGAAAAATACGTAGTAATTCATATTTTTGAGTAAATGCATGAAAACGGTTAAAATCGAGAAAAATCCAAAAAAAAAACTGCTAGTTCGATAAATTGGGCCAAAATACTCTAGTTCGATAAATTGGGCCAAAATACTCTAGTTCGATAAATGGGCCAAAGCCCACTAATCTGTTAAATGGGCAAATTGCTAAATTATTGTTTTTATGGGCCAAATGAAATGATTAATGATAAACCCACCGATGTTATGGATTAATTGAAAATTTGTTATATGACTATATTTTGTTATACACGTATGATTGCATGGGGTGGGATATATGAAGAGAAGAATGGCCAGTCGCCAAAAATCTAGTTCGGTGGTTCTGCCACAATTCGGCTCAATGCCTCTAGTTCGGTGGCTCTGCCACAAATTCGGCTAAATGCCTCTAGTTCGGTGACAATGTCACAATCTAGTTCGGTAGTGCACTACAAAATTATTTAAAGGCTTAAAGCCTATAATTGGTGTGTTTGGCGGGGTGGGTTGACTTGATCCCCACAGGTGTGTTGGTTGGTACGGGGGTGTTAGCGGATGGATATTAGGTTGGTTTGGGAAATTTCATTTTTTTTTTACATGCATTTTAAATTATGTTATTTCATTTTATGTTATATTGTTGAAATCTGTAAATGGGCTCAAGCCCAGCATGATATCTTGACGATCTGGCCCAATAATGGTGGTAAGTGAGTTGCACACTGAGTTCTTTGTAACTCACCCAATTTTATTAACCATTTCAGGTAATGGAAATTGACGTGGACTTGGGCCGGAGATGACTTGGTGGAAGCCATACTACAAACTTGGGTTTTTATAAACTATGACTTTATTTAAATTATTATCTTAAATTTCTGTTATGGGTTTGATGTAATAAGGCCTCTAGTTACATTTTTATAAATTTTATTGTGTGGATGGTTTAAATTTTATTTACAAACTTTTAATATGGTTTTATCATAAATATGTTAAGTTTTCTTAAAAACATTGGTTTTATAAAAATTTTTGGACACTTTAACTATTTTAAATTCTTTCAAAGTTCTTTAAACTATCTTAAGATTTTGGCATTTATATTTTGACGATAAGTTTTCAAACAAGTATTTTCTCGAAACATCAAATTTCAAATCCTCGAACTTAATTTTATTAAACTCTATTTTCAAAAAGTTTTTGTAGCACTATATTATCTTAACCACTTGAAAATAAACGAATGTATGATTGGTGTGACAAACCAAATCTCGTCTAAACGCATAGACCGGGTTTGGGTTGTTACACATGCATACCTTGAGTATACTAATCGAGTATCCATCGAAATTACAATAGTTCAATGGGAATTATTCTTGAAATAAGGTGAAAAGAAATGAAAGTTTATATTGTGATAAGCTCATCTATGTTTATTTGGCATTCATATGATGTTATGTGCCTAATTTGTTTGATTAAGTGAATGTGATAAGTAAACTTACTCAAATTAATGGAATGTATGTTTAAGTACACTTGTTTGAATAAAGGTAATCGGAAAGTTTGTGTGACATAAATATGTATGTTAATTAGCTTGAAGTGAATTACATGATTGTGAAGATATTATGTTGATGATGAATGCTAAGTGATATGTGTGTATTTATGAGAGTTGAGTTAGAGGCTTTACGACCTCACCCCCTTACCAATATGGTATTTTATAACGAAATTTCACGAGATTTAAGTTGAATGAACTCAGAAGTACGAGACTAAAGAGTTCTATAGTGGAATGACTATAGATGTGGTCAGAGCTAAGAATAGTTTGACAAGTGAATATAGTTTTGGAAAAGATGCCAAGTTATTCTAAAGATCATTCGGGTTTCGCGATGTTACGGTTAAAGAAAAAGTTAATCTCGGCCAATCGACTCATTCAAGTATGATGTTTAAAGTATGTATTTGCTGGAATTTCTTCCGGATTGATTTTCGTTAGTGAATGGAATAATACGGGATTAGTGATGACAGAATTAGTCATAAGAACGATATTTGAATCATAAAGATGTCTGAGTGTAACAGTTGTAATTGAATAGATTATGATGATCTCTCCTGGGTATTTTATGTACTCATTTATCCTCAGAGATATATGTGATTGTTCATTTTCTGATGAAATTCTTATCGTATGAGAATGCTAGCTGCTTATAATGTTAGATGAGAGCATTATTGATCTGGTTGGTTGATGAGCAACATTTCTTATCTCCTTGTGGGGTTCTATTCTATTATGTTTGGAATAAAAGTTGTAAGTGAAAATTTATGTGAAGCTATTCTTCTATTTCTACTGGATGTTGTTTTGTTTTGTTTATATATTTGGAAAATATATTATCTCTGTTACAATTGATTCCAAAGCGTATAAGCATTGTTTTTCTTTTGGTTTTCTCTAAGGAATCATCAAAATCTTTATTATTTTCTTAAGAGTTATATTCTTGGACTTCTAGTATGATATCGTATTTTGGATTTCTTTATCTCAATTTTCTTATCATCCTTATTTCGTAAATCATCAATCATGGCTCATCTTTAAAGTGTGTTCTTTGGCTTGTGATAACTATGTCTATTATGGTTGTATTTTTGGTTCGAACATAGGAACGTGGTGATTTTGGTATCAGGATTTCTCTAATTTTCGTGAAAGGAATTGACATCGACAAAGGTATAGATCGTGTGTAACAGTCCGGTTTAGACCCTAGTCAGAATAGTGGTTTCAGGACCACAAATTCGAGTCGGGAAAATATTTTAATATTATTTTCCATGTCTGCATTATATGATTAAGCATGTGTGAAAGTTTTGTGATTTAATTTATTTGTTTGGGTGTGTAATTGGATAAAAGGATCTAATTGTGAAAGATGCAAATTTTGCATGCTATATGAAAAGATATCTATTTGACATGGCTTTATAAATATGAGGTCCTTATAATGCAATTGGACCATTTGAATTATGGATGGACATTAATGCCATATGTTAGTGGAAATTTAATGTTTATAATAAAGGTTAATTTAGTAATTTAGAAATTACATGTAATTAAATAAAACAAAAGGCTAAAATAAGCCATATATTTGTGTTCATCCTGTCGAATTGAGAAACAAAAATAGGGTTCTTAAGCTTTCAAATATTTGGCACACACTTCGGCTAAATCAAGGTATGTTTTGGTTTTGGTTTTTGATAAATTTTATGTTTTTGAGATCGTTGCTATGAAAACTACAAAACCCATGCTTAAATTTTGTGAATTGATGATGATTTTGAAATGTGCCATTGATGAATTCATGAGCTTTGTGATGTTTGGTGATGAAATATGAAATATATGTGTTAGATTAACATGTTTTGTCTTTGGATTTTTGATGAATTTGAGTAATTTGGACTAAATTGTGAAAATAATATTTTGAAGGACTAAAATGTGAAATAAATGAAATATATGGGCTTATATGAAGCATGTGAATATTCGGCCAAGCATGGGTAATATGAAATTATGTGTATTTTGTGATTTTGTGAAATAGAGACTTAAATGTCAAAATGTGAAAATATGAGGGCTAAATTATAAATTGCCCCAAATGTGTGTTTTTGGATTGAATTGAATGATTTGGTGAAGAAAAGAGTTAAATTTGAATATGTATAGATCAAGAACAGAAGAAAATGGATTTAGGCCAAGGAAAGTTGAAAGTGATCGAGTAGTCAAATCCGTCTGTTTATCCGAATCCGAGGTAAGTCTATATACAAATAAATGTATTTGAATTGATTTATTTATATTTGTATAAATTTGAATTATAATGAAAGATTACGAATGATAAGCATTCGAGAGTCGAGATAATATCGACAAGGTGTCAAAGTCTGAGAAGTCTCGTACGAACCCTAGGAATAGATAGGATCCATATGTCATGACATAGGTTTCTGATATGAGACATCGTATAAGACCACGTCTGGGACGTTGGCATCGATTTGAGATTCACATGTAAGACCATGTCTGGGACATTAGCATCGTATTGATTCGTGTAAGACCCTGTCTGGGACAATGGCATCGATATTTGGTTACTTGTAAGACCACGTCTGGGACGTTGGCATTGTACGATAATTCCGAGTATTTCGAGTATCCTATTTGATTCTGAATGGTTCAACGGGCAATTCCGAAAAATGAAAGACATTGTGAAATGTAGAACTGAATCAGGTACGTTTGAAATGTACACTATATATGTGTATGAAAGGTAAGTATATATATGTATATATATATATGAACTTACCTAGATAAAGAATGTACATGGATATGATGAGATTAAATGTGATATATGTGAAAATGTGCTATGATCAAATGAGGTATTTGGAGACATAATCTTGTTGGTAAGAAATGGTTAACAAATGAGCCAAGGATGAATTAAGAATTTGCAATTGAAATTGATGTTATCCCGGTCGCATCATGTTTCGACACAACTCGCCGACCTCAGAATTGGCCTAAACTTGAAGGGCCCAAGTGCAAGATGAAAACATCTCATAGACCTGATTGATTATTGGGCCAATGTTTTAAGGACTTTTTAATTTAATATAGTTTTATTTAAATTAATAAGTTTGCATATTTTTAATTTTAGATTTGCACTTTGTGTGTTCTGCATTTAATAAAGTCTTGCATTAAGTAACTCATTGTTCATTTAGTTTGCTTTTCAAACCATGCATTTAAGCATCTTAGTTTAATAAATGAGTTGCCGGACATTTATTCAACTCATCTTAGTTTAATTGATAAGTGTTTTTGTTGAACTTTATTTAATAAGTATTGCTCTTAATTAATCTAGTTCCTAGGATTATTTATTGATGCATGAGTTAAGTTTATTTAATTATGCTTCTTTAATTAACTAGTTGCTGGAATAATTGATGCATATGTTTTAGTTCTTTTACTTAAATGTGTGTTATGTTTAATAAGTGTTTACATGTGTTTAATAAGCTCATTTGAATGTGTTTATTGCAGGAGTCTTTTCAAGTCATAATCGTCACATTTCAAGGTTGTTACAACTTAATTGAAGTGACTTTTCAAGTGCTTTTTGGTTACAAAAGAAGGAGCTGTTACAAAGGAGGAGTCTTTTCAAGTCATAATCGTTACATTTCAAGGCTGTTACAACTTAATTGAAGTGACTTTTCAAGTGCTTTTTGGTTACAAAAGAAGGAGTTGTTACAAATGAGGTTTATACATTATTTAAGGAGGTTTTAAGGAGCATTTTATCATCCATTTAATTTCAGCAGCAATCTTTTCAACTCCGAGCCCGTTTTTCCCATTTCAAAGGTTAATTCAAGCATTCAAATACCATTAAGGAGCTGGTTAATAAGTTGGTGTCTTTTCGGCTAGCCAAGGGACAACTCAAGAGACATTTTAAGCATTCAAGGATGATCATTCAAGCTGAATTAAAGTGAATTCAAGCATGGAGTAAACTGTTACAAGAATATCAAGAGTCTTAAGTTTAATTCCAGTTTTTAATTAGCACATTAAGATATGACCTTTCAGCTAGCTTTTCTAACACTATAAATAGGTGAAATCAGCCTTTATAAAGGGACTTTAGAACTTTGGAATTTTTGAACTTTGATAAAACTTTATGAACTTTTGTTCTTGTGAGGTTTTCCCTCTCATATTTGTGTGAGCCTCTAATTGACTTATCTAGTGTGCTAGTGGCGTCAATCGAACTCCTTCCAAACTTATCACCAACCTGGTATGGCGTTCATCCATTCAATTATACCTTCGGTTCTTACTTCGCTAAGTAACAGGTTGAGGTCCATCGACTATTTCCATCCTTCCCCTTAAGCCATATAAGTCCCGGGGTGACACTACGATATAGTGTCGAATCGATCTTGCTGCTTAAGTCCGTTTTCTATATCCACCGTTTATCCCAAACTATCTATCTTTATTTTATTTCTTAAACCGAGCCTATTACATTTCATACTAAAGCCATCTTTCATCTCCAAACCACTTCTTTAGCTTCCACATATTTTCCACCAAACTTACAATTTCAACGCACCGAACAATCTCCTCGTCGACGATAAGGCAAACAAATGAAACGACTCGATTAACCCGGGCCGGATCACATCAGAAATATATATGTATGAATGATCTTGTGTTCGATATGATAATTAATGTTTATATGTTAAGTTTATTAGTATATGGCTTACTAAGCTTTTGAAAGCTTACTTTGTGTGTGTTTGCTTTGTTTTATAGATCGTTAAAGCTACGAGAGGCTCGGGGATCTTTGTTGATCGTCATCACACTATCCAATCACATTTTGGTACTCTATGATCATGTAAATATTAAGTATAGCATGTATAGGCTAGTCACTTTGAAATATGTTTGAGATATGTATATAGCCATGTGATATTGCTAGATAAATGGTTGTGATATGAATGAGTAGTCATGTTATATGATGCTTTGTTTGGTATGGCTTAATGACTAATGAAATGGTCAAAGTAAAGGTAAGCTTATTAATGCAAAGTTTGTATATTATTGATGAGTAGATGTCATATTGTAGTGGTAAGTTGTAGATGATTTATGTTTAGAAATGCTTGTGAATAAGTTGAACTAAATGGCATATAAGTTGGTATGTTTGAAATGTACTTGAATTAGTTGAAAAGAAGTCCATTTGGTATGTTTTTGGTTGCCAATTGTGTTTGGAATAATGCTTGTATGTGCTTGTAAGAATGACCCAAAGTGTGGGTGGCATTTTGGCCTTGCAAATGGCCTATAATTGCCCACACGGTTGAGCACACAGGCGTGTGGCTCGACCGTGTCCTTCATGGTTGTATTTCAAAAACAAGTCAGGCTCGACCACAGGCTGGACACACGGGCGTGTGATTGGCTGTGTGGTGCAAGTCAGTAGCGACCACGGATGAGGCACACGGACATGTCCACGGCCGTGTGAACAAGTTAGTATGTATGCCCTATTTTGACACGGCTTAGACACACGGGCGTGTCTGAGGCCGTGGGAGGCACACGGCCTACCCACACGGGCGTGTGACCTCTGTAACTTTGAAAAATTTTTAAATTTCTAAAAATTTCTATATGTATTCAGTTTAGTCCCGGCCCCTTTCTAAAGCATGTTTAAGGTCTCGTAGACCTAATTAAGGGACACTTTGATTTGATTCGTTGATTATATTATGAAATGTCTGTAAAAGGTTCCGTTTTGTCTAGTAATACCTTTAACCTTAAACCAGCGATGGTTACGGGTTAGGGGTGTTACATAGTGGAAGCTAAAGCTCAAATGGTACGATGGTTTTCTTTTCTCAGGTAAGTTTGATTAAGGTCAATGAGTTCAATTAGAATATTTTGTTTCCTTGAGTTAAGGCAGTTGTAAAGATCTTTGACTAGCATCTGAGGAAATTTTGAAAGATTGTATGTTTAAGTTGTTCTAAAAACATAAAGAATGGAGTATTTTGATATGATATTATTTGATAGTTAAGATCGAATCAGTTGTTTTTATTTGATCAAGCTGGTTAGTTGAAAGGTAAATTGAGTTATATGGATTTAAGTTTATCCTCAGGTAAGAGGACAAAATCTTGTACATTCATGGGTAAATTGACGAACAGTCTGAATGAAGAATTTATATTCAAAAAGGGACGTGATACAAGGACATACCTATTAGATCAGTTCTAATTGGATGATATTATTATGAGTTAAAGTTGTTTTGATTGATAAAGTTATCACATTTGTGAAAGTTTAAATGGTATGTTAAGTATTAGCAAAGTTGAAAATAGTTGAAGGTATTGTTAACCGAAGCACTGACTCTGGGTCTAGTTTAAATTGAGTAAAGAATTTGTGATTTTTTTTCAGCTATGCACTATCGAACGGATTGGAATGTGTTTTAATACAAGAATGTAAAGTGATAGTTTATGCTTTAAGATGGTTAAAGTCACAAGAAAGGAATTGTCTGACGGGTGATTTAAAGTCGGCCACTTTTTATGTCTGTGTTGAGAATTTGATGAAATCGGTTGTCCGACAAAAATTTCATATGTTTCTTAATCCCAAGAGTTTAAAGTATCTAATGTCATAGAAGGATCTGAATTTAAAATAGCATAGATGGCTTGAACTATTGAAAGATTGTGAGCAGTTATTGATTAACCTTTAGGAAAGTAGGTATAGTTACAGATGTTTGAATGGAAAACCTTTAATTTTTTTTGAGTATTGGATACATGATTAATCTTATTTGATGTTAATCTAAATCTAGATAAATTAGAAGTTAAAGCGGTGTTTTCTTTGCAAGATTGAGAACCTCAGGAATGTGATAGTGAGTGGCAAATTAAATGAGTACTGTGTGACACGACTTTTGATTTTGAATTTCAGGTCGAACCTGATGACTGTTATCATTATTCCAAGATAGAATTTGTGCACTAAGTAATTGTAACATCCTAAAACTGGGCCTAGTAGGATTGGGCCCAATGGGCCTTGGGAGTAGTAGCGTTTAAAATTTTTGAGAACAAGAGAATGGCACTAAGGAAAGTTGGACCTATTAGGTGAGTGATTTTGGAAGGTTAGGGGGCTTCTATGAAGTCCCGGGATCAAACTTGGGCTTTAGGAAAATTTTGGTTTTAGATGAATAAAACACTAGAAAGTTGGTAGGTAGGCTGTAAGAATAAAATGTGGAGAAAAATAACACAAGTGGAGTGTGTGGTGTAGTGGCAAAGTGATGCCACATAAGAGACAAGAGGGTGACACCACAAGGAATGAAGGAGGTCCAAGGTTCAAGTCTTGGCTCTTGCATTTTAGTTTTCTTTTTAAATGGACTTTAGAATTTGGCTATAGATTTAAATTTAGTTGTGCATGGTTTAAGACACAAGAGGAGCTTGTGGCCAAGTGGTTAGCGGCGTGGATTATGTTGCAAGGGAGCCTGGGTTCGAATCTCATGACAAGCAATGGAGTATTTATTTTGCGGATTGGACGAGAAGAGTTTGAGTTGGATTTAAACTCTGCTAGCCGAGGGATCCCACATCGGAAAGATATAACGAAGGAAGGTGAGAAGCTAGCTATATATAGAGCATTCTATGAGGAGAGTTAATATACCTTGGTGGGCGTTGGGCATAGGAGCTTTCGGAGCGCGGTTTAGCAGCTTCAGAATTCCTATCAGCTGTGTACTCTCTCTACTCTAGTTGTAGAGCGGCAAATGCCGAAATGCTGGTCACCCGGCGATAGTAGCCATACGAGCGTGCGAGCGCACGTGTGGGGGCTTCGACGCGATAGTTGAGGCCATCAGTAGTATTCTTGTGGGTTGAGGCTGCTTGGGCCACGATGGGCCGAAGCGGGCCTAATAGGCCCGTGGGCCCAATTGAATAAAATGTGTGATGGTGTAGTATATAGTGAACTAGACTAGGTGAATCTCATATACGTGGCTAGATTTGTATTAGGTGGGCCACACGAGCGTGTGGGCCCAAATGGGTCGAAATAGGATTTTAGGCCCAATAGTCTGGTACGACCGGAAATGGTAGTTGAGTCGCTGGAGGCGACATTAGGCCTTTGGGAAAGGCTATCGCAGGTGCAAAATTACTGAAATACCCTCGATGGGTAAAATGACCGATATGCCCCTGAAGGGTAAAATGACGAAAACGCCCCTGCATGTTATATGATTATTCTTGTATGTGATTTATGATTGTTATCGTATGATTATTATTTTATGTTGCATTCATGTGTTATTATGTTGCATGGGGATGGGATTATTAATACAGAGGAAGTGCTAATAGGATCACATGGTCGCTTGACGATTGTGGATCCACCGAAGGCTTTTTAGCCACCGAGCAGCCATGCTGCACCGATAAGTTAGTGTCGCAACTAGTGCTACATAAGGAGTGTAGGGATGGGTGGGTCGATTAAATCCCCACAGGAGTGCGGGTTGGACAGGAGACGGAGTGCAGGGTTGGTATGGGCATTAATGCATTTCATATGTGGTTTTTAACATTGAGATGGGCTTAGGCCCAGATAAATATGATTTGTGACATTTATGGGTTAAGCCCCAGTTGAGGCTTTTATGGGCTAAGGCCCAATTGCCACTGTTACTGAAATGGGCTCCGGCCCGAACTGTTGTGATTCATGTTCTGACTGATGAGGGTTGTGCACACTGAGTTTTCGTAAACTCACCCCCCTCTTTTTAATATTTTTCTCAGGAAATCCTCAGTAGGCGGTTCGACGTGCTGGAGGACTCGGAGGTGGCCACACTACAAGCAGCTTTGGGTGTCAGTATTCTACTCTACTTGTTTAAACTGTTTTCTTTATTTTGGGTTAGTATTTTGTAATAAGGCCTCTCCTGAATTCCGGTTTTAGTTTTGGATTTTTAGTTTATTATGTTTTAAATCTGCTAAACTTTGAATCACGGTTTTCCAAAATAATATCTGCTTTCAAAATACTACGCTTTCGCAAATAGGTTGTAAACATCACGTTTCCATAAGTCAGTCATTTTAATTAAGCTTCCGCAACAAACAAAGTTTATTTTTTAAAGGTAATAACGTTTTAATAAATGTCGATTAATAATAAACAAATGCAAACTGGGATTTTAGTTTTTAATGTCAAGAAAGGTTTTCAATTGGAACCATGGCTTCTTGAAAAGCACCCCAATGTGACACGCCAAATTCGGGTCTAACTTCTAGGCCGGGTTTAGGGTGTTACAATAATTCAAAGCTTATGCAGAAAATTTTGTACGAAGCTCAGTAGTAGCTCGTTTGTTCATTCAGGGAGTGATAAAATGTACAGTTCTTTGAAATAGATGTTCTGGTGATCGGGTATGTAAAATGATAGATTAGTTGAGTTATATGTTTCAGATACTATCCGATCAAAAATCGTACAGAAAGTAAAAGTTATTCGTGGCAGTTTAGAATCCACTTCAGATTGTTAGAAAATGTATGTAAATTTGAAACATGATGATATGAAATTTCCGTTCAGCGATAGCATGCTTCCGAAAGTATTGCCCTGGAAAAAGATTCAAAAATGTGTTTTGTGTATCTATGTTGCAATCGTATCGATTGGACTCTTTGAGTATGAATTCTCCGATAGGGATTAAGATTCAGCTGATGTGTTGTATAACAAAGAATCGATCGGAATTTTGACACGAGAGATTACAGTTGGGAAATAAAAGCAAAGCCTTAGTGAAGGTTCTTTGGCAGTGTCACGAGACAGAGGAGTCTACGTGGAAATCAAACTTATTTTCCAGTAAGATTTTCGGGGACGAAAATCCCTAAAGGGGGGAGAGTTGTAACAACCTGATTTTGGTTCTAGTCGGAACTGTGGTTTTGGGACCACAAATTCGACACAGAGAAATTCACCTTTTATTATATTTTTATGGTCTACAGTTTTATGGAATGATTTCATGAAAATATCGTTCAAAAAATTTGACGTTTGGGCACTCAATTTAGTTAAAAGGACTAAATTACAAAAAGTGCAAAACTTGAATTCTATATGCTAAAGGTGTCCAATTGCTATGAAATTTTAAATTAGAGGTCCTTAAATGGTAATTAGACCATTGGTTAAGTTGGTGGAAAAAAATGGACATGGTTTGGTATGTTTCTAAAGTTTTTCATTAAGGGCATTTTAGTAATTTGGTTATTAAAATGAATTAATAATCAAATTAAAAGCCAATTTTTGCTCATCTTCTTCCCCTTGGCCAAATTTTACATGGAGAAGACATGGCTAGGGTTTTTCAAGCTTCCAAGCTCGATTATCAAGGAAAATGTGGTTCGGGCGAGAACGTGGGAAAAACGAGTATTTAACGATTTAGTCCTTTTTGCCATTTCTATGCCTAGGTAAGTTCGTATGTTTAATAAGCATTAAATTATATATGTATAAATTCTTAATTGATATAATTGTGGTAAATGTTATATTATTGAAATAAAATGTGAATGCTATTGAGTATGATACTACGGAAGTGACCGACAGAGATTCAGTACAGCGAAAGTCCCGGTTGAACCTTAAGAATAGATAGGATATAAATGTCATGACATTAGGGTTACTGAGACTACGGGTAAGACCATATCTAGGATATGGCATCGATATGAGATTTTGTGTCAAACCATATCTGGGATAAGGCATCGATATGAGACTTCGTGTAAGACCATAGATGGGCTATTGGCATCGATACGAGATTACATGTAAGACCATATCTGGGATATGGCATTGGTACGGTACTATGTGTACGAGATCCCCGAGTATCCTTTAGTATTCCAAATGATTCAACGGGTATGTCAAAGACTAGAAAGTATGTGATTATGTTACGAGTTGGTACAGGTATGTACGTAAAGTTTATAAGCATTGACTTCATGAAATTGTGAGTTCATGATTTCCATGAGAATGTTTTTGTGAAACCTTGTGATTTTTGGTCTATACTTGTGATGTATGAAATACATGGTAAATTCGATTAATGATTTTGGATTGGCTTTTGGGCCAAATTGAGTTATGATGTCGTATGTTTTATTCACAAAATTTGTGATTTATTCGATATGAGAAAAAGGGAAGATTGGCATAATTGCTTGTTGAAATGGTTATGGAAGTATGGGAATATAAGAGTCTAGGCAATTGAAAGATATTAAGACATATGCTTGGAAACATGAGTACACATAATTAATATGCACGTTTACCATGAGGGTTGAAATGATTTATTATTTGCTATATTATGTTACAAAAGAGAGATAATGGTTGTTAGGCTAATGCCAAGATATCTTAAATTATGCTTATAAGTTGATAGAGTGAATATTATGATTGAATAAGAACTATAACTGTGAGAGTAATAATTATTATTTTACGTTTATATTGTTGGACTCGATAACAAATTGGTAAGAGTTGCTTATTATTTTCTACGAACTTACTAAGCTATATATATAGCTTACCCCCTTCTCTTCCAATGTCTTTTAGGGTTATTGAGCTAGCTCGTCTTGGAGATCGTTGGAGATCCTATCACACTATCAAGCTATCATTTTGGGTATAAGTGAATTGAAGTATTTTAAGTCTATGGCATGTATAGGGACTGTCATTTTGTTAAATGTGTCATTGTGATTGTAGCCAATGTGTTGGCTTGTGATTGTCAAAGGCTTGTTTTGATATTTGGCCATGTAGATTGGTTTATTTGGGTTATTATGGTTGTAAGCCTAAGTATAGATATATATGTGCTAATGTCTCTGGTGATATGAATATGGTATACTTGGTGAATGATAGAAATATGATACAAGAATGTGAAATGTTTGTATATGTGGAATCTTGCATGATTTGGTGTGGAGAGTTTGATGTTCTAAGCATGATAAATAATGGCACGAGAATGACATGTTATTATCTTGGCTGTGGTGGGTTAGTTGCTCTTTTATGCTTGAATTTGTGCCATGTGATGTTGTGCTGATGTGTGCAAGTGAGGGTGGCAAAATGGCTTGGTAAATAGCCTTTATTTTGTCTACACGGGCGTGTGTCTAGGCCGTGTGTGACACACGATCTGTCCCTCGGGCATTTGTTCTGGCCGTGTGTCCCCTGCACCTTAATTGTTGCAAAACAGAATGTCCAGAATTGAGCACACAGGCAGAGACACGGGCGTGTGTCTCAGCCGTGTGTGCTACACAGCCTAGCACACAAGCGTCTGGCACAAGTCAGAGAGCGCCCTAAATCGAGCACGGCCTATAGCACGGGCATGTCCCTTAGACCACACGGGCGTGTGAGCCCTGTAAAATGAAAAAATTTTCTAAGTCTTGTAAAATTTTCTAAAGTTCTCGGTTTAGTCCCGAACCACGTCCAAAGCATGTATTGAGCCTCGTAGGCTCGTTTTAGGGACGATATGAATGTGTATGAAAAGTTTTATTTTGAATGGAAATTTATGACTCAAAAATGTATGTTTGCTTGTGTTTATGTTTGGTAATGCCTCGTACCCTATTCCGGCGCTAAATACGGGTAAGGGGTGTTAATCGTATAACAGGATTACCAGTCTAGGCTAATCCTTTATTTAACGTGTGCTCAGAAGAGCTCAATTAGGATTACCAATCCAGGCTAAATCCTTATTGTAATGTATACTCAAGAGGTATTATATCAGGATTACCCGTCCGGGCTAAATCTTTTTTATAATGAGGTCAATAGGATTACTCGTCCGAGCAAAATACCGCTCGCAACAAATGCAGGACCTCATTCATTTCGGGAAAGCACATATATTCATCGGAATTCAATATTCAAATGGGACTTAACCCCTTTTTCATCATTTCAAGCATGCTTTCAATTTTTCATTATAGAAATCAACTAATTCACATCAATATAAGTCACATTACGTACAAACACAACATTCAATTAACCATATTCACATGCTCAATTAAGTTACACGAACCTACCTCGACACTTGTTCGCGTATAAAATCTACTAATCTGGAACCTTTTCTTTTCCTCGATCCAACCTCAAATTTGTGTTGTCCAGATCAAATTAAGCCATGAAAGTTTCTTCTCTCTCTCCTAGGGTTTCCATGTGTTTTAGGTTGAAGATGACATAAAAATAAGATGATATCTTTTATCATCTTTTAATAAATTTAATTATTTCCAATCCAATGTAGTCCTTGCCCTTTTTCTAAATTTCCATGGATGATTCACCAAAATATCTAGATATTTTTCTTTAATGGTCTAATTACCATATAAGGACATCTAGTTTTGAATTCCATAGCTATTTAATCCTTATAGCTACTAGAATTCAACTTTTGCATTTTATGCTTAGTCCTTCTCGTAATTAAGCACATAATCAGTAAAATTTTCTTATCAGAATTTTCACATGATATTTTGAACATATTACGGACCATGTAATAAAATAAAAATAAATTTTATTTTCGGATCGGATTTGTGGTCCCGAAACCACTATTTCGATTTCACTGAAAAATGGGTTGTTATATGAATACTATAACACCCTGGATCCGACCTAGACGTTATGACCAGATATGGAAATATTATCGTAAATTTGATTGAAAATCTAGGATTCATTTATTTTGAAAATACGTCGTATGCTCCTACTACCCAAAAATCTGGTTATTCGAAAACATATCTTACTTAGATGTTTTATAGTAAACGTGGTTTGTTTTCATTTTCTAAAACATATAGCTTTGCAGCGGAAATTCTTAGAAAGTAAATTTTTGGTAAAACACAGTTTGTTATTTCGAAATCCGTTGTTTTGTAGAAAAATGAACATTGTCGATAAAACAATTTAAGTTCATCATGCAGAAATCGAAAATAAAGTCCAAAACCAAAACAGTCCAAAATGGTCAAGATAGTCCAAATTTTACAAAACTCTCAAACCCATATTTAAATAAATTAAATTTAAGAAAATATTGTTATGACCGAGCTCCCGTCGCACCGACCCGCCTAAGTCTAAGAGTTACCTGAAAGTAAACAGACTAACTGAGAGTGAGCTTATGAGTTCAATGTGCAACATAATAGCATATCAATAGATAATAATCAGGCCTATATCAAAAACAAAATTCGTATCAAATCATATTAGATGCAAATTTATGATTCTACCGCCATCCGTTACACACCATCTCCGACCATCCCAACACACCATATAGGGTATTAGAATACCCATCAAGCCCTACACACTGCTTAGTGTCAGTATGACATTTTTCAGAATATTAACAGCTTAGCTGCCTAATCATTAGGCGATTTATCGCCATTTATAGAAATATGTGTGGTTGTGCCACCAAATATGGCAAAGGTATATCTACCCACACTTTCTTCATATACACAATCTGACCCTAATGTAAATATAAAAATTAACAAATATCAGAATATACATGTCATACATGCTCTCATAACAAAAACGGATTATACTTACTGTAACACCCCTAACCCGTTTTCGTCATCAAATTAGGGTTACAGGGCATTACTGAACAATCAGAATAACACTTAATATTGTGACATTAAATAAGCTAATCTTACTAAAAACCAATCAAACATATGCATTTGGTCCCTAAATTGAGCCTTCGAGGCCCTAAAAATAGCTTAGAAGCAATTCGAGACTAGTTTGAAATAAAATAGAATATTTGGGAAAAAATTACAAAACTTGAAAATAGGGGTCACACGGCCGTGTAACAATCGAAAAAAAGTCCGTGTCCCAGCCCATGTCTCCACTAGTGAAACTCACTGCGTTGGGTCACATGGTCGTGTCGTAGGTCGTGTGCCAGACCGTGTAACTCTCTAACTTATGACACACGGCCGTGTCATAGGCTATGTAACTCATTGACTTAATACACTAAAATTTTATAGATGACACATGGCCGTGTCGCCAGGCCGTATGACTGCCTGTAACAGCCCGTTTTTTAGTGGTGCTAGAAATAGTGGTTATATTATTATTTAATATTTTCAAGACAATTATGGTGTTAAAATAAATTTTGAATTGGTAAATTATACTATTTGAAAGAATAATTAGGTTCAAGTGGTATGACCTTAAAGTTAAATGGTTTTAGAAAATAAGGTATCGGGACCTCATTTCTATAAACCGAGCTGTAAATATTTTAATAAATATTTATGTAGTATTATTAAGATTGTATTAAATTTTCGTTAAGAAATTTTAACGTTTAGTTAGTTAATTAAAGAAAAAGCACTAAATTGAAAAAGGAAGAAAATATAGAAATTATAATATTGAAGTGATTTAATAGCTTGATTATTAAATTAGAAAGGATAAATGAAGTAAATATTCCTTAACATTAATTTTGGACAGCATTATGGATGAAAACTATTAAATATTACATGATTTAATGGCAAAATGGTAAATTTTATAAAATAAAAACAAAATTTAAAGGAATTAAAAGACATTTCTTCTTCATTTCTTCTTTCCATAGCCAAAACACCATGAAAGCTTAGGTTTGAAGGTTAATTCACCCTCTTGCATGTGTAAGTTTTGAGTTATGTTTCTTCTAATTTTTATGTTTTTGATATTGTTGCAACTAGGTCCAGCTAGCCCGTACCTTCATTTTTTATTCTATTAAAAATTTTGGAAGTTGTAATTGATGAATATTGAATGTTTTTTTATGAATAACATGTATTTGGAGCTTTGATTATGCTATTTGATGAATGTATAAAGTGATTTTTATTAGATTTTCATTTTAGGATTAAATTGTGAAAATGTCAAAATATTAGGGTTTGTTAGTGAATTTGATGTTTATTAGGGGCTATTTGAGGGCCTAGTATATTTGGATAAATTATTGATTTGAGAAAATGGTTAATTTGATGAATTTAGGGTTAAGGGACTAAATTGTAAAAATGGTAAAAATTTGGGGTAATTGTGTAATTTTGAAAAAAAGTATTAATTATAAATTGGTTTGGAAATGAAATATATGCTGATAAATGAGGAATTTTACATTTTAGATCAAGATCTCATAGATACTCGTGAAAAAGGAAAAATAGCAAAATAGTCCCTGAACTTCTGCAACTACTACAATTTAGTCCAGGTAAGTTCGTACGATTTAGAATTTAATATCAATATGAATTATTGAGTAGCTTATCATTGGAAAACTTATATATTTATTTTTAATTGTGGATAATGAATAGTAAATTCAGATATATTATTGATTTTGATACTTGATTTGAATTGAGCGCGGGATTTGAGTACATTCGTGCTTTGGTATATTACTGGGGTTTGGAGTGGAGATGGTATTGGAGAGAGATACCAGTATATTACCCAAGTAAACCGAGTTTCAGCATTTGTTACGAACTCTCGTGTTATACTTTATGTTTGGTGTGATTCGGGTGGATTAGCTCTTATGAGCTTCTATTCAGCTCTTTTTAGCTTCTGTTGGAGTGTTTGGGAGGACCAGCTCTTATGAGCTTCTGTTGACAATGTACTCTTACCAGTAAGTCGTTGTTCGAATGGAAAATCTCGGTAAGGGAATTTTTTTAATGAATTTGAAAGATATGTTATGTATTTCACATTGATCTGAACTTGGATGAATGCATCGATTGAAGTTGGGAATGACAGGGAGTTCTCTTGGATGATTATTATTGTTTGAATTATTATAATTAATTCGGTAAGATTTATCGTTTAATACGTCGAACTTACTCAGCTTCATTAAGCTTACTTGTGTTGTTAAATGTCATTATAGATTCTCGGAAGGTTGGACGATCGGATCGGATCGGCACTCAAGTCACATTATCCAGCTCATCTCGGTAGTTTTTGGAACGTTTAATACAAATTATATGGCATGTGTAAGCTCTTGTGTGGTTTTGGTTAATGTTTGGCTTATTTAAATATTATGAATAATATTTTGTGCAAGTAACCAACTTACATATTACATAAGAATGTGGTATAGTTATTATTCTAGTATGTATGGTATATATATAAATCAAATGTTGTGATTGTGGTACCTTTGATAGGTATTTTAATTAGGTATTGCTTGAGTGAATTGATGAATTGAATCGATGTTTATTTTTTGTAAAATCATATATACTTTTGGTACTAATAAGGGAACAGGTTGGGCACTTATTAGGTTGGTTTTTGTGTGTTGTTGGCTCAATTAATGTCATTTTGAATTGGTATTTGAGTTTCTTAAGGTCCAAGAAAACTTGAAATGGTAAACTTGTGTTTTAATGTTCATTTTGGGGCCACATAGCCTGAGACACCAGCGTTTGTCTCAACCGTGTGTGACACACGACCATGAAACACGGCTGTGACTCCCCTGTAGGTTAAAAGCATACAAGTCAAGCGGTTACACGGCCAAGCACATTACCTAGCACACAGGCATGTAAGGCCATTTTGAGGGTGACACGGCTTGGCACACGGGCGTGTGGCTTGGTCGTGTGACCCAAGTCAGTGAGTTACACGGGTATGGACACGAGCTGGGCTACGGCCGTGAGTCCCTATTTCAAATGTCCACACGGCCTGAGACATGGACATGTGTCTTAGCCGTGTGACCTTTGCAGACCAAATTTTCCAAATGTTTCTGATTTAGTCCCAAATTATTTCTATAGTATTTTTAGAGCCTCGAGGGCTCAATTAAGGGACATTATGAATGTATTTGATTGTAATTAGATTATGTTCGCATTGATGTATGAATTGAATGGTTTACTATTTCGTTTGTCCGGTAATACTCCGTAACCCTGTTTCAGCGACAGATACATGTTAAAGGTGTTACACAGCTCATGTCCTAGGCCATGTGAACCATAATTTGACCCTAAAACAAGCTATTTCAAGGCCAAAACACACCTAACTATCCATCCCATTTGTGCACACATTCAATTGACCAAAGCATCATTCAAACACTTATAAACATACCATTTCAAACATCCTATTTCATCTAACCATTATGCCATTCAAAGGCACCACATATATATCAAAACACCATTAACCAACAAATCAATATGACAATACCTCAAGCACAAAACTTAGTTCATTTATCTACCAAATGATATCACAATTGACCATTTACATGCCATAAAAAACATAACAAAAAGAGTCTTATATACAAGCACTTAAGAATGGCCAAAATGACCTATCCTGTCAAGGTTCCAAAGCTCATCAAACCAAACATAAACTTCAAAAGCATATACATACCAAATCAACCATTATACATTGAAGAACTACCATGATAAAAAAGGGTCCTATACAAGCCATTTACCTTGGCCGAAATACTAAAAAACTATCGAAATGGTTGATGGATAGTGTGATAGATCTCAAACAAGCTTCTAACAGATTGAGCTTTCGATAATATATAAAGGAAAGGAAAGTAAATACGGAAGCAACTAGTACTTAGTAAGCTCGTATAAACTCAAACATAACTTACAATTTCTTTAGCACAAACCATAGAATAAGCATAATATCATTACCAAGACCATAAGCTTAGTAAAATCCTATACAAGCACTATCAAACTCACAAGTTAGAAAGTTCATACATGATACATATGAATTCAACCATAATATAAGTAGATTTTCATATGCACATAATTTATTACATTAGCCTTTTCATAGATCATGATTCAATATCCCAATGTGTACTTACCATGGCATTCATTTACTTACTCGTTGAACCATCTAAAATTCCACCAGATATTCGGGAATGCTCACACATAGTGTGCCTTTCCTTATAACCGTAACCTTTCTTTTTCAATAGTGCTCACACATGCTGTGGGTCAGAATGTTAGCTACACAATGCTGCTCATATGAGCTGTGGAGAATCCGCAACAAATGCAGGACCTCAGCCATCAGTAGAACATTCAATACCAACACCCGAAACATGAAATCCCTAATGCCATGTCATTCATATCTTAAGAATTCTTAAGGTTCAAACGGGGTTTGTTATCCGTCAATTACTCAAAACATCGATACATAAGCATTTTCAAGTCCGTTTTTATTAACACAATATAATCAATATAGCCATCATTAATACGATTATAATTCATACGAACTTACCTCAATAACTATGGTCGTAGAAGTAGAATTTAAAACTAATCCGAAGTTTTCACCTTTCCTCAATTTAAGTCCGGTTGTTGTCTATCTTGATCTAAATAGATAATTTCATTCAATTAAGTACTTCAAGTATTCAATTCAATCCATAATTCATGTTTATGAAAACTTACAAAATTACCCTTAACATTTTAACTTTTTACAATTTGGTCATTAAGTTCATAACTTGAAATTAACCATTTTAATCCTCCATACAAGCTAGCCGAATTTCTTAGGGACTCATATCAACCCACTTAAATAATCAATTCATAATAATACAATGAAATTTTACTATTTTCATGAATAAGTCCTTAAACCCTATATTCACTAAAAATCCCTTAACAAAACATGTTTGTTTAACAACTAAAATTAATAATCTATCATATAACATCAAAACATATTCAAAAACAACCATGGCAAGTCCCTCACCTTTAACAGTTTTGCAAATTAACCCCCAGGCTAGCTAAATTCAGCTAAAACGAACTCAAAAACATAAAAAAATCATTGAAAACGGAACACAAAATCATACCATGCAGGAACAAAGTGTTGGTCGAACCTGCATTCTTCTATAATGCTAATTTAGGTTTTTGAAAAAAAAAATGGAGAAGACAAGATCTTTCTTTTGTATTTTATTTACTTAAATTTTCTTTTATTTACCAAACTACTACTTTAACCTTATTATTAAAAAATTTCAATAAAACCTTGTCCATAACTATCCACTAACTTAATTATGATATATTTACCATCTAAGTACATTAATTTACCTTTCCATAGCCTTTTCACCCTTTTAACCCTTTCAACTCTATAGGTACCATTCTATACGGAGCTATGATATCAGATAGGTCCCCGGTATTAACTCAATAGCAAATTCAACCTCTCTGACTGGCAGTAATCCTGGTAACTCTTTTGGAAATACATTCGAGAACTCACAAACAATCAGAACTAACCCTAATTTCAACTCTGAAGCTTTGGAATCAAATATATAAGGTAGATACGCCTCACAACCCTTTCTGACGAATTTCTGAGCTAACATAGTTGAAATAATATTAGTTGTACTATTAAATTTATCAGATTCAACCCGAACTAATTCACCATTCTAAAATTTCAAAAAAAATTGCTTTCTTCTACAAATCACAACATCGTCATGTAGAGTCAACCAATCCATACCAAGAATTACATCGAACTCATCAAATGGTAATAGCATCAAATCAGTTGGAAAGTTGCAATCCCAAATCATCAAAGGACAGTTTCTACAAAGTTTATCAACTAACAAATACAGACCTAAACGATTCGTAACTTTGATCACAAATTTAGTTGACTCATAAGGTATTTTCTTATCCGACACTAAAGTTATGCATATATAAGAGTATGTTGACCCTGAGTCAATCAAAGCATTAACATTAGTATCAAAGATGGAAATGTACAGGTAATCACATCATGTGCCAAAGCTTCCTCACGAGCTCGAATTGCATAAGCCCTAGCTGGTCGTTCCACTTTGATTATTTCCCACATTACAGCTATTTTCGGATGGCCTTCCTCTTGCAACAGTGTTGCTCAGACGAGTATTCTGAGTTTTCTCTTTATCAGATCTTTCAGGACAATCTCGAAGAAAATGATCATAGTATCCACATTTGAAGCACCATCCATCTCTCAATTGGCACTCCCCGAAATGCTGTCTATTGCACTATTGTCATTCATGTTTATTATTTCGAACACATCCCACACTAACTACAGAAGTACCCTAAGGTTTCGAATTTGAATGTTGTTTCCCTTCATCTCTTCCTGAGAATCCTCCTGAAGATGAGGTACGACTGTGAAATTCTTTTGCTTTCTTCGATGGAGACGAAAATGATTTTTCTATAGGTTATTTACTAGTGTCACGTGCCTCAAAATCTGCATTTCTTTTAGCTTTACTAAGTTCTTCAGCTTTATACATTCAATCTACCAATACCATAGAATTCTTTTAATTCCAGAATCCCAACTAACAGTTTGATATCTTCGTTTAAATCATCTTCAAACTGAGTGCACATAACAACTTCTGTTGATATACATTCTCGAGCATATTTGCTAAGTAGCATGAATTCTCATTCATACTTGGCTATAGTCATACGGCCCTGTTTTAACTAAACAAACTCTTTCCGCTTTTTGTCAAGATACCATGACTAACATATTTCTTTCTAAATTCTACCTAAAAGAAATCCCAATTTATACGATCTTTTGTTACCACCGCAATCAAAGTATTCCACCACTGATACGCTGAATCTTTTAACAACGATGTTGCACATTTCAAACTATCAGCAGGAGAGCAAGATAACTCATCAAAAACTCTGATAATATTCTGTAACCAGAACTCAACCTTTTATGGATTATCTTCCGAAGTACCGCGAAACTCTTCAGGCCCATACTTACAAATTTTATCAACCGGAGGTCTATTTTGTCCTACCAATTCTAAACCTTGAGGAATAATGGGGATATGTTAGGGTACAAGAAGGGTGGAGGCCGTTGAGCCATAGGGTTCATTCTAACAAACTCGAAGAACCACTCAAACATCATTAGGAAGAAGGCTTCTTTAGCCTCACTTCCCCGACCCTCAGCTACAGGACCATTGCTAGCTGCTACATCAATAGAGGCTTGCGCATTACTATCAACCTCATCGGAATTAGCTCGGTTGGATGACATCTTTTATCTATATGAAAACATAATTCAATTTGAGTCAGGAGATATCACACTATCACAAGTTATATAATAGCATGTATTGCTAGACTCCATACATGCTATGTTTAGTCCGAGAACCAACTAAATTATATCTCTAATACCATTAAATGTAACACCTCTAACTCATCTTCGTCGCCAGATTAGGGTTATGGAGCATTACCAAACAATCAGAATAGCACTTAACATCATAACATTAAATAAATTAATCTTATTAAAAACCAATCAAACATATGCATTTGGTCCCTAAATCAAACCTTCGAGGCCCTAAAAATAACTTAGAAGCAATTCGGGACTAATTTGAAACAAAACAGAAGATTTGGAAAAAAGTTGCAAAACTTGAAAACAGGGATCATATGGCCGAAATACTCAAAAACATTGGCACGCGGCCGTATACTCACTAAGTTTCCTATAAATGGCATGTCTAGGACACATTTATAACCTTGGCACATAGGTGGAAAGACTTAAAAACATGGAAAGTATACGGCCTTTATCATGTATACATGCCATTTATAACCTTAGCTGAAATACTCAAAAACTACCGAAATGGTTGCTGGATAGTGTGATAGATCTCCGACAAGCTTTCAATCGATCAAGCTTTAGATAATCTATATAAGAAAGGAAAGTAAATACGTAAGCAACTAATGCTTAGTAAGCTCGTAAAAACTCAAACATAACTTACCATTTCTTTAGCACAAACCATAGAATAAGCATAATATCATTACCAAGACCATAAGCTTAGTAAAATTCTATATAAGCACCATCAAACTCACAAGTTAGTAAGTTCATACATGGTACATATGAATTCAACTAAAATATAAGTAGATTTTCATATGCACATCATTTATTACATTAGCCTTTTCATAGATCATGATTCAATATCAAATTGTGTACTTACCATGCCATTCCTTTACTTACCCATTGAACCATCTAAAATTGCATCAGATACTCGGGAATGCTCACACATAGAGTGCATTTCCATATAACTGTAACCTTTCCACTTCAATAGTGCTCACACGAGTTGTGCGTAAGAAAGTTAGCTACACGATGTTGCTCACACGGGCTATGGAGAATCCGCAACAAATGCAGGACCTCAGCCATCGATAGGACATTCAAGACCAGCACCCGAAACATGAAATCCCTAATGTCATGTCATTCGTATCCTAAGAATTCTTAATGTTCAAACGGGGTTCATTATCCGTCAATTACTCAAAACATCGATACATAAGCATTTTCAAGTCCGTTTTCATTAACACAACTTAGTAAATAATCAATTTAACTATCATTAATATGATTATAATTCATACGAACTTACCTCAATAACTATGGTCGTAGAAGTAGAATTTGAAACTAATCCGAAGCTTTCGCCTTTCCTCGATTTAAGTCCGATTGTTGTTTATCTTGATCTAAATAGATAATTTCATTCAATTAAGTACTTCAAGTATTCAATGCAATCCATAATTCACCAATTTAGTCTTTAAGCTCATAATTTGAAATTTAATCATTTTAATCCTCCATACAAGCTAGCTGAATTTCTTAGGGACTCATACCAACCCACTTAAATAATCAATTCATAATAATACCATGAAATTTTACTATTTTCATGAATAAGTCCTTAAACCCTTAATTCACTAAAAATCTCTTAACAAATTTGTTTAACAACTAAAATTATTAATCTATCAAATATATTCAAAACATATTCAAAAACAACCGTGGCAAGTCCCTCAACCTTTAACAATTTTGCAAATTAACCCCCAGGCTAGCTAGATTCAGCTAAAACAAACTCAAAAACATAAAAATCATTAAAAACAGGACACAAAATCATACCATGCAAGAACAAAGTGTTGGTCGAACCTGCATTCTTCTATAATGGCTAATTTATATTTTTGAAGCAAAAATGGAGAAGACAAGATCTTTATTTTGTATTTTATTTACTTAATTTTCTTTTATTTACCAAATTACTACTTTAACCTTATGATTAATAAAATATTTCAATAAAACCTTGTCCATAATTATTCACTAACTTAATTATGGTATATTTACCATCTAAGTACATTAATTTACCTTTCCATAGCCTTTTAACCCTTTTAACAAATAGAAACCTACTTTTTCAACCTTTACGATTTAGCCTTTTTTATCCAATTAACCATTTAAACTTTAAAATTTCTTAATGAAACTTTAATACAACTTTAAAATAATCTCATAGTTATTAAAAAATATTAAAATCATAACTCACTTGTCAAAATTGTGGTCCCAAAACTACTATTTTCGACACCACTAAAATTGGGTTGTTACAACTCTCCCCTCTAAAAGAATTTTCTCCCTTAAAATCTTACAAAAAATAGGTTCGAGTATTGTACTTTCAAAGCTTCTTTCGATTCCCAGGTAGCTTCCTCGACTCCATGGTGTTCCCAGAGAACTTTAACTGAAGCTATACGTTTATTTCTTAACTCTTTAACTTCTCAAGTTAAAATTCTGATTGGTTCTTCACTGTAAGACATGTTTGGTTGAATCTCAACATCAACAGGTGAAATCACGTGTGAAGGGTCTGATCGATACTTCTGTAACATCGACACATGAAATACATTGTGAATTTTCTCTAATTCAGATGGTAAAGCTAAACGATAAGCTATTGGCCCAATTCTCTCGATGATCTCATACGGCCCAATGAATCGTAGACTAAGCTTTCCTTTTCAGCAAAAAACGGAGAATTTTTCTCCAAGCTGATCGTTTTAAGAATACTCTTTCACCAACTTGAAATTCAATGCATTTTCTTTTCAAATCTGCATATAATTTCTGACGATCAGAAGCAACTTTCAAACAATCACGTATTACTTTGACTTTTTCTTTGGTTTCTCGAATCAAATTAACACTGAATAGCTTTTTCTCTCCAAATTCAGTCCAATATAATGGATTTCTACATTTCTGCCCATACAAAGCTTCATACGGCACCATATTAATACTCGTCTGATAATTATTATTGTATGCAAATTCGACCAACGGAAGAAATTTCTCCTAGCTTCCATCGAACTCTAAAATACAACAATCGGGCATATCTTTGAGTACATGTATCACTCGCTCAGACTAACCATCAGTCTATGGATGGAATGTTGTACTGAAATCTAATCGAGTACCTAGAGCTTCATGCAGTTTACACCAAAATCTAGAAGTAAAGCATGGATCTCTATCAGAAATAATAAATATTGGCACATCATGTAGTCTAACAATATCAGAAACGTATAGTTCCACCAACTTTTCAAGTGAATAATTCATGCGTACTAGAATGAAATGTGCGAATTTAGTCAACCGATCAACAATAACCCTAATAGCAGCATTCTTCTGCGGAGACAAAGGTAATCCTGATACAAAATCCATCGTAATTTGTTCCTATTTCAACTCTAGAATCATAATAGGTTATAGCAGTCCAGAAGGTATCGGATGCTCAGCTTTGACTTGTTGGCAGGTTAATCATTTCGATACAAACTCTGAAATCTCTCGTTTCATACCTGGCCACCAGTACATCTGTTTCAAATCATTATACATTTTATTACAACCAGGGTGTATCAAAAAATTACTGCTATGAGCTTCCAGTAAAATCTTCTAATTAACATCAAAATTTCTTAGAATACGTATTCTATTTTTGAAATATAAACTACCATTTAGACTAACACAAAATTTTGAATTAGGTGTCGTTTCAATCTGCTCTTGTTTAGCAATCAACTCGGAGTCACTTTTCTGAGCTTCACAAATCTGTTGCTGAAATGTCGGTCTAGCTTTTAATTCTGCTACAATGGAACCATCATCAATCAACATCCAACGAGTATTCAAAGCTCGCAAAGCAAATAAATATTTTCTACTTATACCATCAGTAACAACATTAGCTTTTCCTAGATGATAATCGATGATCAACTAACTTTTAAGCAGCTCCAACCATCTACGTTGTCTCAAATTTAATTCTTTTTGTGACATCAAATATTTTAGGCTTTTTTTATCAGTGAAGATGTGACATTTTTCTCCCCACAAATAGTGTCGCCAAATTTTTAAAGCAAACACAATAGTAGCAAGCTCTACATCATGAGTCAGGTAATTTTTCTCATGCAGTTTCAACTGTCAGGAAGCATAAGCTACCATTTTGCCTTCTTACATCAAAACATAGCCTAAACCATTAAATGAAGCATCACTATAAACCACAAATTCCTTGTTGGAATCAGGCTGAACCAACACGGGGGCTTCGGTTAACAACACTTTCAACTGATCAAAACATTACTGACACTTTTCAAACCATTCAAACTTGGCATCTTTCTAAAGTAGCTTCATTAACGGTGTAGAAATCATTGAAAACCTTTTTACAGATCTCCGATAATATCTGGCTAGACCCAAGCAACTTCTGATCTCTGAAACATTTCTCGGAGGCTTCTAGTCTACTATAGCTGATATTTTACTCGGACCCATTAAAATATCGTCTACTGATACGTGTCCCAAAAATCTAACTTCTCGGAGCCAAAACTCACACTTGCTAAATTTAGCAAATAACTGTTTCTCGCGCAAAGTCTGCAAAATTATTCTCAAATGTTGTACATGCTCAATTTCATATCGGGAATAAATCAGAATATCATCAATGGATACAATTACAAATCTATCTAGATATGGTCAGAATATTTTGTTCATCAAATCCATAAACACAGCAGGTGCATTGGTTAAACCAAAAGGCATAACTAAAAATTAATAATGTCCGTACTTTGTTCTAAAAGCAGTTTTCAACACATTCGAATCTTTAACCTGCAACTGATAATATCTAGAACGGAGATCAATCTTTGAAAATACTGCCGCACATTTTAATTGATCAAACAAATCATCAATACTTGGAAAAGGATATTTATTTTTGATCACGACTTTGTTAAGTTGTCAATAGTCGATACATAATCGCATTGACCTGTCCTTTTTCTTAACAAGCAATACAGGAGCACTCCAGGAAGAAAAACTAGGCCGAACCAATCCTCTGTCTGTTAATTCTTGCAACTTTTCTTTCAAATCTTTCAACTCTGTATGTGTCATTCTATACGGAGCTATCAATATCAGATAAGTTCTCAATACTAACTCAATAGCAAATTCAACCTCTCTGACTGGCCATAACCTCGGTAACTCTTCTGGAAATACATTCCAGAACTCACAAACTGTCGGAACTAACTCTAAATTGAATTCTGAAGCTCTGGAATCAAATATATAAGCTAGATATGCCTTACAACCCTTTCTGACATATTTCTAAGCTAACATAGTTGAAATAATATTAGTTGTACTATCAAATTTATTAGATTCAACCCGAATTAATTCACCATTCTAAAATTTCAACAAAATTTGCTTTCGTCTACAAATCACAACAACATCATGTAGAGTCAACCAAACCATACCAAGAATTACATCGAACTCATCAAATGGTAATAGCATCAAATCGGTCGAAAAGTTGCAATCCCAAATCATTAAAGGGCAGTTTCTACAAAATTTATCAACTAACACAAACTGACCTAAACGATTCGTTACTTTGATCACAAATTTAGTTGACTCATAAGGTATTTTCTTATCCGACACTAAAGTTATACATATATAAGAGTGCGTTGACCCCGGATCAATCAAAACATTAACATTAGTATCAAAGATAGAAATGTACCAGTAATCACATTAGGTGCCGAAACCTCCTCATGAGCTCGAATTGCATAAGCCCTAGCTGGTCGTTCCACTTCGATTATTTCCCGCATTACCACTATTTTTGAATGGTCTTCCTCTTGAAACAGTGTTACTCAGACGAGTATTTTGAGTTTTCTTTCTATCAGATCTTTCAGGACAGTCTTGAAGAAAATGATCATAGGAATCACATTTGAAGCACCATTCATCTCTCAATTTGCACTCCCCGAAATGTCGTCTATTGCACTATTGACATTTAGGTTTATTATTTCGAACACTTCCCGCACTCACTACAGACGTAGCTTGAGGTCTCGAATTTGAATGTTGCTTCCCTTTATCTCTTCCTGAGAATCCTATTGAAGTTGAGGAACGATTGTGAAATTCTTTTTATTTCTTCGATGGAAATGAAAATGAGTTTTTCATAGGTCATTTACTAGTGTCATGAGCCTCAAAATCTGCATTTCTTTTAGCTTTACTAAGTTCTTCAGCTTTATACGTTCAATCTACCAATACCATGAATTCTTTTAATTCCAGAATCCCAACAAACAGTTTGATATCTTTGTTTAAACCATCTTCAAACCGAGTGCACATAACAACTTTTGTTGATATACATTCTCGAGCATACTTGCTGAGTCGCACGAATTCTCTTTCTTACTCGGCTACAGTCATACGACCCTGTTTTAATTAAAGGAACTCTTTTCGCTTTTTGTCAAGATACCACTGACTAACATATTTCTTTCTAAATTCTGTCTAAAAGAAATCCCAATTTATACGATCTTTTGGTACCACCGCAATCCAAGTATTCCACCACTGATACGCTGAATCATTTAACAACGATATTGCACGTTTCAAACTATCAGCAGAAGAGTAAGATAGCTCATCAAAAACTCTAATAATATTCTGTAACCAGAACTCAACCATTTATGGATCATCTTCCGCAATACCGTGAAACTTTTTAGCCCTATACTTACAAATTTTATCAACCGGAGGTCTATTCAGTCGTAACAATTCTAAACCTTGAGGAATAGTGGGGACAGGTTAGGGTACGAGTGGGGGTGGAGGTCGTTGAGCCATAGGGTTCGTTCTAATGAACTCGAAGAACCACTCAAACATAATTAGGAAGAAGGCTTCTTTAGCCTCACTTCCTCGGCCCCCAGCTATGAGACCATTGCTAGCTACTCCATGAACGGAGGCTTGCACATTACTATCAACTTTATCGGCATCAACTCGGTTGGATGACATCTTTTATCTATATGAAAACATAATTCAATTTGACTAAGGAGATATCACACTATTACAAGTTATATAATGGCATGTATTTTTAGACTCCATATATACTACATTCATTTTGATAACCAACTAATTCATAGCTCTGATACCATTAAATGTAACACCTCTAACTCGTCTCTGTCGCTAGATTAGGGTTATAGAGTATTACCAAACAATCTGAATAAAACTTAACATTATAACATTAAATAAATTAATCTTATTAAAAACCAATCAAACATAAGCATTTGGTCCCTAAGTCGAACCTTCGAGGCCTTAGAAATAGCTTAGAAGAAATTCGAGACTAATTTGGAACAAAACAGAAGATTTGGGAAAAAGTTGCAAAACATGAAAATAGGGGTCACAAGACCGAAATACTCAAAAACATTGGCACACTGCCATATACTCACTGAGTTGCTTATAAATGGCATGTATAGGACCCATTTATAACCTTGGCACACGGGTGGAAATACTCAAAAACATAGAAAGTACATGGCCTTTATCATGTATACATGTCATTTATATCCTTGGCCGAAATAGTCAAAAACTACTAAAATGGTTGCTGGATAGTGTGATAGATCTCTGACAAGCTTCCAGTCGATCAAGCTTCCAATAATCTATAAAAGAAAGGAAAGTAAATACGTAAGCAGCTAGTGCTTAGTAAGCTCATATAAACTTAAATATAACTTATCATTTCTTTAGCACAAACAATAGAATAAGCATAATATCATTACCAAGACCATAAGCTTAGTAAAATCCTATATAAGCACTGTAACACCCCTTACCCGTATCCGACGCCGGTACAGGATATGAGGCATTACCTTACTAAAACGCACACAAACATACTATTCTGAGTCGTAAAAGTTTGTTCAAATTCAAAACTTTTCAAACTTCCTCTTAACATCCTTAATAAGGGCCTAGAGGCCCAAAACACGCTTTAGGAACAATTCGGGATTAAACCGAGTACTATCGTAAACATTAGAAAATTTCATTAAAAATAAGGCACACGCCCGTGCCTCGTGCCTGTGTCAATTTATTTTCTAACATCGATCCTACAAGGGTTTTCACACGAACTAGCACACGCCCTTGTCCCCCACACGGCCATAACACGCCTGTGTCTCAGCCAGTGTGCAAAAACCTTAACATTCTATTTCTGACATCATCAATCATTTAGGGTCACACGGCCAAGGCACACGCCCGTGTGTAAGGCCGTATGGTGAATTTAATTTCGCATTTAAGGTGCAAACTTCACACGACCTGGGTACATGTCCATGTATTATGGTTGTGAGTCATCAAGAGATTCCTCATAGCCACCTTTGTACCCTCTCCGACCCGGTCCAAGCTTTACGCGCCACCTGAAAGGGTTTAATAAAAATAGAGTGAGTCATCAAGACTCAGTGCATAGTTAATACACACGTCCTCACATATGGGCTTGGCCCATATCCACACAATCCATATGAATACACAATATGCCATTATGAATACACAATATTATAAATATGATTATAATATACAATTACGAAGTCCAATCCACAAGTGATCCACATATCTTTCTTTTGCACATTATTTCTTAAGGTCGTGGCTAAGCCACCGATCCCATAGAAATCTCACATATCAATCGGTTCACAAATCCACAATCACGAATGTAGCACGAGGCTAGCATTAGAACACTCACATAGTGTACACCTTTCTCCAATAGTCACATCACAAGTCTCATGCGTACGTATATGTACCATAACAACATTTCGTACGAAACAAATATGTATATTTTATACCATGGTCACATATTACTCATAACAATATACATTACATGTCATCACTTTATTTTACACTCATCGATAATCATTTATAATTGCACATCACCAAAAAGTTAATATCCTAACCATTAACTTGATTTATCGATCACTTACCTTGGTGTCCTTACTCTTAGCCTTTATTTTGGCTAACATGCATAACATATTCGTTTACATAAAACAACACATATCATGAATAATAAACAAGAGTACAGTGCGATAACTACGCACCTGACTATAGCGAGATTCTGATTTATCGATTATAATATCAACTAAAGCCTCGAAAGCTTCTGTTTCTTTTATTGTTTAGCCCCTAGAACACACAACCGAAATCGGTCACACTTTGTACGAAAAACATGGCCTTAGGCCGAATACCACAAGTCATTTACCTAGCTTCTTTTCCATGTCCCAAAATTTTTGCTTGCTCTTGTAGATACCAAATCCCTGTTTAACAACTTGTTAGAACGGCCAACACACAAAAATACCAAGATCATGGCCCTTGGCCGAATATGATGCTTACCATTTACATAGCTCGACAAAGTCTCGTGAGAAGTTCAACTCCCAAAATACTCCTTTAATGCTCCTCAACACTATCCACACACAAAAGGGTACATCAGTATGGCCTTATACATATTCGGCCATCCTTAAAGCCAAGCTCAAAATTCGGTTATCATATAGCCCAAAAATAGCCTATAGCCGAAGGTCAACAACCACTTACCTTGCTTAAAGATTATCATTTGTTCTTGGTGTTGACGAAAACCCTTGATGCTCATAGTCCCGAGAGTTTCCTTTATGCATCTTCACATTGGCACATGTAAAAGAACACTCCAACTCATATCCCTATCATCTTTCTCTCTCGGTCAAGGACACAAAAAGGGAAGAAAGAAAATTAAACAAGCAATGGCCACCCTACTTGTTTCTTGTAAACCGAAAACACTAGGCCTTGAAACAAGCTCCAATCGGCCATGCAAACAAGTTGTAAGGAGGAGAGTAAAGCAAGGATATTCGGCACTCTTTAATCACCTTTCAAAGCTGAAATCCTACACTAAAGGGCCCTATAATCGGCCAAGCATAAATGGGAAGAAAGGGAAGCAAAACAAGGAATTTGGCACCTCCTTTGTTCTATTCAAAATCGATAATGAAGGCTCCTATCAAGGCCACATTCGGCCATACTCAAGTGGGAAGGAAAACAAGTCAAAACCATGCATTTTGGTTATGCTTTTTACCAAGCTTCAGGCTGACCAAAAGCTCCTAAGTCCCCAAAGCTTCCTTCGGTCAAGAAAATTTGGAATAAAAGTAAACCCCCAAAAGCATGAAATTCGGCCATGCTTTTCTTTTTACCAAACCAAGGCCGACCATACCTTTTTCAACTCCAATGCCGCATATGTCTTTCCCCAAAAGCCAAGACTCATCCTCAAAAATACATTATTTATTCTATCTTCTATCACCTTTCATAACTAGACAAAACATAACCCATACTTCTCTATTTCCATAAAATAATAATAACCCATCAATAAATAAAATAATAACACAATAACATAAAAGTTTGAAGCCTCATGCTTCCAAAACAATTAACAAATAAAATAAAAATAATAAAAAGAAGAAGAAACCCTTGCTTCATGCGTGCTTACTGCATGCATTTAATGCCCATGCAGCCCTCTATTCTGACGCCTGAAAAAAAAGCCAAAATAAAACCCTATGTGCAGCCCCCAGGTCTCGAACCCGAGACCTGGAGAGGACTCTTCAACGCCTCAGCCACTCGGCTATCCTGACTTTCATGTCATTATTGCTTCAAAAATTCTTTTAAGCCTTACTTTCCTGGCTCCTATGTTTTAGCGTAGAAGCAAAAATAGAAGGCTTCCAGTGCGACCTCCAGGACTCGAACGCGAGTCCCCTTAAATGCAGCTCTCAGCCAAGTCCTTAACCACTCGGCCACGGTGAATTTCATGCAACTAATTGCATCGCATTTTCTTTTAAGCTATCCTTGCCTTGGCTCCCTTCACTTTAGCGCTGAAATAAAAATAAAGCGCCTTATGCGCGATTTCCAGGACTCGAACATGAGTCCCCTTAGACTCAGCTCTCAAGCCAAGTCCTTAACCATTTGGCCAGTGTTTAATTCGTGCTAATAACGCGCCAATAATTTGTTTTAAGCCCTCCTTCAAAGCGGTGCTATTTTTCAAAATAAAAATGCTTTTGCCGCACACGAGACTCGAACCAGTGACCTGTTTTGGCGCTGACCCTTAAGTGGAACACGGAAGCCACTTTACCAGGGGGTTTATTATGCCATAGCCTATCAAAATTTATTCTTAAGGCCTCCTTGCCTAAATTTTCACTTTTAACCCTAAATTTTCAAAATTTTCAAAAGTGTCCCATTTTAATCCGGGAGTTTTTGGAACTCCAAAAACACATCAAAACCACTCTTGAGGCCTAATACACTCGAGTTATTTACCAAACTCGCAACCCCTATTTCGGGATATTACAATTCTACCCCCCTTAAAAATAATTTCGTCCTCGAAATTACTTATTAACGAACATCCGTACATTTCAATTCACCGTATATTAATCAGATATTCCCAATTATACATATATCCAAACACATCCAACCTCTTTCACATTTAGCATTTTCACATGTGGCCACTTCCTTCACAAGTATATTCAAGCTTAGATTCCATTACGGATGTCATACACATCAATGGTAAGATCAATTGCACATATTAGAAGCCTTGCCAAAGCTTCAACTATATCTTATCTTACTTAATTCAAATGGGAATATACCAACTTTCCTTATTCCTTGCAAGTACGAAAGACTTGCACTTATCCGAGCATTTAGCTTATGGTAACAAACATGTTCCATCTTGTATGTGATTCATGAATTTTCTATTATAGTACATCATCGGCATTAAGCCGGTTAGGCATCGAAGCCCGAAATATACACCGGCACAAAGCCTGCTAGGCATCAAAGCCCGAAATATACACCGGCACAAAGCCTGCTAGGCATCAAAGCCCGAAATATACATCGGCACAAAGCCTGCTAGGCATCAAAGCCCGAAATATACACCGGCATATACACCGGCACAAAGCCTGCTAGGCATCAAAGCCCGAAATATACACCGGCACAAAGCCTGCTAGGCATCAAAGCCCGAAATATACACCGGCACAAAGCCTGCTAGGCATCAAAGCCCGAAATATATTATCAGCATCTGAATCACATTACGAGCTGACCAAAGTTATAAACCATATAATTCACATCACTTGTATTTATCACTTCAATAATATTTCATGATAGAAAGTCAATCCACATATCACTTGTACTTATCACTTGAGTAACATTTCATGATAGGAAGTCTATCCACAGTCGGCTTTCACTATATTTATAACCAGGATTCCAACATGTACACAAGGTTATAACTAACCTTAACAATATTCAATTGTTTATAGACTTATACTTAAAATATTCTCAATTTCTGGTTCCAATACTCGCCGACACGATATTTTCCACACTGAGCACACGGACGGTCCCGATTTCCCATAGCTGGCTTAATCACATGAGCAAAACTTTCAACCTTCGGTCTTTTTTCGAAGATCCTTAGATAATTTAAACAATTCAAAATTTTTTCCATCACGGTTCATATCCTTATCTCAGTTTTGTCCCATCGAGTTCTTAATCTTTTCGGCTATCTTAGCTTTTTCGACTATCACAGCAAATTCCCGTTCCTGTTGAGGAACTATCAATAGCCTCAGGCCGTCCTTTAACCCGTCCTTAAACCGGACGCATCATTCATGTTTCGTAGCCACTACTCCTTGAGCATATTGGCTTAACCTTAGGAATTCAGTCTCGTATTTTGCCATGGACTTGTTCCGTTGAACCAGTCCCAAAACACATATCTCTGAGCATCAATGTATTACGTACTGATATACTTCTTCTGGTATACCATCTTGACATACTCCCAAATGGGATCCTTAGCTGTAACACTATATCGAACCGTGAGCCATCATTTATACATCTCATCGCAAAGTAGCACACTATTCCTTTCACTTTTTCCCTCAGGGTTTAGATAGAGCTCATCCACAACTCGCTTGGTTGTTTCCAACCAATATTCGACCACACTGAGTGCCACTTCTAATACATCACAGAATAAATCCGTTCCATTGGCTCAAAGTCGCTCGGAAACAAATTTTCGAGCTCTCATATTTCTCCCTCTCCAACCACCATCTCTACAACTCGCAGCGCAATACAGCATTATCCCTCGTCTGATCTTGTTGCTCATTATCAAAAGTTGGTGGTGGAGATGATACCTTATTATCAACCCTTGACCCGATCTAACGAGTTCCGGTACAGCCATTTTGCCTCGATCATGTCCTCTAGGACTCATCTCTTATCGCACAATCTGACTTAAAAGTTTTATGCATTAGGAATTTGTTCCACTGATTATCAGCGAAAAATTTTATGGAATAAAGGTATTCAGAAGTGGTTCTTTCGATCACACATAGGTTTGGTTCAAGTTCGCTACTTCTTATTCAGAGAGTCACATACACGTTCATAAGCAGGGACACATTCATTCACTACACCTCTAGGGTCATTTCAGTCCTTAAGTCTTATGCATTGTTTTTGAGTAGACTAGTCTTAGGGTTCGATAGCCCAAATTTTCTAATCTACAAGCCCAATTATGCCCATACAATTCACATATTCAATACACCTCAATAGTCAGAGGTACTTACCAGGTGGACTTCGGGCCGGAGGTACAGGTGCCATGCCAGAACAAGCTCAAAATAGAACTTCACATTTTGAAAAGCCCACTTTCGAAAACTATTTTCGGGCCCAAAACCTCAAAGCCGAGTTTTGAACCATGCTCTGATACCAAAATGTAACACCCCAAACCCGGCCCATTTAATCCGACCGAATTTGGAATGCCACTGCGGAACACTTTCGAAAAACATCCTTTCTTAATAGTAAACCGATAAAAATTTTGTCGAGTTTAATAAAATATTTTCGTGACTTGTAATATTCTAAGTAAAAATCGAAGTTTGTTATAAACATATTGGTTTCAAGCTTTATTGAGAAAATAAAACCATTTGAGATCAATCTTTAATCATACTTCCATAATAGGGCATAATAGTACGATACTTAACAAATGAACTAAAACACTTTAGTGGGCCTTATTACAATACACACTTAATCAAATTACGAAAAATATCATTATTTAATTCATTAACCAAGAGATTCCTTTTCATGAAAATCCATTTCCTCATAGCCACCTTTGTCCCCTCTCCGACCCGGTCCAAGCTTTACGCGCCACCTGAAAGGGTTTAATAAAAATAGAGTGAGTCATCAAGACTCAGTGCATAGTTAATACACACGTCCTCACATATGGGCTTGGCCCATATCCACACAATCCATATGAATACACAATATGCCATTATGAATACACAATATTATAAATATGATTATAATATACAATTACGAAGTCCAATCCACAAGTGATCCACATATCTTTCTTTTGCACATTATTTCTTAAGGTCGTGGCTAAGCCACCGATCCCATAGAAATCTCACATATCAATCGGTTCACAAATCCACAATCACGAATGTAGCACGAGGCTAGCATTAGAACACTCACATAGTGTACACCTTTCTCCAATAGTCACATCACAAGTCTCATGCGTACGTATATGTACCATAACAACATTTCGTACGAAACAAATATGTATATTTTATACCATGGTCACATATTACTCATAACAATATACATTACATGTCATCACTTTATTTTACACTCATCGATAATCATTTATAATTGCACATCACCAAAAAGTTAATATCCTAACCATTAACTTGATTTATCGATCACTTACCTTGGTGTCCTTACTCTTAGCCTTTATTTTGGCTAACATGCATAACATATTCGTTTACATAAAACAACACATATCATGAATAACAAACAAGAGTACAGTGCGATAACTACGCACCTGACTATAGCGAGATTCTGATTTATCGATTCTAATATCAACTAAAGCCTCGAAAGCTTCTGTTTCTTTTATTGTTTAGCCCCTAGAACACACAACCGAAATCGGTCACACTTTGTACGAAAAACATGGCCTTAGGCCGAATACCACAAGTCATTTACCTAGCTTCTTTTCCATGTCCCAAAATTTTTGCTTGCTCTTGTAGATACCAAATCCCTGTTTAACAACTTGTTAGAACGGCCAACACACAAAAATACCAAGATCATGGCCCTTGGCTGAATATGATGCTTACCATTTACATAGCTCGACAAAGTCTCGTGAGAAGTTCAACTCCCAAAATACTCCTTTAATGCTCCTCAACACTATCCACACACAAAAGGGTACATCAGTATGGCCTTATACATATTCGGCCATCCTTAAAGCCAAGCTCAAAATTCGGTTATCATATAGCCCAAAAATAGCCTATAGCCGAAGGTCAACAACCACTTACCTTGCTTAAAGATTATCATTTGTTTTTGGTGTTGACGAAAACCCTTGATGCTCATAGTCCCGAGAGTTTCCTTTATGCATCTTCACATTGGCACATGTAAAAGAACACTCCAACTCATATCCCTATCATCTTTCTCTCTCGGTCAAGGACACAAAAAGGGAAGAAAGAAAATTAAACAAGCAATGGCCACCCTACTTGTTTCTTGTAAACCGAAAACACTAGGCCTTGAAACAAGCTCCAATCGGCCATGCAAACAAGTTGTAAGGAGGAGAGTAAAGCAAGGATATTCGGCACTCTTTAATCACCTTTCAAAGCTGAAATCCTACACTAAAGGGACCTATAATCGGCCAAGCATAAATGGGAAGAAAGGGAAGCAAAACAAGGAATTTGGCACCTCCTTTGTTCTATTCAAAATCGATAATGAAGGCTCCTATCAAGGCCACATTCGGCCATACTCAAGTGGGAAGGAAAACAAGTCAAAACCATGCATTTTGGTTATGCTTTTTACCAAGCTTCAGGCTGACCAAAAGCTCCTAAGTCCCCAAAGCTTCCTTCGGTCAAGAAAATTTGGAATAAAAGTAAACCCCCAAAGCATGAAATTCGGCCATGCTTTTCTTTTTACCAAACCAAGGCCGACCATACCTTTTTCAACTCCAATGCTGCATATGTCTTTCCCCAAAAGCCAAGACCCATCCTCAAAAATACATTATTTATTCTATCTTCTATCACCTTTCATAACTAGACAAAACATAACTCATACCTCTCTATTTCCATAAAATAATAATAACCCATCAATAAATAAAATAATAACACAATAACATAAAAGTTTGAAGCCTCATGCTTCCAAAACAATTAACAAATAAAATAAAAATAATAAAAAGAAGAAGAAACCCTTGCTTCATGCGTGCTTACTGCATGCATTTAATGCCCATGCAGCCCTCTATTCTGACGCCTGAAAAAAAAGCCAAAATAAAACCCCATGTGCAGCCCCCAGGTCTCGAACCCGAGACCTGGAGAGGACTCTTCAACGCCTCAGCCACTCGGCTATCCTGACTTTCATGTCATTATTGCTTCAAAAATTCTTTTAAGCCTTACTTTCCTGGCTCCTATGTTTTAGCGCTAGAAGCAAAAATAGAAGGCTTCCAGTACGACCTCCAGGACTCGAACGCGAGTCCCCTTAAATGCAGCTCTCAGCCAAGTCCTTAACCACTCGGCCACGGTGAATTTCATGCAACTAATTGCATCGCATTTTCTTTTAAGCTATCCTTGCCTTGGCTCCCTTCACTTTAGCGCTGAAATAAAAATAAAGCGCCTTATGCGCGATTTCCAGGACTCGAACATGAGTCCCCTTAGACTCAGCTCTCAAGCCAAGTCCTTAACCATTTGGCCAGTGTTTAATTCGTGCTAATAACGCGCCAATAATTTGTTTTAAGCCCTCCTTCAAAGCGGAGCTATTTTTCAAAATAAAAATGCTTTTGCCGCACACGAGACTCGAACCAGTGACCTGTTTTGGCGCTGACCCTTAAGTGGAACACGGAAGCCACTTTACCAGGGGGTTTATTATGCCACAGCCTATCAAAATTTATTCTTAAGGCCTCCTTTCCCAAATTTCCACTTTTAACCCTAAATTTTCAAAATTTTCAAAAGTGTCCCATTTTAATCCGGGAGTTTTTGGAACTCCAAAAACACATCAAAACCACTCTTGAGGCCTAATACACTCGAGTTATTTACCAAACTCGCAACCCCTATTTCGGGATATTACAATGGGACATACTCATTCATGCATTAACACACCACATATTTTACCATGTAAATTGCACATTCATGAAAAACATCATCATTTACACATATCAATAACAAATATTAGCCATCATCCATGGCCTTATACAAAATGAATCAATCTTCAAGACAAGCCAATACATTTGGCCAAAATAATATAACACTTGACAAAAGACCAAGTCCCTATACATATCATACACAAAATGATAAATCTAACTATACCAAATGTTCAGATTGATAGTGTGATCGAGCCTCCGACGTCCTTTGATCCTTGAGCTAGCTTGGCGATACTATAAGAAAATGGAAATAAGATGGAGTAAGCATAAAGCTTAGTAAGTTGCATGTAAATAATTAACAATAATTACCACGTATTATCGTACTTATAACATATTATAAACTTGCAAATAATTCTCAATTGATTAAAGGCATAACTTACTCATTTTCATCCTTACTAATCATACAACATAAATTGAACTCATTTCTAATGAATTTCATGTAGGTACCTGTATCACTTGCAACATAGTCGTAACTTTTCTCACTTTTGACACAAGCTTTAAATTACTCGTTGAACCAGTTGGAATACCAAAGGATGCCCGACAAGCCTCACACAAGAGGGTAAGATGTCAATGCCATGTCCCAGACATGGTCTTACACTGGCTTACATATCGAGGCCGATGCCATATCCCAGACACGGTCTTACACTAGCTCCCATATCAATGCTGATGCCATGTCCTAGACATGGTCTTACACTGGCTCACATATTTAGGCTGATGCTATGTCCCAGACATGGTCTTACACTAGTACACATATCACCCAAATGTCATGGCATGGATATCCAATCTATTCCTAAAGTTCAACCGGGGGCTTTTACTACATCAATTCTCATCATTCATATTCACACCAATAATCAAACACTTTATGCCATATTAATCATTCAATACATAATAATAATAAAGTTGTATTATTTATGTAACGCCCCGAATTTTGGGCCTAGATGAATTGGGTTTTGGGCTTTGGGTCTCATAAATTTTTTTAGCAAGAAAATGACAAATGACATGTTAGCTTTAAGGGTTCAATAAACTTGGAGTGTCTAGGGATGTTGGAGAAGTGTTGGGTTCAAACTTTGAGGAGAAGGAATTTTTAATTAATTATTAAAGGAATCAAGGTAGTGAGTAGATGGGATTTTAAATAAAAATAGGGAAAAATGGCATCAAAGATCCTTATGGTGGAATGGCTAAGTGACGCCACTTAGGGTATAAGAAGGTGGCGTTATGGGCTAGCAATGAGATCCTAGGTTTGAATCCTAGCTTAGTATTTTTAAGAGTTTAATTTTGGCCTTCTAGAAGGTTGGAAGTGGTGTGATGATGGACTCTAAGGAGAGTAATCAGAAGAGAAAATTTAGGAAAAGGATTGGGGAGTTATCAGGGAGAAAAACGAGGAGATGAGATGGGGAAGAGTTGGAGCCGATTGAGACTTTGGGGGGTAGGCAGAGTTTCAGTTTTGTGTATAAATAGGGGGTGTCGAATTCCCTCTATGCTATTTCGGCAAATGGAATTCCTTTTGTGCTATTTCGGCAACTATAATGCTCTACCAAATTCTCCTTCACTTTTTCTGTTCTAAACCTCGCCTCTTCCTTATGTGTTTTCTTTTCTTCTCTCCTAAAGCCTTAAATCGAATATCATTCTCTTCTTTCTCCATTGCTTGTGCCATCCCACCTTCATCTCAATTGTTGAGGACCAAATATTCGTGACTTTAAAAGCCGAAAACCTTTGCTCTTGGAGCCGATTTCTTCATTGCCCCAAACCTTGTGCCGAATACTCTAGTGACAAAATATCTGTGGTGCTGTCATCATTCCTTTGATTTTTGGTGGATCGGATCTTGGAAAAATCGGAATCAAGCTTGGATCTACAAGTCTCTACCAAAAAGCTATCCATACGTTTCGGTTTTTGGGTAAGTGTTCTTGATTTTGGGATAAGTTGGCCGAATAGTCTATAGTAAGGGAAAGGGTGACTTAAGTGGATACAAGTCACCTATTATTTTTCCTTTAACGATTAAGATTGATGCAGATCTAGGGGATATTCGTGAGTAGTAGCTAAGGAAGGGCTATTAGGACTGGCGGCACACGGTAAGGTTATGGTAAGGCTTCGGTTTTTGGTAAATATTGTGGTTAAGTGTATGATTGATTGGAGGTTGGTATTGGTTGTAGGTTCAAGGCTGAGGATAGTTTAACACGTCTCATTTAGCTGGTGTGTACATACACTTCACACACGACAAATCAGCAAAAGCTGAAATCCCAAAAAAAACCAGAATGCCGAAAAGCCGAAAGGTTGGCGCCGGCAACCACACGAGCGTGTGAATATTCATGTGGGAACACCGATACGACTACCGAGACCAAGAGAGCGATCTCATGGTCTTGAGCTACTATTTGGCCAACCAGGCCAAAAGGGGCTAAATGGGCCTATCGAGCTCATAAGCCCAAATCGGTAAAAGTTGATATGTGAAATTGAATGATGGATTGATATGGATGGTTGTATGATTTGATTATGATCGGACCTAACGGGCTACATGTATATGATTGGGCTTAATGGGCTATATGGACATGATTGGGCTTAGTGGGCCTTATGGGATTTTAGAAATGCATGCTAGGGTTTTAATGGACTCTAGGCTTAGTTCTGATGAATTCTTAAACAGCATAAAACTTAATTTAATAATCAAACATGTCTGTGGACAAGTCGCTAGGGTAGAGTGTGGCAATGGACATATGCATGTCTAGGATTGGATCTAGGGAGGATTTGGTACTTAAGCGGTCTTAGTGACCCACCTCCTCTTCTCTGGAATCCTACCTGGCGCATAGTGTCTGTTCACTTTAGCTAGCGAGGACATGTTGACAGGCCAAAAGTTCGTAATTTAAAACCCATACTGTTAAGAATTAATGAAATACCCCTGAATTGCAAAATTACTGAAATATCCCTGAATTGCAAAATTACCAAAATGCCATTGATTTGTGAAATGACTAAAATGCCCGTATGTGTTGAATGTAAGATTTATGGATGTTACATGTACATTTACTGCATTCATATGATATTCCGTTTAGGATGCATATGGGTGGGAATTATGGAACGGAGGAAGTATATGAGGATCGCATGGTTGCTTGACAATTGTGGATCCACCGATGGCTTTCTAAGCCTATTATATGATAAACAGTTTTGCTGCAACGTTTGGTAGTACCGCAATCGGGCTACCCTTGAAGTGTATCGAATTGGTGGGTCGATTTAGAAATCCCCACATAAGTGTTTCGGTTGGACGGAGACGAAGTGTACCGGATGGATTATTTGGGGAGGGTTTGCATGCATTGCATGTATGATATTATTATGTTATTATTATGATATGTATGCTGTTTATTTGACGAGGGTCGTATACACTGAGTTTTCGAAAACTCACTCTCTCTTTTATTTTCCTCAGGTGATCCTCAGTAGGCGATTCGACGGATGGAGGGACTCAGAGGTGGCCAACTAGCAAGATGATTAGACTTGTTTTCTTAATATCTAAATTCTAGATTTTAAGTTATTTTATTTCGGATTATAATAAGGTTTCCCTCTAGTTATTATTCCATTACTTCTACTATACATTCTAATTTTGAAATGGAACCTAGATTTATTTCTTTTAAGCATATTTCAAGTTTTTTTTGAAAATAATTGTGTTTTAAGAACGAGCTTTCACTGTCAAAGGAAATTTTTACATAGAACAAGGAAATGGTTTTTGGCCACACCTCGTTTTGAAAGCAAACTGGATTTTACTTAACTTTTCTCTAGAAGGGTTTTCAATGAAAACAAGGTTTTCGCAAAAACACTTCAATGTGACATGCCAGATTCGGGCCTAACTTCTAGGCCGGGTTTGGGGTGTTACAATTTACGTAAAACTTACCTCAATATACAAAATATGGGCGACTAGTCCAAATTTAGTTCGAAAGCTTAGTTTTTCCCCGGTCTATGTCCGAATTCCATTTTTCTTGATCTATAATGACAAAATTTACTTATTTAATCACCACATTAATCAAGACATTCCAAAATTCCTACTTTGGCAAAATTACCGTTTTGCCCTTAAACTTTCACATAATTATGATTTTTCCCCTAGGCTTGTAAAATGATTTTAATCAAATTTCCTCCTTTAACAAGCCTGGCCGAACCTTTATTACTCTTATAGCAACTCACAAATCCAATTATTTCACACATTTACTACCCATTTTATAACTTTTACAAAAAGGTCCTTTTAGGTGTTTTCATGAAAACCCCTTTCACAAAAGTTGTCTATTTAACAACCAAGATTCATTTTCTTCCATAAAATTTCAGCAAACAACATGAATACTCACATGGTAAAACCCTAGACTCTTAACCATTTTGCAAAATAGTCCCCTCATTATCAAAAAAAAGTTATAGGAGTTCTAAAAACACAAAAAGGAACAAAAACAACCACCAAAATACTTGCTTGCAAGAGAAAAGCTTGGCTAAAATTTGAGCTCTCAAAGCCCCCCTTTTTTGCTGAGAATTTTGGTGGTGAAGAGAAAGAATGAAAAGGATGAAGCTTATCTTTTTATTTTATGATTATTTTATCAATTAAGTCACCAAAAATCTACCTAACTTTTGACCAATTTCATGAATTAAAAATTCATTCCCAGCCACCAGTTATTTATTAGTCTTTTTACTCAATAAGGACCTCTACTTTAGTGTTCCATACTATTTAACACCTTTAGCTTGTAGAAGAAAACTTTAGCACTTTATACGATTTAGTCCTTTTTTAAAATTAAGCATGAAATCACTAAAATTAATTTACCAAAATTTTCAAACATTAATATAATCATGCCATGACACTTAAAATAATATTAAAATAATTTCTCCGCTTTCAAATTTGTGGTCTCGAAACCAGTATTCCAGCTAGGCCCAAAATCGGGCCGTTACAAGCACCACCAAACTCACAAGTTAGTAAGTTCATACATGATACATATGAATTCATCCATAATATAAGTAGATTTCCATATGCACATCATTTATTACATTAGCCTTTTCATAGATCATAATTCAATATCCCATTGTGTACTTACCATGCCATTCCTTTACTTATCTATTGAACTATCAAGAATTGCATCGAATACTCGGGAATGCTCACATAAAGTGTATTTCCATATAACCGTAACATTTCCTTTTCAACAGTGCTCACATGAGCTGTGGGTCAGAATGTTAGCTACACGATGCTGCTCACACGAACTGTGGAGAATCCGCAACAAATGTAGGACCTTAGCCATCGGTAGGACATTAAAGACCAGCACCCGAAACATAAAATCCCTAATGCCATGTCATTCGTATCCTAAGAATTCTTAATGTTCAAACGAGGTTTGTTATCCGTCAATTACTCAAAACATCGATACATAAGTAATTTCAAGTCCGTTTTTTTAACACAATATAGTAAATAATCAATTTAACTATCATTAATACGATTATAATTCATACGAACTTACCTCGATAACTATGGTCGTAGAAGTAGAATCTGAAACTAATCCGAAGCTTTCCTCTTTCCTCAATTTAAGTCCAGTTGTTGTTTATCTTGATCTAAATAGATAATTTCATTCAATTAAGTACTTCAAGTATTCAGTTCAATTCATAATTCATATTTATACAAAATTACAAAATTACCTCTAACATTTTAACTTTTTACAATTTAGTCCTTAAACTCATAATTTGAAATTTAATTATTTTAATCCTCCATACAAGCTAGCTGAATTTATTAGGGACTCATATCAACCCACTTAGATAATCAATTCATAATAATACCATGAAATTTTACTATTTTCATGAATAAGTACTTAAACCCTAAATTCACTAAAAATCCCTTAACAAAACATGTTTGTTCAACAACTAAGATCAATAATCTATCAAAAAACTTCAAAACATATTCAAAAACAACCATGACAAGTCCCTCAACCTTTAACAGTTGTGCAAATTAACCCCCAGGCTAGCTAGATTAAGGTAAAACGAACTCAAAAACATAAAAATTATTAAAAATGGGACACAAAATAAAACCATGCAAGAACAAAGTGTTGGCCAAACCTTCCTTCTTCTATAATGGCTAATTTAGGTTTTTGAAACAAAAATGGAGAGGACATCTTTCTTTTTTATTTTATTTACTTAAATTTTCTTTTATTTACCAAATTACTACTTTAACCTTATTATTAATAATAAATTTAAATAAAACCTTATCCATAACTATCCACTAACTTATAGTATATTTACCATCTAAGTACATTAATTTACCTTTCCCTAGCCTTTTAACCCTTTTAACAAATAGAAACTCATTTTTTCAACCTTTACGATTTAGTCTTTTTTACCTAATTAACCATTTAAATTTTAAAATTTATTAATGAAACTTTAATATGACATTAAAATAATCCCGTAAGCATTAAATAAATATTAAAATAATAACTCACTCGTCGAAATTGTGGTCACGAAACTACTATTTCCAACACTACTGAAATTGAGCTATTACACTTACCAGAATTACAATTCATGTTGTGCATATATCATATTTATCATACAACTCATATCAATATTTTAATGCTAACAGAACATCAGAGATCATATTTTAATGCTTAATTAATGCCTTATGGAACCTACGGAAGGCCTATGTCTAACCTAAACAATGCTTACGCCCCTAAGGTAAATTTAGAATTTTGGGCCCATACGGCCCAACTAGTTCAGACCGTGTGTCTCATAAGGTCCAACACATGGCCGGGCACACAGTCGTGTGGTGTCGACAGTTCAAATTTTTGGCTTTCGCAAATCGTTGTTTTATTAGATTTTTGTTACACACTTGATCCCATTTTGACATGAAAGCAACCACGAAACTTTTTGAACCTAAAAATGCCATTTAATACGCTTAATCAACGGGGATTATATGGAAATTAAATCAAATATTCAACAAAATGCCCACAAATGGCTTCCAATAACGTAGAAAACTTAAGCTACCAAAACGACGACCAACCGATGCTTAAAGGGCTGGAGGGTCGGTTAATGCCTCTTCTCCTAAAATGCATCAAAGTCATTAATAACACACAAAACAGACTTAACGCAACCCCAATGCAGTCCCAAACCTCAACGCCCAACAGCAAAACAACAAACACATAGAATATAGAATATACTTTACCCATAGAATGGCAGCCGACAAAATGAAAACAAATGCTCCAAGAATTACAGCAGCAACACAAAATGGAGAACGAAAGTATATAAAAGAGAACTAACCCCACAAGGTGTTGGATCGCCGGTACCCCATGGCGCAGCAGAATAAAATTAGATCTGGCGATCCAAATCATGGATCCATGTGTGAGGAACGAATCGAGGTGAAATAAAGGTTTCGAAATTACCAAAACTTCAATCTGAGTAGACAGCGACGCCTTGGCAACAAGAGTTTTGGTCTACTGTCGAATCAAGCCTCAACCTTTTCCAATGTCGGCCTCTACGTAATCCACCCGGTTTGACTATGAACGGAAGAAATCTCCAAAACTGTTTTGGAGGCTTATTTGCTTGACGGCTGCTAGACCTAACAAGAAATCACTTAGGGTTTTCGTGTTAAGTTTTGTCTCCTTTTAATACCTTTTATAATGGGTGCCTTTCTCATTGGGCCTTTTATAATAGGTATCCTATTAATTGGGCCTTTTATAATTGGTATCTCTTGAATGTATTACAAGATTAAATAAATACAATAAAGTTTTTAACCGAAAATTATAATTACATTAATTATATCTGAAAATTATAATTACATTAATTATAACAAGGATTCCGGTAAACTATATTTATTTAAATTTATATATGAATCAAATTCATATATTAATAAAATTATGTTATCATTATGTGTACAACATCCTTGTACATATAATATGTTCAATATTTTATTGCCCAATTAAATTAATTCTTTAATTAATTTAATTTATGTGACAACTAAGCACAATACCAACTATAATTTATTCCGTTCATTTCAACCATAGGGTGTGACCCTGTAGGTTCTTGCAACATTAGCAGTAATACTAGAACGATTCTATTGTCACAGACAATGAGTGGCATCTAGCAATGCATCATTGCTACCTAAGTTACAAGAAGTCATGATTCGACATAACCTTTCGTGATTAACCTTTAATGCATTAATCCTTAAGTCCTTTATCTCTAGAACGGATACAAGTCATGGGATAGTCACACTTGCATAGTCCATCCCATGTTTCTTGATATCTTGAGTAGACTATGATATACAAATTAGTATGACATCTCATATCAACTTATTTGAGCATGGCCATGCATTTCTAGTCTCACTCAATCAAGTGGCCTAAGATATTACTCCTATTATGTAGGAGGGACTTATCCTTTATTGATCAACCATATCCCTCTACATAGATTGTGGTATATCCAACATCAGCCTTTATAGAATAACCTGTTACGGTGTACGTTTGACTGTATCAAAATATACAACTCACGATGCTGGGATAATAATGATCTCAAGTCTGAGGATCATATACATATTAATCACTATGAGTAATGTTGTGACAATTACATAATAATCCAAGAAACATACTCATAGCGGGTCAATCCAATATATTGTTCTCTAACACACATATTCATGCATTGATTTTGACACTCCATATCAATGACAACTCTTTATCATCAATCAACTACATGTTAGTCTTAATGCATTATTATTGTCCTAGTCAACAATAATACTCGACTAAGGATCTTTTAAGAATAATCATATTATTCTTAGGACATTATTATAAAACAGTTTATCTATACACACAGAAAGAAAAGCTGAAATAATAATGACAACGCTTTATATTAATAAACATGATAAATTAAGTATGTTATTACAACAATCTCATGATTGATCTTTGAGCATACTCTTACACAAGGAAAAAAAAGAAAAACGAAATTGACGAGAGTGTAACAAGAAAGGAAGAACATATATCAATAGCAGGAGAAAAAGAGATTGGCGGCGTGAAAAGGAATGGGGAATGGAGGGAAACAAACGTGCCAAAAGTGGAAGCAGGTCTTGGAAAAATAATAAAATAAAATAAAAGCTTAAAAGGTGGAGGAACGTGCCAAAAATCAGTAATTATAGTATGCAAATGAGATACCCCATACTTTTACAAAACAAAAAAAATTTATTTATTTCTATAAAAAATTCATGTTTTTTTTTTTAAAAGTTCAAAATATTGTTTATCATTTTTTCTAATAAAACGTTTTAAAATAATAAATAAAAATACCTTATTAAAATTTATATAATTTAAAACAATATTTTCTAATAAATAATAGCATCGTACGGTATAAAGAAAACTAGTTAAAATATATAAGATGCTATCCTACCTTGCTACTCAGTCGATGGTAGTTTATTAATCAACCACTATATATAAATAAATAATATAACTTAATTTTTATTTAGATTAATCTTATCATCTATTCTATTATTAAGTCATTGATCTTAGAAATTAATCAGATATTAAGTGTTGTTAGATAAATAAAAAATTAAGTACTGAAAAAATAAGTGTTGAAAAATTAAGTATTAAAAATTTAAGTACATTTCACTTTATTCTAAACAAAAAATAAAGTTAAATGTAAAGTTTATATAGAATAATATAATATTAGAATAAATAAAATTAAATTAATTAAAAATATTCTCCAAGTGATACGTAGCTCTTATCCACTTATTATTTTCTACATGCTTTTGTAGAAAAAGTTCCATTAGATTATTTTAATTTTAGATTATCAAAGCCTTAGCAAAAAACAAAAACTTGGAAGTCATTCTTTTAAAAAATAACAAAAATTACTAGATTATGACACACCTAAAAAATAGGTGAAAAAAATATTATGTAACAAATATATTTAATAAAAGTTCATAAAAATTAAATGATGCTTTTGTTGAAATGGTAAAGTTAAATATTTAAAATTTATTGTGTCACACTTTCAGATTTATAAAAGCACCATAGAGGCCTATGTATTAGGAGCCAGATTGCATTTTGCCCCATCTACTTAAAAATAGGTAAATTAATCATTGTGTATTAGATCAAAGAGCAAATTAACTCTTATGTTAAAATTTTCATCTATTTCTACTGTTAAACACTAGTTCCTATACATCAACATGAGATACATATGGCACACCACGTGATACTATTATATTATTTTGTCAGTCATGCTAGTTTTTAACAATACAAATGGATGAAATCTTTAATAGAAAGGACCAATTTGCTCCTTGATCTAATATAGATGGAGTAATTTGCTTATTTTTCAATAAATGGGGCAAAAGGTAATCTGACTCTTAGTACAGAGGCCTCCATAATACTTTCATAAGTTCAAATATTACTATGATTGAGTTCTTATTGATTTATATAGTGTAAAAAGACAAAAAAAAAAACCTTATAATAATATATCTTACTTGTACAAAGAGGTATTTTAGCAATTCTCATTGGTGTCTTATACTTGGTACATAAAGAGATGTTTTAGCAATTTCCCAACTAAGGCCTAGTCTGATAACCCATTGAAAAAACTAAATCAATTGAACTTTTGGTAATATATGATAAAAATAAAATAATTCTTTTAATGAAAATCGAGGAAAATGATAAATAAATAAATAATGAGCTACTTATCATTTAATGTATAATTTTATTTTCAATTTTTTTATTTTATTTCTTTGAATATTATCTTTTAAATATTTTTATAACAGCCCAATTTCGGTGAAATCAGAACAGTGGTTTCGGGACCACAAATTTGAGTCGAAAATAAAATTTATTTTTATTTTATTATATGGTCCGTATTACGATAGATATGATATGTGAAAATTTTGGTTAGAAAATTTTATCGATTGAGTGCTTAATTACGAGAAGGACTAAATTGCATAAAATGTGAAAGTTGAATTCTAGTAGCTGTAAGGATTAAATAGCTATGGAATCAAAAACTTAAAGTCCTTATATGGTAATTAGACCATTAAGAAAAGTAGGTAGATTTTTCTTGGTGACTCATCCATGGAAATATAGAAAAGGGGTAAGGACTAAATTAGAAAGTGAAAATTTTAATTAATTAAAAGATGATAAAATAAATATCATCTTATTTTCTCATCTTCTTTCCCAAAATAAAACATGGAACCCCTAGGAGAGAGGATGAAATCTTTTCAAGCTCAATAAGGTATGAAATCAAGTCCCATTTTTAATGATTTTTATATTTTTGGAATCGGGATAGTTTAAACTATCTATTTGGGGGATTAATTTGAAAAGTTATCAAAGTATGAAAAATGGGTCATGGATGTATATGCTAGAAATTAGAAATTTGTGGTAGAAAATGAAAGATTATTGGTAGATAAACAACTTTTACAAAGTGATTTTTGATGATTTAGGGACTAAAATGTGAACTTGTGAAATTGAAGGAAAAATTCTAAAATTTTATGAATACATGTGCTATAAATTTTGTAATGGGGCTTTGGTTAGGCTTGGAATAGGGAGTAATTTGCCCAAGTTTCATTTTCCCAGCCTAGGGATGAAAATGGAATTTATGGAAAAGTTAGGGGCAAAATGATAATTTTGCCTAGGATGAAAATTGAGTCCACTTGAATGTGAAATTTGATAAATTAATGTTAAATTTACTCGTATAGATCTAGATAGACCAAATTCAGAGCTAGAACGAGGAAAGAGGAGAATGTCGGATTAGTAGATTTTACGTACACGAACATTGTCGAGGTAAGTTCGTGTAACTAAATTGTATATATTTGTAAAAGCCCAATTTTAGGGTTAATCGGAATAGTGGTTTTGGAACCACAATACGAAGTCAAAATATTTATTTTAATATTTTATTATGGTTTACGGCATGATAGAATTATTGTGTGAAAATTTCATAAAGAAATTTTACCGTTTAAAGCCTTAATTCGGTAAAAAGGACTAAATCGTGTAAAGCGTAAAAGTTGCATTCTATAAGCTAAAGGTGTCAAATAGCTATAGAATTTAAATATGGAGGTCCTTATGTGGCAAATAGTTCATTTATGAGATAATGGATGATAGTGGAGTGGCAATTTTTGTAATTACTAATGTTTTTAAAGGATAATTAAGTAAATAGTTAATAAAGGTTAATATTAATAAAACAAAAGCCAAAATCCTTATTTTTATCATCCCTTCCATCGAAATTTGAAAAGAATGGCAGGCATGGATGAGCTAGGTTCGGCCAACATTGTTTTGCTCATTTAGGTATGGATTTTGATCCGTTTTTAATAATTTCTACGTTTTTGAGACCGTTGCAGCTTAGTCTAGCTAGCCCAGGGACTAATTTGAGAAACTATTAAAGATTTTTTGAGATTCCATTGATGAATATTCATGCTTTTTGATGATTGATGATGAAATATGGAAGTTAGGTGATAGTTTTACATATTTTACAAAGTGATTTTGAGTAAAAATACAAATTATGGACTAATTTGTGAAATTATGAAATTATGTGTTTAAAAGTATGAATAAATTGAAAATATGGGCTGTTTGAGGCATGTATGAAATTCGGAAATACATGGGCTGTACTAAATTGTATGAAATTGCAATTTTATGTGATAAGGACTAAATTGTGAAAAATGTAAAACATTAGGGGCAAAGTGTAATTTTTCCAAAATGTGTAAATTGTGTTAAATTGAGTGAATTAGTGATTAAACAAGGAAAATTTGTTATTATATAGATTGAGAAAAACGAGATTTGGATCTAGAACGGGGAAAAAGCAAAGTATCGGACTAGTCGATCCATTCCGTCGTTTTAGCAGTCGAGGTAAGTTCGTATAATCGAACTTCAATGTATATTTATGAAATTGATGAATGATAGTATGAACGTATTCATATAATTTATTTAATTGTGGAACATAAATTAAATGTTTGAAATAAGTAAAAATGCAGGATCGAACACGACCGTTTCATAACGAAAGACGAATTGGCGGAAAAGACCATGGTTGGACCATGGCAGTACATGATTTCATATAAGGCCATAGCTGGGCTATGGCATCGATATATGAGACTTTGTGTAAGACTATATCTGGGATATGAAATCGATATATAATTTCGTGTAAGACCATGTTTGGGATATTGGCATCTATAAGTGATTACGTGTAAGACCATGTCTGGGACATTGGCATCGTTATGTGATTTCGTGTAAGACCATGTCTAGGACATTAGCATCGATTTATGAATTGTGTAAGACCATAGCTGGGCTATTGGCATCGATATGTGATAACATGTAAGACCATATCTGGGATATGGCATTGTACGAGCTTTACATGCTATCCGACTATCCTTATCAATTCCGAACGGTTCAACGGGCAATGTAGAGAAGCAAATGACTATATAAATGAGTTATCCGATTCAGGTATGAAATAAGTTATATCATTCTTGTGAATAAAAGGTGGGTATGAATATAAATTATGATATGTGATTTATACAAGAAAGATATGTGTAAATATGTTATTTTTCAAAATGTGCTCATTTGGCTATATGAAGGTATGAATTGAATGTTATATGAGAATTGATTTGATTAAACTTTGGAAAGCTAAAGTTAGCTATGTAAGTGATTATATTATTGAATGGTGGTAATTTGATATGAGAACATGTTATAAACTTGAGAAAAGTTTATGTTTTGGCATGTGAGATAGCATATTATACTTATGACATTAAATTGCAATTATTTGTTATGTTAAGTTTATTAAGATACAAGCTTACTAAGCTTTATAGCTTACTTTGTTTTCTTTTCTATGTTTATAGAGTTTCAGAGGTTTGCTCGGGTTGGAAGTCGTCGGAGATTTCATCACACTATTCAGCTATGGTTTGGTACTTATGAGCTTTGTGATATTGGTTATATGGCATGTATAGGCTTGAGTCTTTTTTATAATGATTTTGGTGATGTATTTGGCCATTTTATATGGCTTATTAATGACTTATGTTTGATGTGTAATTTGCCTTGTGTAGTGACATAATTTGGTATGGTTGGTGATGATTCAAGTTGATCATTTGATCATTTGGTATATGACGAGTATTTATTTATGAAAAGCATGATTTTAGACTTGATAAGTGAATGGCTAATAAATGATTTATGAGTCAAGCTTTGAGTGTGATTGATGGTATTAAAAAAATACATATTGAAATAGGTTGTATTGATGAGTATGATATGTACTTTGGTATATGATTGAATAGGTGAGTAATGAGGAATGAATCATGCTAGTTTGGTATGTGTTTGAATGTACAAATAGTATTGATTTGAGTTGATGAAATGGATAGAATTGGTATTGTAAGTTTGGTGCATGAAATAGCATAGTTTGGCTATTTATTAATGTATTGAAATGGCATGAAATGTGGTGTTTTAGGTATACTTGAGAAGGGTGAGAAATGTGGCTTCAACCAAGCCTATTTTCACTCTACACGGCCGAGCACATGGACGCGTGGCTTGACCGTGTGTGACACATGGTTTTGGTACACGGCCGTGTGTCCCCTGGGGTAGCCTTTCGAATTACGTCAGTATACCCTATAGGTTTGGCACGGCCTAGACACACAAGCGTGTCTACTGGTTGTGTGTGGCACACGGGCTGGCACATGGGCGTGTGGCTGGCCGTGTGATCCAAGTCAGTAACCCCTCTAGATTTCACACGGCCTGACACACGAGCGTGTCATCGGCCGTGTGGTACAAGTTAGAATGTATGCCCTGTTTTCACACGGCCTGTGACATGGACGTGTCTGGTGGCCGTGTGAGGCACACGGCCTGTTCACACGGGGCGTGTGATCCCTAAATGCTTGAAAATTTTAAGTGATTCCTAAAGCTTGCAAATGTGATTGGTTTAGTCCCGAACCTTCTCTAAAGCATGTTTAAGGTCTCATAGACCTATTTAAGGGACATTGTGTATGTTAATGAATGTTATTCGATAATGAATGTTTATTGAGTTGTGGAATGTTAGTTAAATGTTGTGTTTGATCGGAAATACCTCTTAACCCTAAGCCGGCGACAGACACGGGTTAGGGGTGTTACAATATTTTTATGCTTGAATTAAATATTATGTTTTTGAATTGTATAAATGTCTTAATTATGTGAAATGATCACATATTCGTCAAAGCCCGATAAATGAAATATGCCCGATCAACAATAATGCTCGATAAATGATAAATGATAAAAATGTAAATTTTTCGTTTGAGTCGAATGTGAACATTTGAATTGCATGAATGTAAAAATGTATGAGATTTATCGCATGCTTGATATTGCTTGAAAAATGTTAAATCCTATATGAATAAATGGAAAGTTGATGGATATGTGATTTCCCGAAATGAATAAGGCCCTACATTTGTTGCTGGTGGGATTTAGCTCGGTCGAGTAATCTTATTGACCTCATTTCTAAAAGGATTTAGCTCAGTTAGGTAATCCTGATATAAGTCCTTTCGAGCATATGTTATGGATTGGATTTAACCCGGACGGGTAATCCAGATCAAGCTCTGTAGAGCATATGTCATAAAAAGGATTTAGCTTGGACTGGTAATCTTGTTGTATACATGTGTGGCTCAAAAGTGTACTCTATGAGATGGTACCTTATGGGTACCATTAGACATGAATTGGCTAATCCTGATTTGTACACTTTGGGTGTAATGCCTGTGTATCCATCGATATTCCGAATAAATTCAACGGGTAAAAACCTTGACATGAAAGGATATGAATAAGAAATGAGTTGTTACATGTAGTTGCCTAAAATCCATGAAAATGATGCTACATGACAATTGACATATGAAAACCTGAGATGATGATATTTGTACATAGAATTTATTTGATGAATATGTTCATCCTTGGTTATAGACTTGTACATTTTGAGTGTACTACTACTCGTGTGACATTGATATTTCGAGTAAAATATGAGTAAAGTTCTAATATGAAATTATCTGAACTCGAAATGAGGTATTATGAAATTATACTTGTAATAATGAGATGAATCATGCATGTTGAATGAATACATGTTGAGGAAGGCATATGTGCATGGAAACTTGATTGTTGTTGAGCCCATATATGTTTGTGATGTTATTATGGAATATATGACTAACAAGGGCAATGAGGATATGTGTAGGGCTTGAGGTCAAAATGATTGAATATGCCTTACATAGTTACCTCAAAATAGAGTGAATGGTAAGTTAAGTATCATGTTATATGAACTTACTAAGCATTTTTTGCTTACCCCATTTTATCTCCCCCTGTTTTAGAGTAAATTGGAAGCTCGTTGGATTGGAAGCTCGGCGAAGATCACTCACACTATCCATCGGCCCATGACGGTACAATATGGTAAATCAATTATGGTTGTAATGGCATGTATAGGATATGTTGGCCATATTGGCATGTAAATGTAAATGATGCTTATAATCTAGCCATTGGAATGGCTAGTAATGGTTGTTTTGAAATACTTGTAATGTTATGCTATGGTAACAATATGTATATGTTAAGTAGTTGATCAAATCATGTTTAACACATGAATTGAACCAAGGTAGGATAGTAAACATGTATGCATGCAATGATAGGCCATGTTGAATGATGAAATTTGCTTATTTGAATTCTTAGAATGGTTGGATTGTACTTGGCATGTTTTGGTGCAGGAAAATGGTAAATTTCGGTGAGAAATAAAACTAGAAATGGATTTATTTTGTCCACACGGGAAGACACACGGGCGTGTGTCTAGACCGTGTGTGACACACGGCCTGGTACATAGGCATGTAGTTAGGTCGTGTGTCCTCTGCACCTTAAATTCAAGAAAACAAAATGCTCAGAATTGAGCACAAGGGCAGAGACACCGGCATGTGTCTCAGCCATGTAGGAGACACAGCCTTGAAAACGGGCTTATGTCTTAGTCGTGTGAAACCTGCACCTAATTCGACTTGAATTAATTAACCACATGGCCTAGCACATGGGCATGTGGCATGGCCGTGTTGCGCATGTAACACCCCTTACCCGTGTCCAACGCCGAAACAGGATATGAGGTGTTACTATGCATAACTTTACTCGAACTTGTATTATCGGGCTACAAAATTTCGTTTCAACTTAAAACTTGTCTTTCTTACTCATAACATACGAATTATGGGCCTATGAGGCCTTAAACATATAACCTGAGGGTTCTGTGGATCAATTGGGAACTATAACACTCTTAGAAAATTTTTGCCTCAACAGGGGCCACACGCCCGTGTGCCCCTAAGACATGCCCGTGTTCGACACCCGTGGTCAACACTGACTTACCCCACACGGCTGAGCATACGCCCGTGTTTATAACCCGTGTCCTTCACACGGCCTTGACATGCACGTGTCCTCTACCCGTAGAGCTTTCTAATTATGATGTCATCACACTCTTAATAGCACATGGCCAGGGCACACGCCCGTGTGCTGGCCTGTGTGACGATTCAAATTCTCGTAAAATAGTGCAGGGGACACACGGCCTATCAACAAACCCATCTGGGTTGACCGTGTGTCACGCACGGCCAAGACACACGCCCGTGTGTCACGCACGGCCTAGACACACGCCCGTGTGTCTACCCGTGTGGACAATTAGAGGCTATTTTCCAAGCCTCTTTGCCACCCTGAAACTTAAACTCACTCATTCATCGTAAGAAGCACATAAATATGACAATATCAAACTAAGAAGAACCCATATATTACCACTCATTTCATCCAAATTTTACTCAACATCTTGCACGAACATTCATTTCATTATACGCATCAAACTTGAGACATGAACTTGACAGTATTGGCAAATTCATCATGGCCATTTACAAAAAAAGAATGTGAAACATTTTTAGCCAACCTTTTGGCCTTCAAACATAACATGACACAAAATGATCAAGTTCCTATACATGCCATACTCAAAATGAATCAACTTTACTATACTAAAAGAACGGTTGATAGTGTGATCCAAGCTCCGACTTTCTACGATCCCCGAGCTAACTTGACGAAACTACAAGGAGAAAGGGAAAAGAGGGGGGTAAGCATATAGCTTAGTAAGTTTGCATGAAATTCTAAAGTAAAATAATTGCTTTCATAAAATTCATCTATCTATTGAAACACCCCCCACACAAGTCTCGAATGCTTAACATTTTCATTCATACTTACTCATACTTATTCTTACCCATCTCATGTTACTTTATGGGTTCATAACGTGTATTTTCTCATGGTACCTATATCACTCATCACATAACTTATCACATATACTAACATAAGCATAAATTCAAATCTTCATCATTCATAACATGAATGGACCTCAAGGTCATACGTAAATAGTTTGGTTCTATACTATCCCACTTACTTAGCTCATTTACCCATGAACTAATTATATTATCGTAAAATATTCAAATTCGCCTTACATAGACATTGATACCAACGCCATATCCTGGATATGGTCTTACATGGGATCACTTCTTGATGCCGATGCCACATCCCAGATATGGTCTTATACGGGATCTCAAAGCTCGATGTCGATGCCATGTCCCAGACACGGTCTCATACGAGATCGTATGGGGATGTCGATGCCATATCCCAGATATGGTCTTATACGAGATCTTTCTTTGGTGCCGAAGCCATGTCCCAGACATGGTCTTATACAGGACCTTCATTATCTCTTGTGAATACATAGATAGCATTCTTATTCTGGAATTTTAGCCGGGACTTTAGCTTAACTTATACTCACCATTTCTTCATCAAAACTCCCTTACTCAAATTTCATAGAAATGACATACATTATCATAATATTATACTATAGATCATAGCTCGAATCTCAAAATGTGTATCAATGCTCGATTCTTGCCTCGGGTTTCGATCCGGGCTTCACGTTTCTTGATCTATAGTAACAATTTCACTTGTTAAATTCACACATTGACTAATTCGACTCATAATTCATATTTTGGTAAAATTACAATTTTGCCCCTAGACTTTGGCAAAATGACCATTTTGCCCCTAGGCTCGAAAATTAATTCCAATCACATTTCTACCTTCAACAAGCCTAGGTGAACATTTAATACTCTTATAGCTATCATCAAAACTCAACATTTCACATACTTACTACAAATTTATAACCTTTTCATCACGGTTCAATTAGGTGTTTTCTAGACAACACCTTTCATAAAAGTTGATCATCTAACAACTAAGACTCAATTTCTTCCATAAAAATGCAGCAAATAACAATGATAGCTCTCATGGCAAAACTCTCAAATTTTCAACATATTGCACAATAGTCCCCTCATTTGAAAGCTTAAGATTTAGGGGTCTCAAAAGTATAACTATTTTCAAGAAAAGATTTACTAGAGAAGAGATGAGTGTGCTGAAATTTTTGAAGCTTTCAACCCCTATTTTGCTTGAAAAAATCGGTGGACATCATCTACTATCAATTTAATCCACCTACTATCAACTACTTTGACCAATTTTGTCCATCTTTGTCTCCTATATAGTCTATGGCCGGCCAAGAAAATATTGGAGGTCTAATTTCCTTTTAAAGACCTCCAATTATCAATCTATGGCTATTTGATACCTTTAGCTTATAGAATGGAACTTTCGCACTTTATGCGATTTAGTCCTTTTTCGCGATTAAACATAAAATCGCTAAAATTAAAATGCCAAAATTCTCATGTACTTATACAATCATATACTAATTCATAAAATCACATGAAAATAAATTTCTTAAATCTCGGATTAGTAATCCCAAGAACACTATTCCGGCTAGCCCCTAAATCGGGCTGTTACAATTTTCCTCCCTTAGGGATTTTCGTCCCCGAAAATCTTATCGGTGAAAAGGTTGGGGTATTGGTTTCTCATCGTTTCTTCAGGCTCCCATGTAGCCTCTTCTATTCCATGCCTTTGCCATAGAACTTTCACTAGGGCTATGCTTTTGTTTCTTAACTGCTTGACCTCTCGCGCCAAAATTATAATCGGCTCTTCACCATAAGTCAAGTCCGGCTGTATCTCTACCTCTATCGGTACAATGACTTGTGTAGGGTCTGAGCGATATCGACGCAACATGGATACATGAAAGGCGTCATGAATCTTTTCCAGCTCATGTGGAAAGGCCAACCAATAAGCTCTGATCCTATCCTCTCGGTAACTTCATAAGGTCCAATAAAACGCAGACTTAATTTGTCCTTCCGGCCAAATCTGAGGGCTTTTCTCCAAGGTGATACTTTCAAAAACACTTTATCACCTACTTTGAATTCAATCTTTTTCGTTTTCAAATCTGAATAGGACTTTTACCTATCTGAGGCGGCTTTCAGATAGTCACGTATCACCCTTACTTTCTCTTCAGTTGATTTAACCAAATCAAACCAGTGTATATGTTTCTCTCTGAGTTTAGTCCAATAAAAAGGCATTCTGCACTTACGCCCATACAAAGCCTCATAAGGCGCCATTTTCAAGCTTGATTGAAAACTGTTATTGTAAGAAAATTCTACCAATGACAAGTATTTTTCCCAGCTGCCCTGAAACTCAAGAACACAACACCTGAGCATGTCTTCGAGAATTTGGATCAACCTCTCCGACTAACCATCGATTTGGGGGTGAAAAGTTATACTAAAACTTAACTTTGTGCCCAATGCCTCTTGCAACTTCTTCCAAAATCTGGATGTGAATCTCGGATCTCTATCCGATATAATCGATAAGGGCACTCCGTGTAGCCTCACAATCTCATAAATGTACAAGTTTACCAACTTATCAAGTGAATAGTCAACTCGAACAGGTATGAAATGGGCTGATTTAGTAAGTCTATCAATTATGACCCATACAACATCTTTCTTACTCGGTGTCAACGGTAAACCCGTTACAAAATCCATGGTAACCACGTCCCATTTCCACTCGGGTACCATAATAGGTTGAAGCAAACCCGAAGGTACTTGGTGTTCGGCTTTTACTTGTTGACAAATTAAGCATCTTGAAACAAACTCAGAAATATATTTCTTCATACTCGGCCACCAATACCGTTTCTTCAAATAATCATACATCTTTTACACAGATAGACATCCATTATGTGCCTCATGTAAAATTCTCCGAATGAGCTCCTCATTTCTCGGTACACAAATTCTATCTCTGAACATTAAACATCCATCAGAATTAATCCGAAAGTCGGACTCAACACCCGACTCACACTGAACTCTTTTAGCTTGCAATTCACTGTCACCTTTCTGAGCCTCATAAATCTCTTGAAGGAACATCGGCCTAGCCCTCAGCTCAGCTAGAATAGAACCATCGGCTAACAAGGTCATCTGCGTATTCAATGCTCTCAATGCAAATAGAGACTTTCTACTCAAAGCATCGGCGACTACATTCGCCTTCCCTGGAAGGTAATCGATGACCAACTCATAATCCTTTATCAACTCCAGTCATCTTCGCTGCTTTAAATTCAGTTCCTTTTGAGTCATCAAATACTTTAAACTTTTGTGATCACTGAAAATCCGGCATCTCTCACCATACAAATGGTGTCTCCAAATCTTTAATGCAAAAACAATGGCAGCCAACTCTAAATCATGCGTCGGGTAATTCTTCTCATGTGGCTTTAACTGTCTAGAGGCATAGGTTATCACCTTGCCTTCTTGCATAAGCACACAACCCAATCCATTTAAGGATGCATCGCTGTAGATCACAAATTCTTTTCCCAACTCAGGTTGTACTAAGATTGGAGCCTCTGTCAACATTGTCTTTAATTTCTCAAAACTCTGTTGACACTTTTCCGTCCATTCAAACTTTACATCCTTCTGTAACAGTTTCGTCATTAGAGTCGCTATCATGGAAAAGCCCTTGACGAATCGCCTATAGTAGCCAGCTAAGCCAGAAAACTTCTAACTTCAGTTACATTTTTCGACGGTTTCCAATCAACAATAGCTGAAATTTTACTTGTATCAACTCGGACTCCATCTCCCGAGACAATGTGTCCCAAGAATCCAACTTCCTTGAGCCAAAACTCACTTTTACTAAACTTGGCATACAGTTGATTATCTCGCAAAATCTATAGAATCGTCCTTAGGTGCTCAGCATGCTCACTCTCATCATGGGAATATACAAGTATATCATCAATGAAAACAACCACAAACTTGTCTAGATACGGTCGAAAAATGCAGTTCATTAAATCCATGAATATCGTAGGAGCATTTGTCAAACCGAAGGGCATGACTAAAAATTCATGGTGCCATACCTCGTTCGAAAAGCCATCTTAGGCACATCTGATTCTTTTACTCTAAACTAATAATATCCCGACCTCAAGTCTATCTTGAAGAACACAGTGGCTCCCTTCAATTGATCGAACAAATCGTCGATTCTTGGCAATGGATACTTGTTCTTCACTGTTGCTTTGTTAAGTTGTCGGTAGTCTATGCACAATCTCATAGAGCCAACTTTCTACTCTAAACTAATAATATCCCGACCTCAAGTCTATCTTGAAGAACACAGTGGCTCCCTTCAATTGATCGAACAAATCGTCGATTCTTGGCAATGGATACTTGTTCTTCACTGTTGCTTTGTTAAGTTGTCGGTAGTCTATGCACAATCTCATAGAGCCAACTTTCTTTTTCACAAATAGCATTGGAGCACACCCATGGAAAACAACTCGGTTTAGCAAAACTTTTGTCCGTTAAATAACCGAGAGCTAACTCGATGCCAAACTCAACCTCTCTAATCGGAGGTAATCCTGGCAATTCCTCGGGAAAAACATCTGAATACTCACATACTGTCGGCACTGCCTCAATCTTTAACTCAGTTTCCCTGGCATTCATCACAAAGGACGGTACGCCTCATACCCTTTTCTTACATACCTCTGAGCCGTCATGTGAGACATCACTATCGGTAACTTGTCTTGTTCATTTGATTCAACATGAAGGATATCCCCGTTTTCACATGTCAGCTCAATATATTTCTTTCCACAATTTACTATCACATCATGAATGGTTAACCAGTCCATACCAAGGATTATATCAAATTCATCAAATGGCAATAGCATGAGATTTGCCTTAAAACAATGTTCTCTAATCATCAATGGGCAGTCTTTACATACTTTATGTAACATCCCAAAATTGGGCCTAGGAGAATTGAGCCCAATGGGCCTTAGGCGTAGTAGCGTTTAAATTTTTGGAGAATAAGAGATCGGCTTAAATGCAAGTTAGACCTATTGGATAAGTGATTTTGGAAGGTTAGAGGGCTTCTATGAAGTCCCGGGATCAAATATTGGCTTTGGGGAAATTTTGGTTTTAGGGGAAAAAAAACCCTGGAAGTTGGCAGATAGGCCTTAAGAATAAAATATGGAGGAAAATGACACAAGTGGAGTGTGTGGTGTAGTGGCAAAGTGACGCCACATAAGAGATAAGGGGTGACGCCACAAGGAAGGAAGGAAGTCCATGGTTCAAGTCTTGGCTTTGCATTTTGGTTTCTTTTTGCTTGGACCTTAGAATTTGGCCCATAGTTTATATTTAGTTGCGCATGGTTTAAGACACAAGAGGAGCTTGTGGACAAGTGGTTAGCGGCATGGATTATGTTCCAGGGGAGCCTAGGTTCGAATCTCATGAGAAGCAAGGGAGTATTTATTTTGCGGATTGGACGGCAAGAGTTTCAGTTGAATTTAAACTCTACTGACGAAGGGATCCCACATCGGAAAGACACAAAGAATGAAGGTGAAGAGCTAGCTATATAAGGAGCATCCTAGGAGGAGAGTAAACACATCTTGGAGGGCGTTTGGGCACAAGAGTGATCGGAGCGCGGATTAGCCCCAGAGTCCTATCAGGTGTGTAACTCTCTCTACTCTAGTTGTAGAGCGGCAAAATGCCGAAATGCCGGTTACACGGCATTAGTAGCCACACGAGCGTGCGAGCGCACGTGTGGGGCTTCGACGCGATAGTTGAGGCCATCAGTAGTATTCTCGTGGGTTGGGGCTGCTTGGGCCTCGATGGGCCGAAGTGGGCCCAATGGGCCCGTGGGCCCATATGAGTAAATTGTATGATTGGCTAGTATTAGACTAGGTGGAACTTATATACGTGGCTAGATTTGTGCTAGGTGGGCCACACGAGCATGTGGGCCCGGATGGGCCGAAATCGAGTTTTAGGCCCAATCGTCCGGTACGACCGGAAATGGTAGCTGAGTCGCTAGTGGCGACATTAGGCCTTCGGAAAGGCCATTACAGTTGTAAATTACGAAAATACCCTTGGTGGGTAAATTACGAAAATGCCCTTGGTAGGTAAAATTACGGTTATACCCTTAGAGGTTGATTAGAATGATTATGTTGTTTAGTTTTAGCCGATTGTAGGGCAGGCAGAACCTTTTTAGGCGGCGTATAGTCAGCATTTGTAGTAGTGATCTACCGAGATTTGGAGACTTGAGACTTTTAGGAGCCACGTGTGATTTCGGGGTTTAGTCAACTGTGCTAATCAGGTGCGTAATTATCGCACTGTTTCTCCTGTTATTTGTGTATTGATGTATATACTTGTGTATGATGTGTGGTAGCCGACAATAAAGGCTAAAGTGGTGGATACCCATGTTTGGGATAATCGGTTAACAGGTTAGTAAATTGTGATATTAAATTATTTATGGCGCCTGTTTGATATGGTAATGAGCATGTGATTATACTCACTCTATATGTTGATTTGACATGATACATTAACATATGTGCATGGGGATTGGTTTTGATCAAGGAAGGACGGGGTGTACATATTATGTACGTGGTCTAATGTTAGCCTCGTGCTACATTAGCGCTTGATGATTAGCTGTGTGCTTCATCAAGGGAGATGTTGGCTAGGTGCCCATCTCGGCGGTTGATAGCTGAGTGCATCACCGTGGACGGATTACTATTGGGATCACTTACGTGATCGGTGGCTCTGCCACGGCTTTGAGCAGCAAGTCTGCCAAGGTAGGATTTGAGGATCACGATGTGATCGGTGGCTCAGCCACGGCCTTGTGCAGCAGGTCTGCCGAGGTAGGATATGTGGGATCACTCGGTTGTGATCGGTGGATTAGCCACGGCCTTAGGCAGGGAGTCTGCTAAGGTTGGTGTAACGGATGGACTTAGGATTGGGCTGGGATACATTTTGCATATCTATTGGTATGGACTGTGTGGGTATGGGTTAAGCCCATACGTGTGGAAACATGTGTAATGATTATGCACTGAGTCTGTGGACTCACCCAAATTTTCTCAACCATTTCAGGTCATTCATGAGCTTGGACCGGGTTGGAGTGGATACAAGGTGGCCATGCAAAAGAAGAGATTTTGATTATTTTATGCATTTTTGAAATTAAGTATTTTGTTTAAATATTGGGTTGTAATAAGGGCCTTGTTGTTATTTTTGGTATTATTTTATTATGGGCTTGATTTAATTAAATTACTATGTGAAGATGATTTTATTTTTAGCCACCTATTTACTCAAAGCATATACATTAAAGTTTTAATTTGGACATTTTATAATAACAAAGTTTAAGTATAATTTTAAATGGACATGGTTTTCAAAAGTTAACAAATTTACATGTTTTATTCTAAAGTCAAAAAGATTTTCAACCGTTCTTCCGCAGTAACATACCAGATCCGGTCAGGGCTTGTGGGCCGGGTTTGGGGGTGTTACAAATTGGTATCAGAGCCAAGTTCAAAACTCGGCTTTGAGGGTTTTTGGGCCCGAAACAGTTTTCAAAATGGACTTTTTGAAAAATGGGCTTTTATAAAAAGTTTTCAGGTTATACTGGCATGGCACCTGTACCTCCGACCCGAAGTCCACCAGGTAAGTACTTCTAGCTTTTAAAATGATTTGTTGGTGTGTTATATTATTGGCTTAGATTGGGCTCGTAGATTAGAATATTAAGGCTATTGGACCCTAGGATTAGTTTACTCAAACATATGCATAAAACTTAAGGTTATTAAACAAACCTGTGAAGTAAGTCGCCGAGTTAAGGTGTGGTAACCACTGTACGCATGTCTAGGAGTGGCATTCAGTAAGAGCTTGGTATTTAAGCAGTCCTAGCGACTCACCTCCTCTTTACTTGAATCCTACCTGGTGCGTAGCTACGGTTCACCTTAACCAAGAGGACTTGTTCATGTGCTAAACCGGTTATTAAAACCCGAAAGGGAATTAGCCTTGCTGTTTTTAAAACCTTCTGTTTTAAAATTTTTCAAACTTACCCCTTTGATTTGTAAAGCCCTAAATCTGATTTTGAAAGACACTTGTCGATTTACAAAATTTCCCAAAATGCCCTAGTGGCAAAATTACAAAAATGCCCCTGTATTGCAAAATTATCGTACCACCCTCAACATTTGATAAAATGATTTTTACTTTACAAAATATCAAAATCTTGAGGTTTCGAAATATTAAGATACCCTGGTTTGTGGAAATTTACGATAATACCCCTGGTTGATAAAATTTCCTACATGCCATTGGTTTCTAAATTTTCATATGATCCTCGACTTTTACTAAAATATTCCTATTTTACAAAATATCAGAAAATCCTATTTTTGCAAAATATTGAGATATCCAGATTGGAAGTTTACAAGAATACTCCCGACTTACAGAATTACCAAAATAACCCCCAATTTCTGAAATTTCAGCGACATCTTTAATTTGGAAATTTTCAAAATACCTTTAAGTTCTAACAATTTTTTGAAATGCCTCTAATTTGTAAAGATTTTTCCAATTGACCCCGGGTTATTACCAAAATACCCCCGTAGGACAAATGACGAAAATACATTGGGGTAAAAACAGGCAGAAATGTCCGAATAGTGAATGTGTGTGGTAGATACCACTGAATGGATGTGTTTTTAGTGAAGAATGTGAATGTTTGAATTAGAATAGAGAATTTGAGATGAAACTTTGTGTGATCGAAAGAACCACTTCCGGAACTTCTATTCATAAAATTTGCTCGTGGATAAATAGAGGAACAAAATTTCTAATGCATAAAACTTTTAAACCAGATAAGTCAAGACATTAGACATAGAGTTGGGAACGTATGAAATATTCGTCTGTTTTAATTGCTAGGTGTTTTTGAGTATGGGTAGGAGTTTTAAATTCTAGTTAGAAGTATATTAGTTTTATTAAGATCAGAGTGCGCAGCAAGAGCGTAGTATGGTAGGTTAGGATGTGCGACTATTAGTTAGTTGGAAATTTCGAGGACGAAATTTCTTTAAGGAGGGTAGATTTGTAACATCCCAAAATTGGGCCTAGGAGAATTGAGCCCAATGGGCCTTAGGCGTAGTAGCGTTTAAATTTTTGGAGAATAAGAGATCGGCTTAAATGCAAGTTAGACCTATTGGATAAGTGATTTTGGAAGGTTAGAGGGCTTCTATGAAGTCCCGGGATCAAATATTGGCTTTGGGGAAATTTTGGTTTTAGGGGAAAAAAAACCCTGGAAGTTGGCAGATAGGCCTTAAGAATAAAATATGGAGGAAAATGACACAAGTGGAGTGTGTGGTGTAGTGGCAAAGTGACGCCACATAAGAGATAAGGGGTGACGCCACAAGGAAGGAAGGAAGTCCATGGTTCAAGTCTTGGCCTTTGCATTTTGGTTTCTTTTGCTTGGACCTTAGAATTTGGCCCATAGTTTATATTTAGTTGCGCATGGTTTAAGACACAAGAGGAGCTTGTGGACAAGTGGTTAGCGGCATGGATTATGTTCCAGGGGAGCCTAGGTTCGAATCTCATGAGAAGCAAGGGAGTATTTATTTTGCGGATTGGACGGCAAGAGTTTCAGTTGAATTTAAACTCTACTGACGAAGGGATCCCACATCGGAAAGACACAAAGAATGAAGGTGAAGAGCTAGCTATATAAGGAGCATCCTAGGAGGAGAGTAAACACATCTTGGAGGGCGTTTGGGCACAAGAGTGATCGGAGCGCGGATTAGCCCCAGAGTCCTATCAGGTGTGTAACTCTCTCTACTCTAGTTGTAGAGCGGCAAAATGCCGAAATGCCGGTTACACGGCATTAGTAGCCACACGAGCGTGCGAGCGCACGTGTGGGGCTTCGACGCGATAGTTGAGGCCATCAGTAGTATTCTCGTGGGTTGGGGCTGCTTGGGCCTCGATGGGCCGAAGTGGGCCCAATGGGCCCGTGGGCCCATATGAGTAAATTGTATGATTGGCTAGTATTAGACTAGGTGGAACTTATATACGTGGCTAGATTTGTGCTAGGTGGGCCACACGAGCATGTGGGCCCGGATGGGCCGAAATCGAGTTTTAGGCCCAATCGTCCGATACGACCGGAAATGGTAGCTGAGTCGCTAGTGGCGACATTAGGCCTTCGGAAAGGCCATTACAGTTGTAAATTACGAAAATACCCTTGGTGGGTAAATTACGAAAATGCCCTTGGTAGGTAAAATTACGGTTATACCCTTAGAGGTTGATTAGAATGATTATGTTGTTTAGTTTTGGCCGATTGTAGGGCAGGCAGAACCTTTTTAGGCGGCGTATAGTCAGCATTTGTAGTAGTGATCTACCGAGATTTGGAGACTTGAGACTTTTAGGAGCCACGTGTGATTTCGGGGTTTAGTCAACTGTGCTAATCAGGTGCGTAATTATCGCACTGTTTCTCCTGTTATTTGTGTATTGATGTATATACTTGTGTATGATGTGTGGTAGCCGACAATAAAGGCTAAAGTGGTGGATACCCATGTTTGGGATAATCGGTTAACAGGTTAGTAAATTGTGATATTAAATTATTTATGGCGCCTGTTTGATATGGTAATGAGCATGTGATTATACTCACTCTATATGTTGATTTGACATGATACATTAACATATGTGCATGGGGATTGGTTTTGATCAAGGAAGGACGGGGTGTACATATTATGTACGTGGTCTAATGTTAGCCTCGTGCTACATTAGCGCTTGATGATTAGCTGTGTGCTTCATCAAGGGAGATGTTGGCTAGGTGCCCATCTCGGCGGTTGATAGCTGAGTGCATCACCGTGGACGGATTACTATTGGGATCACTTACGTGATCGGTGGCTCTGCCACGGCTTTGAGCAGCAAGTCTGCCAAGGTAGGATTTGAGGATCACGATGTGATCGGTGGCTCAGCCACGGCCTTGTGCAGCAGGTCTGCCGAGGTAGAATATGTGGGATCACTCGGTTGTGATCGGTGGATTAGCCACGGCCTTAGGCAGGGAGTCTGCTAAGGTTGGTGTAACGGATGGACTTAGGATTGGGCTGGGATACATTTTGCATATCTATTGGTATGGACTGTGTGGGTATGGGTTAAGCCCATACGTGTGGAAACATGTGTAATGATTATGCACTGAGTCTGTGGACTCACCCAAATTTTCTCAACCATTTCAGGTCATTCATGAGCTTGGACCGGGTTGGAGTGGATACAAGGTGGCCATGCAAAAGAAGAGATTTTGATTATTTTATGCATTTTTGAAATTAAGTATTTTGTTTAAATATTGGGTTGTAATAAGGGCCTTGTTGTTATTTTTGGTATTATTTTATTATGGGCTTGATTTAATTAAATTACTATGTGAAGATGATTTTATTTTTAGCCACCTATTTACTCAAAGCATATACATTAAAGTTTTAATTTGGACATTTTATAATAACAAAGTTTAAGTATAATTTTAAATGGACATGGTTTTCAAAAGTTAACAAATTTACATGTTTTATTCTAAAGTCAAAAAGATTTTCAACCGTTCTTCCGCAGTAACATACCAGATCCGGTCAGGGCTTGTGGGCCGGGTTTGGGGGTGTTACACTTTATCAACTAATACACTTTTGCCTAAAGGATTAGACACCTTTATCACAATTTCTGTAGACTCTACGGGCATACTCATTTTAGATACTAATTTCATGCAAATATATGAATGGGTAGACCCCGAATCTATTAAAGCAAAAACTCTAGTATCATAGAGAGAAAATGTACCCGTAATCACATCAGGAGATGATGCCTCTTCGCGAGTGCGAATGGCATAGGTCATCGCAGGCGCTCTACCCTCAGATCTCGAAACATGCTCTCTGGGCATATTCTTACTACTTGTTCCACTTCCCAGGTTTCTCTGTGGTTTTCCTCTAGCAGTGCCTCCCGGTCTCGCATCTTGAGGCTTCTCTTTCTCGTCTACTTCAGGGCAATTTCTTATAAAATGGTCTAGAGACCCACACCTGAAACAAGCTTTCTCATTTTCTCGACATTCACCGGAATGACGTCTGCCACACTGCGGACACTCTGGCCTACTCGGTCGGGTGTTGCCAACACTAGCAACTGATGTGGTCTAGGCTTTAGACTCCGAGTACTGTTTACTCTTACTTTAATTTGAGAACCCGACTGAAGTAGCGAATTGGGTAGGAAAATCTCTCGACCTCTTGGACGATGACTGAAATGGCTTACTCAATTGTCTCTTTCTTGAGTCACGAGACTCTATCTCAGCTTTTCTTTTCTCTTTCACTAATGCCTCGGCCTTACAAGCTCGGTCTACTAATACAACGAATTCCTTCAACTCGAGGACACCAACAAACAATTTGATATCTTTATTTAGTCCATCCTCAAATCTCTTACACATGATGGCTTCGGAGGACACACATTCCCGAGCGTATTTGCTGAGCCTAAAAAACTCACACACTTATTCAGTTACCGTCATCTTTCCTTGTTTTAGTTCAAGGAATTCATTTTTATTCTGATCAATGAATCTTTGGCTTATATACTTCTTCCGGAATTCTTCTTGGAAAAACTCCCATGTAATTCTTTCCCTTGGTACAACTGACACAAGGGTATTCCACCACTAATAAGCGGAATCTCTCAGAAAAGACACTACACATTTCATGCACTCTTCAGGTGTGCATGATAATTCATCAAATACCCGGATGGTATTTTCAAGCCAAAACTCTGCCCTTTCCGAATCGTCATTTTTCCTAGCCAGGAATTCCTCGGCTCCTTGTTTTCGGATTCTATCAACCGGAGGCTTTTCTCTTCTTACCACTTCTACCACTTGGAGAGCTATATGGGTAGGTTTAGCAATAGGTGGGGGTGAAGGAAGTGAAGCATTCGGGTTTGCTCGAATGTACTCTGTGTACCAATTAATCATCATATGGAGAAAGGCTTCTCGGGCCTCTTCTCCCTAACCCAAAGTCTCGGCAGGTCTACTCTCTACTGGCACGGTCCTTTGCGCGGGAGCCGGCGCATTACTTGCAGCATCATCGGCTGTAGCTCGTTTAGGATCAGGATCCATTAACTATATAAAAATACAATTTAAGTCATCAGGAATCGTCACACTATCAATATACAAATACTCTTACGTATGGCATGTATAGCAAAACTCATGCTTACGCTACGTTAGTCCTAGAGTCGACTAAACCGTAGCTCTAATACCACTAAATGTAACACCCCTTACCCGTATCCAACGCCGGAACAAGATACGAGGTGTTATCGTGCATAACTTTACTCGAACTTGTATTATCGGGCTGTAAAATTTCGTTTCAACTTAAAACTTGTCTTTCTTACTCATAGCATACGTATTATGGGCCTATGAGGCCTTAAACATATAACCTGAGAGTTCCGTAGATCAATCGGGAACTTTAACACTCTTTAAAAATTTTTGCCTAAACAGGGGCCACACGCCCGTGTTGTCCAAGGGACACGCTTGTGTGCCCCTAAGACATGCCCGTATTCAACACCCGTGGTCGACACCGACTTACCCCACACGACTGAGCACACGCCCGTGTCTATAACCCGTGTCCTTCACACGACCTTGACACGTATGTGTCCTCTACCCGTGGAGCTCTCTGATTATGACGTCATCACACTCTTAATAGCACACGGCCAGGGCACACGCCCGTGTGCTGGTGTAACACCCTTACCCCGTATCCGTCGCCGGATTGGGGTCACAAGATATTACCGGACACAAGTGCAAAAACCAAACATCCACACAAGTCATATTCATATATATAAAGCATATAGCTAATTAAATATTAAACACACCTTCTTGCTCATATTATACATAAAGATCATACCTCAGAATTCATTCGAAACCATATTATGTATATCATCATATTTTCCAACAGATCAACATGCCACAAAGTTATACAATATATACATACTTTACCAAAACAAATAATTTAAACCATATGCATATCACCTTATTAATATTTGAATACCTAGCATAAATTAAAACACTTTACTTCATAATTCTATACATGCTTATACACGGCTTAATGTCCACAGGCAAATACGGCATTAGCAATTCCATATTATGATCAAGCACATTTCATTAAACATGAAATTCTTATGCACGTTTGACTACATCAAAATGAATTATTCAAGCATTATCATGAATACCTTACCATTCGTTCCATACTCCATTCAGCTAACAAGTTACAAAATAAAATTTTTACCTCTTTCAAACATTACTCAAATACTAATATTATCCATATATAAACATGCTTATCACATACTTAGGTGATCGAACTTAATCATTCTATTTTCTAACCGAATACATACCTAAACATAAAAAAAATTTCACTAATAAATTACCAAATTATAATCCAAATATGATAACCACACATAACATGATTAAGAACATAAAGCATTGAAACCATTGAGATTTGGAGTAAGCCATTTTCGCTTGGCTATAATATATACAAGAACAAAATTCATAGCTCAAAACGTAGTCTAGCCTATACATGCCTTTAGTTCAAAAACCAAACTCAAAAAGTACCAAAATATATTGATAGTGTGGATGACTTCGTTGACGATCCCCTGAGCTCGTAGCTTGATTAAAATCTATAAAACAGAACAATGAACACACAGAGTAAGCTAACTTAGCTTAGTAAGATTTAAGCAAATGTATTAAATCAAATGATCAATCAAGCATTTTCAATATCATACTTAATATCATAAAGATTTAAAGCTTAATACTTATTTAGTCTACTAATGCCGAATACTAATACCTCATTTAACTCAACCATCATCACTAATTTACCTTTAAACTTCAAATTATTATTTCGGCATATGGTTCCAATATAAATTAACACCTCTTCTTCAACTACTCATACTTCCGATACACATAGTTCAATAAGATCGCATGTATATATGTATATACAAATAAGTATATACTTTGCACTAGTTAATTTCACATAAAAAGACGTATACACACACATGTCCGTTCAACATTTCATACATTCATTTACATGGCATCGAAGTAATCCCAATATAGCCACATAAACGTAAACATAAGGCCAAATGTATAGGATCAATTAGTATCATTCGTGTTCGACGACTTATTACATATATACCTACCTTATTGATCAAATATAGAAAATCAATTGAATAACTCGTAGGCACTCACCTGTATGGCCGAACATACATATATAACTCGTAGTGTCAACTCACTTGCTCGATGATCACATAAATAGAAAAGTTTATGCCTTATAATTTGAAATTTCATCACCGTTTTAAACCTGCTAGGCGTAAGCCTGAATTACTCACCGGCACTAAGCCTGCTAGACCCGAGGTCTGAAATTTAATCACCGGCATTTAGCCTGCTAGGCAATAAGCCTAATAAAATTCACCGGCACAAGGCCTGCTAGGCTTGAAGCCTGAATTTTCATATTATTGAGCTATCTCATACACATTACATATTACCAAAATTACACATATCACACATAATTCATATCACTTTCACATATTGAACCCAATTAAATTTAACTACCTTTCATTGTTAACTCACTATATCACATTCGACTTTGGCCAAATTCCAATCCATAAATTCAAATTTTCAGCATGTAATCAAAGTTACAACCGACATTAATGGTATTAAATTGCTTAAAGACTTACCTCGACTATCGACGTACGACGAAGACCGGCTATTCAACTATTTTTGCTTTTCCCCGATCCAAGTCCTTTTTCTTTTGTTCTTGATCTAAACATGTTCAAATTAAGCTCATTCAAACTCATTTTCATTCAATTTAATCCCAAAACACATAAATGGGCAAATTACCATTTTACCCCTAATGTTTCACACCTTTACAATTTAGTCCTATTTGTACAAAACACAAAATACACAAAATTTTGTCACACACCCCTAATGCCGAATACTCCTAGTTCTCATATAAATCCATACAATTCATTTATTTTGCATTTTAACCCCTCAAAAATTTATTTTCTCAATTTAGCCCTATTTAGCTTAATTCATCAAAAATTTAAGAACAAAGTATGTTCATCCATTACATATCTATCATTTAACACCATAAAACATCACAAAACTCAACATAGCATCAATGGCTTTTTACACAAACATCATCAATTCATGAAATTGAGACATGGGTTTTAAAGCTCTCGAAGCAACGATTACAAAAACGTAGAAATTATCGAAAATCGATTAAAAACTAACATTTAATTTGGCTTGTAAGTAGCCGAATATACAAAGCTCCAAAACCTTTCTTTTCTTTGTGTTTTTCGGTGGAAGAATGCATGAATAAAATTTCACTTTCATGTTTGTTTTATTATAATATAGTTATAACTTATAATATAAATATAATATAATCTTTAACATATAAAATAACACATAAAAACATGTTATAACACCATGTTGCCATCCACTATAAGTCAAAATGGGCATATTGCCCTTTAAGGACTTCACTAAAATAAAGCCACATCAATTTAGCCATAAATCAAATAAAAGGCCACTTTTACCAATTATGCAATTCAGTCCTTTTTATCAAATTAAAGCCACAAACAGACAAATTAACTTCCGAAAATTTAGCACATGCTTAGTCACATATCAACGGCACAGAAAATAATATTAAAATATTATTCAAACTCGGATTCATGGTCCCGAAACCACTGTTCCGACTAGGGTGTAAATCGGACTATTACAGCTGGCATGTGTGACGATTCAAATTCTCGTAAAATAGTGCAAGGGACGCACGACCTATCAACACACCCATATGGGCTGACCGTGTGTCACGTACGGCCTAGACACACGCCCGTGTGTCTACCCGTATGGACAATTAGAGGCTATTTTCCAAGCCTCTTTGCCACCCTGAAACTTAAACTCACTCATTCATCGTAAGAAGCACATAATATGACAATATCAAACTTAGAAGAACCTTTATATTACCACTCATTTCATCCATATTTTACTCAATATCTTGCACGAACATTCATTTCATTATACGAGTCAAACTTGAGACATGAACTTGACAACTTTGGCCATTTCATCATGGCTATTTACAAAAAAATAATGTGAAGCATTTATAGCCAACCCTTTGGCCTTCAAACATAACATTACACAAAACGATCAAGTTCCTATACATGCCATACTCAAAATGAATCAACTTTACTATACCAAAAGAACGGTTGATAGTGTGATCCAAGCTCCGACTTTCTACGATCCTCGAGCTAACTTGACGAAACTACAAGGAGAAAGGGAAAAGAGATGGGTAATCATATAGCTTAGTAAGTTTGCATGAAATTCTAAAGCAACATAATTGCTTTCATAAAATTCACCTATCTATTGAAACACCCCCCACACAAGTCTCGAATGCTTAACATTTTCATTCATACTTACTTATACTTATTCTTACCCATCTCATGTTACTTTATGGGTTCATAACGTGTATTTTCTCATGGTACCTATATCACTCATCACATAACTTATCACATATACTAACATAAGCATAAATTCAAATCTTCATCATTCATAACATGAATGGACCTCAAGGTCATACGTAAATAGTTTGGTTCTATACTATCCCACTTACTTAGCTCATTTACCCATGAACTAATTAGATTATCGTAAAATATTCAAATTCACCTTGCATAGACATTGATACCAATGCCATATCCCGAATATGGTCTTACATGGGATCACTTCTTGATGCTGATGCCACATTCCAGATATGGTCTTATACGGGATCTCAAAGCTCAATGTCGATGCTATGTCCCAGACATGGTCTTATACGAGATCGTACATGGATGTCAATGCCATATCCCAGATATGGTCTTATACTGTAACACCCCTTACCCGTATCTTGAACCGAAATCGGGCACGAGGCATTACTGACTCGACTCACTTGGCCATATAACTTTGAGTTAGCAAATTTTATTCCAAGTTCAAGCATTTTCAATCTTTCATCTAACTCCCTTATAGTGGGTCTATAGGGCCCTATACTAACCACCGAAAAATATCGGACATAAATCGGAAACTTTGACACGTTTAGAAAATTTCACCTAAACAAGGGTCACACGCCCGTAGACTAGATGATACGCCCGTGTATCATCTCACACGCCCATGTTCCATGCCCGTGGTCAACACTGACTTGAGTCGCACGACCTGGACACACATCCATATGGCTGGACCGTGGTCGCCTTTGATGATTTGTCCACGGCCTGGGCACACTTGTGTGCTTCAACCGTGTGACAATTCAAATTCCAATTTCAAGATACAGACTTCACACGGCCTGGGCACAGGCCCACGGCTTGATCGTGTGTCATACACGACCTAGACACACGCCCGTGTGCCTACCCATGTGGACAAGAACAAGGCTATTTGCCAATCTCTTTGCACCCCTATAGCTTACACTACATGATCCCATTCAACATACTAATAAACATCTCATAATTTCAATATAAACTTCCAAAGATAATTTTGTAATTTCATAAATGATAAGGTGAACCATCAACCATGGCAATATACAAAATAGTTATCTTAACAAGGGCCAATACATTTTGGCCAAAATGACAAAATATCCTAATTAGTCTAGCCCCTATACATGCCATGTACAAAATCATTAAGTCTAGGTATACCGAGGTGAGCTGATAGTGTGGGCGATCTTTTGAATATCTTCGTATCTCGGCTTGGCTCTTAAACTCTATAAAATAAGAGAAAAAGAGAAGGGGGAGTAAGCTTCAAGCTTAGTAAGTTTACATGTAAACAGCATAACATTATAACATGTATTTAACAATTACATAGCATTTCATACTATGCAATAAACAATTTGTATTCATGATCATGCTTACTCATTTTCTCCATTCCCACATTCCAAATATATCACAAGCTTAATACATACATTCATTAACAGGTTCCCCTGCACTTAGCATCACAAAGTCACATAATACAACACATCACTATCTCTAATTCCATTACTCATAGTCAAATTACTCGGTGGTTTCGCAAATAGCCCACCAAAAAGATTAGTTACGGTGGTATCGCACATAGCCCACCAAAAAGATTAGTTACGGTGGTATCACATATAGCCCACCAAATGATGAATAGATGATGGTATCACACATAGCCCATCATAATCAAGTAACAAGGTGGTATCGCACTTAGCCCACCAACAAGTGTCGTCATTACACATTTATATAACTATTTCAACGTTCACACAGTAATTATTCAATGACTACCATATTCAATCCATTTGAACCACACATGTTCCCAATCATGCCATACACTAATTAGCAACATAATGTTTACAAAAATATGCATTGTTTACACATAAACTTACCTCGGTGCAAAAAGTGTTAATTAACGATTTAATCTGTCACCTTACCTTTTCCACGGTCAAGGTTGATTCCACGCTCTTCTTGATCTATAACAATGAAATTCAGTTCGTTTAGATCATTCTATGATCATAATACATCAAAACCTATACTTGGGAAAAAATGACCATTTTGCCCTTATACTATGGCAAAAATTACGATTTTGCCCCTAAGCTCGTAATTTAGTTTTCAACATATTTTCTCAATAAACAAGTCTAGCTGAACATTTATTTCTCTTACAACTACTCACCATTCCCACCATTTCATGCATTTATGACAAATTCATTCTTTGCATTTAAGTCCTATTTAGGTGTTTTCATGCAAACACCTTTCACAAAAGTTGTTTCTCATCTCTCTAACATTCATTTTCTTTAATAAAACTCAGCTAACAACATAAATACTCTCATGGAAAGTCCTTAGACTTCCCACCGTAATGCAATTTAGTCCCTTCATTAGCTAGCTTAAGCTTTGGGGGTTCCAAAAACACAAAAATCACTAAGAAAGACCTCTAAAATCACTTACTTGCTAGAGGATATCTTGGCTGAAAGTTTAAGCCTCAAAACCCCTATTCCTTGCTGAAATTTTTGGTGGAGGAAGAAGAGAATGAAAAAAAAAAGATGATAGCTTCCTCTTTTATTTATCTTATTTTATTCATTATAGCCACCTAATATCACCAAATTTGACCAAAATTTAATGCTCTTGTCCCCCTAGCTTATATGGCCGGCCAACACACATCTAATGGCCTAATTTCACTTTAAAAACCTCTATTTTGATATCCTTTAACAATTAGACACCTCTAACTTGAAATTTGAAACTTTCGCACTTTATGCGATTTAGTCCTTTTTCGCAATTATGCAATCAAACATTAAAATTAAGGTACCAAAATTCTCATGCATCCCTATAAACATGTTACGACACATAAAATAATATCAAAATAATTTTCCTCCACCTCGGATTAGTGGTCTCGAAACCACTGTTCCAACTAGCCTCAAAATCGGGCTGTTACATATACGAGATCTTTCTTTGGTGCCGAAGCCATGTCCCAGACATGGTCTTATACGGGACCTTCCTTATCTCTTGTGAATACATAGATATCATTCTTATTTCGGAATTTTAACAGGGACTTTAGCTTAACGTATACTCACCATTTCTTCATCGAAACTCCCTTACTCAAATTTCATAGAAATGACATACATTATCATAATATTATACAGTTTCAAATATCGAAACATTATGAAACTTTAACATCATACAAACTTACATCGAATCTCAAAATGTGTATCAATGCTTGATTTAGTCCTCGATTTTGTTCTTGCCTCGGTTTCGATCCAGGCTTCGCATTTCTTGATCTATAGTAACAATTTCACTTGTTAAATTCACACATTGACTAATTCGACTCATAATTCATATTTTGGCAAAATGACTATTTTGCCCCTAGACCAACAAAATGACCATTTTTCCCCTAGGCTCGGAAATTAATTCCAATCACATTTCTACCTTCAACAAGTCTAGGTGAACATTTAATACTCTTATAGCTATCATCAAAACTCAATATTTCACATACTTACTACAAATTTATAACCTTTTCATCAAGGTTCAATTAGGTGTTTTCTAGACAACACCTTTCATAAAAGTTGATCATCTAACAACTAAGACTCAATTTCTTTTATAAAAATGCAGCAAATAACAATGACAGCTCTCATGGTAAAACTCTAAACTTTTCACCATATTGCACAATAGTCCCCTCATTTGAAAGCTTAAGATTTAGGGGTCTCAAAAGTACAACTATTTTCAAGAAAAGATCACTAGAACACTTACTAGAGAAGAGATGAGTGTGCTAAAATTTTTGAAGCTTTCAACCACTATTTTGCTTGAAAAATTCGGTGGAAGAGATGAACAAGAAAGATGGACATCATCTACTATCAATTTAATCCACCTACTATCAACTACTTTGACCAATTTTGTCCATCTTTGTCTCCTACATAGTCTATGGCCGGCCAAGAAAATATTGGAGGTCTAATTTCCTTTTAAAGACCTCCAATTATCAATCTATGACTATTTGATACCTTTAGCTTATAGAATGGAACTTTCGTACTTCATGCGATTTAGTCTTTTTTCGCGATTAAACATGAAATTGCTAAAATTAAAATACCAAAATTCTCATGTACTTATACAATCATATACTAATTCATAAAATCACATGAAAATAAATTTCTAAAACCTCGAATTAGTGATCCCAAGATCACTGTTCCGACTAGCCCCTAAATAGGGCTGTTACAGCGCAAGTCAGAGAGCAACCTAAATTGGACACGACCTGAGGCACGGGCGTGTCTAAGGGTCACATGGGCGTGTTCCTTGGACCACACGGGCGTGTGAGCCCTACACCTTGGAAAATTTTTTAAATGTCACGAAAATTTCTTAGAGTTTTTGATTAAGTCCCGAATCGATTCTAATGCTCGTATTGGACCTCGAGGGTCCATCTAAGGGACATTACGAATGATCTCGATTAATGAATAGTGATTGACATGATTTATCTTAAAATATTCTGAAAAGTTTCGGTAATGCTCTGTAACCCTGTTTCGACGAAGGTTACGGGTTAGGGGTGTTACAATTTTACCTTTAAAATTACATTTAACAAACAATCTAATAATTTTCCATACTTAATTTCAAGAATATCAATACGATTTTATAACTCAAATACAATAATGAATTTTTGTTATACAAGGCTTAGAACTACTCATATCTTCCTCTCCAACCCTTAAAGAGGAAGAGAAATGAGCTTCAATGTGCTTGAACCTACAGTATCTTGCACTGGCAACAGATGCTAATGTCAATCAAGATAGGACTTAGTTAGCCAGTGCTTAACTTTTCAACACTTAATTTTTCAATTTATTAAACAACATCTAAGTTGGTGTCAATATTCATGGACTTAATATCAGTATAGATTATAAGAAATTTTTTTCTTTTTAAAATTTTATATAAAATCTATAAAAAGTAATTTAAACCAAAAATAAATCTAAAAAAGATCCTACTTAAATCTAGGGCAATAAAGTTTCCAAAGGTTCAACTATGTCATTTAAACCAAAATCTTATTAGTGGTTTTTATATATAATTATAATCTTACATAATATTTTTTCATCCACGTTATAGAAATGTCATAATCTAGTATCATATAATATTGTAAATACAAAATGGTATAATTAAAGCAGGTTTAGATTCTCTTGGTTTTTTGAAACTGTAGATGATGGAATTCATTATATGTATATACATTCTAGATAAGCTTGGGGCAACACAGAAGAAATAAAAGGCTTTCAAGCTTGCTAAGTTAATATCGAAGCCGTTGCTAACCTCTTAATGTACTTAGTCAATTTATTTGAGTACATACCCTTCAAGGGTACTGCTCACTAAGTCAAAAGAAGAGTCGTTTTTAGCCTCTTAAGGCACTTAGCAAGTTATTTAAAGCAAACACCCCTTGCAAATATCCTCACTAAGTCAATAGCAAAAATAAGGCTAACCTCTGAAGGCACTTAGCCAAATTTACAAGTTATAAAACAGACACCCATCATGGATAATGCTTACTAAGTTAATAATAGAAACCATTTCTAGCCTATTAAAGAATGTGCATAGTTTTTTTTTTTTTTTATAAAAAGACCTAACATACAACACAAAGGCTTCGCCTCTACTTTCATCTCAGGTAAAGCCACGATATAAACTATTCCTCAACTGAGAGCAATTATTATGCATGTACAAATATTATCTAAACTCATCAGGAAGCCTACCTATTACATCCCCACGCTATTAGGCTATTATTACAAAGGGCCTACACAAAAGGGCAAATCACCTATTTTATTTTCTAAAAGGAGGGGCTTGAGACAAAAATGAGAGATTCTTCATTTTAAAAAGATCCACTTCCATGGCCACCACGCACTTTCCACCATTGTACTAAACAGGGTGAATCGCCCTAAATTCCAAACTCTAAATCCTAAATCATCAACTGTCATTTTGTACTTTAACACATCCACATTATAGATATGTCATAGTCTAATATGGAGTACAAAATGATTTAATTAAAATTGATTTAGATTCTCTTGGTTTTCTAAAATTGTAGATGATGGAATTCAATATATGTATATACATTCTAGCTAAGCTTGGGACAACACAAAAGAAATAAAAGGCTTTCAGGCTTTCTAAGTTAATAGCATAGTTGTTGCTAGCCTCTTAAGGTACCTAGTCAATTGATTTGAGCACACATCCTTCAATGGTATTGCTCACTTAGTCAATAAAAGAACTGCTTCTAACCTCTTAAGGCACTTAGCAACTTATTTAAAGCAAACACCTCTTGCAAATATGTTCGCTAAGTCAATAGAAGAAACACTGCTACCCTCTTAAGGCACTTAGCCAAAATTTACAAGTTATAAAGCAAACACCCCTCACAAATAATGCTTACTAAGTTTATAGTAGAAACCATAATGTGCATAATCTTTTTTATAAAAAGGCTTAGCGTACAACACAAAGGTTTCGCCCCTACTTTTATCTTAGATAAAACCACTTTATAACCTATTCCTCAACTGAGAGCAATTGTTATGCATATACAAATATTACCAAATCTCATTAGGGGGTCTACCTATTACATCCCCATGCTATTAGGCTATTATTACAAAGGGCCTACACAAGAGGGCAAATCTCCTCCTCTTTTTTCTTTTTCTTTTTTTTTTTTTCTAAAAGGAGGGGCTTGAGATAGAAAGGAGAGATTTTTTGTTTTAAAAAGATCCACTTCCATGGTCATCACGCTCTTTTCACCTTGTACTAAATGGAGTGAACCGTCTTAAATCTTAAACTCTAAATCTTTAATCATCAATTATCACTTTGTACATTAACACATCCACATTATAAATATGTCATAGTCTAATAGGAATTACAAAATAATTAAATTAAAGCGAATTTAGATTCTTTTGGTTTTCTGAAACTGTAGATGATGGCATTCAGTACATGTCTATAGCATTCTAGCTAAGCTTGGGACAAAACAGGAGACATAAAAGAAAGAAAATGAAATGCCAAAAATCATAATGGTATGTAGCTAAGACGGGATTTAGTTGTGGTGTTGGGGAATATAAATACTAGGGTTGGAAAGCTCCATGAAAGCATAGAGACAAAGCAATAACTGAGATATACACCTTAACAATCCCTACTATACCTTCCATTATTTTCTCTTTTTCTTTTTAATGCCATTTGAAGAGGTAAACAAAATACAATACAAAAACATCATTTTTGGTACCTCATATTCAGTTAAGTATGTGTGACATTTAGGGAATCTTCTGCCTTGTCAATGACCTAGTCTTTGGGAATTTTATTGGCCTAAAATAATAAACAATATTGTTTGATTTTCATTTACTTTTTTATTACACCTAAATAAGTTTTTAAATTATAATTCGTGCTCAAATAAATCTTAATATGTAATTTATATCTAAATATATATATTTTGAACAATTTTATTATAGGTTCTGACTTTTTTTGACACAATGTTTAGAATTATTCATAGTTCTTCCCCAATCCATAAATAGAAGGATAATACGTTTCAGTGCACTTAAACCCATATCTTCTTACATTGACAACAATATCCATATAAATCGAGTTAAGACTCAATCTACGTATCTAAGTATATTTTTAACTTGTGATTTAAAATAAGATTTCATTTAAATACAAATAAAAATATAAAAGTTTGTTTAGCTACGGTTACTATAAAAGAAGTTTGATGTAGGACATAATATATAAGAATTGGGAGACACAAGAAAAAAATACCCAGACATAATTGCATTTTTAATATGTTATATCTATGTGTGATCATTTATCAATATATATTGTATGTTTTTTTTATCGAGATATGTTAATAGATATAATAATAGTTATACTATATATCATAGTTAGGTCCTTGAGTCAATTAGGAAATAATTAAAAAATTAAAATGCCTAAAATGTATGGACTCAAATCCGAATAATTTAAGTCTTTTAATAATTTTTATTTTAAAAAACAAATAATTTAAGCAACAAATTAAGAAAGAAATATTAAAATAGATAAATGATTAAGTTGAAATTTTTAAATTTTCAAATATGACTTTACTCTTGATTTTATATATTTTTAAATAAGGTTAAGATATGTCATAAATCTCTATATTTTTTAGAAATTTAATATTCAATCTTTGTATTTTTATTTTTCAAGAATGTAATTTATTTACCTTTCAGATTTTAAAGTTTAGATTAAACTATTAACATAATTAGTTTTTTTGTTAAATTCAAGTTAGTTATAACATATATATTTTTAATTACATAACTATTAAGCGAGTAGTATTTTTAAATATCGCATTAATAAAATTAACAAAAAAAATTAATAAAGTTAATAATTAAACATGAATTTTAAAAATAAAAAAGATTAAATTGTTAAAATTAAAATTAAAATGACTAAATTTTAAATTTTAAATTTTTAGAAAAAAATATTACATATTTTAAATTTTATATAATAATTGATGTATTATAGAGTTTATGTAGGGCAATGTGTTTATGCAAGCCACGACAAATTGGATATTTTTGTTATTCCAACTACGCGGATTCGTGTCAAAAGTAGTAAGTTTGTGCGAATCATGACTGACTTGCTAAACTACCATATTCTTCCTATTTTTAAATGACCGAAACGCCCCCATACTTTCCCTCCTTTTTCTTGTCTGTTTCATTTACAAACATAAAATGTTGTCTCCCATGACATCTCTGCCGGCAATCATGCCCTCCAGTTCACCCATGCTTTCTAAAATATTTTTACTCTTATACATTAAATAATTTTATTTCAACTATTTTTTTCATCAAACATGTTTTATTCTAAATTACATTTAATTCTAGTTTAAAAAAATAAGGAAAACAAAAACTGTTAGGTTCCAAAATTGAGTTTGTGTTTCATTAATTTTATATTTTATTTTTATGGTGAATGTTAAAAAAAAATTATTATATTCTTTTTAGTGCAAATATTTGGTATAATAAGAAGCGATGTGAAAAGTACTTAGGGAATAGTTTTTCATTTCACATCACTTGGTTAATTACCAAGGTATCTCATTTTTTTTACGAAGTCACCTGCTTTTAATAAGAACACTTTTACATACATAAAGGATCCATTGAAGTATATCCATGTTTCTCAGTAAGAAGAATGTCACATTAATACTACACTCCATGACAATCCACTTACAAGGCCTTGTCACTTGATTGACTTAATAAAGTATATCCATGTTTCTCAGTAAGAAGAATGTCACATTAATACTACACTCCATGACAATCCACTTACAAGGCCTTGTCACTTGATTGACTTAATAATTATTATATCTTGAAATTGTTGATGACATAACGTTATTGGATAAGAGACCTCCCCTATAAATACTTCGAAGAGTGATGAACAAAGGATCAAACACGAAGTTCTCTATCTTTCTCAACATATAACCCCCTTCCTCATCTACCTATTTATATTTTTCCGGCTCTCCCTCTCTCTAAGACCTCCTCCCATCACCATTTCTCATTTTTTATCTTTGTATCAACAGAAACAATGTCTAAAAATCTTCTCTCCAAGTTATAAAAATGCATATTTTTTATACAAGTTAATAATAAAAAAACATAAAATAAGCTAATCCGATTTTCGGACGGGGGGGGGGACCATTGAAGTTGTGTATTACTTTATTGAATCTCTTCCACTTTGTCAGCCAAGGATTCATCCAATCTTTATTCCCAACAGACAGCTTGATTTTTTTCATTATTTTTTTAAACCTTTAAACAAACATATTTCCTATCACTTCCTCTCCTATACATATACATATACATAAGCTCACTGCCCCCTTCCATTTCTCTACACAAAACATACCTACCCCTTCCCATCTTTCACAACATATTTCCATGGAGAATTTGATGATAAGGAATCAAAACAGAAAGCCCCCTTCAAATCCATCACCACCACTATCTATTCACAGGGATTCAAAGACTATATCAAAGCCAAAGCCAAAGATACGCATAATACACATATTTGCACCAGAGATCATCAAGACTGACGTAGCCAACTTCAGAGAACTGGTGCAAAGACTTACCGGGAAACCGCCTCAAGAAAAGGGTTCCAAAAGAAAACCCAGAAAAGACCATAGTTTCTGCGACAAGTCAGTGTCGACGGCAGCCATGGCGAGCAAGAAAATGGAGGTGAGAAGTGGTTTTGTCCTAGGCTTGGAAACGAGAGAAAGGGTGGTTAAGGAAGAAGAAGGTATGTTATGGGGTAACATTGGTGACAATTCAAGTGGTTTCTTGGGTGATTTGGATGGGTTTATTCAACAACTTGGTGAATTTCCTTTGCTCCCTTTGGATGCTTCTAATGATCATATGCATGGATTTGAAGAAGTTCAACTTGCATAAAATTCATTCTTTTTTTTTTACTTGAGTTTGCTTCTTTGTTCTTTTTTTTTTTTTTTTTCTTTTGGTTTTTTATAATATATCATTGAAGATGTTTTTAGGGTGGGGGGTTTTAGGTATAGTTTTAACTCATTTTTATGCACCTGTTTGTCTGTCTCTAATCGTATTATCTCTGCTGTAAATATAAGAAATGTTATTGACGTAATTTATTTAAGAATGATTTTCCTTTTTAATTTTAGTTGGAATTTGCAGTGTTTTTTTGGGTAGGGGGGTTAAAATGGGTTGGGAAGAAGAAGAAAAAGAATAGCAGTTTGGCAGACCAAACATGAAGTTGCAAAACTCTATCATATTATATATTTGATAATTTAAATGTAACTTATCTTGCAAGGCTTTGATAATGTTAGCAATCATGCTGGTTCATAAGATTGGAGAAAATTATATTTTTTTTGGTAAAGTCTTAACAACACCGTGTTTAATGCAATTCGAACTTAAATTATATTTGAAGCAAAAAACACTTTAATCTTTAAGTTAATACACGAGGGTTCATATCTATTTTTTTAATGATGAGTTGTTGTTTCCAAACTCAATGGTAAATGGATTTAACCTCGTCCCTTTTGACTTTCTATAGTAAAGTTAGGTTTTTAAAAATTTTATGGTTTGTTGATTTCCCACAACTTTGATGGATTCTTTTACAATATTCTTCTTAGTTTTACCATTTGATAACGAAGCTAAGATAAATTTATAAAATTTTGGGATAAAGTAATATTTAGTTTTTAAATTTGATAATTTTTCTAATTTGACCGCTAATTTTTTTTTGTCAATTTAAATTTTTTTTTCAAATTTGGTTCATCTTATAATATAACATATCATCATCTAAAAATATATAATTTTTATAAAAAAATAATTAAAAGTTGATGCTTAAAAAAAATTCCCAGGACAAAAAAAATCAAATACTAATTTAGGAAAAATCAGTAGGTTGCCATGAAAAGCCCTTATTATTGTTCTACTTAAATTATGAAAGTAGGGAAGATGTGTTATACGTAGACAATGGTGCATCATGAAACAAATTATGAATTTTAATAAAACTTAAAGAAAGAAAGGCAAATTTATTAAATTAATTAGCTGGTTAAAGATGAAGAGAAAACGCCAATAATAATTTGCTTTTATATAGCAAAGATGAGAAGAATCGGAGAGTCCGTTTCCTGTTATTTTCGTAAATTAGAGAATATCACAAAATCAACATGGTTACACTAGTTTATGTATTCACGAGTGTATTAATTAAATTATTTGTTTTATTCTTGTTAAATAAAGTAAAATATATCATATTAATAGCTCCATGTAATTAATTATGTAAAGTTTCTTTTAGTTAAGGTGAAATAGTAAAATATATTTTTTTAGTAAAATACCAAGACTTCTTATTATAATATTAAAATAAAACAAAACATCCACCCACACCCAGCATTCTTACAGCTACATGTGGAGATCCAACTATAAACAACAAAATTAACACATGAAAAGCATAACTCTTAAAGACAAGAAAAATATATGAAGAGCTTCGATCAAAATGAAAGGACGATTTAAAACACAATAGAGAAAATCCATCCAACTTCCCCTGAGAACAAAACTTAGCATCAATCGTCTTTCGACAAAATTTCGTTCTGCTGATAGATCAATACACAGCTGTAGATGAACCAGAATCAAACATCCACCGGCGGTCCCATTCTACCAGATCCGTCGCTTCTCCTAGTACATTCTCTACCGAAAATTGAGGACTTTCAAAGTTGAAACATATTTGTACAAGTTTATGAGCAATTGCATTTGATTTTCGATTTGTGTGCTGAAAAGGAATAGTAAAATATTCAATGTGTAATTAATTACTTAAAGTCATTTTTATTAGTCAAATATTTTTTTTTTCCATAATGAAATCTACGTTAATTTAAAATATTGGTGATGTGTCAAAGCAATGAAAGTACCCACTTGTCACAAAAATGTTATGCCTAATAAAAAAGTTTTCTTAAATGTTTGTGTACCTTTTAATATATAATCTATTAATTTGCACGAGTTTATTGTATTTATCTATTATTGTTTTTTTAAATTTGTCATCATTCTCGAATCATTTATTTCATTATTGTTCCACACTTGTTTATAATTTTATATCAATACATTATAATTTTTATGATATATGTTGTATGTGAAACATTAAAGAAATTACACATGTAAAGTATTAATAAATAACAATTATACGATAAATAAATTAATTTGTAAAAAGTAAATTAAAAGTAAGGAATTTGTAGAAATTAATATCTAAATCATAAGGACCTAATTACAAATATCAAAACTGAATTTCAGTATTAAATTGAAAGAAACGAGAAATGCATAAACTAAATAGAGTTAGAATTTAAATGAATGATGTAATATTTTGAAATGGAATTACAAAATAAAAAGGAGGCCAAAAGTGAAATTAAATAGTAATGACCTAAAAATAAACAACGAAAAAAAGGCTTATTTATGTAATTAAAAAAAGTCAAAATCACCTTATCAAGTAATATTCACAAATATTTGATTACAAAAATGCAGGGTCACACATAATATTGTAATAGTAGGGCTTTGATGTGTCAACGCAGCACTTGTTAAAATAATATATATAATACTAGTTTGACGCATTTAATTATTAAAATTAGTTTTTTCACTCACGGTTAATTTTACGTATTAATTTAATTATTTCTTAATTTTTTCATAAAATATATGATGTTTCATTAATAATATGATTACAAAATTAAAATATAATTTTTAATTTCAAAACATGATCATTTATATTAAACTAATCACTATTTTAAAATACAAATATTATAATAGTGAATTGTGTGAAATTCTTAATTTTGATTATGAATTAGTAAATATAGATTGTTAATTTAGTGACCATTAAATAATTTATTGTAACATTATTTATATTTTTTAAATATCTATTTCAAATTTAATAGTGTATGTAAAAAGGTTTTTTTTTTTAGTTTAGAGTTGAATTATTAAATACAAGAAAATTACTTTTTAAAATTTATAAATAAATTTTAATAATTTATAACTTCTTATATTTATATTTTTAATTTAAAAAAATAATGTCATAAAGATTTACGTAAACTGAAAAATATAAATTTACCAAAAACATTTGAACTTTGAGTGATTTATACAATTTTTTTTTATATGTTTAGATTGCAGTTGAAGAAAGCATATTTCTTTTTCTTTTGCCCATGCTTGGCTTAATGATCATTTTAAAATTCAAAAAAATATAAAATTACAGAAAAATATTGACTTTTACACCAATTCAGTAGCAAATTTATTTTGTTTCAAATTTTGACAATCTCTACCACCAATTTCTTTTATTTTTTAAAAGATATGCCTAAAAATAAGTGGAAAAATGTTACATCAATTTTAAATATAAAATTAAAACATGCACATTGAACCCCATAAATTTACTTTTTTTTAATTTCTAATATATATTTCTTTATTTAAGTATTGGATAATAAAAGTAGATAATGAAATTTGGTTTTAATTATTGGATAACAAATTTTAATATAATTGTTAAATTTTCATAAAAATTCCATACTAAAAGAAATTATCTATATAAAAAAATTTAATTTAAAATTTAATTTTTATATTTCATATAATTTTAAAAGAGTTAATATATAAATTATATATATATAACTTTTTTTTCTAATTAATTAATAAATTGTAAAAGTTATTAAGATTTCTAAAAAGAATATTAAGAAAAATATAATATTTGAAAATAAAATTACAACACAAAATGACTTTTTAAAAGCTTTTTAGGTTTATTATGTTTTTCATTTTTGAAAATTTTTATATATTTTTATGTTTATGATAAATGATTAGTTAACAAACCAAAATTTGAAAAAAAAATTAATTCATCAAATTTAACCTATATAAATAATTATTTTTAAATTATCTTTAAAAAATGGAGATGCATCAGTTGTCGCAAATGTAATATATGTACATATTAATTTTGTTTTTAAATTTAACATATTTAAATAATATAAGAAATAAAAAACAGTTGAAAAATAATATATTTTTAAAAAATCATTAAAGCATTAAAATTAGTTATTAATTTTATTAAAAATATAAAATTTGAAATATGTATTTTTCATAATAAACTAAGAAGGTTTAAAATTAAAATGTATTTTCAAAATTCCTATTATCATAAGAATTAGGTAATTTAAACAATATATACAATGTGAATAATCCATAAATTAAAAAGGTGAGATTACAATTCGTAGGACTTACAAATGAGAAAGTTTAATATTACCAACTTGAATGAAAATGTGGCCATAGAAACAAACCCAATATCTTTATTTTTTTTCAGCTCCTTTGCAACATATAACTTCTCTCATTGTTATTTTATAATCGTTTCTGATTTGGTCACTCAATTTTAAAAATTTTTAATTCATTCTTGTTCTAATCATCCTCGTTAAATTGATAATGAAAAGTCTTTTTCTAACTGGTACAATAACAGTTTAGCTCTCAATACTTACATATTTTAGCGATTTGATTCTAATTCTAAATAATTCAATATATTTAACCATTCACATTTACAAATTCTATCAATTTGATCTTCAAATCTCCTAACCAAAGCTTTTAGTTTTCAAAACAAATGCATTTCACGTCTATTAATTTTTTTTATTTATAGTTAAAATTATTCAATTCAGTACATAATCCTTTTTGAAATTAAATGTCGTTTTTATCAATAAACTTTTAATGTCAAGGTGCATTCTATTTTCGTTTAAATTCCCTTAAATTCCTATTTGGAGGGGGATTTTGGCAGATAGATACCTAACTGATGGGGAACCAGGCTACAATCACTTATATGTTTATTTTTTCATCAATTTTTGTGTGTGGAAATTTCATGATATTTATTTTGTACGCTTGAGTTTGAATTTTCAAACATGTAATTATAATATATTATTTTTCAGTCAAAAAAGTGTAATCACCAAATTTTGCCCGGCCCAACATAGATTAAGGGCCCAAACACAGTCAAACAAAAACAAACAATAGAATAAAAATGGCCTTCTTAAAATGTCCATTAACAGTCCATTTAAACTAAAAAACCGAAGCCCAATAAGAAACCCAATGCCAGACCCAAACCAAAACTCCAGTCCCATTACAAGCCCAAAACCAAACAAAACACTAGCCCAACAAACCCAGACGGCCCAAAACCCCCAAACCCATCAGAAACCCTAGGGTTTCTGCTTCCAGCGCCGTCCACCCTTCATCTACCCCTCACACGCGCGCCGCTTCCACTCCCACGCGCGCCTTTCGGGTCCACACGTTTCTGCCACGGCCCATCCTCCACGCGCCCACCATTGTCGGCCACCATCAGTGCCCTTCTCGCAAACCCCGCGCGCCCATCATGCCTCGATTGGCGTCCGCATGCCTCCGCCCATCACCTGCAACGACGCACAAGCAAAAACGGAGAGCACAAACAAAGGACGGCAAAAATAATAGAAAAATAAGATGTAAATCCGCTATATAAGCGGAAGCAAACAGACTTTGTTTTTTTTACACGAACAACTGAAAGCAAAAGGCAGTGTTTAGAAATCAAAGAACCAGTATTTTAAGGTTGATTTCCCCTCTCTATTTGTCTATCATTATTTACCTCTTATCTTCGCCCTTTTTTTCGCACCACGAATCTACAACGAGTAATAAAAAGGGAGAAAGGAGGAAGCCTTACCAGGTCCGACGGTGCGTGTCATCGGGGGCCCGTCTCCGTCGACGAAGCCAAATTCCGAAGGCATCACGGGATTCCCCTCTCCCCTGGGTTTCGAAGCCTCGAAAAGGGGACTGGAAAAGGGCCAGGAGGCCCGAACGGCGGCGCACAAGGGTTTCAAAAGAAACCCTAGCTGGAGCCAAAGGAAAACAAGGAAAAAGGGGGGGGCTCCTTTCTTCCGAAATAAAAAATGAAAATGAAAAATAATTTTGGGTTTGAAATAGTAATAACAGTGCGACAACCGTTTTGAAGGGGGGAGGATCCGCGCGTTGATCCGTCGGGTAACCCGGATCCGCGCCTCTCTGCCTTAAATGGGATATTGCGCAGTCGGTCCTCGCGCTTTTCGACCCCTTTTTAATTCAGCCCTTGCTCGAATGCTGCGTTTTGGATTGAGGGGTTTATTTCCATTTCGGTCCTTCCTGGTTGCGCGCATGTTTCACTTTGACCCCTAACTCCTTTTCCCCTTTAATTTATTGTCGTTTTAACCCTTTTAATTTTATTTTGATTGCAATTTAGCCCTTTTCTCATCCTTTTTGCAATTATATTATTATTATTATTATTATTATTATTATTATTATTATTATTATTATGTCATTATTCCTATTATTATTATTGTACTATTACTTATATATATATATTTACCACATCATTATTATTATCGTTTGTTATTATTATATTATATTAGTATAGTTGTATAAACTTTGTGTCAGTGTTATCGTTATTTTACTATTACTACTATTAGCATATTTATTATCATATCCATTATTATATTATTATTATTACCATTATTATTACTTTTGTATACTATTTATTATCATTACTATAATTATATTATCACGCTGTACATATTATCATTCTCCTAATATTATTACTATATTATTATTAGTTATTAGTACTATATTGTTGCATCATTGTGTTGTATATATTGCTATTATTATTGCTCCACTATGTTTATCATCATTATTATTATTACATATTATTATATTTTTTTACCGTGACTAACACCTTTTAGTTTTTATGCCTTAATATTATTATCCCTTTTAGCATATCGATTTTACTCACTCCGTTTTCATCTTCGTCTCATTATTATCGTTTGTGTTTAACATGTGTTCTATACGCTTGCCAGCGTTATACCTCATTTTTGTATTTTTGTCACAAATTCGTGCTACATTTTAACCCATACAAAGTTGACGCCTTTTATAAAAGTAACGTTTCGTGTTTAGAAATTCGAGAAAACCGTACCTTAACTTACTAGGTCTCGATTTTTCTCGTGTAACCTAAATAACGAAATATCTTTTAAAATAAAAACTTTTGAATAAAATTTATCTTCGAGAATTCGATATGTTGTGTCCTAACTTACTGGATGTGGCATTTCATTATTTCGAGATAAGATTTTCAAAACGAGGCAATATTCGTCTTAGATTCGAGGATTTGAATCATTGTGTCCCTAAGTATTGGATGCGATATTTTGCTTCTTCAGAATAAGGAAGTTTTCATATTCAATCCAAGGAAACTCAAACATTCCTAAAGGGATCCTATTTTCAAAATCTTTTCATAATTTTCAACTTTCGACATAAGGACATTAATTGATCAATTTGGTACCAATTTTGGGCGTGACGAGGGTGCTAATCCTTCCTCGCACGTAACCGACTCCCAAGTCCATTTTCTCAAAACTCGTAGACCAAAATATTTTATAGGTGGCCCAATCGCACCTAATAAAAGATCGGTGGCGACTCCTGTTTCTATGTCGATTCCCGTTTTTCAAAAAATGGTTATGACAAAAAGTAATTTGCTATTTCATATGACCAATGAATATAGTTGGTAATTTGCTTTAATCATGTGTTTGTTCGTTGAACCTATAAATTAAAATTTAAAAGCTTGATAATATTGAACATTTTTGTTTAATTTGTTTGTTTATGATGTGAAAATAGTATAAAATTCTTAAGCTTATGGTAGAACGAACCTTACAGTGGACCAAATTTTTGTTTTTTGTTTTTTTATCTTGGTCTGCATATTTTATCATATGTTAGGAAGTAAAATGTTCAAAAATTGCATCTTTGTTAAGTGAAAATTCCTTGATTTTGTGTTGTTTAGCTTCATTTACTATTCGGCTTTCTTATTTGTGTTGTTTTTTTAATAAGTATGATATTTTCTTCAAGGTACATAGAATTAAAATTAAATTGATAAAATTTATAAATGTGAAGAGTTAAATTTATTGAATTATTTAGAATTAGGATTAAATTGATTGAATATGTAAGTATTGAGGATTAAATGTGTTATTATATTAGTTAAAAAAGACTTTCTGTTATCAATTTAATAGTAGATGATCAAAATAGAAATGAATTCAAACATTAATACTTAAATTAAAAAATTTTAAAGTTAGGTGACCAAAACAGAAAGACGAGCATAATTAAATGACCATTTATATAGTAAATTCTAGCTGTAAACTTTCAGACTAAACAAGATTACATAATAAAATATAAATGAAAAGCAAATATGTTAAAAAATAATTGCAAGTACAATTTTGTTATGTGGTAAGTAATGAGGGAAGGTTACAATTAAAAATTAATATGAAAATTGCATAACAAATATAACAATTTATGTTAGAGCGAAGTACAAAAATTCACTGACTGATATAAGTGAAGAGTTTTGAAGAAGAGCCACATCTATCTCTCTTTAAACATTTCATATAATAATAACATTTATATTAAGAGTAATGTGCACGAAGCACTGATATTAGGAGCACAAGAGCAAATCTGACTCCAACTCATAATAAAATATTAAATAATGTGTAAAAAAACTGTTGACTAACGTTTTCTGTTTGAAAATCAAAGCTAGATTCAAACTGTTTTAGTATTATTTTTCAAAAATACTTTTAAAATTAAAAACACTTTTGAAGCTAGAAACAATGTTAAACAAATAACTTTTTAAGCAAATAACTTTTTGAGTCAGAAGTATTTTTATAAAATACTTTTTAACTCAAAAATAAAAACAGTTTTTTTGAGCTTTTGTTTTCGGCAAAAGTACTTTTAAGAATAAATGACAGTTTTAATCCTAATAATGCATTTTATATAATTTTATATGGTGTATGTAATTATTTCTTATTAAAATTTATTTTAATGTATAATATCATATATTTAAATTTTTATTAGTCATATTTATTATTTAAAATATAGTTTATAGATTCGAATTAAATTTTATGAATAATTAATATTAATTGCTTAAAAATGTTTAAAATTTATATTTTATATATTAAAATTAACAACAAATTATAATAAATTATTATATCATAATATTAACTAATTTGAACATTATTTAAATACATATTTATTATTTTATAACATAATGTCTAAAATGAACATTTTATTCATCAGAAGTACTTTTTGACATCAATACTGAACACTTAAATTTTAAACCAAAATTTTCAAAAATACTTCTCAAAATCAGTTTTTCACATTACTTTTTAAAAGTACTTAGAAGTAATGCTAAACTAGCATTTAATTTGATGATATTATTAGGTTTACACAGATTCCCAACTAAAGATGTCTAATCTCTATATTTTAAATGCTAATTTCACTGAATAACCAAACCAAAATTATATTTCCTAAGCCGCCAATCATATATTCCAAAATTATAAAATTTTGGATTTCAAAATGTGTAAATTAACCCATCTATTAAATGATGACGTGAAATGTTAATTTAAATGATTAATTATTAATTTTATTTCTGAACTATAGGTAAAATATCATTTTAATTTCTTTTAAAAAAAATTCTTAACAATAATTCTAAAAGATTGAAAAAATCTTAATAGTCACCCAATTGTCCTTAAACTTTATTAAAAATCTTATTAGTTGGGTGACCAAAACTTTTTATACAAAGTTTAAGGACAATTGGTGTAGTTTACTCTAATTTTTTGTGTTTTATCTCAACTTTTTAGAGTTCTTTTGTAAGTTTAGTGACAGTTGGGTGGCTATTAAGATTTTTTAAAATATTTTTTAGAATTATTGTTAAGGATAACTTTAAAAAATCAAAATGATATTTTAGCTATAGTTTAAGGACCAAATTAGTAATAACCATTTAAATTAATGTTTCACATCATCATTTAACAGAGGGGCTAATTGACACGTTTCGAAATGCATAAGAGCTAATTTACCCATTTTTCAGTAAATGGGCCGAAATGCAATCTACCCTTAAATATAGGGGGTTTTCTTAGTACTTTGATACATTATATTTAATACGATTCTCATGTAATGTCTATTTTAAAATTAACTTAATATAACCGTGAATTTAACACTTTTTTTTTTCTAATTCAGTACCTATTTTTTTTCCCCACATTTCTACTTTCTCAATTTTCTACCTTGATTTCTACCTGTGATATAAAATTAATTACATCCGACTCATTTTCGAATTTTTCTCAAAATTCACTATACTAGCAGATGCTGTGTCGAAAATTATGAAGCGTTAAAATATTTTATTTACATAAATGTATGATCACATATCCTTTGAATTCCTAGCTATTTTGACCTCAAATTTGTAACCAATATCCCAAAGCTAACGATAAAAAAGAAGGAAAATAGTTCACCTAGGCCATTATTATAAGATTATCATAGATGCACTAGGGATTCAAAAGGATGTTTTAATTCATACCTTGTAGTAACATATAGAACTGCTCATTTTAGGTCACATGGCTCGACTCAAAGGCTCGCTTGAAAAGTGGGAAGATTTGGACAAAAATATAAGTCAAAAAATGAAATTGGGCAAAAAAATAAGGTCTATTTTAAAAACAGGCTAAGCCTCGGGTGAAACATTTTTGCCCAAGCTCGGCCCGTCCCAACTCAGCCCAAATTCACAAAATGACAAAAAAAATTGCTTTTTTTTTGTTATTTTAGTGATATTTTTTATTTATTATTTTCTCCCTATTTTGCTACCATTTCACTATTATGTTGCTACTATTTTGTTGTTATTGTTTGGATATTGTATAACATTTGTTTTATTGTTAATTTTGTTTAGAGACATTTTCTTGTTAAAATCTATAGTATTATTTAAGTATATATATATTTTAAAATTTTTTTTAATTGGTTCGGAAATATTTATTTTAATGTTTTTAGTATTTTTGATGTATTATATATATTTAAAAAATATGTAAAAACTAATAAAAAAATTATATGGGCGGGTCAGGCTCGGGTTTTAGCATTTTATCTGGGCCAAGCTTAGGTAAATTTTTAGCCCATTTTTTGGGCGAGCCGGGCCTGAGCATAGAAAAAGGGCCTAAATTTTTGCTTGAGCCCAGCCTGAAACCGGCCCGAGCTAGCCCATGATCATCTCTAGTAACATATAAAAGTACCTTAGTATTGTTTCAAATTAAATAGTATATGCAGATAACATATTGTGATAGTTGTGCATAACTAAATCCATAGACATGGGCAAAATTAGAAAAAAATTTTATGGTAGCCGAAATTAAATTATAAATTTTATGATGGTAAAAATGCAATTTCATTATTTTAATAGCTTATATCTTTATAATTTTAAAGGATTAAATCAAATTTTTATCATTTATAAATGTGGCCAAAGTATAATTTCACTTTTACTAATTTAAAATTTTAAAAAAAATTAAGGACTTAGATAGAAATTTTTTTATTTTAGGGGATGGGCCGCCCTGTCCATAGAATAATAGAATATAATTACAAAATAAAACAAATTTCACCAAATATTTTTACTGTTATGCCAAATTATAACAACAAACATAAAATAAAATAGTGTCTGAATACTCGTGAATTGCTATGTAATATCCACGGCACCATTAATTATTTATCTAATTCTAATCAATTTGACAAAACATTGATAAGATTGGATTGGAAAAATCCAAAATCAGCAACTGCAGATATGATCATTAATATCCTCCAACCAAATTCAATAATTTGGAGTAAAAAACTTGAAAGGTACCTTTTTTCGCTGAATGAACATCATCTCATATTCTATGTTTTGAATGCACAAAGAATTGGTGTTTATGTTAACCACAAAGTTTATTGTTCAAAGTTTAGCGAAAATTAGTGATTGTGGTCATAGGTAATATTCAAAGCCACTTATTTTTATTTCAAAGAAAATGAAAATGAATTTTATATGGAAAAAATTATTTTACCAAAAACTTTTGAAACTTTTCATTACTGTAGCTAGAATTGGGCTGCATTCAATTTTTGTTTTCCATCAGAAAGATGTTCATCCATATAAGTGTTTATAGAAATCTTTCAAGTTTTGGAAGGATGCAAAATGACCACTAAGCACTTCTCCTTGCCACCTATTCTCAATTCATAATTAAATCAAATAGAACCCAAATAAACAGACTATGGGAAAATTTTTTAAAATTCGAAATTAAGTTGTATATTTTTATGATAAAAAAATAAATGCATGAATGCAAAAAGAAGGCATCGATTCAGATTCAACTTCATTTTAGAAAATTTTATTAGAAAACAAAATCTTTTACATAAAGCGGACTATAAATATGCTTTCGCCCTAAGGCCTAAGGTTCTGATTTTCCCAAACAAAGAGATTAGCTCTTGACTACGACCCGACTGTAGCTCATATTTCATGCTCAATATATCAGCCTCTGCTGCCAAAGTCTGTAGGTGGTCAGTTACCTCTCGAATCTGAACTATTGCTTCACCCATGAGGTAATCCCGATTTCTAATTTGATCATGAGAATGGTGAAGCTCTTCCTCCCAACTCCCTTCTCTCGTTTCAAGAAGTTCAATTCGAAGTTCAATCCGAAGTTCACAACTATGCAATGTTGATCCTAATTCTTCAATCCTACCCTTCATTTTCTCGATTTTGTTCAAACTTGATTTTAGCTCGACTTCAGCATTACGACTTCGATAGTAATGAAGAGACCGTCTAAGTTCAGCCACTCTAGCTTTTAAACCGCTTTTCTCATTTTGGCTTTCTGCCAAATTCTTCTTTAGGGCCTCGTTTCGTGCTTGCATCTCTTGAAACTTTCTCTCCCAACAGTTAGCTTTGGCCTTTTCCTCTCGAATCTCCCGTTGCCACTGTTCCGAAGCCTTTCCCAATCCCGCGTTCTTCATTGTTAGACGTATCCTCTTATATTCTGCCTTCAAACTATCTCGATCTTCCTCTATCTTCCACTTTTCCTTTCTTAGTTTCTCGACCTCTGATTTCTAAACATCGACATCTAGCCTCAAGTACACCTTTTCTTGTTCTAGCTTTTCTATCCTGTTTCCGAGCTCCGAATTCCTCCTTTCGAAATCTTGTTTTATCATCTTCAACTCTGATGGGACTGCTCTCAAATATTCTTCGATCGATCGAGCACCTTCTAGGCTTGGCATAGGGAGATTGCCATTGACTCTTCTACTCAACCATCCACTATATTCTGGGGTCATCATCGGGCTTACATCCATTCTCTTCATGCAACGAGTCTGGTTCCAAGCATTGGAGATCTCCTTAACCCTTTTCTTGTAGCTCTCTCCTTTATAGAAAAACTCACTTTGAGCCAACCCATGTGTAGCCGGTACGAACTGCCTTGATCTGAATTGTCTCAGTACAAGTAATGGTGCATATCCAATGGCTCCCCAAATTCCAAGTAGAGGGACCCAATCAAAATTCCCGCACCGGTACAGCACCTCAACAGAAACCATCCAGGGAGCTCTCCACTCAACGTCCTCGTCTTGAAGATTGCATAGAAGCGCCGTCCAATTTTCCTCTGATATGTCATCTCTTTTCGTGGTAGCCGCTATCTACTTTAATGGGGAATAATTTTCTGAGAAGACCCGATAGGAAACCTTATCCACCTTCCAAAAATGACTGTGGAACTAAGCCAACCACATCTGCGCACATCCTATGAATCTACCTTTGCCAGCTCTCCTACATGCATTCAGCGATCGAAACGTCTCAGCCAAGATTGCGGGAACAGGTGTGACTTGTTTATCAAGTCGATAAAAAATATCTGAGACAGCTTCATCCACAAATCCCAATACTCTAGGGAAAATCACTAACCCGTATATACTCAAAGCAAAAACATCTATCTTCTTCTTTATATCGGGATGTACTAAAATCAAATCTTTTAAAACTTTCCAATGGATGCACTTACACTCACCTTTTTGTTTGATTCTAGCTGTGACCCACTATTCGCTCATCCCCGTAATGCTCATCAACTTTCTCAGAAAGGTTGGAACACTAGCTGCCATTGAGTAAGCTTTATTAACTTGAATCTTAGGACATCGCAACAAAGCTGTATACTCCTCTACCGTAGGCACCAAATCAACCCTTCCGAAAGTAAACAACTATACGCAGGATTCCAATATTGAGTAATAGATCGAAATAAATGTCCATCTACCTGAATATTCAGCAAGTACGGCAAGTCCCCATAGCTGCTGTAAAACAACTGCTTGGTCGCTTCGCTCCACTAATCCCATATCTCCCTTAATTCCTGAAGATTGTTCTGTGTTACACTGATGCGAGTGTAATCCCATAATTCTGATGTGTGCCCCTCAACTAGACTATCCCCTTTCTCTAATTGTGTTTGTTCTGACCACTTACAGATGACTGCATTGTCTTCCACTTTATCAAGGAATTCGTTCTCCATAACCAGCTTTCTAACTTAGAAACTGACCGTGAATCGATACCCCTTAAAATATGAAATGACGTGCACAAAAATAAACACAACAAATTAGGACTACAAAATAATATATAAATCAAGTAAAATATACTAACACCTATCTGGGTAACTACTGAAGTTTGGTATGGCTCTACCTAGGGTAAGTTCTTAGGTTTTCTATATGCAGCTTAGCTCTAAAGTTAAGGTACCCGAACCAGCAGATTCCTCGATCCTCACCCATTATAGGCTCATACGGATCGAGCTCAGTTTAGGGGAATACATTTCCCTATGGCTGCACGAAGGTGAAAACCTTACGAAGACATAGGTACGGATGTATCCCGAAAGCGATTCACTATCCTGCACGGAGGTGAAAACCTCACGAAGGAGTAGCTTCTCACTCCCACTTAAGGGTGCGACCACAATGGTCATGCAATGTAATGCAGAAACATTTTGTAAAAATAGAACCACATGCAATAAAAGGATCATAAATTTTTTTTAAACCAGTTTTTTAAAATTCGGACAAAAGGACATGAAATTATCGATTTTACGGATTGACTCTCTCTTATTGGTCCCCAGTGGAGTCGTCACGCTGTCGTAACCATTTTTTTTGTAAACGGGTGGTCGACTTGGATTTTGGAAATGAAAACGAAAAAAACATGGGAGTCGCCACCAATCCTTTTTTGTTGAGGTGTGATTGGGTCACCTCGTAAAACGGTTGTTTTTAATAAACAGTTTAATTTATCAAAACAACGGTTTTGGTCTGCGGAACTCAGAAAATTGGTTCGAGAATCGGTTACGTACGAGAAAGGGTTAGCACCCTCGATAAGCCCAAAATTGGTACCTAAATGATTAGTTAATGTCTTAATGTCGAAAATTTGAAAAGGTTTTAAAATACGATCCTCTTTGCTTAAAGAAAAATGGAATAAATTAAAAAGGATGTTAAGACCCTCTCATTTCGAAAGAGGTAAAGTATCATACCCAGTAAGTTAGGGTGCGACGCTTTGGACTCCCGAAAGTGAGTTTGCCTTTTAATTTTAAAACTCGGTCTTAAGTTTTAAAAGGATATTTCGTTATTCGTCAAATGAGAAACCGGAACCCAGTAAGTTAGGGCTCGATTTCTCGAAATTCCAAATACGGAGTATTGCCTTTATTTAAAAAAAAACTTATCCCGGGGTATCTAAATGTCGTGTCAGTAAGTTAGGGCACAACACTTCGAACTTTCGAGGACAAGTATTTTACGTAAAACTTGTATTGCGATTTTAAAAGGGATATTCCGTTATTCAGATTAAATGAGAAAAATCGGAACCCATTAAGTTAGTGCACGGTTCCCTCGAATCTTTAATATGAAATATCGGTTATTTAAAAAACCTGATGCATCGAGAAAGATTAGTGTGACAAATGATAATATAAAAATACAATGTTACAGGTGAAAAGAATAACAATAATAAAATAACAATGTGAAATAATACACTAGTACGAGTGATACTAAGATATTAATAATGATGATAAAGTAAAAGTAATAATATAGGTAGTGATAAAATAAAAGTATTACGATAATAATCGTATATTAACAGTAGTAAAAAATAATGATAAAATAATAATAATAATAATAATAATAATAATAATAATAATAATATAATAATAATAATAATAATAATAATAATAATAATAGTATGATTGCTAACAATAATAGAAATGATAGTAATGAAGATAATAATGATAATAATAATAATAGTATAAATAAAAAATAATAATATATATATAGATATATAAAAATAATGATATAATAGTAATAACAACTAATGGTGGAAATATAATAATAGTAATGATATTTAGAAAAAGAAAATAAAAATAAAATAATACTAGTGATGATAAGGGTATTTAATAAACAAATAATAAAATATATATAAAATAATATAATAATAAACAAATAATGAAAAAAATATATATAATAACAGTAATAATGATAATGATAATAAAATAGTAATGAAAATAAAAATGATGAAAACAATAATAGTAAGACTAATAATAATGATATAGTATAATAATAATACTAAAAAGAAATTTTAGCTAAATTAATAACAAAATAGTAAAAATGATGAAAAATGGACTAAATTAGGAGAAAAGTAACATTAAAGGCTGAAATTTAAAATAAAAAAAATGAATTGGGGCCCCTGAGTAACGCGCAGAAATGGGAGGGACCAGAAGAGCAAAATTCCCCTGCCCGAAACGCGCAGCATGAGGGGGGATCAAAAATATAAATTTAAAAATTAATGGGACAAATTAACAAAAAAATAAAACTTGATTGCAAGTATATAAAAGAGCGGAGGGGCTAAAAGTGCAATTAGCCCCTCCAATGAAAAACACGCGAATCCCAGGCTAGAGCGGGTCAGATCGGGTCGGGCCATGTCAAAACGACGTCGTTTTGGGCATTTAAGGCCAGCCCCAAAACGACGTCGTTTTGGGAAGCTATATAAGGTCCAAAATTCTTAAAAAAAAAATTCATTTCATCACTTGTTTAAAAAAACCTCTCACCCTCTTCTTTTTTTCTCTGCAGGGGCTGGGATCCAGTGAGATTCCAACGTCGCCCACTGCCGCGCCACCATCGTCGGCACCGGCCACCGCGCACGGTGGCCGGAAAAGGTAAAATTTCTTTTTTTTTTTAAAAAAAATATATGTATGTATATGTATGTGTGTTTGAATAAAAAGATTCGAAATAACGAAATAAAGAGTTAAAAAAAATACAAAATCACCTCGTTTTTTAATACTCAATCTCTGCCCTTTTTAGTGTTTGAATCTGCTTGTATTGCTAAAAAGGGATTCTCTATTGATAATAAAAAAACCCCTCTACAATGGTTTTTTGATGGCCTTTTATAGCCATTTTACAAGCTTTTTGTCTTGTCTTATTTAATGTTTTGCAGGTGACGGCGCAAGTGGCGATGGAGGTGCTGGCGGTGGTGGCCAGTGGCGGCGTCAGAAGGTAGGTTCGACGCCGCAAAGGAGGACCTAGGGTTTTGTTTTTTCTGAAAAATTGGTGTTGGGTTAGTTTAGGTTTGGGTTAGTAGGCTGATTGGTGGGTTAGGTTAATGGGCCAAATTGGGTTTTAGTTTAATAAAATGGGTCTGTTTGGGTTAATGGGCCCTGGGCAATTTGGGCTTTGTACAGCTGCCCCTCTTTGCTCATTGTCGTGCAACGGGAATAGAGCAAAGACATAAACAAGGCCTGAATTTGCCCGGATCCATTGGGTCTGGATTCTTTGGTGCTCATATTCTTCATATAGCCTCATTTCCGTCCACTGCATCTTGTTGCTTCGATCCACTTTATTGCAACCTTAAAAGATGAGATTTGTAATTATAGTAGATCTCACCAACTGCAACTTCAGAGGTATAGGATTTGTCGCTTTAATCTGCTCCATTGTAAACTCAGGGAGATAAGATTTGATGACTTCGGTCTGCTCCTGCAACATCAGGAATGCCAGACTTCCTAACTTCGACCTACTCCTGCAACATCAGGAATGCCAGACCTGCTATCTTCAATCTGCTCCTGCAACATCAGGAATGCCAGACTTCCTAACTTCGACCTACTCCTGCAACATCAGGAATGCCAGACCTGCTATCTTCAATCTGCTCCTGCAACATCAGGAATGCCAGACTTGCTATCTTTAATCTGCTCCTGCAATATCAGGAATGCCAGACTTGCTATCTTCAATCTGCTCCTGCAACATCAGGAATGCCAGACCTGCTATCTTTAATCTGCTCCTGCAACATCAGGAATGCCAGACCTGCTATCTTCAATCTGCTCCTGCAACATCAGGAATGCCAGACTTGCTATCTTCGATCTGCTCCTACAATATCAGGAATGCCAGACCTGCTATCTTTAATCTGCTCCCGCAACATCAGGAATGCCAGACTTACTATCTTCGATCTGCTCCTGCAACATCAGGAATGCCAGACTTGCTATCTTCGATCTGCTCCTGCAACATCAGGAATGCCAGACTTGCTATCTTCGATCTGCTCCTGCAATATCAGGAATGCCAGACTTGCTAACTTCGATCTGCTCCTGCAACATCAAGAATGCCAGACTTGCTATCTTCGATCTGCTCCTCCAACATCAGGAATGCCAGACCTGCTATCTTCAATCTGATCTTGTAACATCAGGAATGCCAGACTTGCTATCTTCGATCTACCTTACTACATTGTCCTCTTGAAGACATAACCTGTAGAATGGGTACATGCTTATGCCTAATATGCCATGATTGAAATGAGTCAAATGCTCCTATTTAGACATGCTATGATGCGAAAATGTTATGAGTATGATTCATATTCAAGGTGTTATCACTCATTTATCCATCAAGGTTTCATCTTCATTCCCCTTGAAGTATCATTTCTTTGCTCAAACAATTTACCCTCATAGAAATTTTAGGGCTCATTCCTCTTGAACCTCAGGACACGGGTCGTGTATCATTTCGACTATCCCCCCAGGAATCAAACCTTTTCTATCCGTCCTTATTGCAGCTCAAAGGATACAAGACCTGTTTCAACTTCGATTCATTCAACCATAATTTAGGGTTTTTGAATCTTTTCCCGTAAAAAATGGGTCTGTCGTATTATTTTCTGAATGACCTAATGACCTTGTTTATCTTCGTCACAACCACTTAATTGGACAAAGAATTCAGAGAAATAGTCTTCATTAAGACTCTTTTTCTCAAATATTTCCGATTTATGTACATGGAAATTCTAAACAATTGTCCTGTTTCAGTTTCTTACTTTATCTAGAAATTTCCAAAGTAATATATAGAACTTTTCTTTTGTGAAATTATTAGTTCATCAATCATTATTTCAATGCAACATGTTTATGAATGATGGGTAACAATAAATTGATTTCAAAAGGGAGTTAAAACGAATTATTAATGATACGAGGAAAATTGATTGGGAACATATCTTTTCGTGAAGAAAAAGAACTCAAAATAGTAAAATGAATAAAACAAAGATCAAATGCCGTAGATATCGCTAATTGGGCTTCTATATACAAACTTCATAAAGACTGCTTTGAACTTAACATGTGTTTAGAAGACTCGAAGTACTTTGTCGATGCCCCAATATGCAACATACTTTCTTTCTTGTTGACTCAAGTATAGCAAGATTACTACATGTCCATTCAAAATTTGAGCCGCCCTTTTCGGGTTTTCAACTCAAAACCCCTTTCGTCTCAAAGTGCCCTTTGCGGGTTTTAAATTTGGCCTCTCCCCTCTTTTTTTTTTAGGTCTTAAAGCGCCCTTTGCGGGTTTTCACTTTAGCCTTTTTCCTCTTTAAGTATAATACTTCTTGACTGAATCCGAATTTATAAGATTGGATAAGTTTTTCCCATCCATCTCGGCCAAGATCAGCGCTCCTCCTGAGAAAGCCTTTTTCAACACATAAGGTCCTTCCCAATTTGGCATCCATTTCCCTTTGAAATCCTTTTGTATGGGGAGGATCTTTTCAAAACTAAGTCTCCCTCGTGGAATTCTCTTGGGAGCACCTTTTTGTTGTACGCTCGCATCATTCACTTTTGGTACATCTGACCATGACGAATAGCCCTTAGCCTCTTTTCTTCAATTAAGTTCAACTGATCATATTGAGCCTGAATCCATTCAGCTTCGTCCAGCTTTATTTTTGACAAAACTCGAAGAGAAGGTATTTCCACTTCAATAGGTAGAACTGCCTCCATCCCATAGACCAACGAGAAAGGTGTTGCCCCAGTAGAGGTTCTGACGGACGTTCGATAAGCATAGAGTGCAAATGGTAATTTCTCATGCCAATCCCTATAAGTCTCGGTCATCTTCCCCACTATCTTCTTGATGCTTTTATTGGCCGCTTCCACTGCCCATTCATTTTTGGACGATACGGAGATGAGTTGTTGTGTTTGATGTTGAATTGACTACAAACTTCTGCTATCGTGCTGTTGTTCAAGTTCAATGCATTGTCTGATATGATCCTCTCAGGCATTCCATATCGACAAATAATCTCCTTCTTTAAAAATCGACTAACTGCTGACTTAGTGACGCTAGCATATGAAGCTGCTTCTACCCATTTCGTGAAGTAGTCAATGACCACAAAGATTAACCGATGCCCATTTGAAGCTTTCGGTGAGATTGGTCCAATAACATCCATGCCCCACATGGAAAAAGGCCATGGGGAAGTCATAACATGCAAAGGTGACGGAGGTTCCTTAATTTTGTCTCCATGAATCTGGCATTTATGACATCTCTTGGCATAGCTGATACAATCTCCTTCCATGGTGGACCAATAATATCCAAATCTCATTATCTGCCTGGCCATCGTGAACCCATTAGCGTGTGTTCCACAAACGCCCTCATGAACTTCCTCTAGGATTTTCCTAGCCTCTACAGCATCAACACACCTCAGTAATACTTGATCTTTTCTCTTTTTATACAAGATATCCCCATCTAAAACATAGTCAGAGGCCAATCTTCTTAGTGTTCTTTTCTCATTCTCAGTTGTATGCTCTGGGTATTCACGATTTTTTATGTATCGCAACACATCATGATACCAAGGGTAATCATTTCTTTCCTCCTCTTCCACATTATAACAATGAGTAGGAACTTCGAGAATACTCATCTGAATGGGTCTTATATCTTCCGGTCTGTTTACTTTGATCATAGAAGCCAAAGTTGCCAAGGCATCTGCCATCTGATTTTCATCACGTGGGAGATAATTAAAGGTGATGTGGTCGAACTCCTCAATCAATCCCAAAACTATCTTTCGATAATCGAGCAGTTTGGAATCTCTCGTCTCCCATTCTCCTTTAAGCTGGTAAATCACCAGTGCAGAATCTCCATATACTTCTAACACTCTGATCTTACGCTCTATGGCTGCTCGAATTCCCATGATACATGCTTCGTACTCTGCCATGTTATTTGTGCAATCAAAATCCAATTTGCATGTAAATGGATAATGATCACCATTAGGGGATACCAAGATTGCCCCAATTCCATTTCCCACAGCGTTGGACGCTCCGTCAAAGTTTAGCTTCCACGAACATTCTTCAGTATTTGCCACATATATCAAATCCTCATTGGGGAAATCAAAGCTCAAAGGTTCATAATCCTCTAAAGCTCTGCTAGCCAGAAATTCTGCTATTGCGCTTCCTTTTATAGCCTTTTGGTTTACATAAACTATATCAAATTCAGACAGCAAAATCTGCCACCTTGCCATTCTTCCATTCAAGGCAGTTGACTCTATCATATACTTCAACGAATCAAGCTTCGAAATTAACCAAGTTGTATGATATAGCATATACCGCCTTAGTCTTCGGGTTGTCCAAACCAAAGCGCAACACAATTTTTCAATCAACGAATATCTCATTTCACATTCAGTGAACTTTTTACTAAGATAGTATATAGTCTTTTCTTTTCTTCCTGACTCATCGTGTTGACCAAGCACACATCCCATGGAGTTATCGAACACTGATAAGTACAGTATCAATGGTCTATCTAGATTAGGTGGAGATAGTACTGGTGCATTTGACAGATATTGTTTGACTTTGTCAAAAGCTTTCTGGCATTCGTCGTCCCATACACTTTGGTTGTGTTTCTTGAGAAGGCGAAATATGGGATCACATTTCTCAGTTAACTGTGAAATAAACCGAGCAATGTAATTCAATCTTCTAAGAAAGCCTCGAACTTCCGTTTGAGTGCGCGGTGGAGGCAACTCTTGTATTGCTTTGACTTTACTTGAGTTAACTTTGATTCCTCTTTCGTTGACCACAAAACCCAGTAATTTTCCTGACCGAGCTCAGAAAGTACACTTGGCTGGGTTGAGCTTCATTTGAAATTTCCTCAACCTCAAGAACAATTTCTTCAAAATCTCAATGTGTTCCTTTTTTTTCGAGATTTGGCGATCATATCATCAACATATACCTCAATCTCTTTGTGCATTATGTCATGGAATAAAGTTACCATGGCCCTTTGATATGTTTCCCCTACATTCTTTAGCCCAAATGGCATTACTTTATAGCAAAAGGTACCCCGCAACGTTATGAAAATGGTTTTCTCCATATCTTCAGGGTGCATCCTGATCTGATTGTATTTGGAAAAACCATCCATGAAAGAAAACAATGGGTATCCCGCCGTATTATGCACCAATGTGTCAATATGAGGCAAAGGGAAATTATCCTTTGGGCTGGCTTTATTTAAGTTCTTATAGTCTACACACCTCTGGACTTTTCCATCTTTCTTAGGGACAGGAACAATATTAGTGACCCACTCTGAGTATTTGACCACCTGTAGAAAGCCAGCATCAAACTGTTTCTTGACTTCCTCTTTTATTTTCAACACTACGTCAGGCCTCATTCTTCGTAGCTTTTGTTGCACTGGCTTGCATTCTTCTCTTATGGGAAGGCGATGCACTACAATATCAGTACTTAGACCAGGCATGTCTTGGTATGACCATGCAAAGACGTCATTGAATTCCCATAGCAACTCAAGGTCTTGTTTTGTCTCCTCTGCTATGCGCGTTCCAATTTTCACCACCTTTCCTTCCCCTAAGGCTATGTTCTCTACTTCCTCTTCATGGGGTAAAATTTATTTCTTCTCTTGCTTTACCATTCTCAACAAATCTGGAGGCAATTCACAATCTCTGTCACCTTCAAAATCCTGAAATTCCTTTAAACACATGTCTTGCTCAAAATAGACCTTTGGGTCTGTAGTATCGTTGCTCATATCATTGATGTCTAGGGACCTGTAATGGACACCAAAGGATGTACAAAGAACAAATGAATTTTAAGGACAACTATTCACATGATATGAATGGGAATAATAAAATAATAAAAAATGAGAATGTTTGCCAAAATTGGTCATTAAAGATGTATTTCATTGAAACAAAATATTCGAACATGAGCTTATTTCACAAAAGAAGTCTTATTGTTTCTAGGCTTAAAAACAACAAGAGCGTTTTGAATATTACTCTGTATAATCTCTAAAAACTACAGGAAATTCCTCTACAGTCCAATTGTCCAAAACGCTTCTAGGTTCATACGGGTGAATGCCCAACAGGTTTTCTTGCTCGACTTCTTCATCGTGTATGGCATTGATGTGAGGATTTTCATTTTTCGATATTCCTCTCTCCAGGTGGATTATCCCTCCTAATAAAAAGGTCTGAGATATGTGGGGGAATGTCATCGATTCCCACTTGATGTCTTCCCCATTCAACCGCGCCCTTCTCCTCTCTTGCTTTTTCTCTATTTCCTTCTTCATTTGTTTAGAATCTGGCTTGAAACCCAAGCCAAAACGGTCTCTCTTCTCTTTCAGTATCGAAACTTGAACTCCCCCTTGGAGATGTATGCCCAATCTTTTTCCTGGTAGGGCTCCTTTCCCTACCATCATTTGTAAGCCCATCCTCGTGGTTTTGGACATCTTAGGCACTGGAACTTCATTTCCTTCTAAGATGAACGTTGCATTTACAAACTCTAAAGATCGGAAGGAACATTCAATGGTCTCATCATTTGTCTCTAAATATGGTGCCTCATTGGTAACAGTCGCTATGATATCTTCTTCTGCGTTTATAGTTACCAGCCGATTCTCTGTTACCAATTTCAGTTTTTGGTGCAGCGATGATGGCACTGCCCTTGCCGGATGAATCCAGGGTCTTCCCAACAAGCAGTTGTAGGAGGGCTTGATATCCATCACCAGAAAATCCACTTCATATGTGTTAGGCCCGATCAATAATGGTACGTACATTCTTCCCATCACTCTTCTTTCAGTGCCGTCAAATTCTCTCACTATGTTCTGGCATGCTTTCATGTGAGAATAGCCTACAGGTATCCTCTTCAGTGTAGACAATGGTAAGACATTCAAGGCCGATCCATTGTCAATTAACACACTCGACAGAGTCTATCCCTTACAATGAGTAGCAATGTGTAAAGCCTTTGTTGATCCAGTGCCCCCCAGTGGGATTTTATCATCACTGAAGTAAATAAAATTGTCAGCACTTATATTACTAACCAAACGATCTAGTTTATTGACAGATATATCCTTAGTAACATAAGTTTCATTCAATACTTTCATCAGCGCTTCGTGATGCACTTCTAAACTTAAAAGCAAGGCTAGCACAGATATGCGAGCTGGTTGTTTGCGTAGTTGTTCCACCACGCTGTACTCACTATGCTTCAAGAATTTCAAAAATTCTTTAGCCTCTTTCTCTTTCACAGGTTCATTGATAAGGGCCCCAGGTCCTTTCTCTCGCTCAACTGCCATAGTCTTTGATTTCACTGGTTCTACTCTAACGTTTCCCAGATCGTAACGCTTCCCACTACGTGTATAAAACCCTTCATTTTGGACCTCCTCAGAAGTACTAACTGAGCTTTCCACTCCTGATATTGTCACATTACAGTTGTAATTCCAAGGTACCCTTTTGTTATCCTTGTAAGGAAAGGAAATAGGTTTCTGGATTACAACTTTTGGCACCACTTGTGCTCCGCCTTCCGTGTTTCTTGGTCGGGAGATAATGATCCTTGGATAATTGACTTCTTGCTTCGTCAATTCTCCTTCGATTACATGTATATTTCCTCTCTCTAAGCCTTCTTCGTAAAATTCCAATTCCTTGTTGTCCATAAGGCTTTGTACCAGATCCTGAACTCAACACATTCCTGGATTTCATGCCCCTCTACTTTGTGGAATTCGTAGTAGTCCATTGTTCATTGTTCTTCCACACCCTTTCATAGAATCTGATTCTATCAATCCTCTTCTCACCATTTTGCTCCAAACTATTCTCAACGAAGTTTTCACCTCTGAGATATCCCCCTTGATATTTCTCGTGACCTTTTCACCGATCGTATTTATCCCCTAACCTCATGATTGGGTAATGGGTTCTCCGCACTGGGTGTATAATCAAGTTTTACAACCCCCATCTTGATTGGCCTATCGACTACCTTTTTGAAGGCAGTGCAGTTTTCTATTGAATGCCCCACTATTCCCGCATGGTAATCACAATGAGCATTTGAGTCATACCATTTAGGGTATGGGGGCTGAAACGGCTGTAGATAAAATGGAGACACGATGTGCTCGTTAAATAAAGTTTGGTATAGATCTTTATACGTTACGGGGATCGGCGTAAATTGGATCTTTTCAGAATTCTGTCTGGTGCCTGATTCCTGTCTTATTAACCCTTGCTGCCTGGCTGTAACCACCTTTGGCTGGCTAACAGTGATTGTCTTCGAGTATCCTTTATTGTATGTACTCATATTATTCACCTCACTGTCCTTTTTCCTAGGAGTAGCCCTTTTAGTGTTTTCCCCTACTTCAATCTTGCCACCCCTTATGGCATTTTCAATCATTTCTCCTACCATTACTATATCGGCAAAGCTCTTGGTGGTACTCCCTATCATATGGGTGATGAATGGAGCTTTTAGAATGTTGATGAAAAGCATGGTAGTTTCCTTCTCTAAGAGAGGTGGTTGAACTTGCATGGCAACTTCCCTCCATCTTTGCCCGTATTGTTTGAAGCTCTCGCTCGACTTTTTCTCCATATTTTGCAACATGATCCTATCAGGCGCTATGTCTGCCACATGACCATATTGTTTCATGAAGGCCTGTGCCAGGTCCTTCCATGTCTTAATCTGGGCACGACTGAGCTGATTATACCACCTGGTCGCAGACCCGACCAGACTGTCCTGAAAGCAGTAAATTAGTAATTGGTCATTATTAACATGTCCGTCCATCTGTCGGTAGAACATCGTGATGTGCGCTTTGGGACAACTAGTCCCATTGTACTTCTCAAAATCTGGAATTTTAAACTTTGGTGGAAGTACCAAGTCCGAGACCAAACTTAAGTCTTTAGCGCCTACTCTGTAATGATGGTCAGCAGTCTCCATTTCTCTGAACTTCTCTTCTAACCACTTGCAACGGTCCTCGAGTTGCCTTGGCAAGTCCACTCTTGCCTTGTCTGTTTCTGCCAATTCGTCGAGATCAGGGACCATAGGGTTAGCTAGACCATCTCCTGGGTTAGAAACCCGAGCCAGTTGAAAAGTGCATCGGTATTGTGGTATCAGTCTGATACTGAGGCCTGATGGTGACATGCGTCCTTTGGGGGTACATATCTGGTTGTGCTTGGGTGTTTGTTGGGGTAACACCCGGAGGGTGGGGAAGTTCTTCATTAACAGCGGGGCCCTTTCCTTTTTCACGTTCTTTAGCCATCAATTGCGTTAGCTGGCTTATCATATTATTTTGAGATTCTTGCATCCGTTCCATCATGTCTTGTTGTATTTTGGCAAATCACTCTTGCATTTGATCCTGCATGTCTTTTTGCATCTGTTCTAATCTGTCTAGTCTTTGATCCATTATTTTTGTTTTACGTTGAGTTCCGTAACGATGTTCAGCTTCTAGATTTTTCCTTCTCTTTTCTCTCTCTCTTTCTCATAATTTCAACTAATTAGGCTCTCTTTATGGACTTAAATGCATATGATATGATGTAATGCAAATGCATGAATGCAAAAAGAAGGCATCAATTCAGATTCAGCTTCATTTTAGAAAACTTTATTAGAAAACAAAATCTTTTACATAAAGCAGACTACAAATATGCTTTCGCCCTAAGGCCTAAGGTTCTGATTTTCCCAAGCAAAGAGATTAGCTCTTGACTACGACCCGACTATAGCTCATATTTCATGCTCAATATATCAGCCTCTGCTGCCAAAGTCTGTAGGTGATCAGCTACCTCTCGAATCTGAACTATTGCTTCACCCATGAGGTAATCCCGATTTCTAATTTGATCATGAGAATGGTGAAGCTCTTCCTCCCAACTCCCTTCTCTCATTTCAAGAAGTTCAATTTGAAGTTCACAACTATGCAATGCTGATTCTAATTCTTCAATCCTACCATTCATTTTCTCGATTTTCTTCAGACTTGATTTTAGCTCGACTTCAGTATTACGACTTCGATAGTGATGAAGAGACCGTCCAAGTTCAGCCACTCTAGCTTTTAAACCGCTTTTCTCATTTTGGCTTTCTGCCAAATTCTTCTTTAGGGCCTCATTTTGCGCTTGCATATCTTGAATTTTCCTCTCCCAACAGTTAGCTTTGGCCTTTTCCTCTCGAATCTCCCATTGCCACTGTTCCGAAGCCTTTCCCAATCCCGCGTTCTTCATTGTCAGACGTATCCTCTTATATTCTGCCTTCAAACTATCTCGATCTTCCTCTATCTTCCACTTTTCCTTTCTTAGTTTCTCGACCTCTGATTTCTGAACATCGACATCTAGCCTCAAGTACACCTTTTCTTGTTCTAGCTTTTCTATCCTATTTCCGAGCTCCGAATTCCTCCTTTCGAAATCTTATTTTATCATCTCCAACTCTGATGGGACTGCTCGCAAATATTCTTCGATCGATCGAGCACCTTCTAGGCTTGGCATAGGGAGATTGTCATTGACTCTTCTACTCAACCATCTACTATATTCTGGGGTCGTCATCGGGCTGACATCCACTCTCTTCATGATACGAGTCTGGTTCCAAGCATTGGAGACCTCCTTAACCCTTTTCTTGTAGCTCTCTCCTTTATAGGAAAACTCACTTTGAGCCAACCCATGTGTAGCCGGTACGAACTGCCTTGATCTGAATTGTCTCAGTACAAGTAATGGTGCAATCCAATGGCTCCCCAAATTCCAAGTAGAGGGACCCAATCAAAATTCCCTCACCGGTACAGCACCTCATCAGGAACCATCCAGGGAGCTCTCTACTCAAAGTCCTCGTCTTGAAGATTGCGTAGAAGCGCTGTCCAATTTTCCTTTGATATGTCATCTCCCCTCGGGATAGCCGCTATCCCCTTTAATGAGGAATAATTTTCTGAGAAGACCCGATAGGAAACCTTATCCACTTTCCAAAAATGACTATGGAACAAAGCCAACCACATCTGCGCACATCCTATGAATCTACCTTCGCCAGCTCTCCTACATGCATTCAGCGATCAGAACTTCTCAGCCAAGACTGCGGGAACAGGTGTGACTTATTCATCAAGTCGATAAAAAATATCTGAGACAGCTTCATCCACATATCCCACTGCTCTAGGGAAAATCACTAACCCGTATATACTCAAAGCAAAAACATCTATCTTCTCCTTCATATCCGGATGTACTAAAATCAAATCTTTTAAAACTTTCCAGGGGATGCACTTTCACTCGCCTTTTTGTTTGATTCTAGCTGTGACCCACTGTTCGCTCATCCCCGTAATGCTCATCAACTTTCTTAGAAAGGTTGGAACACTAGCTGCCCTTAAGTAAGCTTTATTAACTTGAATCGTAGGACATCGCAACAAAGCTGTATACTCCTCTACCGTAGGCACCAAATCAACCCTTCTGAAAGTAAAACAACTATACGCAGGATTCCAATATTGCGTAATAGATAGAAATAAATGTCCATCTACCTGAATATCCAGCAAGTACGGCAAGTCCCCATAGCTGCTGTAAAACAACTGCTTGGTCACGTCGCTCCACTGATCCCATATCTCCCTTAGTTCCTGAAGATTGTTCTGCGTTACACAAATGCGAGTGTAATCCCATAATTTTGATGTGTGCCCCTCAACTAGACTATCCCTTTTCTCTAATTGTGTTTGTTCTGACCACTTACGGACGGCTGCATTGTCTTCCACTTTATCAAGGAATTCGTTCTCCATAACCAGCTTTCTAACTTAGAAACTGACCGTGAATCGATACCCCTTAAAATATGAAATGACATGCACAAAAATAAACACAACAAATTAGGACCGCAGAATAAGATATAAAGCAAGTAAAATATACTAACACCTATCTGGGTAACTACTAAAGTTTGGTATGGCTCTACCTTGGGTAAGTTCTTAGGTTTTCTATATGCGGCTTAGCTCTAAAGTTAAGGTACACAAACCAGCAGATTCCTCAATCCTCACCCATTATAGGCTCATACGGATCAAGGTCAGTTCAGGGGAATACATTACCCTATGGCTGCACGAAGGTGAAAACCTCACGAAGACATAGGTACGGATGTATCCCGAAAGCGATTCACTATCCTGCACGGAGGTGAAAACCTACGAAGGAGTAGCTTCTCACTCCCACTTAAGGGTGCGACCACAATGGTCATGCAATGTAATGCAGAAACATTTTGTAAAAATAGAACCACATGCAATAAAAGTATCATAAATTTTTTTTTAAAACCAGATTTTTAAGATTCGGACAAAAGGACATGAAATTATCGATTTTACGGCTTGACTCTCTTATTGTTCCCCAGTGGAGTCGCCACGCTGTCGTAACCATTTTTTTTTGTGAACGGGTGGTCAACTTGGATTTTGGAAATGAAAACAAAAAAAAAACACGGGAGTCGCCACCAATCCTTTTTTGTTGTGGTGTGATTGGGTCACCTCGTAAAACGGTTGTTTTTAATAAACAGTTTAATTTATCAAAACAACGGTTTTGGTCTACGAAACTCAGAAAATGGGTTCGGGAATCGGTTACGTACGAGGAAGGATTAGCACCCTCGATACGCCCAAAATTGGTACCTACTTGATTAGTTAATGTCTTAATGTCGAAAATTTGAAAAGGTTTTAAAATACGATCTTCTTTGCTTAACGAAAAATGGAATAAATTAAAAAGGATGTTAAGACCCTCTCATTTTGAAGAGGTAAAGTATCATACCCGGTAAGTTAGGGTGTGACGCTTTAGGCTCCCGAAAGCGAGTTTGCCTTTTGATTTTAAAACTCAGTCTTAAGTTTGAAAAGGATATTCTGTTATTCGTCAAATGAGAAACCGGAACCGAGTAAGTTAGGGCTCGATTTCTCGAAATTCCAAATACGGAGTATTGCCTTTATTTAAAAAAAAACTTATCCTGGGGTATCTAGATGTCGTGTTCAGTAAGCTAGGGCACAACACTTCGAACTTTCGAGGACAAGTATTTTACGTAAAACTTGTATTGCGATTTTAAAAGGGATATTTTGTTATTCAGATTAAATGAGAAAAACCGGAACCCATTAAGTTAGGGCTCGGTTCCCTCAAATCTTTAATACGAAGTATCGGTTATTTAAAAAACCTGATGCATCGAGAAAGATTAGTATGACAAATGATAATATGAAAATACGATGTTACAGGTGAAAAGAATAGTAATAATTAAATAACGATGTGAAATAACACACTAGTACGAGTGATACTAAGATATTAATAATGATGATAAAGTAAAAGTAATAACATAGGTAGTGATAAAATAAAAGTATTACGATAATAATCGTATATTAACAGTAGTAGATAATAATAATAATAATAATAATAATAATAATAATAATAATAATAATAATAATAATAATAATAATAATAATAATAATAATAATAATAATAATAATATGGTTGCTAAACAATAATAGAAATGATAGTAATAAAGATAATAATGATAATAATAATAAATAGTAATAAATAAAAATAATACTATATATATAGATATATAAAAATAATGATATAATAGTAATAACAATGATGGTGGAAATATAATAATAGTAATGATATTTAGAAAAAGAAAATAAAAATAAAATAATACTAGTGATGATAAGGGTATTTAATAAACAAATAATAATATATATATAAAATAATATAATAATAAACAAATAATGAAAAATATATAATAACAGTAATAATGATAATGATAATAAAATAGTAATGAAAATAAAAAAGATGAAAACAATAATAGTAAGACTAATAATAATGATATGGTATAATAATAATAATAATAAAAAGAAATTTTAGCTAAATTAATAACATAATAATAAAAATGATGAAAAAGGACTAAATTAGGAGAAAAGTAACATTAAAGGCTGAAATTTAAAATTAAAAAAATGAATTGGGCCCCTGAGTAACGCGCGGAAATGGGGAGGGACTAGAAGAGCAAAATTCCCCCCCACCTGAAACGCGCAACATGAGGGGGGATCGAAAATATAAATTAAAAAATTAATGGGCCGAATTAAAAAAAAAATAAACTTGATTGCAAGAATATAAAAGAGTGGAGAAGCTAAAAGTGTAATTAGCCCTCCAATGAAAAACACGCGGATCCCAGGCTGGAGCGGGTCGGATCGGGTCGGGCCATGTCAAAACGACGTCGTTTTGGGCGTTTAAGGCCAGCCCCAAAACAACGTCGTTTTGGGAAGCTATATAAGGCCCAAAATTCTTAAAAAAAAATTCATTTCATCACTTGTTTTAAAAAAACCTCTCACCCTCTTCTTTTTTTCTCTGCAGGGGCTGGGATCCGGCGAGATTCTGACTTCGCCCACCGCCGCGCCACCGTCGTCGGCACCGGCGCCGACCACCGCGCACGGTGGCCGGAAAAGGGAAAATTTCTTTTTTCTTTTTTAAATATATATGTATGTATATGTGTGTGTGTTTGAATAAAAAGATTCGAAATAACGAAATAAAGAGTTAAAAAAATACAAAATCACCTCGTTTTTTAATACTCAATCTCTGCCCTTTTTAGTGTTTGAATCTGCTTGTATTGCTAAAAAGGGATTCTCTATTGATAATCAAAAACCTCCTCTACAATGGTTTTTTGATGGCCTTTTATAGCCATTTTACAAGCTTTTTGTCTTGTCTTATTTAATGTTTTGCAGGTGACGGAGCAAGTGGCGATGGAGGTGCTGGCGGTGGTGGCCAGTGGCGGCATCAGAAGGTAGGTTCGGCCCCGCAAAGGAGGACCTAGGGTTTTGTTTTTTCTGAAAAATTGGTGTTGGGTTAGTTTAGGTTTGGGTTAGTAGGCTGATTGGTGGGTTAGGTTAATGGGCCTGATTGGGTTTTAGTTTAATAAAATGGGTTTGTTTGGGTTAATGGGCCCCGGGCAATTTGGGCCTTGTACAACCACTAAGCACTTCTCTTTGCCACCTATTCTCAATTCATAATTAAAACAAATAGAACCCAAATAAACATACTATGGGAAAATTTTGTAAAATTCGAAATTAAGTTGTATATTTTTATGATAAAAAAAATAATAATTTAAAATTTTAAAAATTTATATTTTTATAATTTTTAAAAATTAAATTAAATTTTTATAATTTTAAGAAATTAAAATATAAATTTATTATATATTTTATAAATTGTAGCCCTGCGAGCTGGTTCGGCCACTAAAGCTTCTCTCAACAAATGGGTTACATTCATTACTTTTATGAATTGGAATTAAAGTACAAAGAAAAAGAAAACATGTTTATGCGTTAAGAAAATCAGACGCCACGTTGGTGCAACTGAAAGTAAAATCTAACTCAGCCACCCAATATTTCTTTTTAATAAAAAGGAAAACAAGTCAAGGAGTGGGCCTACCCTCACACGGATTTTGCTGATTAGAAATATAGGAATGGGTGGGGCGGCCCAGCCTGCACGAGACTCGTGCGGGGCCCTTTTGGTGACGCAAACCACTCTGTCCCTCACATCTCCCTTCACGTCTACATCCAACCGCCATTATTTGCTCTTACATTTACAACATCTTTTATCATTATAGTCTGTCTCCAAAATTTTAGTACAAATATACAAATCCTTTCTGCCGGCTATCATGCCCTCCACACCTCCCATGCTTTCTAAAATATTATTACTTTATTTTATTTTATTTTATTCATTACACACAATTTCATCTTAAATTAAAAACATTGGTTTTTTTAATTGACATGAAAAAAAATTAAAAAATTCATAGCTAAGTGACAAGATGATGATAAAGTGTAACAAAGTTTTTAAAATATATTATACATAAAAATAAAACACGTCATAAATTTATAACTCTATTTATAAAGTTAAAAAATATACTGTTAATATATCAAATAATTACACTATTATAATTATTAAATTAAATTTATGACTATCATTTATTTTTTATTCCCTTTAATTTTGCAAATGAAATAATATTTATTTTTGACTATTTTAATTTTCAACATCTTGAATTTAACTATAAATACCAAATAACATTTGCTTATCTCTGTAGCAATTCTAAAAAAAATGTATGAAAGAAAATAAAAGTAAATTTATTAGTACACACTCTATTCTTATTTATTGTTATTTTTAATTAGGCCTTTAGGTCGTTTTTAAATTTAATTACGGAAATAGGCCGGCGTATTCAGTTGGGCGCGTTTTCCCTTTCTCTCTGAGGTTAGGGGTTTTTTAAAGTTAAGGTTTTTATTTTTTTAGAGTTAGGGTTTAGGGTATTTTGAAAGTGTTCAGGGTTTTCGACTGAAATAACGAAAGTTCTTAAGGTAGTTTTGAGGGGTCGGGGATGTGAGCACACATACATATGTCATGGCAAGATAGGACCATCACCTTAGAAACCCCATAGTGGGGAAATCTGGTTCTGGGGTAATACTGCTTGATACAATCAGGGGTCGAACTCTAGGTGAAGATCCCAATCGGCGACCGTGATTCGGTCACGAGTTCGAGTATAACCGGGGGGCTAGCTGGCGGTCGTTACGCGATCAGGAGTTCAAGCTTTTTGGATACCCGCAAAACAATGCCCTATATATACCATACATAAGATTGGTGCCATAATTGTACAGAAAAACTCTGGGAACTTTCGGTGTAATCAATGTAATTTTTTTTCTTTATTTCCAACCAGCCGATATCTTTAACTTTTCATTTTTGTTCGAAGGCTGACATCGAGGTGGTGTAAAAGTCCGGTTTAGACCCTAGTCGGAATAGTGGTTTCGGGACCACATATCCGAGTTAGAAAAATATTTTAGTATTCTTTTCTGTGCTTGCAGTATGTGATTGAGCATGTGTGAAAATTTCGTGAATTAATTTTATTGTTTGTGTGTTTAATTTGAGAAAAAGACTTAATCGCGTAAAATGCAAAAGTGCATTGATAATTGTTAAAGTGTTTTAATGCTATGTTCTTTTAACATGAAAGCCTTAAAATGGAATTAGACCATTGTATTTAGGCATGGATGGTAGTGGACATGTATTTTAAAGATGTTATAATGTTTCATTAAGGGCAAAATGGAAAATAGACAATTATTATGAAATATAATAAAACAAAAGCTAAAATAAGCGATGTTCATCTTTGTTGCACCGAAAATAAAAGAAAGAAAGACGAGTTTAAGCTCCCTTTTGCATTCGGCACTCATCTAGTTCAATTAAGATCAAGAACCAAAGAAAACAGATTTAGATCGGGGAAAGTCGAAAGTGATCGAGTAATCGAATCCGTTCGTTTATATCCGTACGAGGTAAGTCTATATACAAATAAATGTATTTAAGTTGATTTATTCATGTTCATATAATTTGGAATTGTGATGAATGGCTTTGAAAGATATACATGTGAAAACCGAGAAAGTGTCGACAATGTGTCAATGTCTGAAAAGTCCCGTACGAACCTTAGGAACAGATAGGATACATATGTCATGACATAGGGTTCCGATATGTGATATCGTGTAAGACCACGTCTGGGACGTTGGCGTCGATTTGAGAATTACGTGTAAGACCATGTTTGGGACATTGGCATCGTATATGATTTCGTGTAAGACCCTGTCTGGGACAGTGGTATCGATATTTGATTACATGTAAGACCACATCTAGGACGTTGGCATTGTATGATTATTCCAAGTTATCCGAGTATCCTATTTGATTCCGAATGGTTCAACGGGCAATTCCGAAAAATGAAAGAATATGTGAAATGTGTAACCGTTTCAGGTACGTCTGAGGTGTATACTATGTTTAAGCATGAAAGGTAAATATATGTGAATTTGCAAAAGAGAGATATGTGCATAGATTTAATGAGACATAATGTGATATATGTATGAATGTGCTATGATCAAAAGAGATACTTAGATATATGATTTGTTGGTAAGCAATGGCTAAACAATTGAGCCAAAGAAGAATTATGAATTTGCAATTGAGATATATTAATGATTTTGTATTTGTTATGATTATATATGTTTATATGTTAAGTTTATTTGTATATGGCTTACTAAGCTTTAAAAGCTTACTTTGTGTGTGTTTGCTTCGTTTTATAGATCGTTAAAGCTACGGAAGGCTTGGGGATCGTCGGTGATCATCACCACACTATCAAACTCTATTTTGGTACCTTTTGAATGTGTACATATTTAAGTATGGCATGTATAGTCTAGTTGATTTGGATAATATTTTGAGTTGTATATATAAGCTATGTGATATGGTTTGTAAATGGGATGTGAATGTGGTAATATTTGATCTATGTTTTGTGATGCAAAGTTGGTATATTATTGATGAAAGGTTGTCATAATGAATTGGTAATTTTTGGATGGATTATACTTAGAAATGCTTGTGAAGAGAATGATATAAATGATACATAAGTTGGTGTGATTGATATGTTCTTGAATGTTAGAAAATGTGGTCATTTTGGTATGTTTTGGGTTGCTTTTGGCACTTGAAATAATGCTTGTTTTTTGCATGTAGGGTTGACCCTAAAATGGGTGGCAAATTGGCCTTATAAATGGCCTACATTTGTCCACATGGTTGAGCACACGGGCGTGCGGCTCGACCGTGTCATTCGAGCTTGTAATTCAAAAGAAGTCAGTTTCGACCAAGGGCTGGACACACGGGAGTGTGACTGGCTGTGGATGCAGTCAGTTTCGACCACGGGTGAGGCACAAGGGTGTGTCCTTTGCCGTGTGGACAAGACAGTATGTATGCCCTATTTTGCCACGGCTTAGACACACGGGCGTGTCTGAGGCCGTGTGAGGCACATGGCCTGCCCACACGGGCATTTGACCTCTGTAGCTTTGAAAAAACTGTTAAATTTTTAGAAAATTTTGTTTGTACTCGGTTTAGTCCCGACCCCTTTCTAATGCATGTTTAAGGTCTCGTGGACCTATTTAAGGGACTCTTTGATTTGGATTCTTAAATTATGATGTGAAATGTTTGTAAGAGATTCGATTTGTCTGGTAATGCCCTTAACCCTAGACCGGCGATGGTTACGGGTTAGGGGTGTTACATTTTATTAGTATCAGAGCACGATCTTAAGTTAGCTGCGATTGTGTTTGCTTTGAAGATTTGGAGTCACTATCTTTTCGGTGAAAAATGCCATGTGTTTTTGAATCATAAAAGTCTGAAATATTTGATGACTCAGAAAGACTTGAACCTAAAACAGAGTAGATGGTTAGAACTGTTGAAAGACTAAAAGCTTGTGATAGATTATCATCCGGATAAGGCAAATGTTGTTGCTGATGCATTGAGTCAAAAATCACTGTTTGCATTACGCGCGATGAGTGCTCACTTAGATTTGTCTGATGATGATTTAGTTTTGGCTGAATTGAAAGCGAAACCATTGTTTTTATAGTAAATATGTGATGCTCAGAAAGTTGATAATGAAATGTTAGCGAAACGAGCTCAGTGTGATCTGAACTCTTATTCTGAATTTCGAGTTGATGATGATAATTGTTTGAGATATCGAGATCGAATTTGTGTTTAGAGGAATTAAGAGTTGATTCAGTCGATATTGAAAGAAGCTCATAGCAGTCGCTTATCTATCCATCCGGGAAGTACAAAGATGTACAATGATTTGAAAAGACTTTATTGGTGGTCTGGTATGAAGCGGGATATTTCAAAGTTTATCTCGAAATGTTTAACATCAAGTGCCATCTGGTTTGTTACAACCGATTTTGATTCCTGAGTAGAAATGGGATAGAGTGACGATTGATTTTGTTTCAGGGTTGCCTTTGACTCCTAGGAAGAAAGATGCAATTTGGGTTGTAGTTGACAGATTGACGAAATCAGCCCATTTTATTCCGGTACGATCTGATTTCTCACTTGATAAGTTAACTGGCCTATATATTTTTGATATTTTGAGATTACACGGGGTGCCACTATCTATTGTGTCTGATCGAGATCCAAGGTTTACTTCGCGTTTTGGAAGAAACTTCAAGAAGTTTTAGGTACTAAATTGCATTTTAGTACAACTTTTCATCCACAGAACATGTTGAGATGTTGCATTCTTGAGTTTGATGGTACGTGGGAACAATATTTGCCATTAATTGGGTTTGCGTATAATAATAGTTTTCAATCGAGCATCAAAATGACACCTTATGAGGCTTTGTATGGATGCAAATGTCAAACACCTTTTTATTGGACTGAGCTAAGTGAAAATAAGATACACGAGGTCGATTTGATAAAAGAAACTAACCAGAAAGTGAAAGTGATTCGTAATAGTCTGAAAGCTGCATCAGATCGTCAGAAATCTTACGCAGACTTGAAATGAAATGATATTGAGTTTGAAATCGGTGATAAAGTGTTCTTGAAAGTGTCTTCGTGGAAGAAAATACATCGTTTTGGCAGAAAAGGCAAATTGACTCCGAGGTTTATCGGGCTGTATGAAATTATTGAGTGCATTGAACCTGTTATAGATTATTGCTACCACCTGAGTTAGAAAAGATTCATAATGTATTGCATGTATCAATGCTTCGTCGATACAGATCTGATCCATCACAAGCAATTTCTTCATCTGAGATTGAGATCCGATCCGATATGACTTACGAGGAAGAACTGATCCGGATTTTAGATCGCGAGGTGAAAGAATTAAGAAATAAGAAAATTTCGTTAGTAAAAGTACTGTGGCATCGACACGGAATGGAAGAGGCTACGTGGGATCTTGAAGATACTATGAGACAACAATATCCGAATCTGTTTAATGGTAAGATTTTTGGGGACGAAAATCCTTAAGGGGGAGAACTGTAACAGTCCGGTTTAGACCCTAGTCGAAATAATGGTTTAGGGACCATAGATCCGAGTTAGAAAAATATTTTAATATTATTTCTCTGCTTGCAGTATGTGATTGAGCATGTGTGAAAGTTTCATGAATTAATTTTATTGTTTGTGTGTTTAATTTGAGAAAAGGACTTAATTGCGTAAAATGCAAAAATGCCTTGATAATTGTTAAAGTGTTTTAATGCTATGTTCTTTTAATATGAAGGCCTTAAAATGGAATTAGACAATTGTATTAAGGCATGGATGGTAGCAGACATGCATTTTAAAGATGTTATAATGTTTCATTAAGGGCAAAATGGGAAATAGAAAATTATTATGAAATATAATAAAACAAAAGCTAAAATAAGCTATGTTCATCTTTGTTGCACCGAAAATAAGAGAAAGAAAGAAGAGTTTAAGCTCCCTTTTGCATTCGACACTCATCTAGTTCAATTAAGATTAAGAATCAAAGAAAATGGATTTAGATCGGGGAAAGTCGAAAGTGATCGAGTAATCGAATCCATTCGTTTATATCCGTACGAGGTAAGTCTATATACAAAGAAATGTATTTAATTTGATTTATTCATGTTCATATAATATGGAATCGTGATGAATGGCTTTGAAAGATATACATGTGAAAACTGAGAAAGTATCGACAATGTGTCAATGTCTGAAAAGTCCCGTACGAACCTTAGGAACAGATAGGATACATATGTCATGACATAGGGTTCTGATATGTGATATCGTGTAAGACCACGTTTGGAACGTTGGCGTTGATTTGAGAATTACGTGTAAAACCATGTTTGGGACATTGACATCGTATATGATTTTGTGTAAGACCCTGTCTGGGACAGTGGCATTGATATTTGATTACATGTAAGACCACGTTTGGGACATTGGCATTGTACAATTATTCCGAGTTATCCGAGTATCCTATTTGATTCCAAATGGTTCAACGGGCAATTCCGAGAAATGAAAGACTATATGAATTGTATAACCGTTTCAGGTACGTTTGAAGTGTATACTATGTTTAAGCATGAAAGGTAAATATATGTGAATTTGCAAAAGAGAGATATGTGCATAGATTTAATGAGACAAAATGTGATATATGTATGAATGTGCTATGATCAAAAGAGATACTTAGAGATATGATTTGTTGGTAAGCAATGGCTAAACAATTGAGCCAAAGAAGAATTATGAATTTGCAATTGAGATATATTAATGATTTTGTATCTGTTATGATTATGTGTGTTTATATGTTAAGTTTATTTGTATATGGCTCACTAAGCTTTAAAAGCTTACTTTGTGTGTGTTTGCTTCATTTTATAGATCGTTAAAGCTACAGATGGCTCAGGGGTCATCGAGGATCATCACCACACTATCAAACTCTATTTTGGTACCTTTTGAATGTGTACATATCTAAGTATGGCATGTATAGTCTAGTTGATTTGGATGATATTTTGAGTTGTATATATAAGCTATGTGATATGGCTTGTAAATGGGATGTGAATGTGGTAATATTTGATCTATGTTTTGTGATGCAAAGTTGGTATATTATTGATGAAAGGTTGTCATAATGAATTGGTAAGTTTTTGGATGGATTATACTGAGAAATACTTGTGAAGAGAATGATATAAATGGTACATAAGTTGGTGTGTTTGATATGTTCTTGAATGGTTAGAAAATATGGCCATTGTGTTATGTTTTGGGTTGCTTTTGGTACTTGAAATAATGCTTGTTTTTTGTATGTAGGTTGGACCCTAAAATTGATGGCAAATTGGCCTTGTAAATGGCCTACATTTGCCCACACGGTTGAGCACACGGCCGTGTGGCTCGACCGTGTCATTCGAGTTTGTAATTCAAAATAAGTCAGTGTCGACCACGGGTTGGACACACGGGCGTGTGACTGGCCGTGTAATACAAGTTAGTGTCGACCACGGGTGAGGCGTGTCCTCGGCTGTGTGAACAAGTCAGTATGTATGCCCTGTTTTTCCACGGCTTAGACACACGGACGTATTTGAGGCCGTGTGAGGCATACGGCCTGCCCACACGGGCGTGTGACCTCTGTAGCTTTGAAAAAATGTTAAATTTTCAAAAAATTTCGAATGTATTCGGTTTAGTCCTAACCCCTTTCTAATGCATGTTTAAGGTCTCGTAGACCTATTTAAGGGACTCTTTGATTTGAATTGTTAAATTATGATGTGAAATGTTCGTAAAAGATCCGATTTGTCTGGAAATGCCTTTAACCCTAGACCGGCGATGGTTACATGTTAGGGGTGTTACAGGCAGACATAAAAGGGATCTCAGGTGGATAGCGGATGTTTCGACACAGTAGAGGTCAAACTCAAGTCAGCTCGACAGCAGTTGTAGTTATTAATGGGTTGTGTAATAGCGACAACTATCGTCGCCCTGAAAGGAGCATCACCTTTACTGCATCGTAATAGTCGCTCTTCGCTTGAGAGTTCTCTTATGTCTATGACGGTGCTGGCCGTCGAATAAGAAGGAAGGTTAAAGGTACCAATTGCCTAGAAATGGAGAAAAAAATTACATCGATTATAGCAGAAGCCCTAGAGTTTTTTTGTATGAATATGCCATTAAACTTCTGTATGATATTTATAGGACATCATTTTCGAGTATTTGAAAAGATTGAGCTCGTGGCAGTGTAACGACTATCAACTGGCTTCCCTATTATACCTCGATTGTAACACCCCTAACTCGATCCCATAATCAGAATAGGGTTACAAAACATTACCGGAGTTTACAAATCAAGCAGATATAAATTTCAAACATTTCATATCAAATCATATCCATGTCAAAATCAATTTAAAACATACATATTATCCCTTATAAGAGCCCTCTAGGCCCTAAACACACGTTAGAAATAAGTCGGGACTAAATCAGAACCTTACAGAATTTTTCAGAAAACATAGAAAGTTTTCAAAACTGCAGGGGTCACACGGTCGTGTGACTCACATGGCTAAGAGACATGCCCGTGTCTTAGGTCGTGTGGGCATTCGAAATAGGGACACACGACCGTGTCCCAGCCCGTGTAAATATACTAACTTGGGTCACACGGCCAAGACACACGCCCGTGTGCCAGGCCGTGTAAACATACTGACTTGCAACCCTTATGAAGCTACAGAGTCACACACGGCTGAGATAAACGCCCGTGTGGGAAAATACAGGCCATTTTAGAAGCCATATTTCTCACCCAATTGTGGCATCAACCTATACCCAAAATACACACATATACAAGCTATAATAAGGCACCAAAACCATGCATTTTCAAGTCTTATTCAAATGGTACTATCACATACAACCAATATGCCCTTAGACACCTCAAATGACTAATATAAAGGTGTGTAACCATATGCTCGATATAACCAAATGATTAACTAACTTATATGTATAATTGCATCAATACACAACATATAAGTCACTTACCAAAACATACCATTTGGTACCAATTGTACCACATAATCATTAGCATTAAAATACATATATGCTTACCATAGCAAAACACCAATTCACAAGTTATATGTCATATCTAATATGCACATTCAACTACTTTTCTATCTACCATCATTCAACTATAACAAGTCATATATCAACCATTACAAGGCTACTTATATACACCTTAATATATATATCATTTTACCAACAAAAGGCCAAAATGCAAACTAACCAAATGGTCATTTCCACAACCAAAACACATAGGCATATTAGCCAAAATAACCTATACATGCCATTATAACATTAACCAAGACATCAAAATCTACCGATATAATCTCTGGATAGTGTGATAGGTCTCCAATGAGCTTCCAACTTGATCGAGCTTCTGATAATCTGAAATGTAAGGAAAAACAACTACGTAAGCAATGGATGCTTAGGAAGCTCATATAAACTTTAATCATATCAATCCATTTCAAATATGAAATTTACACATATAAAGAATAATCCCTATACTGATACTGAAAGATTTATGAATACATATTCAACAACTCACAAAGTGAATAAATCCATAACATCAAATATACCTATCATCCCTAACATAGTAGGATTTTATAAAACTTTAAATCTCTTTCAAATTTTCGTACTTTCATTTGCATTTCATTACTTTCCATTCCATTTACTTTCTTTAGCTTAAATAACATCATCAATTAAACTCATCATTCCCTTTTTCATCAATTTCCATTTCAAGTATGAACTTACTATTTCATTACCTTTCCACACTCATTTCATATGCATAACACACAAGACACAAGCATATCATCAACGATAGCCACAAGCTAGTGCATTTAAACATAGCTCTTTTAGAATTAACCACATGATAAACCATTTCATAAGAAATTACATAATTTAAACCTTACCATTCTTTCATAAACATAAGCATATTTTCATTTGGACACTTACCATTACAATGCATAACCTATAACTTAACATGGCATGATCCAACCTATAACACCTTTTACCCGTATCCAACGTCGGAACCGGGTACGAGGGATTACCATACTTAACTTACTCAAACATACAATCTCATTCTTACTTAAAACTTCTCATTCGAAACTATAACGTCCCTCTTATAGGTATACCAAGCCTTAATACATATGGAATAGTTCGAGACTAAACTGGAAACTTTGGAACACTTAGAAAATTTCTACACAAAACAGGGCCACACGCCCGTGTGAGCAGGCCGTGTGGTCACACACGCCTATGTCCCTAGTCCTTGTGGATTTTATTTTTCATTTCAATCCTACAGGGGTTTTCAAAAGGCTAGACAAACACCCGTGTCCATGGCCCGTGTCCCTTACACAGCCATGACACGCCCGTGTCTTCACCCGTGTGTGAAAACCTTGACATTCTATTTATGGCGTCATCATCCCATTTAGGTCACACGGCCAAGGCACACGCCTGTGTCTTTAGACTGTGTGTCGAATTAAATTCCTAATTTCAGGTGTAGACTTCACACGGCCCGGGCACATGCCCTCCCACATGGTTGAGACACACGGCCGTGTCTCAACCCGTGTGTTTACTACTAGGTATTCTGACTTGCCAACTTAGCATGCATGGGGATACATAGCCTATCAACATGCCCATGGGGCTGACTGTGTGTCACATACGGCCTAGACACAAGCCCGTGTGTCTATCCGTGTGGACAGTTGTAAGGCTATCTACTAAGCCAATTGCCTCCCTACAAAGCAACCACACTTATACCAATTCAATTCAACATACATCATGACTATAAGGCACTTCTAAGAACCCAAAATCAAGACATCCACACAAGCATACATTTCATGAACTTCATCATTGTTGAATATATAAACTTGTCAAGCATTGGCCAATTTCCAATGGCCATTTACAAAATGAATTGAACAATATTAAAAGCCACACATTGGCTAACAAATATGACATAACACAAAATAACCAAGTTCATATACATGCCATACTCAAAATAAATCAAACTATGCTATACCAAAGAGAAGTTGATAGTGTGATTCCGAACTCCGACGTCCCACCATCCCCGAGTTAGCTTGGCAATACTACAAGGAAAAAGGAAATGAGAGAGGTAAGCATGAAGCTTAGTAAGTTTGCATGAAATGAATAGAAACAATAAGGCTCATAATGTCATCCATCCATTGCAGTGAATAAAAACACCAAGTCTCAAGCATATTGCCATAACTTACTCATGCTTACTCTTACCAATTACATGTCATGTCACACATCGTAAACATTTCTCGTGAATTACTCACATGTACCTGTATCACTTCATCACATAGCTTTAGCACTAACTTCATCTCTATTATAAGCTTAACTACTTATCCCGATGAATCACTTGGAATACTCGAGGATACACAATCATCATCATACACATAAACACGATGCCAATGCCGTATTCCAGATACGGTCTTACATGGGGTCACATCTCGATACCGATGCCATATCCCAGATATGGTCTTATACGGGATCTCATATCGATGTCGATGCCATATCCTAGATATGGTCTTACACGATTTCCATATTCGATGCCGATGCCATATCCCAGATATGGTCTTATACGGGATCTCAATTCAGTGCCGAGGCCATGTCCCAGACATGGTCTTATACGAGACCTTACCAATCTCATGTTTTGATGATGATACCCTTTCACTTCTTAAAGTCCAACCGGGACTTCAACATCATAAATTTTCATCATTTTCTCATTTAACATCAATACTCATTTTCATACAAATATTATTCATCTTCACGAATATCAAACATTTTAAAACATACTAGCATGATGTTGAATTTATTACACACAAACTTACCTTGGTACCAAAATATGAAATTTTGCGATCTAGTCCAAAGCCTTGCCTTTTCCTCGGTCTAGGTAAATTCCTTGTTCTTCTTAATCTATAATAACAAATTAGCTCATTTAATTACCACATTAATCAATACATTTCAATAATCATACTTTGGTAAAATTACCATTTTACCCTTAAACTTTCATAAAATTATGATTTTACCCCTAGGCTCGTATATCGATTTTCATCAAATTTCCTTATTAATCACGCCTAGCCGAATACATTTTAAGCTTATAGCAACTCCAAATTCTCATTATTTCTCACATTTAACACATATTTTATAACCTTTGCAAAATGGTCATTTTAAGTGTTTTCATAGAAACACCTTTCACAAAAGTTGTTTATTTAACAACTAAGATTCATTTTCTTCCATAGAATTTTAGAAATTAACATGAATACTCACATGGCCAAACCCTAGACTCTTAACCATTTTGCAAAATAGTCCCCTCATTAGCTAGATCATGATACAAGGGTCCTAAAAGTACAAAAATCATCAAGAAAAATCACCAAAATCACTTACTTGCAAAGAGGACAAGTTGCTGAAATTTTTAAGCTTTCAAACCCCTATTTTGCTGGTATTTTTGGTGGAGAAGATGGAGAGAAAAGATAATATCTTTCTTTTCTTTATTTTATTATATTTTCTCAATTTAATCCACCTAATCTAACAACTTTGACCAATTTTGACATTGTATGTCCCCTATGGCCGACCACTCATTTTCTAGAGGTCTAATTGCACATTAAGGACCTCCAATTAATATTATATGGCTTTTAGACACCTTTAGCTTGTAAAATAGAACTTTCGCACTTTATGCGATTTAGTTCTTTTTCGCAATTAAGCATGCAATGGCTAAAATTAAAGCACCAAAATTTTCATGCACCCATATAATCATGCCATAACTCATAAAAAATATTAAAATAATTTTCCTAAATCTCAGATTAGTGGTCCCGAAACCACTGTTCCGAGTAGCCCCTAAATCGGACTGTTACACAACCAAAGCTTGGCCAAAACCTAATCCTTCACACCACACATATTATCATACATGATACAAATCATAAGCACATTAGCATGAATAGCCATTTAATCTCAACATGTATCACTTGAATCTATTACTTATTTTAACTTTTCTGCACCCTACTAATAAACATTCATACTTTCAAACATATGGCTAAGCATATTTCAAACATCATCATAACCTTTTCAGACTTTCATAGTATCACTTATTGAAGCATTTATTGAACCTCCCCTTTTTCATACTTGTTGAACCACTAGAATAATATCGAATACACCGGAGTCTTGCACACTAAGTGCCAACATGTGGCCGAAGCTACTACTATCACATATCTCATATCAGTGCTCTCTTTTGAGCCATATATAGGTCTGCTCACACAAGCTGTCAGTCAGGATGTAGCTATACGGTGCTGCCCACACAAGCTGTCAAGTAATTGCAACACATGCCGAAAACTCAGCCACCGGTAGGACGTACAAGACCAGCACCCGAAACACGATAACCCCTAACATGTCATTTATATCCTATAAATTCCTAAGGTTCAAACAGGACTCGATAGTTGTCGTACGTCATTGAATTTCCCTCGTTTCATTATAAGATAAATTGTATAATAACATATATATATCGATTCATTTTCAATAAAATTCGTATAATAACATTAAATTTAATTAATAATATACATAGTACAGTTCATACGAACTTACCTGGCTAAATTACAGAAATACCAAAGTTCAGGGGCATCTTGGAAATTTTCCATTTTCCTCGATTTTCCACCCGATCTTGATCTTAATTATAATTTAATTCAATTTATCAATTTAGACAGTAAAACAATTCATTTCATTCAATTTGGTCATTTGATATTTTTACAAAATTATCACTAAAGTTTTACTTTTATTCAATTTTGTCCCTTAGCCCAAAACATGCAAATTAACCATTTCTACCCAAAATTGAGCTTAGTTGAATGTTCATAGTATTCAAAACAGCCCATTTATGCAATAATTTTACATTAAATCCTTGTACTTTTATTAATTAAACAAATTAGTCCCTAATTAAAAAATTCATCAAAATCACGTAATAAAATACTTTTAAATATCATTCAACATTCCAAATTCATCATCTAACATAAAAAATCACAAGATTCATCAATGACAATATTTAAAATCTTTAATAGTTTCAAAGTCGAAGGTACGAGCTAGTTAGACCTAATTGCAACGATATCAAAAACATAAAAATTTCAAGAATTAAGCTCAAATTGAACTTACATGCAAAGGGGACATTGACCGAACCTTACAAACTTCTCCAATGGTGATTTCCTTTTTCAATTTTGGTGATAACTCCATTTTGGAAGACGATACCATGTTTTGTTTATTATTATTTTTTAACTTATCTTTATTAATTTACAACATTAAGCTTATTATAATCTTATAATTTAACAAATTAAAAGACCTTTAATTGTCCACTTACAATTAATATGGTCCAATTTCTATGTAAGTCCTCCTTCTTTTAATGATTAAACCATTTAATCATTATAATTCAATAGTGACTAAAATTTTACACCTTTTACGATTTAATCCTTTTTATTTAATTAATCATCTAAACGTAAAAATTTTTCAATGAAACTTTAATACTACCTTAATGATACTCCGTAAATATTTATAAAAATATTTACGGCTCAGTTTATAAAAGCGAGGTCCCGATACCTCATTTTTTAAACCCACTTGACCTTAGGGTCTTACCACTTGAACTTAATAAATTGCTTATAAAACAAAATTATCAAATCGAAAACCTTTTTAAAACCATATTTGACTCATAAATATTAAATAATATTAATATTTAATATTCACGAACTTACTCGTCAGGTCTGGTGGTCCCGAAACCACTAAAAAATGGGCTGTTACACCGATCTATTACCGCATCATGACCGTCGATTGAGACCCCCATGTCGACTTCCACCCTTAACTGTAGAAAGCAAAACCACCCATAATCGACTTCCCTAGGATATGCTTCGGAGGCAATGATCCCATCTTGGAATGATATATGAAATGTGTGCGGTTTGGAACGATATCGCATCACCGACGACTCAAGAAGATCTCAAATGTAAACCAAATATTTTCAGCGGCTGAAATTTTTAAGACCGAGAAATGGTTTATAGTGGAGGAATAAAGAGGATTGGGGAGAAATTATATGACTGAGAGATGATGAAGCGTGGTGTGTGAGAGCCTTTTTATAGCCGTAGGGAAAGGTCTGTTTGCAAAGAAAAAACATTGAAAGGGCGCTGGAGGAGTGATGCTCATATTTATATAATATCGAGTAGTTCAAAACTTATTGAAGGCTCTGGAAGAGCTATTATATTATTACCTAAAGGTACAAAATTTTTCATTGATGATGCTTATTTTCCACTAAGTCTCAAAGAAATTTATTGAGTTTTAAAGATATTCATATTAATGGATATCATATTGGGACTATGGATGAGAAAAATATTGAATATCTATATATTACAAATGTTGAATGTGGAAAGAAATATGTTTTGGAAAGACTACCTGCTTTTTCATAAGGTTTATATTGTACGCATATTAGTGCAATTAAGACACATGTTACTACAAACCAGAAGTTTGTAGAACCACATACTTTTACTATTTAACATGAGCAGTTAGGCCATCCCGGATTTATTATAATGCAAAAAATAATTGAGAATTCAATTGGACACCCATTAAAGAACCAAAAGATTCTTGAATTCAAATATTTCTCTTGTGATGCTTGTTCTCAAGGTAAACTGATTATTAGACCATCACCAGCTAAAGTTGGAATTGAATTTCCTGCATTTCTGGAACGTATTCAAGGTGATATATGTGGGCCTATTCATCCACCATGTGGGCCATTTAGATATTTTATGGTATTGATAGATACATCTAGTAGATGGTTACATGTATGTTTATTATCGACTTGCAACCTGGTGTTTGTGAGACTACTTGCTCAAATAATTTGATTAAGAGTACAATTTCTAGATTATGCAATAAAAACTATCCGTCTTGATAATGCTGGTGAGTTTACATCTCAAGCTTTCAATGATTATTGCATGTTATGTAACATCCTAAATTTATGGGCCTATGCATTTAGTGTAGGGATAACTTTAATAGGTTAATTTAAGCGATAGGGGTCCAAATTGGGCTCAGGATTAGGCTAAGGCATTGATTGAATTATTAGCTTGGGCATTAAGGAATTAAAAAGGTGGTAATTATGTTTAAAATGCCAAACATGGGCTTGTGGCCCAACAATAAGTGGCACTATAAGGGAATTAGTAGTGACGCCACACACAAGGGATTTAGGGGCCCAAAATTTAAGTTTAATGAGGCCCAGATCTTTTAATTTAAGTGAGTTAAATTTGGCATGAGGGTTAGTAAGAGGTGGACAGCTACAAGGCTATAAAATAGGAAAAATTATGTGGATTTTTAAGTGATAATATCATAGATAAAAAGGAGAAAAGTTAGGAGCTTATCTTCAAAGGAAGTGTTGGCCGAAAATCTACCACCTAGAGGATTGTAAAATTCGACTACTGCATGGCATAGAGGGTGCCGAAATTCTCCTCTCTTCTAGCTTAAATTTTAAGGGCGTTTTCGGTATTTAGCAGTAGGTGTCAAAAATCTATAAATAGGGGGGCTAGCTCCTTGTTTCTGACATTGAAAACCCTAAAATCCTCTCCCTTAGTGCCGAAATTCCCTAGCCTTTCCCTCTCCAAATTTCTTTCTTCAATTACTTCAAAAGGCCGAAACTTTTCCCCACTTTCTTTTCCCTTGTGCTGATTTCTCTAAAAAACCGAAGCATCCATCGCCTTTTCTTTTATTCATCCTATTTAAGGAATTGTTCTATACTTCCGGCATTTAAATCTTCCATTGGCATTGCCGAATCCTCTCCCTAGTGCTAGCCGAATCTCCTAAGCTAAGGTAAGAGTCGATTTTTGATTAGTTCTCATAATCTTTTTTAGAAAGGCAAAAGCCGAAAGCTAACAGTTAATGGTTTTATGATGGGCAGCAATTCGGGATTTGAAGGAAGCTTAGTCGACTAGATCTAAAAGCCGAAAATCATAAGTCTCCAATTTCGGGATTTTAAGGTAAGAAGATTATCCCTAGATTTTTATTAAATTCGTTCAATATATATATGATTTTAACTCTATAAGGAGGATTAACGATTAAATATTGTTATAGTAGCTCTGATAAGGATTTGATGGAATTAAATATGGATCAGGCAAAAGAAAGAATCCCTAAGTTTAAGAAACGAGCAGTATCTGCTGTTCGGGATTGGCCAATTGGTTGTGGACCGGCTTCTGAACAACACCTTAGGCAGATAGAGTTGTGTCGACTAAGGATAGCGTCGATATAGAAAGCCTCATTTTATCGGTAATCAGGTGTGTAGATCTCTAACACACTACTAATAAACCTGTATGTATTTCTATTTATGTATGTTATGGGCTAAAAAGCCGGAATAAGGCTGTATAGACAGTCGAATGGAACCCTAAAAAGGGTTAGGCAAGGATGCCAGGTACGTAAACATAGAACTCCCTATGTGTATCGAAGAATATATAAGTCTGCTTGATGTTTTCTTTATGTATGTATGCATGGGGTGGGAATGATGATAATTAAAGGGGAAGTGTATGATAGGTCACTTGGTGATCGGTGGTAGAAATCCCACATAATTTAAATGTAAGGTCACATAGTGATCGGTGGCTATGCAACGTTTAATGATTCCTACTTAATAGGAATAGGCAGTACGGCTGTCGTTTTGGTGTGTAGCGAATGGAGGGTTGATTGTAGAAATCCCCACAGTGTGATGGTTGGTACGGATTGGTGTGTAGAGGATGGAAACCTAGGATGGGTTGGGTTATTCATTCTTTATTGTTTATTATGTGATTATGATTGATGCATTCCTGTATGGGCCAGGGCCCATAATGTGTTTGTGGGCTCAGGTCGATGTGTGTTTTGAGATTTATACACTGAGTCTTTGTGACTCACGCTTTCCTTTTCTCTACTCTTCCAGATGAACAGTAGATCGTGGACATGGGAGCCGAGAGGGACTCGAGGGGCCATCAAGTTCTATTTCTACAAGTTATTTTCTTTTGGGATTTCTTTAAGTTTACTTTATTTCATTGTTATTTCGAGAATATTTATGTAATAAGGCCCCTAGTTTTCATTCAACTAAGTCGTTTTCAATGTTAAGCAACTTATGAATTTATGATAAGGTTTGTTATACTTTTAATAATAATAATACAAAGGATTCCATATTTTTTTTAAAATGCCACCTATCTATCCAAATAATGTTCAATTGACTTATGATTTCCATAACATACAAAGCAAAAGTTTTCAAAGTACAAGCCGTGACATGCCAGATCCGGTCGAAACGCATGGGTCGGGTTTGGGGTGTTACATGTTAATTAGGATAAAAGTTGAACATCTTATAACTCATGTTCACACACAAAACGATTTACCTAAATCGTTTATCAAATGCCTCCAACTAATAGCTAGGCCATTACTTATGAGAACAAAAGTCCTTGTTATAGCTTAGGGATATGCTATTTTGCATGCAACAACACTTATGTGCATCAGGCCAACAAGTTATAATAAATACTCCCCATTGCAATTGGCTTTTAGTCATGAGCCAAATATTTCCCATCTTAGAATTTTTGGATGTGCAGTCTATGTTCCAATTGCCCCACCTCAACGAACAAAGATGGGTCATCAAATGAGGTTGGGATTACATGTTAGTTATGAATCTCCTTCTATAATTAAGTATGTTGAACCATCAATTAGAGATTTATTTACTACACGATTTGTTGATTGTCACTTTAATAAAACAATATTCCAAACATTAAGGGGAGAGAAAATACAGCTGGTAAAAGAAATTATATGGAATGGATCATCATTATCTCCATTAGATCCCCATATATGTCAATATGAATAAGAAGTTCAAAGGATCATACATTTGCAAAACATCACCAATTAACTGCCATATTCATTTACTGACTAAAGAGAATTACAAAATCTCACATACCAGCTGAAAATGCTCCAATACGAATTGATATCCCAATATGGCAAACTGTTGGTGCAAAAGAAAGTAATCCATGCCTGAAGCGTGGAAGACCGGTTGGTTTCAAAGCTAAAAGTCCTCGTAAAAGGAAAAGTGCAAATACTTAAGGTGATTATATTATGGAGATAAGTTCCCAAAAAGAGGCCAAAGATATAACTAATCATAATCATAAAACCCCAGAAGATATTCAGGTACCTGAAAATGATGACAACGAAGAGATCTCGATAAGTTATGTTACTCTAGAAAAAAGATGGAACCGGAGAAATATAGTTGTTGACAACAATTTTGCATATAATGTTGCTATTGAAGTAGAAAAAGAAAATGATGATCTTGAGCCTAAATCTATTGAGAAATGTAGAAATAGAAAAGATTGGCCAAAAATGGAAAGATGCAATTCAAGCAAAATTGAATTCACTTTCTAAATGTGAGGTTTTTGGACTTGTAGTCCAAACACCTAAAGGTGTAAAGATGGTAGGATAAAAATGGGTATTTAGGCGAAAACGAAATGAAAAAAAAAATGAAGTCGTAAGATATAAAACACGATTTGTAGCACAAGAATTTTCACAAAGGCTCAACATTGATTATGAAGAGATATATTCTCCTATGGTGGATGCAATCATGTTTAGATATCTTATTAGTCTGGCAGTATGTGAAAAATTTGACCTGCATCTAATGGATGTTGTTACAACTATTTGTATGGTACACTTGATAGTGAAATTTATATGAAAATCCCTAAAGGATTTAAAATCCTAGAAGGATATAGAGTTTCTTGAGAAAATTTCTCGATCAGATTAAAGAAAAGTTTATATGGATTAAAACAATCTGGACGTATGTGGTATAATCGTCTTAGTGAATAGTTGTTAAAAGAAGGTTACAAAAATGATCCAATTTGTCCATGTGTCTTTATAAAAAGGTTTGGATAAGATTTTATGATAATTGTTGTTTATGTTGATGATTTAAATATTATTGGAACTCTTGAAGAGCTCCAAAATACAGTAAATTGTTTAAAGAAAGAATTTGAGACGAAAGATCTTGGAAAAATAAAGTTTGGTCTTGGCTTATAGATTGAACATTTAAAAGATGGAATTCATGTTAATCAATCAACTTATACGAAAAAGATATTAAAGAAATTTTACATGGGTAAAGCACACCCATTAAGTACTCCGAGGGTTGTACGATCGTTAGATGTGAATAAAGATCAATTTCGTCCTTATGAGAATGATGAAGATTTTTTTGGTCCTGAAGTACCATATTTAAGTGCCATAGGGGCATTAATGTATCTTGCAAATAACATAAGACCTGATATAGCTTTTGCTGTAAATTTGTTAGCAAGATTTAGTTCTTCTCCAACACGTAGACATTGGAATGTAAGTAAACATGCATTTAGATATCTTAGAGGGACTATTGATATGGGGTTATTTTATTCAAATATTTCAAAATCCCTATTAGTCGGCTATGCTGATGCTGGATACTTATCGGATCCACATAAAGGTTAATCTGAAACATGATATTTATTTACATGTGGGGGTACTGCCATATCATGGCGTTCAACAAAGCAAACATTAGCTGTTGCTTCTTAAAATCATGCAAAAATAATTGCAATGCATGAGGCAAGTCGAGAGTGTGTTTGGCTAAGGTTATTGGCCCAACATAATAAGAAGATATGTAATTTGCCTTTACAGAAAAAATATGTCAACTATTTTATATGAAGATAATGCAACATGTATAGCTCAATTGAAGGGTGGTTACATCAAAAGTGACAGAACGAAACATATTTCACCAAAATTATTCTTCACCCAGGATCTTGAGAAAAGAGGTGATATAAATGTGCAACAAATTCGTTCTAGTGATAATTTTGCAAATCTTTTTACTAAGGTATTGCCAACTTCAACATTTGAAAGACTACTACACAAGATTGGAATGCGTTGACTCAAAGATGTAATGTAATGTTGCCATTAGGGGAAGTCTAAAAACAAGTTGTACTCTTTTCCTTTAACCAAGGTTTTATCCCATTGGGTTTTCTTGGTAAAGGTTTTTAACGAGGCAGCTTGTAATAGAAAATTGTGTACTCTTTTTCCTTCATTAGATTTTTTTTTATCTCATAGGGTTTTTCCTAATAAGGCTTTAATGAGCCACGTTATTTACCAATGGACATCCAAGGAGGAGTGTTATGAATATCTTATTAAGTGGATGTCCATCAAGATCAAGATAAGTTTTGATGTACTTTAAATTCTAATAGTTATTAGAATTAGATCTCTACTTCATTTATACTTCTTATACCTATAAAAATATAAAAAGAAACTTGTTTAGCTATGCCTATCATAAAAAAAGTTTGATGTAGGACATAATTATAAGAATTGGGAGACACAAGAAAAAAAAACCTTTGGCATATTGCATTCTTAATATGTATATATATATATATATATATATATATATATATGTATATATGTGTGTGTGTGTGTGCGCGTTTTTATCTACACATATTATATGTTTTTTTTATCGAGATGTTAATAGATATAATAAAATTTAAGGGTGTAAAAAATCTTCAAATTTTTTCAAAAAAAGTAATTAAGCTCTTACTTTTTTTTTTTGCAGTTATTTGAGTACTTGAACTTTCAAAATGCATTAAAAAGGCCCCGAACCTTTTCAAAAAAAGCAATTAAGCCCCTACTTTTTTTTTTTGCACTCAATTTGGTACTTGAATTTCAACATACATTGAAAAGACCCTCAAACTTTAAAAAAAAAAGCAATTAAACCCATGCTTTTATTAAAAATTAGAAAAAATATAAAAATCATAAATCGTAAAAAAAATATAGAAATAGAAAAAAAAATATAAAATTTATAAAGTCGTAAGAAAATTATACAAAATGTAAAGAAATATAAATTTTGTAAATTTTTTTATAAAAATTATCGTACCAAAAGAAGTATTTTATAATTTTCTATTTATTGATTATTATTATTTTATCATTTTTCACCATATGTCACGCTGTGTTGTGACATGTGATGACTTTAATTGAAAAATTTAAGGGTCATTAATTTTTTATAATTTATATAAAATTTTACAATTTTTTATTTTTATAAAAAATTATAATTTTTAAAATTTTATATTTTTATTAAAATTTAATAATCTTTCTAAAATTTATTATTTATTATTATTAATAATTATTTTTTTCTAGTTTTTAATAAGAGCATGGGCAATTATGCTTTTTTGAAAATTTTGAGGGTCTTTTTGATGCATTTTGAAAGTTCAAGTGCTCAATTGAGTGGAAAAAAGGCAGGGGCTTAATTACTTTTTTTTTGAAGAAATTTGGGGGCCTTTCTGATGCATTTTGAAATTTCAAGTGCTCAATTGAGTACAAAAAAATATGAAGGGCTTAATCGCTTTTTTTTTTTGAAAAAGTTTAAGGGCTTTTTACACCCTTAAGCCATATAATAATATTTAGGTCTTGATTGAGTTATTCTCATGTGAATTAGGACTCAAATGTATGGACTCAGATCCGAATAATGTAAGTCATTCAATAATTTTATATTTTAAAAATATAAATAATTTAACCAGCAAATTTTAAAAAAAGATAAATTGTAACATCCAAAAATTAGGGGTTAAAATTCTTAGAATTTTTAAGAATTAAAAATATAGCATTACTGGTTAGAAGCCTAGCAGGAAATCTTGAGAACTTAGGTTTAAGTCTTATAAATTTTATTTTATCTCTTTAAATTTTTCTACACATGTAGAACCTAGGTAACATGGTTTCTGTATTGTGTGTGTTTTGAGCATGAATGTGGGCACTAGCCCAATGGTTAAGGCCTTCCCAATTACTCTCCTCGCTTCTAAAGTTATATCCATGTTAGCCTATCTTATTTTTGATGAATTTTAGACAAATAGGCTAATTGCCCATTAGCCCTCAAACTCTTCCTCAACTCAACTCTTTAAGTCATTTCCTATTTCTACTGAAATTCCCCTATTTGTTATTTTATCAAATTGAAACCCTAACTCTCTCTATTTATACCCCAATTTTCTCTAAAAAGTCTTCGTTTCAAATTCTTTTAAGCCCTTAAGGTTTGCTAAAAAATAGTCTTTAAAGTTTTGAAAATTCAATCAAGTCCTCATCAATAGTTCTTCAAATTGTTGGAACTCGTGTCATTAGATCGTGAATTTCTATCAAGATCGGTAAGTACCACGTCCCTTGTCATTTAGGACATTTCAATTCTAGAAGATATCACGTTTTGATAAATCTTTCAATTCGATTATAAATCTTTAATGTTTTTGTCAAAAACCTCCACAAATACTGAAAATTCATTTTTGATTCTTGAATTTTGTCGATTGAAAGACCCTTGTAGGTGATTGGATTGAGCTTGAACGTAGGGTAGTCGTCCAAGACCTCAGAAAAGTCAGGTGTGTGTTCTTTTACGAAAAATTGAGTCAAAATTTGAAACAGCCTAGCACACAGCCTACCACACAGGCATGTGGCCTGCCCGTGTAGATCATACGACCTCACACACGGCCATATCCCCCTGTTTTCCCTGTATCCGTGTATTGTACACGGATTGGAGCCTTGCACATGGATTGGTCACATGACCGTGTGGCTCCTGCACTACACCCTTCGCATTGCACACGACCTGAAGCCTCGTACATGGCCAAATGCACAGCCATTTGGATCCATCACATATAACCTAAAGCCTTGCACACGGCCTGGTCACACGGTCGTGTGGCTTTTGTACTTCACCCCTTCATATTGCACACGACCTGGGGCTACACACACGGGCTAGATACACGGCCATGTTGCCCCTGAAACTTATAAATTATACTTTTGACTTGTCTTTAATTATTTTACGTAATTCAATCCCTGATTAGGTTTTTAATGGCATCTAGAGAACTTGATTATGTAATTAGGTCCTGGATTAGGATTAGAATGATTGAGTATTTGCCTGAATGAATTTATGATTTTATTTGATTACTTGATCCATGAATGATTTTATATTTATCAATGTTATAAATGCCAAATGAATGTCTCATATGCCTAAATGATTTAACTAATGATTGTTGGATATAATCGTGAATTTCATTATTATGCAATAAAATAAAATGTTAAAAGAATTAATGATTGAGTGAATGAATGCATTAAAGACTAATTGCATTACATCTGCATGGGGGGACGGCATGAAAGGAGGAAGAATGGAAGCTCATATTGACTGCATAAACTAAAGATTGACTATGTACCCATAGAACGACAGATTCCAATTGCAATCTTACTGTGCTGCGCGATCACTCTAATGTACCCATAGAACGAAAGATTCCAATTGCACTCTCACTATGCTGCACGATAACTCTAACATCTATCATCTGCGAACGGTCGTGACTCCGCAGTTAAACGAATGTCCACTGTGTACTCACAGCCTCATCAAATTCCAACAGTGACAGTCTTACTGTGTACCCACAGAATGGTAGATTCCAACTGCAATATTAATGTTATTGGGCGTCCATGATCTGTAACATCCTAAAAATCGAGGGTTAGTAGAATCGGGTTTGGGAATCGAGAGAGTGGTCATGCCCTAATTTTTGAGGTTATCTATGCGTTTTTTTAGGAATAAATAAGGTTTTGGTTTGTTGGATAAGTGTTAGTGAAATGTTCATTGAAACCCAAGTTCAAATCCCTTCTCTCTCACCATTTTTATTATTTTGCTAATTTTGCCTCAAACCTTAATACGTGACACGCCTTGTTTTTAAAATAAATATTGCAAATTATTTCAAAAGCAAAGAAATAGCCTAGTGGTTAATTGATAAATGCAAAAGCATGAAAAGTAAATTGAGGTACCAAGTTCAAATCCTTTCACATGCAAAGTAATTATTTTTACAAAATCCCTTATTTTTAATGTGTGTGCCATCCATACCCATGTAACCCTAGGCATAAATGTTAATTTTACACAAAATAATTAGCATTTATTCTATTTTTACTCACCGTAGCCATTCATCCCCTCTCTTCTCCTCCTTGATCTTCAATTTTTTTTTCTTTCTTCCTCTATTGTTGTCGTCACTTACACTTAGTTTTACCATCTCTTTCTTTTTCTTTTTGTCTCAAGATTTGACAACATCTTCTCCACCATTTTTCTGGTAATTTTTCCTCATTAAAATCAGCCCCAAATCTAAAATATTGAACTCCAAGATCGACCCTGAATATTGCCAAGAAAGTGCCATTGCCATTTCTCTCAACTAGCTTGTGTAAGATCTTTTCTTTCTTCAATTTGTTGATTAATATTGTCAATTAAAAAATAAATTTCCAGATCTGAAATTTATGGGAATTTTAAATATTTTAAAGGTATTTTTCTATATTTTTAATGGATCTTTAATTTTTTTTAAATTAGCCCCGAATTTGGCCACCGTAGGTGGTGGTGCGTGCGCCTATGGGCAAGAAAGGGGGCTGTTTTGTTTCTTGGTTCTTTCCCATATATTTCCAGCATTAATTTGAGTTCTTAGACTCTCCTAACCTGCCCTTAAACATGCTGTAATTAGGAAAAACGTTCTTGATCAATTGGCCATTCGGATCTCACAATTTGGGAAGCGTAAGTGCGATTAAATGTAAACTAGTTTGTTGGTTCGACATAATTATTGGGTAAAGGATTTGGATTGAGCAAATGTGGGATTTTGATCAGTATTGGCTACTGATTTTTCTGTATATGAATGTATTAGGTTCTAACGCGAACGTCCCAAATCAACAATAAAGCTGAAAGATGTTTGCGCGTACAATTCGCATCAGAACAGTGTAAGAAATCTAACTAGTTGAATTCATAAAATAGTAGTAATTTTGATGATTGGTTTGAACCCACAAGGGGGTGTTTAAGGGATGGTTAAGATACGAATTGATGGAATTTATACTAATTTTTGACTTAGTTTTGTTTCAAGGTTTTTTAAGGAAAATTAGAAGATTCGCTGGTGTGCTGTGAGAAAGCGAAAAATAAGGTGTGGTCCTAAACTCAAAAATTTAATTAAAAGTGATAAATTTTTTTAGTATATTTGATGACTTATCTTGCTGATTGGATTGGTTTAATATCCAAATAATTAATTTTTAAGTGGCTGAACTAGGTACATTTCGAGCCCTAAAAGGTTGATATGTTAGCAAAGTTGCTAGTTTGACAGTGTGATTGTGTGAATGGTATTGTGATGCCTGATTGTGTTATTTGGTATGAGATTGATTGTATATATAGCATGATTTGCTGAGATATGAGTTTATGCGTGATAGAATTGCATGGATAGTTTGCTATGTTATATCGGAAAGGTTGTTATACATGCACATTGGAAAATCATAAAAGCATGTAAAATTGTGTAATGTTTAATTGTAACACCCCTAACCCGTATCCGTAGCCGGATTAGGGCTAAAGGCATTACCAGACAAATCAAAGACTTTTATTGACATTTCACAATACAAATCATTAGTCGCAATCAAAGTGTCCCTTTTATAGGTCAATGAGACCTTAATCATACTTTGGAATAGAGTCAGGACTAAACCGAAAACATATGAAATTTCTCGGAAGTTTAAAAACTTTTATAAGTTACAGAGGTCACACGTCTGTGTAGGTAGGCCGTGTGCCTCCCACGGCTTCTAGACACACCCATGTGTCCTGGCCGTGCCAAATCAGAGCATGTATATGGACTTATCCATACGGACACTAGGCACGCCCGTGCGCCATGGCCGTGTAACATTAGGCTAGCTACTGACTTAACCACACGGCTACCATGCACGCCTACCATGGCCGTGTAAAGTTAGGCTAGCTACTGACTTATCTACACGGAAACCAGGCACGCCCGTGTGCCACAGCCGTGTAGGCAAAACAGGCCATTTGCAAGGCCAAAATGCCACCCACATCAAGGTTGTAACACCCCAAACCCAGCCTAGACGTTATGGTCGGATCTAGCATGTCACATCAAAAGGTTGTTTAAAAGCTATGCGTTTGTTAAAAACTTTGTATCCTTTTTGAAACTCCGAATTTCGTTATTTGTAAAAACAAGATTTGCTTAGAGTGTATTCTTGTAAAGATGTTATTATTTTCGAAAACTTTGTTGTTGCAGAGGTCTGACTTAAAGAATTGCGGAACATGATATTTTGAAAACAATTGTTATTGTTTTAAAAAACTAGTGTTTAATCGTTTAACAACTCATAACTGACAGAATTACCAAATGAAAGTTTAAAAAGAAAAGTCCAATGGCCTTATTACACAAAGTATTGACCCTAAAATAATATAAAATAAGTTAAATCCAAATTTACTAAGTATCGTTAAGCAACAAATCCGACGTATGGCCACCTCCGAGTCCTCCATAGCTCCAAATTCTCTAACGCTGAGGATTACCTGCACGGTTAAAAGAAAGGGGTGAGTTACAAGAACTCAGTGTGTATAACGGCCACTATCTGGGCCTGAGCCCATACGACATCGGTCTGGGCCTAAGCCCTATTCGATAATAAGCTGGGCCTAATCCCCAAAATTATCTCAATGTATGTGGATATGAGCCCACCCCAATCCTACCAGCCGACTAACTCTCCACCCGTACCAACCAATCACACCATGTGGGGACCATGTCAACCCACCCAGCCAATCCTCACCAATACTGCAGTCAAGCTGCTAATCACGGTATATGTGGCTGAGCCACTAAAACGGTAGGTGGCGACGCCACTCGAATGGTATGTGGCAGAGCCACTAAAACGGTATGTGGTAGAGCCACTTAAATGGTACTTCCTTCAATCATCAAACCCAACCCATGCAACATGATATGAATGCAGTGTATTACAAGTATAAACAGTATAAATAAAATCACATACACAATATTTAACTACCATCAAGGACATAACGGTCATTTTGTCACCTAAGGGTATAACGGTAATTTCCACCCCTTTGGGGTATTTCGATAATTTACCCGTCGAGTGTATTTCGCTAATTTACCCACTAAGGGTATTTCGGTAATTTTACCCAATAAGGGTATTTCGGCTTTTCGGTACTCCGGGTTTTAGCCGATTCACAGAACAACATTCACAGAATAAGCAGTAGTGTGAGGTTACACGCCTGATTACAAGTTGTGTTATCCAACACTTCCAAAACACCTATAGTGATAATTGACAAAAAGTTAGTCTGTACCTTGATAATCTTAGCTTGAAACACTAACTAGGCTAATGTAACACCCCAAACCCGGCCCAAAACACCACGGCCGAATTCAGAATGCTACTTAGGAGAAAGTTTGAGAAGACTTCGACATAAAGGTGAAAACACAAAAAATTTTCGTCATTTATAAAACATTGTATATTTGAAATTCTAAGTAAAATAATGTTGTTACAAATTCCCGGATTTAAAACCTTAATATAAGTTTTTAAGATATAATTTGTTTGAAAGAAAACATTCCCAGTTATTAGCTCGATAATCAATCCAATGTAAACATAATAAAATCCCCAAAATACTTAAGTGACCTTATTACAATAATGATGTGTCCAAAAGTACTGGAAATATAAAGTGCATAAAACAAATAAAACATCTTCTGCATGGCCACCTCGTATCCGCTCCAGCCCGGTCCAAGATTCATGTATCACCTGCATTGTTTTTGGAAAGATAGGGTGAGTCAAACCGACTCAGTGTATAATTATTCACATGTCTTCACAAATGGGCTTTGCCCGCATCCACATAGTCCACAAACATAATCATGCAAAATGAATCCCAACCCAACCTAGAGTCCATCCGCTACACACCCCCGTACCTGCCGCACGCACCAGGGGATTGCTAAATCACCCTCCAACCGCTACACACCTCCTTGGCAGACCTGCTGCCCAAGGTCGTGGCGTAGCCACCGATGACCTAAGTGACCCCACATATCTGTATCCACAAGGTGACTCAAGGTCATCCTCAATCCACGGTGATGCACACAGCTATCATCCGTTCACGATGTGGCACATAGCCAACACCCCACCTTGATGAAGCACATAGCAAACATCAAGCGACGATGTAGCTCAAGGCTAACATCATCCACGTACATAAATGTACACCCTGTCCTTCAGTAATCATATCCCAAGCCCCATGTTTATATATGTATCATGACAAATAGAAGTATCATTTCAATGAGCATACATCACAGGCTTACCACCATTTTACACATACACCATAGGTAAATTAATATCATGAAACACTGACCTGGTTAACCGATTACCCACCATGGGTAGCCACCATCTTAGTCATTATTTTCGGCTATCACATCATATACGCATATATATAACCACACATACAGTTACAGGGGATCAGTGCGATAATTACACACCTGATAACTCGAAGAATCACACTCTCAAAATCGATGCTATCTCTAACTGAAACTACAGCTATCTGCCTATGCTCCTGTTCTGACGTCGGCCCACACCCCGGTGGCCAATCTCGTACCGCAGAGACTGATCGCTTCTTAAACTTAGGGGTAAGGACTACCCCTTTCTCTCCTTGACTGGTACCCACATCCATTGAATCAACACTTAATCAGAAAACCCGGTTAACTAACTTACGAGATCTTAATTAAATAAAAACCACAACTTAAACACCCTTATCGAAATGGATCAAAATCCCGAGACTCCTTTTATACCACTGTCGATTTGCCCCTAAAAGACCATAGTCAGATTCGGCCAACCTTAATAACTAATATGGCCTTTTGCCGAATATTGAGACTCCCTTACCTTGCTTACTCAAATCCCGAAGGATCTCTACTCCTTTAACGTTAGTCCACAAAAATCCAGATATCACCTTTCATGGATTCGGTCATAACAAGAAAATGGAGTTAGTCCCTTAACTTCCGGTAATCAAAAGAGATAGAAGAAAAAAACGATTAGAAGAGAACTCTTACCCACTGTTGAGAATCGATTGGAGCAGATTTCAGTCAATGATACTTTCGGCTTTGAAGAAAACAAGAGAAGAAAAGAAATTCGGGGAGGTTCAATAGAGGTTCAGCTATTGAGAATTATGGAGAGAAAAGAAAAGAAGAGTTGGGGTTGAAGAAGTTTCGGCAATGGAAAATAGTGAAGAAAAGATGAGAGAAACAACCTTGATAGTCTCCCTATATTTGGCTAGTTGACAAAAAGAAAGAAAACAAGTTGAACACCTAGGGGTATTCGGCACAAAAGAGAGAATGAGATGAGAGAATCAGTTTCGGCAAAGAGGAACTAAGGAAGAAAAAGAAATGCCAAAAAGATGATCACTCCCCCTTTACACTACACAATTTCGGCATACACATACCCCACTTCAACCAAAACCGAAAATGCCACCCTCAATGCCCCACATTCGGCCAACTCTTCAGCCTCACTCCCTATCCCTTGTTTTTCTCCTATTTTCTCTCAACACCACCCTTTCAAATGAGTTCAAATTAAGTCCAATCTCATCCCTTCTCCTTGCCACTCATTTAAAATAATTTGACTCAGTCAAATCCCCCTTTTTAGTGCCACAGCTGAATCCAACACTCCCTCCTCCTGACGCAAAAACAAATGCCAAAATGCTGCCTCTGTAGCTCGAACCTTGGCCCCTCCTACCTCTTGAGACGTCACTCCCCTAAGCTCTAAGTGGCGCCTCCCTTGCCACTTTACTAGCTCAGTACTTGTGTCTTAACCTCCACATTAATTCCCTTAAGGCCTAGCTTCCTTAGCTCTCCCCCAAATAGGTTCAACCTAAATATTACACTAAGGCTCCTACCAACTCCCCAGAGTTCCCAAAGCCCCTAAACACATCCAACAACACACAAAGCACACTATCACATGAATTATGAATTAAAACGCATAACCCCTAAATCCCGGATGTTACAGTTCTACCCCCTTAAAAATAATTTCGGCCTCGAAATTACCTGGCTAAAATAGGTGAGGGTATTGTTGTCGCATTGCCTCCTCCGGCTCCCACGAAGCTTCTTCCGATCCATGGTTACGCCATAACACTTTGACTAGAGGAACTGATTTCCTCCGTAACACCTTCACATCCCGTTCCAGAATCTAAACCGGCTCTTCCTCGTAGGACAAATCTGGTCTCAGGTTCAACTCCTCAACTGGCACTACATGAGATGGATCCGATCGGTACCGACATAACATCGAGACGTGAAATACATCATGCATCTGCTTCAATTCCAAAGGCAATTCCAACTGATACGCCACTGGCCCACTCGCTTTACAACCCGATAAGGTCCTATAAACCTGGGACTCAGCTTACCCTTGCGCCCAAACCTCATCACCTTTTTTCACGGTGAAACCTTAAGAAACACTTGATCAGCCACTGCAAAGTCTATCTCATTCCGCTTAAGATCCGCATATGACTTCTGTCTATCAGATGCCTCCTTCAACAGTGCTCGAATCATCTTAACCTTCTCTTCTGACTCTTCCACTATCTCAGGCCCCAAAGCATGACGTTCACCTAGTTCTGTCCAACAAGTAGGTGTCCGACACCTCCGCCCATACAATGCTTCATACGGCGCCATTCGAATACTTGCTTGGTAACTGTTGTTATAAGCGAATTCTGCCAAAGGCAAGAATTCCTCCAAACTGCCCCTGAAGTCGATAACACATCCCCTTAGCATATCCTCCAACACCTGAATCACCCTTTCAGACTGGCCATCTGTCTGCGGATGAAAGGCCGTACTAAAATCCAATCTGGTGCCCAATGCCTGATGCAGCGCCCTCCAGAAGCTCGACGTAAACCTAGGATCCCTATCCGATATAATCGACACCGGCACTCCATGCAGTCTCACAATCTCTGCTACATACAGCTTCGCCAACTTCTGCAAAGAGTAATCAACCCGAACAGGTATGAAGTGAGCGGACTTTGTCAACCGATCCACAATCACCCAAACCGAGTCCTTCTTAGTTGGCGTAAGAGGAAGCCCACTAACGAAATCCATGGTGATTCTCTCCCACTTCCACTGCGGAATCTTCACTGGTTGCAGCAATCCCGATGGCACTTGGTGTTCAGCTTTGACCTGCTGACACGTCAAGCACTTTTCTACAAATTCCGTAACCTCTTGCTTCAATCCAGGCCACCAAAACTGATCCCTTAGATCCCTATACAACTTACTTCCCCCAAGATGCATAGCGTAAGGGCTACTATGCGATTTCCGAAGAATTCTCTACCTTAACTCCTCATCTTTCAGCATACAGACCTTACCACGGAAGCACAAAACCCCATCGTCATTCACACTGTAGTCCTCCACTCCTCCACTCTGAACCTGTGCAAGCTTAGCACTCAGAACATCGTCCACCAACTGTTTCTCTTTAACCTGACTTAACCATATCGGTTTTACCTGCAACTCCGCCAACAGACTCCCGTCGTCATAGAGACTAAGATACCACTTTCTGACTTAGTGCATCTGCCACCACATTCGCTTTACCCGGGTGGTATTCGACCGAACAGTCGTAATCCTTCAGCAGTTCCACCCACCTTCGCTGTCTCAAGTTCAACTCCTTCTGTGTCAACAGATACTTCAAACTCTTATGGTCCGTTAGATCACTGACTTCTCCCCATATAAATAATGCCTCCACACCTTCAAAGCGAAGACCACTGCGGCTAACTCCAGATCATGCGTCGGATAGTTAACTTCATGCGGCCTTAACTGTCGAGACGCATAAGCGACAACTTTTCCTTCCTGCATTAGTACGCATCCCAACCCTGTGTGAGAAGCATCACAATATACCACAAAATCTTTCCCTGCCACAGGCTGAATTAAGACCGGGGCCTCTGTTAAAACCTTTTTCAACTTCTCGAAACTCTCCTGCTGCTTATCTGTCCATATGAATGGTACATCATTCCTCAACAACTTTGTCAATGGTGCCGCTATTGAAGAGAAACCCTCAACAAATCTTCTATAATAGCCTGCTAACCCCAAGAAACTGCGGATCTCTGCCACCGACTTAGGTGGTTTCCAATTTAACACTGCCTCAATCTTCCGGGGATCCACCCTTATTCCTTCCGCCGATACTACATGACCTAGAAAAGCAACCTCCCCTAGCCAAAATTCATACTTGCTAAATTTGGCGTACAACTTCTTCTCCCTCAAGACTTGCAACACCACCCGAAGATGTGCATCATGCTCCTCCTCTGACTTGGAATACACCAGGATGTCGTCTATGAACACCACGACGAATTGATCCAAGTAGGGTTGGAAAACCCGGTTCATCATATCCATGAACACAGCTGGGGCGTTCGTCAACCCGAACGGCATTACAAGGAACTCATAGTGTCCGTATCGAGTCTAAAAAGCTGTCTTATGGATATCTGCTTCCTTCACCTTTAGCTGGTGATATCCAGACCTTAGATCAATCTTTGAAAACACCGCAGCTCCTTTAAGCTGATCAAACAAGTCATCTATCCTCGGCAACAGATACTTGTTCTTGATCGTCAGCTTATTCAACTAGCAATAATCTATGCACATCCGCATAGATCCATCCTTCTTCTTCACAAACAAGACCGGTGCTCCCCATGGAGACACACTAGGTCGAATAAACCCGCGATCTAGCAACTCTTGGATCTGGGCTTTAAGCTCAACCAACTCCTTTGGTGCCATCCTGTACGGAGCGATAGATACTGGCGCTGTACCTGGGAACAGGTCGATTCCAAATTCCACCTCACGATCTGGAGGCAATCCTGGAAGTTCTTCCGGAAAAACATCCTCAAACCCCTTCACTATCTTGACCTCCCCTACAGCTGCTTCCTTGGCATCCAAGGCACTAACGAACATCAGTAAAGCTAAGCATCCCTTCTTCACCATCTTTTCTGCCTTAAGAGCAGACACTACGTTAGACAGGTAGTCTCTCCTATCACCTATCACCGTAACCTCCTTGTCCTCGAGAGTCCTTAATGACATGCGCTTAGCAGCACAGTCCAGATTTGCACGATATCTTACTAACCAATCCATCCCTAGGATCAGGTCAAATTCCCCGAACGGCAGCTCCATTAAGTCAGCTGGGAACACTACCCCCTGAACTTCTAAAGGCACGTCTCTAAAGAGTTTATCTACCACTACAGATTGCCCTAAAGGACTAAGTACAGTCATCTTCCTAGAGACAATTTCAGAGTTCACACCCAAAGTTCCAGACACCACACTAGCAATGTACGAATGAGTTGACCCAACATCAATTAAAGCCATAAAGGGTAACCCGTAAATAAGGAACGTACTCGTGATAACATCTGGTGCATCTCCCTCTTCCCGACGTCTAGCTACATACACCAGCCCTGGCTGCCTTGCATCTGAACTCCCAGCACCTCTGCCTGGTGCTCCACGACCTCGGCCAACGCCATTTCCTTTACGGTTCGGACTACGACCTCTTGACACCTGTTGACCACCCCTTCCTGGCTGCACATACCCCGGACCTACTGTCCGAGCCCTATTCGGATCCTGAGGACAATCTTTAATCAAATGAGACTTAGACCCACACCTAAAACACTCCCGATTCCGTCCCCAGCACTCGCCAACATGAAACCTTCCACACCGAGCACACGGACGATCCTGATTTCCAACAGCTGGCATAGAAACACGAGCAGAATTTTCAACCCTCGATCTTTTTTGAAAACCTCCAGAAGACCCTGATGACCCAAAACCTCTCTTGTTCCGACCTCTGTCCTTATCTCTGTTCTGCCTCTCAGTCCGCTTGACTTCCTCGGCTGTTCGAGCTTTCTCTACCAAAGTAGCAAAGTCTCTCTCCTGATGAGGAGCTATCAGTACCCGCAGCTCATCTCGCAGCCCATCCTCGAACCTCACACAGCGCTCGTAATCAGTAGCAACTATCCCTCTGGCATACCGACTTAGCCTTAAGAATTCTGCCTCATATTCCGCTACTGACTTACCCCCTTGTACTAGGTTCAGAAACGCTTTCCTCTGCGCATCCACGTAACTAGCTCCGACATATTTCCCTTCAAACTTTACCTTAAAGTAACCCCAGTCTACCCAGTCTGCTGGAGTACCCTCTCTAACAGTGAGCCACCACTGGTAGGCCTCATCCTGAAGTAAAGAAACAGCACCTTTCAGCTTTTCCTCAGCAGTGCAGTCCAAATCGTCCATGATCCTTTCAACCGCCTCTAGCCAGTATTCTGCCACATTTGGAGCTACCCCCGAAACTCCCTTAAATATCTCGGCTCCATTCGCCCTGAGCCGCTCTGGCACTGACTTCTGAGCCCCAGCACCCATATTCGCTCCCACAACTCTTTCCAAAACTCGCAGCATAGCCTGAGAAACTGCGTCGTCTCCACCCGTCTGATCTTGATCCTCCGCGCCTACAGTTGGCAGCGGCGGCCCATTATTTTCTGACCTATGGCCAGACCCCACTGGTTCCGATACTGCCATTCTGCCCCTACCACGTCCATGTGCGTTACGACCACGTCCCCTAGAACTCATGTCTACTATCGCGATTTAATCTGATTTAAGAAATTTTATGCATTAGTCTTGTGTTCCACTGATTACCCGCGAACAATTTTATGTAAAGAAGATTAGTAGTAGTTCTTTCGATCATTCCAAAGTTTTCATCTCAAGTTTACTACTCTAATTCAGAGAGTCACATTCGTTCATCAACAACATCCACTACACTACTTTGGGCATTTTGTCCGTTCCCAACCCAGGGGTATTTTCTTAATTCATCCTATAGGGGTATTTTAGTAATAAATCAGGGCTAATTCAAAAATCTTTACAAATCAAAGGCATTCCAGAATTTTCAAAACTCGAGGTTATTTTTAAAAAAATTTTTCCAAATCAAAGGTATTGCGGAAATTTCAGAAATCGGGGTTTTTTTGGTAATTTTGTAAATCAGGGGTAATTTAGTAATTTTTTTCCAAACCGAGATATTTTGGTCATTTTCAAATCTTAAGGTAGTTTTTACAAAACTGTGTAGCTGGTCCCTTTCGGGTTTTAATTATCGGTTTAGCTGGTGAATAAGTCCTATTGGTTAGGGTGAACCGTCACTACGCACCAGGTAGGATTCGAGTGAAGAGGAGGTGAGTCACTAGGACTGCTTAAATACCAAGCTCCCACCGAATCCAATCCTAGACATGCGCACAACAGTTGCCACACTCGACGACTTACTCACAGGTTTGTTTGGTTACACTTAAGTCTTATGTATCTTATTGTAACATCCTAAAAAGGGCCTATGCATTTTCGGTTTAATTGTAAGAAATGATATGTTTTATGTGTTATGAACGTGTTTTGAACATTTTTGGGAACCTGAAAATGTATGGAAATGATTTAGAAATGAACATTTTTGGAAACCTGAAAATGTATGGAAATGATTTGGAAATGATTCAAAAGAGGAAAGTGAACATTTCTGGAAACTTGGAAATGTAAGAAATGTCAAGTTTAAAGAGCCGAACGAAAATTTTTGGAAACTTAGAAATGACACAGAAATGTCGAGTTTTAAAGTTTAAAAGAGGAAATTAAGGCAAGGTGGCCTTAAGAGAAAAAGTATGTGAAATTTGACACACAAACAGGCTTGGAAAAGTGGCCTGAAGATGTCACTTAGGGCCTCTGGAAATGGCGCCACATGCAAGGGTGTTGGGCTTGAGTTCGAGTCACATGGGAAGCAAATAAAAGAAATTTTATTTTGCTTCTAGAAGAAGTGAGGTGGACGGCACAAGCTTTTTTAAAAAAGGAAGAGTTTTATTCTCTTTAAATTTCGGCTAAACAGGGATAAATGATGATTTATCTTAAGTATTTTCAAGAGAGAAATAAGGGATTTATTTATCATTATTCCCATGAGATAAATGTTGGATTAAACTCTTTTATTTTATGATAATTAAAGGATAAAGTTATCAAATAGAAGAGTGGTGGCCAAGTAAGGGACTCTTTAGATGATAATTTCGGCTATAAAAGGAAGGAAGGAGGGCTACTCATCAATTTTTCTCCTCTTCTCTCTCTGCTGAAATTCTTAGTGTTCTCTTCTCTTCTCTTTTTATTTTGTCAAGCCGAAATCTACTTCTTCTTCATCCACCATTGCCGATTCTTTAAGCTTTAAGGATTTTCGACAGCATTAAGGAAGCAAGGATCCAATTCGGGATTTAAGATTTGGAAGGTAAGCATCTATGTACATTCGGCTTAGAATTATTTACTATGTTTAAGGATGAAATCGGATCTAACATGTGGTTTAGGTATTTCGACAATTCCATAGCCAAGGAATACTTTCGGGATTTGGAAAATCGTAAGGTAAGTACATTGTACAATTGGCCTAGGCCATCTCTTAGTACTTAGATCTTTTTGTCTAATAAAAAACTAACCGATTTAAAGGATCTAGTGTCTAGCCGATTTCAAAAGAGGAAGGATACAAGTTTTCGGGATTTGATTAATCATCAAAATGGCAACGAGGTAAGTTCTAAGAATACAAATCCTACTAGGATTTGGTTTTATAGCCAAATAGGCTCTATGCTAAATAATAAGTGATTAATCAAATGTAGGGATTAAGGATCTAAGCAATAGATCGGTCTTTCGGGATTTCAAGGAATTCGTTAAGCAAATCAGGTGTGTACCCCACACTAACTTTTAATATGTTATATGGAAAATATTTAATATATGAATGTATAAGAATGTGAATGTGGCTAAAATACCCTAATGTGGTACAAAGTACTCAGGTACGTTTCCTACTCCTGATAGGATTACGAAATATGTTATATTTTAATATGTGAAAAGTGACATGAATGTGAATTTAAGTATGATATGCATGATATGAAATATATGGGGCTTTCGGGTTATATGAAAAAGGGGAAGTGAATGTGATGACTTCGGTCTCACTATCTGAATGTGGTGACTTCGGTCACATTATCTGAATGTGGTAACTTCGGTTACATTATCTGAATGTGGTGTCTCATGACACAATTATTTAATCTGGTGGCTATGCCACGAATTTTATATGGGCGATGAGCACGTCGACTGCAGCGACTGCCTTCGATCGAGTGTAGCGGAAGGAGGGTCAACTTAGTAGTCCCCACGGTGTGCAGGTTGGTACGGGGATGTGTAGCGGATGGCATCTAGGTTTGGGTATGGGTTGCATCATTATTTTATCTGTATATGAATGTGCATGTGATACGTTATGGTATGCCTGATCTATTAAATTTTAGTGTTGTGTACACATTGAGTCTGTTGACTCACCCCGTTGTGGGAACATTTTTCAGGTGATGAACAGTGATGGACCGGGACGGCAGAACTTGTGGTGGTCATGCTCAGCTTGAAGTTTTATTCAATATGGACATTTTATTTTATTTAAGTACTTAAAAATTTTATTTTGGATTTTTACTTGATGTAATAAGGCCATAGGATTTTTTCTTTATTTTTTTTATGTTTGCGAATTATTATAAGTTAAAGTTTGAGTATATTTATTTTTTTTGAAAAATAAACCCTAATTGTTTTGTCACCTTAATTAAATGGATTTCAATATAAGATAAATTGGTTTCCAACTCAAGCCCAACCCAAAACAATATATTTCTTAAAATCGCTTAAGTTTTTCCAAAGGAACTAAAGAATTTGAAACCGGTTTACTTAAGGAACATACCAAATCTGGTCAAAGCTCGTGGGCCGGGTTTGGGGTGTTTCAGTTTGGTATCAGAGCCCAGTTTTAAACTCTCGGCCTGTGGGCTAAGGCCCAAAATGTTTTCAAATCGAGCCCAAATAAGCTTTATGAAGTATCTTATGAAATAAACAGGTTTTCTAGCATGGCACCTAAGTCTCCGACCCGCAGTCCACCAGGTAAGTACCCCTAACCATCTGTGTGATTATGTGATTTATAGAAGGGTAGAAAAGGAATGGAACGTAGAATAGAATGATAGGTACTTGAACCCTAGGACTAGTCTACCCCAACTATTACATAAGACTTAATTGTTTAACTAAACAAACCTATGGCTAAGTCAACCGAGTTAGGGTGTGGTAACCCCTGTGCGCATGTCTAGGATTGGATCCGGAAGAGCCTGGTATTTAAGCAGTCCTAGTGACTCACCTCCTCTTCGCAGGAATCTTACCTGGTGCGTAGCTTCGGTTCACCTTAACCCAAAGGTCGCAGTGGGTGTGGCAACCTCTGTGCGCATGTCTAGGAATGGTTTCAGTGAGAGCTTGGTACTTAAGCAGTCCGTGTGACTCACCTCCTCTCCACTCGAATCCTGCCTGGTGCGTAGCTTTGGTTCACCCTGACCAAGAGGACTCGGTCATAGGCTAAACCCAATAACTAAAACTCGAAAGGGAACTAGCCGTGTTTTTATGGAAACCCTAGTTTAAAAATATATATATATATATATATTATTTTCGAAAAAATTTTCCCAAAAACTTCTAGTTTGCAAAATTACTAAAATACCCCTAGTGGTAAAATTACAAAAATACCCTTGGTTTATAAAATGTTCAACTACTCAGCAGCTTTTTCGAAATTTCATTATTTTATAAATGTTTAAAAACCCTAATTTGCAAACTATCAAAAATACCTTGGTTTTGGAAAATTTCAAAATTGCCCCTAACTTACAAAATTACCAAAATGACCTTGATTTCCAAAATTTTCGCAACACCACTGTTTTGGAAAGAACAATCCCCAAAAAGAACTCTCAAAGTTTTGAAAAATTTGGAAATACCCCGAAAATATTAAAGTTTTACAAATCTATCCCGGTTTGTGGAGAAATTACCAAAATACCCCCAAGGTCTAAAATTACCGAAATACCTCGAATTTCAAAATTTTCCAAAATACCCCAGAAATTTAAAAAATTATCAAAATAATTTGTGACAAAATCACCAAGGAACTTTTCTTTTGAAAAATTACGAAAATACCCCTATAGGACAAATTACGAAAATACCCCTAGGTAGTGGGGAAAAACAACAACAATGAAAACTGCAACGTTTCTCTGAATGAACGAAAGTTCATAATTGTTTGATGGATGTATGAATGAATGAAAAGACTGTGTGCATGTATGAATACGAAAGAACCACTTCTAAGACTTCTTCATAAAACTTCTTCGCGGGTAATAAGTGAAACAAGGACTAATACATAAAACTTTTTAATCAGATCGCGACAATCGAAATGAGCTCTAGAGGACGTGGTCGTCGTGGACGCGGTAGAGGAAGAATGACTAGGTCAAAACCCGTTAGATCGAGTCAAGGGTCTGATAATGAAGTACCACCGCCACCACCACCCCCAGCTGTTAATGTTGAGCAGCAGGCTCAGACGGGGGATGATGCTGTGTCACAGGCTGTGCTGCGAGTTTTGGAAATAGTGGCTGGTGCTGGAGGAAATAGAGGAACTCGGAAGTCTGTACCGGAGCGACTCCAAGCCAATGGGGTTGAAATGTTTAGAGGAGTATCTGGTGTGGCACCCAGTAAGGCCGAATATTGGTTGGAGGCAACTGAGCGTATCATGGATGAACTCGATCTGACCCCTGAGGAGAATTTAAAAGGAATGGTGGCGCTGTTACGCGATGAGGCGTACCAATGGTGGTTAACTGTTCGGGATGGCGCAACAGCTGAGGATCTGACCTGGGAGTATGTTAAGGAGGCGTATCAAAAGAAGTATGTTGGAACCAGGTATACTGATGAGCAAAGGAAAGCATTTCTGGGATTGGTTCAAGGGAACAAGTCCGTTGCGGAATATGAGGCTGAATTCCTTAGGTTGAGCCGATATGCTCGAGGAGTAGTGGCAACTGAGCATGAACGCTGTGTCCGTTTTGAGGACGGACTAAGGGATGATCTGAGATTGTTGATAGCGCCGCATCTGGAGCGGGAGTTTTCTACTTTAGTGGAGAAGGCTAAAGTGGATGAAGGAATAAAGGATGCTACAATGCAGACTATGGATCGGAACAGGCCAAAAAGAGGTTTTGGATCGTCTGGGTAGGTTCAAAAGAGGACTAGAGTTGATGGGCCGCGAAATCAGCAAGCTGGTACAGGAGGGCAGTATCGTCTTGTGATCATTGTGGAAAGAAGAACTTAGGGGAGTGCTGGAAAAAGACGGGAGGATGTTTTAGGTGTGGGTCCAAGGACCATATGCTCAAAGATTGTCCTAAGAAATCAGATGAAAGTCGACCAGCAGCTCAGAATGTCAGTCAGGCTGGTAGAGGGGGACAGCAGCCTCAACGAGGTCGTGGTTCGAATAACAGAGGTAATGGTACTGGCAGAGGACGTGGAACACAGGGCAGAGGTACTGCTAATGCTGAGGCAAGGCAACCGGGTTTGGTTTATGCGGTTCGCCGGAGGGAGGATGAAGACGCGCCGGATGTTATAACCTGTACGTTCTTTATTTATAGCAAGCCCTATTTTGCTCTGATTGATGTGGGTTCAACCCATTCTTATGTTGAATGTAGTGTAGTGGAAACACTAGGCCTAGACTCTAAACTTTCTGATAGGTAGATGACTGTAGTAAGCCCATTAGGCCAAACAGTAGTGGTGGATAAGATCTTTCGGAATGAACCCCTAGAGATTCAGGGAGTAAACTTCCGGGCTGACTTAATGGAACTACCCTTTGGGGAGTTTGAACTCATACTTGGAATGGATTGGCTAGTAGAGCACCGAGCCGTGTTGGATTGTGCGGCTAAACGAATGGAATTAAGGACCCCGGAGGATGAAGTAGTAGTAATGATCGGAGAAAGAAGAAACTACCTGTCTAACGTAGTTTCGGCGTTGAAGGCAGAGAAAATGGTTAGGAAAGGGTGCAAGGCGTTCCTAGCCTTCGTAAGTGCGTTGGGTGGAAAGGAAGAAGGTATCAATGGAGTTAGAACAGTAAGGGATTTTGAAGATGTGTTTCCGGAGGAATTACCAGGAATACCCCTAGACAGGGAGGTTGAATTTGGAATAGACTTGCTACCGGGAACAGCTCCTGTGTCAATCGCTCCATACCGAACGGCACCAAAGGAGTTGGTTGAGCTTAAGGCTCAAATTCAAGAATTGCTGGATCGTGGGTTCATTCGACCCAGTGTGTCTCCATGGGGAGCACCGGTTTTGTTCGTGAAGAAGAAGGATGGAACTATGCGTATGTGCATAGATTATCGTCAGTTGAACAAGCTGCCCATTAAGAACAAGTATCCTTTGCCAAGGATCGATGACTTGTTCGATCAGCTGAAGGGGGCCGCAGTATTTTCAAAGATAGACTTAAGGTCGGGATATCATCAATTGAAGGTAAAGGAGGCAGATATCCATAAGACAGCCTTTAGGACAAGGTACGGCCATTTCGAATTTGTAGTAATGCCGTTTGGATTGACGAACGCTCCAGCCGCGTTCATGGATATGATGAACCGGGTTTTTCAACCCTATTTGGATAAGTTCGTTGTCGTGTTTATCGATGACATCCTGGTGTATTCGAAGTCAGAGGAGGAGCATGATGAGCATCTCCGAGTTGTGCTGCAAGTGTTAAGGGAGAAGAAGCTCTATGCCAAATTCAGCAAGTGTGAATTTTGGCTTAAGGAAGTGGCATTCTTAGGGCACGTGGTATCCGCAGAGGGAATAAAAGTGGATCCTAGGAAGATCGAAGCGGTGTTGGATTGGAAACCACCTAGGTCCGTGGCTGAGATCCGAAGTTTCTTAGGTTTGGCAAGCTATTACAGAAGGTTCGTAGAAGGGTTCTCGTCAATAGCCGCGCCTTTGACAAAGTTGCTAAGGAAAGAAGTACCCTTTGAATGGACTGATAAGCAACAGGAGAGCTTTGAAAAGCTTAAGAAAGTGTTGATGGAAGCTCCAGTTTTAATTCAACCAGAGGCAGGGAAGGATTTTGTTGTATACTGTGACGCTTCTCACACGGGATTAGGCTGTGTGCTTATGCAAGAAGGAAAAGTAGTCGCTTATGCGTCTCGACAGTTAAGGCCGCATGAGGTTAACTACCCTACTCATGACTTGGAGTTGGCAGCAGTGGTTTTCGCTCTTAAGGTTTGGAGGCACTACCTTTATGGAGAAAGGTCAATAATCTACACAGACCACAAGAGCCTTAAGTATCTGTTGACTCAGAAGGAGTTGAACTTAAGGCAGCGAAGGTGGGTAGAGTTATTGAAGGATTATGATTGCTCGATAGAGTACCACCTGGGCAAGGCGAATGTGGTAGCTGATGCCCTAAGTCGGAAGGTTGTGTCGGATCTAAGGGCTATGTTCGCTCACTTGAGTTTGTATGATGATGGGAGCCTGTTGGCAGAGTTGCAAGTCAAGCCCACATGGCTCAATGAGATGAAAGAGGGACAGTTGGCTAATAAGGACCTAAGTGCTAAGTTACAGCAAGTACAGGACGGTGAGTTAAAGGATTATGGCATTAATGATGATGGAGTATTGTGCTACAAAGGAAAGGTCTGTATGCCTAGGGATGAGGAGTTAAGACAAAGGATTCTTCGGGAGGCGCATAGTAGCCCTTATGCTATGCATCCCGGAGGTACTAAGTTGTACAGAGATCTAAGGGAACAATTTTGGTGGTCTGATCTTAAACGGGAAGCTACTAAATTCGTAGGAAAATGTCTGACGTGTCAGCAAGTTAAGGCTGAACACCAAGTTCCATCAGGATTGCTTCAACCAATCGAGATTCCACAATGGAAGTGGGAAAGAATTACCATGGACTTCGTTAGTGGGCTTCCCCTTACGCCTACTAAGAAGGACTCGGTATGGGTAATAGTGGACCGTTTGACCAAGTCTGCGCACTTCATTTTGGTAAGAGTTGACTATTCACTTCAGAAGTTAGCCAAATTATACGTGGCGGAGATTGTAAGGTTACACAGAGTGCCAGTGTCAATTATTTCGGATAGAGACCCAAGGTTCACGTCTCGGTTTTGGAGGGCACTTCATCAAGCTTTAGGCACTAAGTTGGACTTCACTACGGCTTTTCATCCACAATCAGACGGCCAGTCTGAACGGGTTATACAAGTGTTGGAGGATATGTTGAGAGGCTGTGTGATGGATTTCCGAGGAAGTTGGGAAGATTACTTGCCTTTAGCTGAGTTCGCCTACAACAACAGCTATCAGGCTAGCGTTCGGATGGCACCATATGAAGCGTTGTATGGTCGGAAGTGTAGAACTCCTACTTGTTGGACTGAGTTAGGAGAACATCGAGTTTTGGGTCCAGAATTAGTGGCAGAAACTGAAGAAAAGGTTGAAATAATCAGGGCACGGTTAAAGGAAGCCTCTGATAGGCAGAAGTCGTACGCCGACCATAAGCGAAAGGAAATAGTTTGAAGTGGGAGACCAAGTGTTCCTTAAGGTTTCGCCTTGGAAGAAGGTGATGAGGTTTGGTCGCAAAGGGAAGTTAAGCCCAAGGTTTATAGGGCCCTATCGAGTGTTAAAACGAGTTGGACCAGTGGCATACCAATTAGAGTTGCCACCAGAGTTACAGCAGATGCATGACGTATTTCATGTATCCATGCTACGTCGTTACCGATCGGATCCATCTCATGTCGTACCAGTTGAAGAAGTGGAGTTAAGGCCAGACTTATCCTACGAGGAAGAGCAAATTCAGATATTGGAACGTGATGTGAAAGTGCTACGGAGGAAGTCAGTTCCTCTCGTCAAAGTGTTATGGCGCAATCATGGATCGGAGGAAGCTTCGTGGGAACCAGAAGAGGCAATGCGACAGCAATACCCTCAATTATTTAGCTAGGAAATTTCGAGGACAAAATTATTTTTAAGGGGGGTAGAACTGTAACATCCTAAAAAGGGCCTATGCATTTTCGGTTTAATTGTAAGAAATGATATGTTTTATTTGTTATGAACGTGTTTTGAACATTTTTGGAAACCAGAAAATGTATGGAAATGATTTAGAAATGAACATTTTTGGAAACCTGAAAATGTATGGAAATGATTTGGAAATGATTCGAAAGAGGAAATTGAACATTTCTGGAAACTTGGAAATGTAAGAAATGTCAAGTTTAAAGAGCCGAACGAAAATTTTTGGAAACTTAGAAATGACACAGAAATGTCGAGTTTTAAAGTTTAAAAGAGGAAATTAAGGCAAGGTGGCCTTAAGAGAAAAATTATGTGAAATTTGACACACAAACAGGCTTGGAAAAGTGGCCTGAAGATGCCACTTAGGGCCTCTGGAAATGGCACCACATGCAATGGTGTTGGGCCTGAGTTCGAGTCACATGGGAAGCAAATAAAAGAAATTTTATTTTGCTTCCAGAAGAAGTGAGGTGGACGGCACAAGCTTTTTAAAAAAAGGAAGAGTTTTATTCTCTTTAAATTTCGGCTAAATAGGGATAAATGATGATTTATCTTAAGTATTTTCAAGAGAGAAATAAGGGATTTATTTATCATTATTCCCATGAGATAAATGTTGGATTAAACTCTTTTATTTTATGATAATTAAAGGATAAAGTTATCAAATAGAAGAGTGGTGGCCAAGTAAGGGACTCCTTAGATGATAATTTCGGCTATAAAAGGAAGGAAGGAGGGCTACTCATCAATTTTTCTCCTCTTCTCTCTCTGCCGAAATTCTTAATGTTCTCTTCTCTTCTCTTTTTATTTTGTCAAGCCGAAATCTACTTCTTCTTCATCCACCATTTCCGATTCTTTAAGCTTCAAGGATTTTCGACAGCATTAAGGAAGCAAGGATCCAATTCGGGATTTAAGATTTGGAAGGTAAGCATCTATGTACATTCGGCTTAGAATTATTTACTATGTTTAAGGATGAAATCGGATCTAACATGTGGTTTAGGTATTTCGACAATTCCATAGCCAAGGAATACTTTCGGGATTTGGAAAATCGTAAGGTAAGTACATTGTACAATCGGCCTAGGCCCTCTCTTAGTACTTAGATCTTTTTGTCTAATCAAAAACTAACCGATTCAAAGGACCTAGTGTCTAGCCGATTTCAAAAGAGGAAGGATACAAGTTTTCGGGACTTGATTAATCATCAAAACGGCAACGTGGTAAGTTCTAAGAATACAAATCCTACTAGGATTTGGTTTTATAGCCAAATAGGCTCTATGCTAAATAATAAGTGATTAATCAAATGTAGGGATTAAGGATCTAAGCAATAGATCGGTCTTTCGGGATTTCAAGGAATTCGTTAAGCAAACCAGGCGTGTACCCCACACTAACTTTTAATATGTTATATGGAAAATATTTAATATATGAATGTATAAGAATGTGAATGTGGCTAAAATACCCTAATGTGGTACAAAGTACTCAGGTATGTTTCCTACTCCTGCTAGGATTACGAAATATGTTATATTTTAACATGTGAAAAGTGACATGAATGTGAATTTAAGTATGATATGCATGATATGAAATATATGGGGCATTTGGGTTATATGAAAAAGGGGAAGTGAATGTGATGACTTCGGTCTCACTATCTGAATGTGGTGACTTCGATCACATTATCTGAATGTGGTAACTTCGGTTACATTATCTGAATGTGGTGTCTCATGACACAATTATTTAATCTGGTGGCTATGCCACGAATTTTATATGGGCGATGAGCACGTCGACTGCAGCGACTGCCTTCGATCGAGTGTAGCGGAAGGAGGGTCGACTTAGTAGTCCCCACGGTGTGCAGGTTGGTACGGGGATGTGTAGCGGATGGCATCTAGGTTTGGGTATGGGTTGCATCATTATTTTATCTGTATATGAATGTGCATGTGATACGTTATGGTATGCCTGATCTATTAAATTTTAGTGTTGTGTACACATTGAGTCTGTTGACTCACCCCGTTGTGGGAACATTTTTCAGGTGATGAACAGTGATGGACCGGGACGGCAGAACTTGTGGTGGCCATGCTCAGCTTGAAGTTTTATTCAATATGGACATTTTATTTTATTTAAGTACTTAAAAGATAGGGTGAGCCAAACCGACTCAGTGTATAATTATGCACATGTCTCCACAAATGGGCTTTGCCCGCATCCACATAGTCCACAAACATAATCATGCAAAATGAATCCCAACCCAACCTAGTGTCCATCTGCTACACACCCCCGTACCTGCTGCACGCACCAGGGGATTGCTAAATCACCCTCCAACCGCTACACACCTCCTTGGCAGACCTGCTGCCCAAGGTCGTGGCATAGCCACCGATCACCTAAGTGACCCCACATATATGTATCCACAAGGTGACTCAAGGTCATCCTCAATCCACGGTGATGCACACAACTATCATCCGTCCACGATGTGGCACATAGCCAACACCCCACCTTGATGAAGCACATAGCCAACATCAAGCGACGATGTAGCTCAAGGCTAACATCATCCACGTACATAAATGTACACCCTGTCCTTCAATAATCATATCCCAAGCCCCATGTTTATATATGTATCATGACAAATAGAAGTATCATTTCAATGAGCATACATCACAGGCTTACCACCATTTCACACATACACCATAGGTAAATTAATATCATGAAACACTGACCTGGTTAACCGATTACCCACCATGGGTAGCCACCATCTTAGTCATTATTTTCGGCTATCACATCATATACGCATATATATAACCACACATACAATTATAGGGGATCAGTGCGATAATTACACACCTGATAACTCAAAGAATCACACTCTCAAAATCGATACTATCTCTAACCGAAACTACAGCTATCTGCCTATGCTCTTGTTTTGACGTCGGCCCACACCCGGTGGCCAATCTCGTACCGCAGAGGCTGATCGCTTCTTAAACTTGGGGTAAGGACTACCCCTTTCTCTCCTTGACTGGTACCCGCATCCATTGAATCAACACTTAATCAGAAAACCCGGTTAACTAACTTACGAGATCTTAATTAAATAAAAACCCCAACTTAAACACCCTTATCGAAATGGATCAAAATCCCGAGACTCCTTTTATACCACTGTCGATTTGCCCCTAAAAGACCATAGTCAGATTCGGCCAACCTTAATAAGTAATATGGCCTTTGGCCGAATATTGAGACTCCCTTACCTTGCTTACTCAAATCCCGAAGGAACTCTACTCCTTTAACGTTAGTCCACAAAAATCCAGATATCACCTTTCATGGATTCGGTCATAACAAGAAAATGGAGTTAGTCCCTTAACTTCCGACAATCAAAAGAGATAGAAGAAAAAAACGATTAGAAGAGAACTCTTACCCACTATTGAGAATCGATTGGAGCATATTTCAGTCAATGATACTTTCGGCTTTGAAGAAAACAAGAGAAGAAAAGAAATTCGGGGAGGTTCAATAGAGGTTCGGCTATTGAGAATTATGGAGAGAAAAGAAAAGAAGAGTTGGGGTTGAAGAAGTTTCGGCAATGGAAAATAGTGAAGAAAAGATGAGAGAAACAACCTTGATAGTCTCCCTATATTCGGCTAGTTGACAAAAAGAAAGAAGACAAGTTGAACACCTAGGGGTATTCGGCACAAAAGAGAGAATGAGATGAGAGAATCAGTTTCGGCAAAAAGGAACTAAGGAAGAAAAAGAAATGCCAAAAAGATGATCACTCCCCCTTTACACTACACAATTTCGGCACACACATACCCCACTTCAACCAAAACCGAAAATACCACCCTCAATGCCCCACATTCGGCCAACTCTTCAACCTCACTCCCTATCCCTTGTTTTTCTCCTATTTTCTCTCAACACCACCCTTTCAAATGAGTTCAAATTAAGTCCAATCTCATCCCTTCTCCTTGCCACTCATTTAAAATAATTTGACTCAGTCAAATCCCCCTTTTTAGTGCCACAGCTGAATCCAACACTCCCCTCCTCCTGACGCAAAAACAAATGCCAAAATGCTGCCTCTGCAGCTCGAACCTTGGCCCCTTCTACCTCTTGAGGCGTCACTCCCCTAAGCTCTAAGTGGCGCCTCCCTTGCCACTTTACTAGCTCAGTACTTGTGTCTTAACCTCTACATTAATTCCCTTAAGGCCTAGCTTCCTTAGCTCTCCCCCAAATAGGTTCAACCCAAATATTACACTAAGGCTCCTACCAACTCCCCAGAGTTCCCAAAGCCCCTAAACACATCCAACAACACACAAAGCACACTATCACATGAATTATGAATTAAAACGCATAACCCCTAAATCCCGGATGTTACAGCTAACCTCACTTACCACGAATGCGGTTTCCTTCCGTGCACCAAGTCCTCGTCTCTATCCTTTGGCTACGGAAATCAAGACACTAACATACATTGATGAGCAAAATAGCGTTAGTACCCATCCAACATTCGGCCCCCCATAGAAAAAAGAGAGACTGTAATTCCTACTCAAACAATCACAAAGAACATCTTCATAAGAACGTAGCCAGAAAGTGTTTCAGTTTCTTTACCCTTACCAAAGTATTACAAAATCGGCAGTTGTCCAACAAGGGGTTTCGACCCTCACAAAAGAGAACAAACGTGATTCGAGATGGAGAAGAGTAAATAGATTCGGCCTAGACAATAAAGAGTTAAGACTGAGTGTTTCAGCTTTAGAAGAGAAAAGAGAGAAAAGCAAAGAAAATAAAGGGAAAAGAAAACGTTACCTTGCAACCAGAGAAGAACCGAATAGGAAAGGAAGATTCGGCAGCAAAGGATAACAAATAATGATGGAATGAAGAGAAAAAGATGGAAGAAAGAGGCTTAACGGTTCACTGAACGACCACAACAAAAGGATGTAGGAAAGTAGAGGGAATAAGGTTGAATTCGGCAAAGGTCTAAAGAGGAAAGAATCAAACGCACAATCCCGAATGGTAGAAAAAGAATACCTAAAACGATACTTCAAAAAAAAAAACCCGAAAGGAACACTCAAAACAAAGAAAAGTTTTAGTCTCACACCTACACAAAATGACTGAAAATGCTATCCCAGACTCCCCTTCAGCCGAAATTCCCCTTAGCTAGATCCCCACTTTCGGCCAACACCTCCTACACACATCACTTCCACGATTTTCTCCCCTTTTTCCTCCTACAATTCCTCCCCTTCACTCGTTTGAAAAGTTTGACCAATTCTCCAACTCCCCTAGCAGAGTTTGATCCAAACTCTGCTTCCTCCTCTCCCAAAGCATAAAATAAATGCCTTAATTTGCTTACCAAGGGAATCGAACTCCACTCCGCCATGTCCCCTAGTGATGCCACCACCAACTTGCCACTAGCTCAATTGTGTTAGTAAAACACACTCTAATTTACATAAGTCTGCTTCCCACAGCCCTCTCCACTAAATGGCCAAAAACCAAAATTTTTCCAGAGCTTGGACTCGAACCCGGACCTCCCTAGAACCCCCAAACACCCTTAAATAACCCGCTGAGCAAGCACAACATGCAATTATGCAGAAAATTACAAACCCTTAATTTTTGGGATGTTACAATTCTACCCCCTTTAAAGAAATTTCGGCCCTAAAATTTACCTGATCAAAAGAGATGAGGGTATTGATGTAACATCGTCTTCTCGGGCTCCCATCTGACATCGTCTAAACTGTGATTACGCTACAGTACCTTGACTAATGGAACAGATTTTCTTCTTAGCCCCTTAACGGTCCAAAATTTGCACCCGTTCTTCTTCAAATGTCAGATCAGATCTTACCTCGATCTCCTCTACCGGCACTATATGAGAAGGATCTGAACGGTAGTGTCTCAGCATAGAACCGTGGAATACGTTATGTATTCAGTTTAATTCAGGAGGCAGTTCAAGCTGATAGGCGACCGATCCAACACGTTTTAATACCCAGTAAGGTCCAATAAATCTGGGGCTTAACTTGCCCTTCTGTCCAATTCTCAGAATCTTTTTCCACGGAGAGACCTTCAAGAAAACATAATCCCCCACAGAGAACTCTACCTCTTTACGCTTTTGGTCAGCATACGACTTCTTCCTATCAGATGCTTCTTTTAATCTACCTCGGATCAACTTCACTTTCTCCTCAGTTTTCGAATTTAGCTCTGGACCCAACAATCGTCACTCACCCAATTCTATCCAACACGTAGGGGTACGACACCTACGACCATATAATGCCTCGTATGGTGCCATTTGAATACTAGATTGGTAGCTGTTATTGTAAGTAAATTCCGCTAAGGGTAGATAGTCTTCCCAACTGCCTTTAAAATCAATCACACAGCCTCTTAACATGTCTACAAAAATCTGAATTACCCTCTCTGACTGGCCATCAGTTTGCGGATGAAAAGCTGCGCTGAAATCCAACCTTGTACCTAGAGCCTCATGCAACACTCCCCAAAATCGAGATGTGAATCTAGGATCCCTGTCCGAGATGATAGACACTGGTACCCCATGCAACCTTATAATCTCCGCCATATATAACTTGGCTAACTTCTGTAACGAGTAATCCGTGCGAACCAGTATGAAGTGAGGAGATTTAGTTAGTCGATCAATGATAACCCATACCGAATCTTTCTTAGTAGGCGTCAAGGGTAGCCCACTAACAAAGTCCATGGTTACCCTCTCCCACTTCCAGAGTGGAATCTTAATGGGTTGCATCAGTCCTGAAGGCAGTTGATGCTCAACCTTCACTTCTGGCATGTCAGACACTTACTTACAAAATCAGTCACCTCACGCTTAAGTCCTAGCCACCAATACAGTTCACGTAGATCTCGGTATAACTTGTTTCCACCAGGATGCATAGTGTATGGGCTACTATGCGCCTCCCGTAGAATCGACTGTCTTAACTTAGAGTCCCACGGTACACAAACTCTTCAATGGAAACATAATACTCCTTCACTATTTAGCCCAAAATCCACAGTCTCTCTGCTTTTCACCCGCTGAAAATGAGAACCCAATGACTCATCCAATAACTGCTTCTCTTTAATCTGATCAACCCAAGTCGGTTTCACCTGAAGTTCTGCCAACAAACTACCATTCTCAAATAGGCTGAGACGAGCAAACATTGCTCTTAGATCAGATACCACCTTATGACTCAGTGCATCTGCCACCACGTTAACTTTTCCCGGATGGTACTCAATCGAGCAATCATAATCCTTCAGCAGCTCTATCCATCTTCGTTGCCTAAGATTCAACTCCTTTTGGGTAAGGAGATACTTAAGACTTTTATGGTCAGTGTAGATGATCGACTTTTCCCCATACAAATAATGTCTCCATATCTTTAGTGCGAACACCACTGCAGCTAATTCCAAGTCATGGGTGGGGCAGTTCACCTCGTGTGGCCTAAGCTGATGAGATGCATACGCCACCACTTTCCCTTCCTGCATCAGCACACAACCCAAACCCGTGTGCGACGCATCACAATAGACAACGAATTCTTTTCCAGCCTCTGGCTGTATTAATACCGAAGCTTCAGTCAAAATCTTTTTCAACTTCTCAAAACTCTCCTGCTTTTTGTTTGTCCAAACAAACGGTACCCCCTTACGCAGTAACTTAGTTAGGGGTGCAGCAATCAATGAAAACCCCTCAACGAACCGTCTGTAGTACCCGGCCAGACCCAGAAAACTTTGAATCTCTGATACTGACTTCGGTGGTTTCCAATCCAGTACATCCTCAACTTTTCGAGGATCAACCCTAATCCCCTTGGCAGACACGACATGCCCCAAAAATGTCACCTCTCGCAGCCAAAACTCGCACTTGCTAAATTTGGCATAGAGTTGTTTTTCCCTCAATATCTGCAGAACAACTCGGAGATGTGAATCATGCTCCTCCTCAGTTCTTGAATACACCAGGATATCATCTATGAACACCACCATGAACTGGTCTAGGTAGGGTTGGAAGACCCGATTCATCATATCCATGAAAGCAGCTGGTGCATTTGTTAACCCAAACGGCATGACCAGAAACTCGTAGTGTCTATAACGAGTCCTGAATGCTATTTTGAACACATCTGCCTCCTTAACCCTAACCCTTAACTGATGGTACCCCGACCTTAGATATATTTTAGAGAAAACCGAAGCTCCTCGCAACTGATCAAATAGATCATCTATCCTTGGTAGCGGATACTTGCTCTTAATCATTTGCTTGTTTAACTGACGGTAGTCAATACACATGCGCATTGACCCATCCTTCTTCTTCACAAACAATACCGGTACTCCCCATAGAGACACACTCGGTCTGATAAATCCTTGATCCAAAAGCTCTTGGATCTGAGCCTTTAATTTCACCAGCTCCTTCGGTTCCATTCTATAAGGGGCGATGGACACTAGAGCCGTACCCGGTAAAAGCTCAATGCCGAATTCGACCTCGCGATTTGGAGGCAACCCCGGAAGCTCTTCAGGAAATACATTCGGAAACTCTTTTATAGTCCTGACATTCTCAACAGACGGTTCCTTAACAATAGATGTGCTGACATAAGTAAGGAACGCCTCGCACCTTTTGCGAACCAGCTTCTTAGCCCTTAACGCTGAGATTACATTGGACAAATAGTTCCTCCGCTCCCCTATCACGACCACCTCCTCATTATTTGAAGCCTATAATACCATATGCCTAGCACCGCAATCCAAATTTGCATAGTGTTTCGCTAACCAATCCATGCCCAGAATGAGATCAAACTCACCAAACGGTAGTTCCATCAAATCCGCCGGAAAAACAACCCCTTGAACCTCAAGAGGCACATCTCTAACAGCTTATTTACTACAACAGACTGTCCTAAAGGACTAATCACCGACATTTTATCAGCAAGTTCGAATGGTATACCCAAAGTTCCAGACACAGTACATGCAACATACGAGTGCGTCGACCCAATATCAATTAAAGCAATACATGGTACATCATGAATGAAAAATGTACCAGTTATGACGTTAGGTGCATCGCCATCCTTCCGATGCCATAAACCAATCCCGGCTGTCTCGCCTCTGTATTACCAGCACCTCTGCCCGGTGCTTCACGACCACGTCCTAACCCATTTCCCCTTTTGGGTGGACCACAACCTCTTGATGCCTGCTGACCACCTCTCCCTGGCTGCACATAGCCCTGACCTACTGCTTGCGTCCGAACAGGCTCTTGAGGACAGTTTCTGTATTGATGATCTTTGGACCCACATCTGAAACACCCACCAGTTTTTCTCCAACACTCTCCTGAATGTGGTCTCCTGCACTCAACGCATGGTTGCGGTCGACCAACAACAACTGGAATCCCAACTCGGACTGGCCCATCAAACCTAGGCCTCTTATGAAATCCCCTTGAAGAACCTGAAGGCCCAAAATCTCTCTTATTCTTGCCCCTTTCCTTCTCACGATTTTGACGCTTAGAGCGTTTCACATCCTCAGCAATCTTAGCCATCTCTACCAGGGCAGCGAAGTCTCTTTCCCTCTGCGGGGCTATCAGTACCCGCAACTCATCCCGAAGACCATCCTCAAACCGCACACAATGCTCGTATTTAGTCGCAACTATGCCCTGAGCGTATCGGCTCAAGCGCAGGAACTCGGCCTCATATTTTGCAACAGACTTATTCCCCTGAACCAGATTCAAAAATTTCTTTCTCCGGGCATCTACTTAACTTGCCCCAACATACTTTCCTTGGAAGGCCTCTGTAAAGAAATCCCAAGTTACACGGTCAGCTTGCGTACCTTCCCTTACTGTAAGCCACCTTTGGTATGCCTCATCTCGCAGTAGGGATACTGCTTCTTTTAGCTTTTGCTCCACTGTGCAGTCTAGGTCATCCATGATTTGCTCTACTGCCTCTAAACAATACTCTGCTACAATCGGGGCTATACCAGAGATGCCTCAAAAGATTTTCGCCCCATTTGACCGGAGCCACTCAGAAATTGACCCTCGGCCCAGCAACCCAGTACTCGCTCCAGCCACTCTTTCCAAAACTCGTAGTATTGCTTGAGATAAAGCATCATCCCTTCCGGCTCGGTCATGAGACCCCATTTCAGTCACTAGTGATACCGGTGCCTCCCTTTTATGCATATGTCCTGATGCTGAGGACCCAGCCCTAGCACCTCGGCCCCTACCACAGCCACGTGTACCCCTTCCGCAACCTCTCGCTCTCATATAGGTGTAACATATTAATTTGCTTAAGAGTTTTATGGATCAGCTTATCCTTCATGTAATTATTACCAAATGTTTTATGAAAGAAAATAGTAATAAGAGTGGATTCCGCAGATCGATTTTACTAAAGTTTCAGTCTCTATAGTCGCAGTTTCCCTAATAAAAGTTCGGTATACTACTATCCTTAGTAGTTTTTCAGTACAGTTGCTATAACATATAACAAAGTATAAGATCAGGACACTTACGGATTTGGTGCCGGAGACTCGGTGTGCCATACTTCTAATAACACTATCACTTTTTCTAAACCAAAGTTTAAAAAGATTTGAAAAAGAATTTTAAACCTATTCCACAGCCGAGTTTTGCAACCTAGATTTGATACCATAAAATGTAACACCCCAAACCCGACCTTGACGTTATGGTCGGATCTAGCATGTCTCATCAAAAGGTTGTTTAAAAGCTATGCGTTCGTTAAAAAAATTTGTATCCTTTTTGAAACTCCGAATTTCATTGTTTGTAAAAACAAGATTTGCTTAGAGTGTATTCTTGTAAAGATGTTATTATTTTCGAAAACTTATTGTTGCAGAGGTCTGACTTAAAGAATTGCGGAACATGATATTTTGAAAACAATTGTTATTGTTTTAAAAAACTAGTATTTAATCGTTTAACAACTCATAACTAGCAGAATTACCAAATGAAAGTTTAAAAAGAAAAGTCCAATGGCCTTATTACATAAAGTATTAACCCAAAAATAATATAAAATAAGTTAAATCCAAATTTACTAAGTATCGTTAAGCAGCAAATCCGACGTATGGCCACCTCTGAATCCTCCACAGCTCCAAATCCTCTAAAGCTGGGGATTACATGCACGGTTAAAAGAAAGGGGTGAGTTAGAAGAACTCAGTTTGTAATCCCATATAACGGTCACTATCTGGGCCTGAGCCCATACGGCATCGGTCTGGGCCTAAGCCCTATTCAGTAATAAGCTGGGCCTAAACCCCAAAATTATCTCAATGTATATGGATATGAGCTCACCCCAATCCTACCAGCCGACTAACTCTCCACCCGTACCAACCAATCACACCATGTGGGGACCATGTCAACCCACCCAACCAATCCTCACCAATATTGAAGTCAAGCTGCTAAGCACGGTATATGTGGCCGAGCCACTAAAACGGTACTTCCTCCAATCATCAAACCCAACCCATGCAACATGATATGAATGCAGTGTATTACAAGTGTAAACAGTATAAGTAAAATCACATACACAATATTTAACTAGCATCAAGGACATAACGGTCATTTTCTCACCTAAGGGTATAACGGTAATTGTCACCCTTTTGGAGTATTTCGATAATTTACCCGTCGAGGGTATTTCAATAATTTACACACTAATGGTATTTCAGTAATTTTACCCAATAAGGGTATTTCGACTTTTCGGTACTCCGGCTTTTAGCCGATTCACAGAACAACATTCATAGAATAAGCGGTAGTGTGAGATTACACACCTGATTACGAGTTGTGTTATCCAACGCTTCCAAAACACCTATAGTGATAGTTGACAAAAAGTTAGTCTCTACCTTGATAATCTTAGCTTGAAACACTAACTAGGCTAACCTCACTTACCACGAATGCGGTTTCCTTCTGTGCACCAAGTCCTCGTCTTTATCCCTTGGCTACGGAAATCAAGACCCTAACATACATTGATGAGCAAAATTGCGTTAGTACCCATCCAACATTCGGCCCCCCGCAGAGAAAAAGAGAGACTGTAATTCCTACTCAAACAACCACAAAGAACATCTTCATAAGAACGCAGCCAGAAAGCATTCCAGTTTCTTTACCCTTACCAAAGTACCACAAAATCGGTAGTTGTCCAACAAGGGGTTTCGGCCCTCACAAAAGAGAACAAATGTGATTCGAGATGGAGAAGAGTAAATAGATTCAACCTAGACAATAAAGAGTTAAAACTGAGTGTTTCGGTTTTAGTAAAGAAAAGAGAGAAAAGCAAAGAAAATAAAGGGAAAAGAAAATGTTACTTTGCAACCAGGGAAGAATCAAATAGGAATGAAAGATTCAGCAGCAAAGGATAGCAAATAACGCATAATCTCGAATTGTAGAAAAAGAATACCTAAAACGGCACTTCAAAAAAAAAAAATACCCGAAAGGAACACTCAAAACAAAGAAATGTTTTAGTCTCACACCTACACAAAATGACTGAAAATGCTATCCCATACTCCCCTTCAGCCGAAATTCCCCTTAGGTAGATCCCCATTTTCGGCCAACACCTCCCACACCCATCACTTCCACGATTTTCTCCCCTTTTTCCTCCTACAATTCCTCCCCTTCACCCGTTTGAAAAGTTTGACCAATTCTCCAACTCCCCGAGCAGAGTTTGATCCCAACTTTGCTTCCTCATCTCCCAAAGCATAAAATAAATGCCTTAATTTGCTTGCCAAGGGAATCGAACTCCACTCCGCCATGTCCCCTAGTGATGCCACCACCAACTTGCCACTAGCTCCATTGTGTTAGTAAAACACACTCTAATTTACATAAGTCCTGCTTCCCACAGCCCTCTCCACTAAATGGCCAAAAACCAAAATTTTTACAGAGCTTGGACTCAAACCTGGACCTCCCTAGAACCCCCAAACACCCTCAAATAACCCGCTGAGCAAGCACAACATGCAATTATGCAGAAAGTTACAAACCCCTAATTTTTGGGATGTTACAAAGGTCAAACCTACAAGCATTATACCAACTCAATCATGCACAATTGACAACCAAAAATATGCCAAATAATCAACAAGTCTTCACATTCAATCTAATTTCTAATCATGCCAACTTGTCCAACTTAAAGGCATATACATTCAAGCATGATTCATCTACATTTACCTTTCATATAATTATTCTTTTGTTCAAACATACATACTCATAATGCATTCATTTGCATACCATAGCCTTGACCATTTGAATTGATATCAAACAATACCAAAACATGTACAATGTATCATATTCACTTATGCATATTATCAATAATTATCTAGCCACATCTCTTGGCTATTTATACACATTTCAAACATAACCCAAAATCACTAGCCTATACATGCCATATTTAGCCATATATACATTCAAAAGTACCAAAATGAGTTTGAGTAATGTGATGACGATCCTCGACGGTCCCTGAGCCTTCAGTAGCTTTGACGATCTATAAAATAGAGCAAACACACACAGAGTAAGCTTTCAAAAGCTTAGTAAGCCATATACAAATAAACTTAGCATAAACCATTCATAAACGTGGCTATGTGAATTCAATAACATTTCTTCAATTCAAGCACATATATAACTCTTTCGCTCACTTGATTTGCCATTGCTTACCAATTCATCACATCTCAAATACCTCATGTGCTCATACCTCAAATATACACATATATCTCAAAGGTTCATTTGCATTAATGCACATGCATGCTCACCTTTTTATGCTTATACAAAGCATATATATACATCAACAGACCTGAAACGGATGTACAGTTCACATATTCGTTCACTTCTCGGACTTGCCTATTGAACCGTTCAGAATCTAATAGGATACTTAAAGTGCTCGGAATAGTCGTACAATGCCAACGTCCCAATAGGGGCTGTGGTGTTTAAATTGTTTTTGCATGTGTATGGATTGATTGTGGTATCAATTGTGATGTTCTAGGGTCTAGGTATAAGCCAAGGGTAGGCCCGAGCTGTAGGAAAATTTTTGTTTTTAAGTTTTAGTTAAAGGGAGCTGAAGGAGCTGGGGGTTAAGTGTAACTCGTGGGGAATTCAAGCACAAGAAATGGGCTTGGTAAAGTGGCAAGGAGGCGCCACTTAGGGCCTTGAGATTGACACCACATGCAGGGAAGGGAGAGCTCAGGTTCGAGCAGCAGAAATCCCATTTTCTGCTTTGCATTTTGACGCCAAGGGGGGAGGAGTTGTGCTCAGCACAAACTCTGTCAGATAAACTTGGAATAAGTCAAATTAATTTGAATTGGTGGCAAGGAGAGAATTTAGGAACTTGACTAATTCAAACTTATTCGAATTTGTGGTCAGGAGGATTTTGAGGTGTCTGCCGAATTTTGAACTCTTGTTGCCAGAGGAGTAATCGATTTGGGAAGCTGAGTAAGGGGGTGCCGAATTTCCTTAGGTGCTGAGATGTGCATTTTTGTCTAGGCTAGGTCCTTGTGCACCTTGTGAATCAAAAGCCGAAAACCCCTTTGAGCCTTGCCAATTTCTCCCTAGTGCACCCTATCGAAGTAAAAGCCGAAATACCTTTTTGTTTTTGGCACTTGCCGAATCTTCTTTGAAGTACCTAGCCAAATGTCCCTCTAAGTTTCTTTAATTTTATTTTATTTCATTTCTCTTCTCTCAGTGCTTGGCCGAATCTTCTACTCTCCCATCTCTCTCTTTTTCTTTCTCCCATCTTTGCTCAAAGTCGAAAGCCTTCCTCTTCCCCTTTCATCTTTTTCTTTTCTCAAACCCTTGTGCTGAAATCCTCTTCTTCTTCCTTTGCCGAATCCTCTCTCTCCCCTTTCACTTTTTTTTCCTTTCTCTTCTTCCACTCTAGCCGAATCTCCTTTCTTTCTTTCTTGTTTTGTTTTTGGCCAAATATCAATCAAGCCTTGATCTTCTTTGGTCTCTTCTTCAATCGGTTTTGAAAAGGGTAAGTGGACTTGGTCGAAACTCTATTCTCACTTCCTCTTTTTCTCTGTCGACATGTGTAGACAAAAGCCGAATTTCGGCATTTGTCTTGGGTTTTGATCAACCATGCGATTGGTTTCTTGTAGGATCTCCGGGATTTTGAAGCAATAGATCTAAGCCTCTATTCTCTATCAATCGAATTCGGTAAGTCAGTGGTAAGGGTTATGCCGATTCAATCTTTCCTTTATATGTTTGAAAAGTCGAAGGCTATGGAGGCTGAGTGTTAATGTTGCCGATTGTAGGGAAAGGTCCAAACTCACATACTTTGGGTGGTGGCTAGTATTCAAAGAGCATCGAGGTAAGGTTTGGGGTTCCATGCGTTAACCCTTCGGGATTTGTTGGTGTGGCCGAATGGCCTTGTTACTGATTTTGGGTTGGCCGGATGTAGGATCAAGGAGATATGGTGCAGTAGATCGGGTCTTCGGGATTTAGTGATTGCGTTAGTAATAGGTGTGTAACTTACACACTTTATACCTTGGTAAATATATTAATAACCTAAATGTGTTAAAAGACGAAAACCTTATAAGATCTTGATATGATACCTTGATGGGTATGAGCAAGGATTCGGGTAAGTTCGTTTCGATAAGATTTTGCTATATGTTGTTTTATACCATGATCTAAGATATATTTGCTGTATGTTTCATATTAAAGCATGATGGCATGATTTGCATAAATATTGTATTGTTATGGGTGATATGAGAGGAGGGGGAAGATTTGATATCCGTGTCTTTGGGACACCAGTGTTTTGGCACCACCAGTGGTTTGGTACCACAGTTGATTTCGTGACTTTGGGTCACCAGAGGTTTGGCACCTCATAGCGACTCGTCCCAGTGGCTTAGCACCACAGTGGGTTGGCCCCACATTTGATATAACGGGATTGTCGCAAGTGATTTGGTATCACAACGTGGGTTGGCCCCACAGATGGATTATTCGTGACTTTGGGTCACCAGTGGTTTGGCACCACATTATTATTGGATATCGTGACTTTGGGTCACCATTGGTTTGGCACCACCAGTGGTTTGGTACCACACGGGGTAGAAACGAAGTTATGGATGGCTAGGTTTGGGTGCATGATGTATTTGCTTGGTTATGACTTGTGTAAGCATGTTGTATTAACCGGGAGGGGGATTATGGACTGAGTCTTGGTGACTCACCTTCTCCCTTATCTTTTCAGGTGATTCGTAGATCACGGATGAGGAGTCGGGTGGACTCAAGGTGGCCATGCGTTAAATACATTCAGTTTTACATGGATTTTTGATTTGGGTATTTACTTCAAATTTTGTTCCTTTATTATTGTTATTTGGGTTTGTAATAAGGCCTTTAAATAATGTTTTTGAATTATCTTTTATGCTTTAAACTTGATTTCGAATATTACGAAGTAAATTATTTGTTTGATTTAATAACTTGAACACAACGTTTTCTACACTATAAAACGTAATGGTTTTCAAAACTTTATCATCGAGTAATACAATTCACTTGATAACAAGTCAACATAAATGATTTCCAAATCTAGTTTTCAAAGCTCGAATACAAACGGTTTTCCGAAATAACTAAGTAAGAATCACTTGGGTTTAAATAAGACATAAGCGTATTCCAAAATAATGATTGACAAGTGAGTTTTTTTAAAACGGATTTTCAGGATTTCAAGATCAAGTTAACGTTTCCAACTCCAGCTATACAATTTTTTTAATACAAAGCAATACAAGGGTTTCCATTAAAAATAAACCGGTAATTCGTTTTCTTCAAAAAGTTTTCACTCTGTAATACGTCAGATTCAGTCGTGGTGTGTTGACCGGGTTTGGGATATTACAATTGTGGTATCAGAGCCAAGTTCAAAGGCTCGGCTGTGGGCCAGAGGCCCAAAATGTTTTAAAGTAAGGTTTCAAAATGTTTTTGTTTGAAATTATATGGTTTGAAAGGCATGGCACCGAGTCTCCGGGACCAATCTGCCCAGGTAAGTACCCCTAACTATTGTGTATGATTTTGGATGTTATAAGCTTTGAATGACTAGTGATAGTGGACTACCCTAGAGACTGAAACTTATAAGACTCTATGGGCTCGCGGAAAACAAAACTCCTTATTAAGAACTGTTTATAAGACTGTGATTTAAAGATAGTGGAATAATGACTAATGCATAAAACTTTTAAATCAGATTAGTCGAGACTTTAGACATGAGCACTCGAGGTTGTGGCCGTAATACGCGTGGACGCGGTCGGGGTAGGATGGCTGTGTCTGAACCAGTGGGGTCTGGTCAGGGGTCAGAAAATGAGATACCACCACCACCACCAGCTGCAGGTGGTGAGTTTCAGGATCAGACGGGGGATGACGTAGTGTCACAGGCGATGTTGCGAGTTCTTGAGAGGGTAGCTGGAGTAGGTGGAGGCGCGGGAGGTCGGAAATCTGTACCTGAGCGACTCCGAGCCAATGGAGCCGAGGTATTTCGAGGTGTTTCTGGTGTGGCTCCCAGTACAGCTGAGTATTGGTTAGAGGCGACGGAGCGTATCATGGACGACTTGGATCTGACTGCTGAGGAAAAACTGAAAGGGATAGTGTCGCTTCTCCGGGATGAGTCATACCAGTGGTGGCTCACGGTTCGGGATAGTGCTACAGCAGATGATCTCACTTGGGACTATTTTAAGGCAGCGTATCAGAAGAAATATGTTGGGTCTAGCTATACTGATGCGCAGCGGAAGGCGTTTCTAAGATTGGTTCAGGGGAGTAAGTCTGTATCGGAGTATGAGGCAGAGTTCTTAAGGTTGAGCCGGTATGCTCAGGGTATTATGGCTACAGAACACGAGCGATGTGTCAGGTTCGAGGATGGACTGAGGGATGAGCTGAGATTGCTGATTGCTCCACAGTAGGAGCGAGAGTTTGCTGTGTTAGTAGAAAAGGCTAAGATAGCCGAAGGGATAAAGGAATCTGTGAGGCAGAACCATGACAGGAATAGACATAAGAGAGGTTTTGGATCTTCTGGGTCGGCCAGAATTCTCAAAAAAGGGCTAGGCCTAATGGGTCGAATTAGGCGGGGAGGCCTGTGGCTGCTAATCAGGGACCAGCACAATGTAATCGATGTGGGAAATCTCATTGGGGAGGATGTTGGACTGATGGAAAAGGATGCTTTGAGTGTGGCTCGCTGGATCATCGTGTGAGGGACTGTCCACTTAAGCTAACCAGGATTCAGTCTGAGGGTCAGGGCCATGCTCAGTTCAGGAATGAGGGATCGCAACCGTAGAGGGGTCGTGGTTCTGGTAGAGGAGGTAATGGTTCTGGTCGGGGCCGCGGAGCACCGGGCAGAGGTGCAGGCAACACTGAGGTAAGACAGCCTGGTTTGGTATATGCAGCGAGGCGTCGAGAGGAGGACGACGCACCGGACGTCATAACCGGTACGTTCTTAATCTTTGGTTTACCATATACTGCTTTGATTGATGTGGGTTCGACGCATTCGTATGTTGCTAGTAGCATAGTAGAGACCATGAACCTAGACTTTGAGACTACTTCTAAGGAGATGACAGTAATTAGCCCTCTAGGTCACTTTGTAAAAGTAAATAAACTGTATAGGGATGTACCCCTAGAACTCCAAGGGGTAGTGTTTGTAGCTGATCTGATGGAACTGCCGTTTGGGGAGTTCGATCTAATTCTTGGGATAGACTGGCTGGTGAAGTACCAGGCAAGTTTAGATTGCGCGGCTAAGCGCATGGTTTTGAAAACGGCTGAGGGTGAAGAAGTGGTGATGATAGGTAATAGAAGAGATTATCTATCCAACGTGGTATCTGCGTTGAAAGCTGAGAAGATGGTCAGGAAGGGCTGTGAAGCGTTTATGGTTCATGTGTGTGCTTTGGAGGCTAAGGAGTTTGCTGTAGAGAATGTCCGAACAGTAAAGGAATTTGCTGACGTATTTCTAGAGGAACTTTCGGGACTGCCTCCGGATCGTGAGGTTGAATTCGGCATAGATCTATTACCCAGAACTGCGCCATTATCTATTGCTCCATATAGGATGGCGCCGAAGGAATTAGTGGAATTAAAGGCTCAGATTTAGGAGTTGTTGGACCGAGGCTTTATCCGGCCAAGTGTTTCGCCTTGGGGAGCGCCAGTACTCTTTGTCAAGAAGAAAGATGGTACAATGCGGATGTGTATAGACTACCGCCAGTTGAATAAGCTAACGATCAAGAACAAGTATCCGTTGCCCAGGATAGATGACTTGTTTGATCAGCTTAAGGGTGCATCGATTTTCTCAAAGATCGATTTAAGGTCTGGGTATCATCAGCTAAAGGTGAAAGAGGCTGATATCCACAAGATGGCATTTCACACTCGGTATGGGCACTACGAGTTTCTGGTAATGCCGTTTGGGTTGACTAACGCGCCGGCAGCATTCATGGACATGATGAACCGGGTATTCCATTAATTTTTAGATCAGTTTGTCGTGGTGTTTATAGACGACATTTTGGTATACTCAAAGTCAGAGGAGGATCATGATGCACATTTGCTAGTAGTGTTGCAGATTCTGAGGGAAAAGCAGTTATTTGCCAAGTTTAGTAAGTGTGAGTTTTGGCTTAGGGAGGTGACTTTCTTGGGTCACGTGGTATCAGCTGAGGGGATTAGAGTGGATCCTCAAAAGATTGAGGCAGTGTTGGATTGGAAACCGCCTAAGTCGGTGGCAGAAATTCGGAGTTTTCTAGTTCTGGCAGGGTATTATCGAAGATTTGTGGAGATTTTCTTTGATCGCAGCACCAATGACCAAGTTATTGAGGAAAGGAGTTCCATTTGTGTGGACTGAGAAGCAGCAAGGAAGTTTCGACAAATTGAAGAAGATTCTGACTGAAGCTCCGGTTTTAATTTAGCCTGAGGCAGGGAAGAAATTCGCGGTATATTGTGATGCATGGCATACTGGTCTGGGATGTGTGCTGATGCAGGAAGGAAAGGTAGTGGCTTATGCATCTCGACAGCTAAGACCGCATGAGGTTAATTATCCGACGCATGATTTGGAATTAGCTGCAGTGGTTTTCGCCTTAAAAATATGGAGACACTATTTGTACGGAGGGAAGTCGATAATTTACACGGATCACAAGAGTCTGAAATATCTTTTGACTCAGAAGGATTTGAACTTGAGACAGCGCAGATGGATTGAGTTGTTGAAGGACTACGACTATTCGATTGAGTATCATCCAGGCAAGGCTAACGTGGTGGCAGACGCGTTGAGCCGTAAGGTTGTATCAGACTTAAGAGCGATGTTTGCTCGTCTTAGCTTGTATGACGATGGGAGTCTTCTGGCGGAATTGCAGGTTAAGCCGACTTGGGTTGAGCAGATTAAGGAGAAACAGTTAATGGATGAGGGCTTGAATGCTCGGAGGTTGCAAGTTCAGAATGGTGGTTTGGAGGGTTATAGTTTGTCCAGTGATGGAGTATTGTGTTTTCAAGGAAGAGCTTGTATGCCGAAGGATGTCGAGTTGAGGCAGAGGATTCTTCAGAATGCACATAGCAGCCCATACGCTATGCATCCTGGAGGTAGCAAGATGTACTGAGTTTTGCGAGAGCAATTTTAGTGGGTAGGTCTAAAGCGGGAAGTAACTGAGTTTGTGGGTAAATGTCTGACGTGTCAGCAGGTCAAGGCTGAACATCAGTTGCCGTCAGGTTTACTTCAGCCGGTGAAGATTCCACAGTGGAAGTGGGAAAGGATCACTATGGACTTTGTCAGTGGACTACCCCTTACTCCTAGTAAGAAGGACTCAGTCTGGGTGATTGTGGACCGTTTGACTAAGTCAGCTCATTTCATACCGATAAGGGTTGATTACTCGCTTCAGAAGTTAGCTAAGCTGTATGTGCAAGAATAGTGAGGTTGCACGGTGTGCCAGTGTCGATCATCTCGGATAGGGATCCCAGATTTACGTCGAGGTTTTGGAAAGCGTTGCACCAGGCATTGGGTACGCGATTGGATTTCAGTACGGCATTTCATCCACAGTCGGACGGACAGTCGGAAAGGGTTATACAAATCTTAGAAGATATGCTAAGGGGTTGTGTTTTGGACTTCAGAGGCAGTTGGGAAGAATTCTTACCGTTAGCTGAATTTGCATACAACAATAGTTATCAAGCAAGCATTAAGATGGCACCTTATGAGGCGTTGCATGGTAGGAAGTGTCGCACACCTTCATGCTGGACGGAGTTGGGTGAACGTCAGATGTTGGGTCCAGAGTTGGTTACTGAGACCGAGGATAAAGTTAAGTTGATTCAAGCTCGTTTGAAGGAAGCTTCGGACAGGCAAAAGTCATATGCCGACCTTAAGCGGAGGGATATTGAGTTTGCCATGGGTGATAGGGTCTTTTTGAAAGTCTCGCCATGGAAGAAAGTGTTGAGGTTTGGAAGGAAGGGCAAGTTAAGTCCAAGGATTATTGGGCCGTATAAGGTGTTGAGACGAGTGGGACCAGTAGCCTATCAGCTCGAGTTGCCAGTAGAGCTGAGTCAGATTTACGATGTGTTCTATGTGTCCATGTTTAGACGCTATCGTTCATATCCATCGCACGTCAGCGGTGGAGGAGATTGAGGTAAGCCCAGATTTGACTATGGAAGAGGAACCAGTGCAGATTCTAGATTGGGATGTGAAAGTTTTGCACAAGAAGTCAGCTCCATTAGTGAAGGTGCTTTGGCGGAACCATGGCGTGGAAGAAGCTACGTGGGAATCGGAGGATGTGATGAGACAGCAATACCCTGAACTCTTATGACTAGGTAATTTCGAGGCCAAAATTATTTTTAAGGGGGGTAGAACTGTAACATCCTTAAATAGGGGCTGTGGTGTTTAAATTGTTTTTGCATGTGTATGGATTGATTGTGGTATCAATTGTGATGTTCTAGGGTCTAGGTATAAGCCAAGGGTAGGCCCGAGCTGTAGGAAAATTTTTGTTTTTAAGTTTTAGTTAAAGGGAGCTGAAGGAGTTGGGGGTTAAGTGTAATTCGTGGGGAATTCAAGCACAAGAAATGGGCTTGGTAAAGTGGCAAGGAGGAGCCACTTAGGGCCTTGAGATTGACGCCACATGCAGGGAAGGGAGAGCTCAGGTTCGAGCAGCAGAAATCCCATTTTCTGCTTTGCATTTTGACGCCAAGGGGGGAGGAGTTGTGCTCAGCACAAACTCTGTCAGATAAACTTGGAATAAGTCAAATTAATTTGAACTGGTGGCAAGGAGAGAATTTAGGAACTTGACTAATTCAAACTTATTCGAATTTGTGGTCAGGAGGATTTTGAGGTGTCTGCCGAATTTTGAACTCTTGTTGGCAGAGGAGTAATCGATTTGGGAAGCTGAGTAAGGGGGGTGCCGAATTTCCTTAGGTGCTGAGATGTGCATTTTCGGCTAGGCTAGGTCCTTGTGCACCTTGTGAATCAAAAGCCGAAAACCCCTTTGAGCCTTACCGATTTCTCCCTAGTGCACTCTATCGAAGTAAAAGCCGAAATACCTTTTTGTTTTTGGCACCTGCCGAATCTTCTTGGAAGTACCTAGCCAAATGTCCCTCTAAGTTTCTTTAATTTGATTTTATTTCATTTCTCTTCTCTTAGTGCTTGGCCGAATCTTCTACTCTTCCATCTCTCTCTTTTTCTTTCTCCCATCTTTGCTCAAAGTCGAAAGCCTTCCTCTTCCCCTTTCATCTTTTTCTTTTCTCAAACCCTTGTGCCGAAATCTTCTCCTTCTTCCTTTGCCGAATCCTCTCTCTCCCCTTTCACTTTTTTTTCCTTTCTCTTCTTCCACTCTAGCCGAATCTCCTTTCTTTCTTTCTTGTTTTGTTTTTGGCCGAATATCAATCAAGCCTTGATCTTCTTTGGTCTCTTCTTCAATCGGTTTTGAAAAGGGTAAGTGGTCTTGGCCGAAACTCTATTCTCATTTCCTCTTTTTCTCTGTCGACATGTGTAGACAAAAGCCGAATTTCGGCATTTGTCTTGGGTTTTGATCAACCATGCGATTGGTTTCTTGTAGGATCTCCGGGATTTTGAAGCAATAGATCTAAGCCTCTATTCTCTGTCAATCGAATTCGGTAAGTCAGTGGTAAGGGTTATGCCGATTCAATCTTTCCTTTATATGTTTGAAAAGCCGAAGGCTATGGAGGCTGAGTGTTAATGTTGCCGATTGTAGGGGAAGGTCCAAACTAACATACTTTGGGTGGTGGCTAGTATTCAAAGAGTATCGAGGTAAGGTTTGGGGTCCCATGCGTTAACCCTTCGGGATTTGTTGGTGTGGCCGAATGGCCTTGTTACTGATTTTGGGTTGGCCGAATGTAGGATCAAGGAGATATGGTGCAGTAGATCGGGTCTTTGGGATTTAGTGATTGCGTTAGTAACAGGTGTGTAACTTACACACTTTATACCTTGGTAAATATATTAATAACCTAAATGTGTTAAAAGCCGAAAACCTTATAAGATCTTGATATGATACCTTGATGGGTATGAGCAAGGATTCGGGTAAGTCCGTTTCGATAAGATTTTGCTATATGTTGTTTTATACCATGATCTATGATATATTTGCTGTATGTTTCATGTTAAAGCATAATGGAATGATTTGCATAAATATTGTATTGTTATGGGTGATATGAGAGGAGGGGGAAGATTTGATATCCGTGTCTTTGGGACACCAATTGTTTGGCACCACCAGTGGTTTGGTACCACAGCTGATTTCGTGACTTTGGGTCACCATAGGTTTGGCACCTCATAGCGACTCGTCCCAGTGGCTTAGCACCACAGTGGGTTGGCCCCACATTTGATATAATGGGATTGTCGCCAGTGATTTGGTATCACAACGTGGGTTGGCCCCACAGATGGATTATTCGTGACTTTGGGTCACCAGTGGTTTGGCACCACATTATTATTGGATATCGTGACTTTGGGTCACCAGTGGTTTGGCATCACCAGTGGTTTGGTACCACACGGGGTAGAAACGGAGTTATGGATGGCTAGGTTTGGGTGCATAATGTATTTGCTTGGTTATGACTTGTGTAAGCATGTTGCATTAACCGGGAGGGGATTATGCATTGGGTCTTGGTGACTCACCTTCTCCCTTATCTTTTCAGGTGATTCGTAGATCGCGGATGAGGAGCCGGGTGGACTTGAGGTGGCCATGCGTTAAATACATTTAGTTTTACATGGATTTTTGATTTGGGTATTTACTTCAAATTTCGTTCCTTTATTATTATTATTTGGGTTTGTAATAAGGCCTTTAAATAATGTTTTTGAATTATCTTTTATGCTTTAAACTTGATTTTGAATATTACGAAGTAAATTATTTGTTTGGTTTAATAACTTGAACACAATGTTTTCTACACTATAAAACGCAATGGTTTTCAAAACTTTATCATCGAGTAATACAATTCACTTGATAACAAGTCAACATAAATGATTTCCAAATCTAGTTTTCAGAGCTCGAATACAAACGGTTTTCCGAAATAACTAAGTAAGAATCACTTGGGTTTAAATAAGACATAAGCGTATTCCAAAATAATGATTGACAAGTGAGTTTTTTTAAAACGAATTTTCGGGATTTCAAGATCAAGTTAACGTTTCCAACTCCAGCTATACAATTTTTTTTAATACAAAGCAACACAAGGGTTTCCATTAAAAATAAACCGGTAATTCGTTTTCTTCAAAAAAATTTCGCTCTGTAATACGTCAGATTCGGTCGTGGTGTGTTGACCGGGTTTGGGGTATTACATGTGGCATGGTATGTATGCAATAAGAACAAGCAAGAGTAAGTTATGGCAATGTACTTAAGACTTTGCATTTTGTCCAATGCCATGAGGGGTTGATATTATGAGCTTATGTTGTTATTTATTTCGCTCTGTAATACGTCAGATTCGGTCGTGGTGTGTTGACCGGGTTTGGGGTATTACATGTGGCATGGTATGTATGCAATAAGAACAAGCAAGAGTAAGTTATGGCAATGTACTTAAGACTTTGCATTTTGTCCAATGCCATGAGGGGTTGATATTATGAGCTTATGTTGTTATTTATTTTCATGCAAACTTACTAAGCTTTATGCTTACTCCTTTCATTTCCCTTTTCCTTGTAGTATTGCCAAGATAACTCAGGGATCGTGGAACGTCGGAGTCCGGAATCACACTATCGACATATTGTTGGTATAATAAAGTTAGATCTATTTTGAGTATGACATGTATAGGACTTGGTCTTCTTGTTATGACATATTTGTTAGCCAAAATGTTGGCTACTAATGTTAATCAATTCATTTTGTAAATGGCCATTGGGGTTTGGCCAATACTTGATAAGCTATATATTTTTAATGATGATGATGAATTCATGAAGTGTATGGTTGTATGATGAAGTGGTATTGAGTAAGCGTATGCTTGAATGTAGTGCATAGTTATGTGTATGGACGTCTTGATTTTGAGTAATGGAAGTTCCTTATGGTTATATTATATGTCGAAATGAATTGGTAAAAGTGTGATTGTTTGGTAGGGTAGCAATTGGCTTGGTGGATAGCCTTATAATTGTCCACATGGTTAGACACACGGGCGTGTGTCTAGGCCGTGTGTGACACACGGCCAGCCCCATAGGTGTGTTGATTGGTCGTGTGTCCCCTGCATGCTAGGTCTACAAGTCAGTATGCTTAGTAGTAAACACACGGGCAGAGACACGGCCATGTGCCTCAATCGTATGGATGGCACAGCCATGGACCTGGGCGTGTGCCCAGGTTGTGTGAAGTCTGCACTTGAATTTGGAATTTAATTCGCCACACGATCAAAGGACTCGGATGTGTGACTGGCCGTGTGATGCAAGTCAGTGTCGACCATGGGCCAGACACAAGAGTGTGTGACAGGCCGTGTGATGCAAGTCAGTGTCGACCACGGGTGGAACACATGGGCGTGTGTCACCACACTCCCTGCCTACACGGGCGTGTGGCCCTGTTTTAAGTAAAAAAAATTCTTAGTGCTTAAAAGTTTCCAGTTTGGTTTCAAATCATTCCAAATGTATGTTTAGGGCCTTGTAGACTCGTAATAAGGAAATTATGCACATTAATGAAAAAGTTTTAAGTTAGAACGAAATTTTATAGCCCGATGTTGTATGTTTAAGTCAGTTAAGTTCGGTAATGCCTCATAGTCGGTTCCGGTGTTGGGGGTAAGGGGTGTTACATGGAACACTGTTTCAATTTACTGAAAGTATGTGTTATTGAGGGCATGTTGAACATGTCAAACAAATGTGAAAAGTATTGAGATATGATTATGTATGAGTTTGTATGACATATTGCATTTGCATTAGGATGGGAATATCTTGTGGTTGACAAAGGAGTTCCGTGGTGCACCGGTGGCATATTAAGTCTGCATTTATATGTAGTCAGTGCACTACACCTAGAGTACCAAGGGTTTGGCGATTTTATTCCATATTATATGTTATTGGCGATTGTATCGCACTATTTGATATCCGACAGATTTTCTACATTATTGATTATTCAGTGGTTTTACCACATCGAGCTATGCTCACATTTGTTGGAGTTTGGTAGATGGGTTTTGGGGAACTCATGATATGTAGCGGATGGTATGGGTAGGAACCTTTATGCATTGCATAATGCTCATGATGTAATGACCGAAATCAATAGTACAAAAAAATCCAATTTTGAAACTTAGTTTCTATAAACCAATGTCGTAAATATTTTTATTACATATTTACGGAGTTACATCTTAAGTGAATTGAATTTCGGTTAGATAATTTCGTTTAGTACTCAATTTAAGTACATGGACTAGATCGCGTAAGTGGTAATAGTGTGATTGTTATTAAATTAAAAGCTAATTTATAACTAAGGGATTTATCTAATAAATAAACCATTATATAAATGGTTACTGTAGTAACCGGCTATTGGAATAAGTTGGCCAAATTATTAAAATTGAGGGGGAAGGGGTGGCGGGCAAACCAAGGGAGAGGGAAAGAACGGAATTTTTCATTTTTTTCTCCTAGGTCGGTCAATATGGAGGAGATAGGGTGAGATACGGCTGGATGTTGGATGAAATTTAGTAACTTGATTTCTCAAGTGGAAGTTTCAAGCTTGCTAGCAAGGAGGTGGAGGGACCAAACGCCAAGGGGAAATCTAAGCTAGTGTGAGGATTCCAGCACTTTGAACATATGTTTTTTGGTGAGCTTTTCTTGTGGTTTAATCTTGCTGTTTCGGGTTGGAAGAACAACATGAAAGAAATCAGTTAAATTGTTGTTGTTAATGAGGTCCGGAAGTGAGTAAATTGATGTTTGAAATATGTTTGTATGGTGGATTGAATGCTGCTGTATATTGTTGCTCATTACCGAACGTGAGTGATAATGATCAAGCCTATCCTTAATTATTTGGTTAATTGTTTCTGTTTGAGATGTTAAAGTGCTACAAATTGAAGTGTTTAAATGTTGTAAATTGAAGTGTTAAAGTGTTGCAAATTGAAGTGTTAAAGTGCTGTAAATTTAAGTGTTTAATTGCTGTAAGTTGAAGTGTTAAAGTGTTGCAAATTGAAGTGTTAAAGTGCTGTAAATTTAAGTGTTTAATTGCTGTAAGTTGAAGTGTTAAAGTGTTGCAAATTGAAGTGTTTAAATGCTATAAATTGAATGCTATAAATTGAAGTGATAAAGTATTACAAATTGAAGTGTTTAAATGTTGTAAATTGAAGTGTTTTAAGTATTGCAAATTGAATTGTTTAGTTTCTAAAAATTGAGTTGTTTTATCACTATAATTTAGGAGTATAAATGTTGTTAATTGGGATGTTAAAGTTGCAACGCCCTGATTTTTCTTAAATTTTGGCTTTTGTAATTTTGACACAACTGTGTATCTGCTTCAGTGGTTAACTGTTCTGGGTGTGTGTGTGAGGTCCCAAGTTCAAGCCACAACTTGAGTAAATTTTGGGTTTTTATGAATAAAGCCCTAACTCTGGTTAGTAGGCTTATAAGTAGAGGTAAGTAACTAACAGAATGGCCCTGCTTGTCTGGTGGTTAAGTGGAGTGCTAAGATGTTGGTGGTCTTGAGTTCGAATCCCTGTACGAGCGAGGGAATTATTTTGTTGCCAGTGTTGTGTAGAAGTTTGTGTTTTAGTCAAATGTTGATGGTGGAGTGTTTGAAGGAGAGAATTAAGGATTATGGGAGGGGGAGTTACCAGAATCTGATCAATGGTTCAATTAGGCAATATTCGGCTTTCTCTCCCTTCTCTTTTCCTGCCGATTGGTTTTTCTCCTTTCTATTGGCTGCCAAAATTTTGCTCTCACACACCCCCTTTTCTCTATTTTCCTTTTCCATCTCATCCATTCTACGCTAGCGCGCGGTCGATAAGTTATGCTATTGGTTAAGTTTATCTGTTCCTCTTAAATGGTTACTAAAGAGGAGCGTTTTCGTGTTTAGGAGTGTTGTAAGTGGATGTGGTTCCTAAACTGTGCCAACTAAGTACGTGTTAGTCGGTATCCGCTCAAAGGTACGGGTTTTCGTTGCGATTTAGGTCTTATCTGTTCATAATAACTCATTTTAAGTGACTGATTTTGTACTCGAGATTATCGATTTTAGGTTCTAGAGTGCTCGGGAATCATTTTAGCTTTAATAGAAACCAGGTGTGTACCCGAAACCACAGAAAATGAGGTTTCTGCGAAAGCTAGAAACCTTACTGTCGACGCCACACGGGCGTGTGGTTGCCCATGTGGTAGGCCGTGTGCAAGAATGTAAGTGACCACACGGGCGTGTGATCGACGAGCCAGGTCATGTGTGAGTGACACGGCCATGTGACGGCTGGGCAAGGCCGTGTGCAACACACGAGCATGTGGGCCCACACGGGTGAACCAGACGGGCATGTGGGATTCTGGGCCAGGCCGTCTGATCCACACGGCCAAGGCCAATTTGGGCCGTGTGGGCCACACGAGCGTGTGGGCCCACACAGGTAGGCCACATGGGAGTGTGAGCCCATTTTTCTGAAATGTTCTGTAAGGTTGCACGGGTCGACCAAGTCGACTGTGGACCTACTGAAGGGTTGGTAAACAGTACTTAGACCCGAAGTTTGTGATTTGATTGTGTTTAAACTGTACTGGACATGTATACTGATTGAATGTATGAACGATTATCTGCATTATAATAGCATGACATTTTATGTATGTTGCATTGCATCGGGGTGGGTTGATGATAGTTGGAGGAAGTATTTGAAAGGCTCTTAAGCCTGTTATCTGGCAGCTTAGCTGCAAATTTATGATTATGTGCCGCCTTTGGTACAGCATGGTGTGTAGGGATGGGTGGGTTGATTTTATCCCCACATGGTGTGTAGGGTTGGATGGTGTTGGTGTGTAGAGGCTGGTGGGTAGGATTTTGCTTTCATGTTCTGATCTGCATATTATGTCTGAAATGGGCTGAGGCTCTAGAGTATATTTGATTATGTATCTGAGTGGGCTAAGGTCCATACCGTTTTTGTAATGGGTTTAGACCCAAATTGTGAATGCATGACTGTTTTCTGATATGATACTATGTGCATGTTTTCTGTGGAAATTACACGCTGAGCTTGCAAAAACTCACCCTTTTCTGTTTAACCTGTTCATGTAATCCCTAGCAGTAGACAGATCGGTGCGGCGGAGGACTCGACGGTGACCATGGTTTTGGATATTTATTTATGGTTTTATTTTAACTATGGTTTGGTTATATCTAGGTAAATTTTATGTAATAAGACCTTTACGGATTTTCATTTTAAATATGAGATTTATGACGTTTATGGTATTACGACTAGAAATAGGAAAACTCGAGTTTTCAAAATCAACAAACGTTTTATCACAATACGCACGAATTTTTTAATTATTTTAAGAAGCTTTCGCAACTCATAATGTTTTGAAAATGGATAAGGATTGAAACAAGTAACACATTTTTAAAGTACCATAAGACAACAAAAAGGGATTTTATTGTAAACATGATTTGTAAAGAACTATCATGTGAAATTGCCAAATTCGGCCATAACTTTTGGGCCAAGTTTGGGGTGTTATATTTAGTGGTATCAGAGCCAAGTTGCAAAACTCGACTGTGAATTTGGGTTCTAAAAGTTGGTTTTAAAGAAATGATTTTTAAACTGATTCAAAATATTTCTGGAATGAGTATGTGGTACACCGAGTCTCTAGCGCCGATCCTGTAAGTGTTCTAGACTCTGTTTAAATTTGTCTAAAAATACTACTTGCATGCTTGAAACAACCAATAGGTAGTATATGGTACCGAAACACTCTAGGTAGTGTAAACTGGAAACCGTAGCAAAATTGAAAATCATAGTGAGACAACGGTTCGTGATAACGAACTCTAAACTTCTGATACTATTCTGCATAAATATATGTTAATAAATAACTAATGCATAAAACTATTAATCCAAATAACTCTAAATTTACGATGAGCGCACGAGGTATCCGCGGACGGGTACTAGAGGCCATGGTAGAGGTCGTAGGGGGCTCGAGCTGGGTGCTCAGCATCTGAGAATCTGTCTAATCTGGATATGAGCGAGATGTCGATCTCACCTGCTACAGAGACTAGGTCTCATGATCATGAGGTTGGGGATGACGCACTATCCCGAGCCATGCTATAGATTTTAGAGAGGGTTGCTAGGCCTGACACCAGATTTGGGGGCCGTGGATCGGTTACGGAATGACTCCGATCTAATGGGGCTAAATTATTGAGGGGTGCCACTGGATTCACCCCTAATGTGGCCGAATATTTGATGGAGGCCACGAAAAGAATCATGGATGATTTGGATTCTTTCGCGGAGCAGAAGCTTAAGGGGGCTGTCTTTCTGCGTCGTGACGAAGCTTACTAATGGTGGCTGACAAATAAGGAGGGTACTTAGCCCGGCCGTCTAACTTGGGACTACTTTAAGATGGCTTTCCAGAGTAAATATGCGGGAGCCAGCTACATCGATGCCAGGAGGAGTGAGTTTCTTAATCTCAACCAAGGGGATCGTTCAGTGGTCGAGTGTGAGGCCGAGCTCCTGAGACTGAGCCGTTATGCTCTGAGCATGGTGGCAGCCGAGTATGAGCGTTGCATTCATTTTGAGGATGGTCTCAGAGATAGCTTACGGGTTCTGATAGCTCTGCAGAGGGAGCGTGATTTTTCTTCTTTAGTGGAGAAGGCGAAGATCGCCGAGGAGGTTAAGCGTGCTGAGCGACAACACCCGGAGAAAGGAAAGAATAAAAGGGAATCAGAGCCCTCGAACTCTATGATGAGGCCTAAGAAAAAGGCCAGATCTGATGGGCCAGTCAGAGTTGGGCCTCCTGTTGCACCTGCTAGGGTGGCGCTTTGTGGGCACTGTGGTCGACGCCATCCGGAGGAGTACTGGAGGACGATTGGGGCATGTTTGAGATGTGGGTCGACTGAGCACTGTGTTCAGGATTGTCCGTTGAGAACTGATCAGGTGCAAGCTACGGGTATTGTTGCTGTGCAGTCGCAGAGAGTAGTTCAGCAGCCACCTAGGGGCCGGGGACAGGCCAGGGGTGGTAATGGCATGGGCCGAGGACAGAGAGCACCGGGAAGAGGTGTGGGACCGACTGAGACGAGGCAGCCTGCACTGGTTTATGCTGCCTGCCACTGAGAGGATGGTGATGCTCCGAACGTCATTACAGGTATGTTCTTAATTTTTAATGTACCTTATACTGCATTGATAGACATAGGTGTTGGAATGCCGGTACCCCATGGCGCAGCAGAATGAAATTAGATCCGGCGATCCAAATCATGGATCCATGTGTGAGGAACGAATCGAAGTGAAATAAAGGTTTTGAAATTACCAAAACTTCAATCTGAGTAGACAGCGACGCCTTGGCAACAAGAGTTTTGATCTATTGTCGAATCAAGCCTCAACCTTTTCCGATGTCGGCCTCTACGTAATCCACCCGGTTTGATTATGAACGGAAGAAATCTCCAAAACTATTTTGGAGGCTTATTTGCTTGACGGCTGCTAGACCTAACAAGCAATCACTTAGGGTTTTCATGTTGAGTTTTGTCTCCTTTTAATACCTTTTATAATGGGTGCCTTTCTCATTGGGCCTTTTATAATAGGTATCTCTTGAATGTATTACAAGATTAAATAAATATAATAAAGTTTTTAACCGAAAATTATAATTACATTAATTATATCTGAAAATTATAATTACATTAATTATAATAAGGATTCCGGTAAACTATATTTATTTAAATTTATATATGAATCAAATTCATATATTAATAAAATTATGTTATCATTATGTGTACAACATCCTTGTACATATAATATGTTCAATATTTGATTGCCCAATTAAATTAATTCTTTAATTAATTTAATTTATGTGACAACCAAGCACAATACCAACTATATTTTATTCCGTTCATTTCAACCATAGGGTGTGACCCTGTAGGTTCTTGCAACGTTAGCAGTAATACTAGAACGATTCTATTGTCACAGACAATGAGTGGCATCTAGCAATGCATCATTGCTACCTAAGTTACAAGAAGTCATGATTCGACATAACCTTTCGTGATTAACCTTTCATGCATTAATCCTTAAGTCCTTTATCTTTGGAACGGATACAAGTCATAGGATAGTCACACTTGCATAGTCCATCCCATGTTTCTTGATATCTTGAGTAGACTATGATATACAAATTAGTATGACATTTCATATCAACTTATTTGAGCATGGCCATGCATTTCTAGTCTCACTCAATCAAGTGGCCTAAGATATATTACTCCTATTATGTAGGAGGGACTTATCCTTTATTGATCAACCATATCCCTCTACATAGATTGTGGTATATCCAACATCAGCCTTTATAGAACAACCTGTTACGGTGTACGTTTGACTGTATCAAAATATACAACTCACGATGCTAGGATAATAATGATCTCAAGTCTGAGGATCATATACATATTAATCACTATGAGTAATGTTGTGACAATTACATAATAATCCAAGAAACATACTCATAGCGGGTCAATCCAATATGTTGTTCTCTAACACACATATTCATGCATTGATTTTGACACTCCATATCAATGACAACTCTTTATCATCAATCAACTACATGTTAGTCTTAATGCATTATTGTTGTCCTAGTCAACAATAATACTCGACTAAGGATCTTTTAAGAATAATCATATTATTCTCAGGACATTATTATAAAATAGTTTATCTATACACACAGAAAGAAAAACTGAAATAATAATGACAATAAAAACTGAAATAATAATGACAATACTTTATATTAATAAACATGGTAAATTAAGTATGTTATGGCAACCATCTCATGATTGATCTTTGGGCATACTCTTACAATAGGCTCTACACACTCTCACGTAGCTAGCTCCGTGTCTGAAACTTTGGGGATTCTAGTTGAGAGTACTTCAAGTGAGGTAACTGTTGTGAGTTCGTTGGGGCAGTCTATTCGAGTGGGTAAACTATATAGAGACGTCCCGTTGGAGGTTCAAGGGCTAGTATTTTTGGTTGATCTGATGGAGCTTCCGTTCGGGTAGTTCGATTTGATTCTGGAAATGGAGTGGCAAATGCCAAAATACCGGTCACACGATGAAGGTAGCCACACGAGCGTGCGACCGCACTTGTGGGAGCTTCGACGCGATAGTTGAGGCCCTCATGAGTGTTCTCATGGGTTTAGGCTGCCTTGGGCCAAGTGGGCCCATATGAATAAATTGTATGATTGTGTATTAGATATTGGACTGGTCTATGTGAATCTCATATCTATGGCTAGATTTAGGCTAAATGGATCACACGAGCGTGTAGGCTCAGTTGGGTCGAGAATGGGCCGTAGACCCATCGCATTGTTATATCGTTTCTTCCTGTTAGGGTGATCGGTTACTTTGTGGTTGTGATTTAAGCATTCGTGTTGACTCCGGTTCTGTAAGATCGTGTTCTTGATGAGCAAAGGGGATTCTAGCCATAGGGTGGCGGCAAAGGTGCCAGTCGAGACTTTGCACAAAGCCTCCACTCCTAAGTTTAAGCGGCGTAGGGTGTCAGCAGTTCGGGACATTCTGCCTGGATGCGGAAGGGTGACGACATTAAATTTTGGTTTAACTTGGCAAATCGCAGTAGATCGTTTTAGTGAAGGCAAGTGATAGTAAATCTCATGATTAGGCGTTTGGAATAGAGATCTCCCAATTCTTTTGCTAATTGAGTTTATTGTGTGTTATGTTTTGTATAGGTAAAGGTGCTTGTGATTATTTAGTACTCTACGTGATAAGGTGTGTATCCGTATGCACTGATCTGATTGTTAATTGGTTGAAAAGCCGAAGGTGCTTATTGTACTATCTTGACTGTTGATCGGCATAATGTTGAAAAGTCGAAATACCGACGAACGATGCCATACAAGCGTGCGATCGCGCGTGTGGTAAACCGAGCTCACGGAGCGTGAGCGTGTGATGAGAAAGGCCACCATGAGTGAATTCATGAACTTGGGCCGTAACGGGCTACATGGGATGGAATGGGCCCCGATGGACCCAATGGGCCGTAGGGCCCGCAAATGCAAGTTAGACTGTCAAATGAGAGATTGGGAGGCTTGTCATGACACACACAAGGCATGGGCCCATCGGGTTGAATCTCACTGTTAAATGTGAAATAGACAAGCTTATCAGGTAGTGCACATGACTTAGGTGTTTTGGGCCGCGTAAGGCCGAAAGGGGTCGCGTGGGCCCAATGGGCTTGTGGGCCCACACAGATGAAATGTCTGTGATGTGATAAGTTATTGATTTGGGGCTGTGCCGTCGCACAACCGTGGTTGTTTCTAGGTTAAATGGGCCGCACGAATGTGTGGGCCCACTTGGGCAGGGTAATGGGCCTCGGGCCATTTTCATCGTTAAGTCAAATTAGGTTTCTTAAGCCGCTCGAGGTGACTGTAGACCTTCTAGGAGGTCGTAAAATTACAGAAATACCTTTGGTTTGGGAAATTATCGAAATACCCTTGAGTTACAAAATTACTAAAATACCATCGGTTTATAAAATTACTAAAATACCCTCAGTTTGTAAAGTTACTGAAATACCTTTGGCTTGCGAAATTACCGAAATACCTTGGATTTGTAAAATTACTAAAATACCCTTGGTTTGTAAAATAACTAAAATACCTTCTGTTTGTAGAGTTACTGAAATACCCTTGATTTGTGAAATTACTGAAAGACCCGTGATTTAAGAAATTTATAAAATACCCTTAGTTTACAAATTACTGAAAATCCTGATTTGTGAAATTACTGAAATACCCTTGTAGGGTAGAATTACCGAATTATCCCTGTAGGGTAGAATCACCGAATTACCCCGTAAGGTAGAATTACCGAAATACCCCTGAGGAGTAGGATTACCGACATACCCTTATAGGGTAAAATGACTGACTTGTGCTATGATTTGACCGATTTGACTGTGATCGTATGATTGTGTTTTAACTCACTTGACTATGGGCGTGTGTCTGATATGCTTTTAATATGTGTTGAAATGACTGTTACTAAGCATGGCCATTTTGCATACACGTGTAATGATTGAGCATGACATACACGACATATTGCATGGGGTTGGGACTTGTGTTGGAGGAAGTACTGTACTAGTGGCTCTGCCACGTTTTACTGCTCTAGTGGCTTTGCCACGTATGCTGATTTTAGGGGCTTAGCCACATTCACTGTTATTAGCAGCTCTGCTTCGTTAGTACTATATAGTAATGGCTTTGCCACGTTTTAATGTTATAGTGGCATCGCCACGTAATCTGATTTTAGTGGCTCAGTCATGTATATTGTTATTAGCAGTTGCTACGTTGTTATTAGCAGCTGGGCTGCGTTATTGGTGTGCTGGTTGGGTGGGTCGACTTGGCCCCCACATGGTGTGTTGGTTGGTACGGGAGGTGTGTTGGCTGGACTGGGTTGGGATGCATCCTCATACTGTTGCATATCTGTTTATGAGATCTATCACTGTACTGGGCTTAGGCCACTTATTCTGATATTGGTTTGGGCTAGGCCCAATTGGTTCTGTTATGGGCTGTGACCCAAATGATATTATAGTGGGCTTTGACTCACGTATACTTTGAACTAACTGTACTGTTACTCTTAAAGGGCTTTGGCCCAGACTGTTTCAGTTTTTGTATACTGATTCTTACTCTAGTAAGGGGATTACAGACTGAGTTTTCATAAACTCACCCCATTTTTAACTGTGCAAGTAATCCTCAGCCTTAGACGGATCGGAGCTGCGAGGGATTCGGAGAGGACCACGCACTGCTTATGCTTGCTGTTTTGATTATTTACTTTTAAATAATTTTATTTGGGTTGTTATAAGGCCTCTCTAATTTTAACTTATTATTCTTGATATTTATTTATGATGTTTTCTAACTGCTAAAAGTGGGACACGATTTCCAAAACGATAACTATCTTCAAAACACTACGTTTTTGCAACGTTTTCAAAATGCTTCTGCTACTCAATTTTTAAACATCACATTTTCGTGAATTATTTATTTTAAATATGCTTCCGCAACAGATAAAGTTTTAAAAGTAATTACGTTTGCAAGTGGATAACAATTGCTTAAGTGTTTTGAGTTTTAATAAAGAAGCTTTAACTCTCAAGCAAGTTTTAACAACAAGAAACATGGTTTTGAAAAACACTTTCATGTGACACGCCAGATTTGGGCCTAACTTCTAGGCCGGGTTTGAGGTGTTACATTTAATGGTATCAGAGTTCGGTTGCAAAACTCGGCTGTGGATTGGGTTTTCAAAATTGAATTGCTGAAAAGATTTAAAGTTCTGAAATTGTATTGACTGTTTTCCGAAAGTGTGGTACACTGAGTCTCCGGCGCCGAATCCGTAAGTTTCTCAAACTATTGTTGGTTTCGTTGAAAAGCAATAGTTAAAGATACTATGATTTCTTAGATATTAGACTGTATGTCTATACTTAAACTCAGAGTTTGTATTTATTCTGTGTATATTCTGGAAATGATTTGCGTGTGATATCCATCCGCTCTGATGGATAGATAGTGTGGTGCATGCTTGTGTTATTAAGTTCAAAGTACGCAGCGAGAGCGTAGTGTGCTAGGTTAGGATGTGCGACTGTTCCTATAGTTTTAAATTTCGAGCATGAAATTTCTTTAAGGGGGTAGAATTGTAACGCCTCGAATTTTTGGGCCTAGTAGAATTGGGCCTATTGGGCCTTGGGCATAGGAGCGTTTAAAATTTTTGAGAACAAGAGAACGACACTAATGCAAGTTGGACCTATTAGGTGAGTGATTTTGAAGGTTAGGGGGCTTCCATGAAGTCCCAAGTTCAAACTTGGGCTTTAGGAAAAATTTTGGTTTTAGGTGAGTAAAACCCTAGGAGTAAGTAAGTAGGCTTTAAGAATAAATTGTGGGAAAAAATGATGCAAAGAAGTATGTGGTCAAGTGGCAAGGCGTCATTAAGGTTGCAAGGGAGCATGGGTTCAAGTCTTGGCGCTTGCAATTCATTTTGATTTCCTTTTAAATGAACTTAGACTTTGTCCCATAGACTTATATTTAGTTGTGCTTATTTTGTTACACAAGATGTCTACTGGTAAATGTGGCAAGTGGCGTGTGGAGTGTCCTAATGGTTTGAGGTTCGAAAACTATTTTGCTAATTTGGGACTGTTTTGGAAGATTGATAGAGGGACCCCACATCGGGAAGCTAGCGTGAGAGTAGGCGAGAAGCTGGCTTTAAATAGAGCAATCTATGAGGAGAGTAAGCATACCATGGTTGGCGTTTGGGCATAGGAGTGTTTGGAGCGCGGATTAACTCCAGATTCCTATCAGGTGTGTATTTCGAACTACTCTAGCTGTAGAGCGACAAATGCAGAAATGCCAGTCACACGACGATGGTAGCCACACGAGCGTGCAAGCGCACATGTGGGAGCTTTAACGTGATAGTTGAGGCCCTCATGAGTGTTCTCATGGGTTTAGGCTACCTTGGGCCAAGTGGGCCCAATGGGCAAGTGGGCCCAATGGGCCTATGGGCCCATATGAATAAATTGTATGATTGTGTAGTAGATATTGAACTAGTCTATGTGAATCTCATATCTGTGGCTAGATTTAGATTGAATGGATCACACGAGCATCTGGGCTCATTTGGGCCGAGAATGGGCCCTAGGCCCATTTGCATCGTTATCTCGTTTCTTCCTGTTAGGGTGATCAGTTACTTTGTGGTTGTGATTTAAGCATTCGTGTTGACTCCGGTTCTGTAAGATCGTGTTCTTGATGTGCAAAGGGGATTCTAGCCATAGGGTGGTAGCAAAGGTGCCAGCCGAGACTGTGCACATAGCCTCCACTCCCAAGTTTAAGCGGCGTAGGGTGACAGCGGTTCGGGACTTTTTGCCTGGATGCGGAAGGGTGACAGCATAAAACTTTGGTTTAAGTTGACAAATCGCAGCAGATCGTTCTAGTGAAGGCAAGTGATAGTAAATCTCATGATTAGGTGTTTGGAATAGAGATCTCCCAATTCTTTTGCTAATTGAGTTAACTGTGTGTTATGTTTTGTATAGGTGAAGGGGCTTGTGATTATTTAGTACTCTACGTTATAAGGTGTGTATCCGTATACACTGTTTTGATTGTTAATCGGTTGAAAAGCTGAAGGTGCGTATATTGTACTATCTTGACTGTTGATCGGCATAATGCCGAAAAGCCGAAATACCGGTGAACGATGCCATACGAGCGTGCGATTACGCGTGTGGTGAACCGAGCTCACGGAGCGTGAGCGTGTGATGAGAAAGGCCACTATGAGCGAATTCATGAACTTGGGCCGTATCGGGCCACTTGGAATGGAATGGGCCTCGATGGGCCGTAGGGCCTGCTAATGCAAGTTAGACTGTTAAATGGGAGATAGGGAGGCTTGTCATGACACGCACATGGCATGGGCCATCCTGGGCCTTGATGGGCCCATGGGCCCATTGGGTTGAATATCACTGTTAAACGTTAAATAGACACGCTTATCAGGTCGCGCACATGACTTAGGTGTTTTGGGCAGCGTAAGGCCAAAAAGGGGCCATGTGTGCCGAATGGGCTTATGGGCCCACACAGATGAAATGTCTGTGATGTTATAAGTTATTGATTTGGGGCTGTGCCGTTGCACAGCCGTGGTTGTTTCTAGGCTAAATGGGCCACACGAGTGTGTGGGCCTATTTGGGCAGGGTAATGGGGCTCAGGCCATTTTCACCGTTAAGTCAAATTAGGTTTCTTAAGCCGCTCGAGGTGACTGTAGACCTTCAATAAGGTTGTAAAATTACCGAAATACCTTTGGTTTACGAAATTACCGAAATACCCTTGAGTTACAAAATTACTGAAATACCCTCGATTTGTAAAATTACTAAAATACCCTCAGTTTGTAAAGTTACTAAAATACCCTTGGTTTGCGAAATTACCGAAATACCATTGGTTTGTAAAATTAGTAAAATACCCTCGGTTTGTAAAATTACTAAAATACCCTCGATTTGTAAAGTTACTGAAATACCCCTAATTTGTGAAATTACTAAAAGACCCGTGATTTATGAAATTTATAAAATACCCTAAGTTTACAAATTACTGAAATACCCCAATTTGCAAAATTACCAAAATACCCTGATTTGTGAAATTATTGAAATACCCTTGTAGGGTAGAATTACTGAATTACCCCTATACGGTAGAATCACTGAATTACCCCGTAGGGTAGAATTACCGAAATACCCCTGAAAAGTAGGATTACTGACATACCCTTATAGGGTAAAATGACTGATTTACCCTTGTGGGTAAATGACTGACTTGGGCTATGATTTGACCGATTTGACTGTGATCGTATGACTGTGTTTTATCTGACTTGACTGTGGGCGTGTGTCTGATATGCTTTAAATATGTGTTGAAATGACTGTTACTAAGCATGGCCATTTTGCATACATTGAGGATGACATACACGACATATTGCATGGGGTTGGGACTTGTGTTGGAGGAAGTACTGTACTAGTGGCTCTGCCACGTTTTACTGCTCTAGTGGCTTTGCCATATATACTGATTTTAGTGGCCTGGCCACATTTACTATTATTAGCAGCTCCGCTGCGTTAGTACTATATACTAGTGGCTTTTCCACGTTTTACTGTTATAGTGGCATCGCCACATAATTTGATTTTAGTGGCTCAGTCATGTATACTGTTATTAGCAGCTTTGCTGTGTTGTTATTAGCAGCTGGGCTGCGTTATTGGTGTGCTGGCTGGGTGGGTCGACTTGGTCCCTACGTGGTGTGTTGGTTGGTACGGGAGGTGTGTTGGCTGGACTGGGTTAGGATGCATCCTCATACTTTTGCATATCTATTCATGAGATCTGCCACTGTACTGGGCTTCAGCCACTTGTTTTGATATTGGTTTGGCTAGGCCCAATTGATTCTGTTATGGGCTGTGACCCAAATGATATTATAGTGGGCTTTGACTCACGTATGCTTTGAACTAACTGTGCTGTTACTCTTAAAGGGCTTTGGCCCAGACTGTCACACTGAGTTTTCATAAACTCACCCCGTTTTTAACTGTGTAGGTAATCCTCAGCCTTAGACGGATCAGAGCTGCGAGGGATTCAAAGAGGAGCACACACTGCTTATGCTTGCTGTTTTGATTATTTACTTTTAAATATTTTTATTTGGGTTGTTATAAGGCCTTTCTAATTTTAACTTATTATTTCTGATATTTATTTATGATGTTTTCTAACTGCTAAAAGTGGGACATGATTTCCAAAATAATTACTATCTTCAAAACACTATGTTTCCGCAACGTTTTCAAAATGCTTCTGCTACTCAATTTTTAAACATCACATTTTCGTAAATTATTTATTTTAAATATGCTTCCACAACAGATAAAGTTTTAAAAGTAATTACGTTTGCAAGTGGATAAAAATTGCTTAAGTGTTTTGAGTTTTAACAAAGAGGCTTTAACTCTCAAGCAAGTTTTAACAACAAGAAACATGGTTTTGAAAAACACTTCCATGTGACACGCCAGATTCGAGCCTAACTTTTAGGCCGTGTTTGGGGTGTTACACTCATGGCGACGAGCAGCATAAACCGGTGCAGGTTACCTTGCCCCAGTTGGTTCAGCACCTCCGCCTGGTGCTCTCTGTCCTCGGCCCATGCTATTACCACCCTGGCCTGACCTCGGCCCCTAAGTGGCTACTAAGCTACTCTCGATGCCTGCGCATTACCAGTACCCTCAGCTTGCATTTGATCAGTTCTCAGCTGACAATCCCCAACACGTTGCTCAGTCGACCCACATATCAAACAAGCCCCAGTTGTCCTTCAGCACTCGCCAAGATGGCGTCTACCACAGTGCCCACAGAGCGCCACCCTAGCAGGTGCAACAGGAGGCCCAAATCTGACTGGCCCATCAGATCTGGCCTTTTTCTTAGGCCTCATCACAGAGATCGAGGGCTCTGATTCCCTCTCATTCTTTCCTTTCTCGCAGTTTTGGCGCTCAGCGCGCTTAACCTATTCGGTGATCTTCGCCTTCTCCACTAAAGCATAAAAATCAAGCTCCCTCTACGGAGCTATCATAACTCGTAAGCTGACTCTGAGTCCATCCTCAAAACGGACGTAGTGCTCATACTCAGTCGCCACCATGCCCCAGGCATAACGACTCAGTCTTACGAACTCGGCCTCACACTTGGCCAATGAACGATCCCCTTGGGTGAGATTAAGGAACCCATGCCTCCTAGCATCGATGTAGCTGGCTCCCGCATACTTACTTTGGAAAGTCATCTTAAAGTAGTCCCAAGTTAGACAGTCGGACTAAGTGCCCTCCATAACTGTCAGCCACCATTGGTAAGCTTCGTCGCTAAGCAGAGAGACAGCCCCCTTAAGTTTCTACTCCACGGAGAAATCCAGATCGTCCATGATTCTTTCTGTGGCCTCCATCCAATATTCGGCCACATTAGGGGTAACTCTAGTGACACCCCTGAATAATTCAGCCCCAGATATGGTGTTAGGCCCAGCGACCCTCTCTAAAATTCGTAGCATGGCTCGGGATAGTGTGTCATCCCCAGCCTCACGATCATGAAACCCAGTCTTTGCCAGATTAGGCAGATTCTTAGATGCTAAGGACCCAGCTTTAGCCCCTCTACGACCTCTACCACGGCCTCTTGTACCCCATCTGTGGATACCTCGTGTGCTCATCGTAATTTCAAAATTTATCTATATTAACATTTTATGCATTAGTTACAGTTCCAATATTTGTTAATAGATATTTTATGCAGAACAGTTGTAACAGCCCGACTTAAGCCTAGTCGGAATAGTGGTGCGAGACCATAAATCTGAAGTAGAAATATAAGTTTTTATGGTCTTTATGAGGCTTATGAGGTGGTTTCATGCTTGTGTGAAAATTTCATGAAGTAATTTTGTTAATTAGTGATTTAATTGTCCATTAGGACTAAATTGCAAAGAATGAAAAATGTGAGATTTTAGAAGATTTAAGTATGAAATAGAATGATGAAAATTACTAGAGGTCCTTATTTAGCAATTAGACCATTATATTGAATGATGGAAAAAATGGACATGGAAAGGAAAAATCTCAAGAAAGGGTCTTTAAGGGTATTTTTGTCATTTGGTAAATAAAAGATTAAAAAGGGAAAAAGAAGTCAAATTGTGTCAATCTTCTTCTTGCCATAGCCGAATTTTACAAGCCCTCTATAGCTAAGGTTTCTTCAACTTTCAAGCTTGATTGTAGGTGCATCCTAGCCCTGTTTTTAATATTCTTCGTATTTTTGAAACCCTCGTAGCTCGGTTTAGCTATTTCTAGCTATATTTTGAGCTAGGGTTCATGTTAAAAAATTTACCCATGTATGACATGCATGTATTTTGATGTCTTATGGAAGATTATGACAGTTTGATGTAGGGTAAACATCTTTTTCTAAGTGATTTTCATGAAAAAAGCATGTAGGGGCCAAATTGTAAAAGTTATGAAAATGGTCATACATGAGTGAAATAGTAGAAATTGAAGGTTGTTATAGTTATGAATATGATTCGGCTAGGCTTGAAATACAAGGAAGTTGAATGAAAATCATTTTACGAGCCTAGGGGCAAAAGTGTAATTATGAGAAAGTTTAGGGGCAAATATTGTAATTTTGCCAAAATATGAATTATGAGTCGAATTAGTCAATGTGTGATTTTAAAAGTGAAATTGTTACTATAGATCAAGAAAGGCGAAGCCTGGATTGAAACCGAGGCAAGAACAAAATCGAGGACTAAATCGAGCATCGATACACATTTTGAGATTCGAGGTAAGTTTGTATGAAGTTAAAGTTTCATAATGTTTTGATATTTGAAACTGTATGATATTACGATAATGTATGTCATTTCTATGAAATTTGAGTAAGGGAGCTACGATGAAGAATTGGTGAGCATAAGCTAAGCTAAAGTCCCGGTTAAAGTTCCAGAATAAGAATGATATCTATGTATTCACAGGAGATAAGGGAGGTCCCGTATAAGACCATGTATGGGACATGGCTTCGGCACCAAAGAAAGATCTCGTATAAGATCATATCTGGGATATGGTATCAACCTTCATGTACAATCTCGTATAAGACCATGTCTGGGACATGGCATCGACATCAAGCTTTGAGATCCCGTATAAGACCAAATCTGGGATGTGGCATCGACATCAAGAAGTGATGCCATGTAAGACCATATCCGGGATATGGCATTGGTATCAATATTTATGCAAGGTGAATTTGAATATTTTACGATAATCCAATTAGTTCATGGGTAAATGAGCTAAGTAAGTAAGATGGTATATAACTAAAACTATCTAATTATGATCTCGAGGTCCATTCATGTTATGAATGATGAAGATTTGAATTGATGCTCATGTTAGTGTATATGATAAGTTATGTGATAAGTGATACAGGTACCACGAGAAAATACACGTTATGAACCCATAAAGTAACTTGAGATGGGTAAGAATAAGTATGAGTAAGTATGGATGAAAATGTTAAGCATTTGAGACTTGTGTGGATGTTGTTTCAATGGATAGATGAATTTTATGAAAGCAATTATGTTGCTTTAGAATTTCATGCAAACTTACTAAGCTATATGCTTACCCCTCTCTTTTCCCTTCCTCCTTGTAGTTTCGTCTAGTTAGCTAGGGGATCGTAGGAAGTCGGAGCTCGAATCACACTATCAACCGTTCCTTCGGTATAATAAAGTTAATTTATTTTGAGTATGGCATGTATAAGAACTTGATCATTTTGTGTCATGTTATATTGGAAGGCCATAGGGTTGGCTATTAATGTTTTTATACTCATTTTGTAAATGGTCATGGTGAATTGGTTAATGTTGTCAAGTTCATGTTATAAGATCGATGAGTATAATGAAATGAATGTTCATGCAAGATATTGAATAAAATGTGTATGGAATGAGTAGTAATTTAAAGGTTTTTTTAGCTTGATATTGTCATATTATGTGCTTCTTGCAATGTATGAGCGAATTTGAGTTTCAGGGTGGCAAAGAGGCTTGGAAAATAACCCCTAATTGTCCACACGGGTAGACACAAGGGAGTGTGTCTAGGCCGTGTGTGACACACAGTCAACCTACATGGGTGTGTTGATAGGTCATGTGTCCCCTGCACTATTTTACGAGAATTTGATTCGTCACACGAGCCAGCACACGGGCGTGTGCCCTAGCCGTGTGCTATTAAGAGTATGATGACATCATAAACAGAGAGCTCCACGGGTAGAGGACACGGGCGTGTTAAGGCCGTGTGAAGGACACTAGTTATAGATACGGGCGTGTGCTCAGACGTGTGAAGTAAGTCAGTGTCGACCACGGGTGTCGAACACGGGCATGTCTTAAGGGCACACAGGCGTGTCCCTTGGACAACACGGGTGTGTGGCCCCTGTTTAGGCAAAAATTTTCAAAGAGTGCTAAAGTTCCCGATTGATCTACGGAACCCTCCGGTTATATGTTTAAGGCCCCATTAGCCCATAATATGCACGTTATGAATAAGAAAGACAAGTTTTAAGTTGAAACAAAATTTTACAACCTGATAATACATGTTCTAGTAAAGTTATGCACAGTAACACCTCGTATCCTATTCTGGCATCAGACACGGGTAAGGGGTGTTACAACAGTATCAGAAGTTCAGAGTTTGTTATCGCGAATCACAGTTTTACTACGATATTTAGTTTCACTACAGTTTTCAGTTTACACTACCAAGAGTGTTTTCAGTTCGGTATACTACCTAAGGCTGTTTCAAGCATACAAGTAGTATTTTCAGACAAACTTAAACAAGTTCAGAACACTTACAAGATCGGCGCCGGTGACTCGGTGTACCACATACTCATTCCAAAAATATTTTAAAGCATTTAAAAATCATTTCGGAAAAAACTAATTTTAAAAACCCAAATCCATAGCTGAGTTTTGCAACCTAGCTCTGATACCACTAAATGTAACACCCTAAACCCGGCCTAGACATTATGGCCGAATTTGGCGATGTCACATGATAGTACTTTAGAGAACATACTTGCAATAAAACCATTCTCGATATCCTAGGCTATCATAAAAAACGTGTTGTTTGTTCATTCATTATCCCTTTTCAAAACATTTATACATTGTAGAAGCTTTTAAAACGATTTGCAATGTCATACGTATTTTGATAAAACATTTGTTTATTTTGAAAACTCGTGTCTTGTCCTACTGTTAGCAGTTTAGAAAATAATAATCCCAAATTTTAAACAAAAATCCGAAAAGCCTTATTACATAAAATTTACCCAGATATAATCAAACTATAATTAAAAATAAAACCATAAATAAATATCCAGAACCGTGGTCACCGCCGAGTCCTCCGCTATACTGATTCGTCTACTGTTGGGGATTACCTGAACATATTAAACAAAAAAGGGTGAGTTTTCGCAAACTCAGTGTGTAATCCCTACAAAAAAACATACACACAGAAATATCAGATAACAGACATGATTTTCATAGTTCAGGTTTGAGCCCATTACAGAAACGGTGTGGACCTTATCCCACTCAGATATAGGATCAGACATATTTCATGACCTTAGCCCATTTCAGACAGAATATGCAGAAAACAGAGTCCTACCCACTAGCCTCTACACACTAACTCCGTCCAACCCAACACACCGTATGGGGATAAAATCAACCCACCCAGCCCTACACACCATGTTGTACCGAATGTGGCACATAATCAGAAATTTGCAGCTGAGCTGCCAGATAACAGGCTTAAGAGCCTTTCAGATACTTCCTCCTATCACAATCAACCCACCCCGATGCAATGCAACATACAAGAATGACATGCTATTATGCAATTAAAACTCATATATTCAGATCAGTATACATGCTTAATACAGATTTTAGACAGACAAATCATTCATTTACGGGTCTAAGTATTGCTTACCGACCCTACGGTAGGCCCACAGTCGACTTGGGCGACACGTGCAACCTTACTGAGTTTTTCAAAAAAATGGGCTCACATGCCCATGTGGCCCGCCCGTGTGGGCCCACACGCCCGTGTGGCTCACACAGTCCAAATTGGCCTTGGCCGTGTAGGTCACACGGCCTGGCCCAAAACCCCACACGCCCGTGTGGCCCACACGGCCTAATTGGTCTAGCCCGTGTGTCACACACGGCCGTGTCACTCGCGTATGGCCTGGCTCGTCAATCACACGACTGTGGGGTGACTTACAGGCTTACACACGGCCTACCACACGGGCGACCACACGCCCGTGTGGCGTCGACAGTGAGGTTTTTGGCTTTTGTTGAAACCTCATTTTCTGGGTTTTCAGGTACACACCTTGTTTCGATTGAAGCTAAGACGAACCCCGAGCCTTCTCGAACCTATATGTACCCAAAACTACTTACTTAACCACTTAATCATCAAATTAAAACTAATCCAAACGAATTACTTAGCCAATGAGCTATTAAAACTTACCCCTAACCCTTCAAATTCAATTTATTAGTGAAGCAGTACGAAAAGAGTCTTGATCACAAAGATTTGATGCTACCAAGACATCAGAATAAATACTCCAATCAAAATTTAACCTCATAAATCACAATCCACAAGAACTACTTACTAGAGTTACTCAGAGAAACGCCATAGATGGGGTCAGTAGTACGATTTCTGTGCAAAATGGAAGTAAAAAGAAGGGTGAGGAAAAGGGAGAATTTCGGCTGGGAAAGGAGAGAACAGTGGTATTTTCGCCAGAGAGAAATTTTGGAAAACACAACTGCTCAGAAATTTTGATCCTTTCCTAATTTCCCTCCCACTAATTCTATTCACAAACCACCACTTAGTTTTTGAAACCCACTTAAACTCTTCGTCACCAATTCAAGCAAAAATAATCTCCCCTTACCTAAGCAGAGATTCGAACTCACAACCTCCAACCAATCAACACTCCACCTAGCCACCAAACTAGCAGGCCTATTCTGTTAATTACTTACACTCTTTTACCTATAATCCCACTAACCAAAGTTTGGGCTTTATTCATAAAAATACCAAAATTTACCTAAGTTAAGACTTGAACTTGGGACCTCCCACACACACCCAGAACACATAACCACTGAAGCAGATACACAGTTGTGTCACAAAATTACAAAAGCTGAAATTAATGAAAAACCAGGCTTTACAACACGGGCGTGTGGAATTCTGGGCCAGGCCGTGTGGATGCCAATTTGGGCCGTGTGGGCCACACGAGCGTGTCGGCCCACACAGGTAGGCCACATAGGCATGTGAGCCCATTTTTCAAAAATGTTCTGTAAGGTTGCACGGGTTGCCCAAGACGACTGTGGACCTACTGAAGGGTCAGTAAGCAGTACTTAGACCCAAATTTTGTGATTTGATTGTGTACAAACTGTACTGGACATGTATACTGATTGAATGTATGAACGGTTATCTGCATTATAATAGCATGACATTTTATGTATGTTGCATTGCATTGGGGTAGGTTGATGATATTAGGAGAAGTATTTGAAAGGCTCTTAAGCTTGTTATCTGGCAACTCAGCTGCAAATTTCTGATTATGTGCCGCATTTGGTACAACATGGTGTGTAGGGATGGGTGGGTTGATTTTATCCCCACATGGTGTGTAGGGTTAGACGGAGTTGGTGTGTAGAGGCTGGTGGGTAGGATTTTGCTTTCCTATTCTGATATGTATATTATGTCTGAAATGGGCTAAGGCCTTGGAGTATATCTAATTCTGTATCTGAGTGGGCTAAGGTCCACACCGTTTCTGTAATGGGCTCAGGCCCGAACTGTGAATGCATGACTATTTTCTAATATGATACTGTGTGCATGTTTTCTGTGGGGATTACATATTGAGTTTGCGAAAACTCACCCTTTTCTGTTTAATCTATTTAGGTAATCCCCAGAAGTAGACGGATCAGTGCAGCGGAAGACCACAATTCTGGATATTTATTTATGGTTTTATTTTAACTATGGTTTGGTTATATCTGGGTAAATTTTATGTAATAAGGCCTTTACAGATTTTCATTTTAAATATGGGATTTATGACGTTTATGGTATTACGACTAGAAGTAGGAAAACTCTAGTTTTCAAAATCAATAAACGTTTTATCACAATACACACGAATTCGTTAATTATTTTAAGAAGCTTCCGCAACTCATAACGTTTTGAAAATGGATAAGGATTGAAACAAGTAACACGTTTTGAAAGTACCATAAGACAACAAAAAGGGGTTTTATTGTAAACATATTTTCTAAAGCACTATCATGTGACATCGCCAAATTTCGCCATAACGTCCAGGCCAGGTTTGGGGTGTTACAAAAGTGTTGTAAGTTGAGGTGTTTAAATGTTGTAAATTGAAGTTTTAATTACTACAAATTCAGGTGCTTAAATGATGTAAATTGAAGTGTTTAAGTGCTACAAATTAAGTGTACAAATGAGTCTAAAATTAGTTATTGCACTGCATTTTTGGTGATTAAATGTTGTACAAAATAAGTTAGAAAATAAAATTGCACTTAATGTTATTTTAAAATATGTTATGTTGTCATTGTTGCTGTGTAAGATGTTCGAATAATGACGGAACCTTGATGTTGGAATATGTTGTCTAAATGACGGTTAATGTTGTTTAAATGGATGCAAATCAATGCTGTCTAAAATAATGTTTTAGTACACAATTTAAGTTGTCTTGGTTGTGATTAATGCTGCTCATTTTAGGACATAATATTGCTGTCCAAATGAGTTGTCATTATGCTATTTTATTTAGATAATCAAGTTGTTCAAATGTGTTGATTTCACTGTCCAATTGTGATGCTGTTATGCTATTATATTGTGTTAATTAGGCTGTTCGGATGGGGCTAATAATTTTGTCTGAATGTGATGTTATTAAGCTGATTTAATGTCTTGTAATGTTGAAGATTTGTTGTTGACCAAAGCATAATTTAAAGATGTATAAAACTGAACATTTGTATAGGATTCAGCTGAATTGAATGTTGGAATTTCAACATATTTGTTCTCTTGTTTTAAAGCATTGTGAATTGCTGAGTTAAATGAAAGAAAATATTGGTTGTCATTATTTAAACTTGGTTGCAGTCTGAATTAATGTTTTAACGGTTAGAATGTGTATTTCTATATCATTTGCATCTCGTTGATTGTTACGGTTTGAAATGCTTGATAGAATTGTTTGTGTTATTAGATTTGAATGGTGTATCTTGGTGCCAATTAAAGAATGGAAATAGATTTGGTTTTGATGTAGGATGTATAGATGAATTGTTGAAGAATTTGGCTAGCTTTTATTTGTCTAGAAGGGTACCTCAAGGTCTCCATTAGGGAATGTTTTGAGTTTGGGCATGAAATTTGATACTCAATGGCTCAATCATGCACTACACAGTCGTGTGACCCATGTTTCGCTCTATTGCCTTGTTCTTTTGAAAATTTTACAATTTAATCCTTGTTTGTTCTTGAAGCTTTTGTAAGCTAGTTTTTAAACCCAATTTTGTTTGAAAAGTATGATTTATATGAATGTAAGCAATTATTCAATGTTTAATTGCAATTTGGAGTTTACAGGTCAGGAAATTTGAAGATGAATATGTGACAATTAGTCGGTACGACTATAATATGATATGAAAGGATTATGTTCTTATAATATAATTTAACATATTAGCTGCTTATGAACCCTTGATTTTTGACTTATTTAAGTCCTTTCATAATTTATTTTATAGTATAACATTAGTTATAGAAATGCTACTGAGCTAATTACTCAGCGTTCGGTGTATCTTCAGTGCGCAGGTTAGGTTGAATCTTGTGCACTCGTTATTATCAGCATCCAACAGAAAAACCCGTATTCATCGAGTTGGTGAAACTTTTGTTAATCTGGTTGGCATGTACCTATAGGCACATATGATAGTTGTTAATGGTTCGTACCATGTATATGTTTGGTGTTGATGATGCTATGCGAGTATTTAGATGTGATTATAATGCTTTGGATGTGCATTAATATATATAATTGGAAAATAGGATGCATGAAATGTAACGAATAAATAGGTTAATAGTTGAGATACTAATATATATATTAATCATGACTTAGTCTTGGGATTTTAAAGTATGATTTTTATTTTATTTTATTTATATTGGAATGGATGTTTTTAGTTGCTCCGGCAATGAATGTGATATCCCATTGCCTGGACCTGGTGATTGGGTCAGTAATTGGGGTGTTACACATGACATATTCAAATGTTATTGATTTATGCTACGTATTGTATTGTGTTGTATTGAATGGTATCGAAATTAATGATTGTTACTCGAATGACTGATGACCCATGCTCATACACCATTTGACCTCAATTTGATAATGGCTATGTAATGATATGAAATTCCAATGATGGTTCTGTGTTCTTCTAATAAAGCTAATATGTTTCACTGTATTCGATATTTATGTCTGTTTAAATAACTGTTCCACTCACACTGAGCATTCAAAAGCTCACCCCTAATAGTGGTTAACTTTTCAGGTTAACCTTGAAATTAGGACCGAACTCGAATTTCGGAGAATCACCTTGGACCTCGGCCTAATTTTAATAAGTATTATTAAGTCTTTATTGGTTTTGACTTGTAATTTTTATTTATTTCTGGTTTGTGGCTTGCTAACTTTTCTTCACATGCATGGATTACTCAAGCATAATAATAGAAAAATGCATGATTTAGGGCTAATGAAAAATTTGACATTGTTCCCTAATGTCCATTGCATTGAAAATGAACCGTTTTTGAAAAACAAATCGATAAGGAAACTAAGTTTCCAAAATGACTTGAAAAATGGTTTTTTCCACTACATTAGTTTAACATTGAGTTTTTACAAAGAAGAGTGACAAGAAAACAATTTTTTTCTTAAACAACACCATCAATAATAAAATGAGTCTTAAGTATAGATTATCTAATATATGAACTCTTTTAAACTAACTTAAAGTGCAAATACGGTTTTTTTTTCTCTAAAATGAGTTTATTTAAAGTCTTCAAAAGTAATGTAAGTTAGCTTAGCCATTTCGGTGGCTAATGTAAGCTTCTCAATCTAGCCATAACGTCTAGGCCGGGTTAGGGAGGTTACACAATTGTCTGGCAGCTTTTAACTACAAGTGATTGTGGATCCCCAACTAATGACAACTTTTATCTACACCCAATGATTGTTTGTGGTATTAAGTCCACAATTTGATGTGTTCAGAGGAGGGGTTCTAGGGACTTCCCTATTTTGGTGTGATTTAGTGCTCGAGGGTGGGATTATCAATTGTTAAACGAAATGTTAATCGATCATGGCATGACACCTTATACATACTCATGAAAAGTACATACTGAAATAGTTGAACTGTTAATTGTGCATATGATTATTGTGAAAAGTATAACGATTTGATAACTAAATTTGTCTGATTGATTATGGTTGAATGTTGATGTTCACTTGCTTAAGTAGCAAACCTAAATTACTATATTGAATTGGCTGATATGTAAAATTGATCACTATTCATAATGTTATGATTGAACATTGAATTGGTTTATTGTAAAGGGACTCACACTGAGCTTCCATAGCTTACTCCCCTTATTTTCCATCTTTTTAGATAACCCAACGGACTAGGACTCGAACTCGACATGCGGAGGGTCTCGACTTGTTTCTCTCAGATGGATTTTGAATATTTATTACTATCATGATTATCATTTTAATTTTTCATTATGAACCATGATATGGGGTAATATTTTTATTTCAAATATTTAGAGTATAAGACATTAATTATTATGAAAAGACATGTAACAACCTATTTTCAGAGGTGTCAGAAATAGTGGTTTTGAAACCATGATTCTGACAAGTGACTTAATATTCATTTAATGTTTACAAGTATTTATTAAGGTCATATTAAAATTTGGTTAAGAAATTTTAATGTTTTGTTAGTTAATTAATTAAAAAGGACTAAATCGTAAAGGTTGCAAAACTGATTTTCTATTAGTTAAATGGGTTAAATGGCTATGGAAAGGTAAATTAAAGGACCTAGGTTGTAAATATACCATATGTAATGTTAGTGGACAATTATGGGTATGACTTTGTTATTTATAAGTTAATAATATAATGGTAAAGTGGTAATTAGATAAATAAATAACATAGACAAAAAATGAAATAGTGTCATGTTCCTTAGTTGTTTTTCTTCCACCCATTTTTGGTGCAAAGAACACAATTTTTTGAAGGTGAACTATGACACCTCAAACCCAACTGGAACGGACCGGCCTAAATGCAAAGCGACACATTAGTCACCGAAGTGACTCTCTAGCACAAAATCACTTAAAGCACACCCCAACCTTATAACAGCTCAATTCTAACTAATAACTATCTTATCTTTTTGTGGAAGTGCTTTGTGAACCATTTTAAAACTTCCTTTAGGGATTTAACCCTAAGGTTAATTAGGCCATTTCACCACTTAAAGCTAAACGAACCCGATTTTAATTCAAAATGATTACCAACTTTCTTATAGTCAATTTACGAAACCCCTAAAATTCTTTTTAATTAGCCATTTCTCCTTAATCCGTTTATTAATTAAGGCTATGTTAGCTTAGTTTTTATTACCTTAATCATACATACAACTATAATTAATCAAATTAAAACTAATAAATAACACGTGTATAATAATTTAAACACTCAAAATCATGCTTAACAAACAATAATTAAAACATACAATGGACTTACCTTAGTCACAAAGCTATCCACTCCTTGACAAAGTACAATTAAAATGTATTAATGAAAATTTCATGCTTCAATCACCATGTTATTGCTTAGCAACATACAATACTACACTCAACATTTAACCATAAAACCAAACATAAAAAAAAAAAACAAATATAACATCTCAAAATTAATACCCAAATGTAAGTCTCAAACATCCATTATAAGTGTATCAAATTATCCCAATTGAGTGCCATAATGACATCTAATGTATCTATAGAAAATTCCTTAATCTATACTACCAAGTAGCCTTAAACTTGGACAAACCTTGCCCTTGCTCCTTGACTCCCCAAAGCTGAAATTTTTTTGCACAAAGCTATGAGGGTGTGAGCTGAAAAAGCTCAGTGAATGGCCATAAATTCAATAACTAAATCACACCAAAGAAATACTTAAACCAAGGAAAATCATGTATCAAATTTCAGGCATATGATCCATAGTTTCAATTGTATTTTCACGCTTAATTATGGCATTCAATTGACTGAAATTTCCAGCAGCTATGCAACATCATTACATCATAATTCCACATGTTATTCCATGAGTAAAAATCACATTTATTAAGGCATATGAAAACATAATACATTTAAAAAAACAAACTTATATTGGCAAATGACATCCATGGAAAAATATAAACATGTGATCATGCATTGGATAAACAAATCTTCAATTTCCCAAATATCGAATACAATACTTCGATTGAGTAGGGTGTAGCCACACACTCCCTTATGTCGCGTCAAAATCACCAACGATTGAGTGAAGAAAAAAGATAAACACTCCCTTATTCACTCTAGGAAAGTCAATACTCTTAGAGCCATATGCTCACAAATAACACATGTAGTGGTGAGTACTCACTAATCCTATGGCATGCCGTAATACCCGGGAATTAGGGCTTGTGCATATTGCTTAAATGTATGAAGTAGCATGCCTATGTGTGTTGTGAATGTGTATTATGAATTTTGTGAACCTTAGTGTGTAGGTGAATACTTTAGAAATTATTCGATTTTAAGTTTAAAAGAGGAAGCTAAGTCTGATAAGGCCTTAAGAAAATTAGTAGGGGAATTTGGACATGAAATTGGGCTTGTTAAAGTGGCTGCAAGGCGCCACTTAAGGCCTAGTAAGTGACGCCACAAGCAAGGGGAAAGGGCCTAAGTTCGAGCTGCATGGGAAGCAAAAAGGAGTTTTATTTTGCTGCATGGATGAACAGCAGTGGACGGCAGTAAGGCACTTAAGGGATGAGTTTAATCCTTTCTAAAATTCGGCTGAGATAAGGGATAAATGATGGATTATTTTTATTAATTTTAAATGAAGGGATAAAGAGAAAAATAAGGGACTAGATAAGGGATGAGGAGTTGGCCGAATATGGGGCACAGGGGGATGGTATTTTCGGTTTAATGATAGCAAGGTAAGTGTGCCAAAAATTCTTCTCTTCTCATATTTTCATTTGTGCCGAAATTCTCAAAAAGATCAGCTTGTGTCCCTTTTCTTTTCTTCCTTTTTGCTACTCACTTCCATAAGCCGAAATTCATAAAGCCACATTCTCTTCTTCTTTTCATCAAAGGCCGAATACTCTCCTCTCAAAATACCACCATTGCCGAAATCTTCTTCTCTCTATTCTACCATTGCCGTAACCCCTAAAGCTTCATACCCTTCCTTTTTGTGTTCCTTGTTGGAGCCAAATCCTCTACTTGGTGGCCATAGCCGAATGCTCCTCTACCTTTAGGAGCCGATTGGATCAGTTAAGCAAGAGCCGAATTTCTTGCTTCAAGGAAGGACATTTGATTAAGTTGGCAAGGAACCCCTTCTATGTCAAAATACAATTCTTTTCCTTTCACTGACTGTCAAAATCAAGGTACTAATCCCCTTAATGTCTTTGCCCGAAACTATGAAGGATTCTTTCGGGATTTATTATAGTTGACTATAAGAAGGTTTCGGGATTGCAATATCCAAGGTAAGTTGTGTGACATTTGGCCAAGGGGCTACTTATTGTGATTTAATGTTAGAATTGGATCTAACATGGGTTTATAGGTATTTCGACAGATACCACAACCAAGGGATACTTTTCGGGATTTAAATCCATCAGGTAAGTGTACATGTATATTCGGCCAAGGCCATATTTAGTGACTTAGATCTGTTACTTGTTTGTTCAAAAGCCGAAATTTAACCTGTTAAGTGATTTAGTAGTTGGCCGATTGCAAGGAGGAATATCACAAAGTTTTGGGATTTGTGGAGTGATCGAAACGGCAGCAAGGTAAGGATTCAGGATTTGATTATTTAGCCGAATAGGCTTTTTACTAAAATACTTATTATTGGCCGAATGTAGGGACTAAGGATCTAAAGTATTATATCGAGTTTTCGGGATTTCAATGAAAGCGTTAAGTATACCAGGTGTGTACCCCACACTAAGCCTTAATAGAATTATGGTTATGTTTTTATAGATGTGTTAATAAGAATGTGTAAGATGTGGCTAAGAGTACCATGCAATGGTACAAAGTACTCAGGTATGTTTACCTACTCCTACTATGAGTATAATATGATCTGTTATGAAACATATGTGAAACTATAAGAATGTGAATAAGGAATATGACATGGTTTATGCATATTTGTATGACATGGGGCATATGGGTGAATTTGAAAAGGGGAAGTGATTTGGTGGTTTTATACCACAATATCTGAATGTGGTGACTTATGTCACGAAATCTGAATGTGGTGACTTATGTCACAAATAACTATCTGGTGGCTATGCCACAATATATATAAGGGCGATGAGCACGTCGTCTGCAGCGACTGCCTTCGATGGTGTGTAGCGGATGGAGGGTCGACTTAGTAGTCCCCACGGTGTGATGGTTGGTACGGGTGATGTGTAGTGGATGGTTATCTAGGTTGGGTTCGGGAATGCATAATTAATTATATGTGCTATATGTATATGTATGATTTGATATGCCATAAACTGTTGGGACTTAGTGTTGGCTGTTACACACTGAGTCTGTTTGACTTACCCCGTTGTGGGATATTTTTTAGGTGACGCTCAGTGATGGACCGAGTCGGCAGGAGCTTAGTGGTGGCCATGCTCAGCTCAGAATTTTATTTTATTTTGGACTTCCTATTTTATTTAAGTACTTTGAATTTATTTTCGGTTTTGTTTTTGATGTAATAAGGCCATTGCTATTAACTGTTTATGCATGCATTTTTAATTATTTTATTATGACACGATTCTTATCAAATTAAAGTTTAAGTAACTTTTCTTGAAAATAAATCTTAAAATGTTTTGACACATAAATACAAATGATTTTCAATTTAAATAGTAAACTCTAAGAACTCGGCAATGTTTTTAACTTAATATTTTGTAAATAAAGCTTTACTAAAAATCTAGACTTCAAGAATAAACTCGTTTACAACTCGAACACAACACAAATCAATTCTTCTTCAAAACCAACCAAAGTTTTCCAAAGAAGCAAACAAGTTTTGAACCGTTTTACTCAAGGAACATACCAGATCCGGTCAAGGCTCGTGGGCCGGGTTTGGGGTGTTTCAGTTTGGTATCAGAGCCCAGTTTTAAAACTCTCGGCCTTGGGTTTAAAGCCCACAATGTTTTCAAATCGAGCCCAAATAACTTTTATGAAAATCTTTTTGGAATTGAGCAGGTTTTTCTGGCATGGCACCTAAGTCTCCGACCCGAAGTCCACTAGGTAAGTACCCCTATCTATTGTGTGATTTATAGTATGATTTGTAGAAGGGTATAAATGGAATGTAGATTAGTATATTAAGTACTTGAACTTTAGGACTAGTCTACCCCAACAATTACATAAAACTTTAATGCCCAATTAAACAAACCTGTGACTAAGTCGCCGAGTTAGGGTGTGGCAACCATTGTGCGCATGTCTAGGATTGGTTTCGGTGGGAGCTTGGTATTTAAGCAGTCCTAGTGACTCACCTCCTCTCCACTTGAATCCTACCTGGTGCGTAGTGACGGTTCACCCTAACCAAGAGGACTTATTCACGGGCTAAACCCAATAATTAAAACCCGAAAGGGACTAGCCGTATTTTTATAAAACCCTAGTTTTAAAATCCTCAAATTACCCTTTGATTTGTAAAAACTATTTTTTTATAAAATTTTTCTGAAATATTCCTGATTTACAAAATTACCTAAATACCCTTGGTTGAAAAATTACAAAAATGCCCTGGGTTTCTAAAATTACCATACTGCCCTCGATTTTAATAAAATTTTCTTACTTTGCAGAAGTATCCAAAAACCCCATTTTGCGAAAATTCAAGATACCCTGATTGGGAAAATTTACCAAATTACCCCTGGTTTACGAAATTACCAAAATAACCCCGATTTCCAAAATTTCTACAACATCTTTGATTTGGGAAAAATTTCCAAAATACCCTCGAATTTGAAAATTTCAGAGTGCCTTGACTTATTAAGATTTTCCAATGGACCTCGATTTAGTACCAAAATGTCCCTATAGGACAAATGACGAAAATACCCCTGGGATAGGAACAGACAAAAATGTTTGAAGAGTGAATGTGTATGGTGGATACTACTGAATGGATGTGTTTCTGTGAATTAAGGTAGAAGACTTGAAACTTTGATTGAACGAAAGAACTACTATTAAGCTCTTTTCATAAAATTGTTCGCGGATAAACAGTGGAACAAATACTAATACATAAAATTTCTTAAATCAGATTAAAGCGAGATCGTAGACATGAGCTCTAGGGGACGTGGTCGTAATGTGCGAGGACGTGGTCGAGGCAGGATGACCGTATCGGAACCCGTTAGATCGGGTCAAGGGTCCGAAAATGAGGTACCACCACCACCCCCACCACCAGCTGTTGGTGTTGAGCAGCAAGATCAGACGGGGGATGATACAGTATCGCAGGCGGTGCTGCGAGTTCTGGAGATGGTGGCTGGAGCAGGTGGAAATATGAGAGCTCGAAAATCTGTACCCGAGTGACTCCGAGCCAATGGAGCTGAGGTGTTCCATGGCGTATCTGGTGTGGCACCCAGTACTGCTGAGTATTGGTTGGAGGCGACCAAGCGAATTATGGATTAGTTGGATCTGACAGCTGAGGAGAAAGTGAAAGGAATGGTGTCGCTTCTTCGCGATGAGTCATATCAATGGTGGCTCACAGTTCAGGATGGTGCTACGGTTGAGGAACTCACTTGGGAGTATGTTAAGGTGGCATACCAGAAGAAGTATGTTGGTACTCATTATATAGATGCGCAGAGGAAGGCATTTCTGGGGCTGGTTCAAGGGAACAAGTCCGTGGCGGAGTACGAGGCTGAATTCCTAAGATTGAGCTAGTATGCTCGAGGAATCGTGGCTACGGAGCATGAGCGGTGTGTCCGGTTTGAGGACGGACTGAGGGATGATCTGAGGTTATTCATAGCTCCGCAACAAGAGCGGGAGTTTGCTGTGTTGGTAGAGAAGGCTAAGGTAGCCGAAGGAATTAAGGACTCTGTGAGGCAGAACACGGACCGGAATAAGAAGAAGAGAGGATTTGGACCATCAGGGTCTTCTGGGAATATTCATAAGAGGCCTAGAGTTGATGGGCCGCGAGGTCAGCAGGCTGCGACAAGAGGGCAGTATCGTACCTGTGACCAGTGTGGAAAGAAGCACCTAGGAGAGTGTTGGAAGAAGACAGGAGGATGTTTCAAGTGTGGGTCCAAGGATCATATGATTAAGGACTGTCCTATGAAACTGGATGGGAATCGACCAGCAGGCCAGGGTTTCAATCAGGCTGGAAGAGGCGGACAGCAGCCTCAGCGAGGGGTGGTCCGAATGGTAGAGGAAACGGTGCTGGAAGAGGACGTGGAACACATGGCAGAGGTGCTGGTAATACAGAGGCAAGACAGCCGGGCTTGGTATATGCAGTTCGCCGGAGAGAGGATGGAGACGCACCAGATGTCATAACCGGTACGTTCCTTATATTTGGCAAGCCTTACGTTGCTTTGATTGATGTTGGCTCTACCCATTCCTATGTTGCATGTAGAGTAGTTGGAACTCTAGGCATAACCTCTGAACTATCTGATAGGGAGATGACTGTAGTAAGCCCACTAGGTCAAACTGTAGTGGTGAATAAGATGTTTCGGAAAGTACCTTTAGAGATTCAAGGAGTAGTATTCCCGGCTGACTTAATGGAACTACCCTTCGGATAATTCGATCTCATACTTGGCATGGATTGGCTGGTGGAACATCAAGCCATATTGGATTGTGCCGCTAAGCGAATGGAGTTAAGGACGCCGGAGGGTGAGGCGGTAATCATGATAGGAGAAAGAAGAAACTACCTGTCTAACGTAGTTTCAGCATTGAAGGCTGATAAGATGGCTCGGAAAGGATGCAAGGCATTCTTGGCTTTCGTTAGTGTGATGGAAGCGAAGGAAGAGGGAGTTAGTGGAGTTAGAACAGTAAGGGAATTTGTGGATGTCTTTCCGGAGGAGTTACCTGGAATACCCCCGGATAGGGAGGTGGAGTTTGGAATTGATTTGCTACCTGGTACAGCTCCTGTGTCAATTACTCCGTACAGAATGGCACCCAAGGAGTTGGTTGAGCTCAAGGCTCAAATCCAAGAGTTGCTTGATCGTGGGTTTATCCGACCCAGTGTGTCTCCGTGGGGAGCACCGGTCTTGTTTGTGAAGAAGAAGGACGGAACTATGCGTATGTCCATAGATTATCGTCAGTTGAATAAGCTGACCATCAAGAACAAGTACCCTTTGCCGAGGATTGACGACTTGTTCGATCAGCTTAAGGGGGCAGCGGTTTTCTCGAAGATAGATCTAAGGTCTGGATATCATCAGCTTAAGGTGAAGGAAGTGGATATCTATGAGACAGCTTTAAGGACAAGGTATGGGCATTTTGAGTTCGTAGTAATGCCGTTTGGATTGACGAACGCCCCAGCTGCGTTCATGGATATGATGAACCGGGTTTTTCAACCTTACTTGGATAGGTTCGTCGTTGTATTTATAGACGACATCCTAGTGTACTCCAAGTCGGAGGAAGAACATGATGAGCATCTCCGGGTTGTGTTGCAAGTGTTGAGGGAGAAGAAGCTCTATGCCAAATTCAGCAAGTGTGAATTTTGGCTTAAGGAAGTTGCGTTCCTAGGACATGTAGTGTCTGCAGAAGGAATAAGGGTGGATCCTGGGAAGATTGAGGCGGTGCTAGATTGGAAATCACCTAAGTCGGTGGCTGAGGTTCGTAGTTTCTTGGGATTGGCAGGTTACTACAGAAGGTTCGTAGAAGGGTTCTCATCAATAGCCGCCCCTTTGACGAAGTTGTTGAGAAAGGAAGTACCTTTCGTATGGACAGAAAAGCAACAAGAGAGTTTTGAGAAGCTTAAGAGGGTTTTGACTGAAGCTCGGGTTTTAATTTAGCTGGAGGCAGGGAAGGATTTTGTGGTCTATTGTGACGCTTTTCATACCGGATTAGGATGTGTTCTGATGCAAGACGTGTAACACCCCTTTTTACCCGAGACCGTTGCCGGAGTCGAGTATGAGGCATTACTAGACTTGACTACTAATTCAGGGCATAAAAATTAAAACTGTCCTACTGCGTCATGCTGATTAAATTGACCATAACTCGAGTTACAAAACTCGAAATTTGGATCCGTAAATTTTCCTTGAAACTAGACTCATATATCTTCTTACCATAATTTTCTAGAATTTTTCATATGGCCAATTAGTACAGTTTATTCATCAAAGTTTCCCCTATTTCACTGTTTAATGGTTCTGACCTATCTTTACAAAATCTCAGTTATCTCATTGTACAGAATTTAAATAATGTTCTTGTTTATTTTAATCAAAAATAGACTCATTAAGCTTTCTAGTCATATAAACTATGCTCCATGATTAGTTTTGTACAATTTTTAACAATTTTTCCAAGACAGAACAGGGAATCACGAAGTCATTCAGAGCCAGTCTCACTAAACTTTAAATATCTCATAATATAAAATTTCTTTTCCTACTTTGTTTATTTCATATAAAAATAGACATAATAAACTTTAATTCTATATCTTATTCACCCTCTAATTCCATTTCTCCTATTTTTGGTGATTTTTCAAAATCACGTTACTGCTGTTGACTAAAAACTGTTTCATTTAAACTCCAAACGTTAATCATACTTATACACAAAAGTATAGCCATTTTCGCGTGGCTTATACAAATATATATACAACTTCAAAACCAGCAATAGCAAAACTAGACTATACATGCCACGTAACTAAATCTCCAAGCATTTATTTACCGAAACAAAAATTGGATAGTGTGATGAGATCTCCTTTGACTTCCAACCCGAGCAAGTCTTTGAAACTCTACAAACATAGGAAAATTTCACAAAGTAAGCTTTGAAAGCTTAGTAAGTCATAAGCAAATAATTCACCATAGAAACATATTAATTAAATTCAAAAAGGCCAAATTTAGTTAATCACATACACATATATTATCACCTTTCTCATATAATCCATGTTCCTCGTTAAGAAACTTCACTTACCTTATTTTTCATTTAACAAATAGACTTACACATACCTAAACATCGAACTCATTTACCAGATTTAAGTTCCACATCATCAAAACCTATTTAAGCATATACTTATAATAATTCACCGGCATAAAGCCTGCTAGGCATAAAGCCCGATATTATCCACCGGCGCAAAGCCTGCTAGGCTTAAAGCCCGAATACTTTCACCAGCACGAGGCTTGCTAGGCTCAAAGCCTAAATACTTTCACCAGCACGAGGCTTGCTAGGCTCAAAGCCTGAATACTTTCACCAGCACGAGGCTTGCTAGGCTCAAAGCCTGAATATCATATTTATAAAGATGTTTCGCAACCAATTCATATATTGAAACTTTTATATACTTCATAATCTTTGTACGAATTTTTCTAACATCATATCTCAATCGAACTAAACTTAATCATATTAATTTATACCTCTAAAATAACGATCCATCCAAGCCACCCTTTAACATATATATACTAGATTTTGAATGATAATATCTCATAATATCAACTTACTGAATTCAATCTTTGAGATTTCAATTGATCGCACACTTACTTCATAACAACCGATTTCGCACCCTTAGTGTTCGGTGTCACAAATTTGCACATTACTCAAACTTGTTACTTATTCACATTCATATATATACATTCATAAGGCTTAAACCTCAACCACAAAGGTATATAGTACAGTGTTCATTACACGATTTATAATATAGTCGAGTGTATCATTTACATGTATTTATACCTCACATTCAGTTCCACTCATTCTACCTCTTACCACATCCTTACCATGCCACAACCCAATATAACACCCTTAACCCGTATCCATTGTCGGGTTAGGGTCACAAGGCATTACCGAACACAAGTGCAAAAACAAACATTCACATGAGTCATATCCATATATATATAGATAGCATATATATAAATAAATATTGAACACACTTATTCTTACTCACATTATACATATGGATCATACCTAAAAATTCAATTGAAATCATACCAAGTATATCATGAATTTCAAACAATTAAACATGCCCTAAAGTTTTACAATATATACATACTTTACAAAACACATAACTCTAATCATATGCATATCACCTTAATAATATTCGAATACTTATCATAATTTAAACACTTTACTTCATAATTCTTTACATACTTATACACAACTTAATATCCATCAACAAATACGACATTAACAATTTCGTATTATGAACCAGCATATCTCATTAACATAAAAATCTCATGCGCATTTGACTACATCAAAAAGAACCATTCAAGTATGATCATGAATACACTTTGCCATCCTTTCCATGCCCTATTCGGCTAGTAGATCACTATATCAAATTTTATTGCTTTTATGCACTACTCAAATACTAATATTATCCATATAAAGACATGCTTATAATGCACTCATGTGATCAAATCAAATCATCTTATTTATATAACCGAACACAATCTAGACATAACAAATTTTCACAAATAAATAATCATATAATAATCCAACAAGAGCACATATATATATATATATATCTTGACCGAATATACACATGCTCATACCAAATTCCAAATAGATCCAAACACTCAATCGAACCAATGTACACCTTAATTCGTTTGCATGTGCATAATTGAACCAAAAATAATTATATGACTTATTCATTATTTTGCATTCTCCAACCACTCCTAATTTACAAATTATTCAAGCATTTTATAAGTGCAGACATTTCCTTTACAATTGAATTAAAACAATCAATACAAAACCTTGTATATATATTCATTTTTATCCCTTTACTAAATGAATTTATAATCATACTCAAAGACAAATCATACCAAGCATCAAGATCATCAATTTAGACAAATTCTTATGCAATATGATTGCTTAAAAAAAACTTACCTCAACATCATAAACATTCACCCAAACATTAGCCGAATGTGAAGGGCATTTCTATGCTCAATTTACAATAATTTCCATAACATTTCAAACAATTTAAAACCACTATTCTCTATTTCCTCAAAATCCCTTTCTCAACTTATCTTGTATTTACTAACACAACAACCCACAATTTCACCTCCATGGCCGAATCTAGGTGTACCAAATTCTAGAAATTTTAACATGATTTTGATAAAAATCAAGATAACCAACTCAATTTAATAGGAATTTACTAAAATAAAACTCAACTACTTACCTTAAGAGAACATGCATCAACCGACTATGAAGCTTAAGTTTTTCTCTTCTTTCCCTTTGTTTTTGTGGAGAAGATGAAGAAAATGGGGGGGATCAAAATAATGTTTTCCTATTATTATTTTTATTCCCTTCACATTATAAAATAAGTAAATAAAAAGCCATTAACTAAAAAAAATTTGATTTAATAAAAGCATACTACCACTATGCCGTCTATCACCATGAGATTTGGGTTAATTGACATGCAAATTCATTCTTTCAAACAACACTTCAATTAAACCCTTTAATTTAATGAATGCTACTTTTTACCACTTATGTAATTTGGTCCTTCTTCTTAATTTAAACATACAAACAGTCAAATAATTTCACGAAATTTTAACACATGCTCAATCATACATATTTAACACGAAAAATAATATTAATTTATTTTTCCGACTAGAACTCGTGGTCCCGAAATCACATTTCTGATCAGGCTAAAATCGAGTTGTTCTCAGTATTAAATTATAAAACAATTATAATATAATCTTTAACATATAAAATAATACTTAAAAACATGTTATAAGACCACATTGCCGTCCACTATAACTTAAAATGGTTATATTACCCTTTAAGGACTTCACTAAAATAAAGCCACATCAATCTAACCATAAATCAAATAAAAGGCCACTTTTACCAGTTACGCGATTTAGTCCTTTTTAACTAATTGAGCACACAAACAGTTAAATTTTTTTTATACAAAACTTTCACACACATTAATTCACATATAACTGACTCAAAATATAATATTAAAATATTTCTCGGACTCGGATTCGTGGTCCCGAAACCACCGTTCCGATTAAGGTCAAATTCGGACTGTTACAACTCTCCCCCCCTTAGGGATTTTTGTCCTCGAAAATCTTACCAGAAGGTAGATTAAGGATTTGCTTCCACACAATACATTTCAAATTCACACATGGCTTCAGATTTCAAATCTCTTTAATCTCACAATTGAAATTCTGATCTGACTTTCGCTGTACATCATCTCAGGAACAGATAACTCTATGATCAACACTTTATTTCTATAGTCCACAAAGCCAGGAATATCATAGTTCACACTCATTCATAAATATCATATCTCAGAATGTCGTGCATCATGCTACTCTCGTACGATCAAACTAACTGACACTGTGAGCCACCTATTACAATGGTTATACAATCTCAGAGCTTCTTGGTATAGACACTTTATCTCGAAGCAACAATTAATCATCGAAACTTTGAATTCTACTAAAATCATCTTAACCAAAGAGAATTCATTGGGTCTTACTAGGAACGACGTCTCAACCTTATAATAAATATTATCCTGGCTGTTAAGGAAGCATTTGAACACAGTAAAGAATCAAATATGATTTTAGTAGCAACCATTGTAGAGGCATAACTTCTATAACTCTGAGGATGGTACTACTGTAATCTCACATTTCAAGCCAGAAGTTATAACCATAATAAACATAGTCATCTCTGTCATATAGAGATCTCTTGTGGACAGTCACATGGAATCATAAGAAAACTGAAATAGTGAAATTTTCAACATGTGGAGCTATACAAGATATCTGAAAATTACAACCCGTATAGAATGATATCAATTCCGATGCTATCCCAGAACATGTACGGGAAGAACAATGTCATTCATAAATACTTAAATCCTCAGTAACAAAAGCAATATAATCTTCATGGATATTCAACAGAACAATAACCAGTAGAAACAAAATATTAACCTCATACAGATTTTACCGTCGACTTTTATATCCACACAATGGAATAAATTATCAGAGAAAGACATAACAATGGCGAACATAACCCAAACAGATCAACGTTGCTTTCGTCAATTAATATGTTTAGCTAATGTTCTCATATGATAAGACTTCCTTTTTGAAATGAAACAGTCACAACCATTGCACTTAGCCATCAACACAATTCAAACATTATTCAACTGTCTAATCCTGTCATAATTAAGTTCATATTATCCCATCAATAACAGAAATTAACCCAGAGAAGCTTCTAGTTGATACTTTCTTTAGATAACATACCTGAATAGGTCATTTAATCGGAGTTAACTTCTTCTATAATAGTGACCTTGCATAATTTGAATAGTCTTCAGAACTATCCAATATCCCTTTTAGTACTATCTTCATTTACTGATTTGTTCTCTTTTCTGACTACATTAGTAATCTTTCAAACACGAATCTTTGTAACTCCACACTCGTGAGCTTCTTCAACCTAAAATCTTACAGATTTCATTGTAACATTTTACTGATAAAGGGGTGAGGGTAGTAAAGCCTCAAATTTAACTCGCACATAAATGCACATAACACATACAATCACAAATAACCAATTTATTTCTAATTTCACATTCTCAAAACATTTAATAAACATTTGCTTATAATTACTTTTGTTCTTAATACATAGTTCATAAGCCAACTCAAATCACTAAGTCACAATCGAAATCCTCATATAGCATCATAACTCAATTGTCATAACTCATATGCTCATATAATTATAACATTTATCAATAACAAAAATGTCATACACTTTGACTCATACCTTTACGAGTGTCAACTCATCACCAATATATTTTCACTCAAACGTTTGCGTACACATTCTATACTATCGGAATTTAGCTCGGTTGGAAAGCATATCTGTCTAATTAAAACAATTTTCGTCAGAGTCGGGAGATATCACACTATCACGGGTTACATATGGCATGTATAGTTAGACTCACATACACTATGGTAGTCCTAGAACCGACTAAACCATAGCTCTGATACCAATAAAATGTAACACCCCTTTTTACCCGAGACCGTTGCCGGAGTCGAGTATGAGGCATTACTAGACTTGACTACTAATTCAGGGCATAAAAATTAAAACTGTCCTACTGCGTCATGCTGATTAAATTGACCATAGCTCGAGTTACAAAACTCGAAATTTGGATCCGTAAATTTTCCTTGAAACTAGACTCATATATCTTCTTACCATAAGTTTTCTAGAATTTTTCATATGGCCAATTAGTACAGTTTATTCATCAAAGTTTCCCCTATTTCACTGTTTAATGGTTCTGACCTATCTTTACAAAATCTCAGTTATCTCATTGTACAGAATTTCAATAATGTTCTTGTTTATTTTAATCAAAAATAGACTCATTAAGCCGAATGTAGGCTTTTTACTAAAATACTTAGTATTGGCCGAATGTAGGGACTAAGGATCTAAAGTATTAGATCGGGTTTTCGGGATTTCAGTGAAAGCGTTAAGTATACCAGGTGTGTACCCCACACTAAGCCTTAATAGAATTATGGTTATGTTTTAATAGATGTGTTAATAAGAATGTGTAAGATGTGGCTAAGATTACCATGCAATGGTACAAAGTACTCAGGTATGTTTACCTACTCCTACTATGAGTATAATATGATCTGTTATGAAACATATGTGAAACTATAAGAATATGACTAAGGAATATGACATGGTTTATGCATATTTGTATGACATGGGGCATATGGGTGAATTTGAAAAGGGGAAGTGATCTGGTGGTTTTATACCACAATATCTGAATGTGGTGACTTATGTCACGAAATCTGAATGTGGTGACTTATGTCACAAATAACTATCTGGTGGCTATGCCACAATATATATAAGGGCGATGAGCACATCGTCTGCAGCGACTGCCTTCGATGGTGTGTAGCGGATGGAGGGTCGACTTAGTAGTCCCCACGGTGTGATGGTTGGTACGGGTGATGTGTAGCGGATGGTTATCTAGGTTGGGTTCGGGAATACATAATTAATTATATGTGCTATATGTATATGTATGATTTGATATGCCATAAACTGTTGGGACTTAGTGTTGGCTTTTACACACTGAGTCTGTTTGACTCACCCCGTTGTGGGATATTTTTCAGGTGACGCTCAGTGATGGACCGGGTCGGTAGGAGCTTAGTGGTGGCCATGCTTAGCTCAGAATTTTATTTTATTTTGGACTTCCTATTTTATTTAAGTACTTTGAATTTATTTTGGGTTTTGTTTTTGATGTAATAAGGCCATTGCTATTAACTGTTTATGCATGCATTTTTAATTATTTTATTATGACACGATTCTTATCAAATTAAAGTTTAAGTAACTTTTCTTGAAAATAAATCTTAAAATGTTTTGACACATAAATACAAATGATTTTCAATTTAAATAGTAAACTCTAAGAACTCGGCAATGTTTTTAACTTAATATTTTGTAAATAAAGCTTTACTAAAAATCTAGACTTCAAGAATAAACTCGTTTACAACTCGAACACAACACAAATCAATTCTTCTTCAAAACCAACCAAAGTTTTCCAAAGAAGCAAACAAGTTTTGAACCGTTTTACTCAAGGAACATACCAGATCCGGTCAAGGCTCGTGGGCCGGGTTTGGGGTGTTTCACATGCCATTTATATTCAATGGATCCACCATGCAGTGTTGCCAATATAATCAAACATAATGGGCATAAACATTGATATTTAAGCACTTAATTTAGGATATAAAAATTTAATTTAGAGCATGCCACTTAGCAATTTTAACATCAACATAGATAAGCACAATAAGTGTTTTTGTCCATGGATCCAAAACCAACTATAAAATCATCATCAAGTGATCTAATATATAATAATACATGCTCCAATTATTAATCAAAACAAATCAAATCAACCATATCAAACACTATATTCACAGTTTCCATAAATCATTTACAAATATGCTTTCATAAAATTAAAATCAATTTTGAAATCTAAACCATTTAAGATACAATTGAATCACTAGAAACACAATTCAAAACCTCAATTCAGAATGTAAATAGGCATGTTTACCAATTTCCTTTAAAACCCACTTACATTCACACTTTGCTTCTCAAGTTAAAGTGTAACACCCCTCACTCGTATTCAACGCCGGAATAGGGTTACGGAGTATTATTGGACTTACAACATAAACAACCATCCAATTTGAATAAAAAATCATCAACCAAAAGTAATTCCAATAAAATACAATCACATTGTCCCTATTACGAGCCTACGAGGCCCTAACATACTTTGGGAGTGGTTCGGGACTAAACCGATAACTTTGGAAATTTTTTGACACTTAAGAAATTTTCTCAAAAACAGGGGACAAATGCCTGTGTGGCTTGGCCGTGTGTCATACGGCCAACACACACGTCTGTGTGCCCTAAAAATGGCCATACACACCCGTGTGCCAAGCCGTGTACTAGTCCGTGCCAATCTTGTAGGGTATACTGACTTATGCCACACGGCCAAGTCACACGCCCGTATCTGAGGCCGTGTGGAGCATACTGACTTGATTTTTATTTCAACACCAGGGGACATACGACCATGTACATAACCGTGTGTCACACACGGCTGAGGCACTCGCCCGTGTGGACAAAATTAGGCTATTTACCAAGCCATTTTGCCACGCCAAATTGGCACACACCTACATCAAACCAAATGCACAATTCATAGCATTTATAAGCAACCAATACAACCATAACCAAGAATAATATATATACCATTTCAATGCTAACATCTAACATGCTTATAATACCATATTCTTGTCTACTCAAATTATACTAATTTACATTTCCAAAGCATTCATATGTACCATTTCAATTAAGCATTTCTTAGCCTAAAACCACAAGCACAACCCTTCTCAATTCATCAACCATTAGCTACCTTGAAGGTTGCATTCAACAAGTCATTCCCAAGTAATCATGAACTACATCACTAAGAGGCATTAATACATATACACACATCACATAATTGCCAAAATAAGCCAACTTACATGACTAACACAAAACCAAACACTTAATATTTACAAGCCAACAAAAATGGCCAAAATCATGCTATGTAACAGCCCGATTTAGACCCTAGTCGGAACAGTATTTTGGGACCACAAATTCGAGTCAAAAAAATGTTTTAATATTATTTTTCATGCTTAAAGTATGTGAATTGACATGTGTGAAATTTTCGTGATTTAGTTTAGTCATTTGAGTGCCCGATTTGTTAAAAGGACTAAATAGCATAAAAGATAAAAGTGGCATTCTATATGTTTAATGTGTTGGATTGCTTTGGCTTTTGAACATGGTGGCCTTAAATGGCAATTATGCCATAAGAATTATGAGTGGACATTAATGGCCTTTGATGACATGTTTTATATGTTTAATTTTAATGGACAAAATGGTAAATGGCAAATTAAATGATGAATTAATAAAACCAATGCATGAAAATAGTCATATTATGTTCATCTTTGCCAAAATTACAAAGAAAAAGAAAAGAAAAAGAGTCCTTAGGGTTCGACACTCATTTTGACTAATCAAGGTATGTATTTTGATCTATTTTTAATGATTTTTATGTTTTTGTGATTGTTGTTTAGGATTCTATCAAGCCCATGCCTCAATTTCAGAATTTGATGATAATTTTGAGTGATGATTTTGTGAGTTTAATGATGTTAATTAATGAATTATGGAAGCTTGGTCTGAGATTAATATGTTTTGTATTTAGACTTTTGATGAATTTGAGTATATTGGGCTAAATTGTGAAAATGAGAAATTGAGGGGCTAAAATGTGAAATAAATGAAATATGTGGGCTTATATGAGCTAAGGGAATATTCAACTAAGCCTTTGTATAAGGAAATTATGTGTATTTTGTGATTTTGTGAAATGAGGACTAAAGTGTTAAAATGTGAAAATATGAGGGCTAATTTGTAAAATGCCCTAAATATGTGTAAATGGATTGAATTGAATGATTTGGTGAATAAAAGAGTTAAATTTGAATGTGTATAGATCACGAACCAAAAAAAACAAAATTAGATCGGGGGAAATTGAGAGTAGTTGAATAGTCGTTCGTTACTGTTCTTTCCCGTATGAGGTAAGTCTATATACAAATAAATGCGTTTGAATTGAATTATTATTGCTTATATGTTAATGAAATGTGATGAATGGCTATTGAGCTGACTATGTGAAATTTGAGAAAATTCTGATAATGTGATGACGTCCGAAAAGCCCCGTACGAACCATAGGAATAATTAGGATACATATGTCATGACATAGGATTCCGATATGAGTTATCGTGTAAGACCATGTGTGGGACGTTGGCATCGATTTGAGATTTACGTGTAAGACCATGTCTGGGACATCGGCATCGTATATGATTGCGTGTAAGACCCTATCTGGGACAGAGGCATCGATATTTAATTACATGTAAGACCACGTCTGGGATGTTGGCATTGTACGAGCTTTACGAGCTATCCGAGTATCCTTATTGATTCCGAACGGTTCAACTGGCATTTAGAGATATGATTGAATATATGAATATGTATCCGTTTCAGGTTCGTAAAAAATGTATATGAAATTTGGAAATGGAAGATAAGTATGAATATGATGATTTGATATGTGAACTACATGAATATGTGATGTGTTTATAAGTAAGTGATTATGAACAATTGGACTATATGAGAAAATATGCCATATGTGCAAATGAATTGGGAATAGGTGAAATGAATTTATAACTATGAGGTTTGTGATAGTATTTGGCTATGGATTATATGTATTTTATGATGCATATTTTCCTTAAATGATAAGTTTATTTGTATAAGGCTTACTAAGCTTTTGAAAGCTTACTTTGTGTGTTTTTCAATTGTTTTATAGATTATCGAAGCTACTGGAAGCTCGGGGATCGTCGAGGATTATCACCACACTATCAAATTATATTTTGGTATCTTTTGTAATTGTGAATATTAAAGTATGGCATGTATAGGCTAGAGAACTTTGATTATGTTTTGGAATGTGTAAATATAGCCATGTGATATGGCTTGATAATGAATGTGATTATGGAGTGAATTTAGTGCATGCTATGTGATGCAAAATTTGGTATGTTTTGATGTGCTCATGAATGGCCAAAAGAAATGGTCAATTTTGGTAAGTTTCATGGTTGATTTGGGAAATTGATAGGATGAGAAATCCTATGAATTGAAATGGATTAATATGATGTATGAATCACATGTTTTTGATGTGAAGTTGGTACTTTGAATTGGTATGTTTGAGTTGGATTTGTATATGGAAATGAATGATGTTGTTACTGGTCAAATTATGCATGGTTTGCTATGTTTTTGGCCGCCTTTGGTACATGAATTGATGCTTGTTTGATGCTTGTAGGTATTGTAACACCCCTTACCCGTATTCAACGCCGGAACAGGGTACGAGACATTAGTAGACTTATACACAAGCAATTATACAAACTGAGACATGATTTTTTTTCCACTCAAATTTAAAAACTTTTCTTGAACCCTCATATCACCCCTTACACAAGCCTAAGAGGCCTAAAACACGCTTTAGGAACGGTTTGGGATTAAACCGAACTCTTTAGAAGATCTTTGGAATGACTTAGAAAAATTCTCATCTAACAGTCCACACGCCCGTGTGGAGGAAGGGACACTCCTGTAACATCCTGAAATTGGGCCTAGTAGGATTGAGCCCAATGGGCCTTAGGAGTAGTAGCGTTTAAAATTTTAGAGAACGGTATTAATGCAAGTTAGACTTATTAGGTAAGTGATTTTGGAAGATTAGAGGGCTTCTATGAAGTCCCGGGATCAAATATTGGCTTTGGGGAAATTTTGGTTTTAGGTGAAAAAAACCCTGGAAGTTGGCAGGTAGGCCTTAAGAATAAAATATGGAGAAAATGACACAAGTGGAGTGTGTGGTGTAGTGGCAAAGTGACGCCACATAAGAGACAAGGGGGTGACGCCACAAGGAAGGAAGGAGGTCCAAGGTTCAAGTCTTGGCTTTTGCATTTTGGTTTCTTTTTACTTGGATCTTAGAATTTGGGTCATAGTTTATATTTAGTTGCGCATGGTTTAAGACACAAGAGGAGCTTGTGGCCAAGTGGTTAGCGGCGTGGATTATGCTACAGCGGAGCCTGGGTTCGAATCTCATGAGAAGCAAGGGAGTATTTATTTTGCGGATTGGACAGCAAGAGTTTCAGTTGAATTTAAAGCAAGAGTTTCAGTTGAATTTAAACTCTACTGACGAAGGGATCTCACATCGGAAAGACACAAAGAAGAAGGGTGAAGAGCTAGCTATATAAAGAGCATTCCAGGAGGAGAGTTAACATACCTTGGTGGGCGTTTGGGCACAGCAGTGGGCGCAGCGCGGTTTAACACCAGAGTCCTATCAGGTGTGTAACTCTCTCTACTCTAGTTGTAGAGCGGCAAATGTCGAAGTGCTGATCACGGTAATAGTAGCCACACGAGCGTGCGAGTGCACGTGTGGGGCTTCGACGCGATAGTTGAGGCCATCAGTAGTATTCTTGTGGGTTGGGGCTGCTTGGGCCACGATGGGCCAAAGTGGGCCCGATGGGCCCGTGGGCCCAAATGAGTAAATTGTATGATTGTTTAGTATATGTTGAACTAGACTAGGTGGAATTTATATACGTGGCCAGACTTGTGCTAGGTGGGCCACACGAGCGTGTGGGCCCGAATGGGCCAGAATCGGGTTTTAGGCCCAATAGTCCGGTAAAGACAGAATTGGTAGTCGAGTCGCTCGGGGCGACATTGGGCCTTCAGAAAGGCCATTCCAGGTACGAAATTACTGAAATACCCTTAGTAAGTAAATTACCAAAATACCCCTAGAAGGTAAATTACTGTTATACCCTTAGAGGTTGATTGGCTTGATTATGTCGTTTTTGTTATTTTGATTATGATGGTAATTTGTTTCATACGGTATCTGTGATATATGATTTGCATACATGTCATACTGCATACGAATTATTATGTCATATTGCATGGGTATGATGAGAGGAGGGGGAAGATTGATATCCGTGACTTTGGGTCACCAGTGGTTTGGCACCACCAGTGGTTTGGTACCACAGTTAATTTCGTGACTTTGGGTCACCAGAGGTTTGGCACCTCATAGCGACTCGTCCCAGTGGTTTAACACCACAGTGGGTTGGCCCCACAGTTGATATATCGGGATTGTCGCCAGTGATTTGGTATCACAATGTGGGTTGGCCCCACACTTGGATTATTGATATTCGTGACTTTGGGTCACCAGAGGTTTGGCACCTCATAGCGACTCGTCCCAGTGGCTTAGCACCACAGTGGGTTGGCCCCACATTTGACATAACGGGATTGTCGCCAGTGATTTGGTATCACAACGTGGGTTGGCCCCACAGATGGATTATTCGTGACTTTGGGTCACCAGTGGTTTGGCACCACATTATTATTGGATATCAGTGACTTTGGGTCACCAGTGGTTTGGCACCACCAGCGGTTTGGTACCACACGGGGTAGAAATGGAGTTATGGATGGCTAGGTTTGGGTGCATGATATATTTGCTTGGTTATGATTTGTGTAAGCATGTTGCATTAACCGGGAGGGGGATTATGCACTAAGTCTTGGTGACTCACCTTCTCCCTTATCTTTTCAGGTGACTCGTAGATCGCGGATGAGGAGCCGGATGGACTCGAGGTAGCCACGCATTAGATACATTCAGTTTTACATGGACTTTTGGTCTGGGTATTTATTTTAAATTTCGGTTTTTTATTTGGGTTTGTAATAAGGCCTTTGGTATTTTATTTGGTTTTAGCTTTCAATTTGGTTACTGTTCATTATTAAATGTTCAATATGGGATTTTCCTAAAAAGATAATAAACTGTTTTTATTCAAAATTACTTAAGCTCGGTTGTCACAACAAATACAATTTTATTCAAATTAATAACAACTTGGTTAAATGGGCATTGAAATGAACCGGCTTTTATAAACAAACCACAAAACGCGGAGTTTCAAAAAGAATACGAACTTTTTAACGAACGCACAGTTTTTTTTAGACATTCCTTTCATGTGACATGCCAGATCTGGTCGTAACGTCTAGGCCGGGTTTGGGGTGTTACAACTCCCGTGTGGCATATCACATGCCCGTGTTCCACACCCATGTAGATATATTTCTCATTTCAAACCTACAGGGGTTTTCACACGGCCTGACACACGCCCGTATCCATGACCCATGTCCCTCACACGGCCACGACACGCCCATGTGGAAAAACCTTAACATTCTATTTCTGAAGTCATCACCCCATAAATGTCACACGGCTGACGCACATGCCTGTGTCCCTAGACTGTGTGGCGAATTAAATTCCTAATTCAGGTGCAGACTTCACACTGTTTGGGCACACGCCCATGTCCTATGGTCGTGTCTTCCACACGATTGAGACACACAGCCGTGTCCCAGCCCGTGTGGTTACTGTTGAGCATTTTGGCTTGCCAACTTAGCATATAGGGAGACACACGGCCTAACTAAACACCCATGGGGTAGACCATGTGTCACACACGGCCTAGACATACGCCCAAGTGCCTACCCGTGTGGACAAGAATAAGGCTATTTACCAAGCCCTTTCTACCAGCCCTACTTGTACTGCATAAACCACATCAAGCAACCAACCCATTCATGCATAATTACAACAATTGCTCAACCATGCAACTTGCACATTCATGAATAATGTCATCATTTCATAGATTAATAAGAAAGAGCCATCAACTATGGCCTTATACAAAAGAATTCATCCTCAAATGAGCCAACACATTTGGCCAAGACAATATAACATTCAACTAAATCTAAGTCCCTATACATGCCATACCCAAAATGATAAATCTATCTATACCAAAATGTGTGGATAGTGTGGGTGATCCTTCAACTATCTACGTATCCCGAGCTGGCTCTTCGACACTATAAAACAAAGGAAAAGAGAAGGGAATAAGCTTTAAGCTTAGTAAGTCTATATGCAAACAATAAGCATCACACCACATACTTATCAAATGAAAACATTACATACTAAGTAAAAACAATTCAGATCCTCATAATCATGCTTACTCATTTCAAACCTTAACACATCCCAAACACATATCAGAAAATATTGCTCCCATTTGCACTTATACCTTGCACTTATCACCACAAAGCCACATGTAATTTCACTTAGACAAGTTTCTCGATGAACACTTCGGAATAATGTTAGATACTTGGTGGTTTCGCACATAGCCTAACATTTAATAATTAACAAGGTGGTATCATACACAGCCCACCAATGATAATAGTTATGATGGTATCGCACACAGCCCATCGTTAATAAATAACAAGGTGGTATCGCACACAGCCCACCAATAATAAATAAATACGGTGGTATCGCACACAACCCACCAATAATCACATGTTCACGAATATTTATCCGCATCCATTTTCCTATTCCGAAGGTTCATCTGAGAATTTCCTCACTTTCTATCATTTTTAATAGATCTTAACAATAATCATTCGTATTCACACAATGCATTAATAAGTAAAACATACGCAATAAGGATGTATCGTTTACACATAAACTTACCTCGATACAAAATATGCCAATTGCAATTTAGTCCGAAACCTTGCCTTTTCCTCAGTTAAGGTTGATTCCACATTCTTATTGATCTATAATGACATATTTAGCTTATTAGATACTCACATTGATCAAATTACTCCAACATTCCTATTTTGGAAAAATTACTGTTTTGCCCCTAGACTTTTGCAAAAATTAAGATTTTGCCCCTAGGCCCGTAAAATGAAATGTGTTCATTTTTCACACCGCCAAGCCTAGCCGGTTCACATTCCCTCTTATAGAAACTCAAGATTTCAATTATTATACACATTCACCACCTATTTTACAACCTTTACAAAAAGGTCATTTTAGGTATTTTCATGAGAAATCCTTTCACAAAAGTTGTTCATTTAACAACTAAGTTTCCTTTTCTTCCATAAGATTTCAGAAATCAACACTAATGCTCTCATGGAAAAACTCTAGACTCTCAACCATTTTGCAAAATATTCCCCTCATTAGCTAGCTTAAGCTTTAGGGGTCCCAAAAGTACAAAAAATATTAAGAAAAACCATAAAAAATCTGTAACACCCCTAACCCGAAACCGTCGCCGGATTAGGGCTAAGAGGCATTACTGGACAATAGGATCATTTTACAACTCATTTATGACACAAAGTCAACCATCATCATAATACATCAAACATAAACAATTAGTCCCTTATTAAGGCGTATATGACCTTAAACACATGCTAGAGAAGGGTCGGGACTAAATCGAAACACATACAGAAACTTCATGGAAATTTAAAACTTTTCTAAGTTTTAGGGGATACACGCCCGTGGGGGTAGGCCGTGTGCCTCCCATGGCTGCTAGAACACCCGTGTGTCATCCCCGTGGTCGAAACTGACCTTTGCTCCACAACCACCAAGCACACCCGTGTACTTTGGCCGTGGTCGATCCTGTCAAAAACCACATGGCCACCAGGCACGTCCGTGTGCCGTGGCCGTGTGCTCTTAAGCCATATACTGACTTACGCCCACAGTCACTAGGCACGCCCGCGTGGCAAAAATAGGCCATTTGCAAGGCCAAAATGCCACCCACATGGGTTAATTCTACAAGCACATTTGAGCATCTTTATACACACAATTTGGCAACCAATTTCATGTCCAATGATCATCATATCATCACATATAATCTCATTTCTAAGCATGCCATTTTATACAACCAAATTACATGTAAATCTAGATATAAATCATCCATAACTTCACTAAATCACTAAGGCATTAATTCATCATTGAACTCACCATTTATAAGCTAATTCATTACCATCATGCTATATCAAAATATGCACCAAATACCATATTCACTCATGCTCATTACCAACATTTAGCTAGCCATATCACATGGCTATTTACACATCTCACATATGAGTCAAAACAACTAGCCTATACATGCCATATTTCAACTATGTACATCTTTCCAAAAGTACCAAAATAGAATGCCGATAGTGTGATTGAGATACTGACGATTCCTGGATCCGAGCTAGCTTTACTGACATTGCAAAGCAGAGAAACAAATCACATAGTAAGCTTTATAAAGCTTAGTAAGTTCGTAACATAAAACATTAAACTAAACCAACCATCACGTAGATCAATTCTCTCTTATACATACCATATCATCCATAGCTAAAATTATTCATTCATCCATTCATAGCTTTATCTATAAACTCATCAACCACAAAGGTTCAATACATACCTTAGCTAACACATAGTTATTCAATTTCCAAGCTACTCAATGCTTGATATTACAAGTCGGTCATCCTCTAATATTCTTTCAATTTAATCGCACACTCAGTGCCATATACATGGTCGATAAATATTAGTCATCGTACACTTAGTGCCTAATCTTTCAACTGACTTATCTCGATATCGCACACACAGTGCCACGTCAAATAGCGAAAGCTTTCATAACATCGCACACACAGTGCTATTCATCTCTGTTTCAATTTCAATTTTGCACCCTTAGTGCCATCAACTAAATCTTGCACATAGCATTTCGATTTCATAATGCTAAACCATATCTTAATAACACGTATTATATTCGAACTTACCTCAGACGTTGAACTATCGAAACGGTCGATTAATCGAGCACTTTATCTTTACCTCGATCTCGATCCGAACCTCTCCTCTCTTGGTCTATACACATTCAAATTCAATGCATTCAATTTCCAAATCATTCATTTTAGTCCAAACACACATATTTAGGGCATTTTACAAAATAGCCCTCACATTTTCACATTTCGACACTTTAGTCCCTAATTCATAAAACCATCAAATATACAAAATCTCAAAACACATATGCTTAGTCGAATTCTTCTCATGCTAATACAAGCTCACACATTTCATTTATTTCACATTTTAACCCTTCAATTTCTCATTTTCTCAATTAATTCCAAAATACTCAATTTCTCTAAAAATTCCAATACAAATTATGTTAATCCAACACCAAGTTTTCATATTTCACTATCAACTAGCATATAACTCAAGAATTCATCAATAGCTCATCATAAAAACATCATCAATTCACAAAATTACAACATGGGTTAGCTAGAGCATGAAGCAACGATTTCGAAAACGTAGAAATTATCAAAAATGGAAACCAAAACATACCTTAATTTTTTACTTAAAGCTTGCCGAATGTTCAAGGCTTTAAAACTTCTTTTCTTTTCTTTGTTTTTCGGTGGAGATGGATGAACAATCCACTACTTCTTTTCTTTGTTTTATTAAAGTTTATATATATATATATATATAATATTAACTTTAACTTATAAGTTAATATATATGTAACATCCCTAAATTGGGCCTAGTAGGATTGGGCCCATTGGGCCTTGGGCGTAGGAGTGTTTAAAAATTTTTGAGAACAAGAGAACGACATTATTTCAAGTTGAACTTATTAAGAAAATGATTTAAGAAAGTTACGGGGTTCTATGAAGTTTCGAGTTCAAGTTGGGCCTTAGAAAAATTTTTATTTTTGGCCTTTTAGTGGAAAGGAACGATGGAAGAAGGACTTAAGAATAAGTGGGTGTATATAGGAGACACAAGGGAGCATGTGGCAAGGTGGCAAGTGGCATGAATTGGCTGATGGGGGAGCTTGAGTTCGAAACTCATGACAAGCAACAAGGGAGTTATATTTTTTGATCAAGAGGAGAAGATGTGATGGAGGGAATCGTGGAGAAAAAGTTGCAGATAAAACAAGGTGTATTGGAGGAGTTGGTGGAGAAAAAGTTGAAGACAAAACAAGGTGTAGTGGAAGAGTTGGTGGAGAAAAAAAAGTTGAAGACAAAACAAGGTGTAGTGGGGGAGTCTGATGGAGAATGTTTAGTGGAGTAGGTAAGGAAGAAAATGATGGATGAAAGGTATTGGAGGGTTGGTGGCCGAATGTGGGGATGTTTGGGGGGGAGCGAAATTCGACTAGGGGATATTTTGGCATGAAATTGGGCATTTGATGAGTAGCAAAAGAAGGAACAACCGAAATTCTCTTGTGTTCTTCGCATTTTTTTTGACATTTTAGGCTTTATCCTTAGACATTTCGGGTCCTTTGTTTCAGGTTTTCTTCTATTCTCTTTTGCACATTCTTTTCTATTCTCCCTTCACTTGGTTGCTTTTGTGTACTCCATAATCGAAACTCCTATTATTCTTCATCGTGCTTCTACTATTTTCTCCATAAGTCAATCAGTGGAAAATGGATTCATCATCGTTAAGGGACGAAATCACTCGATATTCCCTACTTGTTAATCCTTCAAAAAATAGTGGGTGTCATAGATGCCGACGATCAAGAAGGTTTAGTCCTTACCGAAATCAGGTGTGTAATCTCACATTTCTCTGAAAGTTTGTATGAAATATGCTGTTAACCGGTCAAAATACCAAAGAAAACCAAAAACCGACATTCGTAATCACTCGGGCGTGCGTATGATCGTAGTGGTAATCGTATTTCATAATAAAACAGTTTCAGTTAGAAGCAGAGATGTTTTTTTGAAAAATCACTAAAAAAAGGAGAAAAGGAATTAGAAAGTGAATAAGATATCAAATTAAAGCTTACTGTGTCTATTTTAATATGGAAGAAACGGATAAGGAAAAGGAATTTTATATTTTGAGATATCTTAATTGTAGTGAGACTGGTTCTGATTAACTTCGGGGTTCACTGATCTGTTTTGGAAAAATCATATAAAATTGTACAAAATGAATTATGGGTTATAATTTATATGTATGGATTCCTTAGTGAGCCTATTTTGAAGAGAAACAAGTTGGAACAGATGAAAACTGTACGGTGAGATATTTGGAATTAAGTTAAGAGAGGTCAGAATCATTGGACAGTGAAACAAAGGAAACTTTAAGAAATAAACTGTACTAAATGGCTACGCCAAAAATTCTGAAAAAATTACAGTATGACGATATATGAGTCTAGTTTCAAGAAAATTTTACGGATCTAGATTTTGAGTTTTCTAACTCAAACTATGGTCAATTTAGTCAGTATGACGCAGATGGACAGTTTTAAATTTTTATGCCCAAATTAGTAGTTATGTCCAGAATTGCGAAATTACCCCGTTTGGGCCTAAAATGGATTTTTGACCCAATAGTTCTGAAGAGACCCAAATAGAATTCTGTACCACTCGAGGCGATAGTAAGCCTTCGGAAACACCATTGAATATGAAATTACCGAAATTACCCTTGGAGGGTAAATTACCGAATTACCCTTGGTGGGTAAAACTACCGAATTTACCTTTGGAAGGTAAATTACCGAATTACCCTTGGTAGGTAAAACTACCGAATTTACTCTTGGAAGGTAAATTACCGAATTGGCCTTGGTGGGTAAAACTACCGAATTTACCCTTGGAAGGTATATTACCGAATTACCCTTGGTGGGTAAAACTGCTGAATTTACCCTTGGAAAGTAAATTATCGAATTACCCTTGGTGGGTAAAACTACCGAATTTACCCTTGGAAGGTAAATTACCGAATTACCCTTGGTGGGTAAAACTACCAAATTTACCCTTGGAAGGTAAATTACCGAATTACCCTTGGTGGGTAAAACTACTGAATTACCCTTAGAGGGCAAATTACCGAAATACCCCTGGATTGTGCAAATTACCGAAATACCCCTGGGTTGTGCAATTACTGAAATACCTTTGGAGGGTAAATTACTGAAATACCCTTGGGTTGCAAAATTACCGAAATACCCTTAGAGGGTAAATTACTGAAATACCCCTAGGTTGCAAAATTACCGAAATACCCTTGGAGGGTAAATTACTGAAATACCCTTGGGTTGCGAAATTACCGAATTACCCTTGGAGAGTAAATTATTGAATTTACCTTTGGAAGGAAAATTTCCGAATTACCCTTGGTGGGTACGATTACTGAATTATGAAAATGCCCTTACGGGCTGAATTACGAAAATGCCCCTAATGGACCGATTTACGAAATGTCCCTATGGACCGAATTACGAAAATACCCTTTATGGGCCAAATGTGATATTTGATATATGGGCAGTTTGATATTTGTGATATGGGCCAGAGTGTGTAATTTCACACTTATCTCATGGGTTAGATATTATACCGTAAGCATTAGAATAAATCGTAAAATTTGTAAAATCGGAAAATACAGTATAATAACACTTTTTGTGTAAATGCATGAAACCGGTATTAAGGTTGTGGGAATTACGGATTTGCCCTTAATGGGTTATTTTGTTAAAAAGTGATATTTTGGGCCATATGAATTATTTTGATAAATTGGCCAAGTGTGAAATTTGAAAAAAAAGGCCTCATGTGATTAATGGGCCAAAATTTGCTAGATCGATTAATGGGCCAAAATTTGCTAGATCGATTAATGGGCCAAAATTTGCTAGATCGATTAATGGGCCAACATTTGCTAGATCGCTTAATGGGCCAAATTGTTAAGATTGATTAATGGGCCAAATTGCTAGATTGCTTAATGGGCCAACTTGTATTATGGGCCTTATGATGAAATTATTCTATGAATATTGTTATGCTTTGTATATGCATACATGATTGCATGGGTTAGGATAAAATTGAAGAGAAGTGCTAGTGGCTCTGCCACAATCTAGTTCGGTGACTCTGTCACAATCCAGTTCGGTGGCTCTGCCACAATCTAGTTCGGTGACTCTGTCACAATCTAGTTCGGTGGCTCTGCCACAAACATTTTAAATGGCTTTATGCCTGCGATTGGTGTGTTGGCCGGGTGGGTTGACTTGATCCCCACAGGTGTGCTGGTTGGTACGGGTGGTGTGTAGTGGATGGAAAATAGGTTTGGTTTGGGATTTGCATATCATATGCATATTATATACATGTTATTATGTTATAATTGTAAATGGGCTTAGGCCCAAAATATTGCTATGTGTGTTCCGACCCAGTGGATGATGGTAAGGGGATTAGACACTGAGTTCTTGTAACTCACCTCCTTTCTCTTAACCTTTTCAGGTAATGCTCAGTGACGTGGACTTGGGCCTTGGATGACTCGATGGAGACCATACTTCAGAAATGGTTTATTTGGACTTCAGACTTCTTTCTTGTTTATTTTATTACTCTACTATTTTAGGTTAAATGTTGTAATCAGGCCTCAGATTTTCTTTCAAAATGCTTCTGCAACTCTATTCCCAAACGTCCCATTTTCGTAAATTGTTTATTTCAAATATATTTTCACAACCAAAAAGGTTTTTAAAGATAATTACGTTTTCAAGTAAATAACAATTGCTTAAGTATTTTGGGTTTTAACAAAGAGGCTGTAATTCTCAAACAAGTTTTTAAAAATCTCAAAGATGGTTTGAAAAAAAAAAACTTCCATGTGACACACCAGATTCGGGCTTAACTTCTAGGCCGGGTATGGGGTGTTACATTTAGTGGTATCAGAGCTCAGTTTGCAAAACTCGGCTGTGGTTTGGGTTCAAAAATGTTTTCCAAATGTGTTTGAATTATATGTTTTAAAGAAAGTATGGCACCTCGAGTATTCGGCACCAAGTCAAGTAAGTATATGTTATCATCTTATGATTATGATTATTGTGATATGACCGTAGAAATACTCCAGAACTTTTGGCTTTAGGAGTAAAAACTATAGAGATTGAGACTTTAGGATACGTTTCGCGAAAACCACTTCAACTCTTTTACTCCATAAGACATTGTTTAATAAACATCGAATAGTATGTTGATTCATAAGACTTGCGATTAGATTAAATCGACATTAGTGAATATGAACGCTAGAAGACATGGATGCGGTAGACGCGGACGTGGTAGAGGCCGAGGTGCTAGGGCTAGATCTTCGGCACCGAGGCATGTGCCTAAAAGGGAGGTGCTGGCATCGTCAGTGGCTGAGACGGGATCTCATGATCGAACTAAGGTTGATGAGCTGACTCAAATAGTTAAGGAGGTATTTGAAGAGGTTAAAGGAATTGGTGAAGCACTTCGAGTTGGGAGTGTGGACTGTAGGAAAAAAAGAGATCGTAATTCTTTTGGATCGTAGTGTCGTTCTGTAAAGCATGTCAAGGCACGTCCAAACTTTTTGGCTTGCGATTATTGTAGAAGCCATCATCTTGGAGAATGCTGAAGGAGGTTAGGAGCATGCTTGAGATGCGGGTCTAAGGAGCATAAGGCTCTGGATTGTTTCATCACCATCAAGTCAGTTATTTTTTGGTTGGATGTGATGATTGAGTGTAGAAAATTTTTAAGTATAAGTGGTAGATGAATACTTGCTTCTGTGGTTAGATGTTTGGTTGTGAAAAAGGATTCAAGATTATGTTAAACGTACATTAGTGTTATTAAGATCAGAGTGCGCAGCAAAAGCATAGTGATGTGATTTGAGCGGTATGTTTAGTAGTTGATTGGAAATTTCGAGGACGAATTTTTTTTAGGAGGGTACAATTGTAACATCCCTAAATTGGGCCTAGTAGGATTGGGCCCATTGGGCCTTGGGCGTAGGAGTGTTTAAAAATTTTTGAGAACAAGAGAACGACATTATTTCAAGTTGAACTTATTAAGAAGATGATTTTAGAAAGTTACGGGATTCTATGAAGTTTCGAGTTCAAGTTGGGCCTTAGTAAAATTTTTATTTTTGGCCTTTTAGTGGAAAGGGACGATGGAAGAAGGACTTAAGAATAAGTGGGTGTATATAGGAAACACAAGGGAGCATGTGGCAAGGTGGCAAGTGGCATGAAATGGCTGATGGGGGAGCTTGAGTTCGAATCTCATGACAAGCAACAAGGGAGTTATATTTTTTGATCAAGAGGAGAAGATGTGATGGAGGGAATCGTGGAGAAAAAGTTGAAGATAAAACAAGGTGTATTGGAGGAGTTGGTGGAGAAAAAGTTGAAGACAATACAAGGTGTAGTGGAAGAGTTGGTGGAGAAAAAAAAAGTTGAAGACAAAACAAGGTGTAGTGGGGGAGTTTGGTGGAGAATGTTTAGTGGAGTAGGTAAGGAAGAAAATAATGGATGAGAGGTACTGGAGGGTTGGTGGCCGAATGTGGGGATGTTTAGGGGGGAGTGAAATTCGGCTAGGGGATATTTTGGCATGAAATTGGGCATTTGATGAGTAGCAAAAGAAGGAACAACCGAAATTCTCTTGTGTTCTTCGCATTTTTTTTGACATTTTAGGCTTTATCCTTAGACATTTCGGGTCCTTTGTTTCAGGTTTTCTTCTATTCTCTTTTGCACATTCTTTTCTATTCTCCCTTCACTTGTTTGCTTTTGTGTACTCCATAGTCGAAACTCCTATTATTCTTCATCGTGCTTCTACTATTTTCTCCATAAGTCAATCGGTGGAAAACGGATTCATCATCGTTAAGGGACGAAATCACTCGATATTCCCTACTTGTTAATCCTTCAAAAATAGTGGATGTCATAGATGCTGATGATCAAGAAGGTTTAGTCCTTACCGAAATCAGGTGTGTAATCTCACATTTCTCTGAAAGTTTGTATAAAATATGCTATTAATTGGTCAAAATACCGAAGAAAACCAAAAACCGACATTCGTAATCACTCGGGCGTGCGTATGATCGTAGTGGTAATCATATTTCGTAATAAAATAGTTTCAGTTAGAAGCAGTGATGTGTTTTTGAAAAATCACTAAAAATAGGAGAAAAGAAATTAGAAAGTGAATAAGATATCAAATTAAAGCTTACTGTGTCTATTTTAATATGTAAGAAACGGAGAAGGAAAAGGAATTTTATATTTTGAGATATCTTAATTTTAGTGAGACTGGTTTTGATTAACTTCGGGGTTCACTGATCTGTTTTGGAAAAATCATATAAAATTGTACAAAATGAATTATGGGTTTTAATTTATATGTATGGATTCCTTAGTGAGCCTATTTTGAATAGAAACAAGTTGGAACAGATGAAAACTGTACGGTGAGATATTTGAAATTAAGTTAAGAGAGGTCAAAATCATTGGACAATGAAACAAGGGAAACTTTAAGGAATAAACTGTACTAAATGGCTAGGCCAAAAATTCTGGAAAAATTACAGTAAGACGATATATGAGTCTAGTTTCAAGGAAATTTTACGGGTCTAGATTTCGAGTTTTCTAACTCAAACTATGGTCAATTTAGTCAGTATGACGCAGATGGACAGTTTTAAATTTTTATGCCCAAATTAGTAGCTAAGTCCAGAATTGCTAAATTACCCCGTTTGGGCCTAAAATGGATTTTTGACCCAATAGTTCCGAAGAGACCCAATAGAATTCTGTGCCACTCGAGGCGATAGTAGGCCTTCGGAAACACCATTGAATATGAAACTACCGAAATTACCATTGGAGGGTAAATTACCGAATTACCCTTGGTGGGTAAAACTACCGAATTTACCTTTGGAAGGTAAATTAACGAATTACCCTTGGTGGGTAAAACTACCGAATTTACCCTTGGAAGGTAAATTACCGAATTAGCCTTGGCGGGTAAAACTACCGAATTTACCCTTGGAAGGTATATTACCGAATTACCCTTAGTGGGTAAAACTACCGAATTTACCCTTGGAAAGTAAATTATCGAATTACCCTTGGTGGGTAAAACTACCGAATTTACCCTTGGGAGGTAAATTACCGAATTACCCTTGGTGGGTAAAACTACCGAATTTACCCTCGGAAGGTAAATTACCGAATTACCCTTGGTGGGTAAAACTACCGAATTTACCCTTGGAAGGTAAATTACCGAATTACCCTTGGTGGGTAAAACTACTGAATTACCCTTAGAGGGAAAATTACCGAAATACCCCTGGGTTGTGCAAATTACCGAAATACCCCTGGGTTGTGCAATTACTGAAATACCCTTGGAGGGTAAATTACCGAAATACCCCTGGGTTGCAAAATTACCGAAATACCCTTAGAGGGTAAATTACTGAAATACCCCTGGGTTGCAAAATTACCGAAATACCCTTGGATGGTAAATTACTGAAATACCCCTGGGTTGAGAAATTACCGAATTACCCTTGGAGAGTAAATTACTGAATTTATCTTTGGAAGGTAAATTACCGAATTACCCTTGGTGGGTACGATTACCGAATTATGAAAACGCCCTTACGGGCTGAATTACGAAATGTCCCTATGGATTGAATTACGAAAATACCCTTTATGGCCAAATGTGATATTTGAGATATGGGCAGTTTGATATTTGTGATATGGGCCAGAGTGTGTAATTTCACACTTATCTCATGGGTTAGATATTATACCGTAAGCATTAGAATAAATCGTAAAATTTGTAAAATCGGAAAATACAGTATAATAACACTTTTTGTGTAAATGCATGAAACCAGTATTAAGGTTATGGGAATTACAGATTTGCCCTTAATGGGTTATTTTGTTAAAAAGTGATATTTTGGGCCATATGAATTATTTTGATAAATTGGCCAAGTGTGAAATTTGAAAAAAAAGGCCTCATGTGATTAATGGGCCAAAATTTGCTAGATCGATTAATGGGCCAAAATTTGCTAGATCGATTAATGGGCCAAAATTTGCTAGATCGCTTAATGGGCCAAATTGTTAAGATTGATTAATGGGCCAAATTGCTAGATTGCTTAATGGGCCAACTTGTATTATGGGCCTTATGATGAAATTATTCTATGAATATTGTTATGCTTTGTATATGCATACATGATTGCATGGGTTGGGATAAAATTGAAGAGAAGTGCTAGTGGCTCTGCCACAATCTAGTTCGGTGACTCTGTCACAATCCAGTTCGGTGGCTCTACCACAATCTAGTTTGGTGACTTTGTCACAATCCAGTTCGGTGGCTCTGCCACAATCTAGTTCGGTGACTCTGTCACAATCTAGTTCGGTGGCTCTGCCACAAACATTTTAAATGGCTTTATGCCTGCGATTGGTGTGTTGGCGGGGTGGGTTGACTTGATCCCCACAGGTGTGCTGGTTGGTACGGGTGGTGTGCAACGGATGAAAATTAGGTTTGGTTTGGGATTTGCATATCATATGCATATTATATACATGTTATTATGTTATAATTGTAAATGGGCTTAGGCCCAAAATATTGCTATTTGTGTTCCGACCCAGTGGATGATGGTAAGGGGATTAGACACTGAGTTCTTGTAACTCACCCCCCTTTCTCTTAACCTTTTCAGGTAATGCTCAGTGACGTGGACTTGGGCCTTGGATGACTCGATGGAGACCATACTTCAGAAATGATTTATTTGGACTTTAGACTTCTTTCTTGTTTATTTTATTACTCTACTATTTTGGGTTAAATGTTGTACTCAGGCCTCGGATTTTCTTTCAAAATGCTTCTGCAACTCCATTCCCAAACGTCCCATTTTCGTAAATTGTTTATTTCAAATATATTTTCACAACCAAAAAGGTTGTTAAAGATAATTACGTTTTTAAGTAAATAACAATTGCTTAAGTATTTTGGGTTTTAACAAAGAGGCTGTAATTCTCAAACAAGTTTTTAAAAATCTCAAAAATGGTTTGAAAAAAAAAAATTCCATGTGACACACCAGATTCGAGCTTAACTTCTAGGCCGGATTTGGGGTGTTACAATATATATATATATATATATATATATAAACACATATCAACATTTAATGCCGTCCACCACATATATTTTTGGCTAATTACAACATTAAACCTCCATTTTATAAAGACAACAACAATTTAGCACTTATAAACCAGCACACAACTTTTACACTTTATACGATTAAGTCCTTTCTCTTAATTTGACACACAATCGATAAAATTACCACACAGAATTTTCACACATACTATATCATATATAATAAACACCAAGAATAATATTAAAATATTATTCAAACCTTGGATTTGTGGTCTCGAAACCACTATTCCGACTAGGGTCTAAACTGGGCTGTTACAAAATCACTTACTTGCAAAGAGGATATGTTGGTGAAAATTTCAAGCTTCCAAACCCTTATGCTTGAGTGAAAAATCGGTGGAAGAAGAAGATGATAGGAGAAAAAGATGATAGCTTCCTTTCTTATTCTTTTATTTTATTCCTTAATCACCTAATACCACCAAACCTTGACTAAATTAAGTCTCTTGTCCCCCTTATTGTAACACCCCAAACCCGGCCCAAGTACTACAGCCGGATCTAGCATGTCACTAAAAAGATTTTTTTTGTAAAAGATGTCGCAATTTCGGGAAATATTTTTCTTGTATTTAATCTTTTGTTCGGGAAAACTTAATAACTCGATAGGTTTAAGTAAGATATAAATTTCATTTGTTGTTTTATGAATTAAAACCAAAAACTTAATGCATGAAACTCAAGTGTCTAACAATAATGAAAGCCAAAATAAAACCATACGAAGTCTAACAGTCTAGTGGCTCGTGGCCTTATTACAACCATATTTAAAACCCACTTAAAATAAATTTCTTAAAAATAAATAAATGAAGTAAAGTCTTTTGCGGAAGTCCTTGGTTCTCTATCGCATGGCCACCTTGCTCTCCTCTCCAGCCCGGTCCGATGCGCTAAGTGTCACCTGAAATTGTTAAAATAATAGGGTGAGTCGCGAAACTCAGTGTGCAACCCTCGTGCACCATCAGATCGGGCCTTAGCCCACAGATCAGAATATAGACATAATATAGAAGATAACATACATAAAACCCAACCCAATCCTAGGTGTCCATCCGCTACACACCACCCTTACCTGCCAATCACACCTTTGGGGATTTCTACAATCAACCCACACCGCTACACACCATCGATGGTAGTCATGCTGCAGTTAGCTGCTCATCGTCAAAGTTGTGACAGAGTCACCAGGCTGAAATGGCATAAGCCACCAAAACAGATCACTTCCCCTTTCATCAATCACCCAACCCCAAGCATATAGAAAACAATCGACATATATCACATATCGTTTTAACAGAATCATTCCCTGATGAATGGCAGAATTCACTAACCTGATATTTAGCCTTTACCCTTCTTGGGTTTCCAAACGTTATGCCGGGATTTCGGCATTTAACAGAGTATAGCAGATTTATTTCATATATATATATAAGCAATCAGTCTAATGGTGTGAGAAATTACACACCTGATTAATGTCGATACCCTTGCTAAACCGATCTACAACTTTGCTCGAAAAGCCGGAAATATGTGAAAATAGGGCCTCTCCTATAATCGGCCATGGTTAGTGTTCTACCCGATTTTACACACTAAAATCAATAGATTTTCTTACCTTGAAATCTCGAAAGTACCACGATTCGAGTATTACTGAACTTATGACTTAGAGATCTACGCGATTGACTCCTCTTCAGATCTCAGAATGCCAAAAATAAGAGAGAAATAAGAGATTAGTTTCTAAATAGCCATTCGACTAGGGACTTTGAAAAGCTGAAAAAAACATTGAAATCCTGAAATCGACACTTACCTATCGTTTCCTTCAAAATTCGGCACAAGCAGACTCCACTGAAGAAAATTCGGCAACTTCAGGAGGTGTGATCTTAGTGATTTCGACTTTTTGAAGAACAAAGAATTGGAAAATATAAGCAAGGAGTGGATAGAGGGATTCGGCCAAAAGAAAAAGAAAAGAGAAGAGAGGGTTCAAGTTTACCGAAAAATAAAAGAGAATCTTGAAAGAATTTTCAGAGAACATAATGAAGAATTCAGCACCCCCCTTAGACTATACTAAATCGATTTCTCCCCCCTTAGTGAGTTTGATTTTCGGCCAACTCTAGCCTCTTGGATGAGCTCTCATCTTTTCCCTTATCTTGATCCATTATCTCCTCAAAAATAGCTTTTATCTGCTTATTATCCACATAAAATAAACATTAAAAATCCTGAAAAAATAGCCTTGTGCTGTCCCCCCTATTGCTCCCTTTAAGTGCCGAAATTTAGCCCTAAAACTTGGGCTTCAAGCTGCCAAAATTTGGGCCCCCCTCATGCACTTGTGATGCCACTTATAGCTCCCCTTTACTGTGCCCCTAGTTGCTGGGCCACAAGCCCAATATGTCACTTAAACTACTAAAACTTTAATTTAAACCCCTAAAGTGTCTAAATAAACTATTTATTCAAAGCCTCAGCCCAAACCTGAGCCTCATTTGCACCTCAAATCCTTAAATTAATAATTTAAGCACACATTACACAAAATGCACAAGCCCATAAATTCAGGATGTTACAGTTCTACCCCCTTAAAATAAATTTCGGCCTCGAAATTTAGCCGATTAAAAGAGATGGGGATACTGTTGTCGCATAACATCCTCTGGCTCCCACGTCGCCTCTTCTGCGTCGTGATTTCGCCACAAAACTTTGACCAAAGGGACGGACTTCCTTCTCAATATTTTTATGTTTTGATCCAAGATTTGCACTGGTTCCTCCTCAAAGGATAAATCTGGCCTTACTTCAATCTCTTCCACCGGCACCACATGCGATGGATCAGAACGATAACGTCTTAGCATCGGGACATGTATCCGCTCCAACTCCGAAGGCAACTCCAAACGATAAGCCGCTAGGCCCACGCGTTCCAGTACCTGATAAGGCCCAATAAACCGAGGACTTAACTTACCCTTCCGTCCAAACCTCATTATCTTCTTCCACGGAGATACTTTCAAAACGACTTGATCTCCTACAACAAATTCCATCTCCTTCCGATTTAGATCCGTATAAGATTTTTGCCGATCAAAAGACTCCTTCAACCGAGCCCGTATTAACTTAACTTTCTCCTCCGTTTTCGAAACTAGCTCTGGACCCAACACCTGACGTTCACCCAACTCCGTCCAACAAGTAGGGGTACGACATTTCCTTCCATATAACGCTTCGTACGGTGCCATCTGAATACTAGCTTGATAACTATTATTGTACGCGAATTCTGCCAAGGGCAAATATTCCTCCCAACTACCCCTAAAATCGATGATGCAACCCCTTAGCATATCTTCCAATATTTGAATTACCCTCTCAGACTGACCATCAGTCTGTGGGTGAAAAGCGGTACTAAAGTCCAACCTTGTTCCCATTGCTTGATGAAGAGCCTTCCTAAATCGTGACGTGAACCTAGGGTCCCTATCCGATATGATCGACACCGGTACACCATGTAGTCTTAAAACCTTAGCCACGTACAACTTAGCCAACTTTTGCAGAGAAAAGTCCACTCGAACCGGTATGAAGTGAGCAGACTTCGTCAACCGATCCACGATTACCCAAATCGAATCCTTCTTAGTGGGCGTAAGAGGTAACCCACTAACAAAATCCATCGTGATTCTTTCCCATTTCCATTGGGGAATCTTTACCGGCTGCAACAATCCCGAAGGCACTTGATGCTCAGCTTTCACCTGCTGGCACGTCAAACACTTCTCCACATATTCCGTAACTTCTCGCTTCAAACCTGGCCACCAAAATTGCTCTCACAAATCTCGATACATCTTAACTCCTCCAGGATGCATAGCATAAGGGCTACTATGCGATTCTCGAAGAATCATCTACCTTAACTCCACATCCTTTGGCATACAAATCTTCCCACGGAAACACAAAACTCCATCACCATTCTAACTATAGTCCTCTCCTTCACCATTCTGCACTTGTCGGATTCTTGTACTCAAAACATCATCCAAAAGTTGCTTCTCCTTGATCTGTCTTGTCCACATAGGTCTTACTTGAAGTTCGGCTACCAAACTGCCATCTTCATACAGACTGAGATTAGCGAACATCGCCCTCAAATCCGCTATCGCCTTTCTACTCAACGTATCTGCCACCACGTTAGCCTTACCCGGATGGTATTCGATCGAACAGTCATAGTTCTTCAAGAGTTCAATCCACCTACGTTGTCTCAGATTCAATTCCTTCTGGGTAAGGATATACTTTAGACTCTTATGGTCCGTGTAAATAACCGACTTTTCCCTATACAGGTAATGCCTCCAAATCTTTAGAGCAAACACTACTGCTGCCAATTCTAAATCGTGCGTAGAGTAGTTCAATTCATGCAGTCGCAACTGTCGAGACGCATATGCAACAACTTTTCCATCTTGCATTAACACACACCCTAAACCTGGGTGTGACGCATCACAATAGATGGTAAATTCTTTTCCCACCTCTGGCTGAATTAACACTGGCGCTTCTGTCAAAATTCTCTTCAGCTTCTCAAAGCTCTCCTGCTGTTTGTCAGTCAATACAAACAATACTCCCTTCCTTAAAAACTTAGTTAAAGGTGCCACTATTGAAGAGAACCCCTCAACAAATCTCCTGTAATACCCTGCCAATCCCAAGAAACTTCAAATTTCTGCCACAGACTTCTGCGGTTTCCAATCTAATACAGCTTCTATGTTTCGAGGGTCTACCCTAATTCCTTCTGCGGAAACGACATGCCCTAAGAAAGTCACTTCCTTCAGCCAGAACTCACACTTACTGAACTTCGCGTACAGCTACTTCTCCCTTAGAATTTGCAACACCATACGAAGATGTGCATCATGCTCCTCCTCGGACTTGGAGTAAACCAAAATATCATCGATGAACACCACCACAAACCGATCCAGGTATGGTTGAAACAGCCGATTCATCATATCCATAAATGCTGCTGGCGCATTCGTCAAATTGAACGACATTACCAAGAATTCATAATGACCGTAACGTGTTCGAAACGCCGTCTTATGAATGTCCCCTTCCTTCACCTTTAACTGATGATAACCCGACCTTAGATCAATCTTCGAAAAGATCGAAGCTCCTTTAAGCTGATCGAACAGGTCGTCGATTCTTGGCAATGGGTACTTGTTCTTAATCGTCAACTTATTCAGTTGACGATAGTCCATGCACATACGCATGGATCCGTCCTTCTTTTTCACAAACAGGATCGGCACTCCCCATGGAGACACACTCGGTCGAATAAATCCTCGATCCAAAAGCTCCTGGATCTGAGCTTTGAGTTCCACCAACTCTTTCGGTGCCATTCGATAAGGAGAAATGGATACCGGAGCCGTACCCGAAAGTAGCTCTATTCCAAACTCCACCTCACTATCCGGGGGTAATCCCGGCAACTCCTTCGGAAAGACATCCGCAAAATCCTTGACTGTTCGAACCTTATCGACAGTCACCTCCTTAGCATCCAACGCACTAATAAAAGCTAAGAATGCATTGCATCCTTTCCGAATCATCTTAACAGCCTTTAATGCCGATACTACGTTGGACAAATAATTCCTTCTTTCTCCTGACACAACCACCTCCCCGCCTTCTGGGGTACTCAACACCACACGCTTGGTCTCACAATCCAACTTAGCACGATGCTTGGTTAACCAATCCATTCCTAGGATAAGATCAAACTCTCCAAATGGCAATTCCATTAAATCTGCCGAAAACACTACCCCTTGAGTTTCTAACGGTACATCCTTAAATAGCTTGTCCACTACCTTAGATTGTCCTAGAGGACTAACCACGATCATCTTCCTAGTAGTTGTTTCAGAGTCTATACTTAGAGTCTCAGATATCGAACATGCAACATAGGAGTGGGTTGACCCAATATCAATCAAGGCAAGTAAAGGGTTATCAGCAATGAGAAACGTACCTGTTATGACATCCGGTGCGTCACCATCCTCTTGTCGACGAACTGCATAAACTAGACCCGGCTGCCTTGCATCCACATTACCTGCACCTCTACCAGGTGCTCCACGTCCGCGACCAGCCCCATTTCCACCTCTACCTGAACCACGACCCCTCGGTCCAGGCTGGTCACCTCTCCTAGTCTGGTCAGAATCTCGGCCCGTTGGTTGTACCTGATCCACTTGCGGACAGTCCTTAATTAGATGCTCCATGGATCCACACCTGAAACATCCACCCGTTCTTCTTCTACACTCCCCAGGATGTGCTTTCCTGCACCAATTACATAATCGATTCTGATTCCCTACAGCCGATGTCGGAACACGAGCTAGCCCATCAGACCTATGCCTCTTCTGAAAATTTCCAGATGATCCTGATGACCCAAAACTTCTCTTATTCTTACCCCGATCCTTATCCCTTTCCTGTTTTTCAGTCCGTTTTACCTCCTCAGCTATCTTAACCTTTTCCACCAGAACAGCAAAATTTCTCTCTCTCTCTGCAGTGCTATCAAAACCTTTAACTCATTCCGCAATCCATCCTCGAACCGAACACAATGTTCATATTCGGTTGCTACCATTCCTTGAGCGTAGCGGCTCAAGCGCAGAAACTCCGCCTCATATTCAGCCGCCGATTTACTTCCCTGCACTAGATGCAGAAATGCTTTCCTCTGTGCATCCACATAGCTGGCCCCAACATACTTTCCCTGGAATGACTCCTTAAAGAAGTCCCAGTCAATCCGATCTGCGGCAGTACCCTCCTTCATTGTGAGCCACCACTGATAAGCCTCGTCTCGAAGAAGAGACACAACCCCTTTTAACTTCTCCTCCATCGTGAAATCTAAGTCATCCATTATGCGCTCAGTCGCTTCCATCCAATACTCAGCTGTGTTAGGGGCTACGCCAGAAACTCCCCTAAACACTTCTGCCCCATTGACCTTAAGCCGCTCCGGCACAGATTTCTGAGCTCCTGTGCCCATGCTTACTCCAGCAACTCTTTCGAGAACCCGCAGCATCGCCTGAGATACCGCATCATCTCCGGTCGCCTGATCTCGTAACTCTCCCTCCACAGTTGGAGGATCCGGTATTTCGTGTCCTGACCCGGGCCCAGACCCAACTGGCTCAGACAAAGTCATCCTACCCCTACCGCGTCCACGCGGCGGACGTCCTCGACCCCTTGTACTCATTCTTCCGATTGGCGTTTATTTAATTAAGAATTTTATGAATCATTAATTCTTTCCACTAATTAACCACAAACAGTCTTATGAATAGTAATTTTGGGAGTAGTTCTTTCGAATCTACAATTCAGTCTCAAGTTCACATCCCCTAGTTCTAAAAACTACATACATTCCACAATCAACATACAGACAACATCCATACATCCATATTCAATACATAGGGGTATTTTCGTTATTCCACTACCCAGGGGTATTTTTGTAATTTTATCCTACAGGGGTATTTTCATAATTTTCAAAAATAAAGTACCTTGTTGATTTCATGAAATAAGGGTATTTTGGTAATTTTGAAATCCGGGGGTATTTCGATAATTTTGCAATCCAAGGGTATTTCGGTAATTTTGCAATCTATGGGTATTTCAAAAATTTTGAAATCCGAGGGTATTTCGGTAATTTTGAAGTCCAAGGGTATTTCGGTAATTTTAAGATCAGGGGTACTTTGGTCATTTTACAAATCAGGGGCAATTTAGTAATTTTTTTACAAATCAGGGATGTTTTAGTTATTTTCACAAATCAAGGGTATTTTCAAAATTTCACAAAACTAAGGGGGTATCTTGGAGAATTTGATTTCAAAAGGAAATAGTAGTGTTCAGGTGTTTATGAGTTTCTGGTTGTTGTCGAGTGTTGGGTGAGGTTTTTTTTTTAATGAAAAATTTCGTTGACTTCGTAAATCGGGATATATTTGCAAATCATGGGATATTTTTTTTAGAATAAGGGTATTTTAGCAATTTTTTGAAAAAAATAAGGTGATTGGTCCCTTTCAGGTTTTAACTATAAGGTTTAGCTTGTCAACAAGTCCTCGTGATCAGGGTGAACAGTCACTACGCACTAGGTAAGATTCCAGCGAAGAGAAGGTAAGTCGCTAGGACTGCTTAAATACCAAGCTCTCCCTGAATCCAATCCTAGACATGCGTATGCCCGTTGCCACACCCTAACTCGGCTAAGGTGAACAGTCACTACGCACCAGGTAAGATTTTAGCGAAGAGGAGGTGAGTCACTAGGACTGCTTAAATACCAGGCTCTTCCGGATCCAATCCTAGACATGCGTATGCCTGTTGCAACACCCAAGCCTTGCGACTCATTTACGGGTTTGTTTAGTGAACTTAAAAGTCTTATGAGTTTTAGGAAGTTGTTTAAACTAGGCCTAAAGTCCATCAAATTCTAATCTAACTAATCTACGCCCCATAAAACCCATCAAGCCCACATACATATATTACACACAGGGAGTTCAGAAACTTACCTGGCGGACTTGGGCCGGAGATGCAGGTGCCATGCCGAGAAGACAAACCTGTTATCATTTATAAACATGCATGTTTCAAAAGCCCATTTTTAGAAAACGTTTTGAGCTCAAAACCCCAGAGCCGAGTTTTGAACCAGGCTCTGATACCAATCTGTAACACCCCAAACTCGGCCCAAGTACTACAGCCGGATCTGGCATGTCACTAAAAAGATTTTTTTGTAAAAGATGTCGCAATTTCGGGAAATATTTTTCTTGTATTTAATCTTTTGTTCGGGAAAACTTAATAACTCGATAGGTTTAAGATATAAATTTCATTTGTTGTTTTATGAATTAAAACCAAAAACTTAATGCATGCCATAATTTAATTAAAACTCAAGTGTCTAACAATAATGAAAGCCAAAATAAAATCATACGAAGTCTAATAGTCTAGTGCCTCGTGGCCTTATTACAACCATATATGAAACCCGCTTAAAATAAATTTCTTAAAAATAAATAAATGAAGTAAAGTCTTTTGCGGAAGTCCTTGGTTCTCTATTGCATGGCCACCTTGCTCTCCTCTCCAGCCCTGTCCGATGCGCTAAGTGTCACTTGAAATTGTTAAAATAATAGGGTGAGTCGCGAAACTCAGTGTGCAACCCTCGTGCACCATCAGATCGGGCCTTAGCCCACAGATCAGAATATAGACATAATATACAAGATAACATATATAAAACCCAACCCAATCCTAGGTGTCCATCCGCTACACACCACCCTTACCTGCCAATCACACCTTTGGGGATTTCTACAATCAACCAACACCGCTACACACCATCGATAGCAGTCATGCTGCAGTTAGCTGCTCATCGTCAAAGTTGTGACAGAGTCACCAGGCTGAAACGGCAGAAGCCACCAGAAAAGAGTTGTGACAGAGTCACCAGGCTGAAATGGCATAAGCCACCAGAACAGATCACTTCCCCTTTCATCAATCACCCAACCCCAAGCATATAGAAAAAAATCGACATATATCACATATCGTTTTAACAGAATCATTCACTGATGAATGGCAGAATTCACTAACCTGATATTTAGCCTTTACCCTTCTTGGGTTTCCAAACGTTATGCCGGGATTTTGACAATTAACAGAGTATAGCAGATTTATTACATATAGATATAAGCAATCAGTCTAATTGTGTGAGAAATTACACACCTGATTAATGTCGATACCCTTGCTAAACCGATCTACAACTTTGCTCGAAAAGCTGAAAAGATGTGAAAATAGGGCCTCACCTATAATCGGCCATGGTTAGTGTTCTACTCGATTTTACACACTAAAATCAATATATTTTCTTACCTTGAAATCCCGAAAGTACCACGATTCGAGTATTACTGAACTTATGACTTAGAGATCTACGCGATTGACTCCTCTTCAGATCCCAGAATGCCGAAAATAAGAGAGAAATAAAAGATTAGTTTCTAAATAGCCATTCGGCTAGGGACTTTGAAAAGCTGAAAAAAACATTGAAATCCCGAAATTGACACTTACCTATCGTTTCCTTCAAAATTTGGCACAAGTAGACTCCACTGAAGAAAATTCGACAACTTCAGGAGGTGTGATCTTAGTGATTTCGGCTTTTTGAAGAACAAAGAATTGGAAAAATATAAGCAAGGAGTGGATAGAGGGATTCGGCCAAAAGAAAGAGAAAAAGAATGGTGGGGCTTTGGCAATTGAGATCTAAGAAGTTTTTTGTTTCTGTCAGAAAAAGAAAAGAGAAGAGAGGGTTCAAGTTTACCGAAAAAATAAAAGAGAATCTTGAGAGAATTTTCAGAGAACATAATGAAGAATTCGGCACCCCCCTTAGACTATACTAAACCAATTTCTCCCCCTTACTGAGTTTGATTTTCGGCCAACTCTAGCCTCTTGGATGAGCTCTCATCTTTTCCCTTATCTTGATCCATTATCTCCTCAAAAATAGCCTTTATCTGCTTATTATCCACATAAAATAAACATTAAAAATCCCTAAAAAATAGCCTTGTGCCATCCCCCTATTGCTCCCTTTAAGTGCCGAAATTTAGCCCTAAAACTTGGGCTTCAAGCTGCCAAAATTTGGGCCCTCCTCATGCACTTGTGACGCCACTTATAGCTCCCCTTTACTGTGCCCCTAGTTGCTGGGCCACAAGCCCAATATGTCACTTAAACTACTAAAACTTTAATTTAAGCCCCTAGAGTGTCAAAATAAAATATTTATTCAAAGCCTCAGCCCAAACCTGAGCCCCATTTGCACCTCAAATCCTTAAATTAATAATTTAAGCACACATTACACAAAATGCACAAGCCCATAAATTCAGGATGTTACACTTATGGCCAGCTATGACCTTTAGAAAGGTCTACTTACACATTAAGGACCTCCAATTAAAATTCTATAGCTATTTAGCACATCTAGCTTGTAATTTAAAATTTTCGCACTTTATGCGATTTAGTACTTTTTCGCAATTAAGCATGAAATCACCAAATTTAATGCACCAAAAATTTACATACACTCATAAAATCATGATATAACACATAAAATAATATAAAAATAATTTTCTCCGATCTTAGATTAGTGGTTCTGAAACCACTATTCTAACTAGCCCCAAAATCGGGCTGTTACAACTCTCCCCCTTTTGGAGATTTTCGTCCCCGAAAATCTTACCGGTAAAGAGGTTTGGGTACTGTTCCCTCATGGCTTCTTCCGGTTCCCAGGTAGCCTCTTCTACACCATGCTTTTGCCACAACACTTTCACTAAGGCGATGCTTTTGTTCCTCAACTATTTAACCTCTCAAGCCAAAATCTTAATTGGTTCCTTTTCATAGGTCACATCCGGTCGTATTTCAATTTCGGTAGGAGGAATCACATGCGAAGGATCAGAACGATATCATCGCAACATCGACACATGAAACACGTTGTGTATTTTCTTTAACTCCGTAGGCAAAGCTAACCGGTAAGCTACTGGTCTAATCCTTTCAATAACCTCATACGGTCCTATGAATCGCGGACTCAATTTGCCCTTTCGGCCAAATCTCAATATTTTCTTCCACGGGGATACTTTCAGAAATACTTTATCACCCACCTGTAACTTAATTTCCTTCAGTTTCAAATTCGCGTATGACTTCTGTCGGTCTGAAGCAGCTTTCAGACTATCACGGATCACTTTCACTTTTTCAGACTATCACGGATCACTTTCACTTTCTCTTCGGTTTCTCTAACCAGATCAACCCCGTGAATTTGCTTCTCACTAAGCTCGGTCCAATACAAAGGAGTTCGGCACTTGCGACCATATAAGGCTTTGTATGGTGCCATTTGTATACTCGACTGATAACTGTTGTTGTAGGCAAATTCAACCAAAGGTAGATATTTTTCCCAACTATCTTCGAATTCTAAAACACAGCATCGGAGCATGTCTTCTAGAACTTGAATCACTCTTTTAGATTGACTATTAGTTTGCGGATGGAACGCGGTACTGAAATTCAATTTTGTACCCAAGGCTTATTGCAACCTTTTCCAAAACCTCGAAGTAAACCTTAGATCTCTATCCGAAATTATGAACATAGGAACCCCGTGTAATCTCACAATTTCAGCAATATGCAGCTCAGCCAACTTGTCAAGTGAGTAATCAACATGTATCGATATAAAGTGAGCCGATTTCATTAATCTATCAACGATTACCCACATAGCATCTTTCTTTTTCGGGGTCGTAGGTAATCCCTTTATAAAATCCATCGTGATTCAGTCCCACTTCCACTCGGGAACCATCACTGGCTGAAGTAAACCCGAAGGTACTTGATGCTCGGCTTTCACTTGTTGACAGATCAAACACTTTACAACAAACTCGGAGATATCTCTTTTCATACCCTGCCACCAATACAACTTCTTCAAGTCATTATACATTTTTGTGCTGCCTGGATGTACTGACAAGCAACCATTGTGTGCCTCATGTAAAATTTTCCAAATCAACTCATCATCTTTAGGTACACAAACCCTATCACGGAACATCAAACAATCATCTGAACCAACTCGAAAATCAGAGTTATTTCCCGATTCACACTGAGTTTTCTTAACTTGCATTTCACTATCATTCTTTTGAGCTTCACAAATCTACTGAAGAAACAATGGTCCAGCCGTCAACTCGGCCAATATAGAATCATCATCAGACAATGTTAATCTCGTACTCATAACTCTCAAAGCATACATGGATTTTCTTCTCAAGGCATCCGCAACCACATTCGCTTTCCCCTGATGGTAATCAATTACTAGCTCATAATCCTTCAATAATTTGAGCCACCGCCGTTGTCACAAATTCAAATCCTTTTGGTTTATCAAGTATTTCAAGCTCTTGTGATCGGTAAAGATTCGACATTTTTCACCATATAAAAAATGACGCCAAATCTTCAAAGCAAAAACGGTAGCAACCAACTCCAAATCGTGCGTCGGATAATTCTTTTCATGCGATTTTAGCTGTCTCAAGGCATAAGCTTTCACTTCACCCTCTTGCATCAACATACAGCCAAGACCATTTGATGACGCATCTATATAGATCACAAACTCCTTTCCCGACTCAGGTTGTACCAAAACCGGTGCTTTAGTCAACAATGCTTTCAGTTTCTTAAAACTCTGTTGGCACCTCTCGGTCCATTCAAACTTTATATCTTTATGTAGCAATCTCGTCATCAGTGTAGCAATCAAGGAGAACCCTTTAATGAACCGTCTGTAGTAACTCGCTAAGCCCAAAAAGGCTCCTAATCTCTAACACATTCCTCAGCGGTTTCCACTCCACAATACCCGAGATCTTACTCGGATCAACTCTAATTCCATCACCTGACACAATGTGTCCTAAGAATCTGACCTCTCGGAGCCAAAACTAATACGAACTCGACTCGTTGAAGATTTCAGTCGTAATATGTGCCCGATCGTAAATTAGAGTAAGTGAAGGCTTATGTTTCAAGAAATAGTTTTAAGAAAGAAATGAAATGGTTCAAGTGAGTTGTGGGTGTATGGAAAAGGAATGGGAATTGTTGGATGGAAGTTTGGGCTAAGGGTCCAAGTTGAACTAACACAATAGAGTGTGTTAACCCGAGGCTTATATGAACACTTAGGTAGATACAGTTTTGGTGGAATGGTTAAGGAAGTGATTGAACCCTCGACCCACTATCAAAGTTGATAGGAACCTCGGTATAGTTGAACGCCACATTTTGGGGTTACAAAGTGATAAGTTCGGGATAAACAAAGACAAGGATGACGCCACAAGGATACTTGATAAGTCAACAAGTCTTTGGAAAGAATCAAGAATTGAAAGCAACCTCACAAATTAATAAAGTTATATAATTGTTCATTAGCCTCTTACAATGAAAACACATAGCATATTTATAGCCAAATTTAGGCCAGCCGAAAGATCTCAAAAACTAGTAAATGGTTACTTAATTTAGCCTTTAAATGAGCTAAAATTTCCAGAAAAATTCAGGAAAGTCCTAGGATGCTTCCTCCAACCTTGAGAACGTATTTGGATAGCTTCCAAGGTGTCTTCATGCAACTGGAAATGTTTAAAATAAATGTGAGCTGATCAGCCACCTAGAAGACCGAATGGTCAGCTTGTAATTCAGCTAGAAAAGCTGAAAAGATGCCAAGAAAATTCGTTGAAGTTTCCTCATCAGCTGTATAAATAAATGAGCTAAAAATCCCCTTGTTGTATTCGGCCAAATGTGTGAATAAGTCCAAGTGCTGCTTTAGTTAGCTGGACGGTCAAAGGGAATTAAAATAAGCTTAGAAGACTTCAATGGGCAGCAATATTCAGCTGATATCTTAGTGAAGAAGCATGTGGCTGATGAAATCCCCTAGGCGTCACTTGGGAGATTAAATGGATGCAGCTGGAAAGTTAATCCTTCCAAGGTCTATTGATCTTCAAGAAAAGGTCACATAGGAAAAAGTAAACAGCAGCTCATTAAATCCGTCCACCAGCAGCTCAATTAATGTGCCGCCCATGCCTTGTACATGAATTAATTTGGCTGTAGCAAGAAGCACATTAAACTCAGCATGCTTGCTTCTTTAATGCCAAAATAGTTGCACATTTAAACCACAATTAATCAACAGCTAAAACTCATTAAATTTTGCACATTAATTCAGCTAGACACATTAAAATTATGTAATAGCTTAAGACATGTTAAACACATGTAATAATTAACACATATTAATAATTGAAATTAAAATGTCCTCCAAATTTTATAACACATTTATTTAATTAATTACTTGAGCTGAATTTAATTAATTAACTAACTTAATAAATTTATTCCAGCTACTTTGTTGCATGAAATTAAATAAATCCCAATCAAGCTTAATGAGCTTGCATCAAACCGAATTAAGCTCATTGAGCTAGAACGAGCTAAATCAGCTGGGGAAAGCTAAGGATTTGAGCTCGTTGAGCTGGAATTATGCTTCATTTTGCACTTAGGCCCCTCGAGCTTAGGCCACTCTCGATGGCGTCGGGCGGTGTCGTAACATGATGCGACCAGGTTCGCATCAAAAACTCACTCTTGCTAAACTTAGCATACAACTGTTTATCTTTTAAGGTCTGCAAAATAGTTCTTAAATGCTCTGCGTGCTCACTCTCATCCCGAGAATAAATTAGTATATCATCAATAAAAACGACTACAAATTTATCCAAGTCTGGCCAGAAGATACGGTTCATTAAATCCATAAATAACGCAGGAGCATTCGTTAAGCCAAAGGGCATGACGAGGAACTCGTAATAGCCATACCTTGTCCAAAATGCAGTTTTTGGTACATCTTGCTCCTTAACTCTCAACTGGTAATAGCCGGGACCTTAAGTCTATCTTAGAAAACACCGTGGCTCCCTTCAATTGGTCAAACAAATCGTCTATCCTTGGCAAAGGATACCTATTCTTTGATGCAGAATGAAATGTCTTACTCGATGATCTTTTTCGAATGTCTCTAGCTTCGAACTCGGCTTTTCTTTTCTCTTTTCCAAGCTCTTCAGCTTTGCAAGCTTGCTCGACAAGTACTACGAATTCTTTGATCTCAAGAATGCCCACAAGCAACTTTATGTCTTCATTCAGACCATCTTTAAATCTTTTGCACATAATGGCTTCAGTTGATACACACTCTCGGGCATTTCGGCTTAATCTGACAAACTTTCGCTCATATTCCGTCACAGTCATACAACCCTGTTTTAGTTCCAGAAATTCTTTTCGTTTCTGATCTATGAACCTCTGACTGATATATTTCTTACGGAACTCGATCTGGAAGAAATCCCAAGTCACTTTTTCTTTCGAAACCACTGATACTAGTGTATTCCACCAGTGATGTGCAGTGTCCCGAAGTAGAGATATAGCACACTTCAGGCATTCCTCAGGAGTGTAGGATAGTTCATCAAGTACCCGAATAGTGTTTTTGAGCCACATCTCAGCTCGTTCTGCATCGTCGTCATTATTAGCTTTAAATTCTTCGGCCCCGTGTTTCCTGATTTTATCAACAGGAGGCCTATTAGATCTCATTGGATCTATCATCGGAGGTGCTGAAGGTACCGAAGTTGGATTATTCGGGGGTGGAGGTTGTTGTACAGCCGGGTTAGTCTGGATATACTGGGTAAACCATTCGTTCATCATTTTGTAGAAGGCTTGTTTAGTCTCCCCCTCATGGTTACCCGAAACTAGTCGAGAGTCTACCGGCGCTGATCCTCGTGTGCGATCAGACACTACACTCTCTACATCGTCTGCTACGGCTCTGTCAGGATCGGAATCCATTTACTATATAAAACACAGTTTGAAATGTCATAAGTCACCACACTATCAAATATACAATAAAGGCATGTATAGCTAGACTCTCACGCTTTACGGTAGTCCTAGAATCGACTAAACCGTAGGCTCTGATACCAATCAAATGTAACACCCCTAACCCGTATCCGTTGCTGAAGTAGGGTCACAAGGTGTTACTTAACAAAACTTAAACACTTTGCTTTATAAATATTGTATATGCCGATGTATGAATTAATAATCGCAAGCAACTGGTGTATTTTAAAAAAAATCCATATTACAATTAATCAAATTATAGAAATCACAAAAATTCTATGCGTTTTAAACTATTTCGAATTATCTATTCATTCACAACATGTATACTCTTAGCCATATGTTTCATATCCAATTCGGCTAGCAAGTGAAATACCATACAAATTTCTTTTTATAACCATGCTTTACTCAACTACTAGCAACTATCCATAAACAAATATACATAAATACTCATACCATATTTATATGGTCGACCAAATCATACCTATTCATTGTTCAAATATATGTGCAACCTTAATATCATTATTCTATGGCCGAACATAACATTAATACAACATAGCCGAATATACAAGATGCTTATCATTACCATGTTACCAAATCATGCATCAATGTCACAAACATATATATATATATATATATATATATATACTTTGTAATATGTTTTCTAACTTATACTATTTCATAATACATATCATACTTTCCAAATAAGCTAAATTATGCCACACCGAAATATATGTACATCTCTCCACCATGTTTACTAGATTTGAACCGCATCATAAAAAAAATACAAAACCTACCAATGTTAAGCTTTTACCAAGCACATCACATATATATATATATATATATATATATATATATATATATATATATAACAAGCATATTACTTAGCTAATATATTACATACTATAACTTATCCAGCATCCATCATTTTCCTTATTGCCAAATCACATGACCAAATACTATGACATATATATATATATATATGATTATTATCTATATATGTTTAAACTATGACCGAATTTACACAACCATTAGCATTATAATCAAGCCATTTTCGCAAGGCTAAACTTATATACAAGACAAAAGTTCATTGGTTTTAATACATAGTCTAACCTATACATGCCTTTGATTCAAAAATTAAGCTCATATGTACCAAAAGGGATGATAGTGTCGTTGACTTCTATGATGATCCATCGAGCTCGTAGCTTGACCAAAATCTATAAAACAGAACATTGTACACACATAGAGTAAGCGGACTAGCTTAGTAAGTCTCAAGCAATTTTAATATAACAGTCAAACATTCAAGCATTTTAAACCTTTAGTTTATGACACTAAATATAAACAATTCAACTTGTAAATTCTTCATGGCCGAGTACTATCATTTCACTTAACGTAGCTATTATCATTTTCTTACCATAAACATGTAAATTCATCGAAGCACCCAATTACAATATATATTCGAATATTCCAAATCCAATAAATATAACATACCCATCAACCACATGTACTCATTTATACACATATACAAACATATCCAACCTCTTTTATATTTAACCTTTCACATATGGCCAATTCTCTAAAGACATATTCAAGCCTAAATTTCATTATATATAAATCATTCTTATCAATGGTAAGATCAGTAGCACAATCTAAAATTTTTACCAAAGCTTCAACCATATCATATCTCACTTGATTCAATGGTAATATACTAACATACCTTATTCCCTGCAATTATGAAAGACTTATACTTACCCGAGCATTTAGCTTATTTTAACAAATACGTTCCACCTTGTAAATGATTTGTGAATTCTCCATTTATATCACATCACCAGCATTAAGCCTGCTAGGCATCAAAGCCTGAAATACACATCGACATTAAGCCTGCTAGACCCGAGGTCTGAAATTTTGATCACCGGCATTTAGCCTGCTAGGCAATAAGCCCGAAACACTTCACCGGCACAAGGCCTGCTAGGCTCGAAGCCCGATACAACATTATTATCATCTCATACATATGACAGTAATGCTGCCCAAATTAACATAGGTTACACATAATTCAATCACTTTAACATATCGACCCGATTTAAAATATAACAACATTTCATTTCAATCTCTCTACCTACATTCGGCTATGACACGCTTTACAAACATAATTTCATAATTCAGCATATAATCAATCTATGTTATAAAATACTATTAACGATATTAAATTGCTTATAGACTTACCTCGTAAGTCGAATACTTTGAATTTCCCGGTTACTCGTGTACTTTAGCTTTCCCCCGATCCGTTTCCAATTCTTTCCTTCTTTGATCTAAAACCGAATTTAAAAGAGCCTACTCAATTGAATTTCATTCATCGCCATTCGAAACATTTAATAATAATATATTTTTTTTCAATCTATCAATCAAAATTTGGAACTTTTACAATTTAGTACTGGATCTTTTCATTCATTCGTACACATACAAATAAATATTGAATTTTATACACTCTTTTATCAAAAGCTGAATACTTCCCAAGTAAATCAAATCTCATCTTAACATTCAAAATATTTCATAACATATAATTTACAACTTTTGTGATTTGTCCCTCTAATTTCAATTTCTTGTAATTTAATCCCCAATCAATAAACACAATAATTTCATGAAATTCGGTCAGGTCTTTCAAGAGCCGAATCTCCTTATTCAATTTTTTGAGTTCATATAAACCATTTATTAAGCATTTTTTTTACTCTCAACTATTTATTCATCTAAATTAAACCTTCTCACATTCATTTAATCTACTTTCTTATTCATACCCGTTGAAGCCTAATCCATGCTTAGCATTTCTTTTTCATTAATTCTCATGCATAACAAAGAAACCTCTCATGGCCGAATCTAACACAAGCTTCAAACCTCAAAATTTCCACATGTACCTTATAGAACTCAAGATAACTAGCACAACCATACAAAAATTTTAAAGATTTAACCTTGTTTATTCACCTTAGGAAGACATGCAAAAGGGCCGAACTAGGAAGCTTAACTATCTTCTCTTCTTCCTTTTGCTTTTCGTGGAGAAGATGATGATAGTGGAAAAGAAAAATGGTTTTTTTTTTACTATTATTACAATATCCTATTTTTCTTTAATGAACGTTATCATTTATCCCACTATCTACATATAATAATAATATAAGGTATGACATGCACATCAAATCCCTAGTCATTACCGTCCACTAAAAGTAATTATGGTTAATTTGCCACTTAAATCCCATGCAAAAAGTGAACTAATCAATTTGGCTCCTAATTCACACAATAGCTATTTTCATATTTGTTCAATTCTAGTCCTTTTTCTTAAATTAAACACATAAACAATTATATTTTTATACGAAACTTTCACACATCATAAATCACATATAATTAACACCAAAAATAATATTTAAAAATTTTTTGGACTCGGATTCGTGGTCCCGAAACCACGGTTCCGATTAGGGTCAAATTCGGACTGTTACACCAACATTGGTTAATAAACCTATACATGCCATTATAATTGGGATTAATTTACCATTTGTACTGACTAGGCTGATGGATAGTGTGTTATATCTCTGCCAAGCTTCCAACCCAACAAGCTTCCGAATTCCTCTAAAACAGGAAATTAAAATAGAGTAAGCTTTTAAGCTTAGTAAGTTTGTATAATTGGGAATTTAACTTACCACTATTTTATATACATAAGGTAAACCTACAATTCATTCCCAAGTCGTGTTCACAAAGTGCCTAAACACTTATCCTCATCAACCATGTTAGTCACTGTATTCCATATAATAGTTCATAATTATGAATTTATACTCTCATCAGACAAGATTTATTCACATATATTTCCATCACATATTTCAATATATCATGGATAAACAAAGTCATCAAGTATGTTCCACATTAAAGTATCAAGTACATCATGCCTCAATATCAAGTGATATCATTTATATATTCAAATACTTCTCTCATCATGTATCCATGTAGCATGTACAAAACATGTTAGTCATATTTATATTTCTTGAAAATATCAATAAGCTTGTATGAGCTCAATAGTAACAGTCATTTTTCCATATGCACATTCTTTCCACAGTAAGTATTCAAATATCATATATAATTCATGTCCATGTAATTCAAGTATGTGCTTGTAATAATTCATCTCAAATTCACATTGTCTCATATCAGGATTTTTACCCGTTGAATTTATTTGAAATATTGATAGATACACATGTAGTACACTCGAAGTGTACAAAACTGTAATTTGTCAACTCATATTCAAGGGTACCCAGTTAGGGCACATAATCAGGAAGCACTCTCTCGAGCCATATAACAGGATGCTCATGTGATCCAGTAACAGGAAGCTTATCTGGGCTATAACAGGAAACTCATAAGAGTTTAAAATAGGAAGCTCATTGAGCTTAATAGGTAACTCCGAAGAGTTATTATCAAGGAGCTTCGGATAGCCATATAACAGGATGTTCAAGCGAGCCATATCAAGAAGCTCACAAAGAGCCTATATAATAGGGCGCTCATTAAGAGTTGCATTTGTGTCTGCAATATATGCAGGATCACAACCGATCATATAACAGGACGCTCACAAAGAGTTACAGTAGTCCGCAACACATGCAGGATTACTACCGATCAGGATGCCCGCAAGAACCATATAACAGGAAGCTCGAGACAGCTTATAAAAGGATGCTCTTTTGAGCTAAGGTTTGTCTGCAACATAAACAAGACCACAACCAATACAGGAAATCCTATATTTATCGAATTTTATTTATTCAAACGGGATTTAACGTTTATTGGGTATTATCGGATATGTGACTGATTTCATACATAAGACATTTATACAATTCACATATATACAACATTCAATTCAAGCACATTAATATACATAAATTTAGTTACACGAACTTACCTCGACAATGTTCGTGTTCACAAAGACTACTAATCTGATATTTTCCTTTTTCCTCAATCTAACTCCGTACAAGGTCTAACCGGACCTATACGAGTAAATTTAACTCAATTTAATACAATTCACATTCAATTCAATCCAATACATGTGTAACACCCCAAACCCGGCCCATGCGTTTCGACCGGATCTGGCATTCACTGTTTGTACTTTGAAAACATTAGCTTTGTTGGTTTTTGAAATTGTGAGTTAATTAGACAATATTTAAGTCAATAAGCGGCATTTTTTAAAAAAAATAACCTTGTATTAATTATTATTAAGTATAAATAAGCCTTATCATAAAATTCATAAGTTACTTAACATTGATAACTGCTGAGTTGAATGAAAACTAGGGGCCTTATTACATAGATATTCTCGAAATAACAGTGAAATAAAATAAACTTTAAGAAATCCCAAAAGAAAAATAACTTGTAGAAATAGAACTTGATGGCCCCTCGAGTCTGTCTCGGCTCCCATGTCCACGATCTACTGTTCATCTGGAAGAGTAGAGAAAAGGAAAGCGTGAGTCACAAAGACTCAGTGTATAAATCTCAAAACACACATCGACCTGAGCCCACAAACACATTATGGGCCCTGGCCCATACAGGAAGGCATCAATCATAATCACATAATAACAATATAGAATGAATAACCCAACCCATACTACGTTTCCATCCTCTACACACCATCCCGTACCAACCATCACACCGTGGGGATTTCTACAATCAACCCTCCATCCGCTACACACCAAAACGACAGCCGTACTGCCTATTCCTATTAAGTAGGAATCATTAAACGTGGCATAGCCACCGATCACTACGTGACCTTACATTTAAAATTATGTGGGATTTCTACCACCGATCACCAAGTGACCTATCATGCACTTCCCCTTCAATTATCATCATTCCTACCCCATGCATACATACATAAAGAAACATCAAGCAGATATATATATTCTTCGATGCATATAGGGAGTTCTATGTTTACGTACCTGGCATCCTTACCTAACCCTTTTTAGGGTTCCATTCGACTGTCTATACATCCTTATTCCGACTTTTTAGCCCATAACATACAAAATAAATATACATACAGGTTTATCAGTAGCGTGTTAGAGATCTACACACCTGATTAATGTTGATACCCTTGCTAAACCGATCTACAACTTTGCTCAAAAAGCCGGAAAGATGTGAAACTACGACCTCTCCTATATTCGGCCATGGTTAGTGTTCTACCCAATTTTATGTATTTGAATAAACAACTCTTATTTCCTTAAAATCCCGAAATTGAAGACTAATGATTTTTCAGCTTTTAGATCTAGTCGACCAAGCTTCCTTCAAATCCCGAAAACCATTAGACTATTAGCTTTCGACTTTTGCTTTTCAAAAATCGGGAATAGATTATGAGAACTAAACAAAAATCGACTCTTACCTTAGCTTAGGAGATTCGGCTAGCACTAGAGAGAGGATTCGACAATGCCAATGGAAGATTTAAATGCCGAAAGTATAGAATAATTTCTCAAATAGGATGAATAAAAGAAAAAACGATGGATGCTTCGGCTTTTTAGAGAAATCGGCACAAGGGAAAAGAAAGTGGGGAAAAGTTTCGGCTTTTGAAGAAATTGAAGAAATAAATTTGGAGAGGGAGAGGCTAGGGAATTTTGGCACCAAGGGAAAGGATTTTAGGGTTTTTCAATGTCAGAAACAAGGAGCTAGCCCCCCTATTTATAGATTTTTGACACCTACTGCTAAATACCGAAAACGCCCTTAAAATTTAAGCTAGAAGAGAGGAGAATTTTGGCACCCTCTATGCCATGCAGTAGCTGAATTTTACACTCCTCTAGGTGGTGGATTTTCGGCCAACACTTCCTTTGAAGATAAGCTCCTAACTTTTCTCCTTTTTATCTATGATATTATTACTTAAAAATCTGTATATATCTTCCTATTTTTAAGCCTTGTAGTCGTCCACCTCATTAATTCTAAATGCCGAAATTTAACTCATTCTAAATCCCTTAAATCCCTTGTTGTGGCGTCACCCTTGCTCCCATTTAATTGCCAAAAATGGCCCAAAAACATGGGCTCCTTGCAACCCAAAACTTGTTCCCTTTTAATTGTTAATGATGCCACCTTAAAATAATTTAATCTGGGCCTTTGCCTAATTCTAAGCCCAAATTTAGACCTCTATCACTTAAATTAACAAATTAATTCTATCCCTACACTAAATGCATAGGCCCATAATTTTAGGATGTTACAGTTCTACCCCCTTTAAAGAAATTTTGTCCTCGAAATTTCCAACTAACTAGTAATCATACTACTTAGGTCTCACCACTATGCTTTTGCTGCGCACTCTAATTCTAAAGCCAAAATAAGCACTTAGTATACTATGGTAGGGTACGCACCGGTATTCGCATCTAGAGCGTCCTCGTCCCCTTGTACTCATTCTACCGATTCGCGTTTATCTGATTAGAAATTTTATGAACTATTAGTTTTCTTCCACTGTTTTAACTACGAACAGTCTTATTAATGATAGCTTTAAGAGTAATTCTTTCGAATTCGCATTCACCATACAGTCTCAAGTTCATATCCTCTAAGGAACACATACATTCAATCATGAACTCACGTTCATTACAGAAAAGTATTGTTTTGTTGTTGTTTGTTATTTTCACTACCCAGGGGTATTTTCGTAATTTTATCCTACAGGGGTATTTTCGTAATTTTTCAAAATAAGGTTCCTTGGTGATTTTGTCAAATAAGGGTATTTTGGTAATTTTGCATTCCCGAGGGTATTTTGGTAATTTTGAAAATCGGGGGTATTTTGGTAATTTTGGAATCCGAGGGTATTTCGGTAATTTTGAAATTTAGGGGTATTTCAGTAATTTTGAAATTCGGGGGTATTTTGGTAATTTTGAAATTGAGGGGTATTTCGATAATTTTAAAATTCAGGGGTATTTCGGTAATTTTGAAATCCGAGGGTATTTCGGTAATTTTGAAATGTAGGGGTATTTCGGTAATTTTGAAATCCGGGGGTATTTCGGTAATTTTGAAATTCGGGGGCATTTCGGTAATTTTGAAATCTGGGGGTATTTCGGTAATTTTGAAATTTGGGGGCATTTCGGTAATTTTGAAATTTAGGGGCATTTCAGTAATTTTACCAAACAAGGGTAAATTGGTAATTCTTCAAACCAGGGTTATTTTGGTCATTTTGCAAAACAAGGGCAATTTGGTAATTTCTTTCATAGTTGTGAACATTTTCAAATCAAGTGTTTTTTTTAGGTGTACCAAACTTAGGGTTTTTTTTTTTTTGCAAAATAGGGTGGTTGGTCCCTTTCGGGTTTTAATTATGGGTTCAGCCCATGAACAAGTCCTTTATAGCCAGAGTGAACAGTCACTACGCATCAGGTAGGATTCTAGCGAAGAGGAGGTGAGTCACTAGGACTGCTTAAATACCAAGCTCTCCCTGAATCCACTCCTAGTCATGCGTATGCCTATTGCCACACCCTGTCATGGCTAAAGTGAACAGTCACTATGCACCAGGTAAGATTCCAGCGAAGAGGAGGTGAGTCACTTAGACTGCTTAAATACCAGGCTCTTCCGGGTCTACTCCTAGACATGCATATGCCTGTTGCCACACTTTAGTCTTGCGACTCGTTTACAGGTTTTGTTTAGTGAAAATTAAGTCTTATGGAATTGAAGAGTTGTTTGTCTAAGCCTAGAGTCCATCAAGTTCTAATCTAGATAGTCTACGTACCATAAAGCCCATTAAGCCCACATTTATATCACAATCAGGAGTTCAGAATACTTATCTGGGTGGATTGGGTGCCGGTAGACTCGAAGGCCATGTCTTCAAACCAAAATCATAAATTCAAATTTTTTTTAAAACACTTCTAGACCCATTTCACAGCCCGAGTTTTGAACTGGGCTCTGATACCAAATTATAACACCCCAAACCCGGCCTATGCGTTTCGATCGAATCTGGCATGTCACTGTTTGTACTTTGAAAACTTTAGCTTTGTTGGTTTTTGAAATTGTGAGTTAATTACACAATATTTAAGTAAATAAGCGGCATTTTTAAAAAAATAACCTTGTATTAATTATTATTAAGTATAAATAAGCCTTATCATAAAATTCATAAGTTACTTAACATTGATAACTACTGAGTTGAATGAAAAATAGGGGCCTTATTACATAGATATTCTCGAAATAACAGTGAAATAAAATAAACTTTAAAAAATCCCAAAAGAAAAATAACTTGTAGAAATAGAACTTGATGGCCCCTCGAGTCTGTCTCGGCTCCCATGTCCACGATCTACTGTTCATCTGGAAGAGTAGAGAAAAGGAAAGCGTGAGTCACAAAGACTCAGTGTATGAATCTCAAAACACACATCGACCTGAGCCCACAAACACATTATGGGCCCTGGCCCATACATGAAGGCATCAATCATAATCACATAATAACAATATAGAATGAATAACCCAACCCATCCTAGGTTTCCATCCTCTACACACCATCCCGTACCAACCATCACACCGTGGGGATTTCTACAATCAACCCTCCATCCGTTACACACCAAAACGACAGCCGTACTGCCTATTCCTATTAAGTAGGAATCATTAAACGTGGCATAGCCATCGATCACTACGTGACCTTACACTTAAAATTATGTGGGATTTCTACCATCGATCACCAAGTGACCTATCATGCACTTCCCCTTCAATTATCATCATTCCCACCCCATGCATACATACATAAAGAAACATCAAGCAGATATCTATATTCTTCGATACACATAGGGGGTTCTATGTTTACGTACCTGGCATCCTTGCCTAACCCTTTTTAGGGTTCCATTCGACTGTCTATACAGCCTTATTCCGGCTTTTTAGCCCATAACATACAAAATAAATATACATACATGTTTATCAGTAGCGTGTTAGAGATCTACACACCTGATTAATGTTGATACCCTTGCTAAACCGATCTACAACTTTGCTCAAAAAGCTGGAAAGATGTGAAACTACGACCTCTCCTATATTCGGCCATGGTTAGTGTTCTACCCAATTTTATGTATTTGAATAAACAACTCTTCTTACCTTAAAATCCCAAAATTGAAGACTAATGATTTTTTAGCTTTTAGATCTAGTCGACCAAGCTTCCTTCAAATCCTGAAAACCATTAGACTATTAGCTTTCGGCTTTTGCTTTTCAAAAATTGGGAATAGATTATGAGAACTAAACAAAAATCGACTCTTACCTTAGCTTAGGAGATTCGGCTAGCACTAGAGAGAGGATTCGGCACTGCCAATGGAAGATTTAAATGCCAGAAGTATAGAATAATTTCTCAAATAGGATGAATAAAAGAAAAAGCGATGGATGCTTCGGCTTTTTAGAGAAATCGGCACAAGGGAAAAGAAAGTGGGGAAAAGTTTCGGCTTTTAAAGAAATTGAAGAAATAAATTTGGAGAGGGAGAGGCTAGGAAATTTTGGCACCAAGGGAGAGGATTTTAGGGTTTTTCAATTTCAGAAACAAGGAGCTAGCCCCCCTATTTATAGATTTTTGACACCTACTGCTAAATACCGAAAATTCCCTTAAAATTTAAGCTAGAAGAGAGGAGAATTTTGGCACCCTCTGTGCCATGCAGTAGCTTAATTTTACACTCCTCTAGGTGGTGGATTTTCGGCCAACACTTCCTTTGAAGATAAGCTCCTAACTTTTCTCCTTTTTATCTATGATATTATCACTTAAAAATCCGTATATATCTTCCTATTTTAAGCCTTGTAGTCGTCCACCTCATTAATTCTAAATGCCGAAATTTAACTCATTTAAATTAAAAGATTTGGGCTTTATTAAACTTAAATTTAAATCCCTTAAATCCCTTGTTGTGGCGCCACCCTTGCTCCCATTTAATTGCAGAAAATGACCCAAAAACATGGGCTCCTTGCGACCCAAAACTTGTTCCCTTTTAATTGTTAATGATGCCACATTAAAATAATTTAATCTGGGCCTTTGCCTAATTCTAAGCCCAAATTTAGACCTCTATCACTTAAATTAACAAATTAATTCTATCCCTACACTAAATGCATAGGCCCATAATTTTAGGATGTTACAACATGTTTCTGGAAAAATTATTTTTTTGCCCATATACTTTTAATTAATTACGATTTCGTCCCTAGGCTCGGAAAATGAAATTTATGCAATTTAATCCTTATTCCAAGCCTAACCGATTTTTACATGTCATAATAACAGCCCACGTGTTTCACAAAAAACCAAAAATTTTTTATGGATTCTACAATTTTACAATTTAGTCCCTAAATCATAATTTCATAAAAATTCTCTTTGTAAAAGTTGTTTATCTATAAATAACCTTTCATTTTCTACCATGAAATTTAAAATTCCAGCATACTCATCCATGGCAAAATTTTAATACTTTGATAACTTTGCAAATTAACTCCCGAGATAGCTAGATTAAGCTATTACGATCTCGATAATATAAATATCATTAAATACGGGAGAAGAAAACTTACCCAATTAAGCTTGCTTGAAGTTCTTTCTCTTAGCTAGGTTTTCCATGGAAAAATTTAGGGAAGATGATAGTATAAAATGATATTTTGTCTTTTAATTTAATTATCATCTTTTATTTTTTTCCACTTTCCAATTCAATCCTTTTCTTTTCTTAAATTTCCATGGATGAATCATGATCCTTATCTACTAACCCCATCAATTGGTCTATTTTCCATATAAGGACCTCAAATTTTGAATTCCATAGCTATTTGATACATATAGCTACTAGAACTCAACTTTTACATTTTATGCAATTTGGTCCTTTCATCAAATTAGACATATAACCGGTAAAATTTCTTAACGAAATTTTCACACGATATTTCTATAATTATGTAGATCATAAAACAATATTAAAATAAATTTCTTTTCTAGGATCGGACTTGTGGTCCTGAAACCACTGTTTCGATTACACTAAAAATAGGTTGTTACAATTAAGTCATTAATAACACTAATTAAACCTTTAATTTAATATATAATCAGGCCAATTTACCAATTTACCCTTAATATCAATCACCTTTACACTTAGCTCTTTACGCAAAAATGTGTGTAAACAAGCAAGTTTGAGCTTCAATTTTGATTTGCACATTCCTCTTTATGTGGAGCTTTAATAGAGACAAATTATGTACTACAAACTAAAAATAGCAACAAGAAACACAAAATTTGATAAAGTATACGAATCTAAATCATTGCTCTAAACTACCTTACCAATGTTGCACAACTAAGACGAAATATGAATTTCCTCAACTAAACTCCCTTTTCAGCACCTCAAACTACTTCTAATCTTCATTCCTAGTCCAATAACATATATTCTAAGTATTAACTTCATTATTTATTCTGTTTCATAATTTTCCAAAAAATCATCCATGTTTTTTGTAATAGCCTAGCTTTAGCTAAATCGAAACAGTGGTTTTGGAACCACAAATCTGATTTCAAAAAATTATTTTAATATTATTTTCAATATTTACAACATTTTATTTGATATGTGTGAAAATTTCATGAGCTAATTTTATCGATTGGTTGGTTAATTTGATAAAAAAGGATTAAATCGCGTAAAATGCAAAAGTTGCATTCTACTTGTTAAAGGTGTTTAATTGCTATGATTTAATAAATCAAAGGTCCTTATAATGTTATTAGTCCATGATTAGTGTAAGTGGACAATTATGGTCATCCGTTATATGTTTTTTTATATGTTTATAATAAAGGTTATTATGGTAAATTAGTAATTAAGTTATAATTTAATGAAACAAAGCAAAATTCATTTCATTCATCTTTTTAGCAACGGAAAATAGAAAAGAAAAAAAGATTTTGAAGCTTTCTAAGGTTCGGCACACTCCTAGCTTGATTACGGTACAGATTTAGCTCAGTTTTCGATAATTTCTATGTTTTTGTAATCGTTGAGCTCAATCTAGCTAGCCCGTACCTTAAATTTCAAAATTGTTAAAGATTTTGGGAGTTGAAATTGTTGAATCTATGTGTTCTTTGATGTTTAATGTTGAAATATGAAAGCTTGATGATAGTTTTACATGTTTTGTTAAGTGATTTTTTGATGAAAATGCATAATAGGGATTAAATTGTGAAATGTGCAAATTTTGTGGTTGAAACGTGAAATAAATGAAAGTTTTAGACTGCTGGGGACCTATATATAATTTAGCCAAGCATGGGTTTTGTTGAATTGTGTGAATTTCGTGTATTTGTGAAATAGAGACTAAATTGATTAAATGCGAAAGTTTAGGGGCTACTGTGTAAAAATATCCAAATGTGTATTTTTGGATTAATTGAATGAGTAGATGAATAAATAAGTTAATTTTGAATTCATATAGATCAAGAAAGAAAGAATTCGGATTTAGATCGAGGAAAAGTAAGGTTATCGAGTAGTCGACCCGATCCGTCAATTCTGAATACGAGGTAAGTTCGTATGTGATGATTACATTATAAATGTATGTTAAAATGCTTTAATATTTCATAAATTGTTAAAACGAGATTATGGATAATGTATGAATTGTGAAAACGATTTTACGGATGTATTCGATGATAGAAACAAAAAGTGTGAAAGCCCGGTTGAACCTTAAGAATAGTTTTGGATACTATCGACATGTCAATAAGTGATACGTTGTGTAACACCCCAAACCCGGCCCAGAAGTTAGGCCCGAATATGGCGTGTCACATGGAAGTGTTTTTCAAAACCATATTTCTTGTTGTTAAAACTTGTTTGAGAGTTAAAACCTCTTTGTTAAAAAAAACTTAAGCAATTGTTGTCCACTTGAAAGCGTAACTACTTTTAAAACCTTATATATTGCGGAAGCATATTTAAAATAAAGAATTTATGAATAGGTGATGTTTAAAAACTGAGTTGCAGAAGCGTTTTGAAAACGTTGCGAAAATGTAGTGTTTTGAATACAATTATCGTTTTGGAAATCGTATTCCACGTTTAGTAGTTAGAAAACATCATAAATAATTATGACAAATAATAAGTTAAAAATAGAGAGGCCTTATTACAACCCAAATCAAAATACTTGAATTTAAATAATCAAAACGAAAACCATAAGCAGTGTGTCGCCTTCTCCGAGTCACTCGCAGCACCGGTCCGTCTAAGGTTGAGGATTACCTGCACAGTTGAAAACGGGGTGAGTTTAAGAAAACACACCATGTGGGGATAAAATCGACCCACCCAGCCAACACACCAAGCTTAGCACCGGTTGCGGCACTAAGTTAACAGAACGGCTATAAGCCATAAATATCGCAGCAACGCTGCCAGTTAACAAAACGGCTAAAAGCCATAAATAGAATGGTTATAAACCATAATTAGGATGGCACAGAGCCATAATCAAGATGGCACAAAGCTATTGGTGACTGTAATAAGTTTGGCACATAGCCATCAGTGACGGTAATATAATCGGCACACAGCCACGGGTAATTATGATCGACACAGAGTCATCAATATATATGTTAGGCACATAGCCACGGGTAAATATGGTTGGCACAAAGCCATAATCAAGATGGCACAGAGCCATATTTATCGCAGAATGGTTGAAAGCCTTGTACAAAACGGCAATGGGCCGTACACTTCTTCCGTAACTTTGTCCCAACCCCATGCAATATGTCGTGTATGTCATGCTCAATCATTACACGTGTATGCAAAATGGCCATGCTCAGTAAAAATCATTTAAACGTGTAATAAAAGCATATCAGTCATACAACCACAGTCAAATTAGTTAGCTCATAGTCTAAGTCCGTCATTTACCCACAAGGGCAAAATAGTCATCTTACCCTATAAGGGTATTTCGGTAATCCTACCCTTCAGGGGTATTTTGGTAATTCTACCCTATAGGGGTAATTTAGTAATTCTACCCTATAAAGGTATTTTAGTAATTTTGCAAACTAGGGGTATTTTAATAATTTTGCAAACCAGGGGTACTTTGGTGATTTTACAAATCGATGGTATTTTGGTAATTTTACAAGTCGAGGGTATTTCGGTAATTTTACAAGTCGAGGGTATTTCAGTAATTTTACAAATCAAGGGTATTTTGGTAATTTTACAAATCGAGGGTATTTCAGTAATTTTACAAATTGAGGGTATTTCGATAATTTTACAGATCGAGGGTATTTCGATAATTTTACAAATTAGGGGTATTTTGGAAATTTTAAAATCGAGGGTATTTCAGTAATTTTACAAATCAAGGGTATTTCGGTAATTTTGCAATCCGGGGGTATTTTAGTAATTTTGCAAATTAGGGGTATTTTAGTAATTCTGCAAATTAGGGGTTATTCGGTAATGTTACAAGTCGCGGGTATTTCAGTAATTTTGCAAATTAGGATATTCTAAACAGAGATAACGATGCAAATGGGCCTAGGGCCCATTCTTGGCCCAAATGGGCTCACACGCTCGTGTGGCCCATTTAGCCCAAATCTAGCCACAGATATGATATTCACATAGACCGGTCCAATATCTACTACACAATCATACAATTCATTCATATGGGCCTATGGGCTCATTGGGCCCACTTGGCCCCTTTCGCCCATCGAGGCCCAAACAGCCTAGACCCTCAAGAACACCCATGATGGCCTCAACTATCGTGTCGAAGCTCCCACACGTGCGCTTGCAAGCTCATATGGCTACCATCGCCGTGTGACCAACATTTCGGCATTTGACGCTCTATAGCTAGAGTAGTGCGAAATACACGCCTGATAGGAATCTAGAGTTGATCCGCGCTCCGAACACTCCTATGCCCAAACTCCAACCAAGGTATGCTTACTCTCCTCATAGATTGTTCTATTTAAAGCCAGCTTCTCACCTTCCCTCATGCTAGCTTCCCGATGTGGGATCCCTCCTTCAGCAGAGTTTAAATCCATCACAACCACTTGTCGTCCCAACTTAGCAAAATAAATATCCCTTTTTGCTTGCAATGGGATTCGAACCCTTGCCCTCTCCTATGCTCCAGACGCTACATGCCACCACAACACAAGCTCCTTTTGTGTCTAAAATCATGCGCAACTAAATATAAGCCTATGAGCCAAAGTCTAAGTTCATTTAAAAGGAAAACAAAGTCAATTGCAAGCGCCAAGACTTGAACCCAAGCTCTCCCTTACACCCTTAATGACGCCTTGCCACTAGACCACTCCCTTCCTTGTGTCATTTTTTTCCACATTTTATTCTTAAAGTGTACTTACTTACTCCCAGGGTTTTATTCACCTAAAACCAAAATTTTTGCTAAAGCCCAGGTTTGATCCCGGGACTTCATGTAAGCCCCCTAACCTTCCAAAATCACTCACCTAATAGGTCCAACTTGCATTAGTGCCGTTCTCTTGTTCTTAAAAATTTTAAACGCTCCCCTACCCAAGGCCTAATAGGCCCAATTCTACTAGGCCCAAAAATTTGGGGCGTTACACGTTGAGTTGGCTTTGGGCCATGATATTAGCACTTCGGGTGCGTATTTTACTGGTTTGGCTTCGGACCATGATAATAGTTCTTCAGATAAGTTACCTTGATTTGGCTACGAGCCATGGTATAGGTACTTATCGTACGAGACTCCTGAGTATCCAATTTCTATTTCGAATGGTTCAACGGATAAACGAATGATGTGGTTGAGAAAGAGGTTAGTACGAGGTGATACAAGTATGTACAGAACCTATTCGAGTATTAAATAGTGAAAGTTCAATGAGTTTGTATTTGATCATGTTTTGAGACATGAGAAAGGTTTGTAGTTAATGTGTATATGGTTTTGTCATGTGTTATTGGTTGATTTGCATTTATTCGATGACATAAGTTATTCACATACAAGCTTACTAAGCTATGAAGCTTACTTCATGTTATTTTTCTATGATTTATAGTGAATAAAGGCTAGCTCAGATCCGGGAGTCATCGGGAACATCATCGCACTATCAAACATCTAAGTTAGTACTTTTGAATTATACATTTATGGTATATGGCATATATAGGTTAGATGTGCTATTTTAGTTGTGATTATAGACATGAGATATGTCTTGTAAATGTATATGTTTTGGTTTGTATATATAGCCATGAGTGATTGCTTATTTTGATATGTTTGGAATGAATGTGGTTATGGTTTTATAGTTGCTCAAATGGTTAATTGATTTGTAGAGTATAAAAGCTTGAGAAATGCCTTGTTGAGGTATGATTTTAGATGTTGTGTTGGTTATTTATAGGGTAAGTTATGTATGTGTGAATTATGGTAAATGAACCATATTGTTTGATATTGTTTTGGCATGTATTTGGCTAAGTAAATGGTAGTGATTTGAGAATTGGAATAGATGAATTATAATGGTATGAATTGTGCATTTGATTGATGATTTTAGCTGCCTAATTGTATGATGAAATGGTACCATTTTGCCTTGTGTAGGTACATTGAAGTTGGGGTGGCAAATTGGCCTTGTAAATGGCCTATTTTTGTCCACAGGGGCAGAGACACGGGTGTGTGTCTCAGTCGTGTGTGACACACGGTCATGTTATACGGTCGTGTGTCCCCTGGTGTTGAAATTGAATTGAAGTCAGTATGCTCCACACGGTGACAGACACGGGTGTATGGTACAAGTCAGTATACCCTCTAATTGGCACACGGCCTGGCACACGGGCATGTGTGGCCACTTCGAAGGGCACACGGGCTAGACACACGAGCGTGTGGTTGGCTGTGTGACCCAAGTCAGTATGTATGCACTGTTTCCACACAGCCTGAGACACGGGCGTGTCTGGAGCCATGTGAGGCACACGGTTTGTTCACACAGGTGTGTGACCCCTGTATGGTTGAAATTTTTCTAAGTTTCCAAAATTTTTTGTATCTTATCGGTTTAGTCCCGAACCACTTCTAAAGCATGTTTAAGGTCTCGTAGGCCCTTATAAGGGACAATGAAATTGTGTTGAATGATTTATGAGAATGAATGCTTTCTGTTTGATAAATGTATGCTATATGTTGTGAATTGATCGGTAATACCTCGTAACCCTACTCTGGCGACGGATACGGTTTAGGGGTGTTAATTTTTTTATTAAATTTGAATTTCTCATAATTGATCCATAAAATGTGTTTGATCTTTTGGTTTAATTTAAAAACCATGTTTGATCTTTTGGTTTAAAATTAAAAACCAATTATTAGACCTATTTTGATATTAGACATCCATTAATATTTGGATTCCAACTTAAAATTAAATATCCACCATTGTTGATCCTCAAGTTCAAGAAAGAAGAAATTAAAGTTGAATATCCATTATTGTAACACCCCAAACTCGGCCCATTCACTACGACCGAATTTGAAATGCCACTGCGGAAAACGTTTGAAAATATTCTTACTTAAGAGTGAAAACCGTTAAAAATTTGTCGCCTTTGATAAAACATTTCCGTAATTTAAAACATTCTAAGTAAAAATTAAGTTGTTATAAAAATACCAGATTCAAAACTTTAATATGACTTTTGAGATTTAATAGCTTTTAAAATTAAACTTACAAAATATTAACTTAATTACAAATCCCAACGGAAACATAGCAAAATTCAAATACTTTAAGTGGCCCTTATTACAATAAATAATAATTCATAAATCTTAGAAATATAAAATACTTAAATTAAGCAAAACTTCTTCTGCATGGGCCACCTTGTATCCACTCCAAACCCAGTCCAAGCATCACCTGCGATGTTAATAAAATTTGGGTGAGTCATACAGACTCAGTGTGCAATTAGACCACTGAATTCCACCCACATACCAACCATATATTAACCCATATAACAGGTATTAATGTAACTTATTCACATGCTTTCACTTATTGGGCTTGGCCCATATTCACATCTTATGACATATAATAATGCAATTCATTCACATATAGAGTCCACATATTGGGCTTGGCCCATAACCATATCACATTCTTATAATAGTGTATTAACCACATGTTTCCACATACTGGGCTTGGCCCATTACCACATTAATCCACATATCATACTGGGCTTGGCCCATTTTCACATTAATCCACATCACATTCTGGGCTTGGCCCATTTCCACATTTATTCATATCACATGTTGGGCTTGGCCCAATTTCACATATATTCACATACAAAATTATGCAATTATGAAGCCCAACCCAGCCTAAGGTCCATCCTCTACACACCCCCTTATCTAGCCTACCACACACCAGGGGATTATTAAGTCACCCTCTCCTTTTTACTCCAATAAGGCAACAAATGCCATCCACGCGAACTTAATCGCAAATAATCCACAACGCGACCTCAGTCAGCGTCAATCTACGATGTAGCCGAAGCTAACATCAAAACCACGATGAGCATAAAGCCATCAATAACCACGATATGGCACATATCCTATATCGACCGCGATGAGGTACAGAGCCATTCATCAAACCACGTACTCGAAGTACACCCTGTCCTTCTTTCATATCCCACCCATGCACATGCAACATAAAATAATGCCATGATAATGCATGTACATGTTATTTAGCATATTATCACATATTCTCATCAACAATCACATTTCTTCAGATTCGGTACTTACCGGATTATTGACATACCCCTTGAGGGTATCCACATCACAATTTCCACTGCACTAGTTAGCACATTCATAGCACATACACAATATAACATACATAACATAAACCCGGAAAACAGTAGGCTAACTACACACCTGATTACTTGTAGAACTACGCTTTCGAAATCGACGCTATCACTAATTGATACTACGACTATCTGCCTATTCTGCTGCTCCGACGCTGGTCCACACCCCGGTGGCCAATCCCGAACTGCAGAAACAGATCTCTTCTTGAACTTAGGGATAAGGACTATCCCTTGTCCTCCTTGACTAGCATCCACGTCCATCGCAAATCACTTAATCAGAATCCTTTGGTTAAACGTCATAATACAAGATCTTAGGCGAATAAACTACAATTTAACTTACTTACCGAAACGATTGAAGGCTCCTATGTACTTCTGTCGATTTGCCCTTAAGAATCATAGTACATAATCGGTCAACACTTAATAACCAAAATGGCCTATGGCCGAATATTAGCGCTTACTTACCTAGCTTACTTAAATCCCGAAACTTGCACTTGTCTTATAGAATTGTCGAGATCCCTTAATCTCTGCAAATCCCGAAAGACTCCTTTAATGCTCCCAAAATTTGTTTAGAGTGACTACAAGAAAGTAGTCGACGGCACCTTCTTGATGATTCGGCTTTTGAGACCACAAGAGAAGAAAAGAAAAAGAGATGTTGATGAGGCTTACTAGAGATTCGGCTTATGCTCTAAATGATGACTATACATTCGGCTATGGCTCTCAAAGAAGATGGGGTATTCATCTATTCAAGAAATAAAAAGAAAGGATTTGGGGTTGAAAGAAAATAAAAAGAAAAGAAGAGAAGAAGAGTAGGGGATTTTCGGCACTAAGAAATTAAAGAAGAAAAAGAATATCACAGATGATTACTCCCCCTTATAAAGAATTCGGCTACTACATCCCTGCTCTTATCAAACTCCTTGATAATCTCCTCTATTATCCCCTTAACAAATAAAATAAAATCCATCACACTATCCCTTATCAAATTCCTATAATAATCTCCTATTATCACTTCATTTAATAATTAAAAAAAATCAACACAACAATTATCCTTCACCAAGTTCCTATTTTATCTCTTAATCACTTATTAAAAATAAAATAAAACACTAATTTATCACCTCATTTATCTCTTATCTACCTATCTAAAATAAATAAAATAAACAAATAAAATAACATTTATCCTACTTTAGCCGAAAATCAATAGGAGAATTAAGCCAAATCCTTATCCAATTGAAATTCCATGTGCCGTCCAATTTCTTCCAACTCTACCTTGACGCAAAAGCAAAATAAAACATTCCCCTTGCTGCTCACAAGCCTCGAACCCGAGACCTGTTGGAGCCCTTGACACAAGCTGCAGGTAACGTCCCCAGCCACTTTGCCAAGGCGCTGTTTGTGATATAAACTCCCTAGAATTTCTTTTAAACCCTCTTTCGCCAGGCGTCTTCTTAACGCAAAAATAAAAGCTCCTTCCTGCCTCCTTAGCAACTCGAACCTGGGCCCTCTACCCATTGCTTGAGGCGTCACTTGCCCAAGCCCTAAGTAGCGCTGCCACTTTACCAGGCCAACCCTTGTGTCATAAACTCCCCACAATTCCTCTTAAAGCCTCCTTAGCCCAATTCCCCCTTTTGGCGCAAAAAATAAAAGTCTCTCACGCTTCCCACGTTGCTCGAACCTCTTCCCCCTGCACTTTAGGTGGCGTCCCAAGCCACTCTACCACACGGCTACTTGTGTCCTAAACTCCCCAAAACTTTTCTTAAGGGCTCCTTCACCCAGCTCCCCCTTTTATACTTAAAATCCAACATTTTCCCAAAACTTTCCCCTTCATCCTTGGGTTCTAAAAACCCTTAAAACACTTCCAAACACACTTAAAGCCTATTAACACTTGAGTTATGCTCCAAACGCATAACCCCTAATCTAGGATATTACAGTTCTACCCTCCTTAAAAATAATTTCGTCCTCGAAATTACTTACTATCGAACAATCGTGCATCCTTAACTCATCACACTACTCTACTGCTGCGCACTCTGATCTTAATAAAACTAACACATTTCCTTTGCACAATCCCCAAGTTCACAATCAAGATCCCATACACTTCACTTACATCACAAGAACTAACTAGCTTTATGACAATCAAGGCAATAAATAGATTCCAGGATTAGGGAACATACCCGGTCCTATCTGGTCCAGTTCCTCCTCGCTTTAACTGCCTAGGCCAACCTTGGTTGCCTCACATCAGAACCTTCAGCTCCTCTGCTTGGGGTTCCACGACCTTGACCTTGAGCCCTATCCATCACTTGAGGACATTTCTTAACCAAATGGGCCTTAGACCCACACCGGAAACATTCCTTACTATTTCCCCAACATTCTCCCGCATGAGCTCTCCCACATTGAGCACACGTACGACTCCGATTCTCAGCAACCGGCACAGGTACACGTACAAAATTCTCGATCCTTGGTCTCTTCTGACAATCTCCAGGTGACTCTGATGATCCAAAACTTCTCTTATTCCGGTTTCTATTCGCTTCTCGGTTCTGTCTCACAGTCCTCTTAACTTCTTCAGCGATCCGAGCTTTCTCCACTAGAATGGCGAAGTCCCTTTCTCTCTGCGGAGCGATCAACACTCGCAACTCATCCCGTAACCCATCTTCGAACCGGACACACCTTTCATAATCAGTAGCCACGATTCCCTTAGCATACTGACTTAATCGCACAAATTCCGCTTCGTACTCCGCTACCGACATACTTCCTTGTACTAAGTTTAGAAAAGCCTTCCTTTGCGAGTCTAAATAACTAGCTCCAACGTATTTTCCTCCGAACTTAACCTTAAAGTACTCCCAATCCACTCGATCTGCAGGGGTACTTTGTCTGACAGTGAGCCACCATCGATAAGCTTCATCTCGGAGCAACGAGACAGCACCTTTCAGCTTTTCCTCAGCAGTTAAATCCAAATCATCCATAATCCTTTCCACTGCTTCTAGCCAATACTCCGCTACATTCGGAGCTACCCCAAATACTCCTCTAAAAATCTCAGCTCTGTTTGACTTAAGTCTTTCAGGCACTGATTTCCGAGCTCCATTGCTCACATTAGCTCCTGCGACTCGCTCTAGCACTCGCAGCATAGCTAACGATACTGCGTCATCTCCTACAGTCTGATCTTGTTCCTCCGCGCCCACTGCTGGCGGCGGCACATTACTTTCTGACCCGTGGCCAGACCCCACTGGTTCCGATACAGTCATTTTATCTCGACCGCGTCCACTAGAACTCATGTCTACCGTCGCGATTTAATCTGATTAGAAAGTTTTATGCATTAGAAATTTTGTTTCACTGTTTATCCCGCGAACAGTTTTATGAAAAGAGTTTGATAGTGGTTCTTTCGATCAATCCAAGTTTCATCTCAAGTTCTCTATTCTAATTCAGAGAATCACATTCACATTCACATTCATCTCAATAGGGGCACATTCATTCATCAATATCATTCAATCATACTTCCATGGGCATTTTTAACCATTCCCAACCCAGGGGTAATTTCGTCATTTTTCCTATAAGGGTATTTTGGTAATAAGTCGGGGTCAATTCGAAAATATTCTACAACTCAAAGGTATTCCAGAATTTTCAAAAACTCGGGGTTATCTTGAAAATTTATTTTCCAAATCAGAGATGTTGCAAAAATTTTAGAAATCGGGGTCAATTTGCAAATCTTAATAAATTAGGGCACTTTGAAATTTCAAAACTCTAGGGTATTTTTGAAATTTTCCCAAGTCAAAGATATGGCAAAAATTTCGGAAAGCAGGGTCATTTGGTAATTTTGGAAGTCAGGGGCATTTTCGTAAATTTTCCAAATCAGGGTATCTTGGTATTTTGAAGATTAGGGTGTTCGGCATTTTATAAAAATATTTTTACAAAAGTCGGGGGTAACTTGGTAATTTTTTATAAAGCAAGGGCATTTTGGTAATTTTTACAACCAGGGGTATTTTCGTAATTTTTACAAATCGGAAAATAAACGTCTTCCAAAATCTAATTTAGGGTTTACAAACCAAAGGGTAATTTTATAATTTAAAAACTAGGGTTTTTAAAACAGTAAAGCTGATCCCTTTCAGGTTTTAATCATTGGTTTAGCCGATGACTAAGTCCTCTTGGTTAGGGTGAACGGTTACTGCGCACCAGGTAGGATTCGAGTAAAGAGGAGGTGAGTCACTAGGACTGCTTAAATACCAAGCTCTTACTGAATCCACTCCTAGACATGCGCACAACAGTTACCACACCTTAACTCGGCGACTTAGTCACAGGTTTGTTTAATGGTCCTTAAGTCTTATGTACTTGTGTTTGAGTAGACTAGTCCTAGGGTTCAATAGCCCTAATCTTCTAATCTACGAGCCCAAATATGCCCATAACATTCACATATACAAATCACTTCAAAAATTATAGGTACTTACCTGGTGGACTTCGGGTCGAAGATACAGGTGCCATGCCAGACTAACCTGAAAAATTTATGAAAGCCCAAACCTTTGAAAAGCCCATCTTAAAAAAATATTTTTGGGCCCAAAACCCTCAAAGCTGAGTTTTGAACCTGGCTCTGATACCAAACTGTAACACCCCAAACCCGGCCCATTCACTACGACCGAATTTGAAATGCCACTGCGGAAAACGTTTGAAAATATTCTTACTTAAGAGTGAAAACTGTTAAAAATTTGTCGCCTTTGATAAAACATTTCCGTAATTTAAAACATTCTAAGTAAAAATTAAGTTGTTATAAAAATACCGGATTCAAAACTTTAATATGACTTTTGAGATTTAATAGCTTTTAAAATTAAACTTACAAAATATTAACTTAATTACAAATCCAACGGAAACATAGCAAAATTCAAATACTTTAAGTGGCCCTTATTACAATAAATAACAATTCATAAATCTTAGAAATATAAAATACTTAAATCAAGCAAAACTTCTTCTGCATGGGCCACCTTGTATCCACTCCAAACCCAGTCCAAGCATCACCTGCGATGTTAATAAAATTTGGGTGAGTCATACAGACTCAGTGTGCAATTAGACCACTGAATTCCACCCACGTATCAACCATATATTAACCCATATAACAGGTATTAATGTAACTTATTTACATGCTTTCACTTATTGGGTTTGGCCCATATTCACATCTTATGACATATAATAATGCAATTCATTCACATATAGAGTCCACATATTGGGCTTGGCCCATAACCATATCACATTCTTATAATAGTGTATTAACCACATGTTTCCACATACTGGGCTTGGCCCATTACCACATTAATCCACATATCATACTGGGCTTGGCCCATTTTCACATTAATCCACATCACATTCTGGGCTTGGCCCATTTCCACATTTATTCAGATCACATGTTGGGCTTGGCCCAATTTCACATATATTCACATACAAAATTATGCAATTATGAAGCCCAACCCAGCCTAAGGTCCATCCTCTACACACCCCCTTATCCAGCCTACCACACACCAGGGGATTATTAAGTCACCCTTTCCTTTTTACTCCAATAAGGCAACAAATGCCATCCACGCGAACTTAATCGCAAATAATCCACAACGTGACCTCAGTCAGCGTCAATCTACGATGTAGCCGAAGCTAACATCAAAACCACGATGAGCATAAAGCCATCAATAACCACGATATGGCACATAGCCTATATCGACCGCGATGAGGCACAGAGCCATTCATCAAACCACGTACTCGAAGTACACCCTGTCCTTCTTTCATATCCCACCCATGCACATGCAACATAAAATAATGCCATGATAATGCATGTACATGCTATTTAGCATATTATCACATATTCTCATCAACAATCACATTTCTTCAGATTCAGTACTTACCGGATTATTGACATACCCCTTGAGGGTATCCACATCACAATTTCCACTGCACTAGTTAGCACATTCATAGCACATACACAATATCACATACATAACATAAACCCGAAAATAGTAGGCTAACTACACACCTGATTACTTGTAGAACTACGCTTTCGAAATCGACGCTATCACTAATTGATAATACGGCTATCTGCCTATTCTGCTGCTCCGATGCTGGTCCACACCCCGGTGGCCAATCCCGAACTGCAGAAACAGATCTCTTCTTGAACTTAGGGATAGGGACTATCCCTTTTTCTCCTTGACTAGCATCCACGTCCATCGCAAATCACTTAATCAAAATCCTTTAGTTAAACGTCATAATACAAGATCTTAGGCGAATAAACTACAATTTAACTTACTTACCGAAACGATCGAAGGCTCCTATGTACTTCTGTCGATTTGCCCCTAAGAATCATAGTACATAATCGGTCAACACGTAATAACCAAAATGGCCTATGGCCGAATATTAGCGCTTACTTACCTAGCTTACTTAAATCCCGAAACCTGCACTTGTCTTATAGAATTGTCGAGATCCCTTAATCTCTGTAAATCCCGAAAGACTCCTTTAATGCTCCCAACGTTTGTTTATAGAGACTACAAGAAAGTAGTCGACGGCACCTTCCTTGATGATTCGGCTTTTGAGACCACAAGAGAAGAAAAGAAAAAGAGATGTTGATGAGGCTTACTAGAGATTCGGCTTATGCTCTAAATGATGACTATACATTCGGCTATGGCTCTCAAAAGAAGATGGGGTATTCAGCTATTCAAGAAATAAAAAGAAAGGATTTGGGGTTGAAAGAAAATAAAAAGAAAAGAAGAGAAGAAGAGTAGGGGATTTTCGGCACTAAGAAATTAAAGAAGAAAAAGAATATCACAGATGATTACTCCCCCTTATAAAGAATTCGGCTACTATATCCCTGCTCTTATCAAACTCCTTGATAATCTCCTCTATTATCCTCTTAACAAATAAAATAAAATCCATCACACTATCCCTTATCAAATTCCTATAATAATCTCCTATTATCACTTCATTTAATAATTAAAAAAAATCAACACAACAATTATCCTTCACCAAGTTACTATTTTATCTCTTAATCACTTATTAAAAATAAAATAAAACACTAATTTATCACCTCATTTATCTCTTATCTACCTATCTAAAATAAATAAAATAAACAAATAAAATAACATTTATCCTACCTTAGCCGAAAATCAATAGGAGAATTAAGCCAAATCCTTATCCAATTGAAATTCCATGTGCCGTCCAATTTCTTCCAACTCTACCTTGACGCAAAAGCAAAATAAAACATTCCCCTTGCTGCTCACAAGCCTCGAACCCGAGACCTGTTGGAGCCCTTGACACAAGCTGCAGGTAACGTCCCCAGCCACTTTGCCAAGGCGCTGTTTGTGATATAAACTCCCCAGAATTTCTTTTAAACCCTCTTTCGCCAGGCGCCTTCTTAACGCAAAAATAAAAGCTCCTTCCTGCGTCCTTCGCAACTCGAACCTGGGCCCTCTACCCATTGCTTGAGGCGTCACTTGCCCAAGCCTTAAGTAGCGCCTTGCTGCCACTTTACCAGGCCAACCCTTGTGTCATAAACTCCCCACAATTCCTCTTAAAGCCTCCTTAGCCCAGTTCCCTTTTGGCGCAAAAATAAAAGTCTCCCACGCTTCCCACTTTGCTCGAACCTCTTCCCCCTGCACTTAGGTGGCGTCCCAAGCCACTCTACCACACGGCTACTTGTGTCCTAAACTCCCCAAAACTTTTCTTAAGGGCTCCTTCACCCAGCTCCCCCTTTTATACTTAAAATCCAACATTTTCCCAAAACTTTCCCTTTCATCCTTGGGTTCTAAAAACCCTTAAAACACTTCCAAACACACTTAAAGCCTACTAACACTTGAATTATGCTCCAAACTCATAACCCCTAATCTAGGATATTACAATTATAATCACTTTAATTAACAAATAATGATTGGAATCAACTTAAAAAAGTTTAAAGTTGAGGGTTACCTGCAATTGAACTCAAATCATTGATTTGGAAGTTTGAATCAAAATGCTTGAAGAAATTCAGATGACTTCTTGCCCAACTTTTGAAAAATATTTCGAGAGATTTTAGAGAGAATTTTGGGAGAGAAAAGGTTTAGATCTATTCTTTGATATTTTGTATATGAAAAGAAAAAAAAAGAATGAGAGAAAAAGCTCTTAATTCAGGTGAAAAATAAGTGAAAAGTGAGGTAGTTGCAAAGTTTTTAAAACTGAAAACCCCACCTGATTTACAAAATTTGGGGAATTTGCCATCAGGCCACTCCCCCCTTTTCAATTGTTTTATAATTTGCTCATTTCCCTCCAAAATTCTAAAAATATGGTTTATTTGCTATAAAACCTCTTACACATTTCCCTTGTTTTTCAAATTAGTCCCATTTAATTAATATTTTAAATCAACCAATTGAACCCCCATTTTAAATTATTTCTAAATTCCAATTTAACCTAAAATATTTATTTTTTCCCCAAAAATTATTTAAAACCATAAAATTAATTTTTTCTCAAATTTTTTATTTTATGAAATATTATTTACTGATTTTTAGATGAAATTAAGCTAACTAAATAAGAATATAAATCACCAATTAACTTGATTAGTGTAACAGCCCAATTTTGGGCCTAGTCGGAACAGTGGTTTCGAGACCACAAATTCCACGTAAGAAAATTTATTTTTATTATATTTTTATGGTCTTCAATTTCACAGAACAATTATGTGAAAATTTCGTTTGAAAATTTCGACGTTTGGGCACTCAATTTAGTCAAAAGGACTAAATTGTAAAAAGTGCAAAACTTGAAATCTAGAAGCTAGAGGTGTCAAATTGCTATGGAATTTTAAATTGGAGGTCCTTAAATGGTAATTAGACCATTGGTTAATTTGTTGGACAAGAATGGACATGAAATAGGTGAAATAGAATATTTTTAAGTTAGGGGCATTTTGGTCATTTAGTAATTAAATGAATGAAAAAACAAAATTAAAATGCCAAATTTGTCCATCTTCTTCATATGGACGAAATATACTAGGAGAAGACATGGCTAGGGTTTTCTCAACTTTCCAAGCTCATGGTAAGTCCGTTCTAGCCCAGTTTTTCAAGTTATTTACGGTTTTGGAGTCCCGGTAGCTCGATTTAGCTTATGCTACCAATAATTCATGCTAGGGTTCATCTTTGGAAAATTACCCATAGGTGAAAAGTGTGTATTTTGATGTTTTATGGTAGAATATGAAGCTTGAAATTATGTTAAAGAACTTTTACTAAGCGATTTTAAGTGAAAACGACATAATCGGTAAAAATACCTAATGTTCATAAGTGTATGTTAGAGTAAGAATTTGATGTTGCCATAGAAGGGAAAAATGATCAGCATGTTATAAAACATAAGAATAAGGGCTGAAGTTTAATTTTTGAGTATTGGGGCAAAAGTGTAAATATAAAAAAATTTAGGGGCAAAATTGTAATTTTGCAAAAGTTGAGTTAAGGACTGTTTTGAATAGTACATTAATTAAATAAGTGAAATATGTTGTTATAGAACAAGGAAAACAAGGTTTGGAACTAGAACGAGGGAAAAACGAGTAATTGACGAATAAGTCCTTTTCACCGATTTTGCTTTCGAGGTAAGTTTGTATGTAAATAATGCATCATTTTTACTTATGTTTTCATATTTTGATAAATGGTATGAATTGTGGCTGAATATTTGATGTAATTGACAAAATATCGACAAGTGAGAAATTTCCCGGTTGAACCTTAGGAATAAAAATGGATATGAGTGACATGTTCACTAGAAACCTATATGAAATCTAAGTGAAATAAGTGATCCGGGTGCTGGTCCGTACGTTCTACCGGTGGCTGAGTTATCCTGCATGTGTTACGGATACTCGACAGCTTGTGTGAGCAGCACTGAGTAGTTACGTATTGACCGACAGCTTGTGTGAGCAGACCCGAGATTGTGATTATGTGAAACGGGTGCTGGTCTTATAAGTTCTACCAGTGGCTGGGTAATCCTGCATGTGTTGCGGATACCTGACAGCTTGTGTGAGCAGCACTGAGTAGTTACGTATGACCGACAGCTTGTGTAAGCAGACCCGCGAATGTGAATAGCTCGAGAATGAGCCTATGTGTGATAAGTAATGTCAAGTAGCTTTGTCTAAAAGTGTGGCACTACGTGCAATATCCCGATGTATCCGTTAATATTCCGATGTGTTCAACGGGAAATGACTAAGTGTAAATAACTGTGATTATGTGATGAATAAGTGTAGGTATATGTGCGTAAACTTATGAGCAATGTGCTCGATATGTGATCAAACTTTGGTAAGATTGATACGGAGTAAGTGTTACAATGAAAGTTACTATATAGAAAACATGAAAGAGTGAAATTTAGAAATAAAACAGTTTTGGACAGCAGCAGTTATGTGTCTTTGAAAAATCACCGAAAATGGTGGAAATTGAATTAGAGGTTGAATAGGATATGAAGTTAAAGCTGGATGAGTCTATTTTTACATAAAAGAAACGGTGTAAACAAAAGAATTTCATATTCTGTGATATTTGAATTTTTGTGAGACAGGGTCAGAATGATTTTGAAATCCCCTATTCTAAGTTTGAAAATTCATTAAAAATTGTACAAAAATAATCATGGGATAAAATTTATATCGTTGAGTCTATTTTCAAGAGAAATAAACGGTAACATCATTTGAGTTCTGTACAATGAGATAATTAATTTTTAGTGAAGAAAGGTCGAAACTATTAGACAACAGAACATGGGATACTTTAAAGAAAAAACTGTACTTATTGGCTAAACCAAAAATTCTAAAAATTTTATGGTAAAAAGATATTTGAGTCTAGTTTCAGGGAAAATTAACGGATCTTAATTTGGAGTTCTGTAGCTCAAGATATAAATAATTTAGTGACTGTAACTCGAATAGACAGCTTGAGATGAACATGAATAAAAAGTGGAACTATGTGCAATTATGATTGTATTATCTTGAAAACATATTGTGAAGATTTATAAAAGCCTATTACTAAATCACTCGTTATTTACATACTTACTTACTTACTAAGCATTGTAGCTTACTTCCCTTCCTTTCCCATATCTTATAGGGTTGTATGCTAGCTCGAGTTGGAGATCGCCGGAGATGTAATCACACTATCAAGCTATCATCATGGGGTAAAAGTGAATACAAACTTCTTAAGTTTATGGCATGTATAGGGGACTTAGTCATTTGTATATGTCATAATTGGTTTAGCCTAAAATGTTGACCTTTAATATTTAGTAGTTCATTTTGTATAAGGCCATTGATGTTGGCTAGTGTTATTCAAGTTATATGTTTGTGATGATGCAATTTATGAGATGCATGATTTGGGTGAATGAGTGTATGATGATTAAATAAGAAAAGTGTGGCATGTGAATGGTTGTGAGAAGGACACGACTTTGGACACGGGCGTGTGCTCCTATTTTTCAAGAAATTTTTCAATGTTTTCCAAAGTTTTCGGTTTAGTCTCGGACCGCTTCCAAAGTATGTTTTGGGCCTCGTAGGTCCATATTAGGGACTTTGTGATGAAAATTGAAAAGTGTTAATTTGGATGAAATTTTATGACTCAGTTTATTACGTTTACAAGTGTATGTGTTTCGGTAATGCCTCGTACCCTATTCCAGCGTCGAATACGGGTAAGGGGTGTTACAATTAGTTCCCAATTTTCACTCGAAACCTGTAACACCCCAAAATATAGGGTCTTTAATTTTTCATGTTCTGAACAAATTGATTGTTTGGTTCAAGGGCTAAGTGTTTTGGGGATTTTAGGAAGCCTGGGTTCAAGTATGGCCTTTGGCAAAATTTTGATTTTTTCTCTTTTGGAAACCTGGATATTAGCTTAAAGGGCACATATATTAAGTGTGCTTGGCTTGTGACATAAGGAGTCTACTGGTAAAGGTGGCAAGTGACGTGTGGAGTGTTCTAGTGGTCTGATTCGAATCCCATGGCATGCAATAAGGGGGTTTTATTTTATGTCTCTGTGACAAGAGAGGTAGAGTTGGATTCAAACTTTGCAGAGGTGGTTGGAGACTTGGTCATCAAATTTGAATGGATTTGAATGGGAGGCTGGGAGAAAATCAAGGAGAAATTGATGGAGAGGTTGAAGGAGTTGGGATGTGAAGGAGTCATAGCCGAATTTGGGAGAGCTTGAGTAGGGGGATTTCGGCTAAGGGCATGCCATTTGGTGCATTTCGACAGTGGGTGAGAGTGTAGAAGCCGAATTCTTTCTCAGCAATTTCGGGATTTTCTCTTTTTTGTTTTGGGTTTTCCTCTCTTTGTGTCAGCTCGTGCAGCATTTTTGACCATTCGGGTCTTTCCGTTTTCAGTTCACTTCTGCAGAATACACTTACTCTCCCTCCCTTTTCATTCTGTTGTTTTCTCCTTTTCTTTCTTTCTTCCCTCCTCTCCCTTTTCTTCTCCTAAGTCGAATACCATCCCTATTCTATGGTGCCGAATTCTCCCTTGAAGCCTTTCTTTCTTCCCCACATCTTTCTCTCTGTTGAATTGGTAGTCTTCTTCTCTTTTACTTCCATTTCTTTTTCTTTACCAATTTTTCGTTTTCCTTTCTCTGGTAGGCAGAATACTCATACTCTCTCCCTCTCAAATCTCTTTGTTCTTCTTGGTTTGGGCCGAATCTTCTTGACTGACTACTGTCGAAATACGTTTGTTGATTGGTATTGGAGGGGGAATCGCCCTTAATCAGCAGGGAGGCGCTAGTATCAGTTAGTTCTAGCAATGATTTGAAGAGCGTGGATCTTAGCTAGTTTCGAGAACAGGTGTGTAATCGTACACCCCATATTGTTTTTGTCAAAACAACGGATGAAGGTGTGTATTCACACCCTTGTTTAATTGTGAATCGCCAAAAGCTGAAAAGCCGAAACTTCAGCATCTGAGTGCTCACGAGCGTGCAAACGCTAGTAGGGATAAATCGATCCATAATCGTTGGCGACAGACCGTAGAGGCCGCAACGAACGTTCTTGTGGGCTTAGGTCATAATGGGCCTCGTTGGGCCGAAATAAGCCATGTGGGCCCATTGGGCTCATGAGCCCCACATGGGTAAAATCCATGGTAAGCGAATGATAATGGTTTGGGCTGCGAAGCTCGTATAGCTGTGAAAAAATTTGGGCTGAAAGGGCGACACGAGCGTGTGGGCCCACTTAAGCCGAGTATTGGGCCTTGAGCCCAACTACACTGTTTTAGCCATATAGGTTATCCGAGTCGTTCGAGATGACTGTAGGCCTTTGGAAAGGCCGTAAACTGTACCGAGACCCTAATGAGTAAAATGACTGAAATACCCCTAATGGGTAAAATGACCAAAATACCCTTGTAGGGTAGAATTACCAAAATACCCTTGAGGGGTGAAATTAACATTTTTCCCCTAACCGATGAAATGACCTTTATACTCCTATTGTTAGTTTAGTTGATGTTTGTATGATATTTATATGACTGGTATGAATATGACATATTGCATACACTTAATATTTATGACACGACATTCTGCATTGGGGTTGGGATTCTGATTTGGAGGAAGTACTGTACTAGTGGCTCTGCCACGTTTTTACTGTTCTGGTGGCTTCGCCACATATTCTGATTTTAGTGGCTTCGCCACGTATTCTGATTTTAGTGGCTTGGCCATGTTTACTTTTATTAGCAGCTTCGTTGCGTTACCATTAGCAGCTATGCTGCGATATTGGTGTGCTGGCTGGGTGGGTCGACTTAGTCCCTACATGGTGTGTTGGTTGGTATGGGTGGTGTGTTGGCTGGATTGGGTTGGGTTGCATTTCTGATCTGTACTGATATTATTTGGGCTTAGGCCCACACTGTTACTGTATAGGGCTAAGGCCCAGACTGTACTGCTACTGAATAGGGCTCATGCCTAGTCTGCACTGCATATACTGTTTACTATTTGTCTGTAAGGGGATTACACACTGAGTTCTTGTAACTCACCCTTTTCTTTTAACTGTACAGGTAATCCCCAGCCTTAGATGGTTTGGAGCTGCGAGGGACTTGGAGGTGGCCACATGTCCGCGAGTGTTTTAATTTATATCTAGTTTTTTTTAATATTACATTTTGGGGTTAATATTTTTGTAATAAGGCCATTTGAGATTTTAACTTTTATTTGGTTTTAACTTTTTACTTCAACCTGTTAGATTAGGAAACAGGAGTTTTAAAAATAAAAACTATTTTTAAAGGGAATCACGCATTTCAAATTTAAATGGTTTATAATTAGAAAAGCTTCCGCAGTTTTAATTCAGATTAATAAACTTGTAATATATGATATGATCCACAAGTGATTAACAAGTTTTGTTTTTACAACCCCAACGTTTTCAATAGCAATTAGTTTTAAAAAGGGTTTATAACTTTAGTCACGAATTTTTCATCAACAAGACCGGTTTTCAAATCAACACTTCGATGTGACACGTCAGATCCGGTCATAACGTTTAGGCAGGGTTTGGGGTGTTACAGAACCCGGTAAACTTACCCGAAACTACTAGACCTATTTTTGGGGCCTTACACAATTAATGAATCTCATGTTCAAAAGCTAAGAGATCAAGAATTGAAAAACCATTTTACTCAATTTAGATTGAAAATAATGATTAAAAACAACTGTAGAATGAATTCAGAGTTGAGAAAATACCTTCAATCGATCTGGAATCCCTAATATTGAAGATTGGATCAAGATATTTGAAAAACTCAAATGAGTTTATTCTCAACTTTGGAAATCTTTTCTGGAGAATTTTGAGAAAATATAGGATGAGATCTAATATTTGATAGTTGGACTTCGAAAATAAAAAAGAAAAATGAGAGAAAATGTTTAAAAATCGAGTGAGAATTGTGTCTGAAGAGAGGAGGCTACAGTGTTTTTGAACTGAAGAACCCTTACCTAATTTCCAAAAATTGGGGAAATTGCCATCAGACCACTCCCACAATTCCCTTCTTTTACTAAATAATCCTCTCCCTCCAAAATTCCGAAAATATGTGTAATTTGTAAGAGTATGCCCAAAGATCAATCATGAGATGGTTGTAATAACATACTTTATTTACCATATTTATTAATATAAAGCGTTGTCATTATTATTTCAGTTTTTCTATCTGTATATACAAATAAACTGTTTTATAATAATGTCCTGAGAATAATATGATTATTCTTAAAAGATCCTTAGTCGAGTATTATTGTTGACTAGGACAACAATAATGCATTAAGACTAACATGTAGTTGATTGATGATAAAGAGTTGTCATTGATGTGGATTGTCAAAATCAATGCATGAATATGTGTGTTAGAGAACAACATATTGGATTGACCCATTATGAGTATGTTTATTGGATTATTATGTAATTGTCACAACATTACTCATAGTGATTAATGTGTATATGATCCTCAGACTTGAGATAATTATTATCTCAACATCGTGAGTTGTATATTTTGATACAGTCAAACGTACACCGTAACTGGTTGTTCTATAAAGGCTGATGTTGGATATACCACAATCTATGTAGAAGGATATGGTTGATCAATATAGGATAAGTCCCTCCGACATAATGGGAGTAATATCTTAGGCCACTTGATTGAGTGAGACTAGAAATGCATGGCCATGCTCAAATAAGTTGACATGAGATGTCATACTAATTTGTATATCATAGTCTACTCAAGATATCAAGAAACATGGGATGGACTATACAAGTGTGACTATTCCATGACTTGTGTCCATTCCAGAGATAAAGGACTTAAGGATTAATGCATGAAAGGTTAATCACAAAAAGTTATGTGGAATCATGACTTCTTGTAACTTAGGTAGCAATGATGCATTGCTAGATGCCACTCATTGTTTGTGACATTAGAATCATTCTATTATTACTGCTAACGTTGCAAGAACCTATAGGGTCACACCCTATGGTTTAAATGAACGGAATAAAATATAATTGGTATTGTTTTTTTTTGGTTGTCACATGAATTAAATTAATTAAAGAATTAATTTAATTGGGCAATCAAATATTGAACATATTATATGTACAAGGATGTTGTACACATAATGACAACATAATTCTATTAATATATGAATTTGATTCATATATAAATTTAAATAAATATAGTTTACCGAAATCCTTATTATAATTAATGTAATTATAATTTTCGAATATAATTAATGTAATTATAATTTTCGATTAAAAACTTTATTGTATTTATTTAATCTTATGATACATTCAAGAGATACCAATTATAAAAGGGTATTAAAAAGATACCAAATAATGGGCCCAATGAAAAAGATACCCATTATAAAAGGCCCAATTAAAATGATACCCAATATAAAAGGTATTTAAAAGAGACAAAGCTTATGGGAAAACCCTAATAGATTGCTTGTTAGGTCTAGCAGTCGTCAAGCAAATAAACCTCCAAAATAGTTTTGGAGATTTCTTCCGTTCATAGTCAAACCGGGTGGATTACGTAGAGGCCGACATCAGAAAAGGTTGTGGCTTGATTCGACAGTAGATCAGAACTCTTGTTGTCGAAGCATCGCTTTCTATTCAGATTGAAGTTTTGGTAATTTCTAAACCTTTATTTTACCTCGATTCGTTCCTCACACATGGATTCATGGTTTGGATCGCCGGAATTAATTTTATTTTGCTGAGCCATGGGGTGCCGGCGTTCCAACTGTGGTATCAGAGCCACTTGTGTGATACGAACTCGGGTTTAATTACTTGGGTGATGCAAATGTATGAGTTGCATGTTTTGATTTTATTGTATTTTCTATTATTTAAATCGTTTAGGCATAACCTGATAACTGTTCCTTTCGATAAATTGATCAATTGTTAATCATGGTGTTGTGGCCTATTCGATTTTATGTTATTACTGTTAACCATTAACAAATATGTAATGATGTGACGGTGGTATTTACAGTTTCCAGTGAGAGTTAACTGGCTAGTGGAACAAGGGTTGTTCCGATATGAAACCTAAAGGATCAAAATCCTAAAAACACGATTCTGTTGATAAAAGTTATCAAATCGTGAGGTTTCATTTGACTGGGGTATGCGGTTTGTACCGCGGGGGCTCCGTGATGTGCCCTTTCAGACTCAGTCCCCATCTTCTTATTATAGTATGTTTTGTTAATAAAAGAACTTCATAAACTTGATGGGCCACAAAAGGTTGAAAGGATATTTTATAATTCACCTTAGCAAAAGCGTTGAACTATGTATGCTTTTTTTTGACATGCACGGTGTTTGAAATGCATAGTTATAGCCTGATGACCCATTTGATAAAAAGTTGTGATTTTATCTATATAAATACGGCCTGTGTGTCGTGCCTTACTACTATGCTGTTGTATTTCTCTTCTCATCCTACTCCCTCGTATGTAAAACGAGTTTCGACATATTGTAATTTGCAAGAGTTGCTGTGGGCTAGATGAGAAGGAAGTTGGGACAGCTATTGTGGATTGATAGTGTAACACCCCAAACCCGGTCAATACGCCACGACCGAATCTGGTATGTCACAGAGGAAAACGTTTTGAAGAAAAACGAGTTCACGATTTAAATTTTGTGAAAAACCCTTTTGAAATTCTATATTTGTAGAAAATAAGTTTAAGACTGAAATCTACTTTGAAATTACATAAAACTTTAATATAAGTGAGTAAATCATAAGTTAGAAAAGATTTATATCATTTTAAGAAAACTCAAATTATTACTTTGAAACCATTTACATTTGATAGTAGTAACTAAATATTTGTAAATCATTTAATATATCGAAAACACTTAAGTTGTTAAAATTGTCAACTAATTTATGTTACCCGATGGTAACATTTTAAAAACCATCGCGTTGTGAAGTTTAGAAAACATTGGGCTCAATTATTAAATTAACCAAGTAATTTATAAGCCATATTTTAAATCAATTCCAAAGCATAAATATAATCCAAAATCATAATTTGAGAGGCCTTATTACAAACCCATAAAAATATAAAACCAAATTTAAATAAAGTAAAGTTCTCAAACCAAAGTTCACGTAGAACCCAAATTTATTGCATGGCCTCCTCGAGTTCATCCGGCTCCACATTCGCGATCTCACGAATCACCTGAAATGATAAGGGAGAAGGTGAGTCACCAAGACTCAGTGCATATTCCCTCTCCCGGGTAATTACCACATACTTACACAGATTATAACAAAGCAATATATATGTATAATGCACCCAACCTAGCCATCCATAACTCCTTTTCTACCCCGTGTGGTACCAAACCACTGGTGGTGCCAAACCACTGGTGTCCAAAGACACAATTGTGTTACCAAAACACTGGTGACCGAGGTCATAAATCAAGTGATGGGGCCAACCCATCGTGTGATACCAAATCACTGGCAGACGATCCCATATCTCAAAAGTGGGGCCAACCCACGGTGGAATTAACCACAGGGACAAGTCGCTATGAGGTGCCAAACCTCTGGTGTCCGAAGACACGAATGTGATACCAAATCACTGGTGGTTCCAAACCACTGGTGCCCGAAGACACAAATCGAATGATGAGGCCAACCCATCGTGTGATACCAAATCACTGGCGTCGATCCCATATCTCAAAGTGGGGCCAACCCACGGTGGTGTTAACCACAGGGACGAGACGCTATGAGGTGCCAAACCTCTGGAGGTACCAAACCTCTGGTGACCGTAGTCACAATGTGTTACCAAAACACTGGTGTCCGTCGACACGAATATCAATCTTCCCCCTCCTCTCATATTGCCCATACCAATGCAATAGATAACCAAATCATGTTAATACACTTTAATATGAATCATATAATAAATACTATAAATCATAGATCATGTTTTCAATCCACATGTAATAACAACATATCGAAACAGACTTACCCGAATCCTCATTCATACCATCATGGTATCATATCCAAATCTCATCGTTTTTCCCACTTTCATAATATGATTAGTTATAACATACATAAAAACATATATAAACCATGTTATAAAGTGTGTAAGATACACACCTTTCACCAACGCAAAACTAACTTCCAATCTATCGCACTAGATCCTTGTCCTACAATCGGCCAATACTAAAAATTATTAACAAAGGCCATTCGGCCATATCACTAAATCCAATCAATCTTAGGCTTCCTCAACCAACTTTAAAAAGTATAGAATCCTTACCACTTGACTTACCAACTCCGATTCGCTAAAGGAATGACTTAAACCGATTGCTTCCGAAATCCCAAAGAGCCTATCTTTCAAAATCGATTGTATATAAAAATCAAAGAAACTATCCTTGAATATTCGGCCAAAACAAGGACTAAAAGAGAGGAAGAAGGTTCGGCTATTTGGTTGTGAAAGAAGAAAATATGTGAGTAGAAAAGAGAATAGACATGAGAGAGAGAGAACTCAGTTTAATCAACAATGGAAGAAAGAAAAATGAGTTTGGAGAAGAAAGAGGTTCGGCCAAATGAAAGAAAAAGAATAAGAGAGAAAATGGGGTTGAAAGATTCGGCCAACTCTTTGTTTACCAAAAAGAAAAGTGCATAAAATGCCAAAATGAAGTTTTAGTTTCAAGTGGAAAGATGAGAGAAAGAAAATAGTATTTTTGGTTCAATGAAATGAAGGCTAAAACAAAAGCAAAATTTGCACAAAATGTACAATAAACATTCGGCCAAAGAAGAGTTTTTGGAGAGGAAAAGCAAAATGCAAAAAGATGCACAAAAGAGGAATTGGCCAAATATTCCCCCCTAAACCACCTAACAAAATTCGGCCACCCACCTAGACACCCATACCGTCCACATTCAACACTAAAAGCATAGGAATTGTTTCCAAAACATTTTCCACAAGCCAAACCTTTTGTCCCCTCAATATACCATAACTTCAAGATATCCTTCCATAACCTTAAGAATCTTATCCCCAATATCAAGCTTTCCTTAATCATAATTTCAACTTACCAAAAGAAATAGTCCAACCTATCATAAACATAGGTTGACCGGCCATCAATGCTAATACAAAAAAATAAACCTTCAAAATGCTAAACATACCACTCGAACCTCTAACCTCAAGGTACCTTTCAAGCTCCTTAACCAACTTGCCACTTACTCCTCTTGTGCTATAAATGAACACTTAAATTAACTTAAGTGCTAAGCTCACCTAATCCACTTCATTAAATAAGCCATACTAAAATTTATTCTAACTTCCTAATTAAAATCAAACCTTCACAAGACTATGCTAACACACAAAATTCATATCCAAGCCAACACAAAAATAAATAATATTCTAATTTTCCTAAAGCCCAATTCCCAATCGGCCCAATCCTACTAGGCCCAATTTTGGGATGTTACAGATCTACCCTCCTTAAAATAATTTCGTCCTCGAAATTACTTACTAACGATCAATCATACAATCTAACTCACCACACTACGTTCTTACTGCGCACTCTGATCTTAACAACACTACTATACTACTAACAACATTTGAATACGTCAACCCACATCAATCAAAGCAGTATATGGAAATCCAATGATCAAGAACATACTGGTGTTGACGTCCGGTGCGTCGCCCTCCTCTCGTCGTCTCGCTGCATACACTAACCCAGGCTGCCTAGCCTCAGTGTTGCTTGCACCTCTGCCCGATGCTCCGCGGCCTCGACCAGAACCATTACCTCCTCTACCGTTATCACGACCTCTCTGCAGTGACGGTCCCTCCTTTCTGAATTGAGCACGGTCTTGACCTTCAGATTGATTCCTGGCTAGCTTACGTGGACAGTCCCTCACACGATGATCCAGCGAGCCACACTCGAAATATCCTTTTCCTCCGGTCCAACATTCGCCCCAATGAAACTTCCCACATCGTTTACACTGTGCTGGTCCCTGATTAGCAGTAACAGGCCTCCCAGACTGATTAGGCCCACTCTGCCTCACCCTTTTTTGAGAATCTTCGTCCGACCCAGATGATCCATATCCTCTCTTATGCTTATTCCGATCGTAACTTTGCCTTCCAGATTCCTTTATCCCTTCGGCTATCTTAGCCTTTTCAACCAAAGCAGCAAACTCTCGCTCCTGATGTGGAGCAATCAACAGTCTCAGCTCGTCCTTCAAACCATCCTCGAATCGGACACATCGCTCGTGCTCCGAAGCCACAATACCTCCAGCATACCGGCTCAATCTTAAGAACTCAGCCTCATACTCTGATACGGATTTACTCCCTTGGACCAAATTCAGGAATGCCTTGCGCTGCGCATCAACGTAACTAGACCCGATATATTTCTTCTGATACGCTGCCTTAAAGAAGTCCCAAGTGAGATCCTCCACCGCAGCACCATTCCGAACCGTGAGCCACCACTGATATGACTCATCCCGAAGAAGCGATACAATCCCTTTCAGCTTTTCCTCGGCATTCAAATCCAAATCCTCCATGATTCGCTCCGTCGCCTCTAACCAATATTCAGCTGAGCTGGGAGCTACACCCGAAACACCTCGAAATACCTCGGCTCCGTTGGCTCAGAGACGCTCAGGAACAGATTTCTGAGCTCCAGCGCCTCCACCTATTCCAGCTACCCTCTCAAGAATTCGCAGCATCGCCTGAGACACTGCGTCATCCCCCGTTTGATCCTGATGCTCAACTCCAACCGCTGGTGGTGGAACTGGTGGTACCTCATTCTCGGATCCTTGACCAGACCTTACTGGCTCAGACATAGCCATCCTACCTCGACCACGTCCACGTATAACACGACCTCGACCTCGAGTACTCATGCCTAACGTCTCGTCTTATCTAAGTTAAAAGTTTTATGCATTAGTCGTTATTCCACTTTCTTTAAAGCACAGTTTTATGAAAAGTTTAATAAGAGGTTGTTTCGCGAGTACACCAAACCTATAGTTTTGGGTCTCTAAAGTAGTTCCTACTACTACACAATCATATCATCAAAATCAACAGTTTTGATGTACTTACCAGGGCGGATTGATGCCGGAGACTCGGGGCCATGCCTTTCCAATCATAAAATTTTCAACAAAAATATTTTAAAACCATTCTTTAAATCATTTTGGGCCTCGGGCCCACAGCCGAGCTTTTGAACTTAGCTCTGATACCAATTTATAACACCCCAAACCCGGTCAATACGCCACGACCGAATCTGGTATGTCACAGAGAAAAACGTTTTGAAGAAAAACGAGTTCACGATTTAAATTTTGTGAAAAACCCTTTTGAAATTCTATATTTGTAGAAAATAAGTTTAAGACTGAAATCTACTTTGAAATTACATAAAACTTTAATATAAGTGAGTAAATCATAAGTTAGAAAAGATTTATATCATTTTAAGAAAACTCAAATTATTACTTTGAAACCATTTACATTTGATAGTAGTAACTAAATATTTGTAAATCATTTAATATATCGAAAACACTTAAGTTGTTAAAATTGTCAATTAATTTACGTTACCCGATGGTAACGTTTTAAAAACCATCGCGTTGTGAAGTTTAGAAAACATTGGGCTCAATTATTAAATTAACCAAGTAATTTATAAGCCATATTTTAAATCAATTCCAAAGCATAAATATAATCCAAAATCATAATTTGAGAGGCCTTATTACAAACCCATAAAAATATAAAACAAAATTTAAATAAAGTAAAGTTCTCAAACCAAAGTTCACGTAGAACTCAAATTTATTGCATGGCCTCCTCGAGTTCATCCGGCTCCACATCCGCGATCTCACGAATCACCTGAAATGATAAGGGAGAAGGTGAGTCACCAAGACTCAGTGCATATTCCCTCTCCTGGGTAATTACCACATACTTACACAGATTATAACAAAGCAATATATATGTATAATGCACCCAACCTAGCCATCCATAACTCCTTTTCTACCCCGTGTGGTACCAAACCACTGGTGGTGCCAAACCACTGGTGTCCAAAGACACAATTGTGTTACCAAAACACTGGTGACCGAGGTCACAAATCAAGTGATGGGGCCAACCCATCGTGTGATACCAAATCACTGGCAGACGATCCCATATCTCAAAAGTGGGGCCAACCCACGGTGGAATTAACCACAAGGACAAGTCGCTATGAGGTGCCAAACCTCTGGTGTTCGAAGACACGAATGTGATACCAAATCACTGGTGGTTCCAAACCACTGGTGCCCGAAGACACAAATCGAATGATGGGGCCAACCCATCATGTGATACCAAATCACTGGCGTCGATCCCATATCTCAAAGTGGGGCCAACCCACGGTGGTGTTAACCACAGGGACGAGACGCTATGAGGTGCCAAACCTCTGGTGACCGTAGTCACAATGTGTTACCAAAACACTGGTGTCCGTCGACACGAATATCAATCTTCCCCCTCCTCTCATATTGCCCATACCAATGCAATAGATAACCAAATCATGTTAATACACTTTAATATGAATCATATAATAAATACTATAAATCATAGATCATGTTTTCAATCCACGTGTAATAACAACATATCGAAACAGACTTACCCGAATCCTCATTCATACCATCATGGTATCATATCCAAATCTCATCGTTTTTCCCACTTTCATAATATGATTAGTTATAACATACATAAAAACATATATAAACCATGTTATAAAGTGTGTAAGATACACACCTTTCACCAATGCAAAACTAACTTCCGGAGATCCGATCTATCGCACTAGATCCTTGTCCTACAATCGGCCAATACTAAAAATTATTAACAAAGGCCATTCGGCCGTATCACTAAATCCAATCAATCTTAGGCTTCCTCAACCAACTTTAAAAAGTATAGAATCCTTACCACTTGACTTACCAACTCCGATTCGCTAAAGGAATGACTTAAACCGATTGCTTCCGAAATCCCAAAGAGCCTATCTTTCAAAACCGATTGTATATAAAAATCAAAGAAACTATCCTTGAATATTCGGCCAAAACAAGGACTAAAAGAGAGGAAGAAGGTTCGGCTATTTGGTTGTGAAAGAAGAAAATATGTGAGTAGAAAAGAGAATAGACATGAGAGAGAGAGAACTCGGTTTAATCAACAATGGAAGAAAGAAAAATGATTTTAGAGAAGAAAGAGGTTCGGCCAAATGAAAGAAAAAGAATAAGAGAGAAAATGGGGTTGAAAGATTCGGCCAACTCTTTGTTTACCAAAAAGAAAAGTGCATAAAATGCCAAAATGAAGTTTTAGTTTCAAGTGGAAAGATGAGAGAAAGAAAATAGTATTTTTGGTTCAATGAAATGAAGGCTAAAACAAAAGCAAAATTTGCACAAAATATACAATAAACATTCGGCCAAAGAAGAGTTTTTGGAGAGGAAAAGCAAAATGCAAAAAGATGCACAAAAGAGGAATTGGCCAAATATTCCCCCCTAAACCACCTAACAAAATTCGGCCACCCACCTAGACACCCATACCGTCCACATTCAACACTAAAAGCATAGGAATTGTTTCCAAAACATTTTCCACAAGCCAAACCTTTTGTCCCCTCAATATACCATAACTTCAAGATATCCTTCCATAACCTTAAGAATCTTATCCCCAATATCAAGCTTTCCTTAATCATAATTTCAACTTACCAAAAGAAATAGTCCAACCTATCATAAACATAGGTTGACCGGCCATCAATGCTAATACACAAAAATAAACCTTCAAAATGCTAAACATACCACTCGAACCTCTAACCTCAAGGTACCTTTCAAGCTCCTTAACCAACTTGCCACTTACTCCTCTTGTGCTATAAATGAACACTTAAATTAACTTAAGTGCTAAGCTCACCTAATCCACTTCATTAAATAAGCCATACTAAAATTTATTCTAACTTCCTAATTAAAATCAAACCTTCACAAGACTATGCTAACACACAAAATTCATATCCAAGCCAACACAAAAATAAATAATATTCTAATTTTCCTAAAGCCCAATTCCCAATCGGCCCAATCCTACTAGGCCCAATTTTGGGATGTTACAGATAGCTTATGAAATGGCTTACACCTTTAGGTTTTCTTTTGGTTCTCCCATTGGCTTGGGTTGAACCACCTTAGTTTATGGGCTATAACTATTGCATTTATTTATTGCTTTATTTATTCATGTATGAGATGCTATGGATATCTAAAGCATGTCTATTATATACATTAAAAGACTAAATGGGCTAAAGTAGACCGTAATTGGTGAGATGCAACAACCTTAATAAAATCCCTCTATTAAAATATTAAGTCAACATGGCCTTCCAATTTTGCCCTCGTTAAGGCTTCGATCAATACTATGTAGGTTCTGCCAAAGCGAAGTACTAGTATTTATCTTGGTTAAATGCGAAGAATAAACAAGTGATATTCACTGGTTAAAAAATTGGTTAATGACTTAACTAGGTTACTCTAATAGGATTAGAAACCTAGAGGCAAGTAAATTGGATAAATCATAAGATGATTAGAACAAGAGTTGTTCACCAAATATTAGGAGTTACATATGATGTAATTAGCAAATGTTGCTTACCTAAATAACCATAGTCTTGAGAGTAAAGCCAAAGCTGACTTAAGAGGAGGTGAAATATGGATCCTTAAACCACTAGAAATACTTTTAAGAAAGTTTTTCTGAAATTAATAAGTGAGGGTTATTAATTATGAAATAAAATAGTGGGAACATCATTTAATAAAGTCTTTTTAATGATTGATATAAAATTGGTAAATTTATTCACATGCATATTTAATTGTTGTAGATATATTATGGCTGCAAACACTAGCACACTCTCATTGCGATCGGTCCTTGAGAAGGACAAATTGAATGGTTTGAATTTTCTTGATTGGTTCCGTAACTTGAGGATTGTCCTCAAACAAGAACGGAAATTATATGTCATTGAACAACCACTTCCTAATGAACCACCCGCTAATGCCTCGAGAACTGATAGAGATGCTTACAAGAAGTATCTCGATGACATGATAGATGTTGGATGTCTTATGCTTGCCACCATGAATCCTGAGCTTTAGAAGCAACATGAGGACATGGTTGCTTATGATATGATTGAGCACCTGAAAGAACTTTATCAGGGGCAAGCACGACAAGAGAGGTTTGATATCTCTAAGGCCCTATTCCAATGTAAGTTGGCTGAAGGAAACCCAGTAGGACCTCATGTTCTTATGATGATTGGCTATATTGAAAGCCTATCTAAGCTTGGGTTTCCATTGAGCCAAGAGTTGGCCACTGATGTTATTCTACAATCGTTGCCGGATAGCTACAGCCAGTTTGTCCTCAATTTCAATATGAATGAAGTTGACAAGACTCTACCACAATTGCTCAGTATGTTACGAACTGCTGAAGGCAACTTGAAAAAGGTTGGACCCAAGCCCATACTGATGGTCCGTAATAACAAGGGCAAGGGAAAGGCCAAAGTTCAAACAAAGCCCAAGGGCAAAGGTAAGCCCAAGCTTGGAAGAGGAAAGGCTGCACTGAAACATAAAGGTGGGGTGTCTAAGGAAGGAAACTGTTTTCATTGTGGTGTGACTAGACATTGGAAACGGAACTGCCCTATCTATCTTGAGGAAGTCAAGAAGGCTAAAGCAAGCGGAATGTCTGCTTCAGGTATTTATGTTATTGATATTAATTTATCAACTACTACTTCTTGGGTATTAGATACTGGTTGTGGTTCTCATATTTGTACTTCTGTACAGGGACTACAAAGGAGTAGGACTTTGGCTAGAGGAGATGTGGACCTACGAGTTGGAAATGGAGCAAAAGTTGCTGCATTAGCTGTGGGAACATATACTTTATCTTTGCCTAGTGGACTTGATTTATGTTTAGAGGATTGTTATCTTATGCCCAGTTTGACTAAAAACATTATTTCAATTTCTTGTTTAGACAAAATTGGTTTTGAGATAATTATTAAGAATAATTGTTGTTCCTTTTATCTCAATAATGTTTTTTATGGTTCGGTACAATTGATAAATGGCCTATATATTTTAGATCAAACGAATCCCATTTACAACATAAATACTAAAAGATCTAAAATAAATGACTCAAATCAAACTTATCTTTGGCATTGTCGTTTGGGCCACATAAGTGAGAAACGCATATCCAAACTCCATAAAGATGGTCTATTGAATTCATTTGTTTTTGAACAATTTGAAGTGAATCTTGCTTATTGGGAAAAATGACTAAATCTCCTTTTTCTGGAAAAGGTGAACGAGCTAGTGATTTATTGGGCCTAATACATTCTGATGTATGTGGACCAATAAATACACAGGCCAGAAGTGGATTTCACTACTTCATTACTTTCACTGATGATTTCAGTAGATATGGGTATGTTTATCTCATGCACCATAAGTCTGAGTCCCTTGAAAAGTTCAAGGAATTCAAAAATGAAGTACAAAATCAACTAGGCAAAACTATCAAGTCACTTCGATCTGATCGAGGTGGAGAGTATTTGAGCCTAGAGTTTGATGATCTTTTGAAAGAATGTGGAATTGTCTCACAACTTATTCCTCCTGGTACTCCTCAATGGAATGGAGTATCTGAGAGAAGAAATCGAACTTTGTTAGACATGGTTCGATCCATGATGAGTCATGCTGATCTACCGACTTCCTTTTGGGGACATGCACTTAAGACTGCTGCTTTCACGCTAAATCATGTTCCATCTAAATCGGTTCAAAAGACGCCATATGAGATGTGGACTGTGAAACGTCCTAGTATGTCTTTTATGAAAATTTGGGGTTGTGAAGCTTATGTTAAACGTCAGACGTCTACTAAGCTTGAACCCAAATCTGAAAGGTGTATTTTTGTGGGGTATCCAAAAGAAACCAAAGGATATTATTTTTTTAATCCCACTGAGAACAAAATTTTTGTTGCTCGGACTGGTGTCTTCCTAGAGAGAGAATTTATTTCTAGAAAAGGAAGTGGGAGAAAGATTGAACTTGAAGAAATTCAAGAATCACAAGATACCACTGAACCAGAGATTGAACAAAAGCAAATTCCACAAGAAATTGAGGAATAAACAACTGCTGTAGAAACACAACCACCGCGCAGATCTTTAAGAGAACGCCGTGCACCTGAGAGATATGCATGGTGATGTTCTTCTTATAGATCAAGATGAGCCTATGACTTATCAAGAAGCAGTGACGAGCCCAGACTCTGAAAAATGGCTTGAGGCCATGAGATCTGAAATGGATTCCATGTATGAAAACCAAGTATGGACTTTGATTGACCCACCCGAAACCTATAGGGTGCAAATGGGTTTTCAAAAAGAAAATCGACATGGATGGTAATGTACAAAAATACAGAAGGCGATTAGTTGCTAAAGGTTTTCGCCAAATTCATGGTGTTGACTATGATGAAACCTTTTCACCTGTAGCTATGTTTAAATCCATCAGGATCTTGCTCGCCATAGCTGCATTTCATGATTATGAAATCTGGCAGATGGATGTCAAAACAGCTTTCATTAATGGGAAACTTGAAGAGGATGTGTACATGACACAACCTGAAGGTTTTGTCAATCTAAAGGATGCTAGAAAGATATGTAAGCTACAAAGATCTATTTATGGATTAAAGCAAGCTTTTCGAAGTTGGAATCTTCGTTTTAATGATGCAATCAAAGAGTTTGGTTTTATCAAAAATGAAGATGAACCATGTGTTTACAAGAAAGTTAGTGGGAGCACTATCACATTCTTGGTACTGTATGTGGATGACATACTTATCATGGGAAATAACATACCTACCTTGCAATCTATTAAGACTTGGTTAGGGAGTTGTTTTTCTATGAAGGACTTGGGCGAAGCCACTTACATCTTAGGAGTCAAGATCTATAGAGATAGATCAAGATGACTACTAGGTCTAAGCCAAAGTACATACATAGACAAGGTACTGAAAAGGTTCAGTATGGAAGAACCTAAAAGAGGATTCCTACCTATGAGACATGGTATTTCACTCTCGAAGGAAATGTGTCCTTCAACTCCACAAGAGAGAGAACGCATGAGTAAAATTCCATATGCTTCCACTATTGGATCTATCATGTATGCCATGTTATGTACTCGTCCAGATGTCTCATATGCCTTAAGTATGACAAGCAAGTACCAAGTAGATCCCGGTGAAGGTCACTGGACCATAGTCAAGAATATCCTTAAGTACTTAAGAAGAACTAAGGATACGTTCCTAATATATGGAGGTGAGGAAGAGTTAAGTGTAAAAGGTTACACTGATGCCAGCTTCCAAACCGACAAGGATGATTCTCGATCGCAATCAGGATTTGTGTTTTGCCTTAATGGTGGTGCTGTGAGCTGGAAGAGTTTAAAGCAAAGTATAGTAGCCGATTCTACAACAGAGGCCAAGTATATTGCAGCCAGTGAGGAAGCAAAAGAAGCGGTTTGGATCAAGAAGTTCATTACTGGACTAGGGGTTGTGCCTAGCATATCAGATGCTATAAAACTCCGATGTGATAACAATGGAGCCATTGCACAAGCTAAAGAACCCAGATCTCACCAGCGATCCAAACATATACTTAGGCGCTACCATCTTATTCGAGAGATTATCGATCGAGGAGATGTAGAGATATGCAGAGTACCTTCAGATGATAACATCGCTGATCCCCTGACCAAGCCTCTGACACAGCAGAAGCATGATCGTCACACTAAGTCGCTTGGTATTAGATATATGAGTGATTGGTCTTAGTGCTAGTGGGAGATTGTAAGAGTATGCCCAAAGATCAATCATGAGATGGTTGTAATAACATACTTTATTTACCATATTTATTAATATAAAGCGTTGTCATTATTATTTCAGTTTTTCTATCTGTGTATACAAATAAACTGTTTTATAATAATGTCCTGAGAATAATATGATTATTCTTAAAAGATCCTTAGTCGAGTATTATTGTTGACTAGGACAACAATAATGCATTAAGACTAACATGTAGTTGATTGATGATAAAGAGTTGTCATTGATGTGGATTGTCAAAATCAATGTGTAAAATCCCGGGTTAGGGGCTATTTTGTTATGGCATTGTTTGCATGATTAAGGGCTTGCTATGTGGTTGTTTGTGTGGTTTCGGAGCTTAGTTGTAGGCTAGGAGTAAGTCTGAGTAGGTGGGAAAAATTTTAGTTTTAAGCTTTATATGAGAGGAGCTGAAGGAGCTGGGGGTTATATATTTTATTTGGTATTTTTGAGCACAAGTGATGGGCTAGCAAAGTGGCAAAGCATGCGTCACTTGGAGCTTGTGTGTGTGACGTCAAGTGCAAGGGAGGAGGTCTTGTGTTCAAGCTGCGAAAATCCCACATTTTGCTTCCATTTTGACGGCTTAAAGGAGGAGGAGTTGTTGGTAGTTCAAACTCTACCATGGACTATGTCAACTCATTCGAATGGAGGGTGGAGAGTGAATGTAGGAGGGAGACTAGTTCAACTAGTTTTGAATGAGTGGTTGTGAGTGTATGTGGGGATTGTGGCTGAATTTTAGGAGAGTTTGGGGGGGAAGTGGACGGCTTGGTGTGGGGAAATGGTAGTGCTGAATGTCACTTTGGCAACTTAGGCATTTTCGGTCTTTGTGTGTCAAGCCAAACTTCCTTTTTTGTCTTTTGTAGCCGAATGTCAATAGAGCTTCTTCATATTTTTCTTTTCTCAAACCGAAAGTCTAAGTATCTTCTTGTAACCGAAAGACCAAATCCCTAAGGCTTGCCGAATTTGCTTGGTTTACTCTCAATTCTTTTGGGTAGACGAATGTTTTCTTCTCTCATTTCTTTTTCTTTTTGGTTCATTTGTATAAGCCGAAACCCTCTCTTCTCAAACTTTCTTTCTTGAAACCTGGTAAGCCGAAACTCCATTCTCTAAAACATTTCTCCACTTCTTCTTCCTTTCAAAACCGAAAGTATTTTCTTGCTCTTCTTTTTCCCATTTCTGTTATTGGCCGAATATCAACCCCTTTCTTTCTATCTTTTCCTTGCGTTTTCTTTCTTTGTGTAAGGCCGAATCTTCTTCCTCTTTTTGTTTAAGCCTTGGCCGAATATTGGTGTGGTGTGAGCTCTCTTGTGTGGTGTTCAATTCGGGTTTGGAACAAGGGCATCCGAGATTTCGAAGCAGTCGTTTGGAGAGGTCAAGTGGTGGTGGCTGATTGTCATAGGAAACCATTGATTGGTTCGAGGTTTGGTAGGAAACCAAACCGGTTGCAAGGAGCAAGAGGATCGAGGGTTTTAGATCGGGTTCTTTGGGATTAAGGATTTCGATATACCAGGTGTGTAAACTAACACACTGATTTCTTAGTAATATGTTAATAACCTGTGTTGTAATAAGTGAAACAGTTGATGATTGTTATGATGCCCGATAGGGTATGTTCACGGATTCGGGTAAGTCCGTAGCATTACGAGTTCTATTATTGATACATTAATATTATGATCTATGCTATGTATGCTATGAGATGCAATGTTGGGCATGTTGGCATGAATTACATGATATGCATATTGTACATGAGTCAGTATGACATGTATGGGTAATATGAGAGGAGGGGGGAGTATGATATCCGTGTTTTTGGGACACCAGAGGTTTGGCACCTCCAGTGGTTTGGTACCACAGACGATATTTTGTGACTTTGGGTCACCAGAGGTTTGGCACCTCAGCGTCTCGTCCCAGTGGCTTAGCACCACGGTGGGTTGGCCCCACAGTTGATTATACGGGATTGACGCCAGTGATTTGGTATCACACGATGGGTTGGCCCCATCACTCGATTTGTGACTACGGTCACCAGTGATTTGGTATCACACTGTGTCTTTGGGACACCAGAGGTTTGGCACCTCATTGCGACTCGTCCCTGTGGTTTGACACCACCGTGGGTTGACCCCACTTATGAGATACGGGATTGTCGCTAGTGATTTGGTATCACACGATGGGTTGGCCCCATCATTGGATTATTTGTGACCTTGGGTCACCAGTGGTTTGGCACAACATTATGGATATCGTGACTTTGGGTCACCAGTGGTTTGGCACCACCAGTGGTTTGGTACCACACGGGGTAGAAAAGGTGATATGGATGGTTAGGAACGGGTGCATTAACTGTGTTGCTATGATATCTTGTGTGTTAGCATGTTGTATTATCGGGAGGGGGATTTATGCACTGAGTCTTGTGACTCACTCTCTCCTTTGACATTTCAGGTGACCCTTAGACGCGGATATGGAGCCGGGATGGACTCGAGGTGCTCATGCCAGGCCTAAATAAGGATTTGCTCAGACTTTTATAAAATTTGGTACTTTAGTTTATCTATTACTATTTGGTTTTATTTTGGATTGTAAATGGCATTTAAAATCATGTTTTGCTATGTTTATGCTTAAAGTCGATTTTTATCATGCCTTAACAAATTAACTGGTTTAAAATTTGCTAAAACTTGGAAAGACAACGATTTCAAAACTACAAAGCGATATGTTTTAAATTATACCATCGGGTATCACACTATGATTTGGGATAAAGAAAGCTCAAATGTTTTCTAACTTAAACTCGATTTTTTTTTCTCTAAGTCAAAATGTTTTAGTAACAATAATAAACAACTTGGGGTTTTAAAATGAGATAAACCTGTCTTAACTTCATAACCGATTAAGTTTTCGAAATTTCTGAGTTTTCAAACAAAACATCAGTTTTCAAACAATCATGCCCAAGATTTCTGCAAGTACGAAATTTATCAAAGGGTTTTATCAAACTTTTAAACGGAAACCTATTTCAGCCAAAGTTCGATTCTCCCTGTAACATACCGGATTCGGTCGTGGTGTATTGATTGGGTTTGGGGTGTTACAATTTTGGTATCAGAGCTAAGTTCAAAGGGTCGGCTGTGGGCCTGAGGCCCAAAATGTTTTCAAATGTCTGTTTTAAGTGTTTTGTTTTGAAGTATATGAATTGAAAGGCATGACACCAAGTCTCCGGCACCAGTTCGCCCAGGTAAGTACCCCTTACTATTGCTTGTGAATTGTTGGATGTGATGTGATTGGATGATTAGCAATAGTGGATTACTTTAGAAACTGAAACTGATAGGATTCTGTGAATTCGCGAAAACAAAGCTTCCTTATTATTCATAAGACTTTGCTTTAAAACAGTGGAATAATTACTGATGCATAAAATTCCTAAATCAGATACGTAGAGAATTTAGTCATGAGTGCTCGAGGTGGACGCGGTCGTGGACGTGGTCGCGGTAGGATGACGGTTTCTGAACCCGTAGGATCTGGTTAGGGGTCAAAAAATGAGATACCGGTACCGCCACCAGCTGGAGGTGGTGAATTCCAAGATCAGACTGGGGACGATGCAGTGTCACAGGCGATGCTGCGAGTGTTAGAAAGAGTAGCTGGAGTAGGTGGAGGCGCAGGAGTTAGGAAATCTGTGCCTGAGCGACTTCGGGCAAACGGGGCTGAATTCTTTCGAGGTGTTTCTAGTGTTGCTCCCAGCACGGCTGAGTATTGGCTGGAGGCAACAGAGCGGATCATGGATGATCTGGACCTGACTGCTGAAGAGAAGCTGAAGGGCATAGTATCGCTTCTTCGGGATGAGTCATACCAGTGGTGGCTCACGGTTCGGGACAGTGTGGCAGCAGAGGATCTCACGTGGGATTATTTTAAGGCTGCTTATCAGAAAAAGTACATTGGAGCTAGCTACATCGACGCACAGCGAAAAGCATTTCTGAGGCTTGTCCAGGGGAGTAAGTCTGTGTCTGAGTACGAGGCTGAGTTCTTGAGGCTGAGCCGGTATGCTAGGGGCATTGTGGCTACAGAGCACGAGAGGTGTGTTCGTTTTGAGAATGGTCTGAGAGATGAACTTAGGTTGCTGATTGCTCCTCAGCAAGAGCGTGAATTTGCTGTCTTAGTTGAAAAGGCTAAGGTAGCCGAGGTTATTAAGGAGTCGGTAAGGCAGGGCATGGACAGGAACAGACATAAGAGGAGCTTTGGGTCTTCTGGGTCGTCGGGTAATCCTCAGAAGAGGGCTAGACAGAGTGGGCCGAATCAGTCTGGTAGGTTTGTTGCTGCTAGGCAGGGACCGCCGCAGTGTAACCATTGTGGAAAATCTCATTGGGGAGGCTGCTGGACCGGTGGAAAAGGGTGTTTCGAGTGTGGTTCTTTGGATCATCGAGTGAGGGACTGTCCGTGTAAGTTGGCTAGGATTCAGTCTGAGAGTCAGGGCCGTACTCAGTTCAGAAATAATGGACCGCCACCACAGAGAGGTCGTGGTAATGGCAGAGGTAATGGTTCTGGTCGGGGCCGTGGAGCACCGGGCAGAGATGCAGGTAGTACGGAGGCCAGACAGCCTGGGTTAGTGTATGCAGCGAGGCACCGAGAGGAGGGCGACGCACTGGACGTCATAACCGGTACGTTCTTGATCTTTGGTTCTCCTTTTACTGCTTTGATTGATGTGGGTTCAACGCATTCTTACGTTGCTAGTAGTATAGTAGAGACCATGGTTTTAGACTCTGAGATATCTTCTAGACAGATGACTGTAATTAGCCCTTTAGGTCACTCTGTAGTGGTAGATAAGCTGTATAGAGATGTACCCCTAGAACTCCAAGGGGTAGTGTTTGCTGCTGATCTGATGGAACTGCCGTTTGGGGAGTTCGATTTGATTTTTGGAATGGATTGGCTGGTTAAGTACCAGGCGAGGTTGGATTGCGCGGCTAAGCGCATGGTTCTTAAGACGACTGAGGGTGATGAAGTGGCTATGATAGGTAATAGGAGGGATTACTTATCTAATGTGGTATCTGCTCTGAAGGCTGAGAAGATGGTCAGAAAGGGCTGTGAAGCGTATGTGGTTCATGTGTATGCCTTGGAGGCTAAAGAGTCTGCTGTAGAGAAAGTTCGGACAGTTGGGGAATTTGCTGATGTGTTTCCTAAGGAACTTCCAGGTTTGCCGCCGGATCGTGAGGTAGAGTTCGGGATAGATCTGTTACCCGGAACTGCGCCAGTGTCTATTGCTCCGTATAGGATGGCGCCAAAGGAGTTAGTGGAGCTTAAGGCTCAGATCCAGGAGTTGTTGGACCGAGGTTTTATCAGGCCAAGTGTATCGCCTTGGGGAGCGCCGGTACTCTTTGTCAAGAAGAAAGATGGTACGATGCGGATGTGCATAGATTACCGCCAGTTGAATAAGTTGACGATTAAAAACAAGTATTCGTTGCCACGGATAGATGACTTGTTTGATCAGCTGAAGGGTGCAGCGGTATTCTCTAAGATTGACTTGAGGTCTGGGTATCACCAGTTGAAGGTGAAGGAGGCTGATATCCATAAGACAGCGTTTCGGACTCGGTATGGGCACTACGAATTTCTGGTAATGCCGTTTAGGTTAACTAACGCGCCGGCAGCATTCATGGATATGATGAATAGGGTGTTTCAGCAGTATCTGGATCAATTCGTTGTGGTTTTCATAGACGACATCTTGGTGTATTCAAGGACCGAAGAAGAGCATAATGCGCATTTACGTGTGGTGCTGCAGATTTTGAGGGAGAAGCAGCTCTATGCTAAGTTTAGTAAGTGCGAGTTTTGGCTTAGAGAAGTGACTTTCTTGGGTCATGTAGTGTCAGCTGAGGGGATTAGAGTGGATCCTCGGAAGATTGAGGCAGTTTTGGATTGGAAGCCGCCGAGGTCAGTGGCTGAGGTTCGGAGTTTTCTGGGTTTGGCTGGATACTACCGAAGGTTTGTAGAAGGTTTCTCGTTGATAGCAGCGCCAATGACCAAGTTGTTAAGGAAAGAGGTTCCATTTGTTTGGACTGAGAAACAGCAGGAAAGTTTCGATAAGCTTAAGAAGATTTTGACAGAAGCTCCGGTTCTAATTCAACCTGAGGCTGGTAAGGAATTCACAGTTTACTGCGATGCATCACATACGGGATTAGGTTGTGTGCTGATGCAAGAGGGAAAGGTTGTGGCTTACGCATCTCGGCAGCTGAGGCCACATGAGGTCAATTATCCGACGCACGATTTGGAGCTAGCGGCTGTTGTCTTCGCGTTGAATATTTGGAGGCACTACTTGTACGGTGAGAGATCGATAGTCTACACGGATCACAAGAGTCTGAAGTACCTTTTGACTCAGAAGGATTTGAATTTGAGGCAACGCAGATGGGTTGAGTTACTAAAAGACTACGACTGTTTGATTGAGTATCATCCGGGCAAGGCTAACGTGGTGGCAGACGCGTTGAGCCGTAAAGTTGTTTCAGACTTAAGAGCAATGTTTGCTCATTGGAGTCTTTATGACGACGGAAGTATTCTGGCAGAATTGCAGGTTAAGCCTACTTGGGTTGAGCAGATCAAGGAGAAACAGTTAGAGGATGAGGTTCTGAGTGCGCAGCAGTTGCAGGTGCAGGATAGTGGTTTGGAGGGTTACAGTTTGTCTAGTGATGGGGTACTGTGTTTTCAAGGTAAAGCTTGTATGCCCAAGGATATTGAGCTGAGGCGAAAGATTCTTCAGGACGGACATAGCAGTCCATATGCTATGCATCCTGGAGGTAGTAAGATGTATAGGGATCTTAGAGAACAGTTTTGGTGGCCTGGTCTGAAAAGGGAAGTGACAGAGTTTGTAGGAAAGTGTCTGACATGTCAGCAGGTCAAGGCTGAGCATCAGTTGCCGTCAGGGTTGCTTCAGCCAGTGAAGATTCCGCAGTGGAAGTGGGAAAGGATAACCATGGATTTTGTCAGTGGATTACCGCTTACGCCAAGCAAGAAGGATTCAGTTTGGGTAATCGTGGATCGACTGACTAAATCAGCTCACTTTATTCCGGTGAGGGTTGACTACTCACTTCAGAAGTTAGCGAAACTGTATGTGTCAGAGAAAGTGAGGCTGCACGGTGTGCCAGTATCGATCATCTCGGATAGGGATCCCAGATTTACGTCAAGGTTCTGGAAAGTGTTGCATCAGGCTCTGGGTACTCTATTGGATTTTAGCACGGCTTTTCACCCGCAGTCGGACGGACAATCGGAAAGGGTTATTCAGATCTTAGAAGATATGCTGAGAGGTTGTGTTCTGGATTTCAGAGGTAGTTGGGAGGAGTTTCTGCCGTTAGCTGAGTTTGCTTACAATAATAGTTATCAAGCGAGCATCAAGATGGCACCATATGAGGCGTTGTATGGTAGGAAGTGTCGCTCACCTACGTGTTGGACGGAGTTAGGTGAACGTCAGTTGTTCGGACCCGAGTTGGTTGCTGAGACCGAAGACAAGGTTAAGTTGATTCAGGCTCGATTGAAGGAAGCTTCGGACCGGCAGAAGTCTTACGCCGATCTTAAGCGAAGAGACATAGAGTTTGCTATGGGGGATCAGGTTTTTCTGAAGGTCTCGCCATGGAAGAAGGTATTGAGGTTCGGAAGGAAAGGCAAGCTAAGTCCAAGGTTTATTGGGCCGTATAAGATATTGGGACGAGTGGGACCAGTAGCGTATCAGCTTGAGTTGCCAGCAGAGCTAAGTTAGATTCACGACGTATTTCACGTTTCGATGCTTCGGCGTTATCGTTCAGATCCATCGCATGTGGTAGCAGTGGAAGAGATCGAGGTAAATCCAGATTTGACCTTGGAGGAAGAACCAGTGCAGATTCTAGATCGGGATGTGAAGGTTCTGCGTAGAAAGTCTGTGCCTTTGGTAAAGGTTCTTTGGCGGAATCATGGCGTGGAAGAAGCTAGGTGGGAACCCGAGGATATGATGAGACAGCAATACCCGCAACTCTTCTGATCAGGTAATTTCGAGGTCGAAATTATTTTAAGGGGGGTAGAACTGTAATATCCCGGGTTAGGGGCTATTTTGTTATGGCATTGTTTGCATGATTAAGGGCTTGCTATGTGGTTGTTTGTGTGGTTTCGGGGCTTAGTTGTAGGCTAGGAGTAAGTCTGAGTAGGTGGGAAAAATTTTAGTTTTAAGCTTTATATGAGAGGAGCTGAAGGAGCTGGGGGTTATATATTTTATTTGGTATTTTTGAGCACAAGTGATGGGCTAGCAAAGTGGCAAAGCATGCGTCACTTGGAGCTTGTGTGTGTGACGTCAAGTGCAAGGGAGGAGGTCTTGTGTTCAAGCTGCGAAAATCCCACATTTTGCTTCCATTTTGACGGCTTAAAGGAGGAGGAGTTGTTGGTAGTTCAAACTCTACCATGGACTATGTCAACTCATTCGAATGGAGGGTGGAGAGTGAATGTAGGAGGGAGACTAGTTCAACTAGTTTTGAATGAGTGGTTGTGAGTGTATGTGGGGATTGTGGCCGAATTTTAGGAGAGTTTGGGGGGGGAAGTGGACGGCTTGGTGTGGGGAAATGGTAGTGCCGAATGTCACTTTGGCAACTTAGGCATTTTCGGTCTTTGTGTGTCAAGCCAAACTTCCTTTTTTGTCTTTTGTAGCCGAATGTCAATAGAGCTTCTTCATATTTTTCTTTTCTCAAACCGAAAGTCTAAGTATCTTCTTGAAACTGAAAGACCAAATCCCTAAGGCTTGCTGAATTTGCTTGGTTTACTCTCAATTCTTTTGGGTAGACGAATGTTTTCTTCTCTCATTTCTTTTTCTTTTTGGTTCATTTGTATAAGCCGAAACCCTCTCTTCTCAAACTTTCTTTCTTGAAACCTGGTAAGCCGAAACTCCATTCTCCAAAACATTTCTCCACTTCTTCTTCCTTTTAAAACCGAAAGTATTTTCTTGCTCTTCTTTTTCCCATTTCTGTTATTGGCCGAATATCAACCCCTTTCTTTCTATCTTTTCCTTGCATTTTCTTTCTTTGTGTAAGGCCGAATCTTCTTCCTCTTTTTGTTTAATCCTTGGCCGAATATTGGTGTGGTGTGAGCTCTCTTGTGTGGTGTTCAATTTGGGTTTGGAACAAGGGCATCCGGGATTTCGAAGCAGTCGTTTGGAGAGGTCAAGTGGTGGTGGCTGATTGTCATAGGAAACCATTGATTGGTTCGAGGTTTGGTAGGAAACCAAACCGGTTGCAAGGAGCAAGAGGATCGAGGGTTTTAGATCGGGTTCTTTGGGATTAAGGATTTCGATATACCAGGTGTGTAAACTAACACACTGATTTCTTAGTAATATGTTAATAACCTGTGTTGTAATAAGTGAAACAGTTGATGATTGTTATGATACCCGATAGGGTATGTTCACGGATTCGGGTAAGTCCGTAGCATTACGAGTTCTATTGTTGATACATTAATATTATGATCTATGCTATGTATGCTATGAGATGCAATGTTGGGCATGTTGGCATGAATTACATGATATGCATATTGTACATGAGTCAGTATGACATGTATGGGTAATATGAGAGGAGGGGGGAGTATGATATCCGTGTCTTTGGGACACCAGAGGTTTGGCACCTCCAGTGGTTTGGTACCACAGACGATATTTTGTGACTTTGGGTCACCAGAGGTTTGGCACCTCAGCGTCTCGTCCCAGTGGCTTAGCACCACGGTGGGTTGGCCCCACAGTTGATTATACGAGATTGACGCCAGTGATTTGGTATCACACGATGGGTTGGCCCCATCACTTGATTTGTGACTACGGTCACCAGTGATTTGGTATCACACTGTGTCTTTGGGACACCAGAGGTTTGGCACCTCATTGCGACTCGTCCCTGTGGTTTGACACCACCGTGGGTTGACCCCACTTATGAGATACGGGATTGTCGCTAGTGATTTGGTATCACACGATGGGTTGGCCCCATCATTGGATTATTTGTGACCTTGGGTCACCAGTGGTTTGGCACCACATTATGGATATCGTGACTTTGGGTCACCAGTGGTTTGGCACCACCAATGGTTTGGTACCACATGGGGTGGAGAAGGTGATATGGATGGTTAGGAACGGGTGCATTAACTGTGTTGCTATGATATCTTGTGTGTTAGCATGTTGTATTATCGGGAGGGGGATTTATGCACTGAGTCTTGCGACTCACTCTCTCCTTTGACATTTCAGGTGACCCTTAGACGCGGACATGGAGCCGGGATGGACTCGAGGTGCTCATGCCAGGCCTAAATAAGGATTTTCTCAGACTTTTATAAAATTTGATACTTTAGTTTATCTATTACTATTTGGTTTTATTTTGGATTGTAAATGGCCTTTAAAATCATGTTTTGCTATGTTTATGCTTAAAGTCGATTTTTATCATGCCTTAACAAATTAACTGGTTTAAAATTTGCTAAAACTTGGAAAGACAACGATTTCAAAACTACAAAGCGATATGTTTTAAATTATACCATCGGGTATCACACTATGATTTGGGATAAAGAGAGCTCAAATGTTTTCTAACTTAAACTTGATTTTTTTTTCTCTAAGTCAAAATGTTTTAGTAACAATAATAAACAACTTGGGGTTTTAAAATGAGATAAACCTGTCTTAACTTCATAACCGATTAAGTTTTCGAAATTTCTGAGTTTTCAAATAAAACATCAGTTTTCAAACAATCATGCCCAAGATTTCTGCAAGTACGAAATTTATCAAACTTTTAAACGGAAACCTATTTTAGCCAAAGTTTGATTCTCCCTGTAACATACCGGATTCGGTCGTGGTGTATTGACCGGGTTTGGGGTGTTACACAATGCATGAATATGTGTGTTAGAGAACAACATATTGGATTGACCCGTTATGAGTATGTTTATTGGATTATTATGTAATTGTCACAACATTACTCATAGTGATTAATATGTATATGATCCTCAGACTTGAGATAATTATTATCTCAACATCGTGAGTTGTATATTTTGATACAGTCAAACGTACACCGTAACTGGTTGTTCTATGAAGGCTGATGTTGGATATACCACAATCTATGTAGAGGGATATGGTTGATCAATATAGGATAAGTCCCTCCTACATAATGGGAGTAATATTTTAGGCCACTTGATTGAGTGAGACTAGAAATGCATGGCCATGCTCAAATAAGTTGACATGAGATGTCATACTAATTTGTATATCATAGTCTACTCAAGATATCAAGAAACATGGGATGGACTATACAAGTGTGACTATTCCATGACTTGTGTCCATTCCAGAGATAAAGGACTTAAGGATTAATGCATGAAAGGTTAATCACAAAAAGTTATGTGGAATCATGACTTCTTGTAACTTAGGTAGCAATGATGCATTGCTAGATGCCACTCATTGTTTGTGACATTAGAATCGTTCTATTATTACTGCTAACGTTGCAAGAACCTACAGGGTCACACACTATGGTTTAAATGAACGGAATAAAATATAATTGGTATTGTTTTTTTTGGTTGTCACATGAATTAAATTAATTAAAGAATTAATTTAATTGGGCAATCAAATATTGAACATATTATATGTACAAGGATGTTGTACACATAATGAGAACATAATTCTATTAATATATGAATTTGATTCATATATAAATTTAAATAAATATAGTTTACCGAAATCCTTATTATAATTAATGTAATTATAATTTTCGGATATAATTAATGTAATTATAATTTTCGGTTAAAAACTTTATTGTATTTATTTAATCTTATGATACATTCAAGAGATACCAATTATAAAAGGGTATTAAAAGGATACCAAATAATGGGCCCAATGAAAAAGATACCCATTATAAAAGGCCCAATTAAAAGGATACCCAATATAAAAGGTATTTAAAAGAGACAAATCTTATGGGAAAACCCTAATAGATTGCTTGTTAGGTCTAGCAGCCGTCAAGCAAATAAACCCCCAAAATAATTTTGGAGATTTCTTCCGTTCATAGTCAAACCGGGTGGATTACGTAGAGGCCGACATCAGAAAATGTTGTGGCTTGATTCGACAGTAGATCAGAACTCTTGTTGTCGAAGCATCGCTTTCTATTCAGATTGAAGTTTTGGTAATTTCTAAACCTTTATTTTACCTCGATTCGTTCCTCACACATGGATTCATGGTTTGGATCGCCGGAATTAATTTTATTTTGCTGCGCCATGTGGTGCCGGCGTTCCAACATAATTTGCCATAGAACCACACAAATATTTCCCTTGTTTTGCAAAATGATCCTATGTAATTAATATTTTAAATTCTCTTAATTAAACCCCCATTTTAATTTATTTTTCAATTCTAATTTGACCAAAAATATTTATTTTACCCATAAATTATTTAAAATTATAAAATTTATTTTTCAAAAAATATTTTTATTTTCTAGAATATTATTTCTCGATTTTTAAATGAAATTAAGCTAACTAACTAATAATAATTTACTAATAAACCCAATTAACTCCTAATTTTCACTCAGAACTCGGTAAAGTTACCCGAAACTACTAGACCTATTTTTAGGACCTTACATGAACATTTGATCAAGTTGTAATAGCCCGTTTTTCAGTGGTGTCGGAAACAGTGATTTTCGAGCCACAAATCTGACGAGTGGGTTCGTAAATATAATTATTTAATAATTACGAGCCAAATATAGTATTATAATAAATTTTTATTTGATAATTTATATTATTTGAACGAATAATTAGGTTTAAGTGGTAAATCCTTAAAGTCAAGTGGTTTTAGAAAAGGAAGTATCGACACCTAATTTCTATAAACTGAGCCAATAAATATTTTATTAAATATTTACGGAGTGTTATTAGGGTCATATTAAAGTTCTGTTAAGAAATTTTATTGTTTAAATAGCTAATTAATTAAAAAAGGACTAAATCGTGAAGGTTGTAAAAGTGAGTTTTTATTAGTGAATGGGTTAAATGGTTAAGGAAATATAAAGTAATGGACTTATATGGTAATTATATCAAATCTTTAGATGGCTAACGATTTTAGACCTTAATTTGTTGGATTTTAAAGGTTAATTTTAAGGGGAAATTGGTAATTAAATTAAAAATAAACTAAAACAAGGTAAAACAATGCTATCATCTTCATCCTCTATAATTTTAGCAGAAATTCACCATGGAAAAAAGCTTGAGATTTGGCCAAGCTTGATTCTTCATGCATGGTGAGTGATTTTGTCCTGTTTTTAGTAATTTTTATGTTTTTGAGCTCATATTAGCTTAATCTAACTAACATGGGGGTCAAACTGTAAAATTGTTAAATATTCTAAATTATGCCATGGATGAATTTGATATGTTTTTGAAGTTTCATGGTAGATTGTTAAGCTTGGTTGTCAAAAAGACATATTTTGTTATGTAATTTTTGATGATTTTAAGATTTAGAGATTTATTTAGGAAAATGGTAAAATTCAAGGAAAATTGTAACACCCTATACCCGAGACCAATGCTAGGACTGGATACGAGGCATTACCATGCTTAAACTCACTTAAACATGTACTTACGGACTGTAAAAATTTTGAACCAACTTAAAACTTTTCTTTCTTGATCATAACACACATATTATGGGCCTACGAGCCCTTAAACATTTATCCGAACGCCTCCGGACACTTCATCTAACTCTCATCTTAAAAGCAAGGTTCACAAGCCCATGTTGCTTGAGGACACGCCCGTGTACTCATTTACACGCCCATGCCTACAACCGTGGAAGGTTACTGACTTTATTCACACGGCTTTGACACGCCCGTGTCTACCAACCGTGTAAAGCTACTGACTTCAACCACACGGCCTAAGCACACGCCCATGCTTTGAACGTGTGTCTTACATGGCTCATACACACGGCCGTGTAAAATGACCGTGGTCTAACTTGATTTAAAACATTAAGGTGCAGGGTTAACACGGTCTAGACACACGCCCGTGTGTCTAACCGTGTAGGCAACTAGAGGCTATTTACCAAGCCATTTGCCTTCTTTAAATTAAGATCAACTCAACTTCAACCAATACAAATCATTAATAATAAATTTTATGAACATTACTACATATTTCATTGACATCTATATACAAACAACTTAAACAAGTTTGGCCAACCATTTAGCCATATACAAAAGAATAATAACTTGATAGCCTATATAATGGCCTTACAAAAAAAAAACATGTTCTCAAAATGAATGATTCCTATACATGCCATACTTAGTAATATAATTTGGCTATACCAAAATAAGGGTCGATAGTGTGCTATGAGCTCCGACTCCAATGATCCACAATTTAGCTTGGTAGGACTACATAGAAAGAAACAATCAAAGATGTAAGCATTTAGCTTAGTAAGTTTGCATGTATAACACATAAAAAAAATAAACTTGCTTCATGTAAACCATTTGACATAAGAATGGTATCATTATCTCATCTATAAAGCTTACTTACTCATACATGATTCTTACTTGTCCCATGGTACTTACTAATCTCATACTTGTAAGGTAACAAGGTACCTGTATCTCTTGATCACATTGATCAGCATACTTAAACATAATAATCATGTCTTCTAATTCATCATTCATAACATGAATAATATTCAATTTCAATTTGATAATGGCTTTGCTTTCTTAACATTCTTGTTTTCACATTTTAGCTTTGCTCATTTGCCTGATGAATTTCTATGAATTACCCGGAATACTAGATCTCTAGTCATGTACTTGATGCCAATGCCATACTCTAAATATGGATTTATGTGGAAGATCTCTTCTTGAATCAATGCCAAGCTTGCCTTGGTCTTACATGATAACTTATTTAATGCGAAGCTTGAGTCTTTGGACTTACATGATAACTTGTTCAATGCCAAGCTTGGGTCCTTAGACTTACATGATAACTTGTTCAATGCCAAGCTTGGGTCCTTGGACTTACATGATAACTTGTTCAATGCCAAGCTTGGGTCCTTGGACTTACATGATAACATGTTCAATGCCAAGCTTGCCTTGGTCTTACATGATAACTTATTTAATTGCCGATGCCATGCCTTGGCTTGGTCTTATACGGACTTTCTTATCTCATGTACTGGACCGTATATCCAGGGTAATTCATCTTCAATCGGGACTTTCTCTTGTTTAATCTTATTGTCATCTTTGTTTAACATAACATTAAACCATTCATGATAACAATGTGTATTATACTAAGCAATTAAATGATAAAATCATAAAGCTTAGAACTCATACAAACTTACCTCAAAATACAAAATGTATGTAGTTAAGCAATTTAGTCCTCGACTTTGTTCTTGCCTCAGTTTCGATCCGGGCTTCGTTTTTCTTGATCTATAATCATAAATAGATTTTTTAATAATCATATTTACTAAATTGACTCATAACTCATACTTTGGCAAAATTACTAATTTGCCCCTATACTTTCTCATATTTGCACTTTTGCCCCTAGGCTCGTAAAATGATTTTCATGCAACTTTCTTAAACATCATGCTTAGCTGAATCATTTTCTCTACTATAGCAATCATCAATTCTCTCTAGTTCTAGCATGTATGACCAAATTTTATAATCATTACAAAAATGTCCATACTATCATTTTTCATGAAATTCCTTAAGGAAAAGATGTTTATCTAACATCAAACTCTCATAAACTTCCAGAAAACATCATTTAGCATGCATGACATTCATGGCTAAATTTTTAAACATGCATCTTAGCTCATCAAATAGCTAAAAATAGCTTACTCATGCTACCGGGACTTCAAAAATATGAAGAATATCAAAAACCGGGCTTAGGAGCACTTACTAGCAAGTTTCAAAAATTGAAGAACCCTAGCTATGGCTTCTTTCAATTTTCGGCAATGGGGGAAGAAGATGATGAGATTTTTATCATCTTTTTCCTATTTTAAACACTTATTAGACAAATGACCAAAATGCCCTTCCTTTTAAAAATTTCTTATAACACCATCTCAAGGCCAATTTTGTCCAAAATTAATATTTTTGGAAAAATTGCTATTTAAAGACTTCTAATTACTATTCTAAAGCTATTTCATACAAAAAGCTTCTAGAAACTCATATTTTGTAACTTTTTACAATTTAGTCCTTTTGGACCAATCCACCACAATTTAATAAAATTGCTTCATGAAACATTCATACTAGCATGCAAACATGGCATAAACTTTGTAAACTCATAAATTCACCTCAGATTCATGGTCTCGCACCACTATTTCGACTAGGCCCTAAATCGGGCTGTTACAAAAATATTGTGAATTCATGATAAATATGGGCAGTTATAAGACTAGGTAAAAATTGGCTAGAATGAATTTTAGTTAAAAATGGTTAAATTGCAAGTTTCGGATTTAGGGACAAAATTGTAGAAAAGGTAAAACATTAGGGGTAATTTTGTAAATTTCCCATTGATAAGGGTTATAAGTTGAATTAATTTGCTAAGTTATTTGAATGATTTAATTGAATGAAAATTATTATATAGACCAAGAAACGAACCAAATGGATCTAAACCAAATAAAAGATAAAGTCTCATACTAGTCGTTAGCCTTTTTTTTTCAACTGTTATTGTTGAGGTAAGTTCGTATTGTATATATTGTTATATTAATTTTTTTAAATTTCTTTCACTTTATTAGTTAAGGTGTTTGTAATTAAATAATGTTGGTTGATGGAAATTATTAATGCAAGTGAGTTATATTGGAGATATTGAATCATGCCTTGAGCCTAGTAGGCTTCATGCCGGTGTATTGAATCAGGCCTTGAGCCTAGCAGGCTTCGTGCCGGTTTATTGAATCAAGCCTTGAACCTAGCAAGCTTTGTGCTAGAACAGTGTATCAGGTAACTTGTTCTGAATATATTATTACAAGTATCCAATGTTATTTTATTAAGTTCAACAGGTAAGTAATGGCTAATGGAAAGACATAAATACAAGTTAAGTGTTGATAATGATCTTATGAAATTGTAATTTGATATGTGAAATTGTGTGGCAAAGTTTATTGATCAAATATGAGAGAAAAATGGATGGACTTAATTAGTTTTATGATTCATGTCATGTTCCCTTGATGTTAAATTTGAAGTCGTCTATTAATGATGTGAGTTGTTGTGAATAGGAAAGTCAAGTACTTAAATGAGTTAATGAGCATGTATGAGTAAATAAATGTTGAGAAATGGTAAGTTTGAGTTTCTCTAATACAAACTTACTAAGAACTAGTTGCTTACGTCATTGTTTTTCCTCTGTTTTGTAGATTGTTAGAAGCTCGATCGGTTGGAATCTTGTTGGAGTCTTATCACACTATTCAAAAGTCACTTTGGTAGTTTTTAAATATTTTGGATTTGGTTATAAATGGCATGTATAGGGTTTAATGTAATAGGTGGTGTGAATATGTTGTTTGGCTCACTTGGTTTGATAGGTATTTTAATTATATGTTTGATGACTTGTAATGCTTATTTAGAATGTCTTTGGTCACTTTTGATGATATGTAAATATATGACTTGAGGTATGTTTATAAGTGTTTGAAAATGTTGATGACTTGTAATGCTTATTTAGAATGTCTTTGGTTACTTTTGATGATATGTAAATATATGACTTGAGGTATGCTTATTTTAATTATATGTTTGATGACTTGTAATGCTTATTTAGAATGTATAGTTAAGATTATAATGTGATCTTGAATTGTTATGAGTTGAGGTGCCTCTGAATGGCATATTTGTTAGGAGTTCTAGGTTGATTGAATTAGCATGTTTTGAGTGTGTTTAGGGAGTGTTTTGATAAAGTAATTTTGTGTGTGAATGATGTATCTTGCTGGGCAAGGCTAGGCTTTGAAATGATTTGTTTTAGGGGTTAAGTTTGGAGCACACAGGCTGTCATACAACTGTAACGCCCCAAAAATCTAACTACTTATCTTTGCATGTTTTAGCACAAATATCTGCTTGTCTTAGGGGTTAAGTGATTTGGGTGTGTTTGGGAGTGTCTGAGAAGTCCTGGGTTCAAGCCTGGGCTTGGGCAAAAAGTTTTATTTTTAGGGAATAAACCCTTCCCTATAGTTAGTAGGCATTTAAATAATTATGGGTAAAGCTAGACATAAAAAGCCTGCTAGTCTAAGGGGTAAGTGGCGTGTTACCTATGCCAGAGGACTGAGGTTCAAATCTTGGTGGAGGCAAGGGAGTATTTATTTTGCTGCTGTGCCAAAGGAGGTGTTGTGGTTTGACTGAAACACGGAAGTGGTTGAGAAGAATTCAAATTGAGTGGTTGAGGGGAGGTGTGATTAGATGGAGAGGTTTGAGGAGGGATTTTAGGAGAAAATCAAGGGATGTAGGGAGAGGGAGTGTTTTGCCGAATTGGGACTGTGGGCACTCAACAATTTCGACCAGAGTGGTATACCCCTCAGTTGGTACTCCTCGTATCGGGTTTTCCGTATTGGTGTTATTCTCTCTTTTGCTTGAAGCTGAATGTGGTAGGGGTCTTTTCATATTCTTCTGTTACACTTCTGACAACCTTTTCCTTGGCTGAATATACCTTTTCTCTTATTGTCATCTCTTCTTCTCTCTTTTTCCTGCTGTTGGCCGAATACACTCTCTTCCTCTCCTTGCCTTTTCTTGTTTCTTTTCTCAAGTAATTCTTCTAGTAGCCGAATATACCTTCTTTCCTTTGTCCTTTTTCTTTTTCCCTCTTCCAAAATCTCTTCTCCCCTAAACCGATTCTCTTCTTTCTCTCCCTCAAGTGTTGTGCTACCGATTTCTAGTTCTGATCACTACCGAGACCATTCCTCTTCCTCTGCCGATTGACCTTGCTCCTTTCTTTTCGGTAAGTGAGTATGGCACTTGAAGTTACAGCTTTTGAGTTACTAAAGTGGGGTTTGTTTAACTGTTTTTGACAGCTTTAAATCGAGGGTGAGGGGCTGTGCTAGTGCAAAATCCTTCCACTATTTAGATCTCTTGCTCTCTTTCGGTAAGTACTATAAACGAATCATTATTCCCTTTCTTCTTCTACCTTAAGTGATAACTGATAGCAATTGTATGGCAGTTAAGGAAGGATTCAGGGAACTCCTAATCAATCACTAGAGACAGACTCGTGTGAATCACAGTGGTTCGATTGAAGGTAACGCTACTCTATTCTATGAATGGATTGTTGATTTCGAGTTTCATGTTAACCGTAAAGTAGGACTGATGGTGGTGTTTGACTGGCCAAATGTAGGTTGGTGAGTGCTTGAGCGACTGTTCGTGACGAATCGAAACCAGGTGTGTAAACATTGCCTGAATCGTAAACTGGCAAAAGCCGGAAAAAGTATGGCAATTGACACTACATGACACTACATGACACTACATGATACCTTTTGTTGGTACATTGGTTAGTGTTATAGGTTGATGGAATTGGTATGTTTTAGGTGTGTTAAAAATGTATTTTGGCCATATGAATGTTTATGGTTATGGTGTGTCTTGCTGTGCAAGAATTGGGTTTGAAATAGTTTATTTTAGGGGCAACTTATGCTGGACACGGCTTAGGACACGGGCTATCAGACGGCCATGTCGTGTGTCAGTATTTTTTTAGGTGCAAGTTTCACACGATCTGAAACACGGCCTACAACACGACCGTGTGTCTTAAGTCAGTATGTAACATGGTCTGGCACACAACCTATGACATGACTGTGTGACCTAACATTGAATGCACACACAGTTTGGCACATAGCCTGCGACATGGCCATGTGACCCTATTTCAAATATTGAAATGGACAGACACATGGGATGGACACGCTCGTTTGTCCAGACTTTGAATGTCCACACGGTTTGGTCTATGTCACACGGCTTGGCCACTGTAACCGCCTGTTTTTTAGTGGTGTCAAAAATAGTGGTTTTGGGGCCACCAAATCCAACGAGTAAGTTTGTAAATATTATTATTTAATATTTACGAGTCAAATATGGTTTTAAAAAGGTTTTTGATTTGATAAATTATGTTATATAAGCAAGTTATTGAGTACAAGTGGTATGACCCTAAGGTCAAGTGGTTTTAGAAAATAAGGTATCGGGACCTCGTTTCTATAAATCGAGCCGTAAATATTTTTATAAATACTTATGGAGTGTCATTAAGGTGGTATTAAAGTTTCAATGAAAAATTTTAACGTTTCGATAGTTAATTAATTAAAAAGGACTAAATCATAAAAGTTTAAAAAGTCATTTACTATTAGTTTAAATGTGTTAAATTGATTAAAGAATTATAATTGGGTGGCCTTAATGGGTAAATACCCATTCTTTAGTTGGTGGACGGCTAAAGCTTCATTTTCTTTTAACTTTATGTGTTTATATGTTAAAAATAAAATAAAGGTTAATAAAATAAGAAAACATAATAGTTTTCTTCCCCATTTGGTTTTGTTCATCACCGAACCACCATGGGAGAGTTTGAAGTTCGGCCAACCATGTTTCTTTGCATGTAAGTCTCTAAGCTACTCGTTTCAAATCATTTTGATGTCAATGAGATCGTTGCAACTAGGTCCAGCTAGCCCATATCTTTGATTTTGAAACTTTTAAAGATTTTGAATATTTCCATTGATGAATCTTGTGATTTTTTTAAGTTAGATGATGAATTTGGAATGTTCATTGATAATTAAAAGTACTTTGTTAAGTGATTTTTGATGAATTTATCGATTAGGGACTAATTTGTTAAAATAATAAAAGTTTAAGGATTTGAGGTGAAATTGTTGCAAATGTGGGCTGATATGGGTGCCATGAATATTTGGCTGTTATAATTTGGCATTAAAAATGGTTAATTTGCATGTTTTTGGCTTAAGTACTAAATTAAAAAAAAAAAAAGTAAAACTTTAGAGGCAATTTTGTAAAAATGTCAAAAATGACTAAGTTGTGTAAAATACATTATTTTACTGTCTAAATTAATAGATTCAATGAATTTTTTAACATAGATAAAGATCGGGTGAAAAATCAAGGAGAATGGAAATTACCAAGATGCCCTTTTACTTTGACATTTTTGCAATTTAGCCAGGTAAGTTCGTATGAACTATATTGTGTATAATGTTGGTTAAATTGAATGTTATTATATGATTTTTATTGAAAATGAATCAATATATATGTTATTATACAGATTATCATGTTATGAAACAATATAAATCCAACGAAGCATGACGACGACTGAGCCCTGTTTGATCCTTAGGAACTTGTAGGATACAAATGACATGTCATTAGGGTTTACATAATTCAGGTGCTGGTCTTGAATGTCCTACCAATGGTTGAGGTCCGGCATGTGTTGCGGATACTCAACAACTCGTGTGAGCAGCATCGTGTAGCTACGTTTCGACATACAGCTCGTGTGAGCAGACCCATTTTCACAGCTTATGTGAGCATATATATATGTACAGGAATTGATGAATTACAGTTATATGAGTTAGCACACTTTGTGTGAGGTATCCCAGGTATCCAACGGTATTTTAAACGGTTCAATAGGCTTGAATTGGAAAGGAAACGGTAAATGTTCAATATGAACAAATACATGTATATATGAAATACATTGAAATGATGAGATATATGGAAAGCATGTTATGTTATGAAGGATGTTATATCCAATTGAATCATATTCAAGTATAATGGTTATCTATGTTGAATTCATATGAAATATGTTCAAGTATGCTAACATGTGTTGTTGTTTGATTCTTAGGCATGTGCCAAGCTATTGGTTGGATTGTATTATGTTTACTTATAAAGTTATGCATTGAAATGGTAAGTGCGCAAATGGAAATATGCTTGTGTTCATGAAAGAATGGTTTATCATGTGGTTAATTCCAAAAGAGGTATGTTTAAATGCACTAGCTTGTGGCTATGGTTGATGATGCTTATGTCTTGTGTGTTATGCATATGAAACATGTGTGGAAAGGTAATGAAATACTAACTTTATACTTGAAGTGTAAAATGATAAAAAAGGGAAAGATGAGTTAAATTGATGTTGTTTTTTAAGCTAAAGAAAGTAAAAGCAATGAAAAGTAATGAAATGCAAATAAAAATAGGAAATTTTGAAAGGATTTGAAATTTATAAAATCCTACTATGCTAGGGATGATATGTATATGTGATGCTATGGATTTATTCACTTTGTGAGTTGTTGAATATGGTTTCATGAATCTTGCAGTATTAGTATAGGATTATTCTTGATTTATATAAATTTTATATTTGTAATTGATTGATAGGAATAAAGTTTATACTAGCTTACTAAGCATTCATTGCTTACGTAGTTATTTTTCCTTTACTTTTTAGATTATAATGGCATGTATAGGTGGACTATGTCTAATGTGTAATTGATGAGTTTAATTATATATGTCATTTTGGTTGATGATTATAGCATGAAATGTTGCCTTGGATTTGAGGTACTGAAGATACTATTGATAGCTAATTGGTTGTGGTTAATATGGTCAAATTGGTGTATGTTTTGAAATGACCAAAATTGGTATGGTTGTTATGTATCCATTATGTTATGTTTTGGCATGAAAACAAGTTAAGTGATAATTGGTTAAATATGCACAAGTATAGGTGTTTTGGTTGTTAATATAACCATTATGTTTTGGCTTGTAATTATGGTATTTTGAGTGATTGAAATGGTTGTTAGGTTGATATACGTATGTGGATTTATGATAGTTGATTTTGTAGTCTTTATGGTGCTTAAATGATTGAAGTTGAAATGGTATTTAAAATGTATGTAATGGTGTGTTCTTTAACATGGTTAAATGTGGTCAATTTTGGTATATGGAATATAATTGACATATATGGCTAATGGTGCTAAATGTTAAATGGTCAATTTGATAGTATGAGTGTGGATTTGATATGTGAACAAAATGGTAAGTTTTGGCTAAACTATGCATATGGTTTATACATGTTTAATTGTTGTTATTGAGGTGCCTTTTGGGCATATTGGTTGTATGAACATATACTTTATTTGGATATCTTGTTGTTGCATGGTTTGGTGCACTTTGGGATGCTTGATTATATGTGGAAAATTGGTTATAGGTGTATGCATGACTAGGTGAGAAAATTGGCTTGGAAATGGCCTATTTTACGTCCACATGGCTTAAGACGCGGGTGTGTGTCTCAGTCGTGTGTGACATATGGCCATACGACACAGCAGTGTGTGTAACAGTCCGAATTTGACCCTAATCGGAACAATGGTTTCGGGACCACGAATCTGAGTCTGAAATATGTTTAAATAATATATTCTGTGCTTATTATATGTGATTTAATGTGTGTGAAAGTTTCGTAGAAAAATTTAACTGTTTGTGTGTTCAATTTAACAAAAACGACTAAATCGCGTAAAGTGTAAAAGTTGCATTCTATAGTGAAAAGTGCTTAAATGATGATGGCTTTTTAATATGGAGTATAAAAAGGGCAATTAGCCCATTTTTAAGTTAGTGGGTGGCATATGACATAAATAACCTTAAGTTATATATTAGTTTTATTTTATTTGAAAGGTTAAATTAGTAATTAAACAATTACTTATGTTATATGTTAAAATAACATAAAATAAAGCCATCATCTTTTTGGTTCTTCCTTGGCCGAATGTGGGAGAAAGAAGAAAGCTTGGAATTCTTTTGATTTTCGGCAATTCTAGGCTTAAATTCAAGGTGAGTTTTTAGTCGGTTTTTGTTAATTTCTACGTTTTTGAGATCGTTGCTTCGAATATTAGTTGACCCATGTTAGAATTTTTGAATTTGAGCATGCTTGATATTCGGCCATGGCTAAATGTTGGTGTTTTATGATATTTGATGGAAAAATATTAAAGTTATGTTAGAAATCTACAAGTTTTGAAATGGAAATTTTGGTAAAGTTGAGTATTTAGGGCTAAATTACAAAAGTCAAATTGTTGAGAGATTAAAATGCAAAATAAATGAAATAAATGGACTAGTGAGGTCCCTATGAACATTCGGCCCTTGTATGGTTTAGTGAAATTTTGTGTATTTTGTGTTTTATGCAAATAGGACTAAATTGTAAAAATGTGAAATAGTAGGGGCAAAATGGTAATTTGCCCATTTATGTGTTTTGGGACTAAATTGAGATGAAATGTGCTTGAATGAGCTAAATTTTAATGTGTCTAGATCAAGGACAAAGAAAAACGGATTTGGATCGGGGAAAGGAGAAGGTTACTGAATAGCCGGCCTACGTTGTCCGTCGACAGTCGAGGTAAGTCCTTAAGCAAATATATATTAAAGAGTTAATTATGAACATGTTAAATGATAAAATTTGGTAATTTTGAGTATAGATTTGGGTGATAGCCGAATGTAAAGGTGTTAATTTGGATTGAATATATTTTGTTATCATGATATGTGGATGTAACATGATGTATATGATTTGTTTGTGATGTTCGCACTAAGAAATGTGTATTGAAGGATTATTTTGGGCTTCGAGCCTAGCAGGCCTTGTGCCGGTGAGTATATCGGGCTTAACGCCTAGCAGGCTAAATGTCGGTGTTTAATATCACGGACTTTGAGTCTAGCAGGCCAGGTGCCGGTTAATGCGATTCAGACCAATGAATTACTTGTTGTATGCTGGTGAGTTTTAACAGAATAAATCAAGAAAGCTTGAGTTATGAAAGTGAATTTGTGGGTTCGGTTACAAGGTAAGTATTAATCATACTTATATGCCATGCTTATATACGATATTGATAAGTAATTGAAATGTTGAAAGTAAGTAATATACATATGATAGATGAAACTTGTATATATGTTCTATACCATGAGAAAGTTGGTTATCAGAAAGCATGAAAGAACTAAAGTATTTGCATAGGTATGAATATATGCATAAGTGTGTGATTATTATTTGATCATTGATGTACGGTGACAAGTAATGAAAATTTATTTATTACATGAGATGAGTTGTTCGGCTATAGTAAATTATGTGTTAATTCATGAATGTTTTAATGTGTAAAATTGATTATTTAAATGTTTGCGTAACCGAGTGCTATATTATGGATGCTTAAGACTTACTAAGCTAGTGAGCTTATTTTGTGTGTGGACTTTGTTTGTTTTATAGATATCATTCAGGCTACGGGCTCTGAGGATCGTCAGAGGAATCAACCACACTATCGACTCTTTTGGTACTCATAAACTTAGTTTTGATTCGAAAGGCATGTATAAGTTAGGCTAAGTTGTAAACCAATGGTATTTAATCTTGTATTCAAGTATAGCCTTGCGAAAATGGCTATTTCTTTTGGGCTAAGCTTTACTTATGTGTTTTGATATAATGACTTGCTCAATTGTTAATGGTTATGTGTTCTAGTCATGTTTTAAGCTTAGGTTGGAAGTATATATATATATATATATATATACATCATGACATATATGTTGAGATGTTTAGTTATGGTTCGGTGATGACTTTGGAAATGTTTATGTATTTATGTTTAGGGTGCTCGTTGGAGTCTTAATTTAAGGTCCGGATATGTGGTCAATGGTTTGGTTATACTTATGTATTCGGCTAGATATATAGCTCATGTGTTTGGTAGGTTAATTATGATTTTTATGTCCATAATTAGTTTACGTGGCTTTGGTTAAAAGAATGTGAAAATAGACATTATTTCAGTTGAATGGAATTTTATGGGAAATGCTTAATTAGGTGTGATATATATATGTGAATAAGTTATGAAATGTTAAGCTGATATTCGATTAATGAAATAGATGCATTGACACAATTTAGATATATATATATTATGTTTAATAGGTTTGTACATTGTTCTTGACAGATGAATAGAGTTTTGATGCATGTTTCATGATTATATGATTCGGTTTTGAGAGGAAAACTTTATAAATATTTGGGTTGATCATAGAAAGAGTTGTATAGATAATCGAATATATGGTAATGGATTTGTTGTACTTTGGCATTTTAGGTTAGTTATTAAGCATATATTTTTGAGATGTTATGTAATGATCTTTATGTCAAAGAATCTTTAGCGAGGATGTGGCATAATAATCATCAATACAGAGACTATTCAAATGGCATGTGGTTATAGGGAGATGTCTACTTATGTGTAACATAGATATAGTCATATCTAACAAGTTGTGTGAAATTTCTTAACCCTGCCTAGTGAGCATAATTTGTGATTCGGCTTATTCCCAAATGTTGTCAATAAAATGGTTACGTATATTTGTTAATCATGATTGATTATGGCTTTGTCTTTAAGAAATATGCGCATACATTAGTATCATGAACATGTTCGGTTATACTATAGTGTATTAATGTCACATATGTGAACGGATAGACAACAGAGTTCTATGGATTTGTATGTCTTAATAGGCAAATTATATTTATAAGGTGAATGGTAAATGCTTGAACATGTATTAAATATTTGAATGACATATATTCGATGATTCAATGATTTGAAATATACAAGCATGAATTTAATTTCTTTTGGTTTGATAGATGTATTAATTGCGATAAATGACTGTGATGATCTGAGTTGGGCTTGGTAATGCCTCATAACCCTAATCCGGCGACGGGTACGGGTTAGGGGTGTTACATTTGATTGGTATCAGAGCTTACAGTTTAGCCGATTCTAGGACTACTATAGCGCGTGAGAGTCTAGCTATACATGCCTTTATTGTATATATGATAGTGTGGTGACTTTTGACATTTTCAACTGTGTTTTATATAGTAAATGGATTCCGATCCTGACAGAGCCGTAGCAGATGATGTAGAGAGTGTAGCACCTGATCGTGCACGCGGATCAGTGCCGGTAGACTCTCGACCAGTTTCGGGTAGCCATGAGGGGGAGGCTAAATAAGCCTTCTACCAGATGATGAATGAATGGTTTACCCAGTTTGTTCAGAATAACCCGGCTGTACAACAACCTCCACCCCCGAATAATCCAACTCCGGTACCCTCAGCACCCCCGATGATAGATCTGATGAGATCTAGTAGGCCTCCCGTTGATAAAATTAGGAAATATGGGGCCAAAGATTTCAAAGCCAATGATGATGATGACGCAAAGTGAGCTGAGATCTGGCTTGATAACACTATTCGGGTACTTGATGAGCTATCCTGCACTCCAGATGAATGCCTGAAGTGTGCTATATCTCTACTTCAGGACATTGCATATCACTGGTGGAATACACTAGTATCAGTGGTTTTGAAAGAAAAAGTGACTTGGGATTTCTTCCAGATTGAGTTCCGTAAGAAATATATCAGTCAGAGATTCATCGATCAGAAACAAAAAGAATTTCTGGAATTAAAATAGGGTCGTATGACTGTGACAGAATATGAACGAAAGTTTATCAGATTGAGCCGATATGCCCGAGAATGTGTATCAACTGAAGCTATTATGTGCAAAAGATTTGAGGACGGTTTGAATGAAGACATAAAGTTGCTTGTAGGCATCCTTGAGATCAAAGAATTCGTGGTACTTGTCGAGCGAGCTTGCAAAGCAGAAGAACTTGGAAAAGAGAAAAGAAAGGCTGAAATTGAAGCTAGAGACACTCGTAAAAGATCATCAAGTAAGGCTTTCCATTCAGCGCCTAAGAAGTTACAAGATGACTTCGGCCGACATAGAGCTACTTCAGACCTATCTAGACGAGATCGACCTCCAGTGAGTTCCCGAGCCACTTCGATGGCTAGTGTCAGTAATATTCAGCAGAATCGGGCTGAGTGCAAGCATTGTGGAAAATGGCATTCTGGGAGTTGTAGATTCCATGATCGGTCCTGCTTTAAATGTGGATTGTCAGTCCATTTTATTCGAGAGTGCCCGATGCTAGCTGAGCCAAACACGGTTCAAAACATTAAACCGAGCAATGCGTCAGCACGAGGCAGACCACCCAAACATTCAGGCAATGTAGGTGGCAGTCAGAGAGGGACGAAGGACACTGCAAATCGATCAGAGGCTCGAGCACCAGCTAGAGCTTATGCTATTCGAGCCAGAGAGGATGCTTCTTCTCCAGATGTCATTACCGGTACTTTCACACTTTATGATACTACCGTGATTGCATTGATTGATCCTGGTTTGACTCATTCATATGTGTGTGAAACTCTAGTATCCAGTAAGACTCTGCCTGTTGAGTCTACTGAGCTTATGATCCGTGTGTCCAACCCTTTGGGTAGATGTGTTCTCGTTGATAAAGTGTGTAAAGGTTGCCCGTTGATGATTCAGGATTCCTGCTTTCCAGCTGATTTAATGTTATTGCCTTTCGACGAGTTCGATATAATTTTGGGAATGGACTGGTTAACTTTGCATGATACAGTGGTGAATTGCAAAAGAAAGGTTATTGATTTGAGATAGCTGTTGAAAGACTATGAATTAGTGATTGACTACCATCCAGGGAAAGCTAACGTTGTTGCAGATGCTTTAAGTCGAAAATCATTGTTTGCTCTTCGTGCGTTGAACGCACATATGGTTATGTCTGGTGATGGTTCGATCATAGCCGAGTTGAAAGCAAGACCGATGTTTATTCAGCAAATTAGTGATGCACAGAAAATTGACAAAGATATGATTGCTAGACGGGTTCAGTGTGAAAATGATGCAGATCAGAGTTTCAAATCGATGCCAATGATTATTTGAACTTCAAAGGCCGAATGTGTGTTCCGAGGAATATGGATTTGATTCAGATGATTTTGGACGAGGCTCATTATAGTCGACTATCGGTACATCTGGGTAGCACGAAAATGTATAATGATGTGAAACAGTTCTATTGGTGGTCTGGCATGAAACGGGATATATCTGAATTTGTTTCAAAGTGTTTAATTTGTCAACAAGTAAAAGCCGAGCATCAAGTGCCATTTGGGTTACTTCAGCCGATCATGATACCCGAATGGAAATGGGATAGAATCACTATGGATTTTGTATCCGGTTTGCCTATGACACCGAGCAAGAAAGATGCAGTCTGGGTTATAGTGGATAAACTGACCAAATCAGCTCACTTTGTGTCGGTTCGTACAGATTATTCGCTCATAAACTTGCTGAGTTGTATGTATCTCAGATTGTGAGATTACATGGTGTGCCGAGTTCCATTGTTTCAGACAGAGACCCGAGATTCACATCACGGTTTTGGAAGAAGTTGCAAGATGCTTTAGGTACTAAACTCCACTTTAGCACAGCCTTTCATCCGCAGACAGACGGTCAGTCTGAACGAACCATTCAGATACTTGTGGACATGTTGAGATGTTGCGTCCTCGAGTTTGAAGGTATGTGGGAAAGATACTTATCTTTGATTGAATTTGCTTATAATAATAGTTTTCAACCAAGTATCAAAATGGCACCTTACGAAGCTCTTTATGGCCGTAAGTGTCGTACACCGTTGTACTGGACCGAACTCAGTGAAAATAAGATACAGGGGGTTGATTTGATTAAAGAGGCGGAACAGAAAGTGGCTATAATCAGAGATAGTTTGAAAGCTGCCTCGGATCGTCAAAAGTCCTATGCTAACTCAAAATGCAAAGACATTGAGTTTCAGGTCGGAGATCAGGTATTCTTGAAAGTTTCTCCGTGGAAGAAATTACTCCGATTTGGTCAGAAAGGCAAACTAAGTCCGAGGTTCATCGGACCGTACGAGATCATCGAACGTATTGGTCCTGTTGCTTATGGATTAAAGTTTCCCTCTGAATTAGAAAAGATACACAACGTATTTCACGTTTCGATGCTTCGTAGATATAGATCAGACCCATCACATGTGATCGCTCCGTCTGAGATTGAAATCCGATCCGATATGACATATGAAGAGGAACCGATCCGTATTTTAGCTCGAGAAATGAAAGAATTGAGAAACAAGAGAATTCCATTAGTGAAAGTACTATGGAGTCGACACGGAGTAGAAGAGGCTACGTGGGAGCCTAAAGATTCAATGAGACAACAATACCCGACTTTGTTTAACGGTAAGATTTTCGGGGACCAAAATCCCTAAGGGGGGAGAGTTGTAACAGTTTGAATTTGACCCTAATCGGAACGGTGGTTTTGGGACCATGAATTCGAGTCTGAAATATGTTCAAATAATATATTTTGTGCTTATTATATGTGATTTAATGTGTGTGAAAGTTTCATAGAAAAATTTAACTGTTTGTGTGTTCAATTTAACAAAAAGGACTAAATCGCGTAAAGTGTAAAAGTTGCATTCTATAGTGAAAAGTGCTTAATTGATGATGGCTTTTTAATATGGAGTACAAAAAGGGCAATTAGCCCATTTTTAAGTTAGTGGGTGGCATATGACATAAATAACCTTAAGTTATATATTAGTTTTATTTTATTTGAAAGGTTAAATTAGTAATTAAACAATTACTTATGTTATATGTTAAAATAACATAAAATAAAGCCATCATATTTTTGGTTCTTCCTTGGTCGAATGTGGGAGAAAGAAGAAAGCTTGGAATTCTTTTGATTTTCGGCAATTCAAGGCGTAAATTCAAGGTGAGTTTTTAGTCGGTTTTTGTTAATTTCTACGTTTTTGAGATCGTTGCTTCGAATATTAGTTGACCCATGTTAGAATTTTTGAATTTGAGCATGCTTGATATTCGGCCATGGCTAAATGTTGGTGTTTTATGATATTTGATGGAAAAATATTAAAGTTATGTTAGAAATCTACAAGTTTTGAAATGGAAATTTTGGTAAAATTGAGTGTTTAGGGCTAAATTGCAAAAGTCAAATTGTTGAGGGATTAAAATGCAAAATAAATGAAATAAATGGACTAGTGAGGTCCCTATGAACATTCGGCCCTTGTATGGTTTAGTGAAATTTTGTGTATTTTGTGTTTTATGCAAATAGGACTAAATTGTAAAAATGTGAAACAGTAGGGGCAAAATGGTAATTTGCCCATTTATGTGTTTTGGGACTAAATTGAGATGAAATGTTCTTGAATGAGCTAAATTTTAATGTGTCTAGATCAAGAACAAAGAAAAACGGATTTGGATCGGGGAAAGGGGATGGTTACCGAATAGCCGGCCTACGTTGTCCGTCGACAGTGGAGGTAAGTCCTTAAGCAAATATATATTAAAGAGTTAATTATGAACATGTTAAATGATAAAATTTGGTAATTTTGAGTATAGATTTGGGTGATAGCCGAATGTAAAGGTGTTAATTTGGATTGAATATATTTTGTTATCATGATATGTGGATGTAACATGATGTATATGATTTGTTTGTGATGTTCGCACTAAGAAATGTGTATTGAAGGATTATTTCGGGCTTCGAGCCTAGTAGGCCTTGTGCTGGTGGATTATTTCAGGCTTCGAGCCTAGCAGGCCTTGTGCTGGTGAATATATCGGACTTAACGCCTAGCAGGCTAAATGCCTGTAACACCCCAAACCCGGCCTAAACACTACAACCGGATCTGGTATGTCACTAAGAAAAATTTTGTCAAACATGTCGTATTTTCAGAAAAACCCAAATATATTTTATATAGAATATGCCTTTGTAAAATAAAACCCAAACTTGATTACATGCCTTAGTTTAATTATAAGGAAAATTTAAATAACTAAAAGTAATAAAAGCCCATAATAAAACAAAATATAAACTAGTGGCCCATGGCCTTATTACATCGAAGTTTAAAATCCATTAATTAAAATACAATATAAAATAATTAACTGAAGTCTTTTTGCCAAATCTTCATATTCTTCTACATGGCCACCTTACGTTCCTCTCCAGCCCGGTCCGAAGCATTAGGTATCACCTGAAATGTTAATTAAAAGGGTGAGTCGTGAGACTCAGTGTGCAACCCTCATGCACCACTAGATTTGGGGCCTTAGGCCCATAAAACAGATTAATAATTTCATTCATTTAAATAACAAATAATATGCAAGGCCTAACCCATTTTCCTAAGTTTCCATCCGCTACACGCCCCGTACCAACCGTTCACACCATTGGGAATTTCTACAATCGACCCACACCGCTACACGCCAAGATGGCAGTCATGCTGCTCATCAACATATTATGGCCGAAGCCCTTATAACAGATCACGGCATTAGCCGCTACAACATGTAATAGATCACGGTATAAACCGCTGCACATATAACGTATAACTTCCTCCTTTCATCAACCCAACCCATGCAATCATATACAAGCAAATTACTTATAACATTTAATCAGATTATTCACTGACCTGGCGATTTGCGTTACCCTTTTTGGGCTTCCCACATTAAGTCGAGATTTCAGCTTTTATCATAACATATAAGCTTATGAACATATATTAATAATCAGTTCTAGATGGTGGGGAAGTATTACACACTTGATTAATGTAGATACCCTTGCTAAACTGATCTACGCTTTGCTTCAAAAAGCCGAAAAGATGTGAAAATAGGCCTCTCCTATATTCAGCCATAGTTAGTATTCTACCTGATTTTATATATATGAATAAACAAATCCTCTTACCTTGAAATCCAGAATGTAACACGATTCTATAACTTAGAGATCTATGAGTTTCGGCTTCTAGGAAAAATCCCGGAAAGAAGATCTATCGAGCTTTTGGCTTTTGAAAGAACTAAAAATTGAAAAGATGGCTAAGGGAGATTCGGCCAATGAATATTAAGGAGAAGAATAGGTGTAGTTTCGGCTTTTGAATCAAATTGAAGATGAGGGAATAGGCTTAGAGATTTCAGCTTTTGCAGAGAATGAAGAAGAAGATGGAACTTTAGGTGTTTTCGACTTTTACTCAGAGAAGAAGAGAAAAGAATGAGAGAAAAAACCCCAAATGCCGAAATTGAAGAGATATTCCCCCTATTTATAGAAATTTCGGCACTTACCTAACCTTGCAGATAAATCCTATCTTTTCTCCTTTATCTTAATCTACTAGCTCATCTAAAAGAGACTTAATTATCTCTAACTCCTCCCTCCTTTATCAGCATATTATCCACATATTTTAAACATTAAAATCCCTAAATTTTAGCCTTTATCTGCTTATTATCCTCATAAAATAAATTCCTAAATAATAGCCTTCATCTGCTTATTATCCACATATTTTAAACATTAAAACCCTTAAATTTTAGCCTTGTTGCCATCCACTCCACCTAATCTTAATGCCCAAAATTTAGCTAACTTAAATTAAAAGAATTGGGCTCCATGAAACTTAAATTTGGGCCCCTTACTCCCTTGTGTGGCGTCACCTCCTAAGATTGGGCCACAAGCCCACTTTGGTATTTTAAACATAGATACTACCTTTTAAACCCCTATAATGCCCAAACAGAAAATTTTAATCAAGGCCTCTACCTAAGCCTGAGCCCAATTTGGACCCCTAACACTTAAATTAACACATTAAACATATCCTACCTATTAAACGCATAGGCCCAAAAATTCAGGATGTTACAGTTCTACCCCTTAAAGAAATTTCGTCCTCGAAATTTCCAACTAACTATTAATCGTACTACCTAAGTCTCACTACCATGCTTTCGCTGCGCACTCCAATTCTAAACTCAAAATAAACACTTAGTATTCTATGGTAGAGTACACACCGGTATTCACATCTAGAGCGTCCTCGTCCCCTTGTACTCATGCTATCGGTTCGCGTTTATCTGATTAAAAATTTTATGAATTATTGGTTTTCTTCCACTGATTATCCACGAACAGTCTTATGATTAGTAGTTTTAAGAGTCACTACGTACCAGGTAGGATTCCAGCTAAGAGGAGGTGAGTCACTAGGACTGCTTAGGTACCAGGCTCTTCCGGATCCAATCCTAGACATGCGCATGCCTGTTGCCACACCCTAGTCTTGCGACTCGTTTATGGGTTTGTTTAGTGAAATTAAGTCTTATGAGATTTAAGGAGTTGTTTCAGCTAAGCCTAGAGTCCATCAAGTTCCAATCTAACTAATCTAAGTCCTATAAAGCCCATTAAGCCCACATATTTATATCAAACAATGGTTCAGAATACTTACCTGGCGGACTTGGGCCGGAGACGCAGGTGCCATGCCGAGAGAACCATCCTGTACCACTTGTAAATATACATGTTTTCAAAACCCATTTTTTGAGAAAGCGTTTTGAGCCCAGAAACCCCAAAGCTGAGTTTTGAACCAGGCTTTGATACCAATTTGTAACACCCCAAACCCGGCCTAAACACTACAACCGGATATGGTATGTCACTAAGAAAAATTTTGTCAAACATGTCGTATTTTCAGAAAAACCCAAATATATTTTATATAGAATATGCCTTTGTAAAATAAAACCCAAACTTGATTACATGTCTTAGTTTAATTATACGGAAAATTTAAATAACTAAAAGTAATAAAAGCCCATAATAAAACAAAATATAAACTAGTGGCCCATGGCCTTATTACATCGAAGTTTAAAATCCATTAATTAAAATATAATATAAAATAATTAACTGAAGTCTTTTTGCCAAATCTTCATATTCTTCTACATGGCCACCTTGCGTTCCTCTCCAGCCCGGTCCGAAGCACTAGGTATCACCTGAAATGTTAATTAAAAGGGTGAGTCGCGAGACTCAGTGTGCAACCCTCATGCACCACTAGATTTTGGGCCTTAGGCCCATAAAACAGATTAATAATTTCATTCATTTAAATAACAAATAATATGCAAGGCCCAACCCATTTGCCTAGGTTTCCATCCGCTACACGCCCCCGTACCAACCGTTAACACCATTGGGGATTTCTACAATCAACCCACACCGCTACACACCAAGATGGCAGTCATGCTGCTCATCAACATATTATGGCCGAAGCCCTTATAACAGATCACGGCATTAGCCGCTACAACATGTAACAGATCACGGTATAAACCGCTACACATATAACGTATAACTTCCTCCTTTCATCAACCCAACCCATGCAATCATATACAAGCAAATTACTTATAACATTTAATCAGATTATTCACTGACCTGGCGATTTGCGTTACCCTTTTTGGGCTTCCCACATTAAGTCGAGTTTTCGGCTTTTATCATAACATATAAGCTTATGAACATATATTAATAATCAGTTCTAGATGGTGGGGAAGTATTACACACCTGATTAATGTAGATACCCTTGCTAAACCGATCTACGCTTTGCTTCAAAAAGCTGGAAAGATGTGACAATAGGCCTCTCCTATATTCGGCCATAGTTAGTATTCTACCTGATATTATATATATGAATAAACAAATCCTCTTACCTTGAAATCTCAAATGTAACACGATTCTATAACTTAGAGATCTATGAGTTTCTGCTTCTAGGAAAAATCCCGAAAAGATGATCTATCGAGCTTTCGGCTTTTGAAAGAACTAAAAATTGAAAAGATGGCTAAGGGAGATTCGACCAATGAATATTAAGGAGAAGAATAGGTGTAGTTTCGACTTTTGAATCAAAGTGAAGATGAGGGAATAGGCTTAGAGATTTCGGCTTTTGCAGAGAATGAAGAGGAAGATGGAACTTTAGGAGTTTTCGGCTTTTACTCAGAGAAGAAGAGAAAAGAATGAGAGAAAAAACCCCAAATGCCAAAATTGAAGAGATATTCCCCCTATTTATAGAAATTTCGGTACTTACCTAACCTTGCAGATAAATCCTATCTTTTCTCCTTTATCTTAATCTATTAGCTCATCTAAAAGAGACTTAATTATCACTAACTCCTCCCTCCTTTATCAGCATATTATCCACATATTTTAAACATTAAAATCCCTAAATTTTAGCCTTTATCTGCTTATTATCCTCATAAAATAAATTCCTAAATAATAGCCTTTATCTGCTTATTATCCACATATTTTAAACATTAAAACCCCTAAATTTTAGCCTTGTTGCCATCCACTCCACCTAATCCTAATGCCCAAAATTTAGCTAACTTAAATTAAAAGAATTGGGCTTCATGAAACTTAAATTTGGGCCCCTTACTCCCTTGTGTGGCGTCACCTCCTAAGATTGGGCCACAAGCCCACTTTGGTATTTTAAACATAGATACTACCTTTTAAACCCCTATAATGCCCAAACAGAAAATTTTAATCAAGGCCTCTACCTAAGCCTGAGCCCAATTTGGACCCCTAACACTTAAATTAACACATTAAACATATCCTACCTATTAAACGCATAGGCCCAAAAATTCAGGATGTTACAATGCCGGTGTTTAAAATCACGGACTTTTAGTCTAGCAGGCCAGGTGCCGGTGAATGTGATTCGGACTAATGAATTACTTGTTGTATGCTGGTGAGTTTTAAATTCCCGAACTTCTATATTGAGATAGTAAAGTTACAGAATAAATCAAGAAAGCTTGAGTTATGAAAGTGAATTTGTGGGTTCAGTTACAAGGTAAGTATTAATCATACTTACATGCCATGCTTATATACGATATTGATAAGTAATTGAAATGTTGAAAGTAAGTAATATACATATGATAGATGAAACTTGTATATATTTTCTATACCATGAGAAAGTTGGTTATCAGAAAGCATGAAAGAACTAAGGTATTTGCATAGGTATGAATATATGCATAAGTGTGTGATTATTATTTGATCATTGATGTATGGTGGCAAGTAATGAAAATTTATGTATTACATGAGATGAGTTGTTCGGCTATAGTAAATTATGTGTTAATTCATTGTTAATTCATGAATGTTTTAATGTGTAAAATTGATTATTTAAATGTTTGTGTAACCGAATGCTATATTATGGATGCTTAAGACTTACTAAGCTAGTGAGCTTACTTTGTGTGTGGACTTTGTTTGTTTTATAGATATCGTTCAGGCTACGGGCTCTGAGGATCGTCAGAGGAATCAACCACACTATCGACACTTTTGGTACTCATAAACTTAGTTTTGATTCGAAAGGCATGTATAAGCTAGGCTAAGTTGTAAACCAATGGTATTTAATCTTGTATTCAAGTATAGCCTTGCGAAAATGGCTATTTCTTTTGGGCTAAGCTTTACTTATGTGTTTTGATATAATGACTTGCTCAATTGTTAATGGTTATGTGTTTTAGTAATGTTTTAAGCTTAGGTTGGAAGTATATATATATATATACATCATAACATATATGTTGAGATGTTTAGTTATGGTTCGGTGATGACTTTGGAAATGTTTATGTATTTATGTTTAGGGTGCTCGTTGGAGTCTTAATTTAAGGTCCGGATATGTGGTCAATGGTTTGGTTATACTTATGTACTCGGCTAGATATATAGCTCATGTGCTTGGTAGGTTAATTATGATTTTTATGTCCATAATTAGTTTACGTGGCTTTGGTTAAAAGAATGTGAAAATAGACATTATTTCAATTGAATGGAATTTTATGGGAAATGCTTAATTAGGTGTAATATATATATGTGCATAAGTTATGAAATGTTAAGCTGATATTCGATTAATGAAATAGATGCATTGACACAATTTAGATATATATATATTATGTTTAATAGGTTTTTACATTGTTCTTGAAAGATGAATAGAGTTTTGATGCATGTTTCATGATTATATGATTCGGTTTTGAGAGAGGAAAACTTTATAAATATTTGGGTTGATCATAGAAAGAGTTGTATAGATAATCGAATATATGGTAATGGATTTGGTGTACTTTGGCATTTTAGGTTAGTTATTAAGCATATATTTTTGAGATGTTATGTAATGATCTTTATGTCAAAGAATCTTTAGCGAGGATGTGGCATAATAATCATCAATACAGAGACTATTCAAATGGTATGTGGTTATAGGGAGATGTCTACTTTGTGTAACATAGATATAGTCATATCTAACAAGTTGTGTGAAACTTCTTAACCCTGCCTAGTGAGCATAATTTGTGATTCGGCTTATTCCCAAATGTTGTCAATAAAATGGTTACGTAAATTTGTTAATCATGATTGATTATGGCTTTGTCTTTAAGAAATATGCGCATATTGCATTAGTATTATGAACATGTTCGGTTATACTATAGTGTATTAATGTCACATATGTGAACGGATAGACAACAGAGTTCTATGGATTTGTATGTCTTAATAGGCAAATTATATTTATAAGGTGAATGGTAAATGCTTGAACATGTATTAAATATTTGAATGACATATATTCGATGATTCAATGATTTGAAATATACAAGCATGAATTTAATTTCTTTTGGTTTGATAGATGTATGAATTGCGATAAATGACTGTGATGATCTGAGTTGGGCTTGGTAATGCCTCATAACCCTAATCCGACGACGGTACGGGTTAGGGGTGTTACAGTGTGTCCCCTGTAGGTTTTTAAAAGTTGCATTTTGAGAGTTACACGGCTTGGCACACGGGCGTATGGCTTGGCCGTGTGACCTAAGTGAGAGAGTTTTACGGGCACGGACTCGGGCTGGAACACGGTCGTGTGTCCCTACTTCGAATGTCCACACGGCCGTGTGATCCCTTGCAGTTTGAAAATTTTCATCTTTTTCCTAAAAACTTCATGTGTTTTCGATTTAGTCTTGATTTGTTTCTAAAGTGTTTTTAGGGTCTCGAGGGCTCGTATAGGGTACAATTTGTATGTCATTGATTGGTTTTGCATTCATTAATGTTGTGAATTAAATGTTTTAAATTTTTTTTAGTTTTGAAATGTAAACTCTGGTAATGCTCCGTAACCCTATTCTAGTGACAAATATGGGTTAGGGGTGCTACAGCCACACAACCGTGTGACCCTTATTTCCAAAATTTTTAAGTTTTCCAAAATTTTCTACGTAAATGTATTTCTGCTATATTTAAATCGAGTTATAAAATGATAATATTTAAATTGCATAATTATTTCTGTTTTGAAGATGAATGCTCCAATTTGTACCGTAATGCTCAATAACCGTAATCCGATGATGGAGACGGGTTAGGGGTGTTACAAGGCATATAATATATGGATGAATATTTAATTTACCTTTAGAGATTTAAGATGATATTGTTACTATGTGATAAAAACAAGTTAATTTAATTTATAAAGAATATTGATTTATCTTCTATTGCTATATTAATGTTAGTTTTAAAGTGATTAGAATGAGGCATTTTCTTGTATAAAGAAGGTTTAAAATGGAAAATTGATTTTGTTAAAGGTCGAGCCACCTCGGTGGCGAATGTGATCTCTTCGACACAGGTATATAGTCTTGGTCGGATCGGGGATGTTACATTTTGTGGTATCAGAGCTTAGGTTTTCCAAAAACTTAGACCATAGAAAATTTTATATATAGAAAGGATGCATGCATATTAAACAAGTATTTTCTATAAAATCATGCCACATAAATCTTTTAAAAGCTAACTTTTCGAATGAAAACAAGCTTGAGACTTCGATGTTTATTCTACAGTAGTTTTATTTGTTTTGATAGTTTATAAGATGAATGAATTAAAATTTGTAATTGTTTATACCATGTGAATGGTTGAAATTTTAAACTATATACCCTAATCAATGCTTGAGTTTTGAATGAAACTATAGATAAACCTAAAAGACTGTTTAGACTATCGTGTCTAAAACGAGTACCCAAGGTATGAAAAATGGTTAGGAAGACAACAGTGTTGTTGTAATTCAGGCTATACTGAGGGTTTTAGAATGGGTTTATGCTGGCCAAGGTGGATTGAGAAGCTGTGGTACCATAGTGGAGAGACTCCGGTCAAATAGAGCTGAAAGATTCAAGGGAATTTCTGGTACGACTCCTACTGTAGCTGAGTATTGGCTGGAGACAACTGAACGGATTTTGGAAGATCTAGAATGTCTCGGAGCAGAAACTGAAAGGTATAATATCCTTATTAAGGGAAGACACCTATCATTGGTGGCAAGTTGTTAAAAGAGGTACTTAGATTGAACGTATCACATGGGAATATTTTTTGGAAGCTTTCTAGAAAAAGTTTGTGGGGGTGAGATATGTGGAGCCTCGCAGACTTGAATTTATTGAACTGGAATAGGGTGATAAATTAGGAGTTGAATATGATGTCGAGTTTATGAGACTTAGTCATTATGTAACCTCCCAAACTCGGCTTAGACATTATGGTCGAATAGTGAAAGTCACATTGGACCCCAAGCATTGAACCTACTCTATCAATAGTTGAAACCCCCAAAACACTCTCTTTAATAAATTCGTGGTTACCTTTGTTAATTCTGATAAATGTTCATTAATTAAATCATTCCTTTACTAAATCAAAATAGAAGAACTGGTGAAATTTTAGAAAACCTCTTTGCAAGTCACAGGTTTAGAGAATACTTTTCCGAACTTGTTTGCAAGTGAGAAAATAATTAATAACCCAATTATTAACTTAACCAAATAACATGCTCTGTCCAATTTTCAATATATAGTGACAAATCTATCCTAAAATCAAAAATCATGCATGCATGAAAATCCCCAAAACAAAAACAGTCCCAAACCACAGTTCAAACAATCTTATAGCCCAAAACCCAAATAATAATAGGAAATTTTAAATAGAAATAAAATAATAGTAATAGTGTGAAATCGAGTCCAAAGTTCACCGTACGTCCGCATACCAAATCCAATCCTAATTCAATTCAATACTTGAGAAGTTGATGTAGTGGGGTGATCTTAACAAGCTCAGTGTGAGTATAAATAATCAAGCATATTACATACATTCAAGTATTTTCTCATGAAACCAAATAACACAATCAAACATAAATAGTAACATTTTTATGTAACATGATCATGACATAATGCACATGTGAGTTCCTAACCAAACCATCTGCTACATACCACGAGTTCCCCAGAACCTGTTTGCCAAACTCCAACGAATGTGAGCAAAGCTCAAAGTGGTAAAAACCACAGAATAAAATAAATGTAGAAAATCTACTGAATAACAAATAGTGCAATAAAATATTCATTCCCCTTGGACTTCAGGTGCAGTGCACTGACTATGAATAAATACGGACTTAATATGCTGCCAGTACTCTATGAAACTACTCCGTCAACCACAAAAATAACCTGCCCCAATGCACATGCAATATGTCATACCATTTCATACGTAACCTATAACAACCCGGTTATGACCCTAATCGGGACGGTGGTTTCGGGACCACGAATCTGAGATAGAAAAATATTTTTAATATTATATTTGATATCTATTATTTATGTTTGAGCATGTGTTAAAATATTGTGGGTTAATTTGTCTGTTTGTGTGTTCAATTTAAGAAAAAGGATTAAATTGCATAAGTGGCAAAAGTAGTTTTCTATGTAATTGAGTGGCTTAATAAATGTGTCTTTTAATGACGAGGATTTATGTTGCAAAATTTCCTTTTTATAACAATAGTGGATGGCAACATGCATGAATATTAGGTTAATTTTTATGTTATTGTATATTATGTTAATATTAGTAATAAGAAAATGATTTTTCTTTTTATTTAAGTTATAAAATTATGAAACATAGTGGAAAGAAAGAGAACATGCAAATGTTCATCTTCTTGGCCAAATGTGAGAAAGAAAAAAACACCATTTTTGGAGCTTTAGGTTTCGGCATCTAGGAGGCCTAATTCGGGTATGTTATTTGTTTGGTTTTTGCTAATTTCTACGTTTTTGAGATCGTTGCTTAGTATTTTAGTAAGCCCATGCTCGAATTTTGAAATTTAGTGTGAATTTCATGAGTTGCCATTGAAGGGAGATTGTTGTTTTTGTTATTTGATAAGGAAATATTAATTATATGGGTTAGATTATTAAGTTTCGTCTTTGAATTTTTGATGAAATTGAGAAATTTGGATTAAATTGTAAATAATAAATTTTTGAAGGAATTTATTGCAAAATAAATGAATTGTAGGGACTTGTATGGGCATGGGTAACATTCGGCCCTAAAGGAATGTGGCTAAATTTTGAGTATTTTGTATTTTGTGCAATAGGGACTAAATTGTAAAAATTGAAAATGTCAGGGGTAAAATAGTAATTTGCCCATTTATGTGTTTTTGGACTAAATTGAATGAAAATGTGTTGAATGAGCTTAATTTGAAATTTATTTAGATCAAGAACCAAAAAGATTGGATTTGGATCGGCGAAAAGAAAAGATAATCGAATAGTCGGAAAACCAAATTCGTCGATTTCTGAGGTAAGTTTTTAAGCATTTGGATTAAATTGAATTTTATTCTATATTATATGTATATGTTACATGATGGTAGGTATCCTTAATATCATAATGTCGAATGTATTAATGAATTAGTATGTAACACCCCAAACCCGGCCTAAACGTTACGACCGAATCTGGCATGTCACATAAAAAGGGTTGTTTAAAAACTGTACGTTTGTTAAAAAGTTCGTATTCTTTTTGAAACTCCGCGTTTTGTAGTTTGTTTATAAAAGCCAATTCATTCAATGCCCACTTTACAAAGTTGTTATTAATTTGAATAAAATTGTATTTGTTGTGAAAATCGAGTTTAAGTAATTTTGAATAAAAACGGTTTATTATCATTTCAGGAAAATCCCATATTGAACATTAAATAGTAAACAGTAACCAAATTGAAAGCTAAAACCAAATAAAATACCAAAGGCCTTATTACATACCAAAATCCCAAAATTAAAAGTAAGTTTAAATATAAGAAACGAGTTTACGAGAAAACATTGCAGGGCCACCACAAGTCTGCCTCAGCTCCCAAATCCGCGATCTACTGATTACCTGAAACATTTAAAAAGAGGGGGTGAGTTTACGAAAACTCAGTGTGCAATTCCCCTTACGAGTGATAACTGGGCCTAAGCCCACAAAAGCAGATTGGGCCTTAGCCCTCACAATAACATACTTGGCCGAAGCCCACATAAATCGAATCAGGCCGTAGCCCTAACATCACAGTATAGCAGATAATCAGATAATCAATGCGATATGATGCATATACAGATGATAATGCAGAACCCAATCCCAGCCTAAATTTCCATCCGCTACACATCACCCGTACCTGCCAATCACACCGTGGGGGTTACTAAATCGACCCTCCATCCACTACACACCATCGAAGGCAGCCGCTGCAGTCAATTGCTCATCGCCCTTATAATCGTGGCATAGCCACCAGATAATGTGACAGAGTCACCAGATAACAATATGTGACATTAGTCACCAGATAATGTGACAGAGTCACCAGATAACAGTATGTGACATTAGTCACCAGATTCTTAATATGTGACATGAGTCACCAGATAATGTGGTAAAAACCACCAGAACACTTCCCCTTTATGAATATCACCCATATGCCCATGCAACATACATATTATTCAGATATTATGCAATGTGTCATGTATGCAAAACATATATCAAATATAAGAATAACATGAGTTACCATCATAATCAGATAGACATAAAACAATAAAATCAAGCTAATTAACCTCTAAGGGTATAATCGTAATTTTACCTACCAAGGGTATTTTTGTAATTAACCCACCAAGGGTATTTTCGTAAATTCGCACCTGCAATGGCCTTTTCGAAGGCCTAATGTCGCCACTAGCTACTCAGCTACCATTTCCGGTCGTACCGGACAATTGGGCCTAAAACCCGATTTCGGCCCATTCAGGCCCACACGCTCGTGTGGCCCACCTAGCACAAATCTAGCCACGTATATAAGTTCCACCTAGTCTAGTTCAACATATACTAAACAATCATACAATTTACTCATTTGGGCCCACGGGCCCATTGGGCCCACTTCGGCCCATCGTGGCCCAAGCAGCCCAACCCACAAGAATACTACTGATGGCCTCAACTATCGTGTCGAAGCCCCACACGTGCGCTCGCACGCTCGTGTGGCTACTATTGCCATGACCGGCACTTTGGCATTTGCCGCTCTACAACTAGAGTAGAGAGAGTTACACACCTGATAGGACTCTGGTGCTAAACCGCGCTGCGACCACTCCTGTGCCCAAACGCCCTCCAAGGTGTGTTAACCCTCCTCCTAGAATGCTCTTTATATAGCTAGCTCTTTACCTTCATTCTTTGTGTCTTTCCGATGTGGGATCCCTTTGCCAGTAGAGTTTAAATTCAACTGAAACTCTTGCCGTCCAATCCACAAAATAAATACTCCATTGCTTCTCATGAGATTCGAACCCAGGCTCCCTTGTAACATAATCCATGCCGCTAACCACTTAGCCACAAGCTCCTCTTGTGTCTTAAACCATGCGCAACTAAATACAAACTATGGCCCAAATTCTAAGATCCAAGTAAAAAGAAACCAAAATGCAAAAGCCAAGACTTGAACCTTGGACCTCCTTCCTTCCTTGTGGCGTCACTCCCTTGCTCCCTAAGTGGCGTCACTTTGCCACTACACCACACACTCCACTTGTGTCATTTTCCTCCACTTTTTATTCTTAAGGCCTACCTGCCAACTTCCAGGTTTTTTTTCTGCCTAAAACCAAAATTTCCCTAAAGCCTAAATTTGATCCCGGGACTTCCTAGAAGCCCTCTAATATTCCAAAATCACTTACCTAATAAGTCTAACTTGCATTAATACCGTTCTCTAAAATTTTAAACGCTACTACGCTTAAGGCCCATTGGGCTCAATCCTACTAGGCCCAATTTCAGTATGTTACATAGTATGAGTTGGCCAAATGAAAGATTTGGTATATGTATAAATAAACCTTGATTAATTAAGTTGTTTGAATATATGTGTATGAATTAAGAGATAGTTTAATGTGAGAATGAATAGAGAAAGGTGATTGTATACGAAATGGTGGACATGTGTCTATGTGTATATTAAGTGTGCCGAATGTGATGGTAATTGATAGGAGAATGAGTTGTTGAACATGTACATAAATATATGTATATAGAATGTGTCGAATTTGATGATAGATGGCATGAGAAATGATTTGTTTGGACACGTATATGTCTATATTTAAATATAAATGAAAATGAAATTATATGCGTTTTTGTGAATGAGAAAAGATAGGTTAAAGAGCACTATGTGTGGGAGCTTAATTACCGAGCACTATGTGTGCGAAATCGGTCGAATGGCACTATGTGTGAAGAATAACAAGTAATGGCACTAAGCGTGCGATACATTACTGTTAAATGGCACTATGTGTGCGGAATAATAAGTAATGCCACTAAGTGTGCGATACATTACTGTTAAATGATACATGAGTAAGTGTTGCATGATAGCTTAATAACCAGGCATTACTGAGGTAAGTTGTTTTTGTTACGAAAATATAGAAATGAGGTGTGATTATTAAACTATGAGCTTGTTCGAAATGGATATATATATATATATATAGTACTTGAGTATTGGGTATTTGAGACATATTAAATTTGGTGGTTGTTGAATGGTGACTAGTTATGCATATTGTACTTATGAATTCGTTATTGATCTTATTGGATTAATTAAATTGTATAATCATTAGTTGCATATTTTTACCATTGCTTAAAACTTACTAAGCTATGAAAGTTTACTTTGTATTTGGGTGTGTTCCATATTGTAGATTTCTTTTGGACGTTCATCTCGTCCTGGGGGTCATCGTTGAAGCTCATCACACTATCGTCGAAATTTTTGGTATCTCTTTTTGAAACACCCCAAACCCGGCCTAGAAGTTAGGCCCGAATCTGGCGTGTCACAAAAAAACTCGTTTGATAATTACAGCCTCTTTGTTAAAACCATAACACTTAAGCAATTGTGTCTACGTGAAAACATAATTATCTTTAATAAACATTTTCGGTTGCAAAAACATATTTGAAATAAACGATTTACGAAAATGTGACGTTTGAAATAGAGTTGCAAAAGCATTTTGAAACATTGTGGAAACGTAGATAAAATACAAGTATTTTTGAGAGATTGATTGATGAATCACAATCAAGGAATTGAACTTTAAATCCGTGATTTTTGAAAATATCGTTAATAATTTGAAAGAAAGTTTGAGTTAAATCATATTTGTAAAAGTTTATTTTGAAATCCATTTGTTAATCAATTTCAGAAAACCTTTATTTATGTTTTTAGAAAAATTCTCGTTTTAAACAATTGAAGAAAAATAATAAAAACATCCCAACCATAAAGTAAAAATAAAAATAGTTCAAAGGCCTTATTGAAACTTAAACCAAAATAGAAAAATAATAAAATAAACGGAAATAGAAATTAAAAATTCAATAGCACCATTTCTGAAGTATGGCCTCCACCAAGTCATCCATGGCCCAAGTCCACCTCACGGAGCATCACCTATAGGGATTAAGAAAAGAGGGGGGTGAGTTACAAGAACTCAGTGTATAATCCCCTTACCATCATCCACTGGGTCGGAACACACATAGCAATATTTTGGGCCTAAGCCCATTACAATCATAGCATAATATCATATATATAACATGCATGTGTTATGCAATTTCCCAACCAAACCTAGTTTTTCATCCGCTACACACCACCTGTACCAACCAACACACCTGTGGGGAGCTTTAGTCACCCACCCCGCCAACACACCAAACTGGGCATTAAGCCATATATTAACTGGGCATGAAGCCATATATCAAACTGGGCATGAAGCCATATATCAAACTGGGCACGAAGCCATCAGAATTTTGTAGCAAAGCTACCAGAACTTCTCTTCGTCAAATAGCCCAACCCATGCAAACCATGTATATAATATGCACATTCAATTATTCATATCAAATCATAAAATTATTACAAACAAATGACCCATTATAAAAATTTACACAATCTGGCCCATATCACATTTTGGCCCATATAGCTCATATTACACTTGGCCCATATATCAAATATCACATTTGGCCCATATATCAAATATCACACTTGGCCCATATATCAAATATCAAACGGCCCATATATCAAATATCAAACGGCCCATATAGCAAATACCAAACGGCCCATATAGCAACATATCACATTTGGCCCATAAAGGGTATTTTCGTAATTCGGTCTATAGGGACATTTCGTAATTCGGCCCATTAGGGGCATTTTCGTAATTCGGCCTGTAAGGCCATTTTCAAAATTCGATAATCGTACCCACTAAGGGTAATTCGGTAATTTACCCTCTAAGAGTATGATGGTAATTTTCGCAACCTAGGCTTAATTACTAATTTAGGGCATAAAAATCGAAACTGTCCATCTGCGTCGTACTGACTAAACTGACTATAACTCGAGTTAGGAAACTCGAAATCTAAATCCGTAAATTTTCCTTGAAACTATACTCGTATATCTTTCTACTATAATATTTCCAGAATTTTAAGCATTTAATACAGTTTATTCCTTAAAGTTTCCTTTGTTTCACTATCCAATGATTCTGACCTCTCTTAACTTAATCTCAAATATCTTACTGTACAATTTTCATATACTGCTCCCACTTGTTTCTATTGAAAATAGATTCACTAAGGAATCCATACATATCAATTATAACTCTTAATTCACTTTTTACAATTTTATACGATTTTTTTTGAGACAGAACAAAATACCCCGAAGTCATTCAGAACCAGTCTCACTAAAATTAACATATCTCAGAATATAATATTCCTTTTCCTTCTTTGTTTCTTCCATATTAGAATAGACACAGTAAGCTTTAATCTGATATCTTATTCACTTTGTAATTCATTTTATTATATTTTTTGTGATTTTTCAAATACACGTCACTGTTTCTAACCGAAACTGTTTTATTACAAAATACGTTTACCACTACAAGCATACGCACGTCCGAGTGATCACGGATGCCGGTTATCGGTTTTCTTCGATATTTCTACCGAATCACAGAATATTTCATGTAAACTTTCAGAGAGATGTGAGATTTACTCACCATTTCAAACATATATTCGGAAAGGTACGGGATTACAAACCTTGATTACGAGTTGTGCTTTCTACCAATTCCAACACCTATAATGATAGTTGATAGAAGGTTAGTCTCAACTTCGATAATCGTAACTAGAAACACTTTATTAGGCTAACTCCACTTACCACGACTGTGATCTCCCTCGATGCACCAAGAATCGATCCTACCAACAATATCAATTAGCCAACCTACAATCCGATTAACTCAATAACCAAATGGAGATATCGAATGGACTATGAAAGATCTTCCTTACCTTAATCGATTACAATCTCGTTTCTCACGATCGTCCTATGACTAGAGATGATTAGGCGATGTTGTGGTATTCGGCCTCCCTCTATATCACTACGAAGAAGAAAACGATCTCGTATGAGAGAAAGTAAGGTGATGGTCTCGATCAATATGGCCATCCCACACCAAGGTATGAATTCGGCACTAAGAGGAGGAAGAAAAATAAAATGTTGAAATGAATCACTTACCGATTGATCGAAGTATAAGTAGTAATACGGTTGAGAAGAAAATATGGATGAGATAGAAGATTCGGCTATGGGGTGAAACAAACAATAATATTCGGTTATGAAAAATATTGATTTGAGAGGAAGAAGAAAGGTATTTGGAAAATCTTGTAAAAAGAGAAGAGAGATGGAAAGAAGGGTTTGTGAGGTTTCGATTTTTCAAAGGAGAAAGGGTGCACAAGAAGGTCTCAGTGGCTTAAGTCCATACGGCCAGAAGAAAGAAAAGAAAGGGAGAAAATATGCACACTCAAAGTTCTAAAATCCGACAAAGAATAAAAGAAATTTTGGAGAGAAAAGAAAAAAAATGTCACAAAGGTGGTATGAGGAAGTTTTGACCAAAACCATACCCAAAACTCTTACCATGACACTAACAAGATTCGGCCAACACCCCTTTAGCCCCAAAAACCGTCCACATTCATAGCCATGAGAGTCAACATTATGCCAACCATTCTTTCCATAGCATTCTCCATGAAATAGGCCACTTGCTATCCTTACTTGCCTTTTCCTTTTGATTCCTTTCCCCAACCTCAACCTTTCCTTAATTCTCTAGCCACCTTACCAAAAATAAAGAGGTCAAACTTGCCATCAATACCTCATGGCCGACACTTAAGGAAAGAGTGCAAAAATGCTAGTCAAAATTTGCACACAAGGTGATTCGAACCTCTCCCCTCAAGGTACTATAAGTGGTGCCTTAACCTCTTTACCATAGCTCATTTATGCAAGCACTCTACTCATTTATTTCTATAAGTCTTGAAGCTACTTACCATCTCTCCTTAAAGTGCTAAAATACCAAATTTTTCCTAAGGCCCAATTAAACCCGAGACTTTATAGAAACCTCTTAACCTTCCAAATTCACTTAACTAATAAGTCCAATTTGCAATAATGCCATTCTCTTGTTCTCAAAATTTTAAACACTCCTACGCTCAAGGCCCATTGGGCCCAATCCTACTAGGCCCAATTTTGGGATGTTACACTTTTGTGTATAAAATTAAAGTCTATGGCATGTATAGGCTAAATTGTTTCTTTTTGTGACTCAAATGATGCTTAAATGAATGTATATTAATGCCATACGAAAATGGCTTAATGTTTATGTTTGAGTTGATTTGATATGCTTGAGTTGGTTGAATATATTTGAGATGTTGGTTATGTTTGTGCATATTGGGACATAAAATAATTTGGTTTTAGCATGTGTGATTTATGAAATTAAGTTATGGATATTATCAATAGGTTTAAGTAAAATTTTATACTTGACTTATGAGCTTAATCTTGAGGTCGTTCCATATTATGTTTTGTGCATTACTTGAGTATTGGTTTTGGTTGTGTTAAGCCTATAGTACATGGTGGATAATAGATAAACCTTTTCTTATTTTTGCATGTGCATATAAGGTAATTCACGAAAGAATAAGGTTAAATTATATGCATGTAATAAATAGGTTTGATGATCTATTGATCCAAGGGAATTATATTCAGTTGTAAATATTCGATTATAGATTGTTTAATTGGCATTTATTTTTTTTATCTTGGATTATTATATATATATACATATTCGGTTATGAGGACTTAATAAGGGTATATCATAGTTGTAAATAATTAGTTATGTCATGCCTGCGATAAAATATATGTGGTCTGTTAATTGATAAAAGTTGAATAAGGTTTAACCTATATATATATATATATATATATATATATTCGGCTTTGCTACTCTATAACCGAAGGCATAGGGTTGTGTTATTTTTATGGAATTGTTTTCTCTGGATGATGCACATGATATTATTTTGAGATGATTGTTAGTTGTGACATTATTAATTAATTATGTATTTACTTTTTGTTAAGATTCTTTTGAATGAGTTGACGATGTGAAAGTGTACTGACTTGTGTTTGATTAAGTAATGCCTCGTAACCCTAATCCGGCGACGGATACGGGTTAGGGGTGTTACATAGCCATAATTCAATACTTTCACATTCTATTGACATGTTCAACACGCCTTCAATTATCGAATACATTCAGTGAATGAAACCAATGATCCAACTTTCAATTTACCATTAAGATGGTATCATTCAACAAATCACAATTTCATATACTTTTACGAACTTTTCAATGTGCATGTATAGTAGTCTTCCAATATTTCTTAGCAATTCTTTCATACAACTATATCATGCATAAGCTCCAATTCAAAAAAAAAATCATGCCATACATACAAAGAATCATATATAAAATAGATCAATCATTCATCACAATATCAATCATGTAATCATACTATCAAACTATCAACTTTGCCAACATGTCAAGTGGTTAAGGCTCGAAACGTAACTGATTTGACCACTTACCAATTAAATACTTAGCTATTAAGCCAAGCCCGATCAACAAGCTAAATCATTAAGTAAATCATAATAATTTTTATTACCATTTAAGTTATTGAGTTTAGGACCTATACCTTATTTTACGCTCTTTTGCAATACACTAGGTATCTTGCGGTTTCTCTAATAAAATTTAAAACGAAGCTAAATTAAAAATCAGTAAAAATCTCAATCAATACACCTTTTAAACATCTCCTAAACACCTACTCATGGGTTCAATCCAATCATCACAACTACAACTATTTTTCGAATCCAAACTAGTTAGATTTCTTATACTGGTTTGAGGCGAATCATACACGTGAACGTATTTTGGCTTTACTACTGATTTGGGGCGTTTGAGTCGGCACCTAACATATTTAATGTAATGACCCAAACCCGACCTAGACATTATGGCCGAATCACGGAAGTTACATTAACGACGCTAGAAATTATTTGCTTATTGAAAATAACTGTAACACCCCAAACCCGGCCCATTTGCTATGACCGAATTTGAAATGCCACTGCGGAAAAACGTTTGAAAAACTTTTGACTTAAAGTTAAAAACATAAAAATTTGTTTTTCTTTACTAAGACATTGTGTAATTAAAGTTCCAAATAAAATTGAGTTGTTTAAAATAAAACATTTTCAAATAATAATAATATAATCGACAATCCAACTTAAAACATAATAAAAATCCTTAAATACTTAAAGTGGCCCCTATTACAATAAATAACCTTTCATAAATAAAATGTGTGAAACAAATAAAATATCTTCTGCATGGGCCACCTCGTATCCACTCCAACCCGGTCCGAGCATCACCTGAAAGGTTTGAGAAAAATTGGGTGAGTCCCACATACTCAGTGTGTAATTACTCCACTGAATTCCACCCACATGTTAACCACATAACCCATATAACAGATAACAAGATATCATATTCACTTAATAAACATTCTGGGCTTGGCCCATATTCATATCACTTATCAGGTAACAGAGTAATTAACCGCATAATTCCACATATCGGGCTTAACCCATTTCCACACTGATCCACATTCATATACTGGGCTTAGCCCATTTCTTAACCCAATCCACATTCACATATTGGGCTTGGCCCATTTTCACATCAATTACTCATATCAAATAAAATTATGCAAAGTGCACCCAACCCCAACCTAGGGTCCATCCTGTACACACCCCCGTATCCAGCCTACCACACACCAGGGGATTAACAAATCACCCTCTCCTTTTCACTCCAAAGGCAATCAATGCCGTCCACGTGCAATTAAGCACAATAATCCACAACGCGACCTCAGTCAGCGCCAATCCACGATGTAGCCGTAGCTAACACCAAAACCACGATGGGACACATAGTTACTCATCAACCACGATATGGCACATAGCCGATATCAACCAGGATGAGGCACACGCCACTCATCAAGCCACACGAACTAAATCGCAATTAATCCACAACGTGACCTTAGCCAACGTCAATCCACGATGTAGCTCAAGGCTAACATCAAACCACGTACTCGAAGTACACCCGTGCCTTCTTTCATATCATATCCCAACCCATGCACATGTAACATAAATAATGATATAATATAATGATGCGTACGCATGTTCATCAAGCATAGTCATAACACATATTCATATTAATAATCACATATCATCAGGTTTGGTACTTACCGGATTATCGACATATCCATTTAAGGGTATTTATCTCATAACTTTTATTGCACTTGTTAGTACATAATCAACACATACAAATATAGCAAAAACCCAGAAAACGGTGGGTTAATCACACACCTGCCTATTAGTGAAATCCCGAACTACTCGAATCTAACACGATCTCGAAACGTGGTTCTTCCTTCTCCTTTAAAGCCGATTTGGTCTCCTACCAAATCCCGAATCACACTCTGAGTTCCCTTCCTTTAGCTACACACAAAAGAACACCTTTTTATGGCACTAAGAACAATCGGCCATGCCTAAAACCAAGACTTAATCCATGATTCGGCACACTTAAAAGAAAGAGAACCTACACCGGTTGCTAGGATAGAAATTACTTACCACCTCGTTGCTTGAAGAGATCAAATAAGAGAAAAAGGTTTCGGCTAAACCTTCCCTATGGTAATGGGATATTCGGCTAACACAAAGATAGGTATAGAAACGAGGTTGAGATGGTGTTTCGGCACTTTATTGATGAAAAGGGATTACGCCAAAGTGGAGGGAGTAGAATGCTTAGAGGATTTGGCTATGGTGTTTTCTTAAAATTTCAAGCAAAGACAAGAGAGAAAGAGGCTATAGGGTTCGGCCAAGCCTTACCAAAGGTGATGACAAACTCGACTATCAAAAGGAAAAGAAAGAGTTTGGGAAAGGAGATAGATTCGGCCAAACTAGCAAATAGAGAGAAGAAGAAAACGCTAGTGACCTTAATGGTCTTTGAAGTTTCGAACACAAAATAAAGAGAAGGGAAACTGAAACTAAATGGCTTATGCACAAGAACGGCACTTAGAGAGAAAAGAAAACTCTAACTTTTGGCACAAATGAAAAAGATGAGAAAAGAATCATTTTGGCACACCTAACCTACTATTACCAAACCGAAAATGCCATCCTACCAAGTCCCAAATTCGGCCAACACCAATTCCTTCACCCCAAATCCCATATTTCCTCTTTAATTCCTCCTAAATCCTTCCAAAAATTCGGCCAACCCCCCTAGCCATCTATGCGTCCACATTCATGGTCAAAATGACCATAATAATATTTCCAAAACAACTCTCCATCATTCAAGCCCTTTGTCCCCCCATCCTACCATAAATCATAAGAATCTTATCCCAAAATACATGCTTTCCTAAACTAATATTCAACTTGCCATAAAAATTGAAAGTCCAACCTACCATAATTAGAACTTGACTGACATTTAATGCTAAGATGCATAAAATAAAGTCTTCCAAATGCAACCCACGCTACTCGAACCTCTATCCTCAAGTTACCCTTCATGCATCCTAACCACCTTGCCACTAACTCCACATGTGCTTAATTTAACACTTAAATTAACTTAAGTGTCAGGATCACCTAATCCACTTCACTAAATTTTTAATACTAAGAATTATTCTAGCCTTATTAATAAAATCAATCCTTCACAAGACTATGCTAAACACACATAATTCATACCCGAGCTAACACAAATAATAAAATAATACTCAAATTTTTCCTAAAGCCCAAGGCCCAATCGGCCCAATCCTACTAGGCCCAATTTCAGGATATTACAATTCTACCCTCCTCAAAGAAATTTCGTCCTCGAAATTTCCAACTAACTAACAGTCGTACATCCTATCTCGCCACACTATGCTCTTGCTGCGCACTCTGATCTTAATAAAACCAATATACTTTCTAGGTACAGTCTCCAAGTTCACACTCAAGGTTCTAGATGCTTCACTAGCGATGGTTCCGACACAGCCATTTTGCCTCTACCGCGTCCACGACGACCACGTCCCCTAGAACTCATATCTAGCGTCGCGATTTAATCTGAATTAAGAAATTTTATGCATTAGTACTTTTGTTCCACTTGTTTATGCGCGAACAATTTTGTGAAAAGAATTTTCAGGAGTAGTTCTTTCGATCAATCCAAGTTTCTAGTTCAAGTTCACTATTCTAGCTCAGAGAATCGCTCATTCACATTCATTCACATCAATAGAAACACATTCACTCATCCACAACATTTACCATGCTACTATGAACATCCTTGTCCATTCCCAACCCAGGGGTAATTTCGTCATTTTTCCCTACAGGGGTATTTTGGTAATAAACCGGGGTAAATTCAAAAAAATCACCAAAAGTCATTTCGAAATTTTCCAAGCTCATGGATATTTTTGAAAGAAAGATTTTCCAAATCAAGATATTACAAAAAAAAATTTAAAACTCAGGGGTTATTTCGGTAATTTGAAAGTTAGGGGCATTTTCGTAAATTTTCCCAAATCAGGGTATCTTGAGTTTTCACAAAATAGGTTTTTTTTTCTTTTTTTTTTGGATACTTTTGCAAAGTAAGAAAATCTTATTAAAATTGAGGATAGTATGGAAATTTTAGAAACCAAGGGCATTTTAGTAATTTTACCACTCAGGGGTATTTTAGTAATTTTGTAAATTGGGTGTATTTCGGAAAATTCTCAAGTCTAAAAGGATTTTATAAATCAGAGGGGTAATTTGGTAAATTTAAAACTAAAATCTTTATAAAACAGTATGGCTAGTCCCTTTCGGGTTTTAGTTATCGGGTTTAGCCCGTGAATAAGTCCTCTTGGTTAGGGTGAACTGTAGCTACGCACCAGGTAGAATTCGAGTAAAGAGGAGGTGAGCCGCTAGGACTGCTTAAATACCAAGCTCTTACTGAATCCACTCCTAGACATGCGCACAATGGTTGCCACACCTTAACTCGGCGACTTACTTCACAGGTTTGTTTAATTAGGCACTTAAGTCTTATGCATGTGTTTGAGTGCACTAGCCCTAGGGTTCAATAGCTCCTAGTTCACTAATCTACGAGCCCCAAATAAGCCCATAATATATAAATCATTTCAATAGTCAGAGGTACTTACCTGGTGGACTTTGGGTCGGAGATACAGGTGCCATGCCAGAATAAACCTGAAAAATTTATGAAAGCCCAAATCTTTTTGGGCCCAAAACCCTCAAAGCCGAGTTTTGAACCGGGCTCTATACCAATTTGTAACACCCCAAACCCGGCCCATTTGCTATGACCGAATTTGAAATGCCACTGCAGAAAATCGTTTGAAAAACTTTTGACTTAAAGTTAAAAACATAAAAATTTGTTTTTCTTTACTAAGACATTGTGTAATTAAAGTTCCAAATAAAATTGAGTTGTTTAAAATAAAACATTTTCAAATAATAATAATATAATCGACAATCCAACTTAAAACATAATAAAAATCCTTAAATACTTAAAGTGGCCCTTATTACAATAAATAACCTTTCATAAATAAAATGTGTGAAACAAATAAAATATCTTCTGCATGGGCCACCTCGTATCCACTCCAACCCGGTCCGAGCATCACCTGAAAGGTTTGAGAAAAATTGGGTGAGTCCCACAGACTCAGTGTGTAATTACTCCACTGAATTCCACCCACATGTTAACCACATATTAACCCATATAACAGATAACAAGATATCATATTCACTTAATAACACATTCTGGGCTTGGCCCATATTAATATCACTTATCAGGTAACAGGGTAATTAACCGCATAATTCCACATATCGGGCTTAACCCATTTCCACACTGATCCACATTCATATACTGGGCTTAGCCCATTTCTTAACCCAATCCACATTCACATATTGGGCTTGGCCCATTTTCACATCAATTACTCATATCAAATAAAATTATGCAAAGTGCACCCAACCCCAACCTAGGGTCCATCCTGTACACACCCCCGTATCCAGCCTACCACACACCAGGGGATTAACAAATCACCCTCTCCTTTTCACTCCAAAGGCAATCAATGCCATCCATGTGCAATTAAGCACAATAATCCACAACGCGACCTCAGTCAACGCCAATCCACGATGTAGCCGTAGCTAACACCAAAACCACGATGGGACACATAGTCACTCATCAACCACGATATGGCACATAGCCGATATCAACCACGATGAGGCACACAGCCACTCATCAAGCCACGCGAACTAAATCGCAATTAATCCACAACATGACCTTAGTCAACGTCAATCCACGATGTAGCTCAAGGCTAACATCAAACCACGTACTCGAAGTACACCCGTACCTTCTTTCATATCATATCCCAACCCATGCACATGTAACATAAATAATGATATAATATAATGATGCGTAAGCATGCTCATCAAGCATAGTCATAACACACATTCATATTAATAATCACATATCATCAGGTTTGGTACTTACCGGATTATCGACATACCCCTTTAAGGGTATTTATCTCATAACTTTTATTGCACTTGTTAGTACATAATCAACACATAAAAATATAGCAAAAACCCAGAAAACGTGGGTTAATCACAAACCTGCCTATTAGTGAAATCCCGAACTACTCGAATCTAACACGATCTCGAAACGTGGTTCTTCCTTCTCCCTTAAAGCCGATTTGGTCTCCTACCAAATCCCAAATCACACTCTGAGTTCCCTTCCTTTAGCTACACACAAAAGAACACCTTTTTATGGCACTAAGAACAATCGGCCATGCCTAAAACCAAGACTTAATCCATGATTCGGCACACTTAAAAGAAAGAGAACCTACACCGATTGCTAGGATAGAAATTACTTACCACCTCGTTGCTTGAAGAGATCAAATAAGAGAAAAAGGTTTCGGCTAAACCTTCCCAATGGTAATGGGATATTCGGCTAACACAAAGATAGGTATAGAAACGAGGTTGAGATGGTGTTTCGGTACTTTACTGATGAAAAGGGATTACGCCAAAGTGGAGGGAGTAGAATGCTTAGAGGATTTGGCTATGGTGTTTTCTTAAAATTTCAAGCAAAGACAAGAGAGAAAGAGGCTATAGGGTTCGGCCAAGCCTTACCAAAGGTTATGACAAACTCGACTATCAAAAGGAAAAGAAAGAGTTTGGGAAAGGAGATAGATTCGGCCAAACTAGCAAATAGAGAGAAGAAGAAAACGCTAGTGACCTTAGTGGTCTTTGAAGTTTCGAACACAAAACAAAGAGAAGGGAAACCGAAACTAAATGGCTTATGCACAAGAACGGCACTTAGAGAGAAAAGAAAACTCTAACTTTCGGCACAAATGAAAAAGATGAGAAAAGAATCACTTTGGCACACCTAACCTACTATTACCAAACCGACAATGCCATCCTACCAAGTCCCAAATTCGGCCAACACCAATTCCTTCACCCCAAATCCCATATTTCCTCTTTAATTCCTCCTAAATCCTTCCAAAAATTCGGCCAACCCCCCTAGCCATCTATGCATCCACATTCATGGTCAAAATGACCATAATAATATTTCCAAAACAACTCTCCATCATTCAAGCCCTTTGTCCCCCCATCCTACCATAAATCATAAGAATCTTATCCCAAAATACATGCTTTCCTAAACTAATATTCAACTTGCCATAAAAATTGAAAGTCCAACCTACCATAATTAGAACTTGACCGACATTTAATGCTAAGATGCATAAAATAAAGTCTTCCAAATGCAACCCATGCTACTCGAACCTCTATCCTCAAGTTACCCTTCATGCATCCTAACCACCTTGCCACTAACTCCACATGTGCTTAATTTAACACTTAAATTAACTTAAGTGTCAGGATCACCTAATCCACTTCACTAAATTTTTAATACTAAGAATTATTCTAGCCTTATTAATAAAATCAATCCTTCACAAGACTATGCTAAACACACATAATTCATACCCGAGCTAACACAAATAATAAAATAATACTCAAATTTTTCCTAAAGCCCAAGGCCCAATCGGCCCAATCCTACTAGGCCCAATTTCAGGATATTACAATAACTAGGTTTGTGTTGCTTTGAGAAAACCTAAAAATTTAATGGTCGACTAATTTTATTTCTTTGAAAAATTCTTAATGAAATATGTTTACTTGAAAAAGGCGACAATTTTTTTAAATATTTTTTAAGTCATTTAAAACAAATAATTTTACGTTATAATTATAAAAATGATTTCTATAAAGAACTTTGTAGCAGATTTTCATAAAACTAATTAGAAAATTTACGAGTTATTTTTTTAAAAAAACAAGGTAAAATATAAATAAATTAGATAAATTCCAAATTAAAAATTACTTGAAATCTCATTATTTTTATGCATGTATGATAGTTCTAATATTATAAAAAATAACCACAATCCAAAATTAAAGTAAAGTCTTCATTAATATTCATAAGATAAAATCATCCGAGAGGCTCCACCGAATGTTGAATCCAAGTATTATGTCTGAGTGTTACCTAAAAGGTACCTAAAAGGTTAAAACACTAGGGGGCTGAGCTTTTTAAGTCCAGTGTGAGATTAACAAAACTCAATCACAAACATATAAACATATACATTATACAGTCTTAATAATCATACCAATATAATTCAATATTTGACACTTATACTATGCATGATCATGTCAATACACATTTCATAAAAAAATGAAGATTTTAAGAAAACGTTCCTACCCATCTCTGCTACACACCATAATTGAGTTCCTTAGAACTCAGCCATTCGATAACACTCCAAATTTGTGAATAGTACCACACTATTGTAGATAAACTGCCACATAATCATATTGTGGACAAGCCACCAATATCGTAGATATACTGCCACATAATTAAATCATGAACAGTGTCACATTAATGCAAATAAACTGCCACATACTTCCATTTTACATACCCCACCCCATGCATGTGATATGGCCACAAAATCACTTTTTCACTTAAAATTTCATAGGCATGATTAACATGCAAATCACATATATACACATGGTATCAAAATTTCACATTTTAGAAATCATGCAAAAATCACATATGCCATAAGATCACATAAAATGAGAATGATATTTTCATACTTTTCAGATCAATAATAATTATCAAGATCACACAACATGCTTTTCACAACATATATGATTTGGAATCACTTAACATAGTCCACATCGGTGGATTTTACCTCTCATTACAGAAACATAAAGTATCCTCATCAAACATAATATTAATGATTTTAACAATATATATAACATAGATTTATTTTTGTTTAGGGTTAAAACCCACACCTGATCATAGATCTGATATGCAACAATTCTCTAAGAATGCCCACGCTTGGATCTAACAATTAGATTACTTATTCAACAACAATTGGCGATCGTACGATAATGATGATCGTTATTATGGTTGATACAATAAACAATATCAATTTCCATTCAGACTTACCCTTAGAAATAATCACCTGGGTTAGTGAGTTTGATTCCAACGTTAATGGTTCTCTCGAGTTAGTGTCGGTCGACCCTTCAATAAACATAACACTCGAGATGTTAAAACACGTGAAAAATAATTCATTATAGCTCTTGAGAGTATTCGGCCAAGAGAAAAAGTAGGGAGGGGAGAAAATGTATGTCCTGTGAGGACCATTACTCCTGGAGGTGGAGTGCCTAATTTGGCTGAACAAGCAATGTGGTGAGAATTCCAATGATTGCTCTGCAATGAATTAGAACCAATACATGAGTATTTAGGATAATTGGATGAGCAAGTCCAACGAGTAAGAACACCACAAAATCCAAGGCGAGAGCGCGAACATCCTAGGCAAAATTGAGAAGACCTTTATGAGCCTAGCGATAATAAAAGTGACCAATCTTCGGTTCGTAGTGAAAGGCGACAAGGCCATAGAAATCAAGGCCTTAGAGAAAGACATTGTGTATATTATAGCCTTAAGAACATCAAGATGGCCATTCCCCCTTTCCAAGGGAAAAATGACCCCGAGGCATATTTGGAGTGGGAGAAGAAAATTGAACTTGTCTTCGAGTGCCACAATTACTCAGAGAGTAAAAAAGTGAAGCTCACGGCCAAGGGGTTCTCAAATTATGATATTGTATGGTGGGATCAACTTGTGACGAGCTGAAGGAGGAACGGGGAGAGACCCATCTCGACTTGGGCTGAGACGAAGGCAGTCATGAGGAAACGTTTCATTCCATCTTATTATCACCGAGACTTGTACCAGTGATTGCAAAACCTCACCCAAGGTAACCGGAGTGTCGAGGATTACTATAAAGAAATGGAGGTGGCCATGATCTGAGCCGGCGTCGAGGAAGATCGTGAGGCAATGATGGCTAGATTTCTTGTTGGGTTAAACCGTGACATTGCCAACGTTGTGGAATCACAACACTATGTCGAAGTGATGGACATGGTGCATATGGCTATCAAGGTCGAAAAGTAATTGAAACGGAAGGGAGCTAGTCAACCTTTTCCAATACCACAACCACGAAGTAGGGTCAAGGAACTAACAAAGCCCCTATTCGTTCCAAAGAGCCTGTTGTAGCTACCAAGTCCAATCAGCCAAGTGGCGAGACAAGTAAAGGCAAGAATGATCCTGTCCCTAATTAGTCAAGGGACATAAAATGTTTTAAGTGCCAAGGGAGGGGACACATAGCCAGTCAATGTCCCAATCGAGAGTTATGGTGTTTAGGCCAAACGACGAAATTGAGTCTGAAGAAGAAAAGGAGGAAGAGCTTAAAAATCCCACCGAAGAAGAAAAAGATAAAAAATATCCCATTGAAGGTGAGTTTCTCGTTGTTAAAAGAATTTTAAGCATTCAAAGTGCTGATGACGAGCAGCAACAGGAAAACATATTTCACACTCATTGTCACGTTCAAAGCAAGGTGTGTAGCATGATAATCGACGGAGGAAGCTGCATCAACGTCGCAAGCAGCATGCTAGTGGAGAGACTTGGCTTAGCCACAACTAAGCATCCTAGCCTCTACAAATTGCAATGGCTCAATGATGGTGGCGAACTCAAAGTGACCAAGCAAGCCGTAGTGGCATTTTCAATTGGCAAGTACGAAGATGAGGTGGTGTGTGATGTGGTGCCAATGCACACTGGACATCTTCTTTTGGGGCATCCTTAGCAATTTGACTGACGCGTGATCCATGATGGATATACAAATCGATATACGTTTAAACACTTAATAAAGAATGTAACTTTAGCACCCCTCACCCCAAAATAAGTGTATGAAGATCAACTCAAAATGAAACAATCTGTAGAAAAATCAAAAGAAAAACAATAAGAGAAAAACAATGAAAAAGAAAAGAAAAGAAAGTAGAAAAAAAGAGAGGAAAAAGTGAGAAACATGAGTCAAAAACTCGAATGGAAAAAGAAGAGAAAAAAGAGAGTGAGAATGAAAAACTGAGTGTCTTTGCGAGGAAAAGAGAAGTGCTAAGTTGCTTTTGATGAGACAGCCCATTCTTGTACTCATGTACAAAGAATGCCTTTTTGAAACTAATAAGCTTGATGAAACTATACCCCCTTCTGTTGTTTCATTGCTTCAGGAATTCGAAGACGTGTTTTTGGATGAAATGCCAAGTGATTTGCCTCCTATTCGAGGCATTGAGCATCAAATCAACTTCGTGCTCGGAGCAACTGTAACATCCTAAAATTTGAGTATTATTTGTGTTGGCTCGGGTATGAATTTTGTGTGTTAGCATAGTCTTGTGAAGGCTTGATTTTATTTAGGAAGTTAGAATAATTTTTAGTATGGTTTATTTAATGAAGTGGATTAAGTGAACTTGACACTTAAGTTAATTTAAGTGTTAAATTAAAGCACATGAAGAGTTAGTGGCATAGTGGATAAGGAGCTTGAAAGGTTGCTTGAGGGAAGTGGTTCGAGTAGCATGGAAAGCATATTGAAGATTTTATTTTTGTACATCCTAGCATTAAGTGTTGACTAAGTTCAATTATGATAGGTTGGACTCTTAATTTTTGCTAAATTGAATATTGGTCTAAGGAAAGCATGAAATTGGGGATAAGAATCTTAAGGTTATGGAAGGTTGGGGAGACATAAGGCTAGGTTTTAGGAAGATGTTTTGGAAACTATTCCAAGGCCTTTAGTGCATGTATGTGGACGGCTTGTATGGCTAGGGGGGTGGCTGAATGTTGTTAGGAGGTTTGGGGGGAGGATAGTTGGCCAACTTGAGCATTTGTTCATCTTTTGGCATTTGTTTTTCTTTCTCTCCAAGAACTCCCCTCCTTGGCCGAATGTGTGTTGTGTTTTTGGTGCAATTTTGCTTTTGGTTTTTAGCCTCATTTCGTTTGAACCAAATACCATTTTCTCTCTTTCATTTGTCCTTTTGAAACCGAAACTACATTTGAACTTTGTGCATTTTTGTGCACTTTTCTTCTTTGGTAAAATAGGTGTTGGCCGAATCTCTCAATCCCATTTTCTCTCTTTTCTTCTTTTGAATATTGTTCAAAATCACAACATTTCTTTCTTTTGGCCGAATCTCTCTCTTCTCTAAACTCTCTCTTTTCTTTCTTCCATTGTTGATTTAACCGAATTCTCTCTCTCTCTCATTTTTATTCTCTTTTCTACTCACATTTTTTATTCACATAACTTTCTTCTTTCATAACCATATTGCCGAAACTTTCCACTCCCTTTTTTGTATTGTTTTGGCCGAATATTCAAGGGTAGATTCATTTTGGGATTTTCTGCAATCGATTTTGGAAAAGGGTAAGTGTTCATGGCCGTTTTTCTTCTTTTCTTTCTCTTTTCTATGTTGTTTTCTTGTGGACAAAGGCCGAACCTTTGGGCATTTGTTGCAAGGTTCTAACAATTTTAGGAACCGATTATTCTTTTAGGCTCCTTGGGACGTTGGAAGCAATCAATCTAAGCCTCATTTCTTTGACAATCTTTTTGGGTAAGCTTTTAGGTAAGATGGTATTTCGAAGGATAATTCATTAGGATTAAGATGTTATTGGCCGAATGGTCTTGCTTAAAGTTTTGTGATTTGGCCGATTGTAGGACAAGGTGATTTAGTGCGGTAGATCGGGTCTTCGGATTTTAGTATTTGCGTTGGTGAAAGGTGTGTATTTTACACACTTTATAACTTGGTTTATATATGTATATATTTGTGTTAAATAACTATTCATGTTGTTTAAGCCGAAACTATGAGATATTGATATGATACCTTGATGGGTATGAGCAAGGATACGGGTAAGTCCGTTTCGATATGATGTTGCTATATGCTGTTTAATATCACGATCTACGATATGTATTGGTTATATGTTCATATCAAAGTATATTGACATGATTTGTCTATCTATTGCATTGGTATGGGCAATATGAGAGGAGGGGGAAGATTGATATTTGTGTCTTCGGACACCAGAGGTTTGGCACCTCTAGTGATTTGGTATCACATTTGTGTCTTTGGGACACCAGAGGTTTGGCACCTCATAGCGACTTGTCCCTGTGATCTAGCATCACCGTAGGTTGGCCCCACTTTTGAGATATGGGATCGTCGCCAGTGATTTGGTATCACACGTGGGTTGGCCCCACAGATGGATTATTCGTGACTTTGGTCACCAGTGATTTGGTATCACATTTGTGTCTTTGGGACACCAGAGGTTTGGCACCTCATAGCGACTCGTCCTTGTGGTTTAATTCCACCGTGGGTTGGCCCCACTTTTGAGATATGGGATCGTCGCCAGTGATTTGGTATCACAAGTGGATTGGCCCCACAACTTGATTATTCGTGACTTTGGTCACCAGTGATTTGGTATCACAATATTGAATATCGTGACTTTGGGTCACCAGTGGTTTGGCACCACCAGTGGTTTGGTACCACACGGGGTAGAAAAAGGAGATACGGATGGCTAGGTTGGGTGCATTACATAAATATATATATTGCTTGGTTATAATTTGTGTAAGAACGTGGCATTTACCCGGGAGAGGGATTATGCACTGAGTCTTGGTGACTCACCTTCTCCCTTATCATTTCAGGTGATTCGTGAGATCGCAGATTGAGGAGCCGGATGAACTCGAGGAGGCCATGCAATAAAATTTGAGTTTACATGAACTTCAATTTGGGGTACTTTAATTTATTTTAATTTGGTTATTGTTATTTTGGGTTTGTAATAAGGCCTCTTTAATTATGTTTTGGATTATTATTATTATGTTTTGGATATGTTTTAATATGGTTTACAAATTATTGGTTAATTTAATAATTGAGCCCAAAGTTTTCTAAATTATAACCACCCAATGGTTTTAAAATTCTTACCATCGGGTAATTTAAATCATTTGATAGTAAAATATAATTTAAGTGTTTTCTACAATTTAAATGATTTCCAAATATTAAGTTTCTATATTCAAATGCAAACGGTTTTCAAAGTATTTATTTGAGTTTTCTTAAAATGACATAAATGTTTTCTTATCTGAGTTTTAAAAGATTTACTTACGGGATTTTCAAAGTAAATTATCAGTTTTCAACTAAATTTTCTACGAATTTAGAATAACAAAAAGAGTTTTTCAGAAAAATTTAATTGTTATTCGATTCTTTTCAAAATGTTTTCCTCAGTGACATACCAGATTCGGTCGTGGCGTATTGACCGGGTTTGGGGTGTTACAAATTGGTATCAGAGCTAAGTTCAAAAGCTCGGCTGTGGGCCGGAGGCCCAAAATGATTTAAAGTATGGTCTTAAAATGTTTTTGTTGAAAATTATATGGTTGGAAAAGCATGGCACCGAGTCTCCGGCACCAATCCGCCCGGGTAAGTACTTCAAACTGTTGATTTTGATGATATGATATGATGATGTTGGCATGACTGAATAGTAGTAGGTACTACTCTAGAGACCCAAAACTATAGGTTTGGTGTACTCGCGAAACAACCTCTTATTAAAACTTTTCATAAAATTGTGCTTAAAAGAAAGAGGAATATTGACTAATGCATAAAACTTTTAATTCAGATAAGTCGACACTTTAGTCATGAGTACTCGAGGTCGGGGTCGTGTTATGCGTGGACGAGGTCGAGGTAGGATGGCTGTGTCTGAACCAGTGAGGTCTGGTCAAGGATCCGAGAATGAGGTACCACCAGCCCCACCATCAGCGATTGGAGTTGAGCATCAGGATCAAACGGGGGATGACGCGGTGTCTCAGGCGATGCTGCGAGTTCTTGGGTAGCTGGAGTAGGTGGAGACGCGGGAGCTCGGAAGTCAGTACCTGAGCGACTCCGAGCCAACGGAGCCGAGGTATTTCGAGGTGTTTCGGGTGTAGCTCCCAGCTCGGCTGAATATTGGTTAGAGGCGACGGAGCGAATCATGGATGATCTGGATCTGAATGTCGAGGAAAAGCTGAAAGGGATAGTATCGCTTCTTCGGGATGAGTCATATCAGTGGTGGCTCATGGTTCAAAATAGTGCTGCAGCGGAGGATCTCACTTGGGATTATTTCAAGGCAGCGTATCAGAAGAAGTATATTGGGTCTAGTTATGTTGATGCGCAGCGTAAGACATTTCTGAGTTTGGTCCAAGGGAGTAAATCCGTATCAGAATATGAGGATGAGTTCTTAAGATTGAGCCGGTATGCTGGAGGTATCGTGGCTTCGGAGCACGAGCGATGTGTCCGATTCGAGGATGGTTTGAGAGATGAGCTGAGGTTGCTGATTGCTCCACATCAGAAGCGAGAATTTGCTGCGTTGGTTGAAAAGTCTAAGATAGCCGAAGGGATAAAGGAATCTGGAAGGCAGAGTTACGACCGGAATAAGCATAAGAGAGGTTATGGATCATCTGGGTCAGCTGGTAATGCTCAGAAGAGGGTTAGGCAGAGTGGGCCGAATCAATTTGGAAGGCCTGTTACTGCTAATCAGAGACCAGCACAGTGTAACCGATGTGGGAAATTTCATTGGGGCGAATGTTGGACCGGAGGAAAAGGATGTTTCGAGTGTGGCTCGCTGGATCATCGTGTGAGATACTGTCCACGTAAGCAAGCCAGGAATCAGTCTGAAGGTCAAGGTCGCGCTCAGTTCAGAAAGGAGGGACCGCCATCGCAGAGAGGTCGTGGTAATGGTAGAGGAGGTAATGGTTCTAGTCGATGCCGCGGAGCATCGGGCAGAGGTGCAAGCAATACTGAGGCAAGACAGCCTGGTTTGGTGTATGCAGCGAGACGTCGAGAGGAGGGTGACGCACCGGACGTCATAACCGGTACGTTCTTAATCTTTGGTGTTCCATATACTGCTTTGATAGATGTGGGTTCGACGCATTCGTACGTTGCTAGTAGCATAGTTGAGACTATGAATCTAGATTCTGAGACTGCTTCTAGGAAGATGACAGTACTTAGCCCTCTAGGTCACTCTGTAGAAGTAGATAAGTTGTATAGGGGTGTACCCCTAGAACTTCAAGGGGTAGTGTTTGTAGCTGATCTGATGGAACTACCGTTTGAGGAGTTCGATCTGATTCTTGGGTTGGACTGGTTGGTCAAGTACCAAGCAAGTTTGGATTGCGCTGCTAAGCGCATGGTTTTGAAGACAGTTGAGGGTAAAGAGGTGGTCATGATAGGTAATAGAAGAGATTATCTATCTAACGTGGTATCTGCGTTGAAAGCTGTGAAGATGGTCAGAAAGGGCTGTGAGGCGTTTGTGGTCCATGTGTGTGCGTTGGAGTCTAAGAAGTCTACTGTAGGGAATGTTCGAACTGTAAAGGAATATGCTGACGTATTTCCTGAAGAACTTTTGGGACTGCCTCCGGATCGCGAAGTCGAATTCGGTATAGATCTGTTACCCGGAACAGCGCCAGTGTCTATAGCTCCGTATAGGATGGCACCGAAGGAATTGATGGAATTGAAGGCTCAGATTCAGGAGTTATTGGATTGAGGTTTCATTCGACCAAGTGTTTCACCTTGGGGAGCGCCGGTACTTTTTGTCAAGAAGAAAGATGGTACGATGCAGATGTGTATAGATTACCGCCAGTTGAATAAGCTGACGATCAAAAACAAGTATCCTTTGCCGAGGATAGATGACTTGTTTGATCAGCTTAAAGGGGCAGCGGTTTTCTCCAAGATTGATTTAAGGTCTGGATATCATCAGCTAAAGGTGAAAGAGGCTGATATCCAAAAGACGGCATTTCGTACTCGGTATGGGCACTACGAGTTTTTGGTGATGCCGTTTGGATTGACTAACGCGCCGGCAGCATTCATGGGCATGATGAATCGGGTATTCCAGCAGTTTTTGGATCAGTTTGTTGTGGTATTTATAGACGATATTTTGGTATACTCAAAGTCAGAGGAGGAGCATGATGCGCATTTGCGAGTAGTGTTGCAGATTCAGAGGGAAAAGCAGCTTTTTGCTAAATTTAGTAAGTGCGAGTTTTGGCTTAGGGAGGTGACTTTCTTGGGTCACGTTGTATCAGCCGAGGGGATTAGAGTGGATCCTCGTAAGATCGAAGCGGTGTTGGATTGGAAGCCGCCTAAGTCAGTGGCTGAGATTCGGAGTTTTCTAGGTCTGGCGAGGTATTACCGAAGATTTGTGGAAGGATTTTCTTTGATCGCAGCACCAATGACAAAGTTGTTGAGGAAAGGAGTTCCATTTGTGTGGACCGAGAAGCAGCAAGAAAGTTTTGACAAGTTGAAGAAGATTCTGACTGAAGCTCCAATTTTGATTCAACCCGAGGCAGGCAAGTAATTCACGGTTTACTGTGACGCATCACATACTAGTTTGGGATGTGTGTTGATGCAGGAAGGGAAGGTAGTGGCTTATGCATCTCTGCAGTTGAGACCACATGAGGTTAATTATCCAACGCATGACTTGGAATTAGCAGCTGTGGTTTTTGCTTTAAAGATTTGGAGACACTATTTGTACGGAGAGAAGTCGATAGTCTACACGGATCACAAGAGTCTTAAGTATCTTTTGACACAGAAGGATTTGAACTTGAGGCAGCGTAGATGGATCGAGTTGTTGAAGGACTATGACTGTTCGATTGAGTATCATCCGGGCAAGGCTAACGTGGTGGCAGACGTGTTGAGCCGTAAGGTTGTATCAGACTTAAGATCGATGTTTGCTCGTCTTAGCTTGTATGACGATGGGAGTCTTTTGGCGGAATTACAAGTCAAGCCGACTTGGTTAGATCAGATCAAGGAGAAACAGTTAGAGGATGATGGTTTGAATGATCGGAGGTTGCAGGTTCAGAATGGTGGTTTAGAGGATTATAGTTTGTCCAGTGATAGAGTTCTGTGTTTTAAAGGGAGAGCTTGTATGCCGAAGGATGTTGAGTTGAGGCAAAGGATTCTTCGGGACGCACATAGCAGCCCATATGCTATGCATCCTGGAGGTAACAAGATGTATCGGGATTTAAGAGAGCAATTTTGGTGGCCAGGTCTGAAGCGGGAGGTAACTGAGTTTGTGGGTAAATGTCTGACGTGTCAGCAGGTCAAGGCTGAACATCAGTTGCCGTCTGGATTACTTCAGCCGGTGAAGATTCCACAGTGGAAGTGGGAGAGGGTCACTATGGATTTTGTCAGTGGATTACCTCTTACACCTAGTAAGAAGGACTCGGTTTGGGTGATTGTGGATCGTTTGACTAAGTCAGCTCATTTCATTCCGGTAAGGGTGGATTTCTCGCTTCAGAGGTTAGCTAAGTTGTACGTGGCAGAGATAGAGAGGTTGCACGGTGTGCCAGTGTCGATCATCTCAGACAGAGATCCCAAATTTACGTTGAGGTTTTGGAGAGCGTTACATCAGGCTTTGGGTACGCGGTTGGATTTCAGTACGGCATTTCATCCACAGTCTGACGGGCAGTCGGAAAGGGTTATTCAGATTTTAGAGGATATGTTGAGAGGTTGTGTTTTGGACTTCAGAGGTAGCTGGGAAGAGTTTTTACCGTTAGCTGAGTTCGCATACAACAATAGTTATCAGGCAAGCATTAAGATGGCACCATATGAGGCGTTATATGGTAGGAGGTGTCGCACACCTACATGTTGGACAGAGTTGGGTGAGCGTCAGTTGTTAGGACCAGAGTTGGTTGCGGAAACTGAGGATAAGGTTAAGATAATTCAGGCTTGTCTGAAGGAAGCTTCGGATAGGCAGAAGTCGTATGTCGATCTCAAGCGGAGGGATATAGAGTTTGCCGTGGGTGACAAAGTTTTTCTGAAGGTCTCACCATGGAAGAAAGTGTTAAGATTCGGGAAAAAAGGGAAGTTAAGTCCAAGGTTTATTGGGCCGTATAAGGTGTTGAGACGAGTGGGACCCGTAGCTTATCAGCTCGAGTTGCCAGCAGAACTGAGTCAGATTCACGATGTGTTTCATGTCTCCATGCTTAGACGCTATCGTTCTGATCCATCGCATGTCGTGGCAGTAGAGGAAGTAGAGGTGAGTCCAGATTTGACGGTAGAAGAAGAACCTGTGCAGATTCTAGATCGAGATGTAAAGGTTTTGCGTAGAAAGTCAGTTCCTTTAGTGAAGGTTTTATGGCGGAATCATGCCGTAGAAGAAGCTACTTGGGAACCGGAGGATGCGATGAGGCAGCAGTATCCTCAACTCTTTTGATCAGGTAATTTCGAGGACGAAATTTTCTTAAGGGGGTAGAATTGTAACATCCTAAAATTTGAGTATTATTTCTGTTGGCTCGGGTATGAATTTTGTGTGTTAGCATAGTCTTGTGAAGGCTTGATTTTATTTAGGAAGTTAGAATAATTTTTAGTATGGTTTATTTAATGAAGTGGATTAAGTGAACTTGACACTTAAGTTAATTTAAGTGTTAAATTAAAGCACATGAAGAGTTAGTGGCATAGTGGATAAGGAGCTTGAAAAGTTGCTTGAGGGAAGTGGTTCGAGTAGCATGGAAAGCATATTGAAGATTTTGTTTTTGTACATCCTAGCATTAAGTGTTGACTAAGTTCAATTATGATAGGTTGGACTCTTAATTTTTGGTAAGTTGAATATTGGTTTAAGGAAAGCATGAAATTGGGGATAAGAATCTTAAGGTTATGGAAGGTTGGGGAGACATAAGGCTAGGTTTTAGGAAGATGTTTTGGAAACTATTCCAAGGCCTTTAGTGCATGTATGTGGACGGCATGTATGGCTAGGGGGTGGCCGAATGTTGTTAGGAGGTTTGGGGGGAGGATAGTTGGCCAACTTGAGCATTTGTGCATCTTTTGGCATTTGTTTTTCTTTCTCTCCAAGAACTCCCCTCCTTGGCCGAATGTGTATTGTGTTTTTGGTGCAATTTTGCTTTTGGTTTTTAGCCTCATTTCGTTTGACCCAAATACCATTTTCTCTCTTTCATTTGTCCTTTTGAAACTGAAACTACATTTGAACTTTGTGCATTTTTGTGCACTTTTCTTCTTTGGTAAAATAGGTGTTGGCCGAATCTCTCAATCCCATTTTCTCTCTTTTCTTCTTTTGAATATTGTTCAAAATCACAACATTTCTTTCTTTTGGCTGAATCTCTCTCTTCTCCAAACTCTCTCTTTTCTTTCTTCCATTGTTGATTAAACCGAATTCTCTCTCTCTCTCATTTTTATTCTCTTTTCTACTCACATACTTCCTTACTTTTTATTCACATAACTTTCTTCTTTCATAACCATATTGCTGAAACTTTCCACTCCTTTTTTTGTATTGTTTTGGCCGAATATTCAAGGGTAGATTCATTTTGGGATTTTCTTCAATCGGTTTTGGAAAAGGGTAAGTGTTCATGGCCGTTTTTCTTCTTTTCTTTCTCTTTTCTATGTCGTTTTCTTGTGGACAAAAGCCAAACCTTTGGGCATTTGTTGCAAGGTTCTAACCATTTTAGGAACCGATTATTCTTTTAGGCTCCTTGGGACGTTGGAAGCAATCAATCTAAGCCTCGTTTCTTTGACAATCTTTTTGGGTAAGCTTTTAGGTAAGATGGTATTTCGAAGGATAATTCATTAGGATTAAGATGTTATTGGCCGAATGGTCTTGCTTAAAGTTTTGTGATTTGGCCGATTGTAGGACAAGGTGATTTAGTGCGGTAGATCGGGTCTTCGGATTTTAGTATTTGCGTTGGTGAAAGGTGTGTATTTTACACACTTTATAACTTGGTTTATATATGTATATATGTGTGTTAAATAACTATTCATGTTGTTTAAGCCGAAACTATGAGATATTGATATGATACCTTGATGGGTATGAGCAAGGATACGGGTAAGTCCGTTTCGATATGATGTTGCTATATGCTGTTTAATATCACGATCTACGATATGTATTGGTTATATGTTCATATCAAAGTATATTGACATGATTTGTCTATCTATTGCATTGGTATGGGCAATATAAGAGGAGGGGGAAGATTGATATTCGTGTCTTCAGACACCAGAGGTTTGGCACCTCCAGTGATTTGGTATCACATTTGTGTCTTTGGGACACCAGAGGTTTGGCACCTCATAGCGACTTGTCCCTGTGATCTAGCATCACAGTGGGTTGGCCCCACTTTTGAGATATGGGATCGTCGCTAGTGATTTGGTATCACACGTGGGTTGGCCCCACAGATGGATTGTTCGTGACTTTGGTCACCAGTGATTTGGTATCACATTTGTGTCTTTGGGACACCAGAGGTTTGGCACCTCATAGCGGCTCGTCCCTGTGGTTTAATTCCACCGTGGGTTGGCCCCACTTCTGAGATATGGGATCGTCGCCAGTGATTTGGTATCACAAGTGGGTTGGCCCCACAACTTGATTATTCGTGACTTTGGTCACCAGTGATTTGGCATCACAATATTGAATATCGTGACTTTGGGTCACCAGTGGTTTGGCACCACCAGTGGTTTGGTACCACACGGGGTAGAAAAAGGAGATACGGATGGCTAGGTTGGGTGCATTACATAAATATATATATTGCTTGGTTATAATTTGTGTAAGAACGTGGCATTTACCCAGGAGAGGGATTATGCACTGAGTCTTGGTGACTCACCTTCTCCCTTATCATTTCAGGTGATTCGTGAGATCGCGGATTGAGGAGCCGGATGAACTCGAGGAGGCCATGCAATAAAATTTGATTTTACATGAACTTCGATTTGGGGTACTTTAATTTATTTTAATTTGGTTATTATTATTTTGGGTTTGTAATAAGGCCTCTTTAATTATGTTTTGGATTATTATTATGTTTTGGATATGTTTTAATATGGTTTATAAATTATGGGTTAATTTAATAATTGAGCCCAAAGTTTTCTAGATTATAAACACGGAATGGTTTTAAAATTCTTACCGTTGGGTAATTTAAATCATTTGATAGTAAAATATAATTTAAGTGTTTTCTACAATTTAAATGATTTCCAAATATTAAGTTTCTATATTCAAATGCAAACGGTTTTCAAAGTATTTATTTGAGTTTTCTTAAAATGACATAAATGTTTTCTTATCTGAGTTTTAAAAGATTTACTTACGGGATTTTCAAAGTAAATTATCAGTTTTCAACTAAATTTTCTACGAATTTAGAATAACAAAAAGAGTTTTTCACAAAAATTTAATTGTTTTTCGATTCTTTTCAAAATGTTTTCCTCAGTGACATACCAGATTCGGTCGTGGCGTATTGACCGAGTTTGGGGTGTTACAGCAACGATTCTGAACCTGCCAGCCTATCGTAGTAATCCCGAGGAGACAAAAGAATTGCAAAGACAAGTTGCTGATTTGATGGAAAAAGGATATATCCGAGAAAGATTGAGTCCATGTGCGATGCCCGTTCTACTAGTGCTAAAAAAGGATGGCTCATGGCACATGTGTGTCGATTGCCGCGCCATCAACAAGATCACCATCTAGTATATGCACCCCATACCTTGGCTCGATGACGTGCTCAATGAGCTAAGTGGAGCCCAACTATTCTTGAAAATTAACTTAAAGAGTGGCTATCACCAGATTCGTATGAGGGAGGGAGATGAGTAGAAGATGGCCTTCAAGATGAAATATGGTTTATATGAATGGCTAGTAATGTCGTTAGGTCTTACTAATGCTCCTAGCAAGTTTATACGATTAATGAACCATGTATTGTGTGCTTTCATTGGTAAGTTCTACGTGGTTTACTTTGATGATATTTTAATATACAACAAATCTTTGGAAGACCAAGTTCAACATTTGCGTGCTGTATTGAAAGTTTTGCGTAAGGAAGTTCTTTTTGTTAATCTTAGGAAATGCTCTTTTTGTACTAATAAAGTTGTGTTTTTAGGATTTGTGGTGAGTGCTGGTGGACTTGAAGAAGATCGAGAGAAAGTCAAAGCAATCTAAGATTGGCCACGTCCTACAAACATCAGCCAAGTAAGGAGCATTCATGGACTCGCAAGCTTTTATAGGAGGTTTGCACCAAACTTTAGTACTTTAGTTGCTCCTCTCACGGGGGTTATTAAGAAAAACTCGCCTTTTTATTGGAGTGGGGAGCAAGAGATTGCTTTTAATAAGATTAAAGAATGTTTGACTAACGCACCTCTTTTGTCTCTGCCCGACTTTAACAAAATCGTCGAGCTTGAGTGTGATGCCTTAGGAATAGGAATTAGGGCTGTTTTGATCCAAGATGGGCATCCCATTGCATATTTTAGTGAGAAACTCAACGGGGTTACTCTCAATTATCCTACATACGATAAGGAGATGTATGCCTTGATTCGGGCGTTGGAGACATGGCAACATTATCTCTAGCCCAAGGAATTTGTTATACACACTAATTATGAAGCATTGAAGCATATTAAGGGACAAACCAAGCTGAACAAGCTCCCTGCTAAATGGGTGGAGTTTCTAGAATCTTTTCCCTACGTGATCAAATACAAGAAAGGTAAAGAAAATATCGTTTTTGATGCATTGTCACGGAGGTATGCTCTTATTAATCATCTAGAATCTAAATTGCTTGGTTTTGAATATTTGAAAGATCTCTATGAAACTGATGTTGATTTTGGTGAGATATATAAGTCCTGTGTGCAAGGTGCTCATGAAAGGTATTATCAACAAGATGGCTACCTATTTTGCGAAGGTAAGTTGTGCATACGCCATGGTTCTATTTGAGAAGTGCTCATTAATGAAGCACACAGTGGAGGACTTATGGGTCACTTTGTTTTAGCCAAAACTTTGGCTGTACTTCAAGAACATTTTTATTGGCCTAAGATGAAGCACACGTGATGAGGAAGTGTGAACATTGTATTGCTTGTAAGAAAGCTAAGTCACAAATCAAGCCACATGGTTTCTATACACCACTGCCCATTCCGGAAGAACCGCGGGTTGACATCTCCATGGATTTTGTTCTAGGGATTCCTAGAACCAAAAGTGGAAAAGACTCTATTTTTGTCATTGTAGATAGATTTTCTAAAATGGCTCATTTCATTGCATGCCATAAGACTGACGATACTTTAAATGTTGCTAATTTGTTTTTCAAGGAAATCGTTCGGTTGCATGGAGTGCCAAGAACCAGTGTCTCTGATCGAGATGCCACCTTTCTTAGCCATTTTTGGAAAACCTTGTGCGGCAAGCTAGGTACCAAGCTTTTGTTCTCCACAACGTGCCACCCCCAAATAGATGGTCAAACGGAGGTTGTCAATCGGGTCTTATCAACCTTGCAACGGGCCATCATTAGAAAAAACTTGAAGACGTGGGACGAACGCTTGCCACACATTGAATTTACCTACAACCGTTCAGTTCATTCAGCTACTAAGCATTCTCCTTTTGAAGTGGTATACAGTTTGAACCCTTTAACTCCTTCAGATTTAGTTCCTTTGCCTTCTAACCAACTAGTGCATGTAAATGGCAAGCGAAAGGCTAACTTTGTGAAACAGCTTCATCAAAGAGTTAAGGAGAATATTGAGAGGAGGACCGAGCAATATGTTCATAAGGCAAACAAGGGACGCAAACGAGTCGTATTTGAACCCGGTGATTAGGTTTGGGTCCATATGTGCAAGGAAAGGTTTCCAGAACAAAAGCGGTCTAAGCTACTACCAAGAGGAGACGATCCTTTTTGAGTCTTGGAAAGGATCAATGAAAATTCTTATAAGTTAGACCTTCTAAGTGAGTATGGAGTAAGTGCTAGCTTCAATGTTGCTGACTTATACCCTTTTGTTGTAGGTGAAGATTTGGGGACAAATCACCTTGAAGAGGGGGAATGATGCGAGCATGGCCAAGGAGCTAGCTGCCGAACCCATTGAGCTGCCTTTGGGTCCAATCATTCAATCTCGAGCCAATAAGTTCCAAGAAGCTATCTCGAGCTATATTGATCGAGCTTAGGGAGAAGAGGTTACGGGACTAATCGACCATTCATGGATCAGCTCAACAAGCGTCCCATACAGCTTACTTAAAGCTGAATTTTAGCTTTTGTTTTTAAGCTAATTGGTTGCTGGAATAAACTTTAATGATGATTAGTTATTTTAGTTTAAGTATTCAATTTGTCTTAAGTTTATTTAATGTGTTTTAATTAGTTCAACTATTTAATATGTCCTAAGTTTATTTAATATGTTTTAGTTAATACAACTACTTAATATGTCTTAAGCTTAGGCAAATTAAATGAGCTTTAAATATGACATTAACAGAATTTATTGGTGCTTATAGGTGTTCACACCAGCTGAATCAGCTAGCTCAAATTCAAGGAACGGTATTAAAGAAAGAGCATGTGTTGGCAAGTTCATGGACGACATTAAAAGGAGCTGCTGTTTTGAACTTCTCTAAGTGTCTTTTCGTGGAGATCAAAGGCCAATGGTTGTTCAAATTAGTTCATTCAGGTAGCAAGTGTTTTTACACTTTGGAGGCTGATCAATTCTGGCCGTTCACACCTAGAGGCTCAACAAATTCAGCTATTCGCACCAAGGACTGTTCGTGCGCCACAATTTCAATTAATTGGCTGCTGCACAATTCAGCTTCCCAAGGAGGAATCTAAACTTGTTCACACCCATGACCGCTCCTCTACTTGAAGAAATTCAGCTCAGCTCATTTAATCTAATTGAAATAGCTAAATTAGGAATGCTAACAGCTTGTCCATTGGCGTCACCTAGGCCTAGGATTTGCTAAAAGTCTTGTTAATTATTTTAGGAGTTAAGTCAGCTTATTAACAGCTTAATTGAGCTGATACAAAGTGCCCATTTGGCTGGAGTTAGCTCAGCCTATAAATACTTAGCTCATTTCACTTTGTAAGGACCTTTCCTCATTTTATGAATATTATACCTCTTTGTGAGTGTTCAACTGTCACAGTTCTCTCTAGACTGAATTGGCTGATCAAGGCAAGTCTTGTGGCGTCAATCATGTCTCTTCTTTGAACTTATCACTTGTTTAAGTGTGGCATTCATCTATACATCTGGTTCCTATCTTTCATCAATAGTGGGTCAAGGTTCTTTAGCTTTACAAGCTGATTTCACCTAAGTTCCATTTAAGATTTGGGTCAACCTTTACCTATATTGTTGGTTCAATCTTGGCCTTAGTCAAATTCACCGATCTATCATCACAACTATCCTTTTAACCATATTTTTTGAACCTATCTTTCAATCTTTTCTAGCCCATTTTCGAAACAACTCAAGTCTTACTTAATCTTTACGATCGGTCAAACAAACAACTTGAATCATCACCAAAGCGAGTTTGTATCAACCACTCTCGGTTCATTAATTGAATTTCTACTATCCTGATTTTTGGGATGTAAAATTTAATTACTAAAAAATTAGTAGCTAATCTATGATTAAAAATTCCTTTTTTGATCAATTAACAAATTTTCTCAATATCTAAACCGAAACTATTCACTAGTTTACAATTAACCACACTTACGCTTCCCAAATTGTTAGTTCTGAATTGTCGATTGATCAAGATCGATTTTCCCGAATTAACACATGATTAAAGGATAACTATGAGGGGTTCAAGAACTCAAGATAATTTTGGAAAAATCTAGGAAAGAAATAAAGAAAAATAACCCCATTTTCTTGCTCTTAGGCGCGTGCACCACCACCCACGGTGGCCAAATTGGGGATGATTTAAAACCATTTTTGTGATCAATTAAAAAGCTAGAAAAAACCCATTAAATCTTTAAAAATCCCCCAAATTCCAAATTTGGAAATTTAGGTTTTTATTTCACAAGATTTATCAAGAAATCTAGAAAAAATGAGATCTTGTACAAGCTAGATGACAGAGGCGACAACGACACTTCTTGGCAAGGATAGGAATCAATCTTAGAGGTTTAAGATTTCAAATTTGGGGCTCAATATATTTAGGGGATGTAACACCCCAAACTCGGCCCAAACACCACGGCCGAATTTAGAATGCTACTGAGGAACAAGTTTGAAAAGAATTTGACATAAAGGTGAAAACTTAATAATTTTCCGTCATTTATAAAACATTGTATCTTTGAAATTCTAAGTAAAATTATGCTTACAAATTTTTGGATTTAAAACTTTGATATAAGTTCTTAAGGCGTAAATTGCTTTTAAAAATAAAACTTTCCCAAATATTAACTCGATCGTCAATCCAACTTAAACATAATAAAAATTCCCAAATACCTTAAGTGGCCTTATTACAATAAATGTTTGCTCAAAGGTACTGAAAATATAAAGTGCATGAAATAAATAAAAAAAACATCTTCTGCATGGCCACCTCGTATCCGCTCCAGCCCGGTCCAAGATTCATGTGTCACCTGCAATGTTTTGAGAAATAGGGTGAGTCAAACCGACTCAGTGTGCAATTAGTCTACAGATTTCCACGAATGGGCCTAGCCCAAACCACACCAAGTCCACATATCAAATAATAATGCAAAATGCACCCAACCCAGCCTAGGGTCCATCCTCTACACACCCCCCGTATCCAGCCACCACACACCAGGGGATTACTAAATCGACCCTCCAACCTCTACACACCAATTCGACAATCAATGCCATACACCAAGTGGACTAGCCACTGGTCCACGTGATCAAATCACAATATAATCCACAACGTGACCTCAGTCAACGTCAATCCACGATGTAGCTCGTAGCTAGCATCAAACCACGATGAGGCACATAGCCATCACCAGCCACGATATGGCACAAAGCCGATACCAACCACGATGAGGCACAGAGCCAATCATCAATCCACGTGAGGCTCGTAGCCATCACAAAACCACGTACATAAATGTACACCCTGTCCTTCTTTCATATATACAACTCCCGCCCAATGCTTATGCAACATACGATGGTGATATGATGAAATAATGCATGAACATGTTAATCAAACATACAGCACATATATACAGCAATAACCACAATTTTATCGGCATTAAACACTGACCTTCTTATCGACATACCCACTAAGGGTAACCATCTCATTATTTCCACTGCATTAGTCATCATACTCATAACACATACCATTATTTAATATAACCGGGAAACTGTAAATTAATCACACACCTGATAACCTGAAGAATCACACCCTCAATATCGATGCTATCTCTAACCGAAACTACAGCTATCTGCCTACGCTCCTGTTCTAACACTGGCCCACACCCCAGTGGCCAATCCCGTACCGCAGAGACTGATCGCTTCTTAAACTTAGGGGTAAGGACTACCCCTTTCTCTCCTTGACTGGTACCCGCATCCATCCAAAATCACTTAATCAAAACCAATAATCAACACCCAAGATCTAAACGAATATAGTTTTTAACTTACAACACCCTTACCGAAAAGATCTGAATCCCGAGACTCCTTTTATACCACTGTCAATCAGCCCATTGGTTGTCTAGATCCCAAAAATATCCCTTGTCTTTGGAGATGTCGAAATCCCTACATGGTCTATGTTAGATTCGATTCTAACATTTATTGAATCCAAAATAAATGGCCTTCAGCCTAATACCACACTTCTCTTACCTGAATATTCGAATCCCGAATGATCTCCACCTAATCGCCAACTACAATAGAATCCCGAAATCCCCCTTCAAGCTTTCAGCCAAAAGGAATAGGAGGGATTAGAGTTTTGCTTTTCAATGGTCAGAAAGAAAAGAAAAGAACAGGAAATCACCAAAGAAGAGATCCTTACCAAATAGAGTGACCAAAACGCAAATGGTTCACTAACTCAAGATGTCAACAAGAGGAGAAGGATGCTTGATTTTCGGCTTTAGATAAATCGTGAAAAGAAAAGAGAAGGAATTGAAGTTTTGATGCGATTTGGCCTTGGTGTTCAAAGGGAGATTCGGCCCTAACAAATAAGAAGAAAAGGGATGAAGTTTAGGGAGAATTGGCAATGGTGGGATTTTGAGAGAGTGATATTCGGCCAAGGTCTAAATAAGAGGAAAAAGAGTGAATCTTGATGTGGTTTGATTATGGAAGAAAAGGGTGAGAGTTTATGAGAGAATGGAGCAAATTTTCGGCAAAAGAAAAAAATGGCCAAAATGGCACTTTGATGGCTTTAAACATTTCGGCACCTAGCCCCCCTTGCATGACCGAATGCCTCATCTCACTCCCCTCTTGAATTCGGCTATCACCCAAACTCTAGCTCCCCCTTGCTTTTCTCCTATTTTTCCTCTTCTTTACTCATTCAAAATAATTTGAATGAGTCAACACTTATCTCCTCCCTTTAGCCGAATTTTTAAAAGAATAAGACCAAGTCTCATCCTCATCCACTTAAAGTCCTTATGTCGTCCATCACTACTCCTCTTTACCGCAAAATACAAGCCCAAAATGTTGCTTACGCTGCTCGAACCTAAGCCCCCTTTCACTGCTTGTGGCGTCACTTCCAAGGCCCTAAGTGGCGCCTCCCTTGCAACTTTTCCAGATGGTTACTTGTGACTAAAACCCCATATAATTTTTCTTAAGGCCTCATTTGCCTAGCTCCCCTTTAAGACTTAAAACCCAGTATTTTCCTAAGGCACTCACCTACATTCTAGGGTTCCCGAGACCCCCAAAACACATTCAAACCACACATAGGCATGCTACCACATATACTTGAGTTAAAAATGCATAACCCCTACATCCCGGGGGAAATGGTAGCAAGGTGGTGGAGAAGATGATGCAAAATCTTGTGGCAAAAGGAAAACAAAAAGATGATAAATCAAAGCTATGGGCAGCAACAACAATGGAGGAAGAAAGAAAAAATTTGAAAGACTGAGGAGGAGAAGATGAGAGAGGCGACTAGGGTGGAAAGAATAAAATTAAAGGCTGATCATTTTGTGTAAAAATAATATTTATAACTATGTTTGTAAGGGAATGGATGACACATTCATTAAAAAAATAAGGGATTTTGCAAAATGTCAAATCCGGTCTAACCTCAATACCCTCAACTGGGACAACATGCGAGGGATCATATCAATACCGTCTCAACATTGAGACATGAAACACATCGTGAATATGATCCAATTCAAGAGACAATTCTAGTTGGTAAGCCACAGGACCAACTCTTTTAAGCACTCGATAAGGACCAATGAACCTGGGGATTAACTTGCCATTTCGACCGAACCTCAAAACTTTCTTCCATGGGGAGACTTTAATGAAAACCCAATCTCCCACGCTGAACTTGATGTCCTTGTGCTTTAAATCGACATACAATTTCTATCTATCAAAAGTTTCCTTTAATCTATCCCAAATTAACTAAATTTTATCCTCTGTCTCCGTGACTAATTCTGGACCAATCAACTTTCTTTCATCCACTTTAGTCCATCATAAAGGCAAGTGACACTTACGACTATTAAAATCTTTGTAAGGTGCCATTTGGATACCTGACTGATAACTATTATTGTAGGTGAACTCCGCCATCGATAGATGTTCTTCCCAACTTCCTGGAAAGTTGATTACACAAACCCACCATATATCTTCCAATATTTGAATTACCCTTTTTGATTGACCATAAAACACCTCTCACCCTTATTCAACGCCGGCATAGGGTTACGAAGCATTACCAGACTTACAACACACTTATACATACTTTTAGCATACATTTTCTCAATTCAATCATTCATCATTTAATCTCAATCAATATGTCCCTAATACGAGCCTACGAGGCCCTAAACATGCATTGGAAGTTGTTTGGGACTAAAGCGATAACTTTTAAAACATTTGGATCACTTAGAAATTTTTCTCAAAACAGGAGACACACGCCCGTATGTCTCACACGGCCACCAGACACGCCTGTGTCACAGGCCTTGTGAACATTCGAAATGGGAGCACATGGTCCTGTCCCAGCCCGTGTCCTAGCCTGTGTCCAAACAAGTGAGCTTACTGGCTTGGGTCACACGGCCAACCACAAGCCCATGTGTCTAGCCTGTGTGCCTGTAATATCCCGGGTTGGGGGCTATTTTTGGTTATGGCTTTGTTTGCATATTAATGGCTTGCTATGTTGTTGTTTGTGTGGTTTCGGGGCTTAGTTGTAGGCTAGGAGTAAGCCTGAGTAGGTGGGAAAATTTTAGTTTTAGGCTTAGGTGAGAGGAGCTGAAGGAGCTGGGATATATATGTATTATTTGGTGTTGGGGAGCACAAGTGAGGAGCTAGTAAAGTGGCAAAGCATGCGCCACTTGGAGCTTGTGTGTGACGTCAAGTGCAAGGGAAGAGGCCCTCTGTTCAAGCTGCGAAAATCCCACATTTTTGTTCCATTTTGACGGCATGGAGGGGAGGAGTTGTAGGCAGTTCAAACTCTGCCTAAGACTAGGTCAACCCATTTGAATGTGGGTGGAGAGTGGATTTAGGAGGAAGACTAGTTCAACTAGTTTGAATGGATGGTTGTGAGTAGTGGGAGGTGTTTGGCCGAATGTGGGAGAGTTTTGGGGAGGTGGACGGTTTGGTAGTGTGGTAATGGGGAGTGCCGAAATTTCTTTTTGGCATTTTGTGCATTTTCGGTCATTAGGAGTTGAAACCGAATTCTTTCTTTGGTCAATAGCTGGCCGAAATTCCATTTGTTTTCTTCCATTTTCTTCTTGAAAACCGAAAGAAAAGTAGCATATGCCGAAATTGCTTTATTCTTCTAGTTCTCTTAATAGCCGAATGCTCTTTTGTCCCTATTTCCACTTTGCTTTCACTTCTTTCTTCTTGTGATCCTTTGGCCGAATCATATATCCTCTCATCATTTTCTTTTCGTTTTTCATTTGTGTAAGCCGAAGCTATCATCCTCTCCCTCTCGTATTTTCTCTCAAATCTTTAAACTCTTGAGCCGAATCTTCCTGCAACTTGTGGCCAATCTTTTCTTTTCTTGAACCCCACTTCTTTGTTTTGCTTTCAAGGTTATAGCCGAATTTCCCTGGTGTTGCCGAAATCTTCCTCTTTCTTTTGTTTCCATTTTTGGCCGAATAGTAGTGGGGTGTGGAGTTATTTTAGTTCAAATTTCATTCAAGTTCAGAGGAAGGTAAGTATAGGTCGAATGTTCATTTTCTCTCTTTCCTGTTCTTAATCGATTTGGGTTTGGTTAAGGGCCGAATATGGCAATTGTGGAAGGGTGTTAATCTTTTGGTTAATCATCTCGTTACAGGGTCTTTGGATTTTGGAAGCAAGCAAGAGGAATCTTCTTTCTTTGTCAAACAATCGGTAGGTGGTGGTAAGAACGAGTTCTTGTAGTCGTTTCATTTAGTTTTCATTAAGTCAAGTTATTAAAGGTGTGACTGTTGTCATTTTAGGGGTGGCCGATTGTCAGTAGAACCATTGTTGGTTCCGGATTTGGTAGGAAACCAAATCAAGTTTAAGGTAAGGATCAACAATAATCTCTAGGGTTATTTTTGTCTTGGCCGATTGGTATGAGTGCTAATCCCTTGTTTGGCCGATTCTAGGAGCAAGGTGATCGAGGGATTTTAGACCGGTTCTTTGGAACTAAGGCTTTCGTGTTAGCAGGTGTGTAAACTAACACACTGATTTCCTAGTAATATGTTAATAACCTGTTTGTGTAAAATGAGACTATATGGCTATGCATTTGGTACCCAAATGGGGTATGTGCACGGATACGGGTAAGTCCGTTTCATCACGAGATTTGTAGTGATATATGTGATAACATGATATGTGATGTAGATACTACGAGATGCCATGTTGAGCATGTTAGCATGATTGCATGATTTATACCATTTACATTAGTATGACATGTATGGGTGATATGAGAGGAGGGGGAATATGATATCCGTGTCTTTGGGACACTGTGTCTTTGGGACACCAGAGGTTTGGCACCTCCAGTGGTTTGGTACCACAGATGATATTTTGTGACTTTGGGTCACCAGAGGTTTGGCACCTCAGCGTCTCGTCCTAGTGGCTTAGCACCACAGTGGGTTGGCCCCACAATTGATTATACGGGATTGACGCCAGTGATTTGGTATCACACGATGGGTTGGCCCCATCATTCGATTCGTGACTGCAGTCACCAGTGATTTGGTATCACACCTGTGTCTTTGGGACACCAGAGGTTTGGCACCTCATTGCGACTCGTCCCTGTGGTTGACACCACCGTGGGTTGGCCCCACTTGAGAGATACGGGATTGTCGCTAGTGATTTGGTATCACACGTGGGTTGGCCCCACAGTTGGTTATTTGTGACTTTGGGTCACCAGTGGTTTGGCACCACATTGATGGATATCGTGACTTTGGGTCACCAGTGGTTTGGCACCACCAGTGGTTTGGTACCACACGGGGTAGAAAAGGTGTTATGGATGATTAGGAACGGGTGCATTAAATTGTATTGCTTTGTTATGATGTGTGTTAGCATGTTGTATTATCGGGAGGGGGATTTATGCACTGAGTCTTGTAACTCACCCACTCCTTTGACATTTCAGGTGACACTTAGATGCGGACATGGAGCCGGGATGGACTCGAGGTGCTCATGCCATGCTTAAATAAGGATTTGCTCAGACTTTATGAAATTTGGTACTTTAGCTTAATTATTGCTATTTGGTTTTATTTTGGATTGTAAACGGCCTTTAAAATTATGTTTATGCTTAAAGTTGATTTTCAATATGCCTTAACACATTAATTGGGTATAAATTTGTTAGAACTTGAAAAGATAAAGATTTCAAAACTACAAAGCGATATGTTTTAAACTATACCATCGGGTATCACACTGTGATTTGAGATAACTCATAACTCAACCATTTTCCAAACTTGAACTCCATTTTCTACTAAGTCAAATTGTTTTAAGTAACAATAAGAAACTACTTGAATTTCTAAATGAGATAAACTTCTTTTACCTACACATCTGATTAAGTTTTCAAAGTTTCCGAGTTTTCAAATACACCAACAGATTTTAATCAAGCCTACCCAAGTTTTCTTCAAATACACTATATAGCGAAGTGTTTTCATCAAACTTTTAAACAAGTTTACCTTCTCAAAATTCCATTTTTCCTCGTAACATACCAGATACGGTCGTGGTGTGTTGACCGGGTTTGGGGTGTTACAATTGTGGTATCAGAGCCAGGTTCAAAAGCTCGGCTGTGGGCCTGAGGCCCAAAATGTTTTAAAAGTCTGTTTTAAGAGTTTTGTTTTAAAAAGCATGGTTTGAAAGGCATGACACCGAGTCTCCGGCACCAATCCGCCCAGGTAAGTACCCCTTACTATTGCTTGTGATTTTGATGAGATGTGATTGGATGGCTAGTAATAGTAAGATTACTTTAGAAACTGAAACTGATAGGATTTTGTGAACTCGCGGAAACAAAGCTTCTTTACTATTCATAAGACTTTGCTTTAAAACAGTGGAATAAATACTGATGCATAAAACTTCTAAATCAGATACGTAGAAAGTTTAGTCATGAGTGCTCGAGGTGGACGCAGTCGTGGACGTGGTCGTGGTAGGATGACGGTTTCTGAACCCGTAGAATCTGGTCAGGGGTCAGAAAATGAGATACCGGTACCGCCACCAGCTGAAGGTGGTGAGTTTCAGGATCAGACCAGGGATGATGCAGTGTCACAGGCGATGCTGCGAGTTTTAAAAAGGGTAGCTGGAGTAGGTGGCGACGCAGGAGTTAGGAAATCTGTGCCTGAGCAACTTCGGGCAAATGGGGCTGAGGTTTTCTGGGGTGTTTCTGGTGTTGCTCCCAGCATGGCTGAGTATTGGCTGGAGGCGACAGAGCGGATTATGGACGATTTAGACTTGACTGCTGAAGAGAAGCTGAAGGGCATAGTATCGCTTCTCCGGGATGAGTCATACTAGTGGTGGCTCACAGTTCGAGACAGTGTGGCAGCAGAGGATCTTACGTGGGATTATTTTAGGGCTGCTTATCAGAAAAAGTACATTGGAGCTAGCTACATCGACGCGCAGCGAAAAGCATTTCTGAGGCTAGTCCAAGGGAGTAAGTCTGTGTCTGAGTACGAGGCTGAGTTCTTGAGGCTGAGTCGGTATGCCAGGGGCATTGTGGCTACAAAGCACGAGAGGTGTGTTCGTTTCGAGGATGGTCTGAGAGACGAACTGAGGTTGCTGATTGCTCCCCAGCAGGAGCGTGAGTTTGCTGTCCTGGTTGAGAAGGCTAAGGTAGCCGAGGGTGTTAAGGAGTCGGTGAGGCAGGGCATGGACAGGAACAGGCATAAGAGGAGCTTTGGGTCTTCTGGATCGTCAGGTAATCTTCAGAAGAGGGCGAGGCAGAGTGGGCCGAATCAGTTTGGTAGGAATGTTGCTGCTAGTCAGGGACCGCCGCAGTGTAACCGTTGCAGGAAATCTCACTGGGGAGGTTGCTGGACCGGTGCAAAAGGTTGCTTTGAGTGTGGTTCTCTAGATCACCGTGTGAGAGACTGTCCGCGTAAGTTGGCTAGGATTCAGTCTGAGGGTCAGGGCCGTACTCAGTTCAGGAATAATGGACCGCCACCGCAGAGGGGTCGTGGTAATGGCAGAGGAGGTAATGGTTCTGGTCGGGGCCGTGGAGCACCGGGCAGAGGTGCAGGTAGTTCTGAGGCCAGACAGCCTGGGTTAGTGTATGCAGCGAGGCGCCGAGAGGAGGGCGACGCACCAGACGTCATAACCGGTACGTTCTTGATCTTTGGTTCTCCATTTACTGCTTTGATTGATGTGGGTTCGACGCATTCTTACGTTGCAAGTAGTATAGTAGAGACCATGGATTTAGACTCTGAGATATCTTCTAGGCAGATGACTGTAATTAGCCCTTTAGGTCACTCTGTAGTAGTAGATAAGCTATTTAGAGATGTACCCCTAGAACTCCAAGGGGTAGTGTTTGCTGCTGATCTGATGGAACTGCCGTTTGGGGAGTTCGATCTGATTCTTGGGATGGACTGGTTGGTCAAGTACCAGGCGAGGTTGGATTGCGCGGCTAAGCGCATGGTTCTTAAGACGGTTGAGGGTAATGAAGTGGCTATGATAGGTAATAGGAGAGATTACTTATCTAATGTGGTATCTGCTCTGAAGGCTGAGAAGATGGTCAGAAAGGGCTGTGAAGCGTATGTGGTTCATGTGTATGCCTTGGAGGCTAAGCAGTCTGTTGTAGAGAAAGTTCGGACAGTTGGGGAATTTGCTGATGTGTTTCCTGAGGAGCTTCCGGGTTTGCCGCCGGATCGTGAGGTAGAGTTTGGGATAGATTTGTTACCCGGAACTGCGCCAGTGTCTATTGCTCCGTATAGGATGGCGCCAAAGGAGTTAGTGGAGCTTAAGGCTCAGATCCAGGAGTTGTTGGACCGAGGTTTTATCAGGCCAAGTGTTTCGCCTTGGGGAGCGCCGGTACTCTTTGTCAAGAAGAAAGATGGTACGATGCGGATGTGCATAGATTATCGCCAGTTGAATAAGCTGACGATTAAAAACAAGTATCCGTTACCACGGATAGATGACTTGTTTGATCAGCTGAAGGGTGCTGCGGTATTCTCGAAGATCGACTTGAGGTCTGGGTATCATCAGTTAAAGGTAAAGGAGGTCGATATTCACAAGACAGCGTTTCGAACTCGGTATGGGCACTACGAATTTCTGGTAATGCCGTTCGGGTTGACTAATGCGCCGGCAGCATTCATGGATATAATGAATAGGGTGTTTCAGCAGTATCTGGATCAATTCGTCGTGGTGTTCATAGACGATATCCTGGTATACTCAAGGACAGAAGAAGAGCATGATGCGCATTTGCGAGTGGTGCTACAGATTTTGAGGGAGAAGCAGCTCTATGCTAAGTTTAGTAAGTGCGAGTGTTGGCTTAGAGAAGTGACTTTCTTGGGTCATGTAGTGTCAGCTGAGGGGATTAGAGTGGATCCTCGAAAGATTGAGGCAGTTTTGGATTGGAAACCGCCGAAGTCAGTGGCTGAGATTCGGAGTTTTTTGGGTTTGGCCGGATACTACCGAAGGTTTGTAGAGGGTTTCTCGTTGATTGCAGCGCCGATGACCAAGTTTTTAAGGAAAGAGGTTCCGTTTGTTTGGACTGAGAAACAGCAGGAGAGCTTCGACAAGCTTAAGAAGATTCTGACAGAAGCTTCGGTTTTGATACAACCTGAGGCTGGTAAGGAATTCACAGTGTACTGCGATGCATCACATACGGGATTGGGTTGTGTGCTGATGCAAGAAGGTAAGGTTGTGGCTTATGCATCTCGGCAGCTGAGGCCAAATGAGGTTAACTATCCGACGCACGATTTGGAGCTAGCGGCTGTAGTCTTCGCCTTAAAGATTTGGAGGCACTACTTGTACGGAGAGAGATCGATAGTCTACACAGATCATAAGAGTCTGAAGTACCTTTTGACTCAGAAGGATTTGAATTTGAGGCAGCGCAGATGGGTTGAGTTGCTAAAAGACTACAACTGTTCGATTGAGTATCATCCGGGCAAGGCTAACGTGGTGGCAGACGCGTTGAGTCATAAGGTTGTTTCGGACTTAAGAGCGATGTTTGCCCATTTGAGTCTGTATGACGACGGAAGTATTCTGGCAGAATTGCAGGTTAAGCCTACTTGGGTGGAGCAGATCAGAGAGAAACAGTTAGAGGATGAGGTTCTGAGTACGCAGAGGTTGCAAGTGCAGGATGGTGGGTTGGAAGGTTACAGTTTGTCTAGTGATGAGGTGCTGTGTTTTCAAGGTAAAGCTTGTATGCCCAAAGATGTTGAGCTGAGGCAGAAGATTCTTCAGGACGCACATAGCAGTCCATATGCTATGCATCCTGGAGGTAGTAAGATGTATAGGGATCTTAGAGAGCAGTTTTGGTGGCCTGGTCTGAAAAGGGAAGTGACAGAGTTTGTAGGAAAGTGTCTGACTTGTCAGCAGGTGAAGGCTGAGCATCAGTTGCCGTCAGAGTTGCTTCAGCCAGTGAAGATTCCTCAGTGGAAGTGGGAAAGGATAACCATGGATTTCGTCAGTGGATTACCGCTTACGCCAAGTAAGAAGGATTCAGTTTGGGTAATTGTGGATCGACTGACTAAATCAGGTCACTTTATTCCGGTGAGGGTTGACTACTCACTTCAGAAGTTAGCGAAACTGTATGTGTCCGAGATAGTGAGGTTGCACGGTGTGCCAGTATCGATCATTTTAGATAGGGATCCCAGATTTACATCAAGATTCTGGAAAGCGTTGCATCAGGCTTTGGGTACGCGTTTAGATTTCAGCACGACTTTTCACCCGCAGTCGGACAGACAATCAGAAAGGGTCATTCAGATCTTAGAGGATATGCTGAGAGGTTGTGTTCTGGATTTCAGAGGTAGTTGGGAGGAGTTTCTACCATTAGCTGAGTTTGCCTACAACAACAGTTACCAAGCGAGCATCAAGATGGCACCGTATGAGGCGTTGTATGGGAGGAAGTGTCACTCACCTACGTGTTGGACGGAGTTAGGTGAACGTCAGTTGTTGGGACCCGAGTTGGTTGCTGAGACTGAAGACAAGGTTAAGTTGATTCAGGCTCGATTGAAGGAAGCTTCGGACCGGCAGAAGTCTTATGCCGATCTTAAGCGGAGAGATATAGAGTTTGCTGTGGGGGATCAAGTTTTTCTGAAGGTCTCGCCATGGAAGAAGGTGTTGAGGTTCGGAAGGAAAGGCAAGCTAAGTCCGAGGTTTATTGGGCCGTATAAGGTACTGAGACGAGTGGGACCAGTAGCGTATCAACTTGAGCTGCCTGCAGAACTAAGTCAGATTCATGACGTATTTCACGTTTCGATGCTTAGGCGTTATCGTTCGGATCCATCGCATGTGGTAGCAGTGGAAGAAATCGAGGTAAATCCAGATTTGACCATGGAGGAGGAACTTGTGCAGATTCTAGATCGGGATGTGAAGGTTCTGCGTAGGAAGTCTGTGCCTTTGGTAAAGGTTATTTGGCGGAATCATGGCGTGGAAGAAGCTACGTGGGAACCCGAGGATGTGATGAGACAGCAATACTCGCAACTCTTTTGATCAGGTAATTTCGAGGTCGAAATTATTTTTAAGGGGGTAGAGCTGTAATATCCTGGGTTGGGGGCTATTTTTGGTTATGGCTTTATTTGCATATTAATGGCTTGCTATGTTGTTGTTTGTGTGGTTTCGGGGCTTAGTTGTAGGCTAGGAGTAAGCCTGAGTAGGTGGGAAAATTTTAGTTTTAGGCTTAGGTGAGAGGAGCTGGTATATATATGTATTATTTGGTGTTGGTGAGCACAAGTGAGGAGCTAGTAAAGTGGCAAAGCATGCGCCACTTGGAGCTTGTGTGTGACGTCAAGTGCAAGGGAAGAGGTCCTGTGTTCAAGCTGCGAAAATCCCACATTTTTGTTCCATTTTGACGGCATGGAGGGGAGGAGTTGTAGGCAGTTCAAACTCTGCCTAAGACCAGGTCAACCCATTTGAATGGTGGGTGGAGAGTGGATTTAGGAGGAAGACTAGTTCAACTAGTTTGAATGGACGGTTGTGAGTAGTGGAAGGTGTTTGGCCGAATGTGGGAGAGTTTTGGGGGGGTGGACGGTTTGGTAGTGTGGTAATGGGGAGTGCCGAAATTTCTTTTTGGCATTTTGTGCATTTTCGGTCATTAGGAGTTGAAACCGAATTCTTTCTTTGGTCAATAGCTAGCCGAAATTCCATTTGTTTTCTTCCATTTTCTTCTTGAAAACTGAAAGAAAAGTAGCATATGCCTAAATTGCTTTATTCTTCTAGTTCTCTTAATAGCCGAATGCTCTTTTGTCCCTATTTCCACTTTGCTTTCACTTCTTTCTTCTTGTGATCCTTTGGCCGAATCATATATCCTCTCCATCATTTTCTTTTCGTTTTTCATTTGTGTAAGCCGAAGCTATCATCCTCTCCCTCTCGTATTTTCTCTCAAATCTTTAAACTCTTGAGCCGAATCTTCCTGCAACTTGTGGCCAATCTTTTCTTTTCTTGAACCCCACTTCTTTGTTTTGCTTTCAACCTGGTGTTGCCGAAATCTTCCTCTTTCTTTTGTTTCCATTTTTGGCCGAATAGTAGTGGGGTGTGGAGTTATTTGGTTCAAATTTCATTCAAGTTCAGAGGAAGGTAAGTATAGGTCGAATGTTCATTTTCTCTCTTTCCTGTTCTTAATCGATTTGGGTTTGGTTAAGGGCCGAATATGGCAATTGTGGAAGGGTGTTAATCTTTTGGTTAATCATCTCGTTACAGGGTCTTTGGATTTTGGAAGCAAGCAAGAGGAATCTTCTTTCTTTGTCAAACAATCGGTAGGTGGTGGTAAGAACGAGTTCTTGTAGTCGTTTCATTTAGTTTTCATTAAGTCAAGTTATTAAAGGTGTGACTGTTGTCATTTTAGGGGTGGCCGATTGTCAGTAGAACCATTGTTGGTTCCGGATTTGGTAGGAAACCAAATCAAGTTTAAGGTAAGGATCAACAATAATCTCTGGGGTTATTTTTGTCTTGGCCGATTGGTATGAGTGCTAATCCCTTGTTTGGCTGATTCTAGGAGCAAGGTGATCGAGGGATTTTAGACCGGTTCTTTGGAACTAAGGCTTTCGTGTTAGCAGGTGTAAACTAACACACTAATTTCCTAGTAATATGTTAATAACCTGTTTGTGTAAAGTGAGACTATATGGCTATGCATTTGGTACCCAAATGGGGTATGTGCAGGGATACGGGTAAGTCCGTTTCATCACGAGATTTGTAGTGATATATGTGATAACATGATATGTGATGTAGATACTACGAGATGCCATGTTGAGCATGTTAGCATGATTGCATGATTTATACCATTTGCATTAGTATGACATGTATGGGTGATATGAGAGGAGGGGGAATATGATATCCGTGTCTTTGGGACACTGTGTCTTTGGGACACCAGAGGTTTGGCACCTCCAGTGGTTTGTACCACAGATGATATTTTGTGACTTTGGGTCACCAGAGGTTTGGCACCTCAGCGTCTCGTCCCAGTGGCTTAGCACCACAGTGGGTTGGCCCCACAATTGATTATACGGGATTGACGCCAGTGATTTGGTATCACACGATGGGTTGGCCCCATCATTCGATTTGTGACTACAGTCACCAGTGATTTGGTATCACACCTGTGTCTTTGGGACACCAGAGGTTTGGCACCTCATTGCGACTCGTCCCTGTGGTTGACACCACCGTGGGTTGGCCCCACTTGAGAGATACGGGATTGTCGCTAATGATTTGGTATCACACGTGGGTTGGCCCCACAGTTGGTTATTTGTGACTTTGGGTCACCAGTGGTTTGGCACCACATTGATGGATATCGTGACTTTGGGTCACCAGTGGTTTGGCACCACCAGTGGTTTGGTACCACACGGGGTAGAAAAGGTGTTATGGATGATTAGGAACGGGTGCATTAAATTGTATTGCTTTGTTATGATGTGTGTTAGCATGTTGTATTATCGGGAGGGGGATTTATGCACTGAGTCTTGTGACTCACCCACTCCTTTGACATTTCAGGTGACACTTAGATGCAGACATGGAGCCGGGATGGACTCGAGGTGCTCATGCCATGCTTAAATAAGGATTTGCTCAGACTTTATGAAATTTGGTACTTTAGCTTAATTATTGCTATTTGGTTTTATTTTGGATTGTAAACAGCCTTTAAAATTATGTTTATGCTTAAAGTTGATTTTCAATATGCCTTAACACATTAATTGGGTATAAATTTGTTAGAACTTGAAAAGATAAAGATTTCAAAACTACAAAGCGATATGTTTTAAACTATACCATCGGGTATCACACTGTGATTTGAGATAACTCATAACTCAACCATTTTCCAAACTTGAACTCCATTTTCTACTAAGTCAAATTGTTTTAAGTAACAATAAGAAACTACTTGAATTTCTAAATGAGATAAACTTGTTTTACCTACACATCTGATTAAGTTTTCAAAGTTTCCGAGTTTTCAAATACACCAACAGATTTTAATCAAGCCTACCCAAGTTTTCTTCAAATACACTATATAGCGAAGTGTTTTCATCAAACTTTTAAACAGAAATTTACCTTCTCAAAATTCCGTTTTTCCTCGTAACATACCAGATACGGTCGTGGTGTGTTGACCGGGTTTGGGGTGTTACAGTGCCCTTCGAAGTGGCCACACACGCCCGTATGCCAAGCTGTGTGCTAGGCCATGTCAAACCTGTAGGGTATACTGACTTATACAACACAGCCAAGTGACACGCCCGTGTGCTAGGCTGTGTGCCAATTAGGGGGTATACTGACTTGTACCACACGACCGATCACACGCTCGTGTGTGAGACCGTGTGGAGCATATTGATTTCACTTCAATTTCAACACCAGGTGACACACGGCCGTGCAACATGACCGTGTGTCCCACACGGCTGAGACACATGCCCGTGTGGACAAAAATAGGTTGTTTACCAAGCCATTTTGCCACCCAAATTTATTCACACCTATACCAATTTCAATGTCACCAAAACATAACACTTATAAGCATTTTAAACAACCTCAATCAAACATCTTTCATACCATTTCAATACCAACAAATACAATACACGCTATATCCCAACATGTCTTCCAAAACATACCAATATTCACAATCTGAATTCATCAATATGGACACATCCAAACATGCATTTATTTACCTAATATCACCAACATATCATTCATCAAACATGGGTTATTTCATACACCAAATACTAATTCAAAATCTACCCATCACAATTAACATTTATAGGACAATTACCAAACTCAAAACAAAGGTCATTTGCACACTTATATACATCATCACAATCATCTACATAAGCCAACTCACATGGATATATATAAAACCATAATATAGGCATTCATAAGCCAACTCAAATGGCAAAAGTCACTACCAAAATACTTATCAAAATGACCATACATGCCATATGACTAAACCATAAGCTTAAAAGTACCAAAGAGATGGTTGGATAGTGTGACGATGTCTCTGACGGTCCCCGAATCCGAGCTAGCTTTAAATTCACTATAAAAATGGGAAAAATAAAGATAAGTATTAAAATAACTTTAATATTAAATTAACAAAATACTACTAAGATAAGTATTAAATTAAATTTAATATTAAACTATTAAAATAATATTATTTTTAGAATAGTTAATTTGAAACCAATTTATTTGGTAGAGTCCCAGTAGAAGTGTAACTCTTCCACTCCTCAACAATCAGTGACCAATTGCCACCGGCCATCGAGACACCGTCTTCGTAGCCACTGGTACCGCCATGTCCGGTGATGCAGGTGCAACACCCTTACAGCACCCTGAACCGATTTGGCTACTATTGGTTTAGTTCGGATGAATGACAAACTGACTGGTTCGGTCTAGCCACTAGTTGGACCATCAGCCCAGTTTCACATACCAAGCTCGGCTCGACCAATTTTTGGGTCTTAGTCTTGCTTTTGGCCTCCCGGGCCCAATTTATGATCTCAGGTCCAATTTTGAAGTTCAATTACCCATTGGGCCAATTGTCTAACTTGAAAATTAACTTCCAAAAATATCATATTAATTTTAATTGATTTGATTAATTTAATTTTACTTGATTAAAATTAATTTTTCCAAAAATCACTTAGAATTTCCAAATTAATTTTTCAAGAAAATTCTTTAATTAAAATTCTCTAGTTGAACAATTCTTACTACCACCTAATTTAATTTCACATCAAATAAATCAACTTAATTAAATTATTCCAAAAGTCCTAGAATTTTCTTCTTATTCAAATGCAATACAATCAAGCTTTTGTTGAGCTAGCAAATGGGCCATTCAAACACATACAATTAGGCTCTAGTGATTGCAATTATGCCCGGAAGCATCATTCTGATAATTCACAATTACTTAATCATGGAGTCAATCCACAAGAAGCACCATGATTGAAAACTCCTTATTGTGTACTCTTTACAAAAGCAATTCATCCAACTACTTTGTCCAATGACCTCGTCATGTGTGTTACCCTCATATGATATCCTTGATTCCTTTGAGTTAAAGCCATTCACTCAATACAATCCTATTTTATCTCATTGTCATCATTGTGTCTTCTTAATAATTAATATGATCACTGTCAACAAATGACTGTGATAAATTGCTCCTTTGAGAATGAGCAACTCGTGGCCACATTCCATATTTATCAATCCACACAATGCTAATGAGAGGATATCATTAACACTTTAATTGAGCTATGAATTCCACTGTTTCTAGTAAAGCCATGCCATACACAAGTCATGTACCCAACATACCGAGTATGGGCTCGATCATATTTAGAGCATAAGCCTCCACTTATATCAAAGCACACGAGTTGCATACGCATGGTTAGTGACTAGCTCAGGATTTAGGTAAATCACACCGTAAATGCCACAAGTGAATTAATTCACAAATGGATTTAGATATAATTCATCTTGAGTCTAGTCCAATGTATCATTCTACCAATGAATACAACTATGTTTCTACTCGTGGAGTCAATTGCTCTGATAGCCAAGACTAGCCATCTCCGCAATTGGAATTGTAGACGACATAATAATCCTTCTCAGTATTTGAATCAAATGCTCACTTTGATTCTTTTATGGGATTATGGACTAATTTAGATTATCTACTAAAGTAAGTTGTCTTTCTCGCAATGTAAACGTTCTTACAATGCCACTTATCTTCAGTTTGAACTTTAGACAATCAATGAGCTAATATTTGGTTGTCCCAATTTTTTTATGCATTCAAAATATAAAAGACAGAAAATACAAAAGACATAATAGTGAAACGTGAAATTAACTTTATTTATTTATTCATTGTTCAAATAAATAGAAACCAGTTACATGTTTACTACAATATGGGCACATTTCCCAATAATCTCTCACTTACCCTAGTGAAGTAAATGTGTCATGTTTCACATTCTTATATCCTCGACATGTTTGGTAAAACTCTTAGTTACAAGAATCTTAGTAAACAGATCCAGAAGATTATTGCCTCTCGTATCAGGTGATATTTATTATCAATGTGTTTCACCCTCTTGTAACTTCTCATTTCCTTGGTATTTGCTATTGCAGCATTGTTATCACAATATAGTGTTATAGCTTTTTTATACCAAGAATAACTTCAAGTTCTGTTAAGAACTTTCGAAGCCATATTGCTTCTTTTGTTGCCTCAGAAGTAGCCACATACTCAGCCCCCATAGTAGAATTAACAGTGTAGGTTTGTTTTACCCTCCTCTATACTAAGGCTCCACGACCTAGAACGAATATATTTCCCGACTTCGATTTCCTCGAATCTTTACAAGTTTGGAAGTCTGAGTCTATGTATCCATTAGGAGTAAGATACTCCCCAGAATACACAAACATATAATCCCTGGTTGTCTTATGATACCTTAATATATGCTTTACATCTTGCCAATTCTTGAGACTTAGATTCGTCTGATATCGACTAACCATTCCTATTGCAAAATAGATATCTGGACGTGTGCAAAGCATCGTATACACAAGGCTTCCAACTACCAAAGAATATGGAACCTTACTCATATGCTCTCTTTCTTCCTCTATCTTAGGAAAATCATTTAAATAAAGATGAAAACCTGATGCAGTTGGCTGAATGCTTGGCTTCGCATCGGTCATTGCAAAACGTTCTAGTACCTTGTCGATGCATGAAGCTTAAGATAGTGCTATCATTTTATTTTTTCTATCCCTAAGGATTAAAAGTCCAAGAATATAACTAGCTTCACCCAAGTCATTTATGCTAAATTTTTTAGCTAACCACAGTTTAACCTATGACAATTCTCCTACATCATTTTCGATAAGTAGAATATTATCGACATACATAACAAGGAAGACCACCTTTTTGTCCTTTATATGCTTATAAAAAATGTTTCATTAAGTCTTGATCATTTGATCAAATCTTTTATTCCATGAGTGGGATGTCTTCTTAAGTCCATAAATGGATTTTAGTAGTTTGCGAACTTTTTGCTCATTTCCTTTGACAACATAGCCAGTAAGTTGAGCCATGTAAATGGTCTCATCAAGATAGTCATTCAAGAATGTTGTCTTGACATCCATTTGCCAGATCACATAATCAAGAGCACCTTAATAGATAAGAGTATGTGGATAGACTTGAGCATGGCTACCGGAGGAAAGGTCTCATTGTAGAATAATCCTCCTTTATGTGTGTAGCCTTTCCCTACAAGTAGAGCTTTATGCATTTCTACTTTCCCTTCCACATTTCTCTTCTTCTTGTAGATCCACTTATAGCCTATGGGTTTAATTCCAATCGGTAAGTCTACAAGTTCCCATACCGTGTTGGATTTCATAGAATCCATCTCGGCATCCATGGCCTGTTTCCAGAGCTTGGAATCAATATCCGGCATAGCATCCTCGTAAGTTAGTGGATCATCTTCCTCATGATTAGCTTCTGTATTATAAATACTACCATCATAAATGAAGAAGTCTGGTCTCTTAGAAACTCTCCCACTATGATGGATTCCCCTATGTTGTTGATCTTTTGCAGGTTTTTCTACAACTTTCTCAAGAACTAAACTTGGTGATTGTTCTACCACTCCCGAGAGTTCCTCGAGTACCACTTTTATTTGAGGCTTAAAGTTATCCACCATGTAGCTTTCCTTAAGGAAAGTAACATGAATAGAAACTTTAATCGTATTATCTTTATAATTGTAGAATAATCCTCCCTTTTTTCCTTTTGGATATCATACAAACTTGCACAATCCTATCATTTATCCAACTTCTTTGCATCTTTATCCAGAACATGTGCTGCACAACCTTGTATTTTAAAGTGATTTAGAGCGTGTTTCTTTCCATGCCATAGTTCATAAAGTGTCTTACAAGAAAACTTGGTTGGCATGTCATTTAGAATATAACAAACCATTTGTATCGCATACCTATAGGAGGAAGTAAGAAGTGGTGAATAGCTTAACATTGAACAAACCATGTCAAGCAAGGTTCTATTCCTTCTATCAACTATGCCATTCTGCTGTGGAGTGCTCAACGCAGTCAATTGGGAAAAAATCCCATTATCTATGAGGTATCCTAAGAACTCATTAGACAAATATTCCCTACCTCGGTCAGACCGAAGATTCTTTATGGATAAACCTAACTGCTTTTCCACTTTCACACGAAACTCTCAAAATTGATCAAAGGTTTTACTTTTTCGATGCATTAGATTCACATATCCATATCGAGAATAGTCGTCGACAAAAATCACGTAATAATTGTAACTTTCTCAGGCACTGATGCTCATGGGACCACATACATCAGTGTGCACAAGTTCTAAATGTTGGTTGGCCCTTGTACCTTTCGCATCAAAAGACCTCTTAGTCATTGTACCTTCCAAGCAAGATTCACATTGTGGAAGACTAACTTCTTTAAGCATACTTTAGGACCATCTTTCATGAGTCTAGTGATTCTTTATTGGTTAATATCACCAAGTGTTAAGTGCCATAAGTGCCCCTAATTAGAGTGAGAAGTTTTAAGCTTTTTATTCACTATTTCAGTTTGAAGCATCGAGTAGTTATTTGGTTTAATAAAGTAGAGATTGTTTTCCATCCATCCATTATAGATTAAAAAATGATTTCTGTTAATAGCAATCTATTTATTAAATGTCACTGTATAATCGTCATAAAATAAACATGCTACAGAAATTAAATTCATCTTAGAATGAGGTACATAAAATACGTTCTTTAAAACAATCTTCCTAAAATTATCAGAGTGTAAAATAACTTCTCCCACTACTGCGGCTGAAACACAGCTCCTATCTCTGGTCCGCAACGAGAGGCTTCTATCACGCAGCCTTCTCGTTTTGCTAAACCCCTGTAAAGAGACACACATATTGTTAGTGGCTCCAAAATTAATAACCTAGTTGCCAATTCATTATTCCACTAAGCAAGCTTTAACCACAAAGAGTTTCATACCTTTGCCTTTTTCGGCTAGGTAATCCAATTATTGCAGTTTGATTTGAAATGTCATTTTATGTTGCGGAAAAAAATTGATCATTTTAGGATCTTTTGACTTTTTAACCTTCTTCCTATCCACACGAGGTGGAACCGAAGACTTAGTCGATTTCTTCTTTCCTTTAGCTTTTTGTTTCCCTTTAGAGGATGAGAGGCCCACAAGTAAGTTTCCTTCCGGTTTCTCCTGAACCAGCTTACCACCATTTAGTTACAACCCATAAGATTGTAATACCTTCATGAGTTGACTCAAGGTAAGCTTATTGTTCCCCTAGTTGTAAAACGATCCTAAAACCAGCAGACTCATTGGTTAAGGATTTGAACACTATTTCAATTTACGTGTTGACGTCTAGTTTAGCCCCATGTTCCTCCACTTTCACAAAGAATCCCATAAGCTTATGAATATGTTCTTTGACTGGAGTATCGGGTTTCTACTGAGAGTTTTTCAAATTTGTAATCACGGATTGCCGAACCAGTGCAACTTGGCCTCCGAGCAAATCCTCCAAATTTTTCAAGATCTCTTTGTTAGTAAGGAAATTCTCGTGTTGCTTTTGCAACACACTAATCATGTTCGCTAACATATAAAATTGAGCAATCAAGTTAGAATCTCTCCAATGATTTCTCGCTTTGGGTTGAGCTTTAGGAGGGCACTTTCATCAAGAACGGATTTGTGTTTCTCAAAGCTGGAAACTATCAACAAGTTCCATTTCCATTCTCAAAAGTTATCCCCATTTAATTTTTTCTCATTAAGAATGCTAGTTAGAGGAGTAGGAGACATATTTGAACTAAAAGAGTAAAGATGTCACTAATTACTAGTTTTGTATTAAGGAAATATTATTCATTTCAGCAACATATTAAGAATGCAGTATGATGCATGCAACTTGTATTAAAACCTTGAAAAAAATATTTTTTTGTTGCTACGATCATTCTCACACCCATCAACCATGTCACCTTAGGGTCCCATGATTAACTAGCAAGAACATAGATTAAATTCAATAAGTTCGTGAATCTTAATTCTCAAGACTCCACACAAACTAATCACCATTTAATGTTTGGCTATCATCTATAGCTTAAATATCGTTTATTGGGAAACTATTTAATAAGAGATGATCTTGAGTTTGTAACCATTGACTCAACACCCATCATGAACATACTTTCATTTGTGAGTCATCTTGGGACAATCTCTTTGATAGTCATGCATGACTAGTTGTCCTTAAAAGGAAATCCCATCTAGTGAACCCACATGACAAAGTTTACCTTGGGGTGTGGCCAGGTAGGAACCGGCTCGAAACTTAATCATGCTATCACTTAGGGGCCATCAATGGAGGACGTAGGTCTTGTTCAAGGACCTTCTCCCACTCAATATTTTAAAAAATATGCAAGGTTTGTTATCCTAAATTTCAAGAATGATCATATAATAGTCCTAGTGGCATTTTTAACTAATCTAAACGACATGCTTCCAATAAATGCAGGGCATGCTATGACAATTTTATAATATTCACATTCATTCGCAAGAATCAATCAATCATAAAACAAACAATTTTGATTCTCCATGGTTTTTCTTTTAAAGGAAAAATCGAAGGAGTGAATGCGAACCATGCTCAAGGTAGGGTCCCAGGAAAAAGAGGTGAGTCAAATTTGACAGCTTAAAAACCAAGCCTTTCCTAGCCAAAGTCAATCCTAGGCATGCACCTTCTCATTACAACACTTCTCACAGTTATTAAATAACCTAAAGAAGTGAATAGAACAATACAACACATGTATTTTCTCATTACCACACTTTTTATTTTTAATCGATCAACTGTGGATCATCTTATATATATATATATCACAATTATAACATTACATAATATTACAAACAATTATAAAATAGATATATTATAAGATAGGTAATAAATATAAAATTGCCAGCCAAGGTTTCCATGGTTCTATTTCTAGAAAATAAATGAAAAAATAAAATTACATAATTTTTTGCCATAAGGCATTCCTTAAGTCTTGAGCTTCCATTGCATATTTTCCTCGTCATGGACTCCTTTCTGAAAAATTATATTTAAGTTTTATGTCTGTTTCCGGCTCACAAGATTTATATGAATTGTTTTTAAAAAATAGCCCTACATGGAGATGATAGTCCACGATCTATTTCCTAAAAACCACAATGATCGTGTGTCAGTGTCTTAAAATTTTATATAAAGAATGATCGAGCCTAAAAAACTAACTGTGACAATGATTGAGGCAAGCGCACCTATCGAACAATAGTATAGTTAAGTGGCAAGATCGGATTGTCGAACCCAAAGGAACCAAAAGTACTAATACTAACTTTGTTTTTATTATTTAGCCAAAGAATTAAGGGAATTATTAATTAATTTAAAATTAACTATCTATTAAGCTAAAGATACTAAGACAAAGAGAATGAATTTGGGAAAATACTTCTGGGAAAAACCAATTGATTAAGACAATACCCGAGAAAGAATCCACCTAGACTTCTGGGAAAAATTTTGGTTAGTTTTTAGTTAGATGCTAAAATTCGAAAATATGGACGTTAGTGGGGTTAGTGCTCGGGTTGCCTCCCGAGAAGTGCTCGTTTAAAGTCTTCAGCTAGACTTACCTATTATTTGTATGGCCATGGTGGTTCACAGAGTCGAAACTCCTTTTTCTTACTATCAGTTCTATCAACATATGGTTTGAGTTGGGTAATATATACCTCAAAAGTGCCGAAATTAGAATGTGTTACCTCGACCGTTCCATATGGAAAGACCTTACGTGCCGAAAAAGGAGTCGCATCATTTGTATTAAGCTCTGAAGTGGCTATTCGAGAGTCGGTTGCATCTGACAGTACACGAAATACGAGCTCACGTGGTAGTTTATTTTGTAGAATTGCTGGGCATACTGCGTTTAGCTCCACTTGCGACGTATCATCTAACTTCCGTTTGTTTGTCAAAAACTTTTTTAAAAATTTCCTTGAATCTGGCACCTACGAAAGAGCTTCAAGAAACGACAAGTTAATATGTAATTTCTTTGGAAGTTTAAGAAATTTACCGAATTGTTCCTCTGTGTGGTCTTTCTTTATCGCATTTGGGTACGGCACACATGGTTGGTACTCTGCAATTACCGGGTTTGGTTTATCATGGCTTACCTCAACCTTACCTTCCTCTACCACATTCTCTTGCTTCAATTTTGGTTCATCTATCCCTTCACTATCGTGAGCAGTTATTGCTTGAGGTTACTCTCTTGGGTTAGTTTCGGTGTTGCTAGGCAAGATATCTTGTGGTTTTTCTGAGATCAGCTTAGCAAGCTAACCTAATTGATTCTCGAGCTCTTGAATCGACGCCTGCTGATTTTTAAGTGCTGTTTTGGTGTTTTGAATGCGTGTTTCTGACACAGAGATAAATTTCATTAGCATCTCCTCAAGGTTCGGCTTCTTTTCCTACTGGTGAGGTGGTTGTTGAAAGCCTGGAGGAAGTTGCGATCTTTGATTACCTTGACTACCCCACGAGAAATTGGGATGGTACCTCCAACCTGCATTGTAAGTGTTACTGTAGAGAATATGTTGAGGTCTAGGATAGTTACCCATATAGTTAACTTGTTCGTTCTCCGTGCTAGGTTTGTAGGATAGATATTCTGTGTTGTTCACCCCTCTTCCATCTGTATCATACTGTATTATCTGATGTACCTGCGTAGAACCATACCAACCATCAATTTTTCTATTTAGAAGCTCTACCTGGTTAGATAACATGGTGACCGCGTCAAGGTTGAAAACATCGGCTACTTTAGTAGGCTTTATCCTCATGACTTGCCACTAATAATTATTTAGTGACATCTCTTCAATTTTTGCAAGCGGTATGTTCTATTTCACTGTCAAAAATCAAGGGTCCTGACGGGTTCCTCCTAGTCATAAACTAGAATTACCTGCCAGAAGCAAATAAAAGAAGAAAAATTAGTAAAGTTAAAAGCAAAATAAAAATAAAAGTAAATTGCAAAAATAAAAATGGCTAAAGTAATAAAAATTGAGCGTTCTTAATATTTTAGTTCCCCAACAATGGCGCCAAAAACTTGATCGTGTGTCAGAGTCTTAAAAAATTATATAAAGAATGATCGAGACTAAAAAACTAATTGTGACAACGATTGAGGCAAGCGCACCTATCGAACAGTAGTATAGTTAAGTGGCAAGACCGGATTGTCGAACCCAAAGGAACCAAAAGTACTAATACTAACTTTCTTTTTATTATTTAGCCTAAGAATTAAGGGAATTATTAATTAATCTAAAATTAACTATCTATTAAGCTAAAGATGCTAAGACAAAGAGAATAAATTTAGGAAAATACTTCTGGGAAAAACCAATTGATTAAGACAATACCCGAGGAAGAATCCACCTAGACCTTGTTATTTAACTCTGAACCAGACGATTTATTCACTTGACTTGATCCTTAGGATTCCCTAATTTATATTAATACCTCTCTCGAGGCTACTAACGTCTAACCCTAGGTTGATTAATTGAAATCTCTTTCTAATTAAAACCCCTAGAATTGCATTAACAAGATCCATGGACTCCCATATTAGGTTTGACCCTAATCCGGCAGATTTTCGTCATCCTATCTCTAGGGTTGCGATCAACTCTGCTTAATTATGTTAGATCTACTCTTAGACAGGGTCTATTCCTCCTCTGCCTAAGCACATCAATACTTGAATTAATATCCTGGAATATCAAAACAAGAATTAAGAACACATAATTAAGAACAAATCAAGTATTTATCATATAGTTCAGAAAACAATAACAAGATCCGTCTTAGATTTCATCCCCCTCAGGTATTTGAAGGGATTACTTCATAATGATAAAAGAATACATCTTAGAAGTAAATATAAAACAAAACATAAGAAAAACCCTAAAAACCCCTTGAAGGAAATTAAAGGGAAGATCTTCCGTATTGAGTATAATTCCGGCTTCTTGAGATGAATCAACTGGTTTTCTTCAAGTAAGTTCCACAATTCTGACCTCTCTGGCTTGGCTCTTCGGCCTAACTGGACGCCCCCTGAAGGTTGGCCTCTAGGGTGTTTATATAGGCTTTTGGAATGGCTTTCTTTGCCTCTAAGTACCCTAATCTGAATGAAACTCTTCTTTATCACGTCAAGGACATGCCCGTGTGAATAGTGGCCAGGCCGTGTTCGGGTCTGTTAAGGAGGCACGACCGTGTGGTCTTAGGCCCAAGCGTGCCGATTTCGTGATATGGCCCATTTACTCCATTTTAGGCCCATTTCTCGTTCTTTTCATCCTCCGGTGCTCTCATAAATATAAAACATGAAATTAAAGGATTAAGAGCACCAAATTCCACAATTCAAGGCTTAAATCATCCAAAAGTATGCTAAATGTGGGATTAAAATATGTTCATATTACGGTTTATCACACAACCTCAGCAAAAAAAATTATATAACAAATATATAATATCGCTTCCATTCCTATATATAACTCAAAACATGCATAAGATCTAAATAATATCAGTTTCTATGTAATCAAATCATTCAAGAAGAAAAGAAATTTATTTTGATTACCTGTTTATACTTATAGATAGAACACAACTTGGCTCAGATACCAATTGTTGGAAAAAACAAGTTTGGAAAACACAACGAAAAATAAATTTAGGGTAAAATCAGAGTTTTAAAAATTTTCCAAAACAAAATCTTCGTTATGATATCTAAAGTAATGAACATTTAATCAAAATTCTACCTTTTCGATTCATCTAGGATGAGCACTTCGACCGAGTAGTCTTCTTTGCTATCCTTAAGTTCACATCTGTCGAGTGTGGGCTCGTTTCAAATTAGAAAATTTTTCACAAAAATTACTGGTGGGGTAATTGTGCAATTTCTCTGAACTTTTGGGTTAAGTTGTAAATCAGAAAAATATCTCTAGAAATTTTCTGGAATAATCTCTTCAGAGAATTTTCTCTCTACAACTTTCTCTTAAATTCAAGTGTGTGAAAATAATGACCCAAGGCTCTCTTTATATAGGGAGAGTTTAGAGAGTTCAACTATGATTAACCTTAATCACTTTGATATTAAATTAATATAATATTTATTGATAAACCGTAAAAGTAACATATTTTAAGCCCACATTTAGCATGCTTTTGGATGATTTAAGCCTTGAATTATGTAATTTGGTGCTCTTAATCCTTTGTTTTCATGTTTTATACTCAGTAGAGCACCGGAGGATGAAAAGAACGAAAAACGGGCCCAAAACGGAGTAAATGGGCCATATCACGAAATCCACACGGCCTGGGCCCAATACCACACGGCCGTGCCCCATTCAACAGCCTCGAACACGGTGTAATGCCCAGAATTTGGGCCTAGTAGAATTGGGCCCATTGGCCCTTAGGCGTGGGAGCGTTTAAAATTTTTAGAGAACGTCATTAATGCAAGTTGGACCTATTAGGTGAATGATTTTGGAAGGTTAGGGGGCTTCTATGAAGGCCCGGGATCAAACTTGGGCTTTAGGAAAATTTTGGTTTTAGGTGGATAAAGCCCTGGGAGTTAGTAGGTAGGCTTTAAGAATAAAATGTGGAGAAAAATGACACAAAAAGGAGTGTGGTGTGGTGGCAAAGTGACGCCACTTAGGGAGAAAGGGAGTGACGCAACAAGGAAGCAAGGGGGTCCAAGGTTCCTGCCTTGGCACTGGCATTTCATTTTGATTTATTTTTTTAAGTGAACTTGGACTTTGGCCATAGATTTATATTTAGTTGCACATGATTTTAGACACAAGAGGAGCTGGTGGCTTAGTGGCTAGTGGCGTGAATTGGCTGATGGGAGAGCCTGGGTTCGAATCTCATGACAAGCAAGGGAGTATCTATTTTGTGGATTGGACGGCCAGAGTTGTGTTGGATTTAAACACTACTGAAGGAGGGATCCCACATCAGAAAGCTAGCAAGAGGGAAGGTGAGAAGCTGGCTATATATAGAGCTGTCTATGAGGAGAGGAAGCATACCTCGTTAGGCGTTTGGGCATAGGAGCATTCGGAGCGCGGATTAACTTCAGACTCCTATCAGGCGTGTATTTCGCACTACTCTAACTATAGAGCGGCAAATGCCGAAATGTCGGTCACACGGCGATGGTAGCCACACGAGCGTGCGAGCGCACGTGTGGGAGCTTCGACGCGATAGTTGAGGCCATCATGAGTATTCTTGTGGGTTGATGTTGTTTGGGCCGAAAGGGGCCAAGTGGGCCCAACGGGCCCGTGGGCCCATATGAATAGATCGTATGATTGTGTAGTAGATGGTGAACTAGTCTATGTGAATCTTATATCTGTGGCTAGATTTGGGCTAAACGGGCCACATGAGTGTGTGGGCCCATTTCAGCCGAGGATGGGCCTTAGGCCCATTTGCATTGTTATCTCTGTTTAGAATACCTTGGTTTACAAAATTACTGAAATACCCCCAGTTTACAAAATTAATGAAATAGTCCCGGTTAACGAAATTACCGAAATACCCCCGATTTGTGAAATTACCGAAATACCCCTGGTTTACGAAACTACTGAAATACCCTCGATTTGCAAAATTACCAAAATTCCCTCAGTTTGCAAAATTACCGAAATACCCCTGGTTTGTAAAATTACCAAAATACCCCTGGTTTGCAAAATTACCGAAATACCACTAGTTTGTAAAATTACTGAAATACCCCTAGTTTTCAAAATTATCGAAATACCCCTGGTTTGCAAAATTACCGAAATACCCCTGGTTTGCAAAATTACCAAAATACCCCTAGTTTGCAAAATTATCGAAATACCTCTGGTTTGCAAAATTATCGAAATACCCCTAGTTTCCAAAATTACCAAAATACCCCTAATTTGCAAAATTACCGAGATACCCTTGATTTATGAAATTACTGAAATACCCTCGATTTGCAAAATTACTGAAATACCCTTGATTTGCAAAATTATCGAAATACCCCTGATTGCAAAATTATTGAAATACCCTCTGTAAAATTACCGAAATACCCTTAGTGTGTAATTACCGTTTTACCCCTAAACGATAAATGACTGTTGTACCCTCGTGGTAGTACTAGTGTGGAATGCGTTAATTGTGTGTTATGTTTTGTCTAGGTGAGGGCGCTAGTGATTATTTAGTGCCCTACGTAATCAGGTGTGTAATCTCACACTTTTATTCGTTTTGCTTTGTACTATTATGTGTGCCGACTGAGAGCCGAAATACCCTTAATGGGTAAGTAAATTTACGATTATACCCTTTTGGGTAGATTTAGCATGACTGTGTATTCCGCTTATCTGTTATATTGGTACGTTCATGCATGCACTACATTATTATGTCATGACATGTTGCATGGGATTGGGATATGATATTGATGATCGAGGAATTGTATTTCGGTGGCTCTACCACAATTTCGGCGATGAGAAGCGTGACTGCCATCGAGGTGTGCAGCGGATGGAGGGTTGATTGTAGAAATCCCCACAGGTGTGTTAGGCTGGATACGGGTGGTGTGTAGCGGATGGAATATTAGGCTGGGTTGGGTTGCATTGCATGCATTGTCTGTATTATCATGCTGATAGGGCTAAGGCCCAGTTTGTCTTCGTAAGGGCTAAGGCCCATTTTGTTTCCGTAAGGGCTAAGGCCCAGTTAATGTCTGATTAGGGGATTACACACTAAGTTCTCGTAACTCACCCCCCTCTGCTTAATCTTGCAGGTGATCCCCAGCATTGAGGATTTGGAGCCGAGGTGGACTCAGTGGTGGCCATACATCGTTTCTTTAGTAAATCTCGATTTACTTTACCTTAAATTTTATTTTAATTTGGGTTTATGTTTTATAATAAGGCCTTTGGTATTTTATTTGGTTTTTGCTTATTATTAAATGCTCAATACGGAATTTTCCTAAAACCTTAACACCTGTTGGTTTTTCCAAAATGTTAACAAATGGTTTTTCAAACTATAATTGATTAAACACTAGGTTCTCTTAATCGTCGAAACAGTTTTAAAAAATATCACATGTTTGAAATTCACTAAAGCTGATTTCTGATATAAACAAGATTTTACCAACAATTCAAACTCAAATCTCCTAATAAAAGCAGTTTTCAAATTAATCGCAACTTTTCTAAAATGGACATGGAGTTAAACAGGTTTTTATAAACAAACACATAAACTGTAATATCCCGGGTTAGGGGCTATTTCGATGTTGCATGCTATTGCATGTTGGTAGTGTGCTATGTTGCTATTTCGATGTTTTAGGGGCTTAATTATAGCCTAGGTGTAGGCTTGAGTAAATTAGGAAGTTTTAGTTTTTGGGTGTTAAGTGAAGGGAGCTAGGGAAACTGGGGTTTAAGAATTTTCTTTGTGGTTTTATTGCACAAATAAGGAGCTGGCAAGAGTGGCAAGGGGGAGCTTGGTATGGCGTCACATGCAGAGGGAGTGGAGGTCCAGTGTTCGAGCTGTAGAGCTCTCCTTTTGGCTCTCATTTTGGGACGGCAAGGAGAGGAGGCAGAAGGCAAGTGGAACTCTAACTTGGACTTGGTCTTCTCATTCAAATGAAGGGTAGAGAGGGATTTTAGGAGGTTGACTTGTTCAACTCATTTGAAATGAGTGAATGGGAGCAATTTGGGGGATGTGGCCGAATATTTGGGGGGTGGTGGAGTGTTTGGCCGGTTTTGGAAAGGGGGAGGTGTTGTGCCGAAATTCCCTTGGAGCTAGGTGCATATTCGGTCTTTTGGGTTTCAAAGAAGAGGTTTTCTTTTTGTCTTTTGTCAACCGAAACACAGGTGAGCTCTTTTTGTTTTCTTCATTATTTTGTTAAACCGAGAGATCAAAAAACCCTTTTAGCATTGCCGAATTTGTTTGCTTCTCTCTCAAACTTCTTGTAGCCGAATGCACTCTTGCATTTTCTTTTCTTCTTCATTTCTCATAAGCCGAAATTGGTGATTGTTCTTCTCTTCTCAACTCTTTTTCTTCTTAAAATCTCCATTAGCCGAAACAAACCTACTCCTCTTCTCAAACTTTTATTTTCTTTATTTCAAACCGTATATACCTTTCTTCCCTTTGCTCTATTCTTGTTGTTTAGCCGAATATCAACCCCATATCACACCATTTTTCCCTTGTGTTGCTAGAATTTTCTCTTTCATCTATTCTCATTTTGGCCGAATATCAACCCTTTTTCTATCCATTTCCTGTTGTGTTCTCTTCTTTTGAGTGAAACCGAATCCTCTTGTAAAAAGGTATTAAGCCGAATCTCCCTTCTCCTAGTAGTCTCCCTTGGCCGAATCTTTGGTGGTTCTCTCCTAGTGTGGTTAGCCGGACATTTGTTGGTAAGTAAGGGGTAAGTGATTAGTTATTGTTAATTCAATCTTATGATTCGATCAAGTCAAAGGTGATTTGGGATTAATTATGTTTTTGTTAGGTGTTGGCCGATTATCAGAACAACCACTGTGGGTTCGGGTTTGGTAGGAAACCGAACCAAGTGAAGGAGTTAGCAAACGAGGGATTTAGATCGTTTCGTGGGATTTTAGACTCGGTTGATCAGGTGTGTATACTAACACACACTTATATTTAGTAATATAGTTAATAGCCTGTATGATGACTAATGAAACAGTGGTGACTGTTATCATACCCATTTGGGTATGGGCTTGGATTCGGGTAAGTTACTATCAATATTATAAGAGTTATTGATGACTTATATGATGTAATGGCTATGGATATATGTGATATGGGATATGTGGTTAGACATATTGGCATGATGTGCATAATAGTATGATATGCATAATTACATGAGTTTGACATGTTGATGGGTGATACGAGAGGAGGGAGCAGTGATATATTGTGCTGACGAGCACCAGTGCTTTGGTAGCACACTTTGTGACTTTGGGTCACCAGAGGTTTGGCACCTCCAGAGGTTTGGTACCTCAGCGTCTCGTCCCAGTGGCTCAGTACCACAGTGGGTTGGCCCCACAGATGATTATACGGGATTGACGCCAGTGTTTTGGTAACACACGATGGGTTGGCCCCATCACCAGATTTGTGACTACGGTCACCAGTGCTTTGGTAGCACATTGTGTCTTTGGGACACCAGAGGTTTGGCACCTCATTGCGACTTGTCCCTGTGGTTTGACCACCGTGGGTTGGCCCCACTTGAGATATGGGATCGTCTGCTAGTGTTTTGGTAACACACGATGGGTTGGCCCCATCATCATCGGATTTGTGACTTCGGTCACCAGTGCTTTGGTAGCACAATTGTGTCTTTGGGACACCAGTGCTTTGGTAGCACATTGACGGATATTGTGTCTTTGGGACACCAGTGCTTTGGTAGCACATTGTGACTATATGTCACCAGTGGTTTGGCACCACCAGTGGTTTGGTACCACACGGGGTAGAAAAGGCGATATGGATGGTTAGGTTCGGGTTGCATTAATCATGTTGCTATGTATGATGTGTGTTAGCATGTTGTTTCTTCGGGAGCGGGGTTTACACACTGAGTCACTCGACTCACCCTCTCCTTTGACATTTCAGGTGACTCGTAGATGCGGACTTGGAGCCGGGATGGACTCGGGGTGCTTATGCCATGCTGAATAAAGTTTTTACTCAGACTTTATATTTTTGGTACTTTAGCTTATTTACTTTCACTTGGGTTTTTATTTGGTTTGTAAAAGGGCCTTTAAATTTATGCTTTAAGTTGTTTGATATTTTAATTAGATTTTAATATGCCTTAACAAAAATAAGCCGGTATGAATTTTACTAAAACCTGGAAAGATAATGTTTTCCAAACTATAACGCAACGTGTTTTCAAACTATACCATCGGGTATCACACTGAGTTTTTCATGATAAACAAATACAACTGGTCACAATCCAAACTTGTAATTCTTCTAAGTTTAAAAGTGTTTTATGTATCACTCAGAAATTAATGAGGTTTTAAATGGTTTAACTCGTTTAACTACAAATTCTGGCTAAGTTTTCAAAATCCCTGGATTTCAAATACATCAACTGTTTTTCAAACAAGACTGCTCAAATTAGTTTCAAACACACTGTGTTTTCACTCGGCTTTTAAACGAGAAATCTAGTTTTCCAAAATGGTCTTTCCCCGTAGCATACCAGATTCGGACGTGGTGTCTTGTCCGGGTTTGGGGTGTTACATTTGTGGTATCAGAGCCAAGTTCAAAGGCTCGGCTGTGGGCCTGAGGCCCAAAATGGTTTCAAAAGTTATTTAAGTGGTTGTTTTGAAAGTATGGTTTGAAAGGCATGGCACCGAGTCTCCGGCACCAGTTCGCCCAGGTAAGTACCCCGAACTATTCTCTGTGATTTGATTGGAGGTTATATGATTGATGATAGCGATAGTGTGCTACCTTAGAGATTGAAACTGATAGGATTCTGTGAACTTGCGAGAACAAATCCTCTTTAATGTTCATAAGACTTGCTTTTAAACAAGTGAAATAAACACTGATGCATAAAATTCTTAATCAGATACGTAGAAAGATTAGACATGAGCACTCGAGGTGGACGTGGTCGTAATACTCGCGGTAGAGGTAGGGGTAGGATGACAGTTTCTGAGCCCGTAGGATCTGGGCAGGGTTCAGAAAACGAGGTACCGGTTCCGCCACCAGCTGGAGGTGGTGAGTTCCAAGATCAGACTGGTGATGACGCAGTGTCACAGGCGATGCTGCGAGTGTTGGAACGAGTAGCTGGGGCAAGTGGTGGTGCAGGAGTTAGGAAATCAGTTCCTGAGCGACTCCGGGCTAACGGGGCCGAATCCTTCCGAGGTGTTTCTGGTGTTGCTCCTAGCACTGCTGAATATTGGCTGGAGGCAACTGAGCGGATCATGGATGATCTGGACTTGACGACGGAAGAGAAGCTGAAGGGTATCGTATCGCTTCTCCGAGACGAGTCATATCAGTGGTGGCTCACGGTACGGGATAGTGTGGCCGCGGAGGATTTGACATGGGATTACTTCAGGGCTGCTTATCAAAAGAAGTACATCGGGGCTAGTTACATCGACTCCCAAAGAAAGGCATTTCTGAGGCTTGTTCAGGGGAGTAAATCTGTTGCTGAGTACGAGGCTGAGTTCCTGAAGCTGAGTAGGTATGCCAGGGGCATTGTAGCCACTGAGCATGAGAGGTGTGTTCGTTTCGAGGATGGTCTGTGAGACGAGTTGAGGCTGCTGATTGCTCCACAGCAGGAGCGCGAGTTTGCTGTCTTGGTTGAGAAAGCTAAGGTGGCTGAGGGTGTTAAGGAGTCAGTGCGACAGAGTATGGACAGGAGTAGGCTTAAGAGGAGCTTTGGGTCTTCTGGTTCGTCGGGTAATCCGCAGAAGAGGGCTAGACCGAGTGGGCAGAATCAGTCTGCGAGGTTTGTTGCTGCTAGGCAGGGACCACCGCAGTGTAATCAGTGTGGGAAAACTCATTGGGGTGGTTGCTGGACTGGAGGTAAAGGTTGCTTCGAGTGTGGTTCTTTGGAGCATCGCATTAGGGATTGTCCGCGTAGGATGGCCAGGATTCAGTCTGAGAGTCAGGGCCGTAATCAGTTCAGAGGTAATGGACCGCCACCGCAGAGGGGCCGTGGTAATGGCAGAGGTGGTTATGGATCTGGTCGGGGCCGTGGAGCACCGGGCAGAGGTGCAGGTGGTTCTGAGGCTAGGCAGCCTGGATTGGTGTATGCTGCGAGGCGCCGAGAGGAGGGCGACGCACCGGACGTCATAACCGGTACGTTTTTGATTTTTGGTACTCCTTATACTGCTTTAATTGATGTGGGGTCTACGCACTCTTATGTTGCCAGTAGTATAGTAGAGACAATGGACTTAGACTCTGAGATATCCTCTAGGCAGATGACTGTGATTAGCCCTCTAGGTCACTCTGTAGTAGTAGATAAGCTATTTAGAGAGGTACCCCTAGAACTCCAAGGGGTAGTGTTTGCTGCTGATCTGATGGAACTGCCGTTTGGGGAGTTCGATCTGATTCTTGGGATGGATTGGTTGGTTAAGTACCAAGCGAGGTTGGATTGCGCGGCCAAGCGCATGGTTCTTAAGACGGTTGATGGTGATGAGGTGGCTATGATAGGTAATAGGAGAGATTACTTATCAAATGTAATATCTGCGCTGAAAGCGGAGAAGATGGTCAGGAAAGGCTGTGATGCGTATGTGGTTCATGTGTATGCCTTGGAGGCTAAAGGGTCTGCTGTTGAGGAGGTTCGTACTGTTAAGGAATTTGCTGATGTGTTTCCTGAGGAACTTCCGGGTTTGCCGCCAGATCGAGAGGTAGAGTTCGGGATTGATTTGTTACCCGGGACTGCGCCAGTGTCTATTGCTCCGTATAGGATGGCACCAAAGGAGTTGGTGGAGCTTAAGGCTCAGATCCAGGAGTTATTGGATCGGGGTTTTATCAGGCCAAGTGTTTCGCCGTGGGGTGCGCCGGTACTCTTTGTTAAGAAGAAAGATGGTACGATGCGGATGTGCATAGACTACCGCCAGTTGAACAAGCTGACGATTAAAAACAAGTATCCGTTGCCACGGATAGATGACTTGTTTGATCAGCTGAAGGGTGCTGCGGTATTCTCTAAGATTGATCTGAGGTCTGGGTACCACCAGTTGAAGGTTAAGGAGGCTGATATCCATAAAACTGCGTTTCGGACTCGGTATGGGCACTACGAATTCCTGGTAATGCCATTCGGGTTGACTAACGCACCGGCAGCGTTTATGGATATGATGAACAGGGTGTTTCAGCAGTATCTGGATCAGTTCGTCGTGGTTTTCATAGACGATATTTTAGTGTACTCAAGGACGGAGGAAGAGCATGATAAGCAATTGAGGGTGGTGCTGCAGATTTTGAGGGAAAAGCAACTCTATGCTAAGTTCAGTAAGTGCGAGTTCTGGCTTAGAGAAGTGACGTTCTTGGGTCATGTAGTGTCAGCAGAGGGGATTCGAGTAGATCCTCGCAAGATTGAGGCAGTTCTGGACTGGAAGCCACCTAGGTCAGTGGCTGAGATTCGTAGTTTTCTGGGTTTGGCGGGATACTACAGAAGGTTTGTTGAGGGTTTCTCGTTGATAGCAGCGCCGATGACCAAGCTATTAAGGAAAGAGGTTCCGTTTGTTTGGACTGAGAAACAGCAGGAAAGCTTCGACAAGTTAAAGAAGGTCTTGACTGAGGCTCCGGTTCTAATTCAACCTGAGGCTGGTAAGGAATACACAGTCTACTGCGATGCATCACATACGGGTCTGGGTTGTGTGTTGATGCAGGAAGGTAAGGTTGTGGCTTACGCTTCAAGGCAGCTGAGGCCACATGAGGTCAACTATCCGACGCACGATTTGGAGCTAGCGGCTGTAGTGTTCGCCTTAAAGATTTGGAGGCACTACTTATATGGAGAGAGATCGATAGTCTACACGGATCATAAGAGTCTGAGGTATCTACTGACTCAGAAGGATTTAAATTTGAGGCAGCGTAGATGGGTTGAGTTGCTGAAGGATTACGACTGCTCGATTGAGTATCATCCGGGCAAGGCTAACGTGGTAGCTGACGCGTTGAGCCGTAAGGTTGTTTCGGATTTAAGAGCATTGTTTGCCCATTTAAGTTTGTACGACGATGGGAGTATTTTGGCAGAGCTGCAGGTTAAGCCTACTTGGGTTGAGCAGATCAGAGAGAAACAGTTAGAGGATGAGGTTCTGAGTGCGCGAAAGTTACAAGTGCAGGATGGTGGTTTGGAGGGTTTCAGCTTGTCTAGTGACGAGGTTCTGTGTTTTCAGGGTAAGGCTTGTATGCCTAAGGATGTTGAGCTGAGACAGAAGATTCTTCAGGACGCACATAGCAGTCCTCATGCTATGCATCCTGGGGGTAGCAAAATGTATAAGGATCTTAGAGAGCAATTTTGGTGGCCTGGGTTGAAGAAAGAGGTGACAGAGTTTGTTGGAAGATGTCTGACTTGTCAGCAGGTCAAGGCTGAACACCAGTTGCCGTCGGGTTTGCTTCAGCCTGTGAAGATTCCTCAGTGGAAGTGGGAAAGGATAACCATGGATTTTGTCAGTGGGTTACCGCTTACGCCAAGCAAGAAGGATTCAGTTTGGGTAGTGGTGGATCGTCTGACTAAATCAGCTCACTTCATTCCGGTGAGGGTTGACTACTCACTTCAGAAGCTAGCGAAGTTGTATGTTTCAGAGATCGTGAGGTTGCACGGTGTGCCAGTTTCGATAATCTCGGATAGGGATCCCAGGTTTACTTCACGGTTCTGGAAGGCATTGCATCAAGCATTGGGTACTCGTTTGGATTTTAGCACGGCTTTTCACCCGCAGTCGGACGGACAATCAGAAAGGGTTATTCAGATCTTAGAAGACATGCTGAGAGGTTGTGTCCTGGACTTCAGAGGTAGTTGGGAGGAGTTTCTACCATTAGCTGAGTTCGCCTACAACAACAGTTACCAAGCAAGCATCAAGATGGCTCCGTATGAGGCGCTGTATGGTAGGAAGTGTCGCTCACCTACATGTTGGACTGAGTTAGGTGAACGTCAGTTGTTGGGACCTGAGTTGGTAGCTGAGACTGAGGACAAGGTTAAGTTGATTCAAGCTAGATTGAAGGAAGCTTCGGACCGGCAGAAGTCTTATGCCGATCTTAAGCGAAGAGATGTAGAGTTTGCCGTTGGGGACCGAGTGTTTCTGAAGGTCTCGCCTTGGAAGAAGATTCTGAGGTTCGGGAAGAAAGGCAAGCTAAGTCCGAGGTTTATTGGGCCGTATAAGGTTTTGAGGCGAGTTGGACCAGTAGCGTATCAGCTTGAGTTGCCAGCAGAGCTTAGTCAGATTCACGACGTTTTTCACGTTTCAATGCTTCGGAGGTATCGTTCAGATCCGTCGCATGTGGTAGCAGTGGAAGAGATCGAGGTAAATCCAGACTTGACTATGGAAGAAGAACCTGTACAGATTCTTGATCGAGATGTGAAGGTTCTGCGTAGGAAGTCTGTGCCTTTGGTTAAGGTACTTTGGCGGAATCATGGCGTAGAGGAAGCGACATGGGAACCCGAGGATATGATGAGACAGCAATACCCGCAACTCTTTTGACCAGGTAATTTCGAGGCCGAAATTATTTTTTTTAAGGGGGGTAGAACTGTAATATCCCGGGTTAGGGGCTATTTCGATGTTGCATGCTATTGCATGTTGGTAGTGTGCTATGTTGCTATTTCGATGTTTTAGGGGCTTAATTATAGCCTAGGTGTAGGCTTGAGTAAATTAGGAAGTTTTAGTTTTTGGGTGTTAAGTGAAGGGAGCTAGGGAAACTGGGGTTTAAGAATTTTCTTTGTGGTTTTATTGCACAAATAAGGAGCTGGCAAGAGTGGCAAGGGGGAGCTTGGTATGGCGTCACATGCAGAGGGAGTGGAGGTCCAGTGTTCGAGCTGTAGAGCTCTCCTTTTGGCTCTCATTTTGGGACGGCAAGGAGAGGAGGCAGAAGGCAAGTGGAACTCTAACTTGGACTTGGTCTTCTCATTCAAATGAAGGGTAGAGAGGGATTTTAGGAGGTTGACTTGTTCAACTCATTTGAAATGAGTGAATGGGAGCAATTTGGGGGATGTGGCCGAATATTTGGGGGGTGGTGGAGTGTTTGGCCGGTTTTGGAAAGGGGGAGGTGTTGTGCCAAAATTCCCTTGGAGCTAGGTGCATATTCGGTCTTTTGGGTTTCAAAGAAGAGGTTTTCTTTTTGTCTTTTGTCAACCGAAACACAGGTGAGCTCTTTTTGTTTTCTTCATTATTTTGTTAAACCGAGAGATCAAAAAACCCTTTTAGCATTGCCGAATTTGTTTGCTTCTCTCTCAAACTTCTTGTAGCCGAATGCACTCTTGCATTTTCTTTTCTTCTTCATTTCTCATAAGCCGAAATTGGTGATTGTTCTTCTCTTCTCAACTCTTTTTCTTCTTAAAATCTCCATTAGCCGAAACAAACCTACTCCTCTTCTCAAACTTTTATTTTCTTTATTTCAAACCGTATATACCTTTCTTCCCTTTGCTCTATTCTTGTTGTTTAGCCGAATATCAACCCCATATCACACCATTTTTCCCTTGTGTTGCTAGAATTTTCTCTTTCATCTATTCTCATTTTGGCCGAATATCAACCCTTTTTCTATCCATTTCCTGTTGTGTTCTCTTCTTTTGAGTGAAACCGAATCCTCTTGTAAAAAGGTATTAAGCCGAATCTCCCTTCTCCTAGTAGTCTCCCTTGGCCGAATCTTTGGTGGTTCTCTCCTAGTGTGGTTAGCCGGACATTTGTTGGTAAGTAAGGGGTAAGTGATTAGTTATTGTTAATTCAATCTTATGATTCGATCAAGTCAAAGGTGATTTGGGATTAATTATGTTTTTGTTAGGTGTTGGCCGATTATCAGAACAACCACTGTGGGTTCGGGTTTGGTAGGAAACCGAACCAAGTGAAGGAGTTAGCAAACGAGGGATTTAGATCGTTTCGTGGGATTTTAGACTCGGTTGATCAGGTGTGTATACTAACACACACTTATATTTAGTAATATAGTTAATAGCCTGTATGATGACTAATGAAACAGTGGTGACTGTTATCATACCCATTTGGGTATGGGCTTGGATTCGGGTAAGTTACTATCAATATTATAAGAGTTATTGATGACTTATATGATGTAATGGCTATGGATATATGTGATATGGGATATGTGGTTAGACATATTGGCATGATGTGCATAATAGTATGATATGCATAATTACATGAGTTTGACATGTTGATGGGTGATACGAGAGGAGGGAGCAGTGATATATTGTGCTGACGAGCACCAGTGCTTTGGTAGCACACTTTGTGACTTTGGGTCACCAGAGGTTTGGCACCTCCAGAGGTTTGGTACCTCAGCGTCTCGTCCCAGTGGCTCAGTACCACAGTGGGTTGGCCCCACAGATGATTATACGGGATTGACGCCAGTGTTTTGGTAACACACGATGGGTTGGCCCCATCACCAGATTTGTGACTACGGTCACCAGTGCTTTGGTAGCACATTGTGTCTTTGGGACACCAGAGGTTTGGCACCTCATTGCGACTTGTCCCTGTGGTTTGACCACCGTGGGTTGGCCCCACTTGAGATATGGGATCGTCTGCTAGTGTTTTGGTAACACACGATGGGTTGGCCCCATCATCATCGGATTTGTGACTTCGGTCACCAGTGCTTTGGTAGCACAATTGTGTCTTTGGGACACCAGTGCTTTGGTAGCACATTGACGGATATTGTGTCTTTGGGACACCAGTGCTTTGGTAGCACATTGTGACTATATGTCACCAGTGGTTTGGCACCACCAGTGGTTTGGTACCACACGGGGTAGAAAAGGCGATATGGATGGTTAGGTTCGGGTTGCATTAATCATGTTGCTATGTATGATGTGTGTTAGCATGTTGTTTCTTCGGGAGCAGGGTTTACACACTGAGTCACTCGACTCACCCTCTCCTTTGACATTTCAGGTGACTCGTAGATGCGGACTTGGAGCCGGGATGGACTCGGGGTGCTTATGCCATGCTGAATAAAGTTTTTACTCAGACTTTATATTTTTGGTACTTTAGCTTATTTACTTTCACTTGGGTTTTTATTTGGTTTGTAAAAGGGCCTTTAAATTTATGCTTTAAGTTGTTTGATATTTTAATTAGATTTTAATATGCCTTAACAAAAATAAGCCGGTATGAATTTTACTAAAACCTGGAAAGATAATGTTTTCCAAACTATAACGCAACGTGTTTTCAAACTATACCATCGGGTATCACACTGAGTTTTTCATGATAAACAAATACAACTGGTCACAATCCAAACTTGTAATTCTTCTAAGTTTAAAAGTGTTTTATGTATCACTCAGAAATTAATGAGGTTTTAAATGGTTTAACTCGTTTAACTACAAATTCTGGCTAAGTTTTCAAAATCCCTGGATTTCAAATACATCAACTGTTTTTCAAACAAGACTGCTCAAATTAGTTTCAAACACACTGTGTTTTCACTCGGCTTTTAAACGAGAAATCTAGTTTTCCAAAATGGTCTTTCCCCGTAGCATACCAGATTCGGACGTGGTGTCTTGTCCGGGTTTGGGGTGTTACATAAACTCGAAGTTTTAAAGAGAATACGAACATTTTAACAAACATGCAACTTTCTTTAACAACCCTTCCATGTGACATGCCAGATCCGGTCATAACGTCCAGGCCGGGTTTGGGGTGTTACATTTTGTGGTATCAGAGTCCAAGTTGCAAAACTCGGTTGTGGAATGGGTTCAAAAACATTTTTCAAAATTTGTCTGAAATTTAGATTAGAAAAATATATCTTTATTGGATGTATGGCACCAGAGTCTCCAGCACCAAATTCATAAGTTCATGATACTATGCTTTGTTGTTTGTTGTATGGACTATAGTTATTCTGTGTATGTTTTGTGGATGTGATGCTTAAACTTAGAGTTTGTATTTATTCCGTGTATATTGTGGAAATTATTTGCGTGTGATGTCCATCTGCTCTAATGGAAAGATAGTGTGGTGCGTGCTTGTGTTATTAAGATCACAGTGCGCAACGAGAGCGTAGTGTGCTAGGTTAGGATGTGCAACGTTTCCGTTAGTTGGAAATTTCGAGGACGAAATGTAACACCCCAAACCCGGTCAACACACCACGACCGAATCTGGCATGTCACAGAGTGAAAACGTTTTGAAGAGAACAAGTTACCGGTGTTATTTTCAGTGAAAACTCTCTGATTGCTTTGTGTTTGGAGGAATTCGATGTACGTATAGTTAAAAAACGTTAAGTTGCTTTGAAATCCCGAAAAGCCTTTTTAAAACTCGTTCGTGATTCATTACTTAAGAAAACGTTTATGTCAACTAAAACCCGAGTGGTTTTTAACTTGGTTAATTTTTAAACCGTTTGTACTTGAGCTTTGAAAAACTTAGATTTGAAAATCATTTAGGTTGGCTTTGTTATCATGTGAATGTATTACCCGATGGTAGAGTTTAGAAAACTTTGTATTTCAGGTTATTAAAACAAGTCAAGTAATTTACTTAGTCATATTTGAAATCAAATCTAAAGCAGATAAAATAATACAAAATAAAATAAAAAAATAACCAATGGCCTTATTACAAAAACCCAAATAAAAACCGAAATTTTAATTAAAGTACCCAAGTCAAAAGTCCATGTAAAACCGAAGCAAATATCGCATGGCCACCTCGAGTCCACCCGGCTCCTAAATCCGCGATCTACGAAACAACTGAAAAGATAAGGGAGAAGGTGAGTCACCAAGACTCAGTGCATAATCCCCCTCCCGATTATTGCAACATGCTTATACAAATCATAATCAAGCAACATATCATGCACCCAAACCTAGCCATCCACAACTCCGTTTTCTACCCCGTGTGGTACCAAACTACTGGTGGTGCCAAACCACTGGTGACCCAATGTCACTGATATCAATAATAATGTGGTGCCAAACCACTGGTGACCCAAAGTCACAAATAATCCATATGTGGGGCCAACCCACGTTGTGATACCAAATCACTGGCGACAATCCCGTTTATCAAATGTGGGGCCAACCCACTGTGGTGCTAAGCCACTGGGACGAGTCGCTATGAGGTGCCAAACCTCTGGTGACCCAAAGTCACGAATAATAACTATGGTACCAAACCACTGGTGGTGCCAAACCACTGGTGACCCAAAGTCACAGATATCAATCTTCCCCCTCCTCTCATATCGCCCACATTAATGCAATGCATATACGAATCATTCTATCATGCATAACCATTAAACATATAGTGAACAAAGCACATACGATTTCATTAAAATCAATTATCTTAACTCATCATACGAACGTACCCGATATCCTTGCTCATATCTATAAGGGTGCCAAATCAAAATCCACACAGTTCCGGCTTTTAACAAAGTTTAGGTTATTAACAAGTTTACAACGATTAAGAAGTGTGTAAGTTACACACCTGGTTACTAACGCGATTACTGAATCCCGAAGATCCTGATCTAACGCACTAGATCCCCTTTCCTACATTCGGCCAACACTAAGATCATTAGCAAAGAGGCCATTCGGCTATACTAGCAAATCCTGAAGGGTTAATGCACAACCATCCTTACCTTAACGCTTTTCGAATACTAGCCACAACCCGAGATATGCGAGATCGAGCCTTCCCCTACAATCGGCCAACACCAAACACTTAATCTTAATAGCCTTCAACTTTTCAAATAACTAAGAGGATGATTGAATCGATAAATAACCTTACCACAGACTTATTAAAACCGATTGACGGAGGATAGATGACCCCATCCACTGCTTCAAAATCCCGGAGATCCTAGAAGAAATCGATTCCAAAGAGGGTTAGGAATCATGTCAACAAATGCTGAAATTCGGCTTTTGTCCCAAGTGAGTCGATAGAGAAAAGAAAGTGGGAATAGAGGAGATTCGGTCATGACAGACTTACCTATCCCAAACTGATTAGAGAAGAAATCAAGGGAAATCTCTACTTGATTGATATTCGGCCAATAGTTAGAACGAGAAGAGGAGAGTTGAGAGAGATTTCGGCAATGGGGTTGAGTGATTAAGGGAGATTCGACTATGGCTTAAGAAAAGAAAAGCAGATGAGATTCGGCCAAACTGGGAGGAAGAAGAAGGTTTCGGCTCAAGGGGTTGGAAGAAAGAAAAAGATGAAGGGGAGAGGGATGCTTTCGGCTTTGAGTTTAATGGAGAAGAAGAATCGGCTCACCAAAGAAGTACTCACAAGATTCGGCCAAGCCCCTTATTGCCGAAAGAGAAGAGCTAGAAGGCACAAATGGGGTTTCGGTTTCAAAGGAGAAAAAAAGAGAGCTTCAAATGAGGGTTCGGCTAAGTGCTTCAAAGGGTATTCGACAAGTGCCAAAAGAGGTTTGGCTTTTGTTCCAAATGGTGCACCAAAGCTCTGCTAGCCGAAAATGTCACCTAGCTTGACTTAGCAAATTTCGGCACTCCCCACCAGTCTTCCAACCGAATACTCCTCCTTACACAAGTTCAAATTTTGGCAAAACTCTCAAATCTCTCCTGGCCACCTGTTCAAACAAGTTTGAATTATTCAAACTCCTAAATTCTCTCTTCTCCACCCGTTCAAATCAGTTTGACTTGTTCAACAGTTATCCGACAGAGTTTGAGCTGAGCACAACTCTTCCTCAGCTTGGCATCAAAACAATAAACAGAAAATGGGATCTCCGCTACTCAAACCTGAGCCTCCTTCCCCTGCTTGTGGCGTCACTGCTCAAGGCCCTAAGTGGCGCCTCCTTGCCACTTTACCAAGGTAATTCTTGTGCTAAAGTTTACCACAAAATATTCTTAACCCCTAGCTCCTTCAGCTCCCTTTAACCAAAGCTTAAAAATAAAACTTTTCCTATAGCTCGGGCCTACCCTTGGCTTATACCTAGACCCTAGAACACCTCAATTAATAACACAATCAACCCATACACATGCAAAACAATTCAAACACAATAGCCCATAGTTAAGGATGTTACACGAAATTTCTTTAAGGGGGTAGATTTGTAACGCCCCGAATTTGGGCCTAGTAGAATTGGGCCCATTGGGCCTTAGGCGTGGGAGCGTTTAAAATTTTTGGAGAACGTCATTAATGCAAGTTGGACCTATTATGTGAGTGATTTTGGAAGGTTAGAGGGCTTCTATGAAGTCCCGAGATCAAACTTAGGCTTTAGGAAAATTTTGGTTTTAGGTGAATAAAACCCTAGGATAGTAGGTGGGCTTTAAGAATAAAATGTGGAGAAAAATGACACAAAAAGGAGTGTGGTGTGGTGGCAAAGTGAAGCCACTTAGGGAGCAAGGGAGTGACGCCACAAGGGAAGCAAGTGGGTCCAAGGTTCAAGCCTTGGCACTGGCATTTCATTTTGATTTATTTTTTTAAGTTAACTTGGACTTTGTCCATATATTTATATTTAGTTGCACATGATTTTAGACACAAGAGGAGCTGGTGGCTTAGTGGCTAGTGGCTTGAATTGGCTAATGGGAGAGCCTGGGTTCGAATCTCATGACAAGCAAAGGAGTATTTATTTTGCAGATTGGACGGCCAAAGTTGTGTTGGATTTAAACTCTACTGAAGGAGGGATCCCACATCGGAAAGCTAGCAAGAGGGAAGGTGAGAAGCTGGCTATATATAGAGCTGGCTATCAGGCGTGTTTTTCGTACTACTCTAGCTGTAGAGCGACAAATGCCGAAATGCCGGTCACACGGCGATGGTAGCCACACGAGCCTGTGAGCGCACGTGTGGGAGCTTCGACACGATAGTTGAGGCCACCATGAGTATTCTTATGGGTTGATGCTGTTTGGGCCGAAAGGGGCCAAGTGGGCCCAATGGGCCTGTAATATCCCGGGTTAGGGGCCTATTTTGTTATGGCATAGCTTGCATGTGTTGGGTCTGTTATGTTGTTGTTCTTAGTGTGTAGGGGCTTAGTTATGAGCTAGGAGTAAGCCTGAGTAGGTAGGAAAATTTTTGTTTTTAGGCTTAAGTAAGAGGAGCTGTTGGAGCTGTGCTATATGTATATTATTTGGTGAAATTTAGCACAAAAGGTGAGCTAGCAAAGTGGCAAAGCAAGGCGCCACTTGGAGCTTGGATTGGCGTCACTTGCAGGAGTGAGCGGTCTAGTGTTCAAGCTGCGAAAATCCCTCATTTTTTTTGTTTCCATTTTGACGCCAAGTTGGTTGAGGGAAGACCAAGTCAAAAGTTTGAATGTTGGGTGGAGAGTAAATAGTGGAGGAAGACTTGTTCAACTAATTTGAATGTTTGGCTTGGAGTAATTGGGGGAGTTGTGGCCGAATGTTGGGGAGTTGGGGGAGAGGGTGGCCGGCTTTGGTAAGTGAGTAGGAAAGGTGGTGCCGAAATTCTTTTGGCAAATTTTCTTAGTATTTTCGGTCACCATTTTGGTAAACCAAATTCTCTCCTTTGTCAATAGCCAACCGAAACTTCATTTTGTTTTCTCTCATATTTTTTCTCCTTTTGAAACAATTGTACCGAAATTGCTTTGCTCTCTTGAGTTAGTGTGTGTGGCCGAATATTCTCTTCTCTCCCACTTCTTCTTTTTTGTTCATTTGTGTGAGTAAGCCGAAACTAGCATTCTAGCCCTCTCATATTTTCTACCATCTCCTTGAACCTTGATAGCCGAAAATCATCTTCCAAAACACCATCTCCATATCTTTTCTTTGCAAAGCCGAAACTTGTACTTTCTCTTTATCCATCTTATATTTTCCTCTTTTCCAAAAGTCTTTAGCCGAATTCTCTTTTTCTTTTGCTTAGGGTGTTGACCGAATTTCTCCCTTCTCCTAGTGTTTTGTTGGTCGAATATTGGCTGTTGTTGGGTGCTTGGTTGCAATCGGTTGGTGGTAGGTAAGGGTGTGGCCGAATGGTCATTCTCTCCTTTTCTTGTTTTAAATCGATTTGATTTGGTTAAGGGCCGTATATGGCAATTATGGAAGGGTGTTAATCTTTTCGTTATAGGGTCTTTGGATTGTGGAAACAAGCAAGAGGAGCCGTCATCTTCTGTTGGTTGATTGGTAAGTGATGGTAAGGGTGAATTCTTTTAGCCTAATCGATTAGTTCTTTAAGTCAAGTTATTAAGGATTAACTGTGTTCTTGTTAGGTTTTGGCCGATTGTCAGAGGAACCACTGCTTGGTTCAGGATTTGGTAGGAAACCAAATCAAGTATAAGGTATAGGTTCAGATATTGACCCCTTTGGTTTAAGATCTTTGGCCGAATGGTATAGATGCCTAATTCCTTTTTGGCTGATTATAGGAGCGAGTAATCAAGAGGGCCTTAGATCAATTCTTTTTGTATTAAAATCTGCGTTTTAACAGGTGTGTAACCTAACACACTTCTTACTTAGTAATATTGTTAATAAATCTGATTGCTTTGTTAAAACCAAAACAGTATGATGGATTATTTGGTACCCAAATGGGGTATGTGTACGGATCCGGGTAAGTCCATTCTATTATGAGTTCAATTTATGGTACATGCCATCATGATTGCTGATATATGTGATATGAGAGGTGACATCCAACATATTAGCATGATTACATGATTCACATGATTCACATGATATGCATTAGTATGACATGTATGGGTGATATGAGAGGAGGGGGATTATGATATCCGTGTCTTTGGGACACCAGAGGTTTGGCACCTCCAGTGGTTTGGTACCACAGATGATATTTTGTGACTTTGGGTCACCAGAGGTTTGGCACCTTAGCGTCTCGTCCCAGTGGCTTAGTACCACGGTGGGTTGGCCCCACGGTTGATTATACGGGATTGACGCCAGTGATTTGGTATCACACGATGGGTTGACCCCATCATCGGATTCGTGACATCGGTCACCAGTGGTTTGGTACCATATTTGTGTCTTTGGGACACCAGAGGTTTGGCACCTCATTGCGACTCGTCCCTGTGGTTTGACACCACCGTGGGTTGGCCCCACTTGAGAGTTACGGGATTGTCGCTAGTGATTTGGTATCACACGATGGGTTGGCCCCATCATTGGATTATTCATGACTTTGGGTCACCAGTGGTTTGGCACCACACTTATGGATATCGTGACTTTGGGTCACCAGTGGTTTGGCACCACTAGTGGTTTGGTACCACACGGGCTAGAAAAGTGATATGGATGGTTAGGATCGGGATGCATTAATTATGTTGCTATGATATGATGTGTGTTAGCATGTTGTATTATCGGGATTGGGATTTATGCACTGAGTCTTGTGACTCACCCTCTCCTTTGACTTTTCAGGTGACTCTTAGACGCGGACATGGAGCCGGGATGGACTCGAGGTGCTCATGCCATGCCTAAATAAGGAATCGCTCAGACTTTTATAAAAGTTGGTACTTTAGTCTATTTATTACTATTTGGTTTTATTTTGGTTGTAAATGGCCTTTAAAATTATGCTTTGCTATGTTTTAGCTTAAAGTTGATTTTTAATATGCCTTAACAAATTAATGGGGTTAAAATTTGCTTAAACTTGGAAAGACAACAATTTCAAAACTACAAGCGATATTTTAAACTATACCATCGGGTATCATACTAAGTTTTGAAATAAAGAGAACTCAAATGTACTTCTAACTTAAACTTGATTTTCCTACTAAGCCAAAATGTGTGGGTCATAATCAGAATGACTTTAATTCTAAATGAAATAAACATGTTTAAACTTCACAACTAATTAAGTTTTTCAAAGTTACCTGTTTTCAAAATGAAATAGGAGTTTTTAAACAATCATGCCCAAGATTCCTGCAAGTACAAAACCTATCAAATTGTTTTACTAAACTTTCAAAAAAAACTATGGTTATAAAATTCGATTTTTCCCCGTAACATACCAGATTCGGTCGTGGTGTGTTGACCAGGTTTGGGGTGTTACAATTGTGGTATCAGAGCCAGGTTCAAAAGCTCGGCTGTAGGCCTGAGGCCCAAAATGTTTCCAAAATTTTGTTTTAAGTGTTTTTGTTTTGAAATATATGGTTTGAAAGGCATGACACCGAGTCTCCGGCACCAGTTCGCCCAGGTAAGTACCTCTTACTATTGCTTGTGATTTGATGTACTGTGATTGGATGGTTAGCAATAGTAGGATTACTTTAGAAACTGAAACTGATAGGATTTTGTGAACTCGCGAAAACAAAGCTTCTTAAATATTCATAAGACTTTGCTTTAAAACAGTGGAATAAATACTGATGCATAAAACTCTTAAATCAGATACATAGAAAATTTAGTCATGAGTGCTCGAGGTGGACGTGGTCGTGGACGAGGTCGTGGTAGGATGACAGTTTCTGAACCCGTAGGATCTGGTCAGGGGTCAGAAAACGAGATGCCGGTATCACCACCAGCTGGAGGTGGTGAGTTTCAAGATCAGACTGGGGATGACGCAGTGTCACAGGCGATGCTGCGAGTGTTGGAAAGGGTAGCTGGAGTAGGTGGAGGTGCAGGAGCTAGGAAATCTGTGCCTGAGCGACTCCGAGCAAACGGGGCCGAATTCTTTCGAGGTGTTTCTGGTGTTGCTCCCAGCACTGCTGAGTATTGGCTGGAGGCGACAGAGCGGATCATGGATGATCTGGACCTGACTGCTGAAGAGAAGCTGAAGGGCATAGTATCGCTTCTTCGGGATGAGTCATACCAGTGGTGGCTCACGGTTCGGGACAGTGTGGCAGCAGAGGATCTGACATGGGATTATTTCAGGGCTGCATATCAGAAAAAGTACATTGGAGCTAGTTACATTGACGCTCAGCGGAAAGCATTTCTGAGGCTAGTCCAGGGGAGCAAGTCTGTTTCCGAGTACGAGGCTGAGTTCTTGAAGCTGAGCCGGTATGCTAGGGGCATTGTGGCTACTGAACACGAGAGGTGTGTTCGTTTCGAGGATGGTCTGAGAGAAGAACTGAGATTGCTGATTGCTCCACAGCAGGAGCGCGAGTTTGCTGTCTTGGTTGAGAAGGCCAAGGTAGCCGAGGGTGTTAAGGAGTCAGTGAGGCAGGACATGGACAGGAACAGGCATAAGAGGAGCTTTGGGTCTTCTGGGTCGTCGGGTAATCCTCAGAAGAGGGCTAGACAGAGTGGGCCGAATCATCCGGTAGGTTTGTTGCTGCTAGTCAGGGACCGCCGCGGTGTAATCACTGTGCGAAATCTCATTGGGGAGGTTGCTGGACCGGTGGAAAAGGTTGTTTTGAGTGTGGTTCTCTGGATCACCGCGTGAGGGACTGTCCGCGTAAGTTGGCTAGGATTCAGTCTGAGAGTCAGGGCCGTAATCAGTTCAGGAGTAATGTACCGCCACCGCAGAGGGGTCGTGGTAATGGCAGGGGTGGTAATGGTTCTGGTCGGGGCCGTGGAGCACCAGGCAGAGGTGCGGGTAGTTCTGAGGCCAGACAGCCTGGGTTAGTGTATGCAGCAAGACGCCGAGAGGAGGGCGACGCACCGGACGTCATAACCGGTACGTTTTTGATCTTTGGTTCTCCATTTACTGCTTTGACTGATGTGGGTTCGACACACTCTTACGTTGCTAGTAGTATAGTAGAGACCATGGATTTAGACTCTGAGATATCTTCTAGACAGATGACTGTAATTAGCCCTTTAGGTCACTCTGTAGTAGTAGATAAGCTGTTTAGAAATGTACCCCTAGAACTCCAAGGGGTAGTGTTCGCTGCTGATCTGATGGAACTGTCGTTTGGGGAGTTCGATCTGATTCTTGGGATGGACTGGTTGGTCAAGTACCAGGCGAGGTTGGATTGCGCGGCTAAGCGCATGGTTCTTATGACGTCTGAGGGTGATGAGGTGGATATGATAGGTAATAGGAGGGATTACTTATCAAATGTGGTATCTGCTCTGAAAGCTGAGAAGATGGTCAGGAAGGGCTGTGAAGCGTATGTGGTTCATGTGTATGCCTTGGAGGCTAAGGAATCTGCTGTAGCGAAAGTTCGGACAGTTAAGGAATTTGCTGATGTGTTTCCTGAGGAGCTTCCGGGGTTGCCGCCGGATCGTGAAGTAGAGTTCGGGATAGATCTGTTACCCGGAACTGCGCCAGTGTCTATTGCTCCGTATAGGATGGCGCCAAAGGAATTCGTGGAGCTTAAGGCTCAGATCCAGGAGTTGTTGGACCGAGGCTTTATTAGGCCAAGTGTTTCGCCTTGGGGTGCACCGGTACTCTTTGTAAAGAATAAAGATGGTACGATGCGGATGTGCATAGACTACCGCCAGTTGAATAAGCTGACGATTAAAAACAAGTATCCGTTGCCAAGGATAGATGACTTGTTTGATCAGCTGAAGGGTGCAGCGGTATTCTCTAAGATCGATCTGAGGTCTGGGTATCATCAGTTGAAGGTAAAGGAGGCTGATATCCACAAGACAGCGTTTCGGACTCGGTATGGGCACTACGAATTTCTGGTAATGCCGTTCGGGTTGACTAACGCACCGGCAGCATTCATGGATATGATGAATAGGGTGTTTCAGCAGTATCTGGATCAGTTCGTTGTGGTTTTCATAGACGATATTTTGGTGTACTCAAGGACAGAAGAAGAGCATGATGCGCATTTGCGAGGGGTGCTACAGACTTTGAGGGAAAAGCAGCTTTATGCTAAGTTCAGTAAGTGCGAGTTCTGGCTTAGAGAAGTGACTTTCTTGGGTCATGTAGTGTCAGCTGAGGGGATTAGAGTAGATCCTCGGAAGATTGAGGCAGTTTTGGATTGGAAACCGCCTAAGTCAGTGGCTGAAATTCGGAGTTTTCTGGGTTTGGCTGGATACTACCGAAGGTTTATAGAAGGTTTCTCGTTGATTGCAGCGCCGATGACCAAGTTGTTGAGGAAAGAAGTTCCGTTTGTTTGGACTGAGAAACAACAGGAGAGTTTCGACAAGCTTAAGAAGATTCTGACAGAAGCTCCGGTTCTAATTCAACCTGAGGCTGGTAAGGAATTCACCGTGTATTGCGATGCATCACATACGGGATTGGGTTGTGTGCTGATGTAGGAAGGTAAGGTTGTGGCTTACGCATCTCGACAGCTGAGGCCACGTGAGGTCAATTATCTGACGCACGACTTGGAGCTAGCGGCTGTAGTCTTTGCCTTAAAGATTTGGAGGCACTACTTGTATGGAGAGAGATCGATAGTCTACACAGATCATAAGAGTCTGAAGTACCTCTTGACTCAGAAGGATCTGAATTTGAGGCAGCGTAGATGGGTTGAGTTGCTGAAAGATTATGACTGTTCAATTGAGTATCATCCGGGCAAGGCTAACGTGGTGGCAGACGTGTTGAGCCGTAAGGTTGTTTCGGACTTAAGAGCGATGTTTGCCCATTTGAGTTTGTATGACGACGGAAGTATTCTGGCAGAGTTGCAGGTTAAGCCTACTTGGGTTGGGCAGATCAAAGAGAAACAGTTGGAGGATGAGGTTCTGAGTGCGCGGAGGTTGCAAGTGCAGAATGGTGGTTTGGAAGGTTACAGTTTGTCTGGTGATGAGGTGTTGTGTTTTCAGGGTAAAGCTTGTATGCCTAAGAATGTTGAGCTGAGGCAGAAGATTCTTCAGGACGCTCATAGCAGTCCTTATGCTATGCATCCTGGAGGTAGCAAGATGTATCTTAGAGAGCAGTTTTGGTGGCCTGGTTTGAAAAGAGAGGTGACAGAGTTTGTAGGGAAGTGTCTGACATGTCAGCAGGTCAAGGCTGAACATCAGTTGCCGTCAGGGTTGCTTCAGCCTGTGAAGATTCCTCAGTGGAAGTGGGAAAGGATAACCATGGATTTCGTCAGTGGGTTACCGCTTACGCCAAGCAAGAAAGATTCAGTTTGGGTAGTGGTGGATCGTCTGACTAAATCAGCTCACTTCATTCCGGTGAGGGTTGACTACTCACTTCAGAAGTTAGCGAAGCTGTATGTGTCAGAGATAGTGAGGTTGCACGGTGTGCCAGTTTCGATTATCTCGGATAGGGATCCCAGGTTTACGTCAAGGTTCTGGAAAGCGTTGCATCAGGCATTGGGTACGCGTTTGGATTTCAGCACGGCTTTTCACCCGCAGTCTGACGGGCAATCGGAAAGGGTTATTCAGATCTTAGAGGATATGCTGAGAGGTTGTGCTCTGGATTTCAGAGGTAGTCGGGAGGAGTTTCTGCCATTAGCTGAGTTTGCCTACAACAACAGTTACCAAGCGAGTATCAAGATGGCACCATACGAGGCGTTATATGGTAGGAAATGTCGCTCACCTACGTGTTGGACAGAGTTAGGTGAACGTCAGTTGTTGGGACCAGAGTTAGTTGCGGAGACTGAAGAAAAGGTTAAGTTGATTCAGGCTCGATTGAAGGAAGCTTTGGACCGGCAGAAGTCTTATGCTGATCTTAAGCGTAGAGACATAGAGTTTGCCGTGGGGGGTCAAGTTTTTCTAAAGGTCTCGCCGTGGAAGAAGGTGTTGAGGTTTGGAAGGAAAGGCAAGCTAAGTCCGAGGTTCATTGGGCCGTATAAGGTACTGAGACGAGTGGGACCAGTAGCGTATCAGCTTGAGTTGCCAGCAGAGCTAAGTCAGATTCACGATGTATTTCACGTTTCGATGCTTCGGCGTTATCGTTCAGATCCGTCACATGTCGTGGCAGTGGAGGAGATCGAGGTGAATCCAGATTTGACCATGGAAGAAGAACCTGTGCAGATTCTAGATCGGGATGTGAAGGTTCTGCGTAAGAAGTCTGTGCCTTTGGTTAAGGTACTTTGGCAGAATCATGGCATGGAAGAAGCTACGTGGGAACCCGAGGATGTGATGAGACAGCAATACCCGCAACTGTTCTGATCAGGTAATTTCGAGGTCGAAATTATTTTAAGGGGGTAGAACTGTAATATCCCGGGTTAGGGGCCTATTTTGTTATGGCATAGCTTGCATGTGTTGGGTCTGTTATGTTGTTGTTCTTAGTGTGTAGGGGCTTAGTTATGAGCTAGGAGTAAGCCTGAGTAGGTAGGAAAATTTTTGTTTTTAGGCTTAAGTAAGAGGAGCTGTTGGAGCTGTGCTATATGTATATTATTTGGTGAAATTTAGCACAAAAGGTGAGCTAGCAAAGTGGCAAAGCAAGGCGCCACTTGGAGCTTGGATTGGCGTCACTTGCAGGAGTGAGCGGTCTAGTGTTCAAGCTGCGAAAATCCCTCATTTTTTTTGTTTCCATTTTGACGCCAAGTTGGTTGAGGGAAGACCAAGTCAAAAGTTTGAATGTTGGGTGGAGAGCAAAATAGTGGAGGAAGACTTGTTCAACTAATTTGAATGTTTGGCTTGGAGTAATTGGGGGAGTTGTGGCCGAATGTTGGGGAGTTGGGGGAGAGGGTGGCCGGCTTTGGTAAGTGAGTAGGAAAGGTGGTGCCGAAATTCTTTTGGCAAATTTTCTTAGAATTTTCGGTCACCATTTTGGTAAACCAAATTCTCTCCTTTGTCAATAGCCAACTGAAACTTCATTTTGTTTTCTCTCATATTTTTTCTCCTTTTGAAACAATTGTGCCGAAATTGCTTTGCTCTCTTGAGTTAGTGTGTGTGGCCGAATATTCTCTTCTCTCCCACTTCTTCTTTTTTGTTCATTTGTGTGAGTAAGCCGAAACTAGCATTCTAGCCCTCTCATATTTTCTACCATCTCCTTGAACCTTGATAGCCGAAAATCATCTTCCAAAACACCATCTCCATATCTTTTCTTTGCAAAGCCGAAACTTGTACTTTCTCTTTATCCATCTTATATTTTCCTCTTTTCCAAAAGTCTTTAGCCGAATTCTCTTTTTCTTTTGCTTAGGGTGTTGACCGAATTTCTCCCTTCTCCTAGTGTTTTGTTGGCCGAATATTGGCTATTGTTGGGTGCTTGGTTGAAAACGGTTGGTGGTAGGTAAGGGTGTGGCCGAATGGTCATTCTCTCTTTTTCTTATTTTAAATCGATTTGATTTGGTTAAGGGCCGTATATGGCAATTATGGAAGGGTGTTAATCTTTTCGTTATAGGGTCTTTGGATTGTGGAAACAAGCAAGAGGAGCCGTCATCTTCTGTTGGTTGATTGGTAAGTGATGGTAAGGGTGAATTCTTTTAGCCTAATCGATTAGTTCTTTAAGTCAAGTTATTAAGGATTAACTGTGTTCTTGTTAGGTTTTGGCCGATTGTCAGAGGAACCACTGCTTGGTTCAGGATTTGGTAGGAAACCAAATCAAGTATAAGGTATAGGTTCAGATATTGACCCCTTTGGTTTAAGATCTTTGGCCGAATGGTATAGATGCCTAATTCCTTTTTGGCTGATTATAGGAGCGAGTAATCAAGGGGGCCTTAGATCAATTCTTTTTGTATTAAAGTCTGCGTTTTACTAGGTGTGTAACCTAACACACTTCTTACTTAGTAATATTGTTAATAAATCTGATTGCTTTGTTAAAACCAAAACAGTATGATGGATTATTTGGTACCCAAATGGGGTATGTGTACGGATCCGGGTAAGTCCATTCTATTATGAGTTCAATTTATGGTACATGCCATCATGATTGCTGATATATGTGATATGAGAGGTGACATCCAACATATTAGCATGATTACATGATTCACATGATTCACATGATATGCATTAGTATGACATGTATGGGTGATATGAGAGGAGGGGGATTATGATATCCGTGTCTTTGGGACACTGTGTCTTTGGGACACCAGAGGTTTGGCACCTCCAGTGGTTTGGTACCACAGATGATATTTTGTGACTTTGGGTCACCAGAGGTTTGGCACCTCAGCGTCTCGTCCCAGTGGCTTAGTACCACGGTGGGTTGGCCCCACGGTTGATTATACGGGATTGACGCCAGTGATTTGGTATCACACGATGGGTTGACCCCATCATCGGATTCGTGACATCGGTCACCAGTGGTTTGGTACCACATTTGTGTCTTTGGGACACCAGAGGTTTGGCACCTCATTGCGACTCGTCCCTGTGGTTTGACACCACCGTGGGTTGGCCCCACTTGAGAGTTACGGGATTGTCGCTAGTGATTTGGTATCACACGATGGGTTGGCCCCATCATTGGATTATTCGTGACTTTGGGTCACCAGTGGTTTGGCACCACACTTATGGCTATCGTGACTTTGGGTCACCAGTGGTTTGGCACCACCAGTGGTTTGGTACCACACGGGGTAGAAAGGTGATATGGATGGTTAGGATCGGGGTGCATTAATTATGTTGCTATGATATGATGTGTGTTAGCATGTTGTATTATCGGGATTGGGATTTATGCACTGAGTCTTGCGACTCACCCTCTCCTTTGACTTTTCAGGTGACTCTTAGACGTGGACATGGAGCCGGGATGGACTCGAGGTGCTCATGCCATGCCTAAATAAGGAATCGCTCAGACTTTTATAAAAGTTGGTACTTTAGTCTATTTATTACTATTTGGTTTTATTTTGGTTGTAAATGGCCTTTAAAATTATGCTTTGCTATGTTTTAGCTTAAAGTTGATTTTTAATATGCCTTAACAAATTAATGGGGTTAAAATTTGCTTAAACTTGGAAAGACAACGATTTCAAAACTACAAGCGATATTTTAAACTATACCATCGGGTATCATACTAAGTTTTGGAATAAAGAGAACTCAAATGTACTTCTAACTTAAACTTGATTTTCCTACTAAGCCAAAATGTGTGGGTCATAATCAGAATGACTTTAATTCTAAATGAAATAAACATGTTTAAACTTCACAACTAATTAAGTTTTTCAAAGTTACCTGTTTTCAAAATGAAATAGGAGTTTTTAAACAATCATGCCCAAGATTCCTGCAAGTACAAAACCTATCAAATTGTTTTACTAAACTTTCAAAGAAAACTATGGTTATAAAATTTGATTTTTCCCCGTAACATACCAGATTCGGTCGTGGTGTGTTGACCGGGTTTGGGGTGTTACAGGGCCCGTGGGCCCATATGAATAGATCGTATGATTTTGTAGTATATAGTGAACTGGTATATGTTAATCTCATATCTATGGCTAGATTTGAGCTAAATGGGCCACATGAGTGTGTGGGCCCATTTTGGCCGAGGATGGGCCCTATGCCCATTTGCATTGTTATCTCTGTTTAGAATACATTGGTTTACAAAATTACTGAAATAACCCCGATTTACAAAATTAATGAAATAGCCCCAGTTTGCGAAATTACCAAAATACCTCCGGTTTGCGAAATTATTAAAATACCCCTGGTTTGCAAAATTACCGAAATACCTTCGATTTGAAAAATTACCAAAATGCCCTCAGTTTGCAAAAAAATTACCGAAATACCCTTGGTTTGCAAAATTACCAAAATACCCCTAGTTTCTAAAATTACCGGAATACCCCTGGTTTGCAAAATTACAGAAATACCCTTGGTTTGTAACATTACCGAAATACCCCTGGTTTGCAAAATTACCAAAATACCCCTGGTTTGCAAAATTACCGAAATACCTCTGGTTTACGAAATTACCGAAATACCCCTAGTTTGTGAAATTACCATAATACCCCCGATTTGTAAAATTTATAAAATACCCTCGATTTGCAAAATTACCGAGATACCCTTGATTTACAAAATTACTGAAATACCCCTGATTGCAAAATTATCGAAATACCCTCGGATTGCAAAATTATCGAAGTACCCTTAGTGTGTAATATTCGTTTTACCCCTAAATGACAAATGACCGTTGTACCCTCGTGGTAGTACTAGTGTGGAATGCCTTAATTGTGTTATGTTTTGTATAGGTGGAGGCGCTAGTCATTATTTAGTACTCTACGTAATCAGGTGTGTAATCTCACACTTTTATTCGTTTTGCTTTGTACTATTATGTGTGTCGGCTGAGAGCCGAAATACCCTTAATGGGTAAGTTAATGAGATACACCTAACGGGTGAGTTTGCAAATAGCCTAGGTGAGTAAATTTATGATTATACCCTTTTGGGTAGATTTAGCAAGACTGTGTATTCCGCTTATCTGTTATTTTGGTACGTTCATGCATGCACTACATTATTATGTCATGACATGTTGCATGGGATTGGGATATGATATTGATGATCGGGGAAGTGTATTTTGGTGGCTCTGCCACATATTTCGTATTTCGGTGGCTCTGCCACAATTTCGGCGATGAGCAGCGTGACTGCCATCAAGGTGTGTAGCGGATAGAGAGTTGACTGTAGAAATCCCCACAAGTGTGTTGGCTGGATACGAGTGGTGTGTAGCGGATGGAATATTAGGCTGGGCTGGGTTGCATTGCATGCATTGTCTGTATTATCATGCTGATAGGACTAAGGCCCAGTTTGTCTTCGTAAGGGCTAAGGCCCATTTTGTTTCCGTAAGGGCTAAGGCCCAGTTAATGTCCGATTAGGGGATTACACACTGAGTCCTCGTAACTCACCCCCCTCTGCTTAATCTTGCAGGTGATACTCTGCATTGAGGATTTGGAGCTGAGGTGGACTCAGTGGTGGTCATACATCGTTTCTTTAGTGAATCCCGATTTACTTTACCTTAAATTTTATTTTAATTTGGGTTTATGTTTTGTAATAAGGCCTTTGGTATTTTATTTGGTTTTTGCTTATTATTAAATGCTCAATATGGGATTTTCCTAAAACCTTAACACCTGTTGGTTTTTCCAAAATGTTAACGAACGGTTTTTCAAACTATAATTGATTAAACACTAGGTTCTCTTAAATGTCGAAACAATTTTCAAAATATCACATGTTCGAAATTCACTGAAGCTGATTTCTGATATAAACAAGATTTTACCAACAATTCAAACTCAAATCTCCTAATAAAAGCAGTTTTCAAATTAATCGCAACTTTTCTAAAATGGACATGGAGTTAAACTGGTTTTTATAAACAAACACATAAACTCGAAGTTTTAAAGAGAATATGAACATTTTAACAAACATGCAACTTTCTTTAACAACCCTTCCATGTGACATGCCAGATCCGGTCATAACGTCCAAGCCGGGTTTGGGGTGTTACACACAGCCTGGCCACGACTTACACGGGCGTGTGCCATGGGCGTGTCCCTGTCGTGGGAAAGAATAGTTTCACTCTGATTTAGATACTTAGGGGCAAAGAAACATATTCAGAAGCCTATATAAACACCCTAAGTATGACCAGAAAAGTGGAACCCAAGGCTTTAGTCAGGGCGCGTCCAGCTAGGCCAAAGAAGGCAGATTTGTGGGGATTTACTCGAAGATAGCCAGTTGATTCATCTCAAGAAGCCGAAATCATACTCAAGACGGAGGATCTCTCCTTAAATTCCTTCAGGGGGTTTTAGGGATTTCTTATGTTTTGTTTTATCTTTTCTTTTGAGATATTTTCTTTTATTGTTATGAACTAAACCCTCAGATACCTAAGGGGGATGAAACCTACGATGAATCTTGTCATCGTTTGCTGAACTATATGATAAGTATTTAACTTGTTCTTAATTATGTGTTCTTAATTCTTGTGTTGATATTTTCGGGATATTAATTCAAGTGTGATGTGCTTAGGTGGAGGAGCAAAAGTCCCTGCTTAAGAGTAGATCTAGCATAAATAAGCGGAGTTGATCGCACGCCTAAAGATAGGGTGACGAGATTTTGCCGGATTAGGGTGAAACCTAATATGGGAGTCCATAGATCGAGTTAATGCAATTCTAGGGGTTTTAATTAGAAAGAGATTTCAATTAATCAACCTAGGGTTAGACGTTAGTCACCTTGAGAGATGGATTAATATAACTTAGGGAATCTTATGGATCAAGTGAAATGAATAAATCGTCTGGTTCAGAGTTAGATAATAAGTGAAGTATAGGTGGATTTTTCCTTGGGTGTCATCTTAATCAATTAGTTTTTCCTCAAAGTATTTTTCCCAATTTCATTCTTCTTTGTCTTAGAGTCTTTAGTTTAGTAGTTAGTTTTAAATTAATTAAAAATCACTTTAATTCTTAGGCTAAATAATAAAGAGAGAGTTAGTATTAGTACTTTTGGTTCCTTTGGGTTCGACATTCCAGTCTTGCCTTAACTATACTACTGTTCGATAGGTGCGCTTGCCTCACATCGTTGTCATAGTTAGTTTCCAGGTTTTATCATTCTTTTTATAAATTTTAAGACTTTGACATTGCGAAAAACAACAATCAAGTTTTTTGCGCCGTTGCCAGGGAACTAAAATATTAAGAACGCTTAATTTTTATTACTTTAGCCATATTTATTTTAATTTTGCAATTAAATTTTATCTTTAAATTTTCTAAATTTTCTTCTTTCACTCCTTTCAGGTACCCCTTGTAACACCCCAAACCCGGCCTAGACGTTATGACCGGATCTGGCATGTCACATGAGAGGAATGTCTAAAAACTGTGCGCTCATTAAAAAGTTCGTACTCTTTATATTTGTTGTGAAAAAATCGAGTTTAAGTAATTTTGAATAAGAAACGGTTTATTAACATTTCAAGAAAATCCCGAATTAAACATTTAACAATAATAAGCAATAACCAAATTAAAAGCTAAAATCAAATAAAACCATAAGCCAAATTACATAACAAAATTTCAAAAATAAAATGAAATAAGTCCAAAGTAACCATTTAAAATGAAAGAAACGCAATCTTGAGCATGGCCACCTCGAGTCCACCCCGGCTCCATATCCGCGGTCTAGGAATTACCTGCAAAATTAACTAAAGGGGTGAGTCATCGAGACTCAGTGTATAAATCCCTATCCCGAAGATAACAAACCCTTACACAGTTCCATAAGCAAATATGTATGTCATGCAACCCAAACCTAACCATCCGAAACTCCCAATTCTACCCCGTGTGGTACCAAACCACTGGTGGTGCCAAACCACTGGTGACCCAAAGTCACAAATAAATATATATGTTGTACCAAACCACTGGTGGTGCCAAACCACTGGTGACCCAAAGTCACAGATAATCATATGTGGGGCCAACCCACTGTGGTGCCAAACCACTGGTGACAATCCCTTTTAATATAATATGTTGGGCCAACCCACTGTGGTTCCAGACCACTGAGACGAGTCACGAAGATAACATATGTGGTACCAAACCACTGGTGGTGCCAAACCACTAGTGACCCAAAGTCACAAATAATCATATGTGGTACAAAGCCACTGGTGGTGCCAAACCACTGGTGACCCAAAGTCACATATAATCATATTTTCCCCCTCCTCTCATCATACCCATGCAATATGACATAATAATTCGTGTATGCAGTATGTCATGTATGCTAGAAATATATCAAATATAAGTATAACATGAATTACCCTTATAATCAGATAGACATAAAACAGCATAGTCACGCTAATCAACCTCTAAGGGTATAACCGTAATTTTACCTACCAAGGGTATTTCCGTAATTTACCTTCCAAGGGTATTTTGGTAATTTACCCAAAAAGGGTATTTCAGTAATTTTGTACCTGGAATGGCCTTTCCGAAGGCCCAATGTCGCACCGAGCTACTCAACTACCATTTCTGGTCGAAATGGACTATTGGGCCTAAAACCCGATTTTGGCCCATTCGGGCCCACACGCTCGTGTGGTCCACCTAACACAAATCTAGCCACGTATATAAGTTCCACCCAGTCTAGTTCACTATATACTACACAATCGCACAATTTACTCATAAGGGCCCACGGGCCCATTGGGCCCACTTCGGCCCAAGCAGCCCCAACCCACAAGAATACTACTGATGGCCTCAACTATCGCGTCGAAGCCCCACACGTGCGCTCGCACGCTCGTGTGGCTACTATTGTCGTGACCGACACTTCGGCATTTGCCGCTCTACTATTAGAGTAGAGAGAGTTACACACCCGATAGGAATCTGGTGTTAAACCGCGCTGCGACCACTCCTGCGCCCAAACGCCCTCCAAGGTACGTTCACTCTCCTCTTGCAATGCTCTTTATATAGCTAGCTCTTCACCTTCCTTCTTTGTATCTTTCCGATGTGGGATCCCTTCGTCAGTAGAGTTTAAATTCAACTGAAACTCTTGCCGTCCAATCCGTAAAATAAATACTCCCTTGCTTCTTATGAGATTCGAACCCAGGCTCCCTTGCAACATAATCCACGCCGCTAACCACTTGGCCACAAGCTCCTCTTGTGTCTTAAACCATGCGCAACTAAATATAAACTATGGGCCAAATTCTAAGATCCATGTAAAATAAAAACCAAAATGCAAGAGCCAAGACTTGAATCTTGGACCTGCTTTCTTCCCTGTGGCGTCATCCCCCTTGTCTCTTATGTGGCGTCACTTTGCCACTACACCACACATTCCACTTGTGTCATTTTCTCCACATTTTATTCTTAAGGCCTACCTGCCAACTTCCAGGGTTTTTTTCACCTAAAACCAAAATTTCCCCAAAGCCAATGTTCGATCCCGGGACTTCATAGAAGCCCCCAAATCTTCCAAATCCCTTATCTAATAAATCCAACTTGTATTTAAGCCGATCTCAAAATTTTAAATGCTACTATGCCTAAAGCCCATTGGGCCCAATTCTTCTAGGCCCAATTTTGGGATGTTACAAATCTACCCTCCTTAAAGAAATTTCGTCCTCGAAATTTCCAACTAACTAACAGTCACACATCCTAACCTACCACACTACGCTTTTGCTGCGCACTCTGATCTTATTAAAACCAATATACTTTTAACTAGAATTTAAAACTCCTACACATACTCAAAAACACCTAGCCATTAAAACAGACGAATATTTCATACGCAACCATCTCTATCTCTGAACATCACATCCAAACCAAACACACAAAATAAATACCTGAAATACAGCATATAACAAAGAAAGTATCAGGAAACTTACAGTGCGGATTGGTGCCGGAGACTCGGGTGTCATACTTCCAGAAAAGAGATATATATTTTTTTCTAAACCATATTTCAAACAAATTTTGAAAAATATTTCTGAACCCATTCCACAGCCGAGTTTTTGAACCTAGGCTCTGATACCATAATTGTAACACCCCAAACCTGGCCTAGACGTTATGACCGGATATGGCATGTCACATGAGAGGAATGTCTAAAAACTGTGCGCTCGTTAAAAAGTTAGTATTCTTTATATTTGTTGTGAAAAAATCGAGTTTAAGTAATTTTGAATAAGAAACGGTTTATTAACATTTCAAGAAAATCCCGAATTAAACATTTAACAATAATAAGCAATAACCAAATTAAAAGCTAAAATCAAATATAACCATAGGCCAAATTACATAACAGAATTTCAAAAATAAAATGAAATAAGTCCAAAGTAACCATTTAAAATGAAAGAAACGCAATCTTGAGCATGGCCACCTCGAGTCCACCCCGGCTCCATATCCGTGGTCTAGGAATTACCTGCAAAATTAACTAAAGGGGTGAGTCATCGAGACTCAGTGTATAAATCCCCATCCCGAAGATAACAAACCCTTACACAGTTCCATAAGCAAATATGTATGTCATGCAACCCAAACCTAACCATCCGAAACTCCCAATTCTACCTCGTGTGGTACCAAACCACTGGTGACCCAAAGTCACAAATAAATATATATGTGGTACCAAACCACTGGTGGTGCCAAACCACTGGTGACCCAAAGTCACAGATAATCATATGTGGGGCCAACCCACTGTGGTGCCAAACCACTGGTGACAATCCCTTTTAATATAATATATGAGGCCAACCCACAGTGGTGCCAGACCACTGGGACGAGTCACGAAGATAACATATGTGGTACCAAACCACTGGTGGTGCCAAACCACTGGTGACCCAAAGTCACAGATAATCATATCTTCCCCCTCCTCTCATCATACCCATGCAATATGACATAATAATTCGTGTATGCAGTATGTCATGTATGCTAGACATATATCAAATATAAGTACAACATGAATTACCCTCATAATCAGATAGACATAAAACAACATAGTCACGCTAATCAACCTCTAAGGGTATAACCGTAATTTTACCTACCAAGGGTATTTCCGTAATTTACCTTCCAAGGGTATTTTGGTAATTTACCCACAAAGGGTATTTCAGTAATTTCGTACCTGGAATAGCCTTTTCGAAGGCCCAATATCGCTCCGAGCTACTCAACTACCATTTTTGGTCGAAATGGATTATTGGACCTAAAACTCGATTTTGGCCCATTCAGGCCCACACGCTCGTGTAGCCCACCTAACACAAATCTAGCCACGTATATAAGTTCCACCTAGTCTAGTTCACTATATACTACACAATCACACAATTTACTCATAAGGGCCCACGGGCCCATTGGGCCCACTTCGACCCATCGCGACCCAAGCAGCCCCAACCCGCAAGAATACTACTGATGGCCTCAACTATCGCGTCGAAGCCCCACACGTGCACTCGCACGCTCGTGTGGCTACTATTGCCGTGATCGGCACTTCGGCATTTGCCGCTCTACAACTAGAGTAGAGAGAGAGTTACACACCTGATAGGAATCTGGTGTTAAACCGCGCTGCGACCACTCCTGCGCCCAAACGCCCTCCAAGGTACGTTCACTCTCCTCCTGGAATGCTCTTTATATAGCTAGCTCTTCACCTTCCTTCTTTGTATCTTTCCGATGTGGGATCCCTTCGTCAGTAGAGTTTAAATTCAACTGAAACTCTTGTCGTCCAATCCGCAAAATAAATACTCCATTGCTTCTCATGAGATTCGAACCCAGGCTCCCTTGCAACATAATCCACGCCGCTAACCACTTGGCCATAAGCTCCTCTTGTGTCTTAAACCATGCGCAACTAAATATAAACTATGGGCCAAATTTTAAGATCCATGTAAAAAGAAAACCAAAATGCAAGAGCCAAGACTTGAACCTTGGACCTCCTTTCTTCCCTGTGGCGTCATCCCCCTTGTTTCTTATGTGGCGTCACTTTGCCACTACACCACACACTCCACTTGTGTCATTTTCTCCACATTTTATTCTTAAGGCCTACCTGCCAACTTCCAGGGTTTTTTTCACCTAAAACCAAAATTTCCCCAAAGGCAATGTTCGATCCCGGGACTTCATAGAAGCCCCCAAATCTTCCAAAATCCCTTATCTAATAAATCCAACTTGCATTTAAGCCGATCTCAAAAATTTTAAACGCTACTATGCCTAAAGCCCATTGGGCCCAATTCTTCTAGGCCCAATTTCGGGATGTTACACCTCTAGTTTATGACTAGAAGAAACCTGACAGGACCCCTACTTTACGATAGTGATATTGAAGGTACCATTCGCAGAAACCGCAGAGAAATAAGGCGAAGCTTAAACTACATAGAAGAAGAGCAAGAAGCCAAAATTAATACCACTAAAGAGATGGCTGAGAATAATCCACCACCTCCAGAGATGGCCGAAAATCATGCTCCTCTAACTATGTATGATTATGCTAAACCTAGTTTAACAGGAACTGAGTCTAGTATTGTTAGGCCTACTATTACTGCAAATAATTTTGAACTGAAACCTAACACTATACAGATGGTACAACAGTTTGTTTAGTTTGATGGTTTGCAGGATGAGGATCCTAACACACACTTAGCGAATTTTCTAGAATTCTGTGATACCTTCAAGATAAATGGTGTTTCTGATGATGCCATCCGTCTTCAATTATTTCCCTTTTCTCTGAGGAATAAAGCCAAACAGTGGTTGCATTCTCTTCCACGAGGGTCGATCACTACATAGGACCAAATGACCAAGAAATTTTTATTAAAATATTTTCCGCCGGCCAAAACGGCCAAATTAAGGAATGATATCTCTTCTTTTATGCAGATGGATTTAGAAACACTTTACGATGTATGGGAGAGATACAAAGATTTGTTAAGGAGGTGCCCACACCACGGATTGCCTTTGTGGCTACAGGTGCAGAATTTTTACAACGGTGTGAACCCTTCAACAAGGCAACAAATCGATTCAGCCGCCGGCGGAACCCTGAACAACAAAACTCCTGATGCGACCTACGAGTTTATAGAGGAGATGTCATTGAATAACTATCAGTGGCAAGTTACAAGGACAAGGCCAGCCAAAGCAGCCAGAGTTTTCAACCTCGACGCAGTAACCGTGCTATCAAATCAGGTAGAGTTGCTACATAAACAATTTTATTGTTCATATGGTTCTTCACAGGCACATCCAGTTATGCAGTGTGAAACAAATGAAGGAGTGGAGAATCCTGAGTACCCACCCTACGGACAGGGCATAGAAAGCGAACAGATGAACTATATGGGTTACAATTTCCTATCTAATGATAACCCTTATAGTAATACTAATGATCCAGGTTGGAAGAACCACCCCAACTTCTGATGGGGCGGTCAAAGAAATTAAAGGCAACAACCATCCTAAAACTTCCAACAGCAGCCTTACCCACAGGAAAAGAAGCCGAACCTTGAAGAGATGCTGACAAACTTCATAGCAGCCTCAGAAATACGTTCCCAAAATATAAAAACACGTTTCCAAAAGATAGAAGCAAAACTTGAGGCATTGACACAAGAGTTCAAGGATCAAATCGGGCAACTTGCTAAGCAGATCTCTGAGAGACCACAAGGAAGACTACTGAGCAACACCGAAACTAACCTAATGGAGCAAATTCAAGCCATAATAGCTCAAGATAGTGAAGGGTTAGATGAGCTTAATTCAAAGCAAAAGAATGCAGTAGAAGAAAATATGGTTGAGGTCAATAACAAGCCAAAACCGGTAGTCAAAGAGTACAAACCTCACATACCATATCCAGAAGCGATAACGAAAGACAACACAGAGGAACAGTTCAGTAAATTTCTTAAACTTTTAAAGAAACTACATATTAAATTATCATTTCTCGAAGCTATTTCGCAGATGCCAGATTCTAGGAAATTTTTAAAAACGCTATTGACAAATAAACGGAAGATAGACGAGGAATCACATGTGGAACTGAACGCAGTGTGCTCAGCAATGTTGCAAAATAAACTACCACCGAAATTAAAAGATCCAGGGAGTTTTACAATTCCATGCTTAATTGGTAGTTTATCTATTGATAATGCTTTAGCTGATTTAGGGGCAAGCATAAATGTCATGCCTTATAAGTTGTTTAAACAACTAGGTCTAGGAAAACCCAAACAAACTAGGATGAGCATTCAATTAGCTGATAAAACGGTTAGAATTCCTAGGGGTATAATTGAAGATGTACTCGTGAAAATTGATAAAATTCGTATTCCCAGTAGACTTTGTCATTTTAGACATGGATGAGGACAAAGTGATCCCCCTAATTTTAGGAAGACCATTCCTAGCAACTGCCAGAATTAAAATCGATGTTGATGCAGGCAAACTCATACCTTGTGTAGGTGAGGAGACAATCACTCTTCAAGCCCTCGATTCAGCTAGAACATCGAATAACCAAGGTGAGAAAGTAAATTCTATTGATAACCATTCGGTTAACCCTTCTATTCAGGAAGCACCATAACAGAACACAACTGAATCTGATGCTAGACCCTGTGCCAACAAAGAAATAACTCATAAGGAACAAAGGTTTCAGATCGATGAACTAGAAGAGGGGAAGACGCATCTTAAAGAAAAACTAGGGATACACGAGGAAGAACCAATGCCACCCTACGAGACAAACAAGTTTAAAATTGGAGATTAGGTATTGCTAGATAAAGCAGATCCACGAGTATCCCCTCCTGATCCTAACACCAGCAAGGAAATCCCTTTCAAGGTAATCGATGTTTTCCCGTATGGAACAGTCGAGGTAAGTAACCCTATGTTGGGCACTTTGAAAATAAAAGCCACCCGTCTTAAACTCTATCATGATAATGGAACTACTATCACATAGAAGGACTTTCAACTCCTCAAACCACCATGAATATGCAAATAAGAGGAGAGTCTAGCTTAAGACTATAAATGAGCGCTTCTCGAGAGGCAACTTGAGTGCTAACCCCATTAACCTCTCCATTTTATTTTATCTTATGTTATTTTATTCTTTCCATATAGAACCTAACTGTAAACTGACCAAAAATACAGATTCATAAACCACACGGCCTTTCACACAGCCGTGGCCGTGGCCATGTGGGTACACCGAATCTCCGTACTGACATGGCAGGGATGGTACAAGTCAAAGCGAATCAATTTTCAAGTCACGGACCCCAACTACATCCCACGGCCGTGCAATGCAGCCGTGGCCGACACTGTTAGATCACACACGGGCGTGGCACCCCACCTATGGGCTTGGGAGAAACGAACAAAAGCACAACACGGTCATGCGACATCGCCGTGTGAATCGACACGCCCAAGGTACACGGGCGTGGGACGTATCATACCTCAATCTCCTATTTAAACCACCCACACCCTCTTCCAACCTACTCCCCATCTCCCTTCCTCCATATCATTTTCTTCTCCTTTTCAGATCTCTAACATCCCATACCATTCTTCTAATGGCCATGGCGAAGAAGCGGAAGGATTCACGCACAGTCTTCCTTAGGGAGACCGATCTACATAAGTTCATGACGGCCGCTTCATCCAAACGACAAGCCAAGGATCTTTGAGGCCATTTAAATTTCCTTCTTCTTTACTCTTCTCCTTTATTTTCCTTCTCTTTGACTATCTTATGCTTAGTTTAGTTTATTTTATTTTAGTTTCTTAGTGCCAGGTTCTAAAGGCTGTTAGGGAATCACGCCAATTACGCCACCGCCAGCATCTCCGCAGCCTTAGAAGTCACACCCACCTCGCGAACCATCCAACAATAAGGACTCTTCGGTCCATTCATCTTTCCTTTTAATTTTATTTACATTTCTGTTTTCTTTCTCTTTATCTTTCTTGTCTTTAATTATATGTTTAGTTTATTTTAAATGTGTCTTAATAATTCCTGGCTAATTCTCTACGAGCTCCCCAATTTCTTCATCTAGCATAGAGCTCGGTAGCAGCCACCACCCCTATAGACTTCCAACTCCAGGAAACCATCCAAATTCAGGAAGTCTCACCCCCCTCTCTCTTAAATTGCATATCTATCTTTGTACATTGAGGACAATGTACATCTTAAGTGTAGGGGTGAATATTTATTTCGAGAAAGTGCCTTTCTTCATTATTCTCCAATCCCTGAATGATATCTTGTCTTGAAGTAAGTTTTTCATATTATGATTAGAATGAAATTTCCTTTGATTTATGATTTTTATTGATATGTTTTAGATTAAGTCATTGATAATTGTGCATTGATGATTAAATTTGAAGAATACTAGAGAATCAAGCATGATAAAAATTAAAATCTTGTTAGGTTGTCTACCTGAATCTAATTATTACCTTAAATTTGAAATTTACGAGGTTGATATCAAAAACCCATAATTTTATGTGAGGTTTTGTGCCTTTTAGAGCATACATTCTTTTTCGTGCTCACTTTATTGATTATGAGTGTGTCAACATTGATTTTTTATTCTAGAACTTGCATTGATGATACATGTCGAGACCACACCTTTGATTTGATATACAGAGATGATAAAAGCACCTAGGTTTTAACCCACTTACTCCACTAAAAGCCTACCTTCATAATTAACCCCTAGTGAACCTCGTTCATCCTAACAACCCTTTTCATTGACTTACCCACTAATATTCCCCCAAAAAAACCCTTTGTAATTGTTATCACCATTCTTTTTTACTACCCTTATATCGAGATTTGATTTGATCAGTTGCCTAATTATTTTATTTCAGTAGTAAATTCATCATTTGACTTGTTCTTATAAAAAATCGAAGTATATTCATTATTAATTCTATGTTAGCTGAGCTTATACATGTAAATTCCAAATCTAGAAGAGAAAAAGCTCGTTTTAATATTTAGGAGTAGTCATATTTCTAGTTAGGTAATTTGTCAGGTCAATCTCGATTCTAACCCTCTAATTCAGCCTATATTCATACCCTTGAACCTAAGCCTCGTTACAACCCTGTAAAGACCTTTTGATTTGTATATCATCTCATATTTTAGTGGTGGAGATTTGATTTTCATGCAAGCCTATGGGATTAACTTTTCATGTTCGACTTTTGAGTGCTTAATTCTGAACTTTAAACACTTCGAGTGGTTTGAGTGAATCTTTAGTGAGGATGTCAACTCTTGTTGATTACGAATCAGAGGTAATTATTTAGGTAAGGGGAAACACCTAACGTTTTCAGGACTATAAATGTATGACTTTCATTATTTGAATCTTTAGGACCCTTTGAGTTGAATTATCCATGTATAAATTATCTATGAATTATGATGAAACACTATTGATGAATATTATGAATCAGGGAAGTTCGCTTTAATTATGAGTTGAGAATTTTGCTTGAGGACAAGCTAAAGCTTAAGTGTGGGGGTATTTGATAAACCGTAAAAGTAACATATTTTAAGCCCACATTTAGCATGCTTTTGGATGATTTAAGCCTTGAATTATGTAATTTGGTGCTCTTAATCCTTTGTTTTCATGTTTTATACTCAGGAGAACACCGGAGGACGAAAAGAACAGAAAATGGACCCAAAACAGAGTAAATGGGCCATATCACGAAATCCACACGGCCTGGGCCCAAACCACACGACCGTGCCCCATTCAACAGCCTCGAACACGGCCTGGCCACGACTTACACGGGCGTGTGCGATGGGCGTGTCCCTGTCTTGGGAAAGAAGAGTTTCACTCGGATTTGGATACTTAGGGGCAAAGAAACATATTCAGAAGACTATATAAACACCCTAAGTATGACCAGAAAAGTGGAACCCAAGGCTTTAGTCAGGGGGCGTCCAGCTAGGCCAAAGAAGGCAGATTTGTGGGGATTTACTCAAAGATAGCCAGTTGATTCATCTCAAGAAGCCAAAATCATACTCAAGATGGAGGATCTCTCCTTAAATTCCTTCAGGGGTTTTAGGGATTTCTTATGTTTTGTTTTATCTTTTCTTTGAGATATTTTCTTTTATTGTTATGAACTAAACCCTCAGATACCTGAGGGAGATGAAACCTACGATGAATCTTGTTATCGTTTGCTGAACTATATGATAAATATTTGACATGTTCTTAATTATGAGTTCTTAGTTCTTGTGTTGATATTTCCGAGATATTAATTCAAGTGTGATGTGCTTAGGTGGAGGAGCAAAAGTCCCTGCTTAAGAGTAGATCTAGCATTATTAAGCAGAGTTGATCGCACGCCTAGAGATAAGGTGACGAGATTTTTCCGGATTAGGGTGAAACCTAATTTGGGAGTCCATAGATCGAGTTAATGCAATTCTAGGGGTTTTAATTAGAAAAAGATTTCAATTAATCAACCTAGGGTTAGACGTTAGTCGCCTCGAGAGAGGGATTAATATAACTTAGGGAATCTTACGGATCAAGTCAAATGAATAAATCGTCTGGTTCAGAATAAGATAACAAGTGAAGTCTAGGTGGATTCTTCCTTGGGTGTCGTCTTAATCAATTGGTTTTTCCTCAAAGTATTTTTCCCAATTTCATTCTTCTGGTCTTAGAGTCTTTGGTTTAGTAGTTAGTTAATTTTAAATTAATTAAAAATCACTTTAATTCTTAGGCTAAATAATAAAGAGAGAGTTAGTATTAGTACTTTTGGTTCCTTTGGGTTCGAGATTCCAGTCTTGCCTTAACTATACTACTGTTCGATAGGTGCGCTTGCCTCACATCGTTGTCATAGTTAGTTTCCAAGTTTGATCATTCTTTTTATAAATTTTAAGACTTTGACATTGCAAAAAACAACGATCATTTATCAACATAAATATTAAAATAAATTTAATATTAAGATAATCACTTTAATATTAAATTAATAAAATATTATTAAGATAATTATTAAATTTAATTTAATATTAAACTATTATTATTTTTAGAATAGTTAATCTGAAATTAAATTATCCAGTAGAGTCCCAATAGGAGTGTAACTATTCCACTGCTTAACCACTGATGACCAACCACTGCCGGCCATCGGGACGCCTTCGTTGGAGCCACTGGCACCGCTGTGTTAGATTGAGGTTTTGTTGAGCTAACGGAGGGGCCAATCAGACATATACAATTAGGCTCTAGTGATTGCAATTATGTCCAGAAGCATCGTTCCGATAACTCGCAATTACTTAATATAGAGTCAGTCCACAAGAAGTACCATGATTGAAAATTCCTTATTGTATACTACTTACGAAAGCAATTCGTCCAACTGCTTTGTCCAATGACCTCGTCATGTGTGTGTTACCCTAATATGATATCATTGATTCCTTTAAGTTAAATCCGTACACTCAATACAATCTTATTTTATCTCATTGTTGCCATTGTGTCTTCTTAATAATTAATATGATCACTGTCAACAAATGACTGTGATAAACTGCTCATTCGAGAATAATTAACCCCCAGCCGAATGTGTGTCCATCACTATTAGGTTGTTCTACTTGTTTCTAAACTGAAATATCACTTTCTCCTACTCCCTCATATCTTGATCATCTTCTTTTTATAGTATTCTAGTGGGTTGTTCGAATATCTCATTCTTGTCGATTTATCCGTAGCCATAAGTTCAATCGGTGGAAGTTGGATCTATCATCGTTAAGGTAAGGAATTTCTTCAAGGTTCATTTCGATCTCTATCATTCCTTGGTTATTCCGTTAAAATGGATCAATGGTTATGTTAATCGTTTATTCTAGGGACTAAATCGCTTGTTCTTCTCTGCTCGTTAATCCTTCGAAAGTAGTGGTAAGCTGAATCCTATCCCTAAACAACTATATTTTCTCATCGTAGTATTATTCTAACCGAGATTTTTCCAATAGAGGCAAGTGGTAGCGATTTTAAAAGAAAAGCGATAGGAGGACAAAAAGGGGGTGGATTTGCAATTCCTACTCCTAAGTTCAAACGTAGGGCGGTATCAGCAGTTCAAGATTTCCCACCGGGTTGTGGACCACCATCCGGTGAGAATAGGCAAATTGTGGTCGTTCACGATATTAAGGGTAAGCATTTCATTAGATCGTTAGATTTGGATATTTGGATTAAGAAAATCTCTTATGTTAGTTAATCGAGTGTTATGGTGTCATAGGTGCCGATCAAAAAGGTTTAGTCCTTACCGTAATCAGGTGTGTAATCTCACACCGAAATCCCGTAGATTCGTGATTCGATATCATGTTGGAAAATAGATCGTTATTATTTACAAGGCTAAAAATCATAATATGACATAAATCGAGTAACTTGTTTAAATTACATTATTTCTAAAGATCTGTCAAAATCGGTATTAAATTGCTAAATTACGAAAATGCCCCTATGGGCCGATTTACGAAAATGCCCTTATAGGCCGATTTACGAAAATGCCCCTGTGGGCCGGTTCGCTAGAATGCCTTAGTGGGTTGAATTATTAAAATGCTTTAATGGGTCGATTCACTGAAATAAGTCACTTGATTAACGGTTGTTATAAATGGATATTTTATTTTATTATGTATGTTGCATTTTGAAATATTGCATGGGATGGGAAAAATGGTATGGAGAGCAGTGTAACCTGGTGGCATTGCCACAATTTGTTCATTAATGTGCTTAATTATGATTTCGGTGGCTTGACCATGAAAATATTATACTTTAGCAGCTTGGCTGCAAATTGGTGTGAGCGGCGGGGTGGGTTGACTTGATCCCCACAGCTGTGATTGGCTAGTCGGAGTGTGATGGATGGATGGATTGGGTTGCATACATTTACTTCATTTAAATATTGTTATGTAAATGGGCTTAGGCCCAAGGATATGCTATGCAGGTTCAAACCCAGTGGATGACGGTAAGGGGATTATACACTGAGTTCTAGTAACTCACCCCTTTTTCTTAATCCTTGCAGGTAATGCTCAGTGATGTGGAGTTGGGCCATGGATGACTCGGTGGAGGCCATACTTTAGAAATGGTTTTTTCAAACTATAGTAAATTTCATTTTCTGCTTAATTTCATTACTTTTACTATTTTGGGTTTAAAGTTGTAATAAGGCCTCTGGGATAAGTTTTAATTTGCTTTATGTTTGGACGTATTTATTATTTTTCTTAAATTGTTTTAAACGAGGATTTTCTAAGATCATAAATAATGGTTTTCCAAAATTGATTAACAAATGGACTTTTACAACAAATATATATATATATTTATATATAATTTAACTCGGAAATTCTCTTTCAAATTATCAAATGTCATTTTCAAAAGTCACGGTTTTAAAGTGCACTAGTTCGATTCTCGATTCTTCAATCAATCTCTCAAGATTAGTAGTATTTTTATCAAATATTTCTAATCAAATTTGTTTTCTTAACTATAACCAAATAACGCCTACTTTTAGTAAGAATCACAAAGTCTTTATGCGTTTTCTTCATGTGACACGTCAGATTCAGTCATACCGCATGGGCAGGGTTTGGGGTGTTACAGAGGTGCTTACAAGAAGCATCTTGATGATATGTAGATGTTGGATGTCTTATGCTTCCCACTATGAATCTTAAGCTTCAGAAGCAACATGTTCTTCCAGATGATTTCTGAGTGGTTTTTAAAGTTCGTGCGAACGAACCCAATGGCTCAACGACCACCACCCCCACCCGTACCCCAATCGATTCCCGTAGTTCCTTAGGGTTTGGAACCAGTACGAGTAAGTAAGCCTCCAGTTGATAAAATCCAAAAGTATGGGGCTGAAGAGTTTCAAGGTATGGCTGAAGATAACCCAAAAAGAGCCAAGTTCTGATTAGAAAACACAGTGAGAGTTTTCGATGAATTGTCTTGTACACCAATTAAATGCTTTAAATGTGTTGTTTCTCTGTTGAAAGCCTCAGCTTATCAATGGTGGAACACTTTGATTACAGTTGTACCGAGGGATCGAGTAAATTATGAATTCTTCCAGATAGAGTTCAGAAAGATATATGTCAGTCAGAGATTCCTCGATAAGAAATGCAAAGAGTTTCTTGAATTGAAGCAAGGTCGTATGTTAGTAGTTGAGTACAAGAGAGAATTTGTACGACTCAATAAGTATGCCCAAGAATGTGTACCAACAGAGGTTGCTATGTGTACTCAGTTTGAAGACGGTCTAAATGAGGATATCAAATTGTTAGTTGGGATTCTTGAGTTGAAAGAATTCATGATTCTGGTTGATAGAGCAGACAAGGCCGAGGAACTTAGCAAAGCGAAAAGAAAAGATGATTCTGAGGCTCATGATTCGGGAAAAAGACCTATGGAAAAGTCATTCTCGTCTCCATCGAAGAAGTCAAAAGAATATCATAGTCGTTCATCAACTTCGGTGGGTTATTATGGGAGAGATAGAGAAAAACAACATTTGAGCTCAAAACCTCAGGCTACATCCGTAGCGAGTGTAGGCAGTGTTAGAAACAACAAGCCTGAATGTTAGCAATGTAATAGATGACACTTTGGTGAATGTAGAGTGAAAGATAGGTCATGTTTTAAATGTGGTTCATATGATCATTATCTCAGAGATTTCCCTGAAAGGTCTAATAAAGAAAAGGCTCAGACTACTCAACCGAGTAATACAACTACTAGAGGGAGACCACCCGAGAACACCGGAAATACAGGTAATAGTTGTAGTGGGATGAAAGATTTTGCTGTGAGATCTTAGGCATGGGCACCAGCTAGAGCTTACGCGATTCGCCCTCAAGAGGAAGCTTCAACACCTGATATGATCACCTGTACATTTTCTATCTTTGATACTAATGTTAATGCTTTGATTGACCCAAGGTCAACGCACTTATATGTATGCACAACTTTAGTGTCAGATAAGAAAATACCTTTTGAGTCTATTGAGTTTGTGACTAAAGTAACAAACCCTTTAGGTCAGTATGTATTAGTCGATAAAGTCTGTAAAAACTTTCCTTTGATGATTCGGGGTTGCAACTTTCTAATTGATTTGATGTTATTACCCTTTGATGAGTTTGATGTGATTCTGGGTATGGATTGGTTAACTCTGCATCATGCTATTGTAAACTGTAGACTAAAGTATATTGTGTGAAAGTGTCAAAAGGGTGAAAAGCTTTGAATTGAATCAGACAGACTGGATAGTGCATCTAATGTTATTTCAACTATGTCGGCACAGAAATATGTTAAAAAAGGCTGTGAAGAGTATCTCACTTATATATTTGATTCTAGGGTTTTAGAATTGAAGTTAGAGTCAGTTCCGATTGTGTGTGTGTAACACCCCTCACCAGTATTCAACGCCGAAATACGGTTACAAAGCATTACCGAACTTATTATACAACTACACATACAACTCTCATACAGTTTTCCATTTCACATATAAACCATTCAAAATAATTCACATAGTCCCTAATACGAGCCTACGAGGCACAAAACATGCATTGGGAGTGGTTCGGGACTAAACCGATAACTTAAGAATCTTTTAGAAAACTTAGAAAATTTTTCAAAATACAGGGGACACACGCCTGTGTGGCCCACACAGCCAAAGACACGCTCGTGTCACAGGCCGTGTGGACATTCGAAATGGGATCACATGGCCGTGTCTCAACCCGTGTCTGACCCCGTGTAACTCTCTGACTTAGGTCATGTAACAGCCTGGTTTATACCCTAGTCAGAACAGTGGTTTCGAGACCACAAATCTGAGGTCGGAATAATATTTTAATGTTATTTTTGGTGTTGATTATATGTGATATAGCCTGTGTGATAATTTTATCGACTGTATGTCAAATTGTGAGAAAGGATTTAATTGCATAAAGTGCAAAATGTTGTGTGCTGATTTATATGTACATAATTGTTGTTGGCTTTTTAAGGTGGAGGCCTTATGTTGTTATTAGTCCATTTTTAAGATAGTGGGTGATTAAATGACAAAATAACCTTATGGTTTATTTGTCCTATATGACTAATAAAAAGGCAAAATGGTAAAATGATAATTAAGTTAATTTATAACAAAACAAAGTATGAAATAGTTATCATCTTCTTCAAGTTCCACCGAATATTGATGAAAGTAAAGCGTTCTTAAGCTTTCAAATATGCGGCACACATTTTAGCTCAATCAAGGTACGTTTTAAGCTCAGTTTTTGATAATTTTTACATTTTTGTAATCGTTGCTTTGTGCTTTACAAAACCCATGCTTAAACTTTGTGAATTGATGATGTTTATGAAATGTGCCATTGATGAAATGGTGAGCTTTGTGATGAGTGTTGGTGTTAAATGAAAGATATGTGTTTAATGAACATGTTTTGTTCTTGAATTTTTGATGAATTTAGATAATTAGGGCTAAATTGAGAAAATAGCATTTTGGAGGATTAAAATGTGAAATGAATGAAATATATGAGCTTGTGTGAGCATAGTGAAAATTTTGCTCAGCATATGTGAATAGAAATTTTGTGTATTTTGTGGTTTGATGAATTCGCACTACAGCAAAACAGACTTTTAGCGGCGTTTTTTAGGCCTTTAGCGGCGTTTATAAGCGCCACTAATAGTATTTGCGGCCCTTTTAGAAGCGCCGCAAAAAACGCCGCTAAATCAAACGCCACAAACTTTAGCGGCATTTATGAAAAAAACGCCGCTAAAGGTCATGACATTTAGCGGCGCTTTCCCCACAAACGCCGCTAAAGGTCATGACTTTTAGCGGCGCTTTCCCACAAACGTCACTAAAGGTCATGACTTTTAGCGGCGCTTTCCCCACAAACGTCGCTAAAAGTCATAACTTTTAGCGGCGCTTATCCCACAAACGCCGCTAAAGGTAATGACTTTTAGCGGCGCTTTTTTCACAAACACCGCTAATTTGTACAGATTTGCAATATACAATTTGTCCAATATCATACCCCTCCTGCACTAAAACCAACCAATAACAGCAAATATAGCATATAATTCCAACCCAAAACAGCAAATGTAGCATAAAAATCACACCAAAAGCATTAATTCTAAATGATACCTGAAATTCAATAAATTAAATGAATTATAATTGAAAATATTCTTACAATAATGTTAAATGTAATAATGTTAAAAATAATCTTACAACGAGAAACTAAATTTCTAAGATGGCAGCTTCTGCGACTGCTAAAACATCTGCATCATATGCTGAAGCTGTAGCTGGAGCTCATTATACATTCTGTTCTGCTCTGCTAGCATCGATACTGCCTCTGCCTCCCTCGTAGCTGCCGCTGCCCCCTCGCTGCTGCCGCTTCTGCATCCGCTCTAAGATGTTGCTAGAGTTCTTCATATTTTCTTTGAACATCAGTAATTTGCTGGCTCTGCTCAACCGTGCTCGCTTGCATCTGAGCTATCTGGTCTTTTAGCCTCTGGACTTCAGCACGAGATTGACTCCCAGAAGGCATGTATTGCTGGAAGCCGGATCCAAAATATTGGGTCGGGGTAACACCAGATCCTTGAAATCGAACCCGACCATACCTTTCAAGACCCAAAACATTAGTGATAATTCTGTTATAAATATACTCAAGATTAACAGAACTATCACTCGAAGCAGTCGTACCTTTCAGGACCCAAAACATCAGTAATAATTTTGTTATCAATATTCTCGAGATTAACAGAACTATCAGTCGAAGCAGTCGCTTAATACTTCACCTTCTTCTCCTTTAGTTTATCCTAATAAATCAATGAAAGAGTTAGAAACGAAATATATAATAAGAAGGAATGCAACATAACTTAACATTATAAATTTAAAACTATAAACGATGAATTAAACTATTATAATTAAAAATTATAAAATAATAATCAAATTTTATTAAGTAAATATACCATAATTTCTGCAGCTTCAGATGTCATCGGAGATCCATCCTTCTTCCTATGTGTAATGTCAAAAAGCTGAAGGCGTCCAACTTTTTGACCAGACGAGGCTTCCTACATTGTAGCAGTAAAAATATAATTTAATAGTATAAAGTCATTAATATTTGACAGAATTAATAAATTATAATACCTCGACCTCAGCTACACAAGCAAAACTTCTGGAACCTGCCGTGTGCGTGAATTTTTGTTTCTGTCTGCTGCTTGTTCCAACTTGCTCACGGTCTTACATAATGAAATTTGTATTATGTATATAGTAAATACGTATTTGACATAATCGAAAAATTTATAAGACTTTAGAAGTACGTAATACCTCTCCTTTCTTTGAATTCCAGAATCTAACATGATCTTCCCATTGGTACCTCAACATTCCCGGTGGGACATTTCTTAATTTTTTGTCGAGGCTTATGTCTTTCTTAAAATATTGTTTTTTCAGCGTGCTTTTATGGTCTCTCCACTTTTTACCCAATGTCTTCTTGATATAGCCATCGGAGACCTCTAAAGCAAATCTCTCCTGAAAAAACATAAGTTTAAAAAGTAAATATAAATGAAAGTTAAACCAAAGTATTATAAATTACATTCACGTTTTGTTACCTTAATATTATCGAGAGCCTGATTTTTGTTGGCTCAGGCATGTGATGCCATGATTCGTAGTTAATGGGCAACATATTGGCATTTCGTGCTATAATGCCCAAATAGTCTGCTAACAGTCGAGCTTTAGATCCAACAGGCTGGCCATGACTGTTTCTCCTAAATTTAACACGCTCGACAGGATTTAGGTCGTATAAATCTTTAAGCAATGTACGTCCCCGACCTCTTCGCGTCCCACCACCTTTAGCTGAAAAATGATATATTATTATTATATTAAAATTGAAAAATGAATCAATAATAAAATTCAACATGCATGTAAAATAAACTTAACATTACTTTGAAATTCTGCAGGCTCGTCATCTATGTCCGGCACACTAGAAGATCCAACAACTGTTTGCTGTTCACTATTTGCTTCTTCTGAATTTGGAGTATTGCGGACAATACTTAACTCTCGTAATCATCGTCTAGGCATTTTTCCTGCAATACACATAAAATAGTTCAAAATTTTAGTAACAAATAACAACAATAATAGTACATTTAAAATAGTTAAATTATATAACATGACCAATATTAAAATTATAATATTACATATAAATAAAAAATTGTAAAATCTTACTACATCATATTTCGTAAATATCTTCGTCCACATCCTGACGAACCCATTGAAATTGTTGACTAGTACTAGGGATATTTTCATTTAAGTTTTGTTCTGGAAAAGACAAAGTTTCTGATCTTTCGACTATGTCATCTCTACTTCCATTGCCCATGTCAAACAAGTCTCTAGGGGTGTTCCGGAGTACAACGTACCAACCCTCATCAGTTGGATCTTTTGAGTAAAAAACTTGTTTCACTTGAGAAGAAAATACATACGGCTCATCCATCAATTGTTCTCCAGTGTGAATCAATCGAGAAAAATTCACCATTGTAAAACCATATTGATCGTTTTTAATTCTGCGAGTCGTATTCACATCAGCCTAATCTCCTCGAAATAAGACAACTTTCCATCTGCCATAATAATCCAACTCAATTATGTCAGTAAGAAGTCCGTAATACTCCACATTCCCCTCGACAGGATTATTGTCCCTAGCACTAGCATAACTTGTAATTGAAGAATTAACAACAATTCCACAATTTTGGGTTCTCCTCAATCTCTCGCGATACTTTGTATGAAATCTAAATCCGTTGATGAGGAAGGCACTATATCTTTTCACTATTCTATTTGGACCTTGTGAAAGCCATTTAACTTCGTCATTTACTTCATTCTGACTCCAAACCTATTGAATCGAAAGTAAATTGAGTAATTATAAATGTTATGAGAAAACATTATTACTTGTCAATGAAAACTTCAATTGCATACCACTTGGCTTAACCATTCATGAAATGATTCTGTGAACAACTTATTAATTTCTCATTGTTGTAATCTTCAGGACCGTGAACGAGCTCTCAATATTTGTTTGTACTCACTACGTTAAAAAACAGGTTTACTTTGTTAGAAGACAGACAAATTATAATTGATGAATATTAATCAAATTCTAGAACTTACTTGCTTAATGGTTCCATTGACTCGTGATGAAAAAGAACATATCGATGTGCTTGGACCCACGATCTATCATCTAATTCTACAATTTCGACTTTGCCGATTGGTTCTCCGAAACTTTGAAATAAATAAGTTTCGGCCAAGTTATGATCTTTGAGCCCAGCATTTCTACTTGGTCTGTTCGTTCTTGTTTCAACATCTTCCAAATACCTTGAACAGAAAGTCATACATTCCTCTGCCAAATAGCCTTCGGCAATTGATCCTTCCAGATAACGCTTATTGCGGCAGTAAGACTTCAATTTGGATAGGAACCTAAGCACGATATACAACATTATCAAAAGTTGCAACTAAAGGCATTGAGGTAAATGAAGGATTAATTTACAAATAAATTAATACCTTTCAATGGGATACATCCATCGATAGAAAATGGGTCCACCAAGTATTGCTTCACGAGGGAGATGAATTAACAAGTGCACCATAATAGTGAAGAAGGAAGGAGGGAAGATCTTCTCCAGATTGCATAAAGTCAATGCGGCTCGATCTTGTAGTGTCTCAAGTTCTTGAACATCCAAAACTTTACTACAAAATGTCTCAAGTTCAATTACACAAGACGTCACCTTTTTCGACATACAACACCGCATAGCAACTGGCAGTAAGTCTTGCATCAAGATGTGATAGTCATGCTATTTTAAGCCATATAGTCTTTGACCTTTAAGACTCACACATCGAGATATATTTGATGCATACGCATCCAGGACCTTTATATCCTTCAACACCATACAGAACACTTCTTTCTCCGTCTTTGACATTGAAAAAATAGCAGGCGGCAACCGATATTTCATATTCGGAAGTGCTTGGGGATGAAGCTCACGCTGAATTCCCATGTGGACTAAATCAAGTCGACTCTGAAGATTGTCTTTTAATTTTCCATCGACATTCAAAATAGTCCCAGTGATGTTCTCGCAGACATTTTTCTCAATGTGCATGACATCAAGATTATGTCGTAAAATCTGATTCTCCCAATAAGGCAACTCAAAAAAAATACTTCTTTTTTTCCACAAGTCCGCCTCATTAGGATCATCCTCTTTGTAACATCCTGAATTTTGGGGTCTATGCGTTTAATGTGTAGACATGTTTAATTAGTTAATTTGAGAATTAGAGGTGCAATTGGGCTCGAGGATTGAGCCGAGGCTTTGATTAAATATTTTGTATAGACACTTTAGGGGCTTAAATTAAAGTTGTAGTAGTTTAATTGATATATTGGGCTTTAAAATTTGGGTTAGGTGGCTAATAAATGGTGTTAGCTCATAATTTAAGTAGATAGTTAATTAAGTGACAAGCTGGGCTTGTGGCCCAAAGATTTGAGGAGCTTTAAGTGGGCATAAGGTGGCGTCATAAGGGGGAGGAGTTTGGGCCAAGTGAGGGCTACTTAGAGCCCAAGTTTTGGGTCAAAAATTCGGCACTTAGGAGCCTTAGGAGTGGACGGCACACTAGCTACAAAATAGGGATTTTAATTCTTTTATTTTCTTGATAAATAGGAAGATAATGAAGAGAAAGATGAGGGCTATTTTCGAGGAGATAAGGGATTAAGATAACAAGAAAGATAAAAGCTATCAGATGACAGCAGAGTTGGCCTAAAATCCAACTCTGGGAGGGGGAGTGTATTGCCGAAATCTATATAAGCCAAGTGATCATCCTTTCTTTCAATTTTTCTCTCTTCTTCCTCACCTAGCCGAATTTCTCTTCTTCTTTTCTCTCAAAACCTTTTCTTTGCCGCAACTCTTCAAACACAGTTACTTTCCCCTCTTCTCTTCTCAAAGCCGAATCTACAAGTGAAATCTCTGTTTCCCGAAGGTGCACCGTAAGCTGTATACTCCTCTTTAATCCGGTGAGTTTCTGGATTTCTCCTTTTTCTGTGATTCCTTTATTTTTATCAAGCTCCTAATTCAAATCATTATTTCAAAGGCCCTGTCGATTATACTCTTTATTCCTAGAAGCCGGATCTGTTCCATTAAAGCCGATTTGGTAGAAAAGCCGAAGGTAGGGAGGTGACATTTTTTAGGGATTTTCGAGATTCGACAAATAAGGCTCTACGTTAAGGATAATAGATCTTCGCGATAACAGGTGTGTAATACTTCCCCACCATCTAGATCTAATCATAAAATGCATGATCATAAGATTTATATGTTTTGATAATTGCCGACATCTCGGTTTATTGATGAAAGCCCAAGGAGAGTAAAAGCGGTTCACCAGGTTAGTAAATAATCTGTTTATATGTTATAAGTAAAATGCTTGTATGTGATTGCATGGGTTGGGTTGATGAAAGGAGGAAGTTATATATTATATGTGTAGCGGTTTTACCGTGATCTAATGTAGCGACTAATGCCGTGAACTGTTATACGGGCTTCGGCCATTAAATGTTATACGGGCTTCACCCATTATATGTTATAAGGGCTTCGGCCATCATATGTGGATGAGCAGCATGACTGCCATCATGGTGTGTAGCGGTGTGGGTCGATTGTAGAAATCCCCAATGGTGTGTACGGTTGGTACGGGGGCGTGTAGCGGATGGAAACCTAGGCAAACGGGTTGGGCCTTGCATATTATTTGTTATTAATTTTTATTATGAGTATTAAACGGTTTATTTTGTTTAACGGGCTTAAGGCTCAAAATCTAGTGGTGCATGAGGGTTGCACACTGAGTCTCACAACTCACCCTTTTAATTAACATTTCAGGTGATACCTAGTGCTTCGGACCGGGCTGGAGAGGAACGCAAGGCGGCCATGCAGAAGAATATGTGGATTTAGCAAAAAGACTCAAGTTATTATTTTATATTTTTAATTAGTGGATTTTAAAATCTCGTTGTAATAAGGCCATGGGCCACTAGTTTATATTTTGTTTTATTTTTGGGCTTTAATTACTTTTAGTTGTTTAAGTTTTATTTTAATTAAACTAAGGCATGTAATTAAGTATGGGTTTTATTTTACAAAGGCATATTCTTTATAAAATATATTTGGGCTTTTCTGAAAATACGACATGTTTGAAAAAAATTTTCTTAGTGACATACCAGATCCGGTTGTAGTGTTTGGGCCGGGTTTGGGGTGTTACACTCTTCATTAGATTCATCATCAGATTCATTCCTTGATCTTCTATTTCTTTGCGTGTTGGTCGGTTGATTCATCTTCCCATAAATGAAATTCATATCTTTCAACATGAACAATATTTCGGATCCACCGGTCTGCGAAGGAGCTTCTCTGAACTCTTCAGTACCGTCAAACTGAGTACTCTGAAATCTAAATCTATGATTTTCTGATAACCACCGACGATGCTCCATGTAAGAGAACTTCTTCCTATTATATAACCATTGCGAACATGTTTGCACAACACAACAAGGACAATCATAACGTCCATTGGTACTCCAAGCAGATAAATTGGCATAGGCCGGGAAGTCATTAATAGTCCACATCAAAGCCGCATGTAAATTGAAGTTCTCCTTTCTCAGTACATCACACCAGCCCATAATTGTTTTAACTCTTCAATAAGTGGCTACAAATATACATCAATATCATTTTCGAACCCTTTCTCTCCAGGGATAATCATAGATAAGATAAAGGATGATTGTTTCATGCAAACCCATGGAGGCAAATTGTAAGGAACAAGCACCATAGGCCAACGCATTGCTCATGATTTTGTACGGGTTAAATCCATCAGATGCTAGCCCCAGCCTCACACTCCAAGGATCGCTTGCAAAGCTTGGAAATTTGCAGTCAAATGATTTCCAAGCTAAAGAATCTGCATGATGCCTTAACAATCCATTATCGATTCGTCCATCATGGTGCCACGTCATTGACTCGGCTATCTTCGATGACATGAAAAGCCTTTAAAGCCTTGGTATTAGCGGAAAATATCGCAAAATCTTAACTGGCTACTTCCTTGACTGTGTATCATTTTCATCCTCGTTACCATCCTCTGTATTTCCATTCATCCAACGGGATTGACCGCATACATGACAGTACTGTTGGTTTCTCCGATCGCCCCAATACAACATGCAGTCATTTGGGCAACTATGAATTTTGTTGTAGCCAAGGCCCAAATCTTTTATCAGTTTCTTCATGTCTTTGGAAGATTGAGGGATTTTCGCAAACAAGAACATTTCTCTCAAAAACTCTAACAACATTGTCAAAGAGTTTCCGGTCCACCCTCCCAAACATTTTAAGTGAAAAAGACGAATACAGAAAGATAGTTTTGAAAATTTAGATCCCTCATACAGTTCTTCATTCATTTCACCAAGTAACGTGTAGAACTTCGCCGCTTCTTCATTTGGCTGATCATCAGGTACACTTCTTTCCCTTTCAGTGAAAGTATTTCCACCAAAATTATAATCATCAGTTGCACCCAAGTCAGGTGGAAATGATTGCAAACCGTCACCGCGCATATTAAATGCATCCTGCAACATGCCATCCATGTCATCTTCTCTAACATTCTGATTGTAAGCGCTATGAGGATAACTCAGATTCATCGATGAAGAGGCTCCACTAGATGTACACTCTCCATGGAAAATCCATTTTTTATACCCCGAACAAAGCCATCAACAACTAGATGTTTGTAGACAACTTCACGATAATGCCAATTGATATTGCAGCACTTCTTACATGGGCAAAGAATCATATTCTCTTGGCTTGCATTTTGAAATGCAAAATTTAGAGAAGTTTCTACTCCATACCGATAGCCGTTGCTTACCCTTGACAAACTCATCCAAGTTCTATCCATTTCGTAGTTGTTGAAGTCTAAAGTTGATGGTAAATTACACGGGTAAGTTGTTTATCTATACAGGTATTATGTAAGTTATGTAAATTATGTAAGTTATGAAGTTTGATCTTAAAATTATGTAAGTTATGTATTATGTAAGTCAAATAATTTGATGAAAGCTATGAAATTTGATCTTTAACCTATGTATTATGTATTATGTAAGTTATTTGAGTTATGTATTATGTAAGTTATCTGAGTTATGTAAATTATTTAAGTTATGTATGTTATGTGAGTTATGTCTGTACATAAAAAAATGAAATAACTTAACAAAGTAATTAATGAGTAACAGAAATAAATTTCAATTTTAAAAAGTTTTTAAATTACTTATTCTAGAAAAAGAATTTATTTTTTATATTAAAACATATTTAAATAATGATCAATATTATTATATTTATAACAAAATATTTATAAGTTTGGAAAACATTCAAAATATTAAATATTAAAATCAAACATTATTAAAATAAAAAAATTAGTAATTAGATTTTTTATATTAAAAAATATTTAAATAATGATCAATATTATTATATTTATAACAAAATATTTATAAGTTTGGAAAACATTCAAAATATTAAAATCAAACATTATTAATATAAAAAATTAGTAATTAGATTTTTTATAGTAAAACGTATTTAAATAATTATCAATATTATTAATATTATTTCACAAAATATTTATAAGTTTGGAAATTAAATATTAAAATCAAACATTATTAATATAAAAAATTAGTAATTAGATTTTTTATATTAAAACATATTTAAATAATGATCAATATTATTAATATATATTTCACAAAATATTTATAAGTTTGGAAAACATTCAAAATATTAAATATTAAAATCAAATACTATTAATATAAAAAATTATTAATATTTAAATGAATAACAAATTGATTAACAAAGATGACATTTGAAATTAATTATATTAAAAATTACTCTCTATTTAACTTCTTTTATTTAAGACCGTTTAATGGTCTTAATTGCTTTAAATTCTATTAAGGCCATATTATAATAAAAAAGAGCAAATATTAGTGGTCAAATTTATCATTAAACCTTAAAAATATAAATGGTTCAAATTATAGTAAAAAGTCTGTCAAAATGTGTACCATAAAGAGTTGCAGCATTAAAAGAGAGTAATTTTGGTAAAGTTTTAGGGGTAGGAGGGTAGATTTGATCTAAACCTGCCCAACCTGATTTTCATAAAGAAAAAACCTTATGAACATTTATACTTTTATCTTATGAACATTTTTTCCCCTCTGTTGATACTTGTTTTGAGTTAGTAACTTAAGTAGTTGTCGAATTGGGATTTGTCAGTCTCCTAATTTTACATGGTCACTATATACAGCAGATAACTTACATCAGACAACATTTATACAGCAGAGTTAATCCAAAATTTTAGTGTTCCTTCAGCAGAACAATTTCGTAAAAATAAAACCCAATACAGTACAAATTAGATGATAAACAAAAAATGATTTGATGGTAAACAAAAATGTGATGAAAGCACAGTTTAAGAAAATAGAAAAGAGCACAAGTTATATTGCACTTACAAGTAAAACTGGCAACAAAAAGTGCAAACTACCAGAAAAATGGATCCATTAAGCTAACGATCAAAATTTTGAACTAAAACGTACCTTAATACTTTCAAGAAGCTGCTCTACTCCACTCTCACCAAGAAACAGGGGTTGCAGTCAGAAATACAAACAACATTAACTCACTAATACTTTAAATTAAAATTAAAAAACAAAAATAAAAAAATATCGAACAACATTAATTTAAGTTAACATTGTACCAATGGAAGTATAAGTGCTGATATCTGTTGGAATTTTATCTACAAATATCAATCAAGAGCTTTTTGAACCTCAAGGCACACTTTACTACAATAAAACAAAGTCAAAAAAATTAAGATAAAAACATCTAAAACAAAGTCTCATAAAAATTCAGCAAAGACAATAATCTAACCGTATAGAAAATTCCAAGTACCAAAACAACAGTTATATCATCCACTTTCTGTCTCTGACTATCTCTCCACTTACAGTGTTACTGCAAATTTGGAGTAACTTTTTTTTCTAAATATTCTTTGAGCTAAAAAGAAGCAGTTTGCAGCAGAATTATAGCAATGGAAGCCTGCAACCACGAGAAAGATAGACAAGATACAGAAAAGGGTTATGAAGTAATGGTTGTATTATACTAAAATTACATAAGCAAGAAATAACATATATTACTCAAATATGACAATGTGTATGTTGAATTATTTTAGAAAAAATGGAATACTTGAAAGATATTGGAAGCATCATCAACTTCACACATATATCCAAATATACGCTACACATACATATTTCAAAAAGCAACATATAGGAAAAAACTCTCTTAGTTTCATAATTCCACACCAACTTAGATATCAAATTAGCAGTAAATGTACTTGGGTGTTAATTTCAGCATGGAAATTATTGACTCATTTGAAAGCAACATATAGGAAAAGCAACATATACTGAAACTGTTTTTGTGTGTGTCTGTATGTTGGATGCTGTGTTTTTATCTTGAATGAATTGGAGTTAAAACTTATTTGATATCTTCATAGGTTATTTTCCCAGATTGAGGAGGAAGAGAATGGTGTTGAATTGATCCTTTATTTATGTATTCTTCTAATAATATAAAATGTGCACTACATTCTCATCTTTATTTCATGATATTTCAGCAACTAGTAGTCTAGGTGCAGCTGAGAATGCGAGTATTATTGAGTAAATATAAGTAACAAAGTGACCATTAGCGGCTGCTTGGAAAACTGAAACACAGAAAGCTTGTGGAAGATGCACTTGTTTCATCAACTAAGCAAACATCTTAAGGCTGAAAGCTAATTTATCATATACACTCTCTTGACATTCCAGAAGACAAATAAGAAAACAGCCACTCCTATATTTTAATAAAATACCAAATTAGTTGTTTTAGAATCCAATCTTTTGTTAAAAATTTAATCTAATTTTTATGGTTAAAAATTGGTCCATGTATGTCAACATGAAGTGTATATAACACTTGCATAGAAATTTTCTCTATTTTAAATTAAAATTGAATAGAAAAATTAATAAAAATGGAAAAATTCAATCAAATAAAAGTAAAACCACAAATTTCAATATGGAGTTAAAAGTACAGAGGTAAATCTATCTTTGGTTCATAAAGATAATGACAAAGATCAACCAAAATGAAGTATACTTCCCTGATAAATTTGCATATTAACCCCAATAAATTATATTCTCTACTGCGAATTGTTAGCGTTGAGACCATCGTGAGAAGACCATCCTGTTCAATAATTGAGACCATTACTAACAGAGTGGAATTTGACTATCAATGTTATCAGGTTTCTTGATTCCAAGCAATGAGCTAAACCATATGAAACTTGCTAGGTTCAATACATTCAGGAGAAAGATGGAATACTTGAAAGATATTGGAAGCATCATTAACTTCACACATATATCCAAATATACGCTACACATACATATTTCAAAAAGCAACATATAGGAAAAAACTATCTTAGTTTCATAATTCCACACCAACTTAGATATCAAATTAGCAGTAAATGTACTTGGGTGTTAATTTCAGCATGGAAATTATTGACTCATTTGAAAATTGTTGAGCCATGAAAAGCGAAAAGACTATATATGGAGAGCTAATTGATGCATGCAAAACTTCGATTGCTACACAATAATTGCCCTCGGAAGATACTTAACGGTAAAAAACCTCAACTTTACGAGGTGACAGAATTGAGTGCATTTGACTTTATAGTGGTATTTGCTAATGGATGTCGCATTTTCATAATCATTCTACAAAGCTTTTGAGTAGCTTTTTAGATTATGTTAATCGGGATTTTTTAAATATTAATATTTTAAAAGTTTTTGGTCATACATGTTAAACATTTGCCACTAATATAAATCTACATTTTTTCAACTCCAAATTAACTGCAATAAGCAAATAATACCTCAACAAACTGAATGTCCTTGCCTTGTATGAGTCTTCAGAATGAAAAACAGCAGATGGAACACCGTGTATCAACTCAACGAAAACTGGAATAGAAATCCATGCTGAGAATCAAATAAATAATATTTGGTGGACCACAATAAAAAAATGCTAAAAAACAATAAATAAATACCTGATGGGGGAAGTTATCAAGTTGGGGAAGTATTTCGCAACAGAATCGAAGAACAATTTAGGGATTCAGAGGGGAATGCTAAAGGCGATGAAGAAATTAGGGATTTGGGGAGATAGCAGAAATCAGGCAAGAGACGAAACGGCTTAACAAAGTCTTTGAGTAATTAAAATGGATGTAAAAAGAACGGCGTCGTTTCTGTATAAAATTTATCCCTGTTGCGGCGCTTTTAAATAAACGCCACTAAATAAATTATCAAAAACACAGTCGTTTTTTTTTCAAATTTGTGGCGTTTTGGGCTAAAACGCCACTAATAACATCAATAAAACGAACATATTTGTGGCGTTTTATTAAAGGCGCCACTAATAAGAACGGAAAACGGTGCCGTTTCCTTAACGCTTAATACATATTTGCGGCGTTTTTACTAAAATGCCGGTAATACATCACCTATTGCGGCGTTTTTGGTTAAGCGCCACTACTGATTCTAACATCGCCACCAAAAACGACACCGTTTTATATTAAATATCATGACTTTTGTGGCATTTTTTGCTAATGCCTTCCATGCCAATTAATATTTAAAAATTCAACAAAATTTAAAATTGTTTATAATTTTTTTAAATTGTATATACACCAACAATAAAATACAAATATACTAACACATGAGTTCTCGAATTAGGGTCATCCAAGATTCAAGTCAAATTGATCCAAAATTAAAACAAAAGTTATAAAATGGAAATATTAATTAATAAATAAGGTGAGAATAATGCATTTTTTAAAAAAAATACACATTTTAAAAAATAAATACATCAATATATTTTTATATTGAATAAATATAAATATTTATGTATGCAATATATAAATAAGAAACGATGATAAAATATTATATCAATAATTGGGTTAATGTATATATATAAAATGGTTAACATTAATGTATGCTTTTGGGATTTAACCCATTTTGATATATATATTTTTTAAAATAATAATTATATTTATCTTATAACCCTAAACCCTTATACCCTTAAACCCTGAATCCTAAACCCTAAACCCTAAACCCTAAGTCCTAACCCATAAACCCAAAACCCTAAACCATAAGCTCGTAAACCCTAAAACCTAAACCCATAGACCACGAACACCTAGCTACAAACAAACCCCAAAATCCACACCAATATATAAACCTTAAACCATAAACCCAAAACCTTAAAACCAAAACTGTAAACCCTAAACCATAATCATAGACCATAATTTTGGGAATTCGTGTGGCCAAACTATAAATTGTAAATCTTTAAATACAAAACCCTAAATCCTAAAACCCTAAACACTAAAACCAAAACACTAATCCCTTAAACTATTAAATAGAAATCCTAAAACTATAAACCTTAAACCTTAAACAGTAAACCCTAAACCTACACCATACACACTACACCCGAAACACTATAAACACTAAACCATGAACATTAAATCATAAACCCTAAACACTAACCCCAAAATAAAATAATTTCTATATTGAAATATTATACAAGGACCAAAACGGCATCGTTATAGTTGTGAAACAATTTATTTTTTTTTGTGGCGTTTTTCATAAAAACGCCGCTATTGCTTGGCTTGGAAAGAAAACGGCACTGTTTGAGTATTTAAATAATTAGAAATTTTGTGGCGTTTTTTTATACAAACGCCACTATTGCTTACATTTAGTGGCATTTCTAGAAAAACGCCGCTATATCTCTAACCTTTAGCGGCGTTTAGGAGAAAACGCCGCTGTTGCTCAATCTTTTGCGGCGTTGCTATTTCTTAGTTTTTAGCGGCGTTTGTTCCAAAAATGCCGCTATTGCCCAGTTATTTGCGGCGTTTTCTTCCAAGTGCCGCTAATGTATAATGTTTGCGGCATTTTTTATCCAAACGCCGCTAAAGCCCTATTTTCCTGTAATGCAGGGACTAAATGTCGAAAGGTGAAAATGTGAGGGCTATTTTGTAAAATGCCCTAAATACATGTATATGGACTAAATTGAATGAATTGGTAATTGAATGAGTTGAATTTGAATGTGTATAGACCAAGAAAGGAGAAATTCGGATCGAGATCGAGGCAAAGACAAAGTGCTCGATTAATCGACAGTATCGGTATTTCGACATCCAAGGTAAGTTCAGACATAATTCGTGTATTTAGCTATGAAATGAATGTTATGATATTATTGAATTATGGATGTTATGTGAGAGCTTGAGTTACGTGGCACTAAGTGTGTGTAATTGAAAATGAAACTGAGATGATTAGCACTGGGTGTATAAGCTCCAGTTCTGTGGTTGGCACTGCGTGTGCAATACTGGTTTAAGATCGGTTGATATAGATGCACTAAGTGTGCGATGATAAATTGAGTTTCGGTTAATAATTTGGGCACTAAGTGTGCGAATGAATCGAAGAGGTGACGAAAGTTGAACGAGATGCAACAGTGAGTATTGAGTAGCATAAGTGATCGAAAACTAAGTGTTGGCTAAGGTACGTTCGGAACCCATGTGGTTGATGGAATTATGAATGAGTTACGGAAGGTTAATTGAATAAATTAGTTTTGGATTGTAAGGTACATGTGATTATGGGTTATTCTATGTGATGGTTTGTTTTAGATATAATGTTTTGGTATTTATGGGTAATATGTGTTATGTTTCGAACTTACTAAGCTTTTAAAAGCTTACTGTGTGATTGTTTCTCTGTTTTACAGTGTCAGCAAAGCTAGCTCAGATTAGGGGATCATCAGCATCTCAATCACACTATCGGCAATCTATTTTAGTACTTTTGAAAAGATGTACATAGATGAAATATGGCATGTATAGGCTAGTTATTGTGAAACATAATTGAGATGTATGAATAGCCATGAGATGTGGCTAGATATATGTTGGCTATAAACATGAAGGGATTTGGTATTTGTTGCATATTATGTTATGGCTTGATGGCAATGAGAATGTCTTATGAATGGTAAACTTAGTGATGGTTTGATGCTAGTATGATCTAGTGAATTTGGAGATGAATCATGATTGGTATTGAATGTGTTCAAGTGGTACAATTTAGTTTATAAGTTTATGTGATAAAAAAATGAGTTTGTATGAGATGTTATGTTGATCATTTGTCATGAAATTAGTTGCCAAACTGTGTGTAGGATTATGCTCAAATGTGCTTGTAGGTTTGACCCTTGTGTGGGTGGCAAATTGGCTTGCCAATAGCCTGTTTTGTCCACACGGTTATGGCACACGGGCATGCCTAATAATCGTGGGGTAAAGTCAATAGCTAGCTTAAGAGCACACAGCCATGGTACACGGGCGTGCCTAGTGGCCGTGGGGATAAGTCAGAATGCATGCCCTGCTTTAGCACAGTCTAGACACATGGGTGTGTCTGGTGGTCGTGTGAGGCACACGGCCTAGCTGCACGGGCATGTGACCTCAACAGATTTGTTGAATATTTGAAATTCTGAAATTTTTGTAAGTGTTCGGTTTAGTTCCGACCCCTCTCTAGCATGGGTTAAAGGTCTCTTGGGCCTCAATAAAGGACTATTTGATTAGGTTTTGATATGCTTTGATGTTGATTAACTTGGAGTCATAAATTGGATGTGAAATGATTCGATTGTTTAGTAATGCCTCTTAACCCTATTTCAGCGACGGTTTCGGGTTAGGGGTGTTACAGGTCACACGGCCAACACACACGCACGTGTGACTAGCCCTTGTGCCTTTTAAAATGGCCTCACATGCCTGTGTGCCAGGCCGTGTGCTAGGCCGTGCCAAACCTATAGGGTATACTGACTTTTGCCACACACACGCCCTTGTGCTGGGCCGTATGGAGCACAAGGACTTGATTTCTAATTGAACACCAGGGGACACACAGTCGTGTCACCTGACCGTGTGTCACACACGGTTGAGACACACACCCGTGTCTCTGCCCGTATGGACAAAAATAGGCTATTTACCAAGCCATCCTGCCACCCAAATTTGCATTCACCTACACCAAACCAAATGGCGCCAAACATGACATAAATAGGCATTCATCCAATCTCAAATAAGCTTATTTCATACCATTTCAATACCAATATATATAAGGCACACTATAACAGCCCGAATTTAGCCCCAATTGAAACGGTGGTTTCAGGACCACGAATCTGAATCGGAATAATAATTTTATATTATTTTAAATGCTTATTATATGTGAATTAGTATGTGTGAAATTTTCGTATTAAAATTTGATTGTTTAAGTGCTTAATTGTGAAAAAAGGGGTTTAATTGCATAGAATGAAAATTTGGTGGTTGATTGAGTAGGTATTTAATTGAAGGTGACTTCCTTATTTGAGGTATTAAAATTTTAATTTAACCAAAAATTTGGCTTAGTGCCGTCCATCATTATGCTTGTAATAGTATTGGTGGTTTATATTATATTTTTATGTTATACTAAGTGAAATGATATATTATAATAAAATAAAAAGAAAGAGAAAAGCATGTATGTTCTTCTTTCATCCATTCTTGACCGAAACTAGAGAAAAATAAAATGGAGAAAAGCTTCAAAGGGTTCGGCTTCATTAGGGTTTAATTAAGGTATGAACTAGTCTTAGTTTTTGTTAATTTTAACATTTTTGGGATAGTTGCTATGAGATTTAGCTAGCCCATACTCAAATTTTTGATTTGGTAGTGTATTTCGTGTATTGCCATTGATGGAAGTTCAATGTTTATGTTGTTTAATAATGAAATGTTAATAGTATGTGATAGATTAACAAATGTTATTCTTGAATCTTTGATGAATTTAGGTGATTAGGATTAATTTATAAAAAGAAAAATTTTAGATGATGAAATGTCAAAGAAATGAAATAAATAGGCTTGTAATTGGGAGGAAAATTTGTCCTTTAAGGACTATGTCCAAATTTTGTGAATTTTTGTGTTTTGTGCAATTTGGGCTAATTTGTAAACAATGTAAACATTGGAGGTAAAAATGGAAATTTGTAAAACTATGTATTGTGGATTAAATTGAATAGGAAATGTATTTGAATGGGTTTAAATTGTAACTTTTTAGATCAAGAACAAAGGGGAAAGGAATTGGATCGGGGAAAGGCCAAACTAAACGAGTAGCCAGGAAGCTTAAATTGTCGACTTCCAAGGTAAGTTTATAAGCAATTGAAATTATTTGAAGGGTTATTATATTGTAATATATATATATATACATGTTCAAATGAGTTAATGAATTTGATTATTTAAATGGCCAAATGAGACATGGAAATTTAAAGTATGTTACCCGAATGCATTTGTTAATGTACATGTGCATATGAGTAACCAATGAGTAGTTAAGTAAGTATAACAAAGCCCATTTTGTCGAATGTGAGGTGGAATGAGTTTAATGTATGTATATATATTCACTTATTGAAGGAATGGTTGATCCATGCATGAAAGTTTAATAAATTTAAGTTGGATGTATAGTTAAGGATCGAATAGAATTAAATGTATACCATGAATTAGATGATGGTTGTGATTGAATATTTGATTATGTATTTATTAAGGTAAAGCCGATTGCGATGGATAGATATATAATGAAGAATTCAATTTGAATGTTGATATATAAGTATGTTATATGTGCATAATGTATTCAAGAAGATGAAATAAATTATTGGGCACTGTGTGTGCGGAATAAAACTAGTAATGGCACTATGTGTGCGATACATTACTAGGGAATGGCACTGTGTGTGCGGATAAAATGGTAATGGCACTATGTGTGCGATACATTACTAGGGAATGGTAATGTGTGTGCGGATAAAATGGCAACGGCACTAAGTGTGTGACACGTTGCTTGAATTGCACTAAGTGTGCGAAAATTTGGATCTATCAAAACATCGTATAATGAAAGGAGATATCGAGAGGTATATTTCTAAAGTAATAGATGTACGGTACGTTGGTAACATAGTGTTAATGAGGTAAGTTACTCTTACTTTATGAACTTATAAGGTTGAGATGTATTAAATAACCAATGAGTTTGTTCAAAAGAAAAAATGGTAAGTAGTTATGCGGGTTATATGAGATTTAGGGAATTATATAAGCTTGCATGGTATTTGGGTTCTTGTGTATATAATTATGAGCTCTTTTATGATTTATTGTTGTAAATTACACATTTGATTATTGAATTGTTGTTTAAGAAAATCATTGCTTATAACTTACTAAGCTAAATCAGCTTACCGTTGATTTCATTTGAACATTTATAGGTTTTAAAGTCTAAGCTCATACTCGGGATCCTTGTCGAAGTCAAGCACGCTATCAACTACTTTTGGTATTTTTATTAGCGATGAACTTTTGAAATTATGGTATGTATAAGCTTGAATACTCTATTAAGTTCTTTTTGATTGAGATGTATATAAAAGCCATGCGAAAATGGCTAAATCTCATTTTATAGAACCTACATGAATTCGGTCATAGAAAAAGTTTACTATGAAAATATATGTCATGATGTATGATGCTTGATGTTTGTTTATATGATATGAGCAAATGATGAAATAGCTAATAATATTAAGTTTCTAGTTTTGAAAGTTGATATTCAATAGGTGTATGTTATATTTGAATTTTAGTCATGGATTGATTATAGTTTAAGTATTTGTAACACCCCTTACCCGAAACCATTGCCGGAATCGAGCACAAGGCATTACTAGACTTAACTTACTAGTTCGGCGCATAAAAATTGAAACTGTCCATCTGCGTCATGTTCACTAAATTGACTATAACTTGAGTTACGAAACTAAAAATTTAGATCCGTAAATTTTTACTGAAACTAGACTCATATATCTTCTTACTATAATTTTTCAGTAATTTTTGGTGTGGCCAGTTAGTACAGTTTATTAGTTAAAGTCTCCCTTGTTACACAGTTCGACAGTTCTGACCCCTCTGCACAAAAAATCAATTATCTCACAATATACAACTCTTTTGCCTACATAGTTTCTTTCATATAAAAATAGACTCAATAAGATTTAATTCTATATCTCATTCACACCATAAGTCCATTTATAATATTTTTAGTGATTTTTCAAAATCACGTCACAGTTGCTGTCCAAAACTGTTCCCCTGCAGATTTTTTTACTCTTTCATAATTTCTTTGTAAAAACTATCATCTAGACATACATAACATCCAAAACATGTTCTTAATTAACCATTTTAATGGCTAATCATTATCAAGCATTTACAAGCCAATATTAAGGCATATCATAAGGACATACCCACAAAATGACTAAGTCCCTATACATGCCATAACTTAAAACGTTCAAGTCACAAAATACCAATATAATCCTTTGATAGTGTGTAACGAACTCCGACGTCCTTGCGATCCCCGAGTTGGCTTGTAATACTATTAAAAAAAGAAAAAGGAATGGGAGTAAGCATAAAGCTTAGTAAGTTTACATGTAAATAAATAACAACATTCTTAATGAATTATCTTAATCTTTCTTTACCAAGATTATTTAAGCCTTTAATATAATATACTTGGGTCTTAAATTCTTACCTGTACCTTTTTAGCTTGAACTTGTCTTACCTTTCCTTTGGTATACTCTTTGAAATTTTCCTGTTGAACCACTTGGAATACTAAGGATACGCGGGTACCTTTCCTTATGAAACTTAACCATTGCCATGTCTTAACATGGTCTTACGTGGTATCCTTGCCTTATGAACTCACCAATGCCATGCCTTGGCATGGTCTTACATGGGACCTTTGCCTTATAAACTCACCAATGTCATGCCTAGGCATGGTCTTACATGGGACCTTTTCCTTATAGAAACTTATCAATGCCATGTCTTAACATAGTCTTACATGATTTCCTTAAACCCTAATGTCATGACATTTGTATCCTACACATTCCTAAGGTTCAACCGGAACTTTCTGAGATAGCTTTTCCGTCAATTCATACTTGAGTCTTTAAATGATAAATTTATAAAATAAATATGTAAATGCTGGAATTTAATAGTATTAAATGTAAAATAATAGAATATTGCATTTATTTACCACAAACTTACCTCGAAACAAAATACGATGAACTATATCGATTTAGTCCACTATCTTTTTCTTTCCCCGATCTAACTCCGAATTTCGTTCTTCTTGATCTATAATAGCAAATTTAGCTTATTTAATACTCACATTTACCAAAACAGTCCTTAACTCTAACTTTGGCAAAATTACAATTTTTGCCCCTAAACTTTTACATATTTACACATTTTCCCCAAAGCTCGGAAATTAAACTTTATCCCTTATTCTTATGTTTTATGACATGTTGATCATTTTTCTCTCATATGACAACATCAAATTCTCACTCTAACATGTACTTATGAACATTAGGTATTTTTATTGATTAAGTCGTTTTACTCGTTTTTACTTAAAATCACTTAGCAAAAGTTGTTTAACATAATTTCAGACTTCTTATTCTATCATAAAACATCAAAATAAAAACATTTCACCTATGGATATTTTTCCAAATATTAACCCTAGCATGAATTATTGATAGAATAAGCTAAATCGAGCTACCGGGGCTTCAAAAATGTAAAGAACATTAAAAACGGGGCTTGAAATCACTTACTATGGAGCTTGGAAGCTTGAAACAAACCCTAGCTATGGTGAACCCTTGAAAATTTGGCCTAATGAAGAAGATGAGCATATTTTGCCATATTTTTCCCTTTTAATTTCTTTTTATTACCAAATGACTAAATTACCCTTCATTAAAAACTTTGGTTCTTTCTACCTATATATGTTCATTTTTGTCCATGAAAGCCTAATGGTATAATTACCATTTAAGGACCCCTACTTTAATTATGCTCTTCAATTAAATCCTTTAACACCTAAAACTCATTTATCAACTTTTGCAATTAAGTCCTAATAGGCAAATTAGACATGCAATTCATGAAATTTTCTATCGACATTCTAACACATGAATCCAATCACTCGATAAATCATAATAATTAATCGTAATAAACTTTTATATCTCAGATTCGTGGTTTCGCAACCACTGTTCTATTTAGGCCCTATTTTCGGATGTTACATTTCTCCCCCCTTTAGGGATTTTCGTCCCCGAAAATCTTACCTGTAAAGAGATTTGGGTACTATTTTCGCATAGTCTCTTCGGGCTCCCATGTAGCCTTTTCTATCCCATGCCTATTCCATAATACTTTCACAAGTGCAATACTTTTGTTCCTTAATTGTTTAACCTCACGAGCTAGAATTTTTACCGGTTCCTCACCGTAAGTCATATCTGGCTGAATATCAACCTCTGTCTGCGAAATTACATGTGATGGATCTGAACGATAACGACGTAGCATAGACACATGAAACACATTATGAATCTTCTCTAACTCAGTCAGCAAAGCTAACCGATATGCGAATGGCCCAACTCTCTCGATCACCTCAAACGGTCCAATAAAACGGGGACTTAATTTGCCTTTCTTGCCAAATCTGAGAACTTTCTTCCATGGGGATGCTTTCAAGAATACCCTATCACCAACTTGAAATTCAATTTCTTTTCTTTTCAAATCTGCATAGGATTTCGGCCTATCTGAAGCTGCTTTCAAGCAATCTCTGATGACTTTTACTTTCTCTTTTGTTTCTTTGACTAAATCAACCCCGTAAATTTGATTTTCCTTAAGCTCTGTCCAATACAAAGGTGTACGAAATTTACGTCTATACAAAGCTTTATAAGGTGCCATCTTCAGACTCGATTGATAACTATTATTGTAGGCAAACTCTATTAACGGCATGTATTTCTCCCAACTACCTTGAAATTCCAATAAACTACATCTAAGCATATCTTTAAGTACCTGAATAACACTTTCTGACTGACCATCAGTCTGAGGATGGAAAGCTATACTAAAACTCAACTTTGTACCTAAAGCTTCTTGCAATTTCTTCCAAAATCGTGAAGTAAATCTCGGATCTCTATCTGAGATAATCGATAACTGTACTCCATGTAGTCTAACAATCTCTGAAATATACAACTCGGCCAACTTGTCAAGTGAATAATCCATACGAACTGGAATAAAATGAGCCGACTTCGTTAACTTATCAATCACAACCCATACTGCATCTTTCTTTCTCGGTGTCAAAGGCAATCCTGTCACAAAATCCATAGTAACTCGGTCCCATTTCCACTCGGGAACTAATACAGGCTGCAATAAACCTGAAGGTACCTGATGTTCGGCTTTTACCTGCTGACAGATCAAACATCTAGAAACAAACTCTGAAATATCTCTTTTCATTCCTGTCCACCAATACATTTTCTTCAAATCATTATACATCTTTGTACTACCTAGGTGAATAGACAAAGAACTGCTATGTGCTTCCTGTAAGACTTTCTGAATAAGTTCATCATTCTTGGGTACACATACTCTATCTCTGAACATCAAACAACTGTCAGAACCAATTTGAAAATCAGACTCTACACCTGACTCGGACTGAACTCTTTTGGCTTTCAACTCACTGTCATTCTTCTGAGCTTCACAAATTTCTTCAAGAAATGTCGGTTTAGCTCTCAACTCTGCTAAAATAGAACCATCATCTGATAAGGCCAAACTAGTGTGCAAAGCGCTCAATGCAAATAATGATTTTCTACTCAAAGCATCAGCAACAACGTTTGCCTTACCCGGGTGATAATCGATCACTAGCTCATAATCTTTAATCAACTCTAGCCATCTTCTTTGCCTCAAGTTTAGATCTTTCTGAGTCATCAAGCATTTCAAACTTTTATGATCAGTGAATATTTGGCATCTCTCACCATACAAGTGATGTCTCCAAATTTTTAATGCAAATACAATAGCAGCTAGCTCTAAATCATGTGTCGGATAATTTTTCTCATGTGGTTTTAACTGTCTAGAGGCATAAGCAATTACCCTTCCTTCCTGCATAAGTACACAGCCTAGTCCATTTAAGGATGCATCACTGTAAATGACAAACTCTTTACCCGGTTCTGGTTGTACTAAGACAGGAGTTTCAGTCAACAATGCCTTTAACTTGTCGAAACTCTGCTGACACTTCTCAGTCCATTCAAACTTGACATCTTTCTGTAGCAATCTTGTCAATGGAGTAGCTATCATGGAAAATCCATCTACAAATCGTCTATAATAACCGGCAAGACCAAGAAAACTTCTGACCTCTGATACATTTCTGGGAGGCTTCCAATCAACAATGGCTGAAATCTTACTCGGATCAACTCTAATACCTTCACCTGAGACAATATGTCCAAGAAAACAAACTTCCCGTATCCAGAACTCACTTTTGCTAAACTTGGCATAAAGCTGATTATCTCTCAAAATCTGTAAAACTGTTCTCAAATGCTCTGCATGCTCAGTCTCATCATGAGAATAAATCAAGATGTCATCAATGAACATAACTACAAACTTGTCCAAATAAGGTCTAAAAATTCGGTTCATTAAATCCATAAAAACAGCAGGAGCATTGGTTAAGCCAAATGGCATCACAAGAAACTCATAGTGACCATACCTAGTTCGAAAAGTAGTTTTCGGAACATCTGACTCTTTAACTCGCAACTAATAGTATCCGGATCTCAAATCTATCTTAGAGAGCACAGTGGCTCCTTTCAATTGATCAAACAAATCATCTATTCTAGGAAATGGATATTTGTTCTTGATGGTTACCTTGTTAAGCTCCCGATAGTCTATGCAGAATCTCATGGAACTGTCCTTTTTTTCACAAATAACACTGGCGCGCCCCATGGTGAATAACTAGGTCTTACAAAGCCTTTATCAGTTAATTCCTGTAACTGAGCTTTCAGTTCTTTCAATTCTGTCGAAGCCATTCTATAAGGAGCAATAGAAATAGGTGTGGTACCTGGGATCAATTCAATACCAAACTCAACTTCTCTGATAGGAGGCAAACCTGGTATTTCTTCTGGGAACACATCAGGAAACTCATTTACCACAGGCACTAATTCAATTTTCAACTCTGGATCTTTAGTATTCAACACAAAAGCAAGATAAGCTTCACATCCTTTCCTCAAACATTTCTGAGCAGACATAACAGAAATCATGGAAATTGAACTACCTGACTCATCTAAATTAACCCGAAGTATCTCACCATTTTCACATTTCAACTCAATGAATTTCTTTCCACAATTCACTATCACATCATGTGCAGTTAACCAATCCATACCAAGAATCACATCAAACTCATCAAACGGCAATAGCATGAGATCGGCCGGAAAACAGTAACCTCTAATCATTAAAGGGCAATTTCTACATACTTTGTTTACTAACACATACTGACCTAATGGATTCGATACTTTAATCACAAATTCCGTAAACTCTACTGGCATGTTCATACTAGGCATCAATTTCATACAAACATAGGAATGGGTTGAACCCAGATCAATGAAAGCAATAACAGTAACATCATGAAGAGAAAATATTACCCGTAATTACGTCGGGGGAAGTAGCCTCTTCAAGAGCACGGATAGCATAAGTCCTTGCGGGTGCTCTAACATCTGATCTCGTTGCTGTATCTCTAAATGTTCCTTTACCTGCCCCTACTTCGGGATTTCTCTGAGATCTGCCTCTAACGAGGGCATTGCCTGATCTTGCACTCGGTATTACTTCTTTTTTAACCATTTCGGGACACTCCCGAATGAAATGATCCTGTGCACCACATCAGAAACATCCAGTCTCAATTGCTTGACATTGACCTGGGTGACGTCGACCACATTGAGGACACTCGGGTCTATTAGACTAAATACTGCCAACACTCGCAATCGAAGTGGTTTGAGCTTTTGGATCCATAAATCTTCTACCTCTGTTTCGGCTAGAATAGCCGACTGAAAAATTAGATCTCGTAGAAAACTCTCTAGGCCTCTTGGATGTAGACTGAAATGACTTGCTCATCTGTCTTTTCTTCGTATCTTACATCTCAATTTCAACTTTACCCTTTCTTTTTAACAACTCCTCTGCCTTACAGGCTCGGTCAACTAAAACAACAAACTCCTTTATCTCTAGAACACCAACTGACAGTCGGATATCATCATTGAGCCCATCCTCAAATCTTTTACACATGATAGCCTCTGTAGACACACACTCTCGAGCATAATTGCTGAGTCTAACAAATTCACGTTCATACTCAGTCACAGTCATCTTACCTGTTTTAATTCAAGGAACTCTTTTCTTTTCCGGTCAATAAACCTTTGACTGATGTACTTCTTACGGAACTCCTCCTGAAAGAAATCCCAAGTAACTCTTTTTTTCGGTACTACTGACACAAGTGTCTTCCACCACTGGTAGGCTGAATCTCTAAGAAGTGACACTACACATTTAATACACTCTTCCGGTGTGCAGGATAACTCATCAACTCTGATAGTGTTCTCGAGCCAAAATTTAGCTTTCTCTACATCATCATCTTTGGTAGCCCGAAACTCCTCAGCCCCTTGTTTTCTGATCTTGTCAACGGGTGGCTTCTCTCTTCTAACTATATCTGTAATTGGGGAAGCTACATGGGTGGTCTGAGGATCATGAGGGGGTGGAGGTCTAACAGCCGAGTTCGTACGAACGAACTCAGCAAACCATTCATTCATAACTTGGAAGAAGGCTTCTCGAGCCCCTCCTCCCTGACTAACTGTAACGGGCCTTTCACTACTATCTGGTGGCATCGTCCCTTCAGCGGGAGCGAGTGCATTACTCTCTACATCATCTGCACCAGCTCGTTCGGGATCCATAACTATAAAAGAAAAACATTTTAAAATCGTCAGGAGTCATCACACTATCAAAATATAAGTATCGCATTTATAGTTAGACTCTTACTCATACTGAATATTCCGAGAACCGACTAAACTCTTGCTCTGATACCAATAAATGTAACACCCCTTACCCGAGACCATTGCCGGAATCGAGCACAAGGCATTACTAGACTTAACTTACCAGTTTGGGGCATAAAAATTGAAACTGTCCATCTGCGTCATGTTCACTAAATTGACTATAACTCGAGTTACGAAACTCGAAATTTAGATCCATAAATTTTTCCTGAAACTAGACTCATATATATTTTTAATATAATTTTTCCATAATTTTTGGTGTGGCCAATTAGTATAGTTTATTAGTTAAAATCTCCCCTGTTACACAGTTTGATAGTTCTAACCCCTCTGCATAAAAAATCAATTATCTCATAATATACAACTCTTTTGCCTACAAAGTTTCTTTCATATAAAAATAGACTCAATAAGCTTTAATTCTATATCTCATTCACACTATAAGTCCATTTATAATATTTTTAGTGATTTTTCAAAATCACGTCACAGTTGCTGTCCAAAACTGTTCCCCTGCAGATTTTTTTACTCTTTCATAATTTCTTTATAAAAACTATCATCTAGACATACATAACATCCAAAACATGTTCTTAATTAACCATTTTAATGGCTAATCATTATCAAGCATTTACAAGCCAATATTAAGGCATATCATAAGGACATACACACAAAATGACTAAGTCCCTATACATGCCATAACTTAGAACGTTCAAGTCACAAAATACCAATATAATCCTTTGATAGTGTGTAACGAACTCCGACGTCCTTGCGATCCCCGAATTGGCTTGTAATACTATTAAAAAAAGAAAAAGGAATGGGAGTAAGCATAAAGCTTAGTAAGTTTATATGTAAATAAATAACAACATTCTTAATGAATTATCTTAATCTTTCTTTACCAAGATTATTTAAGCCTTTAATTTAATATACTTAGGTCTTAAATTCTTACTTGTACCTTTTTAGCTTGAACTTGTCTTACCTTTCCTTTGGTATACTCTTTGAAATTTTCCCGTTGAACCACTTGGAATACTAAGGATACGCGGGTACCTTTCCTTATGAAACTTAACCATTGCCATGTCTTGACATGGTCTTACGTGGTATCCTTGCCTTATGAACTCACCAATGCCATGCCTTGGCATGGTCTTACATGGGACCTTTGCCTTATAAACTCATCAATGCCATGCCTTGGCATGGTCTTACATGAGACCTTTGCCTTATAGAAACTTATCAATGCCATGTCTTGACATAGTCTTACATGATTTCCTTAAACCCTAATGTCATGACATTTGTATCCTACACATTCCTAAGGTTCAACCGGAACTTTCTGAGATAGCTTTTCCGTCAATTTATACTTGAGTCTTTAAATGATAAATTTATAAAATAAATATGTAAATGCTAGAATTTAATAGTATTAAATGTAAAATAATAGAATATTGCATTTATTTACCGCAAACTTACCTCGAAACAAAATACGATAAACTATATCGATTTAGTCCACTATCTTTTTCTTTCCCCGATCAAACTCCAGATTTCGTTCTTCTTGGTCTATAATAGCAAATTTAGCTTATTTAATACTCACATTTACCAAAACAGTCCTTAACTCTAACTTTGACAAAATTACAATTTTTCCCCTAAACTTTTACATATTTACACATTTGCCCCAAAGCTCGGAAATTAAACTTTATCCCTTATTCTTATGTTTTATGACATGCTGATCATTTTTCTCTTATATGACAACATCAAATTCTCACTCTAACATGTATTTATGAACATTAGGTATTTTTACCGATTAAGTCGTTTTACTCGTTTTTACTTAAAATCACTTAGCAAAAGTTGTTTAACATAATTTCAGACTTCTTATTCTATCATAAAACATCAAAATAAACACATTTCACCTATGGGTATTTTTCCAAATATTAACCCTAGCATGAATTATTGATAGAATAAGCTAAACCGAGCTATCGGGGCTTCAAAAATGTAAAGAACATTAAAAACGAGGCTTGGAATCACTTAATATGGAGCTTGGAAGTTTGAAACAAACCCTAGCTATGGTGAACCCTTGAAAATTCGGCCTAATGAAGAAGATGAGCATATTTTGCCATCTTTTTCCCTTTTAATTTCTTTTTATTACCAAATGACTAAATTACCCTTCATTAAAAACTTTGGTTCTTTCTACCTATATATGTCCATTTTTGTCCATGAATACCATTTAAGGACCTCTACTTCAATTATGCTCTTCAATTAAATCCTTTAACACCTAAAACTCATATTTATCAACTTTTGCAATTAAGTCTTAATAGGCAAATTAGGCATGCAATTCATGAAATTTTCTATCGATATTCTAACACATGCATCTAATCACTTGATAAATCATAATAATTAATCGTAATAAACTTTTATATCTCAGATTTGTGGTTTCGCAACCACTGTTCCGTTTAGGCCCTATTTCGGGATGTTACAATATTTATGTGACATTTGAATGATGATGATTGATTTTCGACATGACTAAATAAGTGTAACAAAATGACTAGGTATAGATGGTAAGAATGGTATTTAGTACATGCATATATCATTGTTGATATAGTAGTGAGTAAATTGATGAGGTAACATATATATATTCGGTCATGGTTCATTTGGTAAGGAGTGTATATTCTTTTCTCTTGAATAGATGATGTATGCTTGGCTTTGTACCCTTAAAGGTTAAATAGATTAATAAGATGTATTCATGATATGTACAAATATTTATGTGTATTAAATAATGCCAAATGTGGTATGAAAATAGTGCTAAAGTGTTAGTTGATTTGGTCCTTTTACTTGCGATTTAAATCAAATGAGAAGTGTTCATGAATATTAAATGTTTGAATATTATTAATATACATACCTATTCGGCCAAGGCTTGGGATTGATCGTGTGGAGTGTATTATATTTATGGAAGAAATGAAATTTGATGAAACGTACATGTGTAATTTCGATAATAAGAAATGGTATGTGTTTAGCAAGTGATAGTACAAATGAATGCTCTGACTTAGTATTCGGTTTAGCGATGCCCGTAATCCTAATCCGGCAACGGATACGGGTTAGGGGTGTCACACACACAAATACCACAATATGCCATTCAATTTCATACCAAACCTCACTGTCACAAATCATCAATGTGAACACTTCCAATTATGCATCATTTTGCCTAAACTCATAAGCATACCAATTCTCAAATATCAACCATTTACCACAATCATTTGCATAGCAATTATCAACACAAGATAGAGGCCATTTACATATATATATATATATATATATATGCACAACCAAATCAACCAAAATAAGCCAACTCTCATGGCTATATACAAAACCAAACATCAAATATTTACAAGCCAATAAAAATGGCTAAGTTCATTACTAATATATATATACCAAAATGACCAAAGTTCCTATACATGCCATATAACCAAAACATAAGTTCAAAAAAACCAAAATAGAAGCTCGATAGTGTGATGCAATCTTCGACGACTCCCAATCCGAGCTAGCTTCGAAAATCACTATAAAACATGGAAAAGTAAACAAAGTAAGCTATAAAGCTTAGTAAGCTCGTACGTTGAATAAGTAAAACTTACCAACCAACAATTCAATAATATAAACATCATATAATGCAATTCAAATTTGAAGCATAACTTAACTTATGTATTCAATCCAAGATTAAGCACAATATCCATCAAATTCTTTGATTCAATGATCGTATAGTTCATGTAAATACCTTTTACAAACTCGTATTGATCTCATACTCATCCATATATTTGATATACCCGTTAAACTATTCAGAATACTATCATATACCCGAGAATCTCGTACACTAAGTGCCACATATATATAGCCGAAGTTATCTCAATCTCATATCACATATAAAGCTCACTCTCGAGCTGTCAATGGGTCTGCTCGCATAAGCTGGTGATCAAGACGAAGCTACACAGTGCTGCTCACACAAGCTGATGAGAATCTGCAACACATGCAAGATAACTCAGCCACCGGTAGGACGTACAAACCAGCACCCAAATCACATAACCCCTAATGACATGTCATTTGTATCCTAATCTATTCTTAAGGTTCAATTGGGATTTCACACTTGTCGAATTATCGTCAAATATATCTGCCAAATTCATATTTTATGCAATATTAAAGCATTTAAAACACAATTATAATAATGCTTATTACATACGAACTTACCTCGAATGCAAAAATGGCAAAATAAGTCGATTAATCCGATACTTTGTTTTCCCCCGATCTAAATCTGAATTTCACTTTTCTTGATCTATATGTAATCAAAATTAACTTATTTAATCATCATTCTTGTAACATCCTGATTTTGGGCCTAGTCGAAACAGTGGTTACGGGACCACAATTCTAACATTAAAAATTTTATTTTATTATTATTTTGATGTCTACGTATGATACTAAAGTTGTGTGAAATTTTCATAAAGAGATTTCGTCGTTTTTAAGGAATAAACCCTTGCCTATGGTTAGTAGGCTTTTAAATTATTGTGGGTAAAGCAAGACATAAAGAGTCTGCTAGTCTAAGGGGTAAGAGGTGTGTTACCTATGCCAGAGGACTAAGATTTGAATCTTGGTGGGGGCAGTGGAGTATTTATTTTGCTACTGTGCCGTTGGAGATGTTGTAGTTTGACTGAAACACTAAATTGGTTGAGAAGAATTCAAATTGAATGGTGGATGAGAGGTGGGATCGGATGGAGAGATTTGAGAAGGGATTTTAGGAGAAAATCAAGGGAAATGAGGGGAGAGGGAGTGTTGTGCCGAAATTGGACTTTGGGCACTCAAGAATTCGGCCAAGAGTGGCATACCCTCATTTGTTTTTTTCCCTTTTGTTGTTTGAAGGCCGAATGTGGTAGGGGTTATGTTTCACCTCGTTCGTTTTTTTTACAACCATTCCTTTAGCCGAATACTTCCTCTCTCAATTGCCTTTTCTTCGTTTTCCCAATTGATACTACGGTTGGCCAAATACACCTTCTTCCCCTCATTCGATCCTTTGGCTAACAGATTTTATTTCTCCTTATCTTCCTTTTGTGATCGAATACTCCATTAATCCTCTTCTCTTTTCTCCTGTAAATCGTTTTCTCCTATCATATCTCTCTAGTTGGTGCCTAGGCGGATTCCATCGTTATTTTGTCTTCGATTTAGCGATTATTCTCTGACAGCAGTAAGAGCACTCGACTCCTTGTTTCCTTTTAATTTGTATTAAGTCTCATCCTTTCTTACATTGACAAAGCCGAATACTCTTGTGTTTCTTTCGGTTTTTAGAACTTCTTGAGGAGTGAAGGAGTTGCAAGTGGTATTGAAGCATTCGAAACCTTTCTTTCATCACTCGAACAAAGGTAACTATTTTGTCTTGCCTTGTGGGTAAAGGCCAAATACTCTTTCCCCTACTTTTCGGGTTCTGTGGTGCTGTAAGTTATTACAAAGAGATTTAAGCCATGTGTATAAACAACTCTGTTTAATAAAATCCGCTTGTAACGCAGATATTCGTCAAGGAGTTGTAATCAACCTTCGTCAGTGATCTAAGAGGACTAAGCCACGTTTGTTCAATCAATGTAGGTTTGGTGCTTACGGGTTATTCGCACGTTTTCACAAACAGGTGTGTAAACACTACCCAAATCGTAAATCGACAAAAGCCAAAAAATATGACAATTGACACTACACGAGCATGCTCGTGTGGTAATCTGAACGCATAAAATGTGGGCGTTTGATGATCTGAACGCATAAAACATGGGCGTTTGACTATTGAGGCCACCATGAGCGATTTCATGGTCTTAGGCCATTTTGGGCCATGTTGGGCTGAAATGGGCCATGTGGGCCCAACGGGCTTGTGGGGCCCACACGGGTAAACCGCACAAACGTGTGAAGAATATTGGGCCAAGCTGTGTAATTTACATAGCTGAGACCAATTCTGGGCTATGTCGGCCACACGAATGTGTGGGCCCGCATGGGCCCGCATTATGGGCCTTGGGCCCATTTTCACTATTTGACTATTAATGTTGCACGGGTCGCCCGAGACGACTGTGGACCTACTGATGGGTCGGTAAGTATACCTAGACCCCAAACTGATGAACTGACTGTTATGCCCTTATGATATAAAATGACTGTTATACCCTTATGATATAAAATGACTGTTATGCCCCTATGATATTAAATGACTGTATGCCTTATGTTATGTATGACTGTATATGAGCATGCCATGATATATATATGTTGCATGCATGTCTGATATGTTGCATGGGGATGGGATTATTATGATTGGAAGAAGTGTACTATACTGGCAGCTCTGCTGCAAATACTATTTAGTGCCGCAACCGGTGCTAATTTTTAGAGTGTAGGGATGGGTGGATGATTTTATCCCTACATGGAGTGTAGGGCTGGACGGAGTAGAGTGTAGAGGCTGGTTGGGTAGGATTTCTGATTACATGTCTGAATTGTTACTGTCACTGAAATGGGCTAAGGCCCACACTGATACTGATACCGTAATGGGCTAAGGCCCAACTGAATTGAACTGTTATTGATTTGGACTTAGGCCCAGTTTGTACTTGCCTACGGGATGATTGGCCATTTTGCTTACATGGGGTTACACACTGAGTTCTCGTAAACTCACCCCTCTGTTTATCTATACAGGTAATCCCCAGTCTTAGGCGGATCGATGCTGTGAGGGATTCGGAGGTGGCCACACAACCGTTACTTTTATAGTTGACTTTCTATTTACAAGAAATTTAATTTGGGTATTTGTTTTTGTAATAAGGCCTCTTTAAATTTTAATTTTTAATTTGGGATTTTACTTATTTTAATTCATATCTAAGAGTAGTAGGACGCGGATTTTTCAAAAGATAAATGCTTTTCAAAACACCACGTTTTCGTAACATACTAAAAAGCTTCCGCATCAAATATTGTTTTAAAGTATCGTAACAAACTATTATAATCAGCATTATGCTAAAAACAACTTGAGTTTCCAATGAACAGGATACCCTAAAATTTCCGTTAAGATCGTAAACGAGAATTAATATAGAATGGGTTTTCCAATGAAACTATGTTTTCGAAAAACACTTCAATGTGATACCGCCAGATTCGGCCATAACGTCTAGGCCAAGTTTGGGGTGTTACAGCCTCCAAGTATATAAGTAGATACCTTGATATTTAATTCCACATTTGACTATGTCAACTAACTATTCAACGAACTAGTAATTGAAAGTATATTATAGTAGCACAAACTGATTTCACTATCCATCACTTGTTTTACCTTTTTCCCTTGACATTCTCGCCTCATTGTTAACTACGTACATTAATTCATTCACAGAATAACATTAGTTCATATTCAATGAAGGCTTAACCAATAACCAAGCATAATTGTACGCTTTTACAATTAAGCCCTTTTTTAACCTTAATGTCTGAAATGCTCGTGTTTCATTATTTACTAGATTGCATTAAAATTCGACTTCGTATTTATTCTTAAAGGACCTCAAACTATCAATCTATAACATTTACTTTCAACAGCTTCCGCTCTTTTCAATTTGGTCCCTAATGAAACAATAATGGTTTCCTTAAATAAAGTTTAATCAAATTCCATCTAAACAACGTTCACTAGCTACTATGCTTTTACATAAACCAAGCTTAACCATTAAAATTCAATCCAAAAATTTTCACCTTTTCAAATAGGTCTCTAAAAATCAACCATTAACCATATAACTTGATTGATCTTTATTTCTACTTAACCCAATTCATCTCTAGCGTGCTTTTCGCATGAACCAAGCTCAACATCCAAACATTGAATGATTTCAAACTCAATCCAATTTTAGCTTTTCTCAGTGTTCAATCATTATAACATAAACAACACTTGACCATTTAAAGAATCTGTGCTGGCCTATAATTAATTAGCATACTAAGCTAAGAATTTAACTAGAATTTGAAGTAAAACTTTACCTAAATACACGGCATCCATGGGAGAAATGTGAAGCTTTTCCTTTTTCCTTTACCCATCTTCATTTTTTTTTCTAATTTTTAAAACCAATGGGCATCATATAACATGGCAATTACTAATGGACATCTACGGTAGAGATCATGGTTCTCCACCTAGAATAAGAAGTCCATGGTTTAATTATCATATAAGGTACTTGGTTAAATATAAGTCAAGTCCCTCATAATATATTCTATCTATCTATAATTCCCACAATTTAATCTTTGATTCAATTGCTACTTTAGGCCTTGCAAGATTCTAAATCAATTTCCACTTGTTTTGGTCACTGTGTAATTTAGTCCCTATTCTATATTTAGTATTCTACTAATTCATTATTAAAAGAAAGTTTTATTTCTCGTCTCTCGTTTCATAACTTCTCGATTAAAATTTCAAATGACTCAATTTAATAAATTTTATCCTAAAACTATCTTTTTTCCGGCAAAAATCAGATTATTACAATTGCAATTTTAAAATCAATTTTCAATGCAGAAACGAAGGTGCGTCTGTTTGCAAATTCACAAACAACAAACAAATAAATAGTAACTCCCCCTGTTCCAACACAATTAAATGACCTATTGTTAATCTTTTTTATTAATTACTTCCTTGTTTTCTGGATCTTTCGTTTTCTGCCAATTGGGTTTGTCAATTTCGCTGTAAAGCTTTCATTTTTAGAACAATGGTGTTGGCATGAAGTGAGAAAGTTCAAGGCTTTTTGGTTGAATCAAGAAAAACAATGGAGAAGATGATGATGGAAGGAAGGTTTTTGGCTGAGACTCCAACTCATACCATTGCTTCTATCATTACCTGTTTATATTTTTTTTAATGATTTTTATTTTATTATTTTATTATATTTTTAATATTTTTTGTACTTTTCATAATTTTTTATAAAAAAATTATTTTTTTTCAAATGATGACATCATAATTTAACACAAGACACTTTTATTATTGATTGATATTTCAATAATTATTTTTTTAACATCAGACTAAACTGAAAATGACTTTAACATCAGACTAAACTGAAAATGACTAATAATATTAGAGGTTCAAGTGGGTCAAAAAATACTTTACAGCCTAAAGTGAGAAAAATGGTATATACTTTATAGATTAAAGTGCATTAAACCTTGAACATTGTGTGTTGACTTGATAGTCAAGGTGTTTATTGTCTCAAGTGTGGCTTGAGTTTAATCTAATATTTTCCTTTAAAAGTCATTAAAAATGTAAAAAAAAAAAAAAGAACCAGAAAAAAATTATCAAAAAATTATACAAATGATTAAATATTAAAAAATTAAAAATATGAAAATTAATATAAACATATAAAAATTCTAAATATTATAAAAATATAAAAGAATCTAATAAATTAAAAAATATAAAATTAATAAAACATATTTAAATTTTATCAAAACCATTAAAATTCTATAAAATCATAAAAAAATATAAAAAGTATTAAAATTGATATAAACTTATAAAAAGTAAAAAAAAATCATAAAAACTTGAACTGAACTGGATTAGTCAGTTGGACTGATTAGATGAAAATCAACAAGAGTATCAGTCTGCAGAAAGTCATTAGACCAGTTGACATGGGAACCAAACAGTTGAACCATGTTTTTAAATTTTTAATATATCTTTTTTATTTTAATATTTTATTTAATTGAACTGGAAGGATCAGTCAAACTGACAAGCCGACAAGTTGATTGGTTCTATCACCGGTCTGGTTATGAAAACTTTGATTAGAATATTTTATTCTGACATGTGCTAATAGTTGGATGATGAAATTTTGGTTTGATAAAAATATTAAAAATAAAAAATCGGTTCAGCTTTCCACTTTTAGGTCAATTGGTCTAATAACTTTCCCTGGACCGATACCCTTTTCGATTTCGGGTTAGCTAGTCCAGTTCAAGTTTTTCTGATCTTTTTTTTTTATAATTTTCTAAGTTTATATCAATTTTAATATTTTCTATTTTTAAATAATTCTAATACATTTTTTAATTTTAAATATTTTAAATAAATTTTATTAATTTTATAATTTTTTATATTATTTTATAATTTTATAATATTTATAAGTTTTTATAATTTTAATAAGTTTATGTCAATTTTAAAATTTTAATTTTAATTTTTTTAATATTTAATAATTGTACATTTTTTTATTTTTTATAATTTTTTATGGTTTTCAAGGGAAAAATATTATATTAAATCAGAAGCTGCCACATATCACCATCTGATGGGTCTGTCAATTTATTTTAATGTACAAGATGGTCAATGATGGAAATCATTAATAGAGGGATTTAATTTATTATTTTAGTTAACGACAAGGGCTTAATTGAGTGAATTTAATACAAGGGTTTAATTGATTTTTTTGTTTTTTTGCTTTTTCTTAAGGGCTTTTTTGATATATAAGCCTTATAAAAAATAAAAAAAATTAATAAAATGCATTTAGAATGAATCAGAACAAGTGATTGTCTAGATTAAAATGAACCAGAATAATTTTTTATCTAGATTCATTTTAAATTAGTACAAAACTATTAAAAATTATAAATAAATAAAAACAATTATTAAAAAAATTAAACTCCCTTAACATCTTTATGTCAAACACCAACAATTTTGTAACACTCCTCGCTATTGAAGGGTTAATAAACTTAAATTTTATATCGAGGGTAGAGATAAAAGATCAAAATAAAAAAGTACTCAGGGTTGAAATTATTTTTTTACTAATTTTAAGTATAAAATTACAAAAATTTAAAAATTTTCCAAAAAAAAAAAACAAAAAGGCAAAGAAGCCGATGCCTCGGCCAGCCTTCTTCCTACGTCCTTGATATAATATGTTGTATTTGGGTAAAGATATTTAGGGGTAAATTGTATTTCGATCTCTCTATTAAAAAAATAAATAAATTATCTCTTATATATTTTAAAATATGCAAATTAATCTATCTGTTAATTTTTATCTATAAAATGATGACGTAAAATGTTAAATCCATGCTGAAAATTATTTTTTATCGGTAAACTATAAAAATAGTCATTTAACTATGCCTTTATTCTATTTTAGTCATTCAACCAATAATTTTTTTGATTTAGTTACTAAACTTTTTGAAATTAAATATTTTAATCACTCTAAGTTGATATGGATTTTTTTTATTATAGTTTAATAATAAAATTAACCCTCTAATGTTTATACATTCTATCAATTTGATACTAAATATAAAAAAAAGTTAACAAATTAACCGTAATTGTTTACACCATTTGTCATTTTAATTTTAATTCTTAAAATATTAAAAAAACATGATAATTGCTCATATATTAAGAGCAAGACTGGAGATGGGGGTATCGAACCCCGTACCTCTCGCATGCAAAGCTAGCGCTCTACCGTTTGAGCTACATCCCCGAATGCCTAGGTCGGGGCTGAAAATAACTATACCGTAAAGTGAATTGGATCTATAAAATATCTCCACTCGGAAGAATTGCCGTAGAGAAATTTCAGTCTCCAATCCAAGTTTCCCGCCATGGAAGTCGACTCGCAAGAACAACTGCAGAGAAAACAATCCACTTACCTCTCTTTAGTAACTCTCACCTCATTTTCTTCCCTTTCACAATATCCTAAAATCTCTTCTGATTTTGTAAAACTATAATCCCCTTTTTCTTTGTCTTAGGATGAGAATTTCGAGATTCAGAAGGAAGTTTACAGAGGCCAACAGTACAGTCAAATTTACTTTGCTCGTCTTCACATGATGAGAACTTTGCTTTACTCCCTTGTGCCCAACTGGAAATCTCATCTCCCCGGTAACCTCTCTTACTTAAAAAAAAAAAAAGGAAAAAAATCTAACTTTTAAATTTTAGCATATTTCGGGAGATTTCCAAAATTGTTTATTCTTTTAATTTATTAACTATGGTACTTTCTTTCCCTCTTCTTATTATGGGTTTTGGGATTTGAAGCAAGCAGCAGCTTTGGCGAGTCATTTTTGGCTGCTTTGTTACCTGCGTTTGGCGTTAAGGAATTTTTGTAATTTGCAGTGTCTGGGGCTCTTAGGGTTGGCAGTGAATATAAAAAAAGTCTTTGGTATTAGCTTTTGATAGGTGTGTCCTTACCCTGTGATTATTTGGATTCCATTCTAGAGGTTTTGACTGATTAGCATGGAAGGTTATGTTTGAAATACTTGCATTGTGGCTAAGAGTTACTATTGGTACTCATACTCGTTGGGGGCTAGTCTGACCTATGTTGCTCGGAATTTTCGTTCTTCTTGGAGTACCCTTGTCGGACACTCATTTCTGACACACATGAGAATTTGATCTCCAAGGATTCTCCAAAAAGATGGAAAAACTTAGAAAAATCTTACAATACACGTAGGATACACTTGAGTCCAAGTAACATAGACTCTGATAATAATGTATTTCTACTTTCAAGTGTGTATTTCTCATTCAAAAGCTTTCTTCAAGGTGACAGGTTCTATTTTGAAAAAAAAAAATGCACTAGATATTGTTGCTCATGTTTCTGATGAGTTTGTTGTGAGTATCATTTGTGCATCTGAAATTTTGTTGCCTCTGTGGTGTACTTTTTCACATTAGAAATTTGAAGTACCAGAACTTTCCAGTCCTCTCATTGTTTACGGCTAAAGATAATGGGGATTCAAATAAATTAGTAGTTTGATTGAGTTTTTAGTTTCCATGGAATAATTTAAAAATTTTCCTTCTCTCTTTTTGTAGTTTGTACAGTTTTAGAGCTCGAAGAAGGCAAAGAATGCATCATTGTTGGTACTCTTTACAAGCATATGAAACTCAAACCTTGCATTCTTGATGAATACTCTAAGGAGGTAATATGGTTGTTAATGGATGTATATTATTGATTAGTTTATTTCATTTTGTATATTGCACTCTATGTTGGAAATTCAGTGTTGTTTGACTTTGAACGTTCTATGTATAATCTTTTTATAATTTACAGAGATCTGTTGCCCCTCTTATAAAACCTCATAATTTTATGCATCAAGATGACTACTTGGTTTTGGAAGATGAAAGCGGACGAGTGAAGCTTGGTGGTACTAAGCTTTCACCCTCAGTTTATGTAACAGGTCTGTATTGCTATCAATTCACTATCCATATTTGGAATTTCTGTTCACAATTGACTTGTTTGTCAAACCATTGGAAATGACTGCATTTGTTGCACTTAATTGCTTCAAAGCCTTGTTTATAGATGACCATGTTGAGACATTATCAAACTATTAATCGCATTCATCCCTTTAGCTTCTAGAGGAAATCATATGAGCTTGTTGAGGGCCTCAACTATTTGGTTCATTGCATTCAATTTTACTCACTTTTATCATTTTTGAACTTTTCTTTTCTTTTCTTCCCCTTGTTTTTAAACACAATCTTCTATGATCTAGATATGCATGCCATTGAGTGATATGCAATAACTTACTGTTTATGCACTATCAAGGCTTCAATTAGTGAAATTTATGGGCTCAAACATTACTCTAATGAACATGTTGATCTTTCACTTACGCTATGCGTTTGATAGGTGTTGTTGTTGCGTTGCATGGAAAGGAAACCAGTGCAGGAGCCTTCTTTGTTGAAGATGTTCTCGAAGCTGGCTTACCACCTCAGATTGAACGACCGCTAGAATCAAGTATGATCTGATTGCCCTTCTACCTCCGAATTTATGTTCTTTGCTCTAAAGTTGCATCAACCCTGTAAAGGAGCCACTTCTCTATTGGATATTAGCATTCCTCATCTTACCTAATCTGCATACAGTGTTTATCCCTGGTTAGATTAATACTATTATCTAACATGCTAAGAAAACTACAGATGGTTTGCAACTGATTTTTTTTCTTGTTTTTTTGCTAAAATAGAGAAATTACTAGAACAATTTGTCAATTCACCATGTATAAAATTAAAGGTGTTGCATCTTTGACTGAGGAAATGATACGACTCATTAGTCTTGAAAGGATTCATGCATTAAAGCTGCAAATTTCTGCTGATTTATAAAGTGATTTTCATTCATCAAGAGTTGACAAGCAGAGCTCTCTATCTCTGTATCTCTCTTAACCTTAGATTTCAGGACATGAGATGCTAGTATGTCCAAGCATTCTTGACTAGCTGCACCTAGTTTTGTCTCGTGTTTGTTGTTATAGATTTTCTTTGTTGGGAATTTTGAAGAATCACATCTGCTAGTTGTTTCTTGTCAGTTTTCTCCATGAATACAGCAGAATAATGGATTGGAGTATTGAGAATGGTAGGAAGAAAATTAGCTTCATAATGTATTGTTGAAATTTTCTTAAATATTCAGCCTTGATTTGTCTCATGAACCTTAGGCCTTTCCATTTTATCTCAGTAGACGTAGCCTGTATCTTAAAGTTCAGCCATTCTGTCTTGTAAACAAGGCCTCAAAGTCTTCAAATTTTGACTCTGGACAGGAGAAGACAAGTATGTTGTTTTTGTCTCTGGGCTTAGCATTGGGAGCAGCTCCTCTAATCCCCTTCAGTTTCAGCTTCTTGTTGATCACATAACAGGGCATCTAGGAGATGAGGAGGTTCTTGCCAATTCTGTTATATTCTTTTTTTCCAGATATTTTACCATGTCTCATCAACTGTTACAGTTTGCTTACTTCATAATATTGATGAATAGGAGCAAGGACTTGCAGCAGAGATAGTTCATCTTGTGATTGTTGGGAACTCTGTTGAAATTTCTCGTGGACTTCTTAATGGACAGGTAAACCTTTTCTTTTATTTTTAACTTAATCTATTACTATGGAAAGGCTGTCAATATTATGCTTTTCTTCTATAAATTATGATCATTTAAAAAGAATCATTGGCTTTTCCTTTTAGGATCTCTCTTCAGAGTAGTTTGACAATAATAATAGTCTCATGGACGTAGCACTGACCTCCTTTCAAAATTCTCTAATTGAACAATAGCCACAAATTCTGTATGTCCCCTCCATTTCTACAAGAGAAAAAAAATCGAACTTTCCATCTAACTTAATTTTTCCAGTCAAAGGTCTTGCTGTTGTAGTAAGTCCTTATGATGTTGACAATATAAATCACCATTCTTGATGGGCGATAATCTGTAAACTCTGGACGCATCTTACACTGACATTTGGATGATAATCTTTGGGCAGAATTTAGTTTCAAAGGATCAGTCAAGGTTGTCTGAGCCATTTAAAGAGCTGGATATTCTGTTAACTCAGGTTTTCTCTTCTCACCATTGTGATGATCAGCACTTTAAGGTTAGCCCCCTGAAGTTTCTGTACTGCTCTTGTTGCTTATCTATTTTCACCCATGTTCAGATTGCTGCAAGTTTGCCATTGGATATCATGCCTGGATCTAGTGACCCTGCAAATTTTGCCTTACCTCAGCAGGTTTGACGTTTGCTTTATAAGTTGAGAGTATGTAAGTTACAACTGCATTTGTATTGTTTCTAATATATTGCTCCTTTCAGCCTTTGAACAGGTGCCTTTTCCCAGGGTCAGCAACTTATAACACTTTTAGGTCCTGCACTAATCCTCATTGTTTTGAGCTTGATAGCATCAGGTAATACATGGATATAACTTATTGTAAGTGGGTCAGCCAAATTAAATGTATGCTGCTCGCTGAATTGTGCTCCTTTATTTTCAAGATTTCTTGGAACATCAGGTCAGAACCTAGACGATCTCACTAAGTACTCGGAGGCGAAGGATAAACTTGACTTCTTGGAAAGGACTTTAAGATGGAGGCATCTGGCACCAACCGCACCGAATACTCTTGGTAAAACTTTTATATATTCATATATATGCACCTTTGTGCATTTAGTCATTTTTATATGTAAACTCGTTCGTTAACTTGGAAATTTGAGAGGCTTAGCACCCATCAGTAAGTCATATAATCTTCAAAGGAAAATGAAAAAGACTCACTTTATGGAGAAGGCTCCTGATTTTTTAAAATGAAGATTGATCCTGAGCAATGTCAACATTAACATGCTTCAGATCTTGAGTTTAAAATGATATTAATATTTTGGTCCTGTTACTGCCCAACGGGCTGCTACGATGCAGCGATGCAACATATTATTTACTACAGAAACCAAGTAGTAGATTTATATCCTGAGCTTAGTCAAGTTTACTGCTTTTGTTGAATGACAGGTTGTTATCCTTTCACTGATCGGGATCCCTTCCTGATTGATAGCTGTCCTGATGTTTACTTTGTTGGTAATCAGGAAAAATATGAAACTCGCTTGTTAAAAGGTGATTATTCCAAGATTTTCCCTTACCTATTGAAAATTAACTTTAAGCAAAAGCAACAACTAAAGCAGCATCATTATTTCATTACCAGGCTGTTAAAATCTTCTTACTATTAACTGATGCAGGGTTGGAAGGGCAATTGGTAAGACTTATTTGCATTCCTAGATTCTGTGAAACTGGAGTTGCTGTTGTGGTAAGTGTTTTTCACCTTCCAGGATGTTGAAACCTGAAACTAGTAGATAAATTTACCATGTTTGTACTAATCTGCTGAAATGCATGTCTGTGTTATTCATTACCTAAGACCTAAGCTATCATCATGGAAATGGAGGTTTGTGTCATTCCTACAATATGAACAATGTCTTCAATCTATTATTTAGTGTAATTGTACTTTTAAAGCAGTCGAAATCTTGTTCTGTTCAAATATATCCCTCTACTAGGTAGATGACAAATAATCAGATGTTTTGTTTGTCAGCCCGTTTAAAAGACAAGAAACATTCTAGTCATCTACCAAATGCTTGTGTATAGAAGTTATTGTAATAAAATCTAGGACTCTTCTTCAGAGTCAATAAGGGAGAGAAAGAAAAGAGAAATGGTAAGGAAGGGGAAGTGTGGATTGATGCCATAGAAGTTGCTCTCTGGTTGCATGCTTTCCTTTTGGTGCCTTATTCTGTTTTAGCATATAAAAACAAATTCCTTTGAGTTGGAGGTTGTAATTAATTTAAGTTTCCATATTGAACTGTTAGAGTGCAAGTGAAAAATCAATTCTATGGAGATTTTAGCTTTCCTAACCATATACCCAGAGTTCTTAAATATAAGAAGAAAAACATACTTGTCAGTTCTCATACAGCCACCTTTTTTGTAAATTATAGTAATCAGATTAAACCCAGATCTCAAGGCATATATTTTGCTTGAGTTTAACACCAATAGCCACCAACCTCTGCCTCCATAAAGAAAATAATTGTGGGACGGTCCAAAGAGTTGATAATAAGCTTCCATGACATTGTGCTACTCTGTCTCTTCAGTTTGATTTGCTATTTTTGTTCCATTTGTCGGTTTCCGGAATTCTCAAACAAAAATGTAAAGATATAATAACCTTGTATCACTTGAATTCTAGAGGCACTTCGTCCTTAGGTGTTTAATTTTGGCTGGTAGTTGTCTTTTTCCTCTGGAACACAGGTTTTACTTGTTACATCCTTTATTAAATGGCGAGTGAAGGGAAATGATGCAATTAGTATAGTTTTTCTCTAGACTTAATCGGTTGCACTCAGAGAAGTAGAGGTTGATAGATTTTTGGTAAATCCTTTGCAGATTTAAAGACAGGCTTAACAATTACTTAGATCATTTACATGATGACAACCTTTTTCTGTATAAGAAGCACCATCTATGCTAATTTTTGTTTTATTTTCATTTTCCCTATTTGCAGCTCAACATGAGAAATCTAGAATGCCATGCACTAACTTTTGGGACACAAATCAGCTCATAACATGGTATGTAGTTTAAATGCCAAATAACTTATCAGACGTGCTGAATATTTACTTAATGAACTCTTCTTGATTGATTGAATTTTGTATGGGAAAAAAATTCAGTGCAACCTGCATTGACCAAAGTATATGACTGATGTGTTAAAATGGAATACGAGGTTTCATATGTGATCTTTCTCCATCTTTCTTATGCTTAAAATCTTGGAAGAAAAGTACTTACGGATAGGATAACTTCATGATTAACAGGATGGTGCTTCACCTAGCTGCCATCATTTTTTTTCTTATTAAAATTCTACTTCTTTATTATTATTGTTGTTGTATGTAATTATCCATAGCTTTGTTATTTGATTTGCGGATGAACCTAGAAATCTCGTTTCCCATGTTAATATTCAGGCCTTAAGAAAAGCAGGCTAAAACAAAATTATGTTTTGTTTCTTTTTCTCTGACACTGTGGGAAGTTAAAAGGAAAGCGATGGGCCTCAATAGGGTTACAAAGTTTGAGCTATTTGTTCAAGCTTGAAGGTTCTTTTATTCTTTCGGTATTTGAAAGTTTAGATAAAAATATTAAATTTGAAAAATAAGTTTTGACTAAAAAAATAGACTTGTTTAAAATATAGGTCAGGCTCTAGATTCAATATTCCAAGCTTGAGTGTTACTCAATTTTGCCCGTTTTTAAGTTTATAATTTGTTTTTTTACTTGGTTGGCATCAATATTGTTGTCAAAACAAGAAGATTTGGTTTGAACGCATTTATCTTATTAAAAGGTGTGAAAAGGTTATGGTAGTTCTAGACATTGTATAATAATAATAAATAAATGTAATAGTAAAGAAGTGCATATCTTAAATATTAAATAAAAATACTAAATGTTAAATAGACAATATATATATATATATATATATTAAAAAAACATAATTTTGAGTTTAAACAAGTTTGGATTAGTTATTTTTAAACAAAAATAAGTTTGGACAAAATTTTTAGGTTTATATTGTGTTGGGTTTGAGTAATTATGTGTGATGTTGATATTGTATACAAGTTCAATCCGAGCTTAATTTAACCCGACTAACTAGCATTTATAGGTTTGTTTTAAATGTCAAAGGTTTTTTTCTTTAATTTTGAGATATTTATTAGTCTTTATATTTTTTTTGTACTTTAATTGAGACAGTGAGTCTATTTTTTTAATTAAAAAAAAGCTTAAATCTTTTGTCAAATTTTGCAATTATAAAAAAAGTAGAATAACTTTTTTAGCTTTTAATGTTTATAGTTTGTCAATTTGGTCTTTAGTTTTTAAAACTACATAAAAATTGTAAAATAAATAAAATTTTTTATATTTTCAATGAAAAATCCTAACATTAAAAAAATGATAATTTTAAAAAAATTCAAAAAAATAGAAAAATAGAAAACCAATTTAATTTTCTTTTTAAAGTATGCTATTTACTTTTTAAAAGGAAATAAGGTATTTTCAAAATTTAGGTTATTCATATAGTCAATATTAAATCGGGTTTTAATATAATTTTCAAATTAAATAAAAAATGGTTGTTAAATCCAATTTTAACAATATCAAACAAATAGTTTTTAATTTTGGTGACTTTTTCAAAGAGTAAATAAAACATTTTTGGAACCTTTTATATTATTTATAATTTAATGAAATTTTAAATGAATTCATTAATTTTTTTATTGTTTTTAAATTTTAAAGATTCTTTTTCTTAAATTTTGGAAAAATTTTAATTTTTTCTATAATTTCTTATTGAGTATATAAGAACACTTTTTGTTATTTTTATGCACCTTTAAAGAGTAAGGATCAAATTGATAAAAATGATAAATGTTGAGGGTTAAAATTATTTTTGTAAAATTATGATTTTTAGATAAAAGTACAAGATTTAATGTCAAAATTAAAATATAGGGGTTAAATTTAAAATTTTTAAAAGTATAGTATTTTTAGCATATTTTAATATACATTTTAAAGATTCGGTCAACAACGCCTAAGCAGCTGTAGGCTTAAATTTATAGTTATGGGATACATATTGAAAGGAGCTCTTCCAATGGGCTTAATTTTAATCTAAGCGTACAAAATTTTCTTTTTGGAAAGTGATATGATATTTAGATTTGTGTGTAATTATATGAAAGTAATATGTTTGGGTAATCTTGAAATTAGTGGGTCCAATGAATTGATTGTAATTACAGTACTTTAATTATATTTTTTAATTATTAGGGGAATGTGAGAATTAGAGTAATTACATCTAAATTTAATTATTTTATGACTTTTTAAATACTCCTACATGATTTAATTTTTTTAAAAAAATATTTTTTTATATAAGTTATGAAATTATATTGTAAGCATAAATACATATGAGTATTTAAAATGGTTATAGTAAAAAAATTTCTAAAGTTATATTATAAATTTGAAAAAATTATATTATAAAGATAATTTGTGTATTTCATAAAGTTATAACCAAGAATTATATTTTTTAAATTTTAAATGTTTTCTAAAATTTTAGTCAAAAATATGTTCTAAAAAATAATTTACGTGTTATAAAAGTGTCATAATATATTTATTTGTAAAAAGTTATGTTAAAAAAGTATGAACATAACTTATTTACATGTTCATGCTATATATTATAAAAAAAATACTTATTTATATATAAAAAAAATTATAATCCTTTACCATAACTTATTTATGAAAAATAAATTTTTAAAATTATAGCAAAAAAATATTATTTATAAGAAATGTTATGAAAATTATTAGACACTTTATAAAACTTTTTTATAAGGTTATATATATTATGAATTTTATATTATTTTAAACTTAATTTACATGTTATAAAAAAGGGTTACGACCTAGTGAAAGGTTTTTTTTTTCAAACTAAGTTTATTTAAGTTTTTATAATTAAAGCTACAAATTGCTTACACCGTGAATCCAAATATTATGTGGTAGATATTAGTTTTTCAAATACAAAAATGTCTTTTTACACCATATCATTGGGTACGATACTATTTAAGAGACCGGAATCAAACATAAGCACTAAAAACAACTCACAAACTCTTAAATTTGTGACATTTAAAGCTTTAAATTGTGGTTGAGAGGACATTTGTTTTTTTTTTTTAAAGTTGTTTTTTTTTAAAGTTTTTTTTTATATTTACAACATCACCTAAATATAACATAAAAAGAATTAGATTGTAATAGCATGTTGCATACTTCATAACCTTATTTGTAGGGTGAAAGTGGGATGCTCCATACTTTGAAAAGTACATGGAAGGAGTTCTTGATAATATTAACGATATAGATTCAGATTCAAATGATGAAGAACTCGGTTAAAGACCAATAGATAATGACAATGAGTATATGTTAAATGTTAAATAACGAATAGCCCATCAAATAGAATGTTAGTGCAAATAGATAAAAATGCGTACGATGTTTATTTTATTATTATTTTTATTAGTAATAGAATTATGAACTACTTTCTTGGGCTAATATATTACATATGGTGATTTTATTTTAAAAATTTTTTTAACTTGTGTTAGGATCAATAGTCACCGAGAGGGGAGTGAATTGTGTTTAAAAAATTTTAAGTAAGATGACAAAGAATGGAGACTCAATAATTTATAGCGGTTTGGCCCCAATTGCCTACCTCCACTATCATAGCATACCAAAACAAAAGATTTCCCTAATTCACCAAAGTTGAACATTTTAAGGACAAGGTTTAACTTAAGGTTTAATTTTTACAATCTCTATTTTTTCACAAGGCAAGATAGGGTCACTTCCTCTTAAGGTTTTCTACTCTCTCAAAAATGAGAAATAAAGTTTGGAAAGAATTATCACCTCTAGAAGGTTGATATATAACAATAAGACACTCTCACACAATAATACAACACTTGAAAGAATGAATCACAACTAAACCCACAAGTGCGTACAAGAGAAAATGAGGATGATAATAAGAAATTATTGGAATTAAGCTCTTAATCTTTATGCACTTGTTTCTTAACTTGTTTTGAGTGTTCTTGTACTTGATTTATACCCTTTCATGGATTAATAGTCATTAGAAAATGTTAGAAACAAATTGGCTCCATTGGAGTTTTTAATTGCAACATTAAATACTTCTGTAGGCCTTTAGGTACCGATACCCAAGCCATAAGGGTTCAGTTCCTTTGGTCAAAAAATGACTGTTGGGGCCATGAGTACCACACCTCAGTTGGAAGGGGTGCGATACCTCTTCATGGGGGGTGATACTTGGGAAATGAAATGCCTTGAGGAACTAGTTGGGATGAGGTACCTTTATATCCAATTTGCTTATTGATTTTTGGGTACCGCACCCTTTTTCGAAAGGGTCTAATACCTTTGAGTCACTTTGCCTGCTAACCTTGGGTACCGCACCTTTTTGGTTAGGGTACTGCACTTGACTTGGTGCAACTTAAAAATTGTGTTTTTCATTTAAAAAATTAATTTAAAAATAATTTCTTAAAAACCTATTTTATCAAATTTGATTTAGAGACCATTTATTATATCAAGACATTAGAAAATCAAACTTAACAACTTGTTTAGAATTTTTTATCGTACTAATAATTTTCTTATAGTAATTACTTTTTTTAAAATATATATATAAATTATGTACTTATGTAATTACAATTTGTTCCAGTACAAAAATCAAATAAATTAAAGGAGTTAATATTTATTTTTGTTAAATGTCATTTATAGTTTAATAGAGTTAATATTTTTAAAACTTTATTGGTTCTGCAAATGAATTTTTTTGTTCAGAGCTGAATTGCAAATTAAGAAAAAAAATATAATGACAAATTTAGCTTTTAACATTTAAATCTTTTGTCAGTTTGGGCTTTATTCGTTTTATTAGTTAAAATTGGCTCTCAACCTTTTAAAAAGACCATAAACCTTTTAAATTGAGTCGAATTATTATTATTTTTAACAAAAATAGTAAGATGTTAAATTTTATACATGACAGCTCGCATGGTGATCCACGTGTACTTTATTTTTTTTTAAATTTATGAACTTTTTATATATTTTTTTGAATTTTGAATTGGCTCTCAACCTTTTAAAAAGAGTTGAATTTGACCATAAACCTTTTAAATTGAGTCGAATTATTGTTTTTTTTTAACAAAAATAGTAAGATGTTAAATTTTATACATGACAGCTTGCATGGTGATCCACGTGTACTTTATGGTTTTTTTTTTTAAATTTTATGAACTTTTTATATATATTTTTTGAATTTTGAATTTTTTATTTTTACATATTTTAAATTATTTGTTACTGTGACATATAAGACAAATAGCGTCTATTAGCACTAGGTATGCATGGACTATTGTCACGGAGCTAGAACTTTAGTCTGGTAAACTGCGCGACCTTAGGTTTTTCTTGGGTTTAAATCCTCCTAAGACAGCCTTATTCTCAAAAAATGAAAATTCTCACAGAAATTCTCTAAGACATAAAAAAACAAAGCGGAAGAAAACTCTTTAATGCAATTTCCCGAACTCGAGTTGAACCTCGAAAATAAACCAACGAGACCCGAACTTGAAAGTTTGGAAAATTGCTTGAATTGGAAGGATCATCTTGAAAAGGAACAAAGTGGATGAAACCTTGAGCCGCAGTAGTTGTAGTATAAGGAACCGTAGCTATATTAAAACTCCAGCCCGCTTAGCTCACAAGTTACTAGAACCTCGGAATAGTGAAGTCACCATACTCCATGATGGGAAACAAAGTGATAAGACAATTTGAATGCTACAAACTTGAAAAGTTTGATAAGTTCAATAGTTCAATTAAGAACCAGAGAGAAAATTCTCACAAATAAGTTTGTAAAAAAATGATCTAACCTTACAAATGACAACTTCCTAACTATTTATAGGACTTAGAAAACTAATAGCCACACTCGACCATAATGGCGTTCACACATGAAATTCATTCAAACATTAAAATAAATTCATGCATAAGTAGGTTTAATGTATAGCCGAATGGTCACTTCCTTCCTTTCAAACTGTGCATGAATGCTTAGCTTAGAAGAAAACTTCAAGTTTCTTGAATGAACATCAATGGTCTTCTCCATCCCCCTTGGTCGAACGTACATATGCATGGGACATGCATCTCCACTTAATAGTCACATTTATGGCTGATTGGTTCATGAATTAACAACATGAATCTTTCTTTTCGTTGCATGCATGTACTCACTCAATTTCTAAATTTATGAAGCTCATCCCCCCTTGGTAGTTCATGTACGTGACCATGCATGTATTGGAGATGAATGGCCAAATTAATTCCCCTTCAAGCCACCGTCCATGCATCCATTCCATGCTTTGAATTCCTTCTAATTATTAAATGCATGAATACATGTACTGTAACACCCCTCACCCGTATTCAACTCCGTAAACCACTCGCTCATCATTTGGAAAAAGAATTCTTTAGCCTCTCCCCCGTGACTACTCGACACAGGTCTAGAATCAGACGGCGCTGCCCCTTGAGCGGGAGCTGGCACATTACTCTCTACATCATCAGCTATAGCTCGATTGAGATTCATTTACTATATCAAAACACAGTTTAAATTGTTAGGAGTCATCACACTATCACAGGTTATATATGGCATGTATAGCTAGACTCTCACACACGCTACGTTAGTCCTAGAATTGACTAAACTGTAGCTCTGATACCCACAAATGTAACACCCTCACCCGTATTTAACTCCGAAATAGGGTTACGGAGCAATACCAGACTTATATCACATTTCAAACTTATATTTCATACACAATTAATCAAATTATATACATTTCATTGTCAACCAATCATTGTGTCCCTAATACGTGCCTACGAGGCCCTAAACATGCATTCAGGACGGTTTGGGACTAAACTGATAACTCAGGAAATTTTTTCCACACTTAGAAAATTTTTGCATAAAACAGAGGACACACGTCCGTGTGGCCACCCATGTGTCTTACACGGCCAACAGACACGCCCGTGTCACAGGCCGTGTGGACATTCGAAATGAAATCACATGGCCGTGTCCCAGCCCGTGTCTGACGCTAGCCCCGTTTGCTCTAAAATTGGCCATACACGCCCGTGTTCCAGACCGTGTGCTAGGCCGTACCAAACTTATAGGGTATACTGACTTATGCTACACGGCCAAGTCACACGCCCATTTGTAACACCCCTTACCCGGATTCTATGCCGGTATTGGGCACGAGGCATTACCGGACTCGACTTGCTTGATCATTCCACTTTAGGCTATAAAAATTTTCTCCAATTTAAAACTTTTCATTCACTATCTTAACATCCCTATCATGGGTCAACGAGACCGTTTACACTCGCTCGGGATGTCGCGGAACCAAACTGGAACTTTTCAAACACTTAGAAAATTTTCACCTAAACAGGGGCCACACGCCCGTGGGGGAAATGACACGCCCGTGTGTCATCTCACACGCCCGTGGTCGACACTGACTTGAATCACACGGCCTGGGCACACGCCCATATGGCTGGCCCGTGGTCACCTCTGATTAATCCATACGGCCTGTCGCATGCCCGTGTGCTTCAATCGTGTGACGATTTAAATTCCGAATTCAAGGTGCAGACTTCACACGGCCTAGACACACGCCCGTGTGCCTACTCATGTGGACAAGAACAAGGCTATTTGCCAAGCTCTTATCACACTCACTTGCATACATTCATACACCATCACCTAAACTTCATATATTATCAATTATAACCCTTGAATCATCACATTAAACTATAAAATGAAGTCTTCATCCCATACACGAGGGAGTATTATTTCTGGTATAATTACAATCAACTTAAGCCATCATCTATGGCTATACACAACCTAACCATAAACTCTCTTAGACCAACACATTTGGCTATATCAACTATGACTTAATCAACTTTAAAAATAAGATTCCTATACATGTCATAACTCATAAGGATTCGAAACCTCATACCTATATGACTGATCGATAGTGTGAAAGCATCTCCGGCAGTTTCCAACCTGAGCTAGTCAAATTAACCTATAAGAGATGGGAAAGGAAGAGGAGTAAGCAATAATGCTTAGTAAGCTCATATGTATATAATAAACAACTATTGATATTCATTGATTATACACAACCACAAGGTATTATAATGAGTTTTGCATCTTAAACTCACGGTTACCTACACAATCATTCTCGAAGCTTACTCATTCTGTCTCTTACCACATTCTAACCATGCCACGAGCCAAATGCTCATGTTAATTAGCATACATCCCTGCACTTGTCACCACATGATCACATCAAACATTTTCAATAAGCCACTCATACTACCAATCACTCGGTGGTTTCGCACTTAGCCCACCGTCAATCTCTAATAGGGTGGTATCGCACATAGCCCACCAATCATTTATAATTATGGTGGTATCGCACTTAGCCCACCAATCATTCATAATTATGGTGGTATCGCATTTAGCCCACCAAATGATAATATAGACAATGGTATTGCACACAGCCCATCATTTAATATTATTGTTGATGGTATCGCACTTAGCCCACCGTTATTATACATTCATGGATAGTTATCCACATGCAATTCTCTATTTCAATTGTTCACCCGGGAACATCCTCACACACTACCATTCTTACTTAACTTTCTACGAAAGTCGTTCGCATTCACACAATGCATTAATAATTATAACTTATGCAACCAAGGTGCATCATTTACACATATCTCATTGTGGGATCCTCATATACCGAATTCATCTCAATTCAGTTCTAACACATACCTGTACCTCTCGTGGTACAACCACATTCATTCTCATTTTCAACATACTTGTTGAATCACTCAATTTGTTAAATAACACCCTCGAGTCTCATACACATAATGTCACATTGACATCCTACCCCCGATAGGGTCTTACATGAATTAACATATCGATGCCATGTCCCCGAAAAAGTCTTACACGAAATCTCAGACTGAGGCCATATTCTAAATATGGTCTTACGCGGAACCTTAATTACTATCGTATCATGCTATTTGCATTTCCACTATTCATGGTTTAAATCAAGGCTTTCATTTCTTGACATCACATCAAAACATATTTAACGTATACATGGAGGCAATAAACAATTTATACAACATCAAGATATTTAAACACTTCAGTTAGATTTGTACAATTTAACACATGAACTTACCTTGATACCGAAAAGGGTAGAACGTGACCTTTTTGCTCATATTTCTCTTTTCTGCCATTCTAGGTCCAAATCTTATTTTCTTTAATCTAGAACAATAAAATTTACTCTTTAATCACCACACTAATCATAATACTTCATAATCTACACTTAGGCAAAAATTACGATTTCTCCTTTAAGCTCGTAAATCATTTTTCATCACATTTTCTTGTTAAACAAGCATAGTTGAACATTAAATCTTCTTACAACTACTCACAATTCCAACTATTTCATGCCTTAATGAACAAACTACAACTTTTGCATTTTAGTCCCAATTAGGTGTTTTCATGACAACACCTTTCACAAGAGTTGTTTCTCATCTCTCTAACATTCATTTTCTTCCATAAAAATACAACAAACAACTTAAAAGCTCACATGGAAAATCCCTAAACTTTTTACCATAATGCAAAAGAGTCCTCTCTTTAGAAAGCTTAAGCTTTAGGGGTCTCAAAAGTACAATTATCTTCAAGAAATACCATCAAAGTCACTTACTTGAGTGGAGAAAAGCTCGCTGAAATTTTAAGCTTTCAAACACCCCTTGTTTGCTGAAAATTTCGGTGGAGAAGAGAAGAAAATAAAAAAGATGATAACTTTTTGCTTATTTCATCTTATTTTATTCATTTAGTCAACAAAAGTCACCAACTCTTGTCAAACTTTTAATTCATTATCCCCTTGACCGTCCATCTCTCTTAGGTAGGTGTAATTGCACTTTAAAGACCTCCAATTTACATTTCACGACTATTTGGTACCTTTAGCCTACAGAATGGAACTTTCGTACTTTATGCAATTTAGTCCTTTTTCGCAATTAGGCATGAAATCGCTAAAATTAAAGCACCAAAATTTTCATACATCCTTATAAACATGTTATAACACATAAAATAACATGAAAATAATTTTCTCAAACCTCGGATTAGTGATCCCGAGATCACTGTTTCGACTAGCCCCTAAATCGGGCTGTTACACCATGTGCGAGGCCGTGTAGAGCATGCTGACTTGATTTCAAAATCAACACCAGGGGACACATGACCGTGTAACATGATCGTGTGTCACGCACGGCTGAGACACATGCCCGTGTCCACAAAAATATGCTATTTACCAAGCCAATTTGCCACCCAAATTTTGTACACACCTGTATCAAAACAATTGGCACCAAACATATCATATAAAAGGCATTCCAATATCCTTACTCAAGTATATTTCAAACCATATCCAACACCAACCAATCCAAAACATAACTACCACAATATGGCATCCAAATTCATACCAAATTTTACTTACTTTAAACATAAAAATGGTTAGACTCAAATATGCATTATTTTGCTAAATTTCACAAGCATACCATTATCCAAAACTTAACCATTTGACATTCATAGTACTTATAGCTATCAAGCATCACACAACCATATATGCACATATATATACATAGCCAAAACAACCAAATTAAGCCAACTCTCATGGCTATATTTACAAACCAAAACATATACATTGACAAGCCATTTTCAAATGACCAAAATCATTATCAATCCAAAATCAAAATGACTCAAAATACCTTTACATGCCATATAACCAAAACACAAGCTTAAAAGTACCAAATTTGTAGCTTGATAGTGTGAGGATGTCTCTGACGATCCCCGAGTCTGAGCTAGCTTTAAAGTCACTATAAAACATGGAAAATTAAACAAAGTAAGCTATAAAGCTCAGTAAGCTCGTATAAAATAAACTCAATCTCAAGATTATAATTCAAAAATTTGAATATATATATCAACATTTAGCATATATTAGCTAACAAACCTCTCATATACACGATTATGATATTAATCACATTCTTCACAAGTTTCTTCAAACTAAAGCTTATACATATTAAGTACGTACCTGTACCATCTCATATCATTCTCAACTCAATCGCATCTTTCGATTACCTGTTGAACCATTTGAAATAGAAGTCGGATACTCAAGAGTCTCGCACACTAAGTACTTATACCATGGCCCGAAGCCAAATTAAGGTAGCTTATATCCGAAATACTGATATCATGGCCCAAAGCCAAATCAGTCGATATTCATGGCCCGAAGCCAAATCGGTATAACTCGCACCTGAAGTGTTAATATCATGGTCCGAAGCCAACTCAGTGTATCCTCTAATGACATGTCACTAGTATCCTAAACTAGTTCTAAGGTTCAACCAGGATTTCAAATGTCAAATCATCGTCAAATCACTATCGATCATATCCATAGTCTCGTATTCATAATTTATGCAATATCAAAGTATATGTAATACATTTGTAACAAAACTTATAATATACGAACTTACCTTGGGTTCAAAAACGATGAAATAAACTGATTAATTCGAAACTTTGTTTTTCCCTCGATGTAATTCCAAATTCCGCTGTTCTTGATCTATATAATATCAAATTCATCTCATTTAATTATCCCTCTATTCAATTTAGTCTAAAACACACTTTAAAGCACATTTACACTTTTGCACCTAATATTTCATATTTTTCACAATTTAGTCCTTATTTCATAAAATCACAAATTAATGAAATTCAATATTAACCCATGCTAGCCGAATTACTATTATACCCCTAGCAACCCATATTTTTCATTTATTTCACATTTTAACCACAAAGTTTCAACATTTCTCAAGTTAATACTTAATTTTGCATTTTCACTAAAAATCACTTAACAAAACTTGTATATCTATCAGCAAGCATTCATAATCTATCAAGAAACTTTAAAAAACATGCTATTTCATCAATGACAACATCTAAAATCTTTAACAGTTTTGCAAATTAGTCCCTAGGCTAGCTAGAATAAGCTGCAAAGATCTTAAAAACATAAAAATCATTAAAAACGGGATAAAAACGGACTTACAATTAAGCAATGAAGTGGCCAAATGCTTGAACACCAAAAATGGCTTCCCTTAACCCTAGTTTTCGGTTTTAAGAAGATGAATGAAAGAATAATTTCATTTGTTTTATTAAATTATACATTAATTACTAAATACCAATTTTAACCTTAAAAATATTTAATAACTACACCAAATATCACTCCACTTACATCCACTATCTCAAAAATGGGTTAATAACCACATAAGGACCTTTACTTTAAGGTTCTATAATTATTGAATACCTTTAACTAATAGAATAACACTTTTGCACTTTATGCGATTTAGTCCTTTTTATCAAATTGACTAATCAAACAATAAAATTTCTTAACGAAATTTTCACACAATTATTCTATCATACAGTAAACATTAAAAATATAATAAAATAATTATTTTAACCTCAAATTTGTGGTTCCAAAACCACTATTCTGATTTGACTAAAAACGAGCTTTACATGTACTTGGCCCTTCATACGAATAATCTCTTGAACCAAACTTTAAGGAATGTACTTGAAGGTTCTTTGAACTCTCTTTGTGCATGCATTCGATTTTGATGAGGGAGCTTGAAGAGTCATGAAGTGTCCAATTGAATAGCCTCCTACATAACATATAAATAGAAGTTAGATTATTTCAAACAATCACACTAGAATCAGCACAAAGACACTACTGACATGAGCAACATGGCTAAAACTAAATTTAAACTAGACTCTCAACATGAATAAACGATACACACAACTATAACAAGATAATAAAGAAACCCAATTTGAAAGCAACTTAAACACACGACTAAAAACATGTAATGACTTAACACATAATTTGAAACAAAGATTATAATTAAATCTGTGAAATAAAATAAATTGCAAACTTATTAAATAAAACTAGAATCGGGTCTAAAAGCTCAAGATGGTCGAATAATCAATTCAATCCCATTAGATTGCTCATCCAACACTTTGACCATGTGACCCAGAATAGGATTTGGGCTCGACCCAATTTGAACATAATTGTCTTGGGCTTCAAACGTCCATATGTAAGATATTGCATGGGCTTGAATGTTTTCATTTACATTTGGGCCCTTTGAGCGTATCCCAATCTCGAGGCCTTCGAGATGAATCACATGATGTGATCGGAATCACATCATACCCTCCTTCTTGAAAATGATTTGTCCTCAAATCGGGTCATTTGCTCGAAAAAATCTTCTAGAGTCACAACCTCTTTTGGTTATTAACTTGAAAACATCTCTTCCTCAAATCTGTACAACAAGTAAAGATTGAAAAGAGGAATGGTTAATTGAACACCCCTCATTGTACAAGCGTACAATTATAGGGTGAACTAGCTTATAGTCTTCTCAAAAGGATGTATACCAAAAACAAAGAAAATTATTTCAACAAAACTCGGATCCTCTTTCTAAAAGTGAACACACAAACAAACTCCAGGATCAAAAACTTGGTTTTGCATTATCACCTCATCGCACATCACAAACTTTGTTTTCAATAGCCAATATAAAACAATTAGCAATCCAAAGTTTTTCCTAAAAGCATGCAACATGGAAATCCAGTGCTCAAATCCTTTTAAAAATGATATAATACTATAAGCTCCATGATTGAAAACATAATTTTATCACCTCAGAATGCAACAAAGGTTCTCCTTCCAAAAATAATTCACACACATTGGACAAAGAATAGTTAGGCATATGAATGTCCAAAGAAACAAACCTCTCGAACATCCTTCGAACATGCTTATATTCACATAAAAATCTCTCACAAGAATTTAAAGAACTCGCATAACAATTAGAATCAATTAGATTAAGCAAATTATGTGAAAAATCTTTATTATTCACATCAATCAAATCTTGTAGACATCTATTTACACCAATGACATCAAAAAAATATCAACTTGCAGTGTAATGTCATGTAAAACAACACAAGACATGTCATAAGAAACACACTTTAAAACACTATTTGATATAAACTCATCATCAATAATCAAAAAATAACAACAAGACGGAACATTGAGCAAACCAAATTTGTTCATACAGTTATTCAAAATAAAATTATGATGCTCGACTTCTCTCAACAAGGATTTAGAAAAACATGTTCCGGCTTTAAAAACACAATTTTAATACTCCATATTTTCATGAAGAAAATATTCTTCTTTCAAAACAAGTCATGTAACAGCCCGATTTTGGGGCTAGTCAGAACAGTAGTTTCGAGACTGCTAATTCGAGGTTGAGGAAAATTATTTTGATATTATTTTATGTGTTATGGCATTAATATATGGCTATATGAAAATTTTGGTGCTTTAATTTTAACGATTGCATGCTTAATTGTGAAAAAGAACTAAATCGCATAAAGTGCGAAAGTTCTATTATTCAAGGTAGAGGTGTCTAATAGCCATAGAATATTAATTGGAGGTCCATAATGTGCAATTAGGCCAATTGGGAGGTGTTGACCGGCCATAGAGGCTAAGGAGACAAGGGCATTAAATTTTTAGTTAAATTTGGTGAAATTAGGTAATGAAAAGATTAATAAAATAAGATAAAAAGAAAAGCTATCATCTTTCACTATTCACCCTCCTTCTTCCACCAAAAATTGAAGATAAAAATAGAGTTTTTGGGGTTCAAACTTTCAGCTAAGCTATCTCCTTGCAAGTAAGTGATTTTGATGTTTATTTTTGAGGATTTTTGTACTTTTAGAGTCCCCAAAGCTTAAGCTAGCAAATGAGGGGACTAAATTGTTAAATGTTTGAAAGTTTAGGGGCTTTACATGAGAGAGTTTATGTTTTTAGCTGAGTTTCTATGGAAGAAAATGAATGTTAGTGAGATGAGAAACAACTTTTGTGAAAGGTGTTAGCATGAAAACACCTAAATAGGACTTGAATGAAAAGATTGAAATTATGTAATAAATGTATGAAATAATTGGAATTATGAGTAGTTGTAAGAGTGATAAATGTCCAGCTAGGCTTTTTTAATGAGGAAATGTGATGAAAAATAATTTACGAGCCTAGGGGCAAAATCGTAATTTTGCCATAGTACAAGGGCAAAACGGTCATTTTTTGCCTAAGTAGAGATTATGATGTATTATGATCATAAAATGATTGAATGAGTGAAATTTTGTTGTTATAGATCAAGAAGAGCGCGGAATTAACCTTGACCGGGGAAAAGGCAAAGTTTCGGATTAAACCGCAAGTTAACGCATTTTGCACCGAGTTAAGTTTATGTGTAAACGATGCATCTTAAATACATATGTTGTTGCTTATTGGTGCATTGTATGATTGAGAACACTTATATTTTAAATGGATTGAATTTGGTAGAAAATAAATAAATTCCAGATGGATGTTGAAATAGATATGAAAGTGCGGAATATTATCCGTAATAGATAATGGTGGGCTGTGTGCGATGCCACCTTAATCATTCTTGTTGGTGGGCTATGTGCGATACCACCTATTTACTTATTCACGATGGGCTGTATGTGATACCATTGTTAATATTATCATTTGGTGGGCTATGTGCGACACCACCGTAAATACTCTTGTTGGTGGGCTATGTGCGATACCACCTTGTTAAAGATAAATGGTAGGCTAAGTGCGAAACCATCGAGTGTTTGGTATTACTAAGAATGGTTTATTGTGTAATTATGATGTGTTGCTTCATGTGATCATGTGGTGATCAAGTGAAGGGATGTATGTTAAATAATAAGAGCATTTGGTTGTGATATGGTTGGATTGTGGTAAGAGATGAATGAGTAAGCATGATCTTGGATTGTGAAATGCTATTTATTGATTAGCACATGTTATGATGTTTATTGTTTACATGTAAACTTACTAAGCTTAAAGCTTACTCCCTTTTTCCTTTCCCTTGTTTTATAGTGACAAAGAGCCGAGTCAGGATACGAAGATAATTGGAAGATCACCCACACTATCAACTCATCTCGGTATATTTAGAATTAGCATTTTTAATATGGCATGTATAGGAGCTAGACTAGGTGAAATGATTTGTTATTTTGGCCAAGTGTGTACTGGCTCCTTATAGATGAATCCTTTTGTACATGGCCATAGTTAATGGCTCAATACTATTGATCAATGAAAAGATGAGGTTATTCATGATTGTGTAGGGTTTATGATTGGGTTGTTTGGTTATGAATATGCATGAATAAATGGATGGTGGAGGGTGAATTATGCTTGAATGAGTTAGGGTGATGAAAGAGCTTGGCAAATATCCTTGTTGTTGTCTACACGGGTAGGCACACAGGCGTGTGTCTAGGCCGTATGTGACACATGGTCACTCCCATGGGTGTGTGACCAGGCCGTGTGTCCCCTTGCATGTTAGAATTTCAAGTCAGTAAACTTAGTAGTAAACACACGGGCAGAGACGCGACCGTGGTCTCAGCCGTGTGGGAGGCACGACCACAGACATGGGCATGTGCCAGGCCGTGTGAAGTCTGCACCTTGAAATTGGAATTTAATTCGACACATGGCCTAAGGACACGGGCGTGTGCCTTGGCCATGTGACCATAGTGAGATGATGACGTCATAAACAGAATGCCGAGGTTTTGGCACACGGGCTGAGACACGGGCGTGTCGAGGCCATGTGAGGGATACGGGCCAGGGACACGAGCGTGTGTCCGGCCATGTGAAATAAGTCAGTGTCGACCACGGGTGAGGGACATGGGCGTGTGTGACCACATGGCCTGCCCACACGGACGTGTCCCATTTCACACAGGCGTGTGGCCGCTGTTTAGGTAAAATTTTTCTAAGTGTGTATAAGTTTCCGATTTATTTCTGAAACCTTTCGGAAGTATGTTTAGGGCCCTGTAGGCCCATTATAAGGATGTTAGATATGGGAATGGAAAAGTTTTTATTTGGAATTGATTTTGATAACCCAAAGTTGTATGACCATGTGAGTCAAGTACGGTAACGCCTCGTACCCGACTCCGGCGTAGAATACGGGTAAGGGGTGTTACAAGTCACCCATGCTTAATAACTAACAACTAGATATGCAATGTTCAAACAATCGAATTTCTCAAACTTCTTTTGATACGTTATGTGTATCCACAAATGCTTCCAAGCACAAAACATGAATTTCACATTACTATCAACTTTTAATAGTTCAAGTTTCTTATTATGTGAAAACTCATTGTTAAAAACACTAACACAATGAAAAGGCGCATAGTAAGGGGTACCTTTTAAATTGAAATCAATGAAAAACTTATCAACAAGACTTAGAGAATTCCATTTCGGTTTAATCTAAAAAAAACTACTTAACTTGCTTACCTTTCGAAACTTGTGGAATAGTTTCATTCGCCAACTTACCTTTTTTGACCAAATGGAATTGCCTTTCGTTGGGAAAGTATTGAAGTTGGAACTCGTCTATTGGTGGATTTTTATAAACTTGAAATGAAAATATATCACAAATAAAACTCGTGTGTTGATTAATTAAAACATTCCTAGCCTTTGTAGGAACACTCTTTTTCTTTTTCAATCTTTTTTTCAATCTTTTTTTCAATCTCACTTTCTTTTCTCACAACACACTCATTGCTTACACTTTCTTTTTTTTCTTCCATCTCAATTTCTTTTTCTTCTCTCTCGCACTCCTTTTTTTTTTTTAATTTCCTCTTTCTTTTCATTTTCTCTTTTCTCAATTTCTTTTTCGCTCAATTTTTCTTTTTAAATTTTTTTCTTCTCCTCTTAAGCTCTCATATTTTTCTTTCATTTTCTCTCATCAATAACTATTCTTTTTGTTTTCTCTCAATTTCTTTTCGTCTCACCAATCAAGCTTGATCTTTATCAAATGGTGTTGAGATGTAAAAATTCATATGGTTAGACTTCCTTTGGGATTGGAATGAAGGATCTTCATAGAAATCATGTTCATCTTTCCTTGTTGATGTGGATGTAAATTTTGGCACATATGAGGTAACACTTGTAGATTTAATTTGTGTAATATCATGTATATTACCTCGGGAAGTTTTAAACTTGGGATCCACTCCTCTCTGGCTTGAATTCCATGAGGAATAAGAATCAAAACATGGCTCTCTTCTAAATGAATCATTAGATGATTGCCTCTACAATGATCTTTCTTCTATATGACCTAATCGCTCATGTACTCACTTGACTTCAGATTGCAGAACTCTTTGCATCTCTTTCATCACATATTGCGTTTCAAAATATTAAATTTCTTTTTGAGACATGATTTATCAGAAGAATTAGAAAACATAAAGAAATCTAAAATTAGAAAATGAATATCTTACCAAACAAACCTCACAAATGTCACTGGGAAGGAAAAAGTCACTTTACTCGTGTTTTCACTCAAATCGACTTTTACCTCTCGAATGATCACACTCACTCATGCTCTTTACCTTTAGTAATTTCTCTCGTAGGGTTCTTAAAAAAACTAAAAGAACTCTTTCAAACCTTTCGAAAATGTGGTTCAGAAATTAGCTTGAAGTTTGCTCGGGTACTTGCACAAGAACAAAGGTTAGAATATTTAATAGGTAAGAAGAATCGCAAAAACAAAATGATGTGACAAGGAAACGTAGGAATAGGCTTAAAAGGTTCAAAATGATGATTTTGGGGTATTTTGGGTATATGGATAAATTGAAAATTTTCGTGTCAATTTTTTTTTTTTTTTGCTTTTGTAAAAAAATACCAGAATGAATAATATAGGCTTAAAATCATGAAACATATAAAATTTCTATTGAAGGGTTTTTAGACTTTTTTTTTTGAATCTCAAATACTTTTTTCTTTTTTTTTCACAATTTTTTTTACTTCGTAATACTTTTTTTGAAACTTTTTTTTTTCAAGAACGAATTTAAAGGATAGATACGAACCTAATCAAGATTCCCAAGCTTTGATACCAAATTATGCGATTTCTCGAACCCGATACGAACCTCAAAACTAAATCGAGACCTGAACTTGAAAGTCAGGAAAATTGCTTGAATTAGAAGGATCGTTTTGAGAAGAAACAAAGTGGATGGAACCTCGACCTGTAGTAGTTGCAATATAAGGAACTGTAGCTATATTAAAACTCTGACTCGCTTAGCTCGCAAGTTACTAGAACCTTGATATAGTGAAGTTGCCACACTCCGTGATGGGAAACGAGGTGATAAGACAATTGAATGCCACAAACTTGAAAAGTTTGATAAGTTCGATTTAGTTCATTAAAGAACTAGAGAAAAATTTCTCACAAAAGTTTAATATTAAGATGAATAATGTGTAACCTTACAAATGTCCAATTACAAGCTATTTATAGGACTTAAAATGACTAATCACATTCGGCCCTAATGGTGTTCACACTAGCCATTAACATGTTCACACAAAGCATTAAATCAAATTCATGTTCTAGGTAGGTTCATGTATGGCCGAAATTAATATCATCCTCCCCCCTTTAACCGTTCATGAATACTTAACCAAGAAGGAAGCTTCAAGTGCCATGAATGAAACTTCTCTAATTCTTCTCCATCCCCCTTGGTCGAATGTATTAATGCATGGGACATGCATTTTTAATTATGAGACACATTAAAGCCTTTGAGTGCATGACTTGTAGTCATGAATCTTGATAGTGCATTCTCCCATTCAGTGCATGTATGGCACAATTCATTGTGTCGAATTTAAGGCTGCCCATGTAACACCCCTAACCTGTCTCCGTCGTCGAATTAGGGTTACGGAGCATTACCGTACAATTGGAAATATTTAAGATCATAATAATTAAATAAATTAAATACACTATAAACCAATCATTTACATACATTTTTTCCCCAAATTGAGCCTTCGAGGCCCTAAAAATAACTTTGAAGCAATTCGGGACTAATTTGAAACGAAACAAAAGTTTTAAGAAAAAGTTGCAAATTTTGGAAAAATGGGGTCACATGGCCGTATGGCCAAGCCATGTGACATCACCCCAGGTCGTGTAACATTCAAACAAGGGACACAGGACCATGTCCAAGCCTGTGTCCTCACTTGTGTAACTCACTGAGTTACCCCACACTCCCGTGTGCCAGGTTGTGTAACTCTCTAAGTTGTCACACATGCCCGTGTGTGCTAGGTCGACTCACTAACTTGAAACACAAAGAAATTCCAAATGACACACGGTCGTGTCGCCAAGCCATGTGTGTCACACAACCGTGTGACAGCCCGTGTCCCAGGCTATGTAAACCCAAAAATTCACCTAAAATCAACATTTCAAATCCAATTCATGCATAACTAACCATTCAATTTGATCACTCAATCAAGGGGTTCAAACATCATTCAAAGACACATAAACATGCCATTTCAAACATCCTAAATCACCTAACCAATATGCCATTCAAAAAAGGAACCACAATTGCATCAAAACATCATTTACCAAATCAAGTTAACACTGTCTCATTTCATACATAAAGACCTAGTTCAAATATGTGCCAAAACATGTCACAAATGACCATTTTCAAGCCATCATCAACATACCAAAAGAACCTTATTTAGAAGCACTTAAAAATGACCAAAATGACACAATTTGGTAAGACATTGTTTATCACCAAATTAACCAAAACTTTAAAAGTTTAAACATACCAAAGCAACCATTTATACATCAATGAACTATCAATAAAAAAGACCTATACATGCCATTATTAACCTTGGGAAAAATACTCAAAAACTACCGAAATAATTGTTGGATAGTGTGATAGGTCTCCGACGATCTTCCAATTGATCGAGCTTCCTATAATCTTTAAAACAAAGGAAAGTAACTACGTAAGCAACGAGTGCTTAGTAAGCTCGTATAAACTTAAACATAACTTATCAAGTCAATTATACAATTCATAGATTAAGCATAAATCATTACCAATGCCATAATCTTAGTAAAAGCCTATAAAGCATCATCAAATTCAAAATTTAGTATACTTGTCCATGATACAAATGAAATCAACCATAAGATGAGTAAATTTCCATAGGTAAATACATCATTTAGCTCATAAATCCTTTTATTAGTAAATTTCCGTAGGTAAATACATCATTTAGCTCATAAATCCTTTTATTAAGGTTATGATTCACTCCATTCACATACTCACCATTTTATTTCCTTTTCTTACCCATTGAACCATCTAGAATTACATCAGATACTTGGGAAAGCTCACACATAGTGTGCCTTTACGTATAATTGTAACCTTTCCTTTACATCAATACTCACACAAGCTGTGAAATGGGCTTGCTCACATGAGTTGTGGGTCGAAATGTAAGCTACACGATGCTACTCACACGAGCTATAGAGAATCTGCAACAAATGTAGGACCTCAGCCATCGATAGGACATCCAAGACCAACACCCGAAACATGAAATCCCTAATGGCATGCAATTTGTATCCTAAGAATTCTTAAGGTTCAACCGGGACTCGATATCCGTCAATTCATCATAGTATGAATACATTCATATATTGATTTATTTACATTAAAACAATATAGTAAACATTCAATTTAAATAACATTAAAGTGATTACAATTCGTACAAACTTACCTCGATAATTAGGGCATAGAAGTAAAGTCGAACTAACTCAAAGCTTTAGCTTTTCCTCGATTGAAGTCCAATTGTGGTTTATCTTGACCTAAATAAATAATTTCAATCAATTAAGTACCTCTAAAATTCAATTTAATCCATAATTCATATTTATGCAAAAATTATGAATTTGCCTCTAACATTTGAACTTTTCACAATTTAGCCCTTAAGCTCATAACTTAAAATCTAACCATTTTAACCTAAATCCAACTTAACCAAAGTTACTAGAAATCTTGAAACAACCCATTATTACCAACATTTCACAATAAAACCCATGAATTTATACTTTTAAATCCCTAATTCCAAAATTCAACAAAGATCACTTAACAAAAACATATTTGTTTTACAACAAAGATTAATAATCTATCAACTAACATCAAAACACATTCACAAACATCCATGAAAGTCCCTCAACCCTTAATAGTTTTGCAAATTAACCCCTGGGCTAGTTAGATTAAGCTAAAACGAACTCAAAAACATAAAAATCAATAAAAACGAGACCAAAATCACATACCATGCAAGCATTTATGCTAGCCGAAACTTTAAGCCCAAAAATGGCTACTTCTTTCTTCAAATTTCGGTGGAGAAGGGAATTAGAGAAGATGAAGCTAATTTTGTTTTATTTGATTTAGGTTTTATTTACTCAATTACAATTTTAACCTTTAAAAACTATCAAAATTTCAATAAAACCTTATCCATGCACATCCACTAACACATTAAATGGTGTATTTACCATTCAAGTCCTTTAGTTTAAGATTTCATAGCCATTGGACCCCTTAACTAATAGAACTCAACTTTTACACCATTTACGATTTAGTCCTTTTCACCTAATTAACCATTTAAACATAAACAAAAATTCTTAACAAATTTTAATACGACCTTAATATAATCCCATAAAAATTCAATAAATAATAATTTACTAGTCAAAATTGTGGTTCCGAAACCATTATTTTCGACACCACTAAAGAGGGCTGTTACAGCCCATCCCCCTAATATTCATGTATTTGGCCATGTATGAAGGGAGATGACTGACCATATTTCCCCCCTTTAAGCCAACATCCATGCATCTTGTTAATTGCCATGAATCCTTCCCATTTATGACATGCATGAAGACATTTACTTGGATCTTCCATACGAACGATCATATGCACCAACATTGATAGCTTGAACTTGAAAATTCTAGAATACTCTCTTATGCATGAATTCGGCTTAATGATGGATCATGAAGAGACATTCATGATCCACTCGAACAGTCACCTACATAAATATAAATAGGAGTTAAACTCTTGCAACAAACACACTTAAATTCGGCAAAGACTCAACCCATTTACTTAAACTAAAAAACTAGACTCTTGACTTGAACTTTAGACACACACATGCATATAACAACACAATAAACAAATGACATAAACATAGCAACATGATATGAACACATACACATGACTCGATTAACTCACACATAAGCATAAATAAGATAAAATATGAAACACTTAAATATTATGTAGGATAAAATCTATGGAATTAAATAATTCAAAGTCCTTAAAATGGCTGATAGATTCAATCAGGCCCTTTAGAGGATTCATCTAACACTTGGATAACTTGGACTAGCATAGGTATTGGGCTTGACCCAACTTGGGAATGATCCCAAAGTTTTTGCATAAGCCCATTAAGAGCCTCTTTAAAGCGCTTGGCTCGAGCCCTCGTAATTGACCATGTAACAGCCCATTTTTAGTGGAATCAAAATGGTGGTTTCGAGACCACAAATTCGAGGTAGAAAGAAAATTTATTTTAGTACTATTGCATGGTTTGTACTATGATAGGAATGTTATATGAAAATTTTGATAAGAAAAAAATATTGATTACATGCTTAATTATGGAAAGGACCAAATTGCATAAAATGAAAAAGTTGAGTTCTAGTAACTGTAAGTATCAAATATCTATGGAATTCAAAACTTGAGGTCCTTAAATGGTAAATAGACCATTAAGAAAAGTTAGTAGATATTTACGATGAGTCATCCACGGAAATTTAAGAAAAGAAAATGATGAAACTGGAAAGAAAAAGATGATAGGAAGATAAATAATAAAATAAAAGAAAAATATCAATATAAATCATCTTCCCCAAATATTTTCTATGGAAACCCTAAGAAAGAGAGAAACATTCAAACAAACTTTCATGGCTTAATTGGGTAAGTATTTTTGTCCCATTTTTAGTAATTTTTAAATTTTCGAGTTCGTAATAGTTTAATTTATCTATTTTGGGGATTAATTTGTAAAGATATCAAATCATAGAAATATTGTCATGGATGAATATGTTGAAATTTTAAAATTTATGGTAGAAAATAAAAAGTTGTTGATAGATAAACAACTTTTACAAAGAGAATTTTGATGAAATTATGATTTAGGGACTAAATTGAAAAATTGTAAAACTCATGGAAAAATTCTGATTTTTGGTGAATTTTATGGACTGTTATTAAGACATGTAAAAATCGGTTAATGTAACATCCCAAAAGTTAGAGGTTGTAAATTTTTGCATAATTGCATGTTGTGCTTACTCAGCTGGTTATTTGAGTGTTTTTAGGGGTTCTTGGGAGGCCCAAGATCGAGTTTAAGCCTTGGTAAAATTTAAGTTTTTGGCCTTAAGAGGAGAGGGCTATGTGAGGTTGGGCTTAAGTTAAATTGAGTGTGTTTTACTAACACAAGTGGGCCATGTGGCAAGGTGGCTAGTGGCGTGGATTATGTACAAGAGAGCTTGAGTTCGAAACACCTTGCATGTAAAATGTAATTATTTTGCTTAGGAGAAGACAAGAGGTTGTGTTGGAATCAAATACTGATGGAGAAGTATTTGAATTGGTCAAGGTTGTTGGGTGAATTTGAATAGGAGGTGGAGAGTGAATTAAGGAGGGATTCATTGAGAAAATCATGGGATTCAAGTAGAGGAAGTGTTATGGTCGAATAAGGGGTCTTGTGTAGGAAAAATTCGGCTAAGGGGGTTGTGTTAGGCATTTTTGGCTAGTGCAAAATGTAGGTGCCGAATTCTTGTTCTTCTTCTCCTCTGAAATTGCCGAATCTACTTGGGAATTGACCACTCGTGCATTTTTTCTTTTCTTTTTGTCAAACTATTTTCTCCTCTTGGCTCTCTCTCTTCTATACTTCTAACTTTGGAAAATACGGTTCCCTCCTCCCTCATCATTGTTCCATTCGGTTCTCTCTAGTAGTCGACACCCCTTTCCTCTCTATAGCCGAATCTTTCCATTTTCTTTACTCTTCAATTGATTCTTTTTCTTTTCTTTCCACAATATTCGATTCTTGCAGTTTAATTCTCTTAGTCGAACACCCTCTATCACTTTCTGTTTGGGCATAGTCACGGCATTTTGTGAGTTAGTCCTTTGGCCGAATACAACACCTTTTTTTCTTCTTGTTGTTCTTTTCCTTTTCATTCAAGGTAGAAGCCGAAGCACTTAAACTTTGATCCTTTGGGAATAGGGCCGAATCTATTAGGACCTAGGCATATCCTTCTCTCCGTTCGTTTAGCCTTCAAATCTCGGACAGTGGTTGGTAAGCGTGGCTAGGGCCGAATATGGGTTGGCTGAGTTCTTTTCTTATCGGTTTGGATTCTCTCAAGCCGAAAGGCTGTTATGTTTTCAATTATGGCCGTGGGTATTATGTGGCTAACATCTCTTCTCTGTTTAAACGTTGCTAGGGACTCGACTTGCTTAATCAAAGAGCCGACTGAACACTCTTCCTTTGCAGTAGACCTCTTGTTTGGTGGTAAGTGGTGTTAGTTGATTATCCGGATTCAATCTTTGGAGATGTCTTATTAGGGTTAAGGCTAATGGATTAGAATTTATTGATTTCATAGGTGCGTAATCTCGGGAGCTTCAACCTATGCTCGTAACAGGTGTGTAACCTCACACCATTGTTTGTGATAGTATGCACTATTCTGTGAATCGGCCAAAAGTCGAAATGCAGAAAAGCCGGAGTATCGGCAACCGAGATCAATTGAGCGTGCGAGCGCTCGTAATGATAAATCGAGCCACTAAAGATTTGCGATAGACTGTGGAGAGTGTCACGAACACTCTCGTGAAACTGAGGCCGTATCAGGACTTGTTGAGCCGAAGTGGGCTAAGTGGGCCCAATGGGTTGACGGGCCCACATAAGTGAAATCGATGGTAAGTACCAGATGAATTGCTGCAACTATGAAGTCCGCTGAATGGAGACCGAAAATGAGCTGAATGGGCCACATGAGTGTGTGGGCCCGTTTGGGCCGAAAATGGATTTTAGGCCCAATTACGCCGTAGTGACCCAAAAGGGAACCTGTGTCGCTCAAAGCGACAGTGGGCCTTCAGAAAGGCTGTTAGTTGATAAATTACCAAAATACCCTCAGTGGGTAAAATTACTAAAACACCCTCGACGGGTAAAGTTACCAAAATACCCTTAAAGGGTGAAATTACTGAAATGCCCTCATTGGGTGAAATTACTGGAATACCCTTGTGGGGTAAATTACCGTTTTACCCCTACCGACCAAATGACCATTATGCCCTAGTGGTAGATCTAGTGTTGTATGCGTAACCTATTTAATTGTTTATGGTGGTAATTTATTTCATACATCATTTTAATATGTCACTACATGTTGCATTGGATTGGGTTATGTTTTTGGAGGAAGTACTGTACTGGTGGCTATGCCACGTGATACTGATTCAGTGGCTCTGCCACGATATACTGATTTTAGTAGCTCGGCCACGTATATTGTTACTGGCAGTTTTGCTGCGTTGATATTAGCAACTTGACTGCAATATTGGTGTGTAGGGCTGGGTGGGTCGACTTGCTCCCCACATGGTGTGTAGGGTTGGTACGGGTGGTGTGATGGTTGGACTGGGTTGGGCTGCATTTCTTTTGTTTGCATTGACCCGGACTGATACTGCATGGGCTTGGGCCCAGACTGTGACTATAACAGGGGATTACACACTGAGTTCTTGTAACTCACCCTTTTCCTTAAATTGTGCAGGTAACCCCCAACCTTAGAGGGTTTAGAGCCGCGAGGGACTCGGAGGCGGTCACACATCCTGCATGTTTTTGAGGGTTAATTTACTATTTCAATTTGGGTTTACTTTACTTTAATTATTGAGTTTTATAATTTTTGTAATAAGGCCATTGGAACTGTTTTAACTTCTATTTGGGATTTCTTTAAACACTGCAAATTTATTAAACACGAGTTTTTAAGACAATAACAACTGTTTTAAAAATATGATGTTTTCGCAACTGTTTAAACCAAATTTTTGTAACAGACACGGTTTTTATTAAGCAAGATAATATGAGCCTTTTTGTAAGGGTATTAATTCGAGTATAGCTTCTTTTGTTAATAAGCAACGAGAAATGGGATTTTAAAAGTTTAAGGTTCGGATTTGAAAAAGAGTTTTCCAACGATCATAAGGTTTTCAAACAACACCTGATGTGGCACGCTAGATCCGGTCATAGCGTCTAGGCCGAGTTTGGGGTGTTACAGTTAGGCTTGGGATAAGAATTAAATTGCATGAATTTTATTTTTCGAGCCTAGGGACAAAATTGTCATTTATGAAAAGTATAGGGGAAAAACGGTAATTTTCCCTCGGAAGTGAATTGAGTTCAATTGAGTATTAAATGGATTAAATTGATGTTAAACTCATTTATGTAGATTCGGAAAGATCAAATAAAGAGTTAGATCGAGGAAAAGAAAATGTGACGAATTAGTAGATTATCATATACGAACAAGTGTCGAGGTAAGTTCGTGTAACTAAATTGTGTTTATTTTTATGATTGAATTGAGTGTGGTATATATTTATATGAATTATATAAATGTTATAAATGTATGAAATAATCACATGTCTGAAAATGTCCGAAAAATGTTAAGTTCCGTTTGAATAATGAAATTCGATGGGTACATGATTTCCGATATTGAATGTGGTCCTGCATATGTTGCAGACAAAATATAGCACGAATGAGCAATCCATTTATAAGCCCTCTCGATTGTCTTCTTATATAGTTCCTACGAGCATCCTGATCGGTAGGGATCCTGCATGTGTTGCGCACACTGCAGCTCTTTGTGAACGTCCTATTATGTAACAACCTAATTTTGGGGCTAGTCAGAATGGTGGTTTCGGAACCACTAATTCGAGGATGGATAAATTAGTTTTAATATTATTTTATGTGTTATGGCATGATTATATAAGTGTATGAAAATTTTGATGTATTAATTTTGGTGATTGCATGTTTAATTGCGAGAAATGACTAAATCGCATAAAGTGCAAAAGTTCTATTTTACAAGCTAGAGGTGTCTAATAGCTATAGAATATTAAATTAGAGGTCTTTAATGTGCAATTAGGCCATTGGGAAAGTGATGGCTGGCCATAGGGAACAAATTAGAGGCATGGTCAATGGTTAGGTGAGTTGGTGACTTAATTGAATAAAATAAGAGAAAAATAAGAAAGCTATCATCTTTTCCTATTCCCATTTCTTCTTCCACCAAAATTATCAGTAAGAAATAGGGGTTTTGAAGCTCAAACTTTCAGCCAAGCCATCCTCTTGCAAGTAAGTGATTTTAGAGGTTTTTCTTGATAATTTTTGTACTTTTGGAACCCCTAAAGCTTAAGCTAGCTAATGAGGGGACTATCTTGCAAAATGGTTGAAAGTTTATGAATTTTCCATGAGAGTGCTTATGTTGTTTGCTGAGGTTTTAGGAAGGAAAATGAATCTTGGGTGTTAAATACACAATTTTTGTGAAAGGTGTTTCCATGAAAACACCTAAAATGGCCTTTTTGTAAAGGTTGAAAATTGAGTAGTAAATGCATGAAATAATTGAAATCTTGAGTTGCTATAAGAGGGAATATGAATCGACTAGGTTTGAGTGTGTGGAAAAATAAACACATTTCATTTTACGAGCCTAGGGGTAAAATCATCATTTTGTAAAGGTATAGGGGCAAAATGGTCATTTTTTCCAAAATAAGAATTTTGGAATAATTTGATTAATGTGTTTATTAAATGAGCTAAATATGTCGTTTTAGATCAAGAAGAACGTGGAGTCAACGTTGACCGGGGAAAAGGCAAGGTCTCGGACTAAACCGCAAATTAACATATTTTGCACCGAGGTAAGTTTATGTGTAAACGATACATATTTATTGCGAATGTCTTAACTATTAATGCATTGTGTGGTTGAAATTGCTTATTGATGAGAATTATTGAAATAGTAGAAAATGTGAAAACTCTTGGATAAACCTTCGGAAGAGAAATATGGGTACGGATGAATATCCATAAATATGTAAATTTTGGTGGGCTGTGTGCGATACCACATTATTATTTATTAACGATGGGCTATGTGCGATACCACCATAATTATCATTGCTGGTGGGTTGTGTGTGATACCACCCTAGTATTGATTAATGGTGGACTGTGTGTGAAACCACCGGGTAACTTGTACCATTCCGAAGGGTTCATCGAGAAACTTGATTAAGTAAATATTTCATGTGGCTTTGTGGTGACAAGTGCAGGGTATATGTGCAAGTAATTGTGGGCAATGTTTATGATATGTGTTGGGATTGTTATTACATAGCATGTAATGTTTGACTTATTATTTTATGGTGTGATGCTTATTGTTTACATGTAGACTTACTAAGCTTAAAGCTTACTCCTTTCTCTTTTCCCTTGTTTTATAGTGTCGAAGAGCCAGCTCAGGATACGGAGATAAGCAAAGGATCACCCACACTATCAGCACATCTTGGTATAGTTAGATTTAGCGTTTTGAGTATGGCATGTATAGGGACTAGAGTTAGTTGAATGTCATATTGTTTTGGCTAAATGTATGGCTCATTCAAAGATGAACTCTTTTGTATAAGGCCATAGTTGGTGGCTCTTTCTTATTAATCTATGAAAAGATGAGGTTTTTCATGAACGTGCAAGGTGCATAATTGGTTTACTTAGTTTAAGTATGCATGAATGGGTTGAAGGTTTGATGTGAATTATGTTAGTATGAGTTGGGATGATAGAAAGAGCTTGGCAAATAGCCTTGTTCTTGTCCACACAGATAGACACACGGGCGTATGTCTAGGCCGTGTGTGACACACGGTCAGCCTCATGGGCCTGTAGTTAGGCCGTGTATCCCCTTGCATGTTAGGTTAGCAAGTCAGTATGCTCAGTAGTACACACACGGGTGGAGACACGGCCGTACGTCTCAACCGTGTGGAAGACACGGCCATGGACGTGGGCGTGTGCTTAGGCCGTGTGAAGTCCGCACCTGAAATTGGGAATTTAATTCGCCACACGGCCGAAGGACATGGGTGTGTGTCTTGGCCATGTGACATTTATGGGGTGATGATGTCAGAAATAGAATGCCAAGGTTTTTGCACACGGGCTAAGACATGGGCGTGTGTCCGGCCGTGTGAAAACCCCTGTAGGTTCGAATTGAGAAATAATTCCACACGGGTGTGGAACACGGGCATGTGATATGCCACACGGGCGTGCCCCTTCCTCCACACGGGCATGTGGACTGTTTAGTGAAAATTTTCTAAGATTTTCTAGAGAGCTTCAAAAGGGTTCGATTTGATCTCGAACCATTCCTAATGTGTGATTTAGGCCTCGTAGTCTTGTTTAAAAGGTGTTACGAAAAGTTTTAAATTGGAGTGGAAGGTTAGGTCTCGGTATTGTATAATTGTTGTGTGTAAGTCTAGTAATGCCTCATACCTTGTCCCGGCGTCGAATACGGGTAAGGGGTGTTACATGTTACACGATTCGATCAGTTGTGGTCCAGCATTTATTGCGGACACAAACGCAACTCTTCGTGAGCATCCTGATATAAGCTCTTATGAGCTTCCTGATATGGCTCGCTTGAACTTCCTATTATGCTATCCGGAGCTCCCTGTTAATAACTCTTCGGAGTTACCTATTAAGCTCAATGAGCTTCCTGTTTTAAACTCTTATGAGATTCCTGTTTAGCCCGTATAAGCGTCCTGATACATGGCTCATCTGAGCATCCTGTTATAGGGATCGAGAGTGTGCTTCCTGATTATGTGCCCTAAAGTGTACCCCTGTATATGAATTAACAGATCACTGATTTGTATACCTAGAGTATACTACTTGGGTATCCATCCATATTTTAATGATTCAACGGATAAAACTCCTGATGAAAGAAAATATGAGCTAAATATGAGTTATCTCTCAAATACCCTTATACTTGGAAAATTTTATATGATGAACTCATCTGTGTTTCCTTGATATTCATGAGAATTATAAGACTAACTTGTTTGATGAGAACTTGTGCTTAGGCATTTGGCTAAAATATTTTGGGATGCATGTTATATATATTTATTTATTCGAGCATAATTGGTAAGTTAAATTCTTGTTATACGAACTTACTAAGCATTGAATTCTTACTCTGTTTAATTTTTCTCTGTTTTATAGTGCTCGGAAGCTCGCTAGGGTTAGAAATTGGTCGGAGCATCATCACACTATCCTTCATCTCATTTGGGTACAAATAGCAAACTTATTTTAGTATAATAGCATGTATAAGCTAAGTTAGGTAAAGTGATGAAATGTTTGGTTGTAACTAGCCATTGGAATGGCTAGTGGAAAGTATATTTTGATGTAATTATATAAGGCCATATCATGTTTGATGTGTGTTGGAATGGCTAAAAGGTAAAAGATATGTATAAAGCAAATGATGAATGGATTTGAGTTAGTATAATTGAATAACTTGCAAATAAATATAAATGTAATTGTGGAAATTTAAACATTTGATCATATGTGTTAATATAACATATATAATACTTGTTTTTGGCTTGGTTTATATGTACCAAATTGGTTTGAAAATATGTTGAAGTGCTCATGTAGGTGCAAGGTAAAAAGGGTGAAAAAGAAAGCTTGGAAAAATAGTCTTATTTTGTCCACACAGGTAGACACATGGGCGTATGTCTCAACCATGTGTGACACGCGGCCATGCGCACGGGCGTGTGGTTTGACCATGTGTCCCCTGCATATTAAAAATCGAGAAACAGAATGCTCAGAATTGAGCACACGGGCAGAGACACAGGTGTGTGTCTCAGTTGTAACACCCCAAAAATTTAGGGTCTGTAATTTTGCATGTTCTGACACAAATTGCTTGTCTGCTTCAATGGCTAAGTGATTTGGGTGTGTATGGGAGTGTTTGGGTAACCTGGGTCCAAGTCTTAACTTTTGCAGAATTTGTAGTTTTTCTCTTAAATGAACCTGGACATTAACACTTAGGCCTTATTAATAATAGTGCTTGTTTTATGACACAAAAGAACTTGTAGTCTAGTGGTAAGTGGCGTGTTTAAGGCTTCAAGGGAGCTTAAGTTTGAGTCTCATGATGCGCAAGGGAGTATTTATTTTATTTCCTTGCAGCAGGAGAAGTGGAGTTAGACTGAAACTCTGTAAGGTGAAGTTTGAATTGGTCTTGGAGGGTTTTGTGGAGCAAATCAAGGAGGAGATTGGGGAGAAAATCAAGGAATTTCGAAATGGGAGGTTGGTAAGGGTTGTGGCCAATTGGGACTCTAAGGCTCTATTGGATTTCGGCTAGGGGAAAAAGGGGGCAATTTCAACTGGATCCATTTCTCTGTTTCGGCTTTGGGGAGTGTTGATAGGAGAGCTGCTGAATTTCCTTACTGACATTTTAGGTTTTTTTTGCAATTTTTGCATTTCGGGTTCTCTCTAGTTTTCTTTGTGCTACGAAACTGACCATTCTTGTCATTCCTTCTCTACATCTTTGCTATTCTTTTCCTCTCTTCTTGGCCGAACCTAACATCTACTTTCCCTTACCCCTTTTCTTCTACAATCGGATTCTTTCATAGCCTAGCTGAACCTTCCCTTTCTCTTCTTTATCTTCTGTTCATCTTCTATTCTAGTCTGGCCGAATATCACTGTTGTTAATCCCTCTCTGCGTCGATCTACTGCAAAGGTTCTGATTATCGGTAAGTGTTCAAAATCTATCCTCTTCTTTTCTTTTTAAAACCGAATACACCATACTCTTCTTTTTCTTTTTCCAAAACCGAATACCCCTTTTTGCTAACCGATTGTCATTTCCTCCTTCACGTACTGTACTCGTTGCGATTCTAGGGTCTTCCTCAATGAGTGGTGAAGTGTGAACGGTTTGGAGGAGTCACACTATCATCCTCAACGTACAGGTAAGGTAAAAGTGTTACCTTGTGTTCTTTGGGGTTGGCCGAATGTGCCCTATCACTTACTAATCGGATTTTGATTGTACTATAGGAAACCAACATGGGCGTGTGATCGTTTCTGAACAATAATCGTAGAGGGACTAAGGTCATCCTCATTCAAATAAGGTAAGATGGGTGTTTCGGATTAAGCGTCAATAAGAGGGTGCTTTACCCTATCGGTTAAAGGACTAACTTTAGATCTTGTTTGAATCTAGATTGGGTGCTCGTGGAGCGTAGAAAAATATCGTAATCAGGTGTGTAATCACACTATCTCCTCTACGAATCGGCAAAAGCTGAAAAGTTGAACCCTCGACATATGAGGACTCACGAGCGTGCGATCACTTGTGTGGTAAACCGAGCCCAAAATCATGGGCAATAGACTGTAGAGGCCACCACGAGCGTTCTCGTGCTCTTGGGCCGTTATGGGCCTCTTCGACTGAAATGGGCCGTGTGGGTTCAATAGACTTGTGGGCCACACACGGAATAAATCCGTAATAAGTGGCAAATACTGGACTGGGCTATATCATTCGCATAGTTGTGACTGGATATAGGCTAAATGGGCCATAAGAGCGTGTGGGCCCACTTGGGCCGAATATTGGACCTTGGGCCCATATAAATCATTTTGATCATATGAGTTATCTGTGTTGCTCAAGGCGACTGTGGACCTTTGGAAAGGTCGTTATCTACACTGAAACCCTAAAATAGGTAAAATGACTAAAATACCCCTAAAGGGTAAAATTACTACTTTACCCCTAATAGATGGAAATTACCATTTTACCCCTAGAGGTAAGTTGACTGATGAAAGCATATTATTGTATGACTGTACTGAGAGGACATACTGCATACACGAGATATTTATGACATGGCATACTGCATGGGGTTGGGATACTGTTATGGAGGAAGTGTACTGTTACTGGTGGCTTTGCCACAAGCACTGTTACTGGCATCTTTGTTGTGATACTGATTCTGGCAGCTCTGCTGCAATACTGTTACTGGTAGCTTTGCCACATATACTATTACTGGCAGCTCTGCTGTGTTATAATTACTGGCAGCTATGTTGCAATATTGTTGTGTTGGTTGGGTGGGTCGATTTTATCCCCACATGGTGTGCTAGTTGGTACGGGTGGTGTGTTGGTTGGATTGGGGTGGGGTGGGTCACATATGTGCACCATATTGATACTGTATTGGGCTTAGGCCCATATTGATTATTGTAATGGGGTAAGGCCCACACTGTACTGTTACTGAATAGGGCTCAGGCCCAGACTGTTACTGCATGATAGGGGATTACACACTGAGTTCTCGTAACTCACCCTTTTCTTTTAACTGTATAGGTAATCCCCAGCCTTAGATGATTTGGAGCTGTGAGGGACTCGGAGGTGGCTACACGTTCGCTAATATTTTATTTTAGGCCTAGTTATTTTAATTTTTATATTGGGTTGATATTTATGTAATAAGGCCTCTGGTGATTTTAATTTCTTTTAACTGGGTTTAATTTCTTATTTTGAAACTGCCAAACTGATACAAATAAGTTTTCAAAAATAATAACTGTTTTAAAAGACAAACACACATTTTCAAACTTCAAAATGACATTAATTAGAGTAGCTTCCGCGGGTTTTTAAACTAAGAAACCAATAGTAACAAGCATGGAAATCGTTTAAAAACGGTTTTCTCTCAACAAGCCTGATTTCGAAAAACACTTCGATGGGACATGGCAGATTCGGTTGTAACGTCTAGGCTGAGTTTGGGGTGTTACAACAGTCGTGTGAGACACAGGGTCCAGCACATGGGCGTTGTCCTGGTTATGTAACCCCTACACCTAATTTTTGTAAATTAGTTTATCCACACGGTCTAGCACACGGGCGTTGGCTGGCCATGTGATCCAAGTCAGAGAGTTACACGGGTAAGGACACGAGCTGGAACACGGATGTGTGCCTCACATTGAATGCCCACATGGCCTGGCCATACGGGCGCATGTTCCCTACACCTAAGAAAAATTTTGAGATTTCGCGAAAAATTTTCTGTGAATCCGGTTTAGTCCTGACTTGATTCTAATATGTATTTTGGGCCTCGAGGACCCATATAAAAGACATTATGATTGATTGAGATTGATTTTTAAAAATGAATAGTAAACAACATAAATTAACTGTAATTGATTAGTAAACTTCGGTAATGCTCCATAACCTTATTCCAGCTACGGATACGGGTTAAGGGTGTTACAGGTCAAATTGGCAAGTACGAAGGTTCAGATTTGGACTTGGATATTTCTTAAAGAATTAGACCATGAAAATTCAGCCCACTTTTAGCTTGCTTCATTCCATTAAAACTTGACTCGGGGATGGCGCTAGGAATCACATCACTCTTATAGACAAAGGAACTTGTATTGAACAAAAAAGCCAAAAGAGAATAATAGCACACAAAGTGTTTGAGTAAATGCTCTCAAAAGATTCTATTACAACAGAGTGATTACAAATGAGGGAGAAAATTTCTATTTATAGTTGAGCTCCCCTAGATCCAATAGTATAGATTGAATTAAATTAACGACTAAGATTAATGCCTATCTACAAGATGAGAGTCGTAAGGGATTTGAAATCTATACATATTTATCCTTTAGGATTTACAATAATTACCCTGGTAACTCTAGTCTTACTGGAGTTTTTTCACTAGGACACTAAAGCCTGAAGTAGATAGGCTTCTCCATGGGTTCCACGAATGGGCCAATTTAACTGGGTCAAATGAGTCTCATTTAATTAGTTGACCTCCATGGGACAATCTGTGTGCATTCGCCACAAGCTTTGATCCATGGTCCATGACACTCTCCTCCCACCTATTCATACGACGCCATTGCCGCATCCATAGAATGACACTGGTTTGACTAGTCTTGGAACTACTTCAACACCTTGGCCGATTCCTAACTAGTCTCTCTATCGGGTAGTTCTGCCCCTTGGAACATTTGGCTCAACTTATGTCGTCGACATAACCTAGCTCGGATTGAATTTCTCTCTTGTATATCTCGATCGTAAGAGGCCACCACTCTTACTTGCCCCCATTGTGACTCACCTCGAATGGGATCCCCTTGATCCCCATAAGTAGGCTTCGACACACCCACATTAAACATCAGGTTAATCTTGAGTATTGCCACTAACTTTAGTTTTAAGCCTTTCGACTTACCCTCTTCGGAACTCTAAAAGGGCCTTTGTGTCTTTGCCAAACCAATGATAAGCCAAAATGTAAAACACTATATAAGTCTTTTCAAAGTCAAAGTCATTAGGTACAAAAACTCGACCATGAAAGCGAATACATCCATTATTTTCAATGTCAAAATCTCCAGCTCATTTTTGTTCAATTAACTTTCTCCAATCCAATAACTGTGAATCTGACAATTGAGCTTCTCCGATATGCTTGATCATGTATGGTTTCATTGACAATTCGGCTAAAAGGCTACCGTATTCACATAAGCTCAACCGAGTAAACATTGCTTTGAGTTCAACCAAAGCTTTTTGACTTAAAGCATCAACGACAACATTTACCTTACCAGGATGGTACTTGATCATGTAATCATAATCTTTTAGCAACTTAATCCATCGCATCTACCTTAAATTTGACTCCTTTTGGGTGAGGAGATATTTAAGTCTTTTATAATCCATATAAATTAAACATTTTTCACCATATAGATAATGACACCAAATTTTAATGTAAACACCACAACTACTAATTGAAGAGCATGGGTCAAATAGTTGCATTCGTGAGTCTTCAACTATCGTGAAGCATACCCTATCACTTTACTTTCCTACATCAAAACTGTAACACCCCTAACCTGTATCCGTCGCCGGATTAGGGTTACGAGGCATTTCTAGACTAACCACAAATCAGCATACTCATATAAATCATTTTATTACTAGTAATGCATAAACAATCTATGCTTTCAAGTTCAAACATATACATAACATTTATTAGACATTAGCAAACAAAATCAATTTAACATAGCAATCTATCATTCAAATGGTCATAACCGAGTGTACCATGAATAAAGATATGCATTCATTGTATACTTAAACATTTATGAACGCATCACAAATCTATATTGCCAATTACACATAAAAGTAGTTTTAATCAAATAGCAAAAGTTACTATTCATTTGGTCAATAGGTTATAAATATGCATATTGCCTATAATCATTTTACTAACAAAGTATCAAACATTAAAGCCAAATATACATATATGCCAAAACCTTACTTAACCGAATCTAGGACATACCAAAACCAATACCAATTGCCGAAAGCATCCAACCCTATTATCGATCAATCTCTTATAATTAAATAGCCAAATTATCCAAAACCAAACATATCTTATACATGACCTAAAATCATATAAAATCAAGCTCATTACTTATATATATGTATATCATGACAAATTTAATACATCCAAAAAATATATATATTCTATAAAGTCATCCATACCTATCATGAAATATTATTTACCAAATTATACAAACACCATGTTCGACATTACCAACTAAAATTTTAACTCAATGATCATTGAAGCCACATTTTCATACATCAAGCACGAACACATTAGAAATTGTACTTTCATAATAAGCTAACATCATGCCAAATTCACATAAGACCAAATTACCACAATTTAGCCATTTTCGCATGGCATAAATGCACATACACACTATTTGAATTCAACTCAAAAGTATCTTAGCCTATACATGCCATAGTTTCAAAGAAGTGCTACTTATAAAGTACCAAAGTTAGTTGATAGTGTGATAGACTTGACGATGATCCCTGAGCTCGAGTTTGGACTTCAAAACCTAATAAACAACACAACGACCACATAAAGTAAGCTAACTTAGCTTAGTAAGTTATAAGCAATTACATAACCGTGCCTTTAAACATTAAATTAGAAAATTTACACATTTCATGGTCCTTAGTCCGAATATCCCAACATTCAGTGATAGATTTCACATAGATATATAATCCATTACTCACTTTTAAACTAATGCATAATTAACTATCACATTTCATAGCTCCAAAAACTGATTATACATACATTTAGCAATTTATTTTCTATACATATACTACTTACCAAATTTGTACTTACCATTCAAATGATAATCTCTCATAACATCAAAACTTACCGAATTAAATCTTTAAATTCACATTTACCCTTCCCTTTAAATGCTCATAACAGAAATTTTTTTGCATCCAAATGTTCTGTAGCTCAATTTATGCACTTAAAGATCTTTATCTGATTTCGCACACTTAGTGCTCGAAAGTTAAAGTCGCACACTTAGTGCTCACTATCCGATTTTGCACACTCAGTGCTCGGAATTTAAATTCGCACACTTAGTGCTAAATATCCGATTTCGCACACTTAGTGCTCGGAAGTTAAATTCGCACACTTAATGCTAAATATCCGATTTCGCACACTTAGTGCTTGGAAGTTAAATTCGCACACTTAGTGCTAAATATCCGAATTACTCTCCATTCATACAAACACATATAATCTTATCTCCATTCATATATAAATATATTTTCAAATTAACCCATTCATCTTATAAAACATCATCACATTTGGCAACATTCTGTACATATATAAACACACCCTATTCGGATACAACTCTCTTCCAATTCAATACCACATTTAGCTATATCTTAATATATATACATGCTACTCAATTGAATCAAAGGCTTATATATCAACCTCACATTCGGCTAATACATAGCTTAATCAATATCACATTCGGCATTAAGATGTTATACATACTTCTATTTAATACATGCACATCAATATAGATAAAAATTTAATTCAACCCAATTGCTTAAATACTTACCTCAAATATTGACGGACTTTGTTTCCCGACTATTCGATTAATTTCGCTTTTCCCCAATCCACTCCCGATCCTTTTTGTTCTTGATCTAGATAAGTTTCAAATTAAGCTTGTTCAACATATTTTCATTCAATTTAGTCAAAAAATACATAATCAGGCAATTTACAATTTTACCCTTGATATTTTACACTTTTTGCAATTTAGTCCCTATAGCATAAAACACAAAATATGCAAAATTTGCACACACCATGCTTAGGCCGAATGTTACTCATGCTCATACAAGCCCATACATTTCATTTATTTTGCATTTTAGTCTCTCAAAAAATTATTTTTTCAATTTAATCCAAATCACTCAATTTCATTAAAAATTCAAGAACAACACTTGTTAATCTATCACATATAATTAATATTTCATCATCAAGCAACGAGAACAACAAGCTTTCTTCAATGGCAACTCACAAAATACACAACCAATTCAAAAATTCAAACATGGGCTAACTAAAACACAAAGCAACGATATAAAAAACGTAAAAAATTATCAAAAATCGAGCTAAGCACATACCTTAATCAAGCTTAGACAAGGCCGAACCCTATGAAATGTTTTTCTTTTCTTTTTCTTTTTAGTTTCGATAATAGAAAGATGAACAACCATAAAAAAAATGCATGGTTGTTTTTATTTTATAATATTATACTTTATAATATAATAATATTATTATTAAGTTATAATATAAACATATAAAAACATAATTCATGCATGTTGCCCTACACTAACCTTAATTTTTGCCAAATTGCAACATAAATCATTCTATATAAGAAGACGCAACAATTAAGCCATTCAATCAAATAGAAGACTACTTTTACCTTTTACGCGATTTAGTCCTTTTTCTTAAATTAAACACACAAACGGACAAATTAACGTACGAAACTCTAACACATGCTCAATCATATATAATTAACACGAAAAAATATTAAAATATTTTTTTGACTCGGATCCGTGGTCCTGAAACCACCGTTTCGATTAGGGCCAAAATCAGACTATTACAACTCTCCCCTCTTTAGGGATTTTCTTCCGCAAAATTCTTACCGATAAATAGGTTTGGATAACGTTCTTTCATTGAATCTTCGAGCTCCCAAGTTGTTTCCTCAATTCCGTGTTTTAGCCAAAGCACTTTTACTAACGATATTTTCTTATTCCACAGCTCTTTCACTTCACGAGTCAGAATACGGATCAGTTTTTCCTCATAAGTTAGATCAGACTATATATTAATCTCGGACGGACTAATCACATGAGAAGGGTCAGATCTATATCGTCGGAGCATCGAAACATGGAAAACATTGTGGATCTTTTCTAGTTCAGGTGGCAATGACAATCTTTAAGCAACCGGCCCGATACGTTCTATAATCTCATATGGTCCAATAAACCTCGAACTCAATTTGCCTTTACGACCAAATCTAAGTATTTTCTTCCAGGCGAGACTTTCAAAAATACTCAATCACTGATCTGAAACTCTATGTCTTTACGTTTCAAGTCCGCATATGATTTCTGACGATCTGACACTGCTTTCAAACTTTCACGGATCACTTCTACTTTCTGCTCGGTTTCTTTAACCAAATCAACCCCGTATATCTTATTTTCACTGAGCTCGATCCAATACAAAGGTGTACGACATTTGCGACCGTACAAAGCTTCATAAGGAGCCATTTTGATACTTGATTGAAAGCTATTATTGTACGCAAATTCAATCAAAGGCAAGTATCGTTCCTACGTACCCTCGAACTCAAGAACACAACATCTCAACATATCCTCGAGTATTTGAATAATTCTCTCGGATTGACCATCCTTCTAAGGGTGAAAAGCTGTGCTGAAATGTAATTTAGTACCTAATGCATCTTGCAGTTTCATCCAAAATCGTGATGTGAACTTTGGATCTCTATCTGAAATAATAGAAATAGGTACTCCGTGTAATCGTACAATTTGATAAATGTATAATTTAGCTAGCTTATCGAGCGAGTAATCTGTACGGACCGGAATAAAGTGAGCTGACTTTGTCAATCTATCAACAATAACCCAGATTGCATCCTTCTTGCTCGGTGTCAACGATGATCCAGATACGAAATCCATCGTGACCCGATCCCATTTCCAGTCTGGTATCATAATCGGCTGAAGTAATCCAAATGGCACCTGATGCTCAGCTTTTTACTTGTTGACATATCAAACATTTCGATACGAAATTTGAAATATCTCGTTTCATACCATGCCACCAATAATGCTGTTTCAGATCATTATACATTTTAGTGCTACCTGGGTGAATAGACAATCTACTATTATGGGCTTCGTTACAAATCATCCGAATCAACTCAGGATCCTTTGGTACACATATTCGGTTTCTGAACCGCAAACATCCTTCAGCATTAACTTGAAAATTCTGAATCAGTATTAGAACCACAACGATCCCTTTTTGCTATTAAATCATCATCACTCTTTTAAGCTGCACAAAATTGCTGAATAAATAACGGTCTCGCTTTCAATTCTGCAACTATCGCACCATCGTTAGTCATAGCCATATCTGCATTCATTGCACGTAAAGTAAACAGTGATTTTTGACTTAAAGCATCAGCAACCACATTAGCTTTTCCTGGGTGATAATCGATCACAAGCTCGTAGTCTTTTAACAATTCCAACCATCGTCGTTGTCTCAGATTTAGATCCTTCTGAGTCATTAAGTACTTTAAGCTTTTATGATCGGAATAGACATGTCATTTTTCACCGAATAGATAGTGGCACCATATCTTTAGAGCAAAGACTATAGCAGCTAATTTGAGATCGTGCGTCGGATAGTTCTTTCCGTGCGGTTTTAACTGTCTCGAGGCGTAGGCTACAACCTTACCCTCCTGCATCAAAATACAGCCCAAACAATTCAAAGATGGATCACTGAAGATAACGAACTCTTTACCCGACTCCGGCTGAACAAGGACTGGAGCTTTCGTTAATAAAGTTTTCAGCTGATCAAAACTCTTTTGACACTTTTCCGTCCACTCAAATCTAACATCTTTTTGAAGTAGCTTTGTCATCGGAGTTGCAATCATTGAGAACCCTTTCACGAAGCGTCTATAATAACCAACAAGTCCCAGAAAACTCCGAACTTCAGAAACATTCCGCCGGGGTTTCCAATCAAGTATAGCCGAGATCTTACTCGGATCAACCCGAATACCTGATGTTGAAACAACATGCCCCAGGACGCTAACTTCACGTAACCAAAACTCACATTTGCTAAATTTCGCGTACAACTGCTTATCACGCAAAATCTGTAGCACAAGTCTTAAGTGTTCGGCATGCTCTGTTTCGTCACGCGAATGATCAGAATGTCATCTATAAACACAACTACAAACCGATCCAAATACTTTTGGAATACCCGATTCATCAAATCCATGAATACAGCAGGGGCATTTAGTGAGTCCGAATGGCATCACCATGAACTCATAATGACCGTATCTCGTCTGGAAAGCAGTCTTAGGTACATCTGAGTCTCTAACTCGTAGCTGATAGTAACCTGATCTTAAATCGATCTTTGAAAATACTGAGGCTCCCTTTAGCTGATCAAATAAATCATCGATGCGCGGAAATGGGTATTTATTCTTTATGGTCACTTTATTAAGCTGGCGGTAGTCGATACACATTCTCAGAGTTTCGTCTTTCTTTTTCACAAATAACACTGGCGCACCCCAGGGAGAGAAACTCGGTCGAGCGAAACCTCTATCTGTCAAATCTTGCAACTGAGCTTTCAAATCTTTTAATTCAGTTGGTGCCATTCTATACGGAGCTATCGAAATCAGAGTCGTACCTGGCACCAACTCGATACCAAACTCTACCTTCTGAACAGGTGGCAAACCCGGCAATTCTTCTGGAAACACATCCGCATACTCACATACAACTGGTACAGATTCTATCTTCTTTTCTGTCACTTTACTATCAATCACATAAGCAAAGTAAGCTTCGCAACCCTTTCTCATAAGCTTCCGAGTCAACATCGAAGATATCATTGCTGGTAACCCATTTAAATCAGTAGACTTAATTCGAATCTTCTCAGCATTTTGGCACCGCAAATTAATAATCTTTCGTCTACAATTCACTACAGCATCGTGTACAGTTAACCAATCTATGCCGAGAATTATATCAAACTCATCAAATGGTAGTATCATCAAATCAGCCGGAAAACACGAATCTCGAATCATCAAAGGGCAATTCTTGCACACCTTATCAACTAATACACATCGGCCCAAGGGGTTTGAAACCCGAATCACAAACTTAGTAGACTCAACAGGTAGAGTCTCACTGGATACTAATGTTCCACACACATAGGAATGAGTTGAATTGGGATCAATCAGAGCAACTACACTAGTATTAAAGAGAGTAAATATACCAGTGATAACATCTGGAGATGATGCTTCCTCTCGGGCATGGATGGCATAAGCTCTAGCAGGCGTACGAGCCTCGGATCGAACAGCTGTATCTGAAGTCCCTCTCTGGGTACCGCTTCTACCTCTCACATTTCGAGGTGGTCTACCCCTAGTTGAAGCACCGCTCGGTCTCGCACTCTGAGCATTATCCTTCTCAGCTAACTCCGGGCAATCCCAAATGAAATGATCCTGCGAACCACACTTGTAACAAAATCGATTGTTGAACTTGCCCCAAAACTCACCAAAATGTCGCCTACCACACTGCTGACACTCTGGTTTATCCGGTCGAGTATTTCCAACACTTGCAATTGAGGTGGCTTGTGAACTCACTGGTGGTCGTTCTCGTATGGAGATCCCAGTATTAGCCTTAAATCGGCTACTGCCATTTCTGAACTTCTTTGAGGCCGATTGAGAAAATTTACCCGCTGATCTCTTACGGAAGTCTCTAGCTTCGAACTCGGCTTTTCGTTTTTCTTTTCCTAGTTATTCGGCTTTGCAGGCTCGCTCAACAGTACCACGAATTCATTTATTTCAAGTATACCAACCAGTAATTTTATGTCTTCATTTAACCCCTCTTCAAATCTTCTGCACATAGCAGCTTCAGATGAAACACACTCACGGGCGTATCGGTTGAGTCTCACAAACTTGTGTTCATATTCGGATACAGTCATACGACCCTGTTTAAGCTCGAGAAATTCCTTGCGTTTCTGATCTGTGAATCGCTGGCTAATGTATTTCTTGCGAAACTCCGTCTGAAAGAAATCCCAAGTGACCCGTTCCTTTGGAACCACCAAAACCAGAGTGTTCCACCAGTAATAGGCAGAATCTCGTCATAAAGATATAGCACATTTCAGGCACTCATCAGGCGTACAGGATAGTTCATCGAAAACACGAATTGTATTATCGAGCCAAAATTCATCTCGTTCAGCATTATCTGCTACAGCTCTAAACTCTTGAGCTCCGTATTTTCTGATTCTATCAACCGGAGGCTTGTTTAATCTCTCGGGATTAATGATCGAAGGTACCACAGGCACTACAAGTGGATTATTCAGATTCGGGGGTTGTTGAACAGTCGGATTGGTCCGGATATATTGATTAAACCAATCATTCATTATACTAAAGAAGGCTTGTTTAGCCCCCTCATCTTGGTTACTCGTAGCTGGTCGAGATTCAAACTGCGCGGTCCCTTGCGCGGGAACAAGCACCACACTCTCGCAATCATTGGCTACGGCTCGCTCGGGATCAGGATCCATTTACTATACAAAAGAAAAAAACACATTTCACGATCAAAAGTCATCACACTATCACAGTAAAAATTATGGCATGTATAGCTAGACTCACACGTGCTATGTTAGTCTGAGAACTGACTAGACCATAGCTCTGATACCAATAAAATGTAACACCCCTAACCCGTATCCATCGCTGGGTTAGGGTTACGAAACATTTCTAAACTAACCACAAATCAGCATACTTATATAAATCATTTTATTACTAGTAATGCGTAAACAATCTATGCTTTCAAGTTCAAACATATACTTAACATTTATTAGACATTAGCAAACAAAATCAATTTAACATAGCAATCTATCATTCAAATAGTCAAAACCGAGTGTACCATGAATAAAGATATACTTTCATTGTATACTTAAACATTTATGAACTTATCACAAATCTATATTGCCAATTACACATAAAAGTAGTTTTGATCAAATAGCAAAAGTTACTATTCATTTGGTCAATAGGTTATAATGGCCGAATATGCACATTGCCTATAATCACTTTACTAACAAACTATCAAACATTAAAGCCAAATATACATATATGCCAAAACCTTACTTAACCGAATCTAGGACATACCAAAAACAATACCAATTGCCGAAAGCATCCAACCCTATTATCGATCAATCTCTTATAATTAACATAGCCAAATTATCCAAAACCAAACATATCTTATACGTCCTAAAATCATATAAAATCAAGCTCATTACTTATATATATGTATATCATGACAAATTTAGTACATCCAAAATATATATATATTCTATAACGTCATCCATACCTATCATGAAATATTATTTACCAAATTATACAAACACCATGTTTGACATTACCAACTAAAATTTTAACTCAATGATCATTCAAGCCACATTTTCATACATCAAGCACAAACACATTAGAAATTGTACTTTCATAATAAGCTAACATCATGGCCGAATTCACATAAGACAAAATTGCCACAATTTAGCCATTTCGCATGGCATAAATACACATACACACTATTTGAATTCAACTCAAAAGTATCTTAGCCTATACATGCCATAGTTTCAAAGAAGTACTACTTATAAAGTACCAAAGTTAGTTGATAGTGTGACAGACTTGACGATGATCCCCGAGCTCGAGTCTGGACTTCAAAACCTAATAAACAACACAACGACCACATAAAGTAAGCTATCTTAGCTTAGTAAGTTATAAGCAATTACATAACCGTGCCTTTAAACATTAATTAGAAATTTACACATTTCATGGTCCTTAGTCCGAATATCCAACATTCAATGATAGATTTCACATAGATATATAATCCATTACTCACTTTTAAACTAATGCATAATTAACTATCACATTTCATAGCTCCAAAAACCGATTATACATACATTTAGCAATTTATTTTCTATACATATACTACTTACCAAATTTGTACTTACCATTCAAATGATAATCTCTCATAACATCAAAACTTACCGAATTAAATCTTTAAATTTACATTTACCATTTCCCTTTAAATGCTCATAACAGAAATTTTTTTGCATCCAAATGTTCTGTAGCTCAATTTATGCACTTAAAGATCTTTATCTGATTTCGCACACTTAGTGCTCGAAAGTTAAAGTCGCACACTTAGTGCTCACTATCCGATTTTGCACACTCAGTGCTCGGAATTTAATTCGCACACTTAGTGCTAAATATCCGATTCGCACACTTAGTGCTCGGAAGTTAATTAAATTCGCACACTTAGTGCTAAATATCCGATTTCGCACACTTAGTGCTCGGAAGTTAAATTCGCACACTTAGTGCTAAATATCCGAATTACTCTCCATTCATAAACATATAATCTTATCCCATTCATATATATATATATATATATATATATTTTCAAATCAACCCATTCATCTTATAAAACATCATCACATTTGGCAATATTCTATACATATATAAACACACCCTATTCGGATACAACTCTCTTCCAATTCAATACCACATTTAGCTATATCTTAATATATATACATGCTACTCAATTGAATCAAAGGCTTACACATCAACCTCACATTCAGCTAATACATAGCTTAATCAATATCACATTCGGCATTAAAATAATATACATACTTACTTCTATTTAATACATGCACATCAATATAGATAAAAATTCAATTCAACCCAATTACTTAAAAACTTACCTCAAATATTGACGGACTTTGTTTCTCGACTATTCGATTAACTTCGCCTTTCCCCGATCCACTCCCGATCCTTTTTGTTCTTGATCTAGATACAAGTCCACACAGTTCCTTTATTTTGCATTTTAGTCTCTCAAAAAATTATTTTTGCAATTTAATCCAAATCACTCAATTTCATCAAAAAATTCAAGAACAACACTTGTTAATCTATCACATATAATTAATATTTCATCATCAAACAACAAGAACAACAAGCTTTCTTCAATCGCAACTCACGAAATACATAGCCAATTCAAAAATTCAAACATGGGCTGGCTAAAACACAAAGCAACGATCTCAAAAATGTAAAAATTATCAAAAACCGAGCTAAGCACATACCTTAATCAAGCTTAGACAAGGCCGAACCCTATGAAATGTTTTTCTTTTCTTTTTCTTTTTAGTTTCGATAATAGAAAGATGAACAACCATAAAAAAATGCATGGTTGTTTTTATTTTATTATATTATACTTTATAATATATTAATATTATTATTAACTTTAATATAAACATATAAAAACATAATTCATGCATGTTGCCATACACTAACCTTAATTTTGGCCAAATTGCAACATAAATCCTTCTATATAAGAAGACGCAACAATTAAGCCATTCAATCATATAGAAGACTACTTTTACCTTTTACGCGATTTAGTCCTTTTTCTTAAATTAAACACACAAACGGACAAATTAACTTACGAAACTTTAACACATGCTCAATCATATATAATTAACACGAAAAATAATATTAAAATATTTTTCTGACTCGAATTCGTGGTCTTGAAACCACCGTTCTGATTACGGCCAAAATCAGACTGTTACAAAGACACATCCAAGTACGCTAAGTGAGGCATCGCTAAAGAGAACCAATTCCTTCCATAACTTTGTTAATGTCAACATAAAAGCTTTTGTCGACATCATTTTTAGTTTCTTGAAACTTTCCTAGTACTAATCATTCCATACAAATGGTACATTTTCCTGGGTAACCATGTTAACGACATTGCTATTTTTGAGAATCCATTTATGAATCTCTATAATATCCAGCTAATCCTAGAAAACTGCATACTTTAGTGACATTCTTAAGTTGTTTCCATTGAAATAATGCCTCAATTTTCTAGGGATCCACTCGAATCCCTCCCTTCGAAACTATATGTCCCAAAAACAAAACTTCTAATAGCTAGAATTCACATTTGTTGAGTTTCCCATGCAACTTTTCTCGGAGGACTTGCAACACTATTCTCAAATGTTGGTTGAGTTTTGCCTCTGACTTCGAATATATTAAAATATCATCAATGAAAATAACTACGAATTTATCCAAATAGGGTAAAATTATGGGTCATAAGATCCATGAATGCTACAAGTGCATTAGTCTACCTAAAAGGTATCACAAGAAATTCATAGTGTCCGTATCATGTCTAGAATGTTGTTTTCAGTACATCACTATCTTTCACCTTTGACTGGTAGTATCCTAACCTCAAGTAAATTTTAGAAAACACAACTGCATCTTTCAATTTCTTAAAGAAATAGTTACTACCATTAATGCATAATTAATACCAATAAATATAAATTATAAATAATAAAAAATTATATTATGAATTAAATATAAAATTTGATTTTAGTGTAATGATTAAGGGAAATGGTTTCCTTTTTTTTTTTTATGACTGAAACAAATGATCACATAAACAATTCTTATTTTTATTACATAGTAAACAATTAAAATAATTGAGCATTTACATAATAGTAGTAGTGATGGTGATGTTAAAAAATAAAGAACGAGAAGTATGAGAATAAATAGAGAAATACGTATTTTTATGCATGTAGTAACACTATGAAAATCATCATTAAGGAGTTCATGTAACACCCCAAACCCATATTCGTCAGAAGAATAGGGTTACAGAGAATTACTAGAGTTTTTAAATCAAACAAACATAAATTTCAAACATTTTCAAATCTTATCAATATTCATACATATTGTCCCTTATATGAGCCATCGAGGCCCTAAATACGTATTAGAAACAAGTTGGGACTAAAGAGAAAAATTAAAAAGAGGGGGTGAGTTTACGAAAACTCAGTGTGTACAACCCTCGTCAGTAAGAACATGAATCACAACAATCCGGGCTGAAGCCCATTTCAGTAACGGTGGCAATTGGGCCTTAGCCCATAAAAGCCTCAGTTGGGTCTTAACCCATATCAAATGTCACATATCATATTTATCTGGGCCTAAGCCCATCTCAATATTAAAATCCATATATGCAATGCATTAATGCCCATACCAACCCTGCACTCCGTCTCCTGTCCAACCATACACTCCAGTGGGGATTTAATCGACCCACCCATCCCTACACTCCGTATGTAGCACCGGTTGCGGCACTAACTTATCGGTGCAGCATGGCTGCTCGGTGGCTAAAAAGCCTTCAGTAGCGGTATTACAATTGGCACAAAGCCATCAGTGATTGTATTATGTTTGGCACATAGCCATCAGCGACGGTAATATAATCGGCACACAGCCTTGGGTAAATATGATCGACACAGAGTCATCGATATATAAGTTAGGCACATAGCCACGGTAAATACGATTGGCACAAAGCCATAATATCGGCACAAAGCCTTCGATATTGGCACAAAGCCCATAGTTACGACACGAAGCCATATTAATGGCACACAGCCCTCAGTAACATTATCGGTGCAGCATGGCTGCTCGGTGGCTAAAAAGCCTGCGGTGGCTATACAGTCTTCGGTGGATCCACAATCGTCAAACGGCCATGCGATCCTATTAGCACTTCCTCCGTATTAATAATCCCAACTCCATGCATTATGTCGTGTATGTTATGCTCAATCATTACACGTGTATGCAAAATGGTCATGCTCAGTAACAATTATTTAAACATGTAATAAAAGCATATCAGTCATACAACCACAGTCAAATTAGTCCACTCATTGCACAAGTCGATCATTTACCTACAAGGGCAAATCAGTCATTTTACCCTATAAGGGTATTTCGATAATTCTACCCTACAGGAGTAGTTCGGTAATTCTACTCATAATCAATCCATGTATGCAACGCATCTCAAACATAATCAATCATACAATTAACACATACAACGCTAGTACTACCACGATGGTACAACGGTCATTTTGTCGTTTAGGGGTAAAACGATAATTTCACCCCTTGGGGGTATTTCGGTAATTTACCCATCAAGGCTGTTTCGATAATTTCACAAACCAGGGTATTTTGGTAATTTCACAAACTGGGAGTATTTCAGTAATTTTGCAAACCAGGAGTATTTCAATAATTTTACAAATCGGGGGTATTTCGGTAATTTCACAAACCAGGGATATTTCAATAATTTCACAAATCAAGGGTATTTCGATAATTTTGCTAATTAAGGGTATTTTGGTAATTTCACAAATCAAGGGTATTTCAGTAATTTTGCAAACCGGGGGTATTTCGATAATTTTACAAATTGGGGGTATTTCGATAATTTCACAAACTAGGGGTATTTTAGTAATTTCACAAACAGGGGTATTTCGGTAATTTTGCTAATCGAGTGTTTTGGTAATTTCACAAATCGGGAGAATTTCAGTAATTTTACAAACTGAGGGTATTTCGGTAATTTTACAACTTGAGGGTATTTCGGTAATTTCGCAAACCAGGGATATTTCGGTAATTTCGCAAGCCAGGGGTATTTTAGTAACTTTGTAAACCAGGAGTGTTTCGGTAATTTCATAAATCAAGGTATTCTAAACAGAGATAATGAGACGATTGGGCCTAGGGCCCATTCTCAGCCCAAATAGGTCCACACGCTCGTGTGGCCCGTTTAGCCCAAATCTAACCACAGATATGAGATTCACATAGTCTAGTTCAATTTCTACTACACAGTCATACAATTTATTCATATGGGCCTACGGGCCCATCAAGGCCCAAACAGCCTAACCCACAAGAATACTCATGATGGCCTCAACTATCCTGTCGAAGCCCCCACACGTGCGCTCGCACGCTCGTGTGGCTACCATCGCCGTGTGACTGGCATTTCGACATTTACCGCTCTACAGCTAGTGTAGGGCGAAATACACACCTGATAGGAATCTGAAGCTGCTAAACCGCGCTTCGAATGCTCCTATGCCCAACGCCAACCAGGTTTGCTTCCTCTCCTCATAGACAGCTCCCATTTATAGCCAGCTTCTCACCTTCCCTCTTGCTAGCTTTCCGATGTGGGATCCCTCCTTCAGTAGAGTTTAAATTCAACACAAATTCTTGCCGCCCCAACTTAGCAAAATAAATATCCCCTTTTTGCTTGCAATGGGATTCGAACTCAGACTCCCTTATAACATAATCCACGCCGCTAGCCACTAGACCACAAGCTCCTCTTGTGTCTTAAAGTATGCGCAACTAAATATAAATCTATGGGCCAAAGTCTAAGTTCACTTAAAAAAAATAAATCAAAATAAAATGCAAGCGCCAAGACTTAAACACAAACACTTCTTTATCCCCTTAATGACGCCTTACCACTAGACCACTCCCTTCCTTGTGTCTCCACATTTTATTCTTAAAGCCTGCTACTAACTCTTAGGGTTTTATTCACCTAAAACCAAAATTTCCCTAAAGCTAAAGTTTGAACCTAGGACTTCATAGAAGCCCCCTAACCTTCCAAAATCACTCACCTAACAAGTCCAACTTGCATTAAAGTCGTTCTCTTATTCTCAAAAAAATTTTAAATGCTCCCGTGCCCAAAGCCCAATGGGCCCAATTTTACTAGGCCCAAATTTGAGGCGTTACACCTATGACACGGGCGTGTGTCCCCTAAAATTTAAAAATTTTTCTAAGTCTCGTAAAAATTTCTTGAGTTAATTGGTTTAGTCCCTAACCACCCCGAATGTATGTTTAGGGCCTTGTAGGCTCATTTTAAGGACAATATGAATGTTATTGAATGATGATTATCTGAATTTGAGATATGTATGTGAAATTATTGTTTAAATGTTTTATAAGTCCGGTAATACTCTGTAACCCTATTCCGGCGTTGAATACGAGTGAAGGGTGTTACAGAACCCGTCTATCAAACTCCAAAGAATGTGAACCAAAGCTCAATGTGGATAAATACCGATCAATAATGTAGTTAAACTGTCAGTAAAATGAAGACAAACTGCCGATAATGTGGACTAGCCACCAATATCAATAATGCATATGAATTGCCAATAAATGCGATTAAATCGCATATTAAGCTATCTGTAATTAGGATTCATTTATTGTCGATAGTGATATTTTAGAAAACCATTAGTATGGTCGCCATTTTATTATTATTTGAGAAATTTAAGAAAAACTAATTGAGTTAATGTTTTGTTTTACAAAAACCAAATCTTTGTAATGTAGTAGAAATTGATGAAAAATGTCAGTTTTACTTAAATCAAATTACATGCAATTACCAGTTATTCTGTTTCAATGATCCATGATGCGCAAAGTCCCCAAATAAAAAATAATGAAGCCATAAACCAAAGACTTTAAAAATTAAACAACCAAACCAATAGAAAACTTATTTAAAGTACTTTATTTGAAAATAGTCTGATGTCTGAGGTGGTGCTCCCTATGCCAGGTCTGATCTCAGTCTCGTGCATTGCCTGAGAAGTTTTAGACTAATGTGGTGAGCTTATGAAAGCTCAGTGTGAGTCAAAACAATAAACAATCATACCGATAATCAGAACAAGTAACAATCATCATTAACATTTCAGAATAGTACATGGCAAACCAATCAGTGTATGAGCATGTCATACACATGATGCAATGCAAAAAGGTTCCTACCCAGCCATCCGCTGTACACCACGAGTTCCCTAAAACCCGTGTACCAAACTCCAAACAATGTAAGCCAAAGCTCGATATGGATAAATCACCAATCAATAATGCAATTAAACTGCAGGTAAAATGAAGACAAGCTATCGATAATGTGGACTAGCCACTAATATCAATAATGCAGATGAATTGCCAATAAATGCGATTAAATTGCCCAATCTCCTTGGTACTCCAAGTGGAATGCACTAACAACAATTTTGCGAACTTTGAATGTCGTCGGTGCTCCATGGAACTCCTTTGTCAACCACAAATACCCACCCCATGCAAATGTAATATGTCACACAATCAGTAAACACATCATTCTTCCAATAATAGTTTCAGTACAATGACTTGCTTAACACACATATCAATAAATAGTATTGGGGTATGCCTTGCCTACTTTCAATTAATAGAATCAGTGACGTGTACATGCTTTCCATACAATCAATACCATACATGGTATATAGCATAAATACGTACATAGCCCAATATCAGTCTTGACAAGTTATAAGCCCACCAAACAGTGTCACAATATTTAGCATTCTACACATGCGTCCAATGATCAATATCCATCACAGTATACATACCGAAATAGTGGCACGTAATCATACAGAACATACATCTCACACACAATCACTCAATCCCAAATAGTGCCTTAAATAATCAACCTTACTACATAAATACGTACCTTGCTCGATACTCCATTTATTCGCTTTTAGGCCATTCGGCCATGCCACAACCAGCAAGCACATTTTACCAATTTCAATTATACTAAATCAATTTAAAGCTAATTATGCAAAGGTATGACCCACACGTTAAATAGTAATTCGTAGCACTAAACCATAAAATCTGCACTTCCGCACTTAAGCCTTAGATGAGCCTAAATCCAAAAACAGCACCTAATACATTAATAATATGATTAAAACCAACCTTGAAACATCCCTAAGGGTTCGGCCAAAACAATATCACATTAACGAATTTTCATATTCGAAACGATAAGCGAACTTATACTAATTTGATGCGAAACGGGAGTGCGGACGAGATCCGACTTCACTGGTGATCCGAGACATTTTGATCAGCAGCTATGATTAAAATAACACTTTAAATCAGAAACTAACAATTAATTAAAGGTCGTAGAACATTCACCCAACTAGAAATTTAATGGAATTACTACAACACAATAACTTGCTTATATTCGTACTTACGCTTCACGTTATCTAAATCTAAAATGTCGGATGAGTGAGATCGGATGCACTCCTAAATGGAAAGGTTAAGGGTTGCTTTAAATAGAGGAGAATTGAAGAAAACACTACTATTAATGTGCAGCAATAACAGAAAATACAGCAGCACAAAAGTGGTGCACAAAGGGGCGGCACACCACCACAAACGATGACAAGAAATGGTTGATTTGGGGCGGCACAAGAAGGAATTTTTTTTGTGGAAAAAAAGATGATTTTAGAGGCTAAAAATAGCAATAAGATGGCTATAAAAAACCATCAAAAATTGGAGGGGAAAAAGGAAAGAAGAGAGGAGAAAAAGAGAAGCAAATTGACACCACCACACAAGGAGGAGAGGGCAGCAATGGAGGTTTAATGGAAGCAAGGTGGGGTGGCCATGGTGATCAAAATAACAGATTTTAAAGGCTAAAAAAAGGTAGCAAAATAGAAGAAATAAAAGAGCAGGAAAACACCCTTGTTTGGATGGCACAAAGTAGAAAAAATGAAGAAGAAAATGAGAGATTTTTTAGAGAAAAGGAGGGCTGGACGGCAAGGGAGTAAAATAGAATGAATAGATTGAAAAACTTAATGAAAAATAACATATATACCTAGGTTAAACTAGGTTGGACGACACACACGTAGGGGAGTGAGAGAAAATATAGCAAAATTAATTAATTTGCAAGGGAAGATATTCAAACCCGAGTCTTTAAACTAATTTCACTCTCTCCTTATTTTCTCTTAGGCATTACATTCTTGAAATAATTTTAATCTTCTAACTCGATTTTTGGGATCTGATAATTATTATAAGAGCTTAGATTTTCAATACATCAAAGTACATGAGTTATACACACACGACCTATCACTCAAGATTTAGGTAAATTATACCATGAACATAAGTGATTAAATCCATAAACGAATCTAGGATAAATTCAACTTGAGTCTTATTTGATGTATTGACAATTCAGACAATCATATCTATATCTCTATTTTTAGGAGTCAATTGCTCTGATAGCCACAACAAGCTATCTCCTTAATTAGACTTATAGAAGACATAATAACCTCCTATTTATTTAAATAATTAGATCAATATGATTTTGCAAACTATGGACAATTTAAATTATGTACTAATATAAGTTATATTCTCGTAATTTTTATAATGAAACTTATTACTAATTAAAATTTATGTAATCAAGGGGCATTTATTTCCTTATTTATTTTGCTTTTCATGCGAAAACCATTAAAGACAATCGTACACAAATTAAATAATTAAACATGTTTGTAATTTTATTTATTCAATTTGTTTGAAAAAAAATACTAGTATAATAAAATCTCTGCACTAAGGGCACAAATCCTAACACACTTAATTTTAAAATTTTTACAATTTGATCACTATTATTTGTAAAATGATTAATTTTTTTTTTGTTTGAAATTACAAATTTTACAATTTTTAGGTAAATTTTCATCGTGATGTAGTTTGCAATATGTACTTAAATTTATATGGATGAAATAGATATCAAATACGTTTAATAATTAATTTCAATGGTTTTAATAATTTAATTTATTCATGAAATTTTCAAATTTAAAAGGTATATTTAAAATAGTATCTAAAACATCATTGTAATTTGCAAAGTAAAATATTGTAATTTTTATTCCTTAATTTTAAAATTTTAGTTCCCATTTAAATATTATCTTAACATATTTTAATTAAAAAATAAAAATAATTTTTTATAGCGAATTTAACAAATATACGCAATTAAATTGATAGAAAGTAATGCTGACAATCAACTATTTATACTGAAGATTAAATATTAATAAAATAAAATTTGAAAACCCTAAAATTTGATGGTCAAGTTATAATTTTTTTAAATTTAATAATTAAATAAAAACTTTTAAATAGCTAAAATCATAATTTTTTTCTTTTAATTTCAAATTTACGATGGCACGTGAAAAATGTAATGTGATACATTAGAGGAAGTGGTAATACCATGTACCATCTAATTTATGCCATGGCCATACCACATCATTCAATCATTTGTCTCTATTGGTTAGCTTACCAAAATTTTTATGTGATTAATGTTAATGCTCAAATATATAATTTTAATAGTTTGTTGATGCCGAGTTATTTAGAGAAGTGGTTAGAGTTCTTATCTAGTATCTAAATGATACGAATTTAAATTTTGTTATCTTTTTTTTTTCTTTTTCAATATTGTAATGATAAAAAAAAATCCAGCGATTGAGTCCAAACTTCTCATATAGTAGAATGGTTCAATGTAATTTAGTAATTTCATAATAAAAAAAACAAAATAAATTATTATAATGAATCTAAAAAATATTGATAATCAAATTGATTTTAAAATATATCGATAATGAAACATTGATAGTGAAAGATTAAATATTAATAAAATAAGTTTTGAAAAATATAAATGTTGGTCCCTGAAATTTCGAAGTTTGATAATTAAATAAAGCTTCTCAGCAAAAAGAATAATTTCTTTTCTTTTCAAATTATTATAAAACATGGGCAATGCTTTGTGGTACATTGAAAAATTGATAAGACTATATCATTTAGTTTGTGTCATGATACTATCACTCATTCAATTGTTTATCTTTAAGTTCAAATGTTAGTGTTCAAATTGATAAATTTAATATTTGGATAACTAAGTTCAAATGCTACAAGTTGCGGTTTAAAGTTCGTGATCATTGTATAAAAAATGTCTTATGAAGTTTAATCTATTAAATGGGGCTCGTTTAATCGACTTGAACTAACCCGATTCGAAGAATAAATGACGAATCCTATCTACTTAAAGCCTTAGTGACCTAACGAAGTATTTAGGGAAAATTAGGGCTACCTTGGTAAATCGGGAAAGTAATCTTATAAGATTTGATTTTAATCTTAGGGATTATGCAAATCTCTTAATTGTAGATATTTCTCGATCTCGTATGTCGATGTAAAGCTAGTTGTATCGTTAGATTTGAGGGGAGCTCAACTATAAATAGAGGATCTCCCCCTCATTTGTAATCATCCATTGCATCCTATTCTTTGAGTTAAGAAATATATTAAGAACATTTACTCTAACACTTGGCATGATTTGCTTTTCTGTGGCTATTTTGTTATTTTGAACTTTCTTTTGTCTTTGACTTGCTTCCGTTATATTTTTGGTGCCTTAGAGAATTTTTATGAGAATTCTCACTTGCGAGAATTAAACTAACTTAAGCGGATTTGAACCTAAAAAATCGCCTAAAATTGCACGGATTGCGAGACAAAAGGGCTAGCCCCGTGACACAAATATATTGAGCAATCGAATGATTTCGTGTATAATTTATCAATAATATTTGATAAATTGTATAACTAAAATATAGTTATAATAATAATAATAATAAAATAATAATAATAAATAATAATAATAATAATATGATAAATAACAAAACAGTGAATGAATTACAAATAATAGTAATATTTATAGTAGCTAAAAAAAAGGCTAAAATAATCCATGATTCATAGTATAGGAATAAGTTATTAATTATGTACAATAATTTTTATAAGATTTAAGGAATTATATTTTAACCTTTGTAATATAAAATTTAGTAAGTTAATTCATTAAGTTACATGTTTTAGATTAAAATTTTATTAATATATTAAGTCATAAATAATTTCCAAGTTATGTATAACTAAGTAATAATATAAACATAAAAGAAGTAGAAATGATTTATAGTACGAGTGAAAATATTGTTTAAAACAATAAATGATATATAGCAAAAAAATAAAGAATTTGATCATAAAAAAGTCATCGCAAATTTTATAATTACAATTATATAACTTATTAATTAAAAAAATGTATATTTATATAAATATCACAATCTTTATAATACTTAATTGAAAATATATATTTATATTAAAAATTAACTTACAACTAAATTAACAATTATATATTTTAAAAATTATTACACCAAACCAACTAATAAAATTTTATTATAAAATATTGTAATATTTATATTTTAAGTAACTCACGTGGAAATGCATATAGAAAAATTAAAACAAAGAATGGTTACATATTTATTTCTATTGATATTATGCTTTAAATTTATTATATTTATTTATATTTTTAAATTAAAATTTAATATTGATGTAACATAACAATGTTTTAATTATATTTTTATAAAAATTTATAATGGTTTGATAACAAAGACTTAACAACAAATAACTTTTATAAAGTGAGTCTTAGATTACGTTTTATTGATTGGGTGTTCATCTATTCCAGAAATAGTTTGAGCTCAAATCATCATTATAATAAAAATAAAAAAACAATTTTTAAAAAGTAATTCAAAATAGAAAAATTAAGATAAAAGAATGATTAGCTTTTTATTTGCTGTTACTATTTTTTTTTATTATATTAGTGTATTTACATTTGAATCATATTTGATTCTTTTTTTATTATCATATATATTTTGAATTTAACTTTAAATTTTTCCTCAAATTTTTATTTATTTATATTTTGAATTTAATTTTAAAATGTCTTTAAATTCTTTTTAATTAATATTTGTATGTAAAATTTTAAATTATTTTATTATATTAAAATATAATAATATTACTAAAACTAAACTTATCAATGTTATGACCTGCAAGTGTTACTGGCCGTAGATTAAAGCCTGTGACCATTGCGCACAGAACCTCTCGTAGATGTCAAATTATTAAATAAGGTTCATTTGATCCACGTGAACTGGTCCAATTTGTGGAATCTAGGGAGAAGCTCATCTACTTGAAGCCTTGGTGACTCAATGAAACACTCCAATAAAACTAGAATTACTAGGGTAATTAATGTAAATCCTAAGGGATAAAGATGTATAGAATTTAAATCCTTTACGACTCTCATCTTGTAGATAGGTACAAATCTCGATCATTGATATAACTCAATTTGTACCATTGATTTTGGAGAAGCTTAACTATAAATAGAGGTCTTCCCCCTCATTTGTATTCACCCAGTTGTAAACCTTTAAAGTAATATAGATAATTTGAGAGCATTTACTCAAACACTTGGTGTGCGCTATTTTTCAATAGTTTTTTGTTCGTTCGTAACTTCTTTTGTCTTTCGAGTTTGCTTCTAATTTACTTTGGTGTATTAAAGAATTTATACAAGAATTCTCATTCTTCGAGAGTAAGGTAGACTTAGGCAGATTTGAACCTAAGAAATCCCTTAAGATCTCGCGATTTGCCAAACTAAAGTTCTATCCCCTGTAACAGTTGGTATCTGAGCCAATGTTCAAAGGAACCGATTAAGATGACGAAAGGAGAAGATCGAGGGAGATACTGTTGAGTTTGGAAGGTCAAGTGACCAATCTTGAGGAATTCATGGGTGGTGTGAAGGAAACACTCGAGATAGTTCAGGGACGCACCGATGAGTTAGACTCGACAAGAGTGCAACCCAAGGACTGTGTGGTGGAAGCTCTCAGTTCTAGTTGGGATGCGATAAGAGAGACCCTCAATGCCGCCATGGATGACCAGACCGAGAAGTTAAGAGAGAAGAATGATGCTCTCAAAGCCATAGTAACGACTTTGAAGGAATAGGTGGCGAAGCTTAAAGGGGAGCTCACTATCTGTAAAGTTGCTCTTGGTAATAGGATGTTGGCTTCAAGATTGAACCAACACAGAATGAATGTTCCCAAGTTGAAAAAGTTTGAGGGGATGAGGTCCGCAAGAGATGTGGACAATTTTCTCAAGGGATGGAACAATACTTCTACGCGATAAGAATTAAGGATGCTGTCACTAAAGTAAACATTGTTGTTGTTCATTTTACTAAGACAACTATTTTATGGTGGCATCGTAGATCCATAGATGAGAGATGAGGTGAGACTGCAATTGGACTTGGGAGGAGTTCCAAAAGGAGCTGAAAAAGTAATTTACCAGCAGTATGCCGAGAATGAGGCTTGGGCTAAGTTGCACCAACTTACAAAATAAGGCACCGTTTAAGAGTATGTTCGAGAGTTCAATGAGTTGATGCTTCAAATCTTTGACTTAAGTGAGAAATAAGCTTTCTACTAGTTTGAAAACGGGTTGAAGTCTTGGGCGAAGCAAGAGTTTGGTCAACAAGGTATGACTGAGCATACTATAGCCATGGCCAAAGCGAAATCCTTTATCGAGTTTGGTCCAAGGAAAGACAAGTTCGAGTCTTCTAAGCCCCAAAAAACGAGCAATGGTGGGGGAGACCATGAGGAAGATGAAAATGACAACGATGGCAATAGTAAGAATGGTGGTAATGCGAAATCACCTAATGGGAATTGGAAGCCCAACAACAGACCGGAAGGGCCAAAGAAAAACTTTCTTTGTGATGGTCCACATATGGTGAGCGACTATTCGAAGAAATTCATGTTTTCTGCCATCAAAGAGGACGATGAGCCAAACAGAGTATCAATGAGACTTGGTTCGATTGTGCGTTATGTCGAAGCCAAGAAATCAGTAAATAGAATGAAACGGAGCCTGTTGAGAATGATACTTTAAAGCTTGGGTCAATGATACTCAACTTTGTAAAAGCGAAGAGGGATCGCAAGTAGAAAGGGTTGATTTATGTGGACATCAACATCGCAGGTCAAGAAAGAGTGCTATTGTTGATACCGATGCATCAAATTTGTTCATATCAGAAAAAAGTCGTGGGTAAACTTGGTCTCTTAGTTAGAAAATCAACTAAGAATATTAAGACTGTTAATTCCAAAGAGATCCCAACTGTAAGAGTAACACAAGGAGTTAAATTGCAAATCGATCAATGGAAAGGAAAGAAAGGCTTTGAGGTAACTCACTTAGATGATTACGACTTCGTGCTTAGCTTGAATTTCATTGACAAGATTGATGCTTTGTTGTTTCCTTTTGTCGACTACATTTGTATCTTGGATACTCGACACCAACAATGCGTTGTGCCAGTAAGTCGATACATGATGGGCGGAACCAATGCGTTGTCGACAATCCAGCTAGCGAAGAATGTTCTGTGTGGTGAGAATATTAATTTAGTAGATCAGAGTGTTACAAAGACCCTTTTGAAAATGCTAGAGGGACATAATATCGATATGAAACCTATTGAGTTATCAGTAGGGCTACCACCAATGAGAGAGATGGGTTGTGCATCAAACTTTGAGGGAAAAAGTGATGATGCAAACTGGACAATGGGACAGAGTAAATGCTACGAGTGAGGTCTATCTCAAACACATATCTAGTGTTTTACATTATGACTTACCATTGGTTTGGCAAAGACACGATGGTAAAGACGCGGTGACCCTTTTAGAGTTTTGAAGCGGGTAAGCCGAAAAGCTTAGAAACCAAAGTTAGCGGCAAGACTCAAGGTCAACCCGATGTTCAATGTAGGAATGCCTAAGCCTATTTGTACAGATCAAGAGGATCTCAATCAAGGCAAGTCACAATGAGGGTAAGTAAGAACGATGACCTCTTACGATCGAGATGTACAAAAGAGAAATACAATGCGAGTTAAGTGATGGCGGAGACATAAGCCGAGGCAAATGTTTCGAGAGGTGGAAGTTCCCAACAGAGAGAGTAGTTAGGAATCATCCGAGGCATTGAGACCGTTCTGAAACGAGTCAAACTAGTGCCATTCCGAGGATGAGACGAATGTATCACGAGAATGGATGGGGGAGAATGTCACGAGCCGTAGATTAAAGCCCATAACCATTGCGCACAAAACATCCCATAAAGGTCAACTTATTAAATAGGGTTGTTTGACCCATATGAATTGACCCGATTCATGGTGCTCATGAAAAAGCCCATCTACTTGAAGCCTTAATAACACAATGAAAAACTCTAGTAAAACTAGAGCTACCAAGGTAATAAATGTAAATCCTAAAGGATAAAGATTTATAAAGTTTAAATCCCTTAAAACTCTCATCTTCTAGATAGGCACAAATTTCGACCGTATATGTAACTCAGTCTGTACCATTGCTTTGAGGGAGCTCAATTATAAATAAATGTCTTCCCCCTCTTTTGTATTCACCCAGTTGTAAACCTTCAAAATAATAGAGATATTTTGAGAGCATTTACTCAAACACTTGGTGTACATTATTTTTCAGTAGTTTTTTATTCGTTCGTAGCCTTTTTGTCTTTCGAGTTTGCTTCAACTTTACTTCAGTGCCTTAGAAAATTTCTACGAGAATTCTCATTTTTCGAGAGTAAGGCTGACTTAGGTAAATTTGAACCCAAGAAATCACCTAAGGTCGTGCAATTTGCCAGACTAAAGTTACTAACCCCGTGACACAAAAACTAACTAAGATTAAATCTCAGGTTTTTAGCATAACAAGGTTTTAAGGATGTGGAAATCTGCAACAAGAGTTAGCTAGTTAAATGCTATTATTAAAGAATGGCATTGCTCTACTGAATGAGTTTTTTGGTAGGGAAAGTGAAAGTAAACAAAAATGTTGTTGTTGTTCTGTTTTGTCCATCCTTAAAAACATCCCACCGTCCACAACCACTCTAGGTTTTGTCAATTATCTACCTTATGTATTCACCGTGTTTAGGGTTCTAAGTTTCTTACTTTAATCCCAACGCATAGGCATTCAATGCACGTAATGTTATTTGCAATGTCATAAACTGAAATTAAATAGGTGATTAAACATGATCGCTAAAAGTATAAATCTCAACATGGAAATGATCAATGGTGATTAAAAGCAAAAAAATCTCCAACATGGTTTTGAGAAATCAATAGAAGAACAAAATAAGTCTCCACATGGCATTTGGTGTCACCTTTTACTTGGCATTTCTATTCACTTTGAGGTATGGCAAGGCACCAATCACATTGTCATAGTCACTCCGGCAAACTGCATGCTGCAGATAGAATTTGCCACAAATACATTATAAAAGCAAGTCTTATATGAAATACAGACCTAAAGTTTTAAACTTATACGTAAACCAATAAGTGCTTAAACCAACTAAGGTAATGGATCAATTTCTCATATGTACCAAGGATCTTGAAGCATGGATATTAAATGCTAAGGAGGCAAGTCCATGATGTTAAACTGTGCATTAGAAGTAAGCCTCTTGGTTTAAGTGTAGTTTATGAGTAAATTCTCACAATCCATGACCAGATTCTATTCCTATGCTTGGTATTTTACTGCATATGTTAGATTGATTATGCACATGATGTAGATTACTCGCAATAAATTTAAGTTTTCAAATACCTTAGCCTTTTAAGTTTAGCATGGAACTTTCTCACAATACCAATCCATCAGAATGAAAAAAGTGCAACCTGCCTGTCATCCATCCACCACTGATGAAACAACAGATAACAACTAACTAGGAGTTCACCTAGAAATTCAGTAATAATGAAGAGGACACTCAAAATCTACACCCTGGATACGAGTTCCTAAGAAAATACGTAAAATCATGTTACTGACAAAGCATTTAGGCAAAACCATGTTACTTTTGAATACCTTGCTGAATCCTTAAGGTCATATGGAACTTTCTCAAACTGAACTCATGAGAGAAATAAAAGTGCAATCTGCATTCAATCTCACCGCACTCAACAAACAATTGGTGACAAAAGATAACCAAGATCCACCATTAAGACCATAGTTTCATTATTTCACTCTAAAAGAAGCTAAGACAGATGCTGTGCAGGACAAGTGATAGAAATGCAGCTATTCATAGCTGCCCCTTCAGGATTCTTTTCTCTTTGGATGACTTAAAATGACAAAACAGAAGGTGATCTAGAACCTGTGTGATAAAAATTATTGACATGCCAAGACACAGTTCATTTACCAATCCCAACTCAACTAGGGAAACCACATTAGCCAAAAGACTGAATGGATCAACTAAGTTCCCACTAATATGGGAAAAAAGAACCAGCGGGACAGAGGAGGTGAACCAATGTTAGGACATAATTTTGAAACCAAACATCCTAGGCTCCTAACGAGAGACCCAATGCAGCATCAATCTGGAGCGATTAGTACCTTAGAACCCACCTTTTTTAGTCTATCTAAAAGCTCAAATATTCAACAAGCAAATGAACTAGTTTGGGGTGTGAGAAAAAAAACCAACCATTTTGGAGAGACGCAATTTACGCTTGGTGTTCTTCTTAGCCAACAAATGCTGCTTCCCAGCTCTTCTCCTAATTATTTTCCCTCTTCCTGTCACCCTGAACCGCTTTGCAGAAGCCTAATACACCATAAGAGAACACCAAATCCATTAGAAAAGCACAACTGCCAAATTTCTAACTTTTCCAGATTTCTTAAAACACAAAACTAACGCCTTCAAAATTTGAATATTTCCTTCGTTCAGTAAGGAACCAAAGCAAAGAAAGTAGAAGTACCTTGTGGGTTTTCATTTTGTAGCCTTTAGCAGCAAACACATTGAAAGATTGAAGTCTTCGGGGTGCTGTGGTAGAAGTGCAAAGCTTATGGGAAGCAAATGAAGGGAACCCAGAAATGCTTTGAGTGGAACTGAGTTTCAAGGCCTTGCCAAACTTGTTGAATTGGAGGAGTTTGACTAAGCCACGAAAGAGAGGAGTGGAGGACGACGGATGTGAATGGGAAAAGGATAAGTTCAAAGACATGGTCGTTAACTTCAGAGAAGAACCCATTGATGATGTTTTGTTTTGTTAAGAAGGATAAGAGCCAAAGGTTACAGGGAAGTAGATTAGGATGGACAAAGAAAACTGGAAAGCTGCTGTCCTATAGATGTCACGGAGCTGCCAAACATAGGCGTCGGTGGCCGTAATTGCCTATTCCAAATGGTTACAAGTTTAGGTTTAATACCAGTTTTGGCCCTTGTAATATAGTGAAATTTTTATTTTGACCCTTTTACTATTTTTTTCAGTCACTTTGCCCTCTCTACTTTCGTTGTATTCGTCACTTTAGCCCCTTGATATTTCTTCTAAATAAAATCTCGCAAGGCCGTTTAAGCCAATTAAATACAAACATACGGAGGGCCAAAGGAAGAATTTAACTATAGTGAGAAGTTCACTATCATAACTACGAGTGAAGGGGGGAACATGTGCACATGATATTTCTTTTAATGAAAATGGTGAAGGGACTAACGAGACGGATGGAATAAAAGTAGAGGGATAAAGTGATCGAAAAAAATAGAAAAATGACTAAAGTGAGAATTTCATTATAATCTCTAAACTTGACAACTTTTTAATTCAATTCTTGAATTCTTTTTTTGTCCATATTAGGACAGAGAAAGAAAGACCGAAAAATGACCCAAATCAATGTGTTTTGACGGTTTATGAAATGCCTGAAACCGAATCAAATTCTATTTTTATTATATAATTAATTTGTTTTTTATGATATAAAAATATATTTTTTATATTTAAATTAATGAAAATAATTTAAAAGTTCTTGAAAATTTATTGAATTTTTGAAAAATTTATGAAAAAGGCTTTTAAATTTTGTCAAATAATATTCAAAAGCAATAAAGCAATGTAACACCCCAAACCCGGCCCATTCACTCCGACCGAATTTGGAATGCCACTGCGGAACACGTTCGAAAAATATCCTTACTTAAGAGTAAAACCGTTAAAAATTTGTTGAGTTTAATAAAACATTTTCGTGACTTGAAATATTCTGAGTAAAAACTAAATTATTATGAAAACACCGGATTCAAAACTTTATCATACCTACTTAGGAAAATAAAATCATTTGCGATCAACATTTAAATTATCAATCGTAATAGAACATAATAATAAAGATACTTAATAAAAATACTTAAATACTTTAATGGGCCTTTTTTACATTAAACACTTAATCAAAATGCTGAAAATATAGATACTTAATTAATTAAACAAGATATTCTTTTTTTTGCATGAAAATCCGCTTTTGCATGGCCACCTTTGTATCCACTCCAACCCGGTCCAAAAATCACGATCACCTGTAAGGTTTAATAAAAATTGGGTGAGTCACACGGACTCAGTGCATAGTTAGTACACATGTCCCCACATATGGGCTTGGCCTATATCCACACAGTCCATACACATGAATATGCAATTATGAAGCCCAACCCATCCTAAGTCCATCCGTTACTCCTACCTTAGCAGACTCCCTGCTCAAGGCCGTGGCTAATCCACCGATCACATAGTGATCCACATATCTTACCTTGGCAGACTTACTGCTCAAGGCCGTGGCCAAGCCACCGATCCCATAGGGATCCCACATATCAATCAGTCCACGGTGATGCACACAGCTATCAACCGCCGAGATGGGCACTTAGCCAACACCTCCCTTGATGAAGCACATAGCTAACATCAAGCGCCAATGTAGCACAAAGCTAACATCAGACCACGTACATAAATATGTACACCCTTTCCTCCAATAGTCACATCCCAAGTCCCATGCATATATATATGTACCATGGCAATATTTTACTCGAAACAAATATACATCACATGCCATCACATTTTTATACATTCATCAATAATCATTTATTATAGAAAATCACTGACCTGAGTATTCGATCACCCACCACGGGTATTCACAATCTTAGCCCTTATTTCGGCTAACATGCACAACATATACATTTACATATAACACATATAAACAAGCAAGAGAACAGTGCGATAACTACGCACCTGATTATAGCGAGATCCCGATCTATCGAATCTAACAAAATCTAAAATCCCGAAACTTGTCCTACTGCTGTCGATTTGCCTTTAAAACCAAAGTTAGAAATCGGTTAGCCACTTAAATACCAAAATGGCCTAAGGCCGAAAAGCACAAACCCACTTACCTCACTGAAACCCGAGAACTGATACTAGATCTTTGAGTAGTCGAAATCCCTACATATACCATATGTTAAAATCGGCTAGCACATTAATCCAAGACTAATGGCCCTTGACCGAAATTATTCTAGCTTACCTTGATGATCGAAATCCCGAGAGCTCCCTCAAAGCACCTTAACGATACACATACAAAAGAAACACAAGTTATGCCACTTGCCTTTCGAAAACCCTACCAAAGCATTGTTAGACTTGATTTCAACTTAGAACTTGTGATAGTGGCCCTTTTTACCGAACTACACTACTTACCTTGAATATTTCGAACCCCGAAAGAATCCTTTTATGCTCCTTGGTGTTGGCTACAAACAAACGAAACACAATATTATGGCCCTAAGAATATTCAGCCATCCAAACAACCAAGGCCTAAACCGATTGCTAGAGTAGAAAGATACTTACCCTTGTAGATTCGGCCTAAGCTCTATAAGGATGAGTAATATTCGGCACTTAACGAGAATAAGCATAGATTTGAGGTTGAAAGGAAAAACAAAGAACAAAGGAAAAGGTTGAAAGAATTTCGACACACAAGGAACAAAAAGAAAACCAACTTTCGGCACAAGAAGAATTTTGGAAAGAAAAGGAAGAACAAGAAGATGGATTTGGCACCTCCCTTGCTGACCTGAAAATCAAAATGAAGGTCCCTAAGGAGTCCTACTTTCGGTCAAGAAAATTTGGAAAAGAAAGGCAAAACAAATCAAAGCATTCGGCCATGCTTTGCTAAACTAATGGCCGGCCATGCTTCTTCCCCAAACTCAAGGCCGACCGTGCTAATTCCCATCCATGCTTCAATACCAAATACCAAAAACATTATTTAATCCTTCTCCCATTACTACCCCATTTCCTATACATAAAATAATACTAACCCATCATCTTAAAATAATAATAATAATAATAATAATAATAATAATAATAATATAACAACTACCCCCATTATCCTATGCATAAAATAAAATAAAATAAAAAATAATAATAATACAACAACTATCCCATTTCCTATAATATAAAATAATAAAACAAAAATTAAAATAAAACCCCATACCTTCCAGCAGCTATAGAAATAAATAAATAAACAAAAGACCACCCATCTTGCTTTGTCCCATGCGCAGACCACATGCTTCACGCCAGAAGTAGCCAAAAAAAAGAATAAACCTCCAGGCGCTGCCCCAGGTCTCGAACCCGAGACCTGGAGAAAACTCTCCAGGTCTCCAGCCATTCGGCCACTGAGCATTTCATGACAAAATCGCAGCACAATTTCCTTTTTAGCTCTCCTTCGCTGGCTCCCTTTGCTCAACGCTAAAACAAAAATTAAAACACTCCCAGCGTGACTCGAACGCGAGTCCTCGATCTCCCTTGCTGCAAGCGTTCACGCCACTATGCTACTGGTCCTTTGATGTCATAAACCCACAGCAATTTACTTTAAAGCCTCCTTGCCTTGCTCCCCTTAAACGCCAAAAATAAAACTTCCAAAAGCGATTCTTACTGCTCGAACCCTTGCCCTCCTAAAGTACCTTAACACCCCAAGCCACTTTGCTAATTAATTCCTTATGTCCAAAAACGCCAAAAATTATTCTTAAGGCCTCTTTTCCTATTTCCCTCTTTTAACCTAAAATTTTCAAAAATTTCCAAAGCACTCCCTTTTTATTCCTAGGGTTTTAAAAACCCCTAAAACACATCCAAACCACTCTTAAAGCCTACTAACACTTGGGTTATGCTCCAAACGCACAACCCCTAATTCAGGATGTTACAACCAAAGCTCATTTTGTCAAAATAAATCTAAAAATATAAAACCAAAAATTAATATAAAAAAATCAAGAATCGAACCGAAATATGATGGACAATTCAAAAAATTCAAAAAAATCTTACTAAACTGAATCGATATCACCCCCAGTCCACATCAAACTTGGAAATTGACAACTTTTCTTACCTTTGGTACATGTGATGCCATGGCATCACCTAAAAAACTATAATTTTTTATTAAAAATTTAGGTGATGATGTGATACAATCTCAAAGTATCATATCATTGTAAATACTAAAATTGAGAAATTTTGCTTAGTTCCAAGACTAACATGAACAAAAAAAAAATTCAAGGATCAAGTTGAGAAAAATACCAAGTCCAGAAATTAAATATTACCTTACCCAAAAAATAATTAAGGATTTGATTAAAATAGTAAAATTAATTTTAAAAAAATATTGACACTCAAGTTCATATTCTATCATTTGCGAATTTATTTTTAAGTTTTAAATTTTTTAAAAAATTATATACAATATAAAAAGATAAAAACACTCTCATAATAATATCTGTTACTTTTTAAATAGAAAAAAATAGTTATTTTCCAATTGAATTGATGTTCGGTTAATTTATGACATGAAATTCAATCAAATATTTTAAGTTAGTTGCTATTTGACAAACTAAAAAATTAAATACTGAAATTTTAAGTATTGAATTTAAATTATAAAATTTGTTTGATACGTTTATTAAAATTAAGTATGGAATATGAATATAGTGTTTGATAAATTAAATCTTAAAATTTTAAAGATGAAGTATTTAAAGGACAATGTTAAAAGAAATAAAATTAAAAGAATTGAAAATAATCTAAGTGGTAAGTAGCTCTTTATCTACTTATTATTTTCTACCTTTTTATTGAAAAAAGTGGCATAATGTCAAATTTAACCCTTAACATTTACATCTTTTGCCAATTTAGTTGTTATTTTCTTTTTTAGCTAAGTTTGGCCCTCAACTTTTTATAAAGAGTTAAATTTGACAATCAAATTTTTGAAAAAAAAAAGTCAAATTGATATTCTTTTAATGAAAATATTGACTAAAATGTTAAATTTTTAAACATTACAACTCACATAACAATTCACGTATACCAATTTTTTAAAAAAAATTATGAATCTTTTTTCTTAATTTTGATTTTTTAATTTTTTTGAATTTTTAATAATTTTAAATTATTTATTGGCGTGATATAACAAATAATACCAAGTTAGCATGAACTGCACATGGACTATCACAAGATTGCCATGCCAACATCATTAAAAAATTAATGTTTTAGTCCACATTTCTATTAAAGATAAGTAATTTGACTCCGTAACGCCCCGAATTTCCTAAATAAGGAATGTTAAATTATGTTAAGTAATTTAATTTGGATCAGTGGTTGAGTATTGTGGTGGCGTGTGTGAGGTTTTGTGTAACACCCTTAACCCTAACCTGTCATCGGAATAGGGTTACGGAGTGCTACCAGATCGATCGGACAACTTTACAATTAATACACAATTATTATCAATCATAATATAAAATAATCTTATAGTCCCTTATATGAATCTTCGATAGGAATGGTTCGGGACTAATTCGAATACTTAGAACATTTTCAAACATTTTAAAATTTTTCTCAAACTATAAGGCACTTATACTTAACCTATTCATTATCTAGGTACATGCCACCATTATCAAAGAAAAGTACATTACTCAAAATTTTCTCTGAGGTCGGGATTACTCTGGATGCTAGTTCGGGCACCGACTTTCAATTAACCTGCGCACGGAAACAACCGTACGCTGAGTAAAGGTATACTCAGTAGTATTACCATAATTCAAATTATATAATAACTTATATACATTCAATTTATGATACAATTACTTAATAGTTATTTCATTCTTTAAATTAAATCATCTAATATAATAAGCATTTTTTCAAGGCTTGTATTTAATTAGATTTATACATTATTTCACTATTCAATTTTCATTGAATTTATTATTATTATTATTTTCCACATTTCATTCCATTAGTTCATTTCATATCATATGCAATTCACTAAATTTTATTCTTTATTCAATATTAATTCTATTGCAATTTGTGTTTACTAAAGTCATATCTCAACAACAACAATTTCACTAGTTTATTTCTTATATCATCACTTTAAACTTCATTCAATTCATACACCTTTGGTCCATATTCTAAATCTCATATCTCAATTTCATTTTCTCATATCAAATTCACACTCAAAATATATATAATTCAATTATATTATTCTTTTCAATTAACTTCTTATATTATTTATATCATTTCAAGCAAAACTGTAAACTTTACATGAAATGGTGAGTAAATCTCACATATCTCTGAAAGTTTACATGAAATATTCTATGATTCGGTAGAAATACAGAAGAAAATCGATAACCGGCATCCGTGATCACTCGGACGTGCGTATGCTCGTAGTGGTAATCATGTTTTGTAATAAAACAGTTTCGGTCAGAAACAGTGACGTGTATTTGAAAAATCACCAAAAATTGGATAAAAGGAATTACAAAGTGAGTAAGATATCAGATTAAAGCTTACTGTGTCTGTTTTAATATGGAAGAAACGGAGAAGGAAAAGAAATATATATTCCGAGATCTGTTAATTTTAGTGAGACTGGTTCTGAATGACTTCGGGGTATTCTGTTCTGTCTTGGAAAAATCGTATAAAATTGTACAAAGTGAATTAAGAGTTATAATTGAGATGTATGGATTCCTTAGTGAACCTATTTTTAATAGAAACAAGTGGGAGCAGTATATGAAAAGCGTACAATAAGATATTTGAGATTAAGGTAAGAGAGGTCAGAATCATTGGACAATGAAACAAGAGAAATTTAAGGAATAAACTTTACTAAATGGTTAAGCTAAAAATTCTGGAAAAATTATAGGAGAAAGATATATGAGTCTAGTTTCAAGAAAAATTTACGGATTTATATTTTGAGTTTTCTAACTCGAGTTATGGTCAATTTAGTCAGTATGACACAGATGGACAGTTTCGATTTTATGCTCCAAATTAGTAGTTAAGCCTAGGTTGCGAAATTACCATAATACCCTTAGAGGGAAAATTACCAAAATAGCCCTGGGTTGTGAGATTACCGAATTACCCTTAGTGGGTAAAATTATCGAATTACCCTTAGTGGGTAAAATTATGAAAATTTCAAAAATACCCTTTATGGGCCAAATTGAAATATGTGATAAATGGGCCAAATGTGATATGTGATAAATGGGCCAAATGTGATATGTGGTAAATGGGCCAAATGTGATATGTGATAAATGGGCCAAATGTGATACTTGATTTATGGGCCAGATGTGATATTGGCTACATGGGCCAAAATGTGATATGGGCCAGAATGTGAGAATTTTTTTTATAATGGGCCGTTTGTTTGTAATAATTATATGAATGGATTGTAGTAATTGAATGTGCATATTATATACATGATTTGCATGGGTTGGGATATTTGACGAAGAGAAGTTTTGGTAGCTTTGCTACAAAATTCTGGTGGCTTGTCCACAAATTGATATATGGCTTAATGCCCAGTTTGATATATGGCTTAATGCCCAGTTTGGTGTGTTGGCGGGGTGGGTGACTAAAGCTCCCCACAGGTGTGTTGGTTGGTACGGGTGGTGTGTAACGGATGGAAAACTGAGTTTGGTTTGGGAATTGCATTTCATACACATGTTATATTTGATACATTATTGTTATTGTAAATGGGTTTAGGCCCAAAATATTGCTATGTGTGTTCGACCCAGTGGATGATGGTAAGGGGATTATATACTGAGTTCTTGTAACTCACCCCCTTTCTCTTAACCCTTTCAGGTAATGCTCAGTGACGTGGACTTGGGCCATGGATGACTCGGTGGAGGCCATACTTCAGAAATGGTGTTATTAAATTTTAAATTTCTATTTCTGTTTATTTTATTATTTTGCTATTTTGGTTTAAGTTGTAATAAGGCCTCCGAACTAATTTTATTTTTGTTTTATGGTTGGAATGTTTTTATTTTTTTTCTTAAATTGTTTAAAATGAGAGTTTTTCTAAAAACGTAAATAAAGGTTTTCCTAAATTGATTAACAAATGGATTTCAAAATAAACGTTTACAAATATGATTTAACTCGAACTTTCTTTCAAATTATCAACGACATTTTCAAAAGTCACGGATTTAAAGTTCAATTCCTTGATTTGTGATTCATCAATCAATCTCTCAAAAATACTTATATTTTATCTACGTTTCCGCAATGTTTCAAAATGCTTTTGCAACTCTATTTCAAACGTCACATTTTCGTAAATTGTTATTTCAAATATGCTTTTGCAACCGAAAAGGTTTATTAAAGATAATTATGTTTTCACGTAGACACAATTGCTTAAGTGTTTTGGGTTTTAACAAAGAGGCTATAATTCTCAAACAAGTTTTTAACAATTGCAAAGATGGTTTTTGAAAAACACTTCCATGTGGCATGCCAGATTCGGGCCTAACTTCTAGGCCGGGTTTGGGGTGTTACACTTGACATGTAAATTGATTTGGTTCAGTGGTCAAGTGTCTTGGGTATGTGTGTGAGGTTCTGGGTACGAATCTGTTTCATGAAATTTTTTTATTTTGCTTAAACCCTTACCTTTGAATGTTGGGTTTATAAGTTAAATTCTGTCAATTGATGTAAAAAATAAGCCTATTGGTTCAACGGCTAAGCTTTTGTATACTTCTTGGTCCTGTGTTTGAATCCCGACGAAAGCAATAGGAAATATTTTATTTTGATTTTCGTTGTATGGTAGTTAGTTTCAGTTGGTTACTTAAAACCTTCCAAAAACCTCCGGCGAGTTTTTCTTTTCATTTTGTTATTTCTTTTTCTTCTATGTTTCTTCTATCAGTCATTCTCGATATTTAGTTCTTCGTTTTGGTTTCTTCCTTTCAAGTGTCTGTTCTTTTTGTTATGTTACGTTACACCGATTTTGTACGGGGTTTGACTTCTCCTTCTAGTTAATTCGCTGGTCGGTAAGTTCGATTCAAAGTTCTAGTGTCGAAAGTTCATCGACATAATTGCGATTTTGGAATGTTAGTTTTTAGCAATTTGACTACAAATTAATTGTTTTGTTGGGCAATTTCTTCTCGTTTAGGGACAGGAATTCGTCCTTGTTGCTCCTGCATCGAGTCCGTATCAAGTGGGTGCTTAAACCCTTTTTTTCTGCGTTTTTAGTCATCGAAAAATAGGACTGTCGACACCACATGGCCAGGGATATGGGCATGTGCCTAGGCCATGTGAGCTACACGGGCAAGGACATGGGCGTGTGCCCAGGCCATGTGAGCCATAGGGGTAAGGACATGGGCGTGTGTCCAGGCCGTGTAACTTACTATTTATGCTTTAGAACCACACAGACAAACGACATGGGTGTTTGCCTAGGCCATGTGAGCCATACGGGTAAGGACATGGGCGTGTGTCCAAGCCGTGTGGCATATGAATAAGAATTGAAACTTATTTTTTGAGGCCGTGAGTGTTTTCCAACATGAGCACTAACCTCCACAATGTATTTATGATATGAATTTGATCGTAAGAAGACTATCTGATGCTTTAATAATGATATATGGATGATATATGCAATATCTGAATGTGTTAGACTGATGATGAACAATTTATGATCTATATGTATATCTATTATGTTTGAACCTAAGCGAGCAGGATCTTTCAGAATGTAATGTGTTATTGTCTATGTGTGCGAATTATCAAGTACAATCTGTATTCTGTTAAGTTTGTTGTTATGCCTCTGCGTTGCTCTGTTGATGAAGAGTATGCGATATTTAAACATGTTAGATTGATTGTTACTGATTCTGATTTATAACCGTGAATGTGACTTCATGGAAAATATGATATGGTCCGTTGAGGTTTGATAAGTTTGTTTTACAAAACATGGACTCCCATATTTACTGATTCTGTTATTGAGAGATAGCATGACTTACATACTCATTACTCTGATTCTGCATAAGCATGCCATGACACATTGCATGGGACTTGGGTTTAAGTAAAATGAGAAAGTTTCTAGCAATTTAATAGTCTGCATTATTTGGTGGTTTATCCACACTTCTGTTCCGGCAGTTCGACTGTACTATAGTGGCTTGACCACATATCTATTATGGCAGTTTATCTGCGATTTTGGTGGCATTTTCCACGTTTTTCTGTTGGTGTGATTTGGATGGATGAGTTCTACGGAACGCTATTTTGTGTGTAGCAGAGTGGGGTAGGAAATTTCTGAAAATCTATATTATGTTTTCCTGAAAATATACTGCATCTGCATAAACATACATACTCTGTTCTGTTCTGTTCTATTCTGCTCCGTTCTATTCTATTCTGTTCTGTTCAGTATTGCTCTGTTCTGTTCCATCCTGTTATATTTTGCTTTATTCGATTTTGTTTTGTTTGAATTACGATGTTCTACTATGTTCTGTTTTGTTTTGTTCCACTGTACTACTCCTATTGAAACCTCTGTGATACTCTAGATCTATTCCATACTGGTTATACAATTGTTATCAAATGCTTGCGTTACTATGATTTATACATTATGTTCTTTTTATTTGCAATTGAGTTTGGTTATACGCGGTGCGTGGTGACCCACTCTTTGTCTTACTTTTATCTGTCAAGAAGACATCTGATTTAGGATCGGACGACGTGCAGGAGCTCGGATTGTTTTGCACTGAGTTAACTACAATTTAATCCTTTGGATTTGTAATCTATTTTGGACTTGTCTTGTTTTTTTTCCTTTTTATAATCTCATAAGTATCTGCTGTAACAGCCAATTTTGGTGAAATCGGAACAGTGGTTTCGGAACCACAAATCTGAGCTAAAAATAAAATTTATTTTTATTTTATTATATGGTCCGTTTTATGTTAGCAAAGTCATGTGAAAATTTTGATACAAAAAATTTATCGATTAGATGTTCAATTAGGGAAGGGACTAAATTGCATAAAATGAAAAAGTTGAATTCTAGTAGCTATAAGGATTAAATAGCTATGGAATTCAAAACTTAAGGTCCTTATATGGTAATTAGACCATTAATAAAAAGTTAGTAGATATTTTTGGATGATTCATCCATGGAAAATGAGAAAAAGGCTAAGGACTAAATTGGAAATCAAAATTATTAAAAGATGATAAATAATTAAATAGAAATAAAAATCATTTTTATCATCTTCTTCCCTAAAATATTTCATGGAAACCCTGGGAAAGAGAAAGCAAGCTTTCTTGGCCAAATTGGGTAAGTATTCAAGTCTCATTTTTAGTAATTTTTATATTTTTGAAACTGGGATAGCTTAATCTATCTAATTGGGGGATTAAATTGAAAAGTTATCAAAGTATGAAAATTGGGTCATGGATGAATATGCTGAAAATTGAAAATTTATGGTAGAAAATGAAAGGTTGTTGATAGATAAACAACTTTTACAAAGTGATTTTTGATGAAAACATGATTTAGGGACTAAAATGCAAAGTGGTGAAAGTTGATGAAAAATTCTGAAATTTATAGAAAATGTAACATCCTGAAAAGGGCCTATGCATTTTCGGTTTAATTGTATGAAATGACATGTCTTATGTGTTATGAATATATTTTGAACATTTTTGGAAACCTAGAAATGTATGGAAATGTTAAGTTTAAAAGAGGAAAGTGAACATTTTTGGAAACTAAGAAAGGTAAGGAAATGATTTGGAAATGATTCAAAAGAGGAAAGTGAACATTTCTGGAAACTTGGAAATGTAAGGAAATGTTAAGTTTAAAGGAGGCAAACGAAAATTTTTGGAAACTTGGAAATGTAAAGAAATGTCACGTTTTAAGGTTTAAAAAGAGGAAATTAAGGCAAGGTGGCCTTAAGAAAATTAGTAGGAGGAATTTGACACACAAGCAGGCTTGGAAAAGTGGCCTGAAGATGCCACTTAGGGCCTCTGGAAATGGCGCCACATGTAAGGGTGTTAGGCCTGAGTTCGAGTCACTTGGGAAGCAAATAAAAGAAGTTTTATTTTTGCTTCCAGAAGCAGAGAGGTGGACGACATTAAGGCTCTTAAAAGAGGAGTTTTATTCTCTTTAAATTTTGGCTAAATAAGGGATAAATAAGGGATTTATTTATCATTATTTTCAAGAGTTAATAGTTGGATTAAATTCTTTTTATAAAGTGATAATTCAAGGGATAAAGTTATCAAAATAGAAGAGTGGTGGCCAAGTAAGGGACTCTAGCCTAGTAATTTCGGCTATAAAAGGGAGAGTAAGGCTATTCTTCATTCATACTTTTCTCTTCAAGAAAACCTCTGCCGAAATTCTCTAAAGTTTCTCCTCTTCTCTCTACCGAATTCTCTCTGCCATTATTCTCTTTTTCTCTTTTCTTTTCTTCTTCTATTACAAACACAATCAAAAGCCGAAGATGCCAATAGCCCTAGCCGATTTTTCACTAAGCCTCAAGAGCCGAAATTGTTATCCACATCAAAGCCATAGCCGAATACTACTAAGGGTTTAAGCAAGAGTTCCATTGAATTCTTCAGTGAGGGTAAGATTAGGTTAGATTCTCATTCTATTTCTTTTAAGGCTGTCGAAATTAAGATTCTAATACCCTTAATATCTTGTTGCCAAAACTTTGAAGAGATCTTTCGGGATTTACTAAGTGTTGACTACAAGGAAGGAGAAGTTCTTTTCCTGAAGGTACATCATAAGCCGCGTGTTCCCTAGTTATTCGGTGAGTTTCGGGATTTAAAATCCACAAGGTAGGTGTCTATAACATTCGGCCAAGGCCTATTTTGGATATCTAGATCTATTTCTTACTTTGTTTAAAAGCCGAAACTAACCTATGATGTGACTTAATGTTTGGCCGAATGCAAGAAGGTGTACAACAAAGTTTTCGGGATTTGACTATAGTCAATTCGACACCAAGGTAAGTTTTAGTGTACTAATCCTACTAGGATTTGGATTTATGGCCGAATAGTTCTTTACTAAGTATTAAATGATTGATTAAATGTAGAGATCTAAGATCTAAGGCATTAGATCAAGCTTTTGGGATTTGGATTGGAAACCCTAAGCGAATCAGGTGTGTACCCCACACTAATTCTTAATAAGTTTATGGCAATATTTAAATATGCATGTATGTTATAAGAATGTGAATATGGCTAAGTACCATGCTATGGTACAAAAGTACTCAGGTACGTTTCCTACTCCTACTAGGATTATGAAATATGTTATGTGTAACATGAGAATAATGATAAGAATGTGAAGGTGCCGATGTGAATGTGACTATGCCTGTGGAAATGTGATTGATTGCCTTAATAACATGTGCATGCATTTATTATTATGCCACTATTACTTGTTGCATATGCATGGGTTGGGATATGAAAGAAGGTACGAGTGTACTTTGAGTACGTGGTTTGATGTTAGCCTTGAGCTACATCGTGGATTGACGTTGACTGAGGTCACGTCGTGGATTTATTTGCGATTAAGTTCGCGTGGTTTGATGAGTAGCACTGTGCCTCATCGTGGTTGATATAGGCTATGTGCCATATCGTGGTTGATGAGTGACTATGTGTCCCATCGTGTTTTTGGTGTTAGCTACGGCTACATCGTGGATTGGGGCTGACTGAGGTCGCGTTGTGGATTATTGTGCTTAATTCCACGTGGACAGCATTGATTGCCTTTGGAGTGAAAAGGAGAGGGTGATTTGTTAATCCCCTAGTGTGTGGTAGGCTGGATACGGGGGTGTGTAGAGGATGGACCCTAGGTTGGGTTGGGTGCACTTTGCATATTATATCTGATATGAATATTTAATGTGGAAATGGGCCAAGCCCAGTTGATATGTGGATTATTAAGAAAAGGGCCAAGCCCAGTATATGAATATGGATCAGTGTGGAAATGGGCTAAGCCCAGTATGTGGAAATTATGTGGTTAACTACCCTATTATAAGAATGTGATATGGTTATGGGCCAAGCCCAATAAGTGAGCACATGTGAATAAGTTGCATTACTATTTGCTATATGGGTTATTATATGGTTTGATATGTATGGTATGCCTAAATCTATTTGGACTTAGTGTTGTGTACACATTGAGTCTGTTGACTCACCCCGTTGTGGGACTATTTTCAAGTGACGAGCAGTAATGGACCGGGTTCGGCAGAAGCTTAGGGATGGTCATGCACAGCAAGAAATCTATGATTTGGACTTTTATTTTCTTTAAGTACTTTGGTTTTAAATTTGGGTTATATTTGATGTAATAAGGCCTTAGTGAACTATTTCTGTCTTATTGTTTAATTATGTTTACAAATTTTTATTAAGTTAAAGATTAAGTAATTTATTTTTGAAAATACTCTATATGTTTTATCACTTAAAATTAAAAAGGGTTTTCAATATAAAATCGAATTCGTTTTCAACTCAAGCCCAACCCAAAACAATATTTTTAAAAAAAAAATTGCACAAGTTTTTCCTAAGAAGCAAAAGAATTTGAACCGGTTTTCTTGAGGAACATACCAGATCTGGTCAAAGCTCGTGGGCCGAGTTTGGGGTGTTTCAGAAAATATGTGCTGTAAATTTTGTAATGGGATTTTGGTTAGGCTTGGAATAGGGAGTGCATTACACAAGTTTCATTTTTCGGGCCTAGGGACGAAATGGGAATTTATAGAAAAGTTAGGGGCAAAATGATAATTTTGCCTAGGATGTAAAATGAGCCCACATGAATATGAAATGTAATAAATTGATGTTAAATTTACTCACATAGATCCGAATAGACCAAATTCAAAGTTAGAACGAGGAAAAGAGGAAAATGTCGGATTAGTAGATTTACGTATACGAACATTGTTAAGGTAAGTTCGTGTAACTAAATTGTGTTTATTTACATGCTTACATTGATTGTGTTTATGTAAATTGTATAAATGCCTTAACTATGTGAAATGATCACATCTTCGTTAAATCCCGATAAATGAAATGTGTCCGAACACCAATAATGCCCGATAAATGATAAACGAAAAAAAATGTAAATTTTATGCTTGAGTTGAATGTGAACATTTGAATTTGCATGAATGTATAAATGTATGAGATTGATCACATGCCTGATAATGCTTGAAAAATGTTAAATTCCGTTTGAATAAATGGAAAATTCAATGGATATGTGATTTCCCGAAATGAATGAGGCCTTGCATTTGCTACTGGTGGGATTTAGCTCGGTCGAGTAATCCCATTGACCTCATTGCTAAGAGGATTTAGCCCAAACAGGTAATCCTGATATAAGTCCTCTCGAGCATATGTTATGGATTGGATTTAGCTTGGATGGGTAATCTAGATCAAGCTCTTTAGAGCACATGTCATAAAAAGGATTTAGCCTGGACTGGTAATCCTGTTGTATACATGTGTAGCTCGAGAGTGTACTCTCTGAAATTGTACCTTATGGGTATTAATAGATTGAATTGACGGATTCTGATTTGTACACCTCGAGTGTACTACCAGTGTATCCATCGATATTCCAGAAAGATTCAACGGGTAAAACTCTTGACATAAGAATATATGAATAATAAATAAGTTATTACATATATCTACCTAAAATACACAAAAATGATGATATGTGATAATTGATACATAGAAATATGAGACGATGATATTTGTACTTGGAATTTGGTTGATGAATATAAGTTCGTCCTTGATTATAGACTTGTACACCTTATGTGTACTACTACTTGTGTGACCTTAATATTTGAAAAATATGAGTAAGGTCGTGACATGACATAAGCTGAACTCGAAACGAACTACTATGAAACTATACTTGTAATAATAAGAGATGATTTATACATGATAAATGAATACATGTTGTGGAAAGCATATGTGCATACTTAACAAGGCAATAAGGATGTGTGTAGGGCTTGAGGTCAAACTGATTGAATATGCCTTACATAGTTACCTCAAAATAGGATAAATGGTAAGTTGGTACCATGTTATACGAACTTACTAAGCATTTTATGTTTACTTAGTTTGATTTCCCTATTTTAGAGTAAATCGGAAACTCATTGGATTAAAAGCTCGGTGGAGATCACTCACACTATCCATCGGCCCATGTCGGTACAATATGGTAAATCAATTATGGTTGTAATGGCATGTATAGGTTATATTGGCCATATTGGCATGTAAATGTAAATGATTATGGTAATCTAGCCATTGGAATGGCTAGTGATGATTATGTTTGGGATATGTATATATATATATATATGTGCTAATGTCTTGCGTAATGTGGTTTGTAATTTTTTGCTAAATGGTTTATTGTGGCTTAATAGCATAGATGATAAATGGTTATGATTTGGCTTATTGATAAGCTAGTGAACTTAGGCAAGGCAATACATATTGAAAGAAATACTATTGATGCTTATGGATGTGAAATTTGGCATGATTTGGTTTGGCAAAATATAATGTTATGAGCATGTTAGATTTTGTTGTTCAAATGACATGTTTTAGCGTTAGTTGTGGTTGTATTGGCTGCCTAATTATGCTATGATTTGTATCATTGGAAGTTGTATAGGTGTGTGTAAAGAACGGTGGCAAAATGGCATGGTAAATAGCTTATATTTGTCCACACGGGTAGACACACGGGTTTGTGCCTAGGCCGTATGTGACACACAGTCTTCCCCATAGGCATGTGTTTTGGCCGTGTGTCCCCTACACCCAAATTTTAAGAAATAGAATGCTTAGAATCGAGCACACGGGCAGAGACACGGGTATGTGTCTCAGCCGTGTGTGCTACACGGCCTAAAACACAGGCATGTGTCCTGGCCGTGTGAAACCTGCACCTAATTTCGAAAGAATTTAATTAACCACATGGCCTAGCACACGGGCGCGTGGCATGGCCGTGTGGCACAGGTTAGAGAGTTACATAGGGTCGAACTCGGCCTGAAGCACAGGCGTGTCCTAGGGTCACACGGGCGTGTCCTTTGGACCACACGGGCGTGTGAGCCCAACACCTTGAAAAATTTTTGAAATGTCGCGAAAAATTCTTAGAGTTCCCGATTAAGTCTCGACTTGATTCTAATGCTCGTATTGGACCTCGAGGGTCCAATTAAGGGATGTTTTGTATGGTCTCAGTGAATGAATAGTGATTAACATGAAATGTCTGTAAATGTTTTGAAAATTTTTGGTAATGCTTCGTAACCCTATTTTAGTGACGGATACAGGTTAGGGGTGTTACATTTAGTGGTATCAGAGATACGGTTTAGTCGGTTCTCAGACTGAACGTAGCATATGTGGAGTCTAGAAATACATGCCATTATATAACCTGTGATAGTGTGACATCTCCCGACTCTGATGAAAATTGTTTTACAAATAGACAGAGATCCTTTCCAACCGAGCTGATTCTGATACTGGTGAAAGTGATACTCACCTGCCTAAGTAAAAAAAATGTTAGTTATGATGAAATGAGACTTGTAAAGGTTTGAAATAAATGTTTTATTGTGAACAAGTTAATGGTACATATTAAGTGATATGTGTGTATTTATGAAAGTTAAATTTCGAGGCTTTACGATCTCTACCCCCTTACCAGTACAGTTCTATATAATGGAATTCACGAGAATTACATTGAATAAGTTCATAAGTGTGAAATTAAAGAGTTCAGAGGTTGAATGATAAATAAAATAGTCAAAACTGAGAATGGGTTAACGAGTAAAGATGGGACCTAAAAAGAGATAACAGAATTTTCTAAGAATTATTTGGGATACGCAGTACCACTGTTAAAGAAAGAAGTTATTTATGAGAAATCGATTTGTTCAAATATGGTATCTATAGAATAGGTTAACTGAAAATTTCTTCCGAATAAGCTTCGTGAGTAAACTAAATGTTGTGAGATTATTGAAATCCATTATGAAATTGAAAAAAAAATATTTGAATATAGTTGTTATAGTCGGGTATATTACAGCAGTCTCTTATGGGTATTTTATATGGGTATTCTATGTGTACTATTCTTCTTAGATATATATGTAACTGTTTATGTTCGGATGCTATAATCATTATATGGAAAGGTTGGCTAAACATGGTAATAAACGGAAATTATTGGAAGTCTGGTTAATTCATGAGTGGTATTGCTCTATCATACTTGGGCTTTCTAATTCATCATGATTGATATAAGTTTTGATGATAAGGTTCATGTGATGTTATTTTCTACTTCTACTGATTGAAGCCCTGAATTATGAATGTACAAATTATATTGTCTTTATCACTATTGTTTCTACTGAGTATGCATGATATTATTCTTCTGAATTTTCTCTAAGATATCAACAATCTCTTTAGCATGTAAACATGGGTTATCTGTGAAAGATATTCTTTGATCAAAGGTAATTACATTTATTACCGTTATAAATATTGACTCGATCATGAAGTATGGTGTAGAGATCACAGATTATAGAAATTTTATTATTGCATTGGTTATTATTGAGGTCACTTTCAGTTCTTCCTCTTCTTATTTGAGGTACACTATTGATTTTGAGGTGTTGCTTTATCTATATGGTTGAAATGTCGGTCATCTTATAGCACTATGATTTTGAATCTATCTAATAGTTGTGGCTTTGGAAAAACTCAAAGCTTTAATGTTAATAATTGAAATAGCTACATTGATGACCTAATTATTACAAAAAAGAGGTAAGATTTGAATGGACCGATAAATATCGGTAAATTATTGACCAGTTGGAAGCTCTGTTGATCAAAGTATTAATACTGATTCAACCTAAATCGGGTAAGGAATTTGTTATTATAGTGGTGTACTGTTGAATCGGATTAGACCGTATTTTAATGTAGTAAGGCAAAATAATAACCTGTGCTTTCAGATAGTTAAAAACCACATGGAAAGAATTACCCGATATATGATCTAGATTTGACAACTATTGATTTTGTATTGAAATCTGATAACATTACTTGTTTGGTGAAAAAGTCATATATTCACCGGTCATAAAAATTTGAAGTATCTGATGTTGCTAAAATATTTGACTTTGAGATAGCGTGTATGGCTTGAATTGTTGAAAGATTATGATTTGATAATTGTATATCACTCAGAAAGAACGAATATGATTGCAGATATTCTGAGTAGAAAATTTTTGTTTTCTTTGCAAGCCATGGATACCGATTGTAATTGTCTAATAATAATTTAATTTTAGCTGAGTATAGAGCTAAACCAATGTTTCTAAAACAAATTAGTGAAACTTAGAAAAGTGATAATGAGTTGTAAGTTAAATGAGTATAGTGTGAATTAAATTCTGATTCAGAATTTCAGAATAGATCTGATAAATGTCTATTATTCAGAGACAGAGCCTGTGTACTGAAGAATTTGGAGCTTGTACAGAAAAATTTTACATGAATGATCACAGTGGTACTATGTCTATTTATCTGGGAATGATAAAATGCACAACGATTTGAAAAAGATGTACTGGTAAACAGGAATGAAGTATGGTATTTCTGAATCTATATTTAAATGTTGGATGTATCAGCAAGATAGAGATGATACTTTTAAGATGGTTATAGCTAGTGAAGATACCGAAATGGAAATGAGACAAAGTTAATATGAACTTTATATCGGGATTATCCTTGTTTATGAAAAAGAAAGATACTACTTGAGTAATTGTCAATTGTTCGACAAAACGTACACATTTTATCCTGATATGAATGGATTTCTCACTTGATAGATTGCTTGAATTACCTATTTTTAAGATTCTCAGATTATATGATGTGCTAGTTTCTATTATTCCTGATAAAGATCTACAGTTCATATTCTGATTCTGAAACAAGTTACAAGAAACTCTGAGTATACGGTTACATTTTAGTACCGTATTTCATTTTCAGACGGATGGTCAATCTGAACATATGATTCAGATTTTGGAAGATATGCTTCGATATTGTGTACTTGAATTCAAAGGCAATTGAAAAGGAAATATTTGTCGTGGTTGAATTTGCTTGTTATAACAGTTAACAGTCAAGTATAAAATTGTACCGATGAGGTTTTATATGGTCACAAGTGTAAAACTCCAGTGTTTTGCACTAAGTTCAGTGAGAAAAGATACATGTAGTTGGTTCAATTCTTTGAAACCGAAGAAAGGTGAAAGTGATTTGAGACAGTTTAAAAGCTGTATTTGATTGTCAGAAGTCCTATGTGAATTTAAGACAAAAAGAAATGGAGTTTCTGATGGTGACAAATTATTTCTGAAAATTCACCATGAAAGAAAGTTCTTCAGATTGACTGTATAGGTAAAATTAAGTCTGCGGCTTAGGGGTCATATAAGATTATGAAAAGAATTGGACCTGTTATGTATTGATTGATACTATTATCAGAGTTCTATAGAATTCACAATGTTTTATCAGTATATGTGTTATGACAGTATCGATCAGACCCATCATCTGTTATTGCTTTGATAAATGTTAAATTCAACCTGGCACGATTTACAGTAAGAGATTGATTGAAATTCTAGTACTTGGAGAGAAAAGCTAAGAAATAAAAAGGTAGGTTTAGTAAAAGTTTCTGACAGTGACATGATATAGAGGGAGCTACCTAGGAACTGGAGGAAACTATGAGAGAGAGTAATGTTTGAATCTCTTTACTGGTAAAATTTTCGAGGACGAAAATTTCTTAAGAGGGAGAGTTGTAACAGCCTAATTTCGGTGAAATCGAAACAGTGGGTTTGGGACCAAAAATCTGAGCTGAAAATAAAATTTATTTTTATTTTATTATATGGTCCGTATTATGTTAGAAAAGTCATGTGAAAATTTGGATACGAAAAATTTATCGATTAGGTGTTCAATTAGGGAAAGGACTAAATCGCATAAAATGCAAAAGTTGAATTCTAATAGCTATAAGGATTAAATAGCTATGGAGTTCAAAGCTTGAGGTACTTACATGGTAATTAGAACATTAATAAAAAGTTAGTAGATATATAACGCCCCGAAATTTAGGCTTAGAGGTATGTGGTCTTGAGCATAGGGGCAGTGATGAGTCGCACATATGTAGTGAGTTGTGCAATTTAGTGACAGAAAGGGCCTGCTAGTGTAACACCCCAAACCCGGCCCAAACACCACGACCGGATCTGGTATGTCACTAAGAAAATTTTGGAAAACATGTCGTATTTTCAGAAAATATTTTTCTAAAGTTTATCCTTTTATTCGAAAAAATAAATAGTTGATAGTTTAAATAAAATATGCCTTTATGAATTAAAAACCCAAATTTAAATACATGCATTAGTTCAATAAGAATTTAAATAACTAAAAGTAATTAAAGCCCAAAATAAAACAAAATATAAACTAGTGGCCCATGGCCTTATTACAACGAGATTTAAAATCCAATAATTAAAAATATATAATAATAACTTGAGTCTTTTTGCTGGATCCAGATGTTCTTTTGCATGGCCACCTTGCGCTCCTCTCCAGCCCGGTCCAATGCACTAAGTGCTACCTGAAATATTAATTAATTGGTTGAGTCGCGAGACTCAGTGTGCAACCCTCATGCACCATTAGATGTGGGCCTTAGCCCCATAAAACAAAATAAACAGTTTAATATACATAATAAAAATTAATATGCAAGCCCAACCCAAATCCTAGGTTTCCATCCGCTACACGCCCCCGTATCAGCCATTCACACCATTGGGGATTTCTACAATCAACCCACACCGCTACATGCCTTGATGGCAGTCTTACTGCTCATCATCAGATCATGGCCGTAGCCACTACAACAGATCACGACAAAAGTCGCTACAACAGATCACGGTAAAAACCGCTACAACAGATCACGGTAAAAACCGCTACAACAGATCACGGTAAAAACCGCTACAACGTATAACTTCCTCCTTTCATCAACCCAACCCATGCAATCACAGAATATCAATATACTTATATCATTTAATCAGAACATTCACTAACCTGGTGATTTGCTTTTACCCTCTTTGGGTTTCCATCATTAAGCCGGAATTTCGGCATTTATCAAGACATATAAAACTTATAATCATATATTTAGCAAATAGATCTAGATGGTGTGGAGAATTACACACCTGATTAATGTAGATACCCTTGCTAAACCGATCTACGCTTTGCTTCAAAAAGCCGGAAAGATGTGAAAATAGGCCTCTCCTATATTCGGCCATAGTTAGTATTCTACCCGATTTTATATATATGAATAAACAAATCCTCTTACCTTGAAATCCCGAATGTAACACGATTCTATAACTTAGAGATCTATGAGTTTCGGCTTCTAGGAAAAATCCCGGAAAGATGATCTATCGCGCTTTCGGCTTTTGAAAGAACTAAAAATTGAAAAGATGGCTAAGGGAGATTCGGCCAATGAATATTAAGGAGAAGAATAGGTGTAGTTTTGGCTTTTGAATCAAAGTGAAGATGAGGGAATAGGCTTAGAGATTTCGGCTTTTGTAGAGAATGAAGAAGATGGAACTTTAGGAGTTTTCGGCTTTTACTCAGAGAAGAAGAGAAAAGAATGAGAGAAAAACCCCAAATGCCGAAATTGAAGAGATATTCCCCCTATTTATAGAAATTTCGGCACTTACCTAACCTTGCAGATAAATCCTATCTTTTCTCCTTTATCTTAATCTACTAGCTCATCTAAAAGAGACTTAATTATCTCTAACTCCTCCCTCCTTTATCAGCATATTATCCACATATTTTAAACATTAAAATCCCTAAATTTTAGCCTTTATCTGCTTATTATCCTCATAAAATAAATTCCTAAATAATAGCCTTTATCTGCTTATTATCCACATATTTTAAACATTAAAACCCCTAAATTTTAGCCTTGTTGCCATCCACTTCACCTAATCCTAATGCCCAAAATTTAGCTAACTTAAATTAAAAGAATTGGGCTCCATGAAACTTAAATTTGGGCCCCTTACTCCCTTGTGTGGCGTCACCTCCTAAGATTGGGCCACAAGCCCACTTTGGTATTTTAAACATAGATACTACCTTTTAAACCCCTATAATGCCCAAACAGAAAATTTTAATCAAGGCTTCTACCTAAGCCTGAGCCCAATTTGGACCCCTAACACTTAAATTAACACATTAAACATATCCTACCTATTAAACGCATAGGCCCAAAAATTCAAGATGTTACAGCTAGTCTGGTGGTTAAGTAGAGTGTTATTATGCTTGAGGTCCTGTGTTCGAATCCTTGCATGAGCTAGGGAGATATTTTGTGCACTTTTTTCATTTAGATATTATTTATTTATAATAATTATTTGATATTTTTGTTATGTTAAAAATTATTATTATTATTATTATTTTCTATTTTGACGTTTCTTCTCCCTTCTCCTCTCTGTTTTTCTTTCTTTTGTTTTTTCTTATTGTCAAACGTTTTTAACTACGGTTTCAGAATTGTCGCTCCTCCGCCGTTCTCTTCATCGTCAAATCAGGTGTGGGATTCAAATCTGGTTACTACTTTCTATTTTTAAATCGAATGCTATATTGTTTTAAGAATCCCTTTCCTTTGACTTTTTGTAGTTATTCATTACCCCTTCGTTTTTTAGTTTTTAGACGATAGAAGTGAAGAGAAATCGTTGTTTTCTAATATATGTTGATAGGGTAAAGGTTAGGGACTATTATGGTGGCCAAAACGGTGTTTTCGGGGCTGAATTGGGGTGGTTTTATAGCCTTCTCGATAGCCACACGGGCGTGTGCTGAGGCACACGGTCTGGATTTGTGAATTAGGGTTTCTGGCCGATTTGGGGATTTTTGTCGAAATCCACAAGACTGTGTCCTCTTAGCACACAGGCGTGTGAGTTTGGGGAATTAGGGATTTAGAGTCACACGGCCTAGCCACACAGCTGTGTGCTTCGGAACACACGACCGTGTGACTGATTTGGGGCCTAGGGATTCCATATGGGCGTGTGTTGTAGGACACACGGCCATGTCTGATGGCCACACAGGCGTGTGACACCTTCACACAGCCGTGTCTGCCCTGCACCTAATATTAGGGAAATTGGACAGTGAGTTACACGGCCTGTTCACACAGCCGTGTCCCTGTACCACACAGGCGTGTGCCACGCCTCACACGGGTGTTTGGATCCCGACATGGCCTGGATTGCTCCACGTGGCCAGAGCATACGGGCGTGTGGCCCTAACTCGCCAAATTCTAATTTTAGGGCCAATCGAATGCCATTGTGAGTCTATTTGTTCTAACCCCTCGACAAAGCTTACTGAGGGTTATTACGACTCTGTTTTGATTTCGAATTATGTACAGCTGGTAAGTGAATCTATGTTATGCTAGGTACTGAATCTGAGTGCATAAGTGAGCACGTTTCTGTAACTGATTGACTGACTGTAAGTGTCTGCTTCTGAATGACTGTCTAAAATTGTATTCTGAATTGGTGCATCTGTATTCATACATCTGTATACATGTATTTGCATACATACATCTGTATATAAAGTATTTTGGGTTGTGATTTTGAAGAGAAGGAAGATTTACGATTTGGCAGTTTAACTGCATACTGAAGCCCCTAATACCCAGAGGGTCGAGGGTAGTCCCAATACCTTGAGGGTCGTGGATGATTTGACTGTACTGCGAATTTCGCACTACACTGTACAACACATACGTCAGCATCGCTGCGTATCATTAACTGATCTGGCAGTTTTATTGCAACTCATCGGTATAGCGGATTACCGCATTGCACTGTACCACATATACGTTAGCTACGCTACGTATCACATCTGATCTGGCAGTTCATACTGCATGTCTGTACTACGGTTTACCATATTTCACAGTACAACTTATACGCTAGCTTTGCTGCGTAATATATGAGACTGGCAGTTTATCTGCACATTGTTAGCACCAATTCCCAGAGGGTCGAGGGCAGTCCCAATTCCCTAAGGGTCGAGGACAATGCTGATGATCATCAGTACCAGACAACCCGGGATGACATCCTATGGAGTATAAGGTTGGATGGGCTTTTCGAGGTCCTACTCGAAATGCAGGGATAGGTGGGTTGATTAACTCCCTACTGTAAGTGTAAGGTTGGACAGAGATGGTGTAGTGGCTAGATGGGTGGGTTAGTTTATAACTTATTTGCACTCATATGCATCTGAATGAATCTATGTGACTGAATGTAATTGTACTATTCGACTAAAATGTCTGATTGATCAGTTTAGCTGAATGTGATACTATGACTAAATGTGATAATATGACTGAATGTGTTACTGATCGACTGAAAGGAACATGTGCCTATGTGATTTCTGTAGACTTTCTCTATAAATGTTTGACTAAACTGTTATTGTGATAGTGTGGCTGACTTATGAATTGTCGCTATTGTATTTGAATAGCACGTGAGGTTACGTGTGTCTGTTTGTTCCATATGATTGTGAGGTACATATGGTGTGTGTTTGATGTTGGGCGAACTCACTTAACTGTTATCTGTCTGTAAGTGTGTTCTTCTTCTGAACTGCTTCTAGGTCCCTATTTCCATTTCTGTAGTTTAACTGATTTTGATCTCACACTGAGCTCGAGTAGCTCACCCCCTCTTCTATTTCCCTTTTAGGTACAATTCTGGATTCTAGATGCTGGACTCAGTATGCGGAGGTCTCGGACAGTTTTGGTGGAAATAAGTTATAAGCTTTTATTTTTAAGTTTTAATTGTTATTCATTTAAGTTCGAGTTGTAAAGTTTCACAATACCGTGGTACAACTCTTGTTAAGTTTTCATTCGTACATTTTATACTGTTAAACTTACTGATGAATCTTATATGATTAAATATTTTGATTTGCTTCGGGATAAACATTTTCGAAAATTAGATTTTGAATGATTCGATTTGAGAAATTTTCTCACGTTCACTTCGGTGATCAATGTAGCATTCCAAATTCGGTCTAGACTTCTAGGCCAGGTTTGGGGTGTTACAAGATATTTTTGGATGATTCATCTATGGAAAATGATAAAAAAGTTAAAGAATAAATTGGAAATCAAAATTATTAAAAGATGATAAATTATTAAATAGAAATAAAAATCATTTTTATCATCTTCTTCCCTAAAATATTCCATGGAAACCCTAGGAAAGAGAAAGCAAGCTTTCTTGGCCAAACTGGGTAAGTATTCAAGCCCTGTTTTTAGTAATTTTTATATTTTTAAAACTGGGATAGCTTAATCTATCTATTTGGGGGATTAAATTGAAAAGTTATCAAAGTATGAAAATTGGTCATGGATGAATACGCTGAAAATTGAAAATTCATGGTAGAAAATGAAAGGTTGTTGATAGATAAACAACTTTTACAAAGTGATTTTTGATGAAAGCATTATTTAGGGACTAAAATGCAAAGTGGTGAAAGTTGATGAAAAATTCTAAAATTTATAGAAAATATGTGCTGTAAATTTTGTAATGGGATTTTGGTTAGGCTTGGAATAGGGAGTGAATTACACAAGTTTCATTTTTTGGGCCTAGGGACGAAATAAGAATTTATAGAAAAGTTAGGGGCAAAATGGTAATTTTGCTTAGGATGTAAAATGCGTCCACATGAATATGAAATGTGATAAATTGACATTAAATTTACTCGTATAGATCCAGATAGACCAAATTCGGAGTTAGAACGAGGAAAAGATGAGGAAAATGTCAGATTAGTAGATTTACGTACACGAACATTGTCGAGGTAAGTTCGTGTAACTAAATTGTGTTTATTTACATGCTTACACTGATTGTGCTTATGGAAATTGTATAAATGCCTTAATTATGTGAAATGATCACATATTCATCAAAGCCCGATAAATGAAATGTGCCCGAACAATAATAATGCCCGATAAATGATAAATGAAAAAAATGTAAATTTTATGCTTGAGTTGAATGTGAACATTTGAATTTGCATGAATTTATAAATGTATGAGATTGATCACATGCCTGAGAATGCTTGAAAAATGTTAAATCCCGTTTGAATAAATGGAAAATTCGATGGATATGTGATTTCCTGAAATGAATGAGGCCTTGCATTTGTTGCTGGTGGGATTTAGCTCGGTCAAGTAATCCTATTGGCCCCATTGCTAAAAGGATTTAGCCCGGATGGGTAATCCTGGTATAAGTCCTCTCGAGCATATGTTATGGATTGGATTTATCCAGGATAGGCAATCTAGATCAAGCTCTTTAGAGCATATGCAATAAAAAGGATTTAGCCTGGACTGGTAATCCTGTTGTATACATGTGTAGCTCGAGAGTGTACTCTCTGAAATTGTACCTTATAGGTATTAATGGACATGAATTGATGGATTCTGATTTGTACACCTCGAGTGTACTACCGGTGTATCCATTGATATTCCAGAAAGATTCAACGGGTAAAACTCTTGACATGAGAATATATGAATAATAAATAAGTTATTACATGTATCTACCTAGAATACACGAAAATGATGATATGTGATCATTGATACATGGAAATATGAGACAATGATATTTGTACTTGGAATTTGGTTGATGAATATAAGTTCATCCTTGATTATAGACTTGTACACCTTGTGTGTACTACTACTTGTGTGACCTTAATGTTCGAAAAATATGAGTAAGGTCCTGACATGACATAAGCTGAACTCAAAACGAACTATTATGAAACTATACTTGAAATAATAAGAGATGATTTATACATGATAAATGAACACATGTTGTGTAAAGCATATGTGCATACAAACTTAATTGTTGTTGAGCTTATATATGTCTTGATGTTACTATGGATCATATGACTAAAAAGGGCAAAGAGGATGTGTGTAAGGCTTGAGGTCAAACTGATTGAATATGCCTTACATAGTTACCTCAAAATAGGATGAATGGTAAGTTAAGTACCATGTTATTCGAACTTACTAAGCATTTTATGCTTACTTAGTTTTATTTCCATGTTTTAGAGTAAATCGAAAACTCGTTGGATTGGAAGCTCAGCGGAGATCACTCACACTATCCATCGGCCCATGTCGGTACAATATGGTAAATCAATTATGGTTGTAATGGCATGTATAGGTTATATTGGCCATATTGGGATGTAAATGTAAATGATTATGGTAATCTAGCCATTAGAATGGCTAGTGGTGATTATGTTTGGGATATGTATATATATGTGTGCTAATGTCTTTCGTGATGTGGTTTGTAATTTTTTGCTAAATGGTTTATTATGGCTTAATAGCATAGATGATAAATGGTTATGATTTGGCTTATTGATAAGCTAGTGAACCTAGGTAAGGCAATACATATTGAAAGAAATAATATTGATGCTTATGGATGTGAAATTTGGCATGATTTGGTTTGGCAAAATATGATGTTATGAGCATGTTTGTAACGCCTTGAATTTTGGGCCTAGAAGAATTGGGCCTTCGGCTTGGCAGTGCCTAAAATTCTTGAGAGTAAGAAAACGACACAAATGCATGTTAGTACTGCTGGGTTAGCAATATTGGAGTGTTTGGGGTCTTGGAGAAGTCCTGGGTTTAAACCTGGGCTTTAGCAAAAATTTTAGTTTTAGGTGAATTAAACTCTAGATGTTGGTATGTAGGCCTTAAGAACAATTAAGATTAAATTGTGACAAAAGAGGAGCTTGTGGCTTAGTGGCAAGTGGTGTATGGAGTGAAGCTTGTGGTCTGAGGTTCAAGTCTCTTGAGCAGCAAGGGAGGTTTTATTTTGCAGCATGGATGGCAAGAGTTTGTGGTGGATTCAAACTCTTTAGAGTGGTTGTGGACTTGGTAAAAGGGGGAGAGTATCATGGGATATGGATGATGGTTGTTGGGGATTTGGAGGAGGAAAATGTGGAGATTTTCAAGGGATTTGAAGGCTTGGAGTGTTATAGCCGAATTATGCAACTTCTTTGGGCAAATTCGACTAGGGGGCTTTAGAGTGTGCATTTTCGGCAATTGTGTATGAGTAGGTGTTGAATTATATTTATGATATTTCGAGTTTTTCTTTTTGTGTTTCGAGTTTCCCTCCCTTCTTTTGCAAGTTGGTGCTTTGCTTTTACGACCATTTGGGCAGTTCGTTTTGGTTTTTTGCTTTTTCTGCTCCTTCTCAAGTACCATCTTTTGAACCAATTCTCCTTCCCTTCTTATTCTCAATATTATTTCTTTCTGGCACTTTGTTTCTACTCTAGCCGATTACATCCCCTTTCCCTCCCTCATCATTTATTTTTCTTCTCCTTTATCTTCTCCTTTATAGATTGATTGACCAAATCTCAGTGCTCTTCCCCTCTATTCTGGTTTTCTTCATATGCAAATATTCTTTGAGTAATCGGTGAGTACTCGATCTTTCTCTATTCTCTCCTTCACGGGTTGTGAATCTTATGTCTAACCTTGGTTGTTATTGTCGATTAAATGGCTAGGGAGCCTTACTTCTGTCATGAGGGGTATTCTTTCTAGTGGGCTGTAGGCCGATCATTTCTATTCTGTTTCGGTAAATCCTAGTGCCCTTATTTCAACTTCGTGTGTGTGCTATGTCTCATGAGTGGCGTTTGGAAATGTAGGAATTCCTTTTAGGAGAAAACGTTATTGGTCTTAGATAAGGGTTCAGGTAGGAGATCTCTTCTCATTTAATCAAAGTAAATAGTTTGTGTTTAGTTCGTGATAAGTGTATAAGGGGTTGTTAATCTTTTGTCAGTGATTAATTGGAAGCCTTGATTGAATATAGGTTGCGGTGTTCTTAGATTGTTCGTGTGATCTCGTAACAGGTGTGTATTCCACATTGATTGGACTGTAGATCAACAAAAGCCGAAAAGTAAAAAAGCTAAAATACGGTGTTTGATGCCATACGAGCGTGCGATCACTCGAGTGGTGATTCGAGCCTACAAATCTTATGCGTAGGACTGTAGAGGCTGTTATGGGCCTCGATGGACTGAAACGGGCCGTGTGGGCCCAATGGGCTTATGGACCCCACACGGATAAAATCTGCAATATGTGGTAAATGTTACACCGAGCCATGTAGTCCACATGGCTAGGTCGTTTTTGGCCAATGGGCAGTGTGGGCCCAATGGGCTCGTGGGTCCCACATGGATAAAATGCATGTTATATGGTTTCTATTGGTTTGAACTGTGCTGTTCGTATAGCCGAGGCTATTTCTGGGCTAATTGGGCCACACGAGTGTGTGGACTAACTTGGGCCGAGTAATGGGCCTTAGGCCCATTTACACCATTGTGACTGTTTAGGTTACTTAAGTCGCACGAGGCGACGGTGGACCTTCTGTTGGGTCGCTGAGACCCCGATTTGTGAAAATTACCGAAATACCCCCGGTTTGCAAAATTACCAAAATACTCCTAAAGGGTAAAATGACTGTTTTGCCCTCGTGGGTAAATGGTTGTTTTATGCTACGTTTTGACTGACCTGAGCTATGATTTGTTTGTCTTCCTAGAGTATGCCATGTGATTTATATATATGTGCTTTGCATACATGACATACTGCATAGGATCGGGATTTTGGGATTGGAGGAAGTGATTGATTTGTTAGGGTTGCACGGGTCACCCGAGATGACTGTGGACCCACCGATTTGATTGTTAGGGTTGCACGGGTCACCCGAGACGACTGTGGACCCACTGATTTGATTGTTAGGGCCGCACAGGTCGCCCGAGACGACTGTGGACCTGTCGACAGCTTTAAGCCGCTTATATTCTGGCAGCACTACTGCGATATCGGTTAGTGCCGCAATCGGTGCTAATATTGGTGTGCTGGGTGGGTGGGTCGATTTTATCCCCACATGGTGTGTTGGTTGGTACGGGTGGTGTGCTGGCTGGATTAGAGTGGGTTGCATTCTTACGCTATTGCATTTCTGTTTATGAGATCCGATATTGATATGGGCTAGGCCCAAACGATTTTGTTATGGGCCGAGACCCAAATAATAGGGCAATGGGCTTAGGCCCACTGAAACTGTACTGTGACTGAATAGGGCTCAGGCCCAGACTATTTCTGTATTCTGTTTATCTGACTAACTATTTTTATATTAGGGGATTACACACTGAGTTTTCGTAAACTCACCCCGTTTTTTTTGTAACTGTGCAGGCAACCTGGAAACACGAAAATTTATATACTTTTTCATGCCCTTTTTGACCCAAATTCATGCGGTTTCGAGTAAATTCTTGTCGAAAAATAATTAAATATTATAAAATAATTAAATTATACTAAAAATATGAACATGACAAATTTTAATTAATTTTATAGTTAATTTTGTTTAATTTTGACTATTTTCGACAGATTCGCACAAAGGGCGAAAATCGGCTCGGCAGACAGTGCTCGAAGAATAAACCCGAGAAGCAATTTGAAGTATCAAGGCGAATTTATTTCCAACCCAAGACGGTCCAATTATGAAGATTTAATCATAATATAATTAATTTTAATTTATTCCCAATTTAATTTGGGATAAATAAATTATTATTAATTAATTATGGAAGAAGGGTCCAGTTAAATCGCACTGGTTGAACCGAACCGATTGAACCGAACCAGCCACCAATTGGGCAGCCCAAACCATCCATAATGATGGCCCAAATCAGCTTATTATCTGATTAATTAAGCTTGCAAAGAAGCCCTTGAAGACTTTTCAAAATTTCATTCAAACCCCTCCAAATATTATGGCTTTGTAGATTTGCCCCATGCTATATTTAGCAAAGTTGAATCCATCAACTTTGCCACATAGGTGGCTGGCCAAGGTGTGGCTCTTTGGTTGATGGGATTTGCTATTTTTAGCAGCCACAATCAGCTATAAATACACCCCATTGCTGATCATTTCATTCACACCTCAAGCATCCAACATTCTCCTCTCTCACTTTCTCTCAATTTCCATTTTTCCCATTTCCCTTTGTGTGTTCTTGTGCCGATTTCCCCTGTTGGAAAAGAGGTGTTTTCCCAGCCATTTGGAGCAGCAATTGGAGTGTTCATAAGCCACCTTGATAGCCAAGGCCAACAAAGAACGAAGAATGGAGCAATCAGTCAAGCCACGGAGAAACACCGGATTTGCTTCTTGTTCCCTATCTCTTTAAATTTAGTTGTTGTTTTGACGAACATGTTTATGAATATTTATGCTATTGGAATGTTTAATTTAATCAATTTATCTTGAATTTAATTCGTTTTGGGTTGATTACATTTCGTCCTCTTAAATTATTGAAATTGTGTTTATGCTGTTAAAGGCCTCGGTAAAATGTTTGGTTAAGTAAAATCATGTTAAGTTATCTGGCATTATAATTGTTTAGATAGCAAATGAATTAATTATTTAAACGCATTGAAATTATAATTAATGGACACAATACTTAATCTGTGCATGTTTAATTCTTCTAAGGTAGCTGAAGATTAAATTAGCATTGTATTTGACGATAAATATGCCTTGCATAACTTGCAGGATTTTTTTTGTGATTAAATTGTTTCAAGGTAAAAATACTTTGTTACTTCACATGATCTTTTATATGCTTATTAGGTTGAATTAATCGTTTGAATTGACATAGGAATATGCGAGAGATGGTTTAATTTAGTAAGTATGTATGTGCAATAACATGTTTACTCTTAGAGTTTGTTTAATCGGTCGAATTGACATAGGAAAATGTACAAGAGATGAATGGATTTTTATTTGTAAGTATGTTCATAAGTTATGTAACATCCTGAAAAGGGCCTATGCATTTTCGGTTTAATTGTAAGAAATGACAAGTTTTAAGTATTATGAATAAATTTTTGATATTTTTGGAAACTCAGAAATGTATGAAAATAAATTGGAAATGAACATTTTTGGAAACCTGGAAATGTAAGGAAATGGTTCAAAAATGGAAAGTGAACATTTCTGGAAACCTGGAAATGTAAGAAAATGGTAAGTATACAGAGCCGATCGAAAATTTTAGGAAACTTAGAAATGACCTAGAAATGTCGAATTTTAAAGTTTAAAATAGGAAATTAGGGAAAGGAGACCTTAAAAGAAAAAGTTGGTAAGATTTGACACACAAACAGGCTTGGAAAAGTGGCCTGAAGGTGTCACTTAGGGCCTATGGAAATGGCGCCATGTGCAAGAGGAATGGGCCTGGGTTCGAGTCACTTGGGAAGCAAATAAATAAGGTTTTATTTTGGCTTCCAGAAGGCTGAGGTGGACGGCACATGCTTCTAGAAAAGGAGGTGTTTTATTTTCATAAATATGTGATTAATAAGGTGATAATAAAGGATTTTTATTGGATTATTTTTTGAAGAGATAATAGATGGATAAATATGGATTTATCCCTTTTATTTTGATAGGTAAGGAAGAGATAAAAAAGGATTATTATTAGTATTATTTTTATTAAGAGATAAGAGATAATAAAGGATATTTCTTTAATTATTTTAAATTAAAGAGATAAAGCTATCAAATAAAGAAGAGTGGTGGCCAAGTAAGGGACTCTAGCCTAGTAAATTTGGCTATAAAAGGAAAAGAGAGGCCATTCATTCATTCACTTTTCCTTTGCCGAATTTCTTAAGCAAATTCTCTTCTCTCTGCCGAATTCTCTCTGTCATTGTTCTTCTTTCTCTTTTCAATTCTTCACAAAGCCGAAAGCAGAATCCCCCTAGTCTTGCCGAATTTTCCTAAGTTTTATATCTTCCTTTTCTTTCTTTGAAAAACCAAAAATCCTCTACTGTTCATCAAGAAGCCGAAATTTTAATCCACATCAAGGCCATAGCCGAATATTGTTAAAGGCTCAAGCAAGGATTGTCGATTCCTAAAGTAAGGAGATCTTTCGGGATTTACTAAGTGTCGACTACAAGGAAGGAGAAGTTCTTTTCCTGAAGGTACACCATAAGCCGCGTGTTCCCTAGTTATTCGGTGAATTTCGGGATTTAAGAATCTAAGGTAAGTCATATTTAACATACGGCTAAGGGTTATTTGTTGTGAATAAATGTTAGAAATTGATCTAACATGAAGTTATAGGGATTTCGACAGAGGGATACAAGGATTTCGGGATTTGAGAATTTCAAGGTAAGTTTTAAGAATACTAATCCTACTAGGATTTGGATTTATGGCCGAATGGCTTTTTATTAAAGTAGTAAGTGATTAATCAAATGTAGGAATTTGAGATCTAAGGCAGTAGATCAGATTTCGGGATTTCAAGGAATTCGTTAAGCAAATCAGGTGTGTACCCTACCCTAAGTTTTGATAGGTTCATGGCTATGTTTAAATTAAATGTATTATTAAGAATGTGTGTACTCCACACTACTTTGTAATATGAATTATGGTTGCATGTATTAAAATATATGTTAATGAAAATATGAGCATGGCTAAGGTACCATGTTAAGGTACTAAGTACTCAGGTACGTTTCCTACTTCTACTAGGAATATGAAATATGTTATTCATAACATGAGAATATGATAAGAATGTGAACTATGGTATATTATGCATATTAATGTTTATGGGGCATATGGTTGTATATTGAAAGGGGAAGTGAAAAGTGGTGATTTAAGACCACAGTAATCTGAAAAGTGGTGACGTACGACCACAGTAATCTGAAAAGTGGTTTCCTAAAACCACAGATGCGGAGCCTTAAGCCCGCAAATTGGTGTGTAACGGAAGGAGGGTCGACTTAGTAGTCCCCACGGTGTGTTTGGCAGGTACGGGGGTGTGTAGCGGATGGACAATTAGGTTTGGGTTTGAGAATGCATCATTAATTGTATTCTATGATTTGAATGTGTATCATTTGTATGCCTGATTCTATTATGACTTAGTGTTGTGTACACATTGAGTCTGTTGACTCACCCCGTTGGGGAATATTTTTCAGGTGATGAGCAGTAATGGACCGGGTCGGCAGGAGCTTAAAGGTGGCCATGCATAGCAAGAAATTTATGATTTGGACTTTCAATTTATTTTAAGTATTTTAAGTTTTACTTTGGGATCATTGATATAATAAGGCCATTGTGGTTTACTTTATTTTTTTCTTTTATTTATTATGTTTATGGATTTTTATCAATTAAAGTTTAAGTAAATTCCTTTTAAAATTAACTCTAAATGTTTTGTCACCTTAAATAAATGGGTTTTAACATAAGATAAATTTGTTTTCAACTCAAGCCCAACCCAAACAATTTTTTTTTTTAAAAAATCACACAAGTTTTTCCTAAGTAACAAAAGAATTTTGAACCGGTTTACTTGAGGAACATACCAAATCTGGTCAAAGCTCGTGGGCCGGGTTTGGGGTGTTTCAGTTTGGTATCAGAGCCCAGTTTTAAAACTCTCGGCCTGTGGGCTAAGGCCCAAAACGTTTTCAAATCGAGCCAAGTAAGCTTTATGAAAGTATTTCTGAAAATAAGCAGGTTTTCTGGCATGGCACCTAAGTCTCCGACCCGTAGTCCACCAGGTAAGTACCCCTAACCATCTGTGTGATTATGTGATTTATGGAAGGGTAGAAAAGGAATGGAACGTAGAATAGAATGATAGGTACTTGAACACTAGGACTAGTCTACTCAAACACAAATACATAAGACTTAAGGACCACTAAACAAACCTATGGCTAAGTCAAACGAGTTAGGGTGTGGTAACCCCTGTACGTATGTCTAGGATTGGATCCGGAAGAGCTTGGTATTTAAGCAGTCCTAGTGACTCACCTCCTCTTCGCAGGAATCCTACCTGGTGCGTAGCTTCGGTTCACCCTAACCAAGAGGACTCAGTCACAAGCTAAACCCAATAACTAAAACCCGAAAGGGACTAACCGTATTTTTATGGAAACCCTAGTTTTAAAATGACTAAATTACCCTTTTGATTTATATCCCATAAAATTTTTCTGAAATATCTCTTGATTTACAAAATTACTATAATACCCCTGGTGGTAAAATTACAAAAATGCCCTTGGTTTATGAAATTTCCAAAATACCCACAGTTCTTATTAAAAAAAATTTCATTACTTTATAACAAGTCCAAAAACCCTAATTTGCAAAATATCAAAATACTTTGATTTTGGAAAATTACGAAATTGCCCCTGACTTACAAAATTACCAAAATGACCCTGATTTCCAAAATTTTTGCAACATCACTGATTTGGAAAACAAAATTCTCAAAAATAACCCTCAAGTTTTATAAATTTTGAAATACCCCTGAATTATTAAACTTTACAAATTTACCCTGATTTGTAAAAATTTACTGAAATACCCCTGGAATTTCAAAATTTCCAAAAAAATACCCCGGGAATGCAAAATTACCAAAATACCCTTATTGACAAAATCCACAAGGAACCCTATTTTTGAAAAAAAAATACGAAAATACCCCTGTAGGGCAAATTACGAAAATACCCCTAGGTAGTGGAAAAATAGCAACAATGAAAACTACAACATTTCTCTGAATGAACGAAAGTTCATAATTGAATGATGGATGTATGAATGAAAAGACTGTGTGCATGTATGAATACGAAAGAACACTTCTAAAATTTTTGTCATAAAACTTCTTCGCAGGTAATCAGTGGAATAAAGGCTAATTCATAAAATTTCTTAATTAAATTAAAGCACGATCGTAGAAATGGGCTCTAGGGGACGTGGTTCTGGAATACCTTAATTGCCTTGTTCGTTGTAAAGTCAGTTCGTTCTTATGTTGTTAGTAAGGTGTATGGAACCTTGATTGTAAACTAAGAGAATGTGCCTAGAAAGTATGATAGTTTCTTAAGATCAGAGTGCGCAACAGTAGCGTAGTGTGGTGAGCTAGGAAGTACGACTGTTCGTTAGTAAGTAATTTCGAGGACGAAATTATTTTAAGGGGGGTAGAACTGTAACATCCTGAAAAGGGCCTATGCATTTTCGGTTTAATTGTAAGAAATGACAAGTTTTAAGTATTATGAATAAATTTTTGATATTTTTGGAAACTCAGAAATGTATGAAAATAAATTGGAAATGAACATTTTTGGAAACCTGGAAATGTAAGGAAATGGTTCAAAAATGGAAAGTGAACATTTCTGGAAACTTGGAAATGTAAGAAAATGGCAAGTATACAGAGCCGATCGAAAATTTTAGGAAACTTAGAAATGACCTAGAAATGTCGAATTTTAAAGTTTAAAATAGGAAATTAGGGCAAGGAGGCCTTAAAAGAAAAAGTTGGTAAGATTTGACACACAAACAGGCTTGGAAAAGTGGCCTGAAGGTGTCACTTAGGGCCTCTGGAAATGGCGCCATGTGCAAGAGGAATGGGCCTGGGTTCGAGTCACTTGAGAAGCAAATAAATAAGGTTTTATTTTGGCTTCCAGAAGGCTGAGGTGGACGGCACATGCTTCTAGAAAAAGAGGTGTTTTATTTTCATAAATATGTGATTAATAAGGTGATAATAAAGGATTTTTATTGGATTATTTTTTGAAGAGATAATAGATGGATAAATATGGATTTATCCCCTTTTATTTTGATAGATAAGGAAGAGATAAAGAGGATTATTATTAGTATTATTTTTATTAGAGATAAGAGATAATAAAGGATATTTCTTTAATTATTTTAAATTAAAGAGATAAAGATATCAAATAAAGAAGAGTGGTGGCCAAGTAAGGGACTCTAGCCTAGTAAATTTGGCTATAAAAGGAAAAGAGAGGCCATTCATTCATTCACTTTTCCTTTGCCGAATTTCTTAAGCAAATTCTCTTCTCTCTGCCGAATTCTCTCTGTCATTGTTCTTCTTTCTCTTTTCAATTCTTCACAAAGCCGAAAGCAGAATCCCCCTAGTCTTGCCAAATTTTCCTAAGTTTTATATCTTCCTCTTCTTTCTTTGAAAAACCAAAAATCCTCTACTGTTCATCAAGAAGCCGAAATTTTAATCCATATCAAGGCCATAGCCGGATATTGTTAAAGGCTCAAGCAAGGATTGTCGATTCCTAAAGTAAGGAGATCTTTCGGGATTTACTAAGTGTCGACTACAAGGAAGGAGAAGTTCTTTTCCCGAAGGTACACCATAAGCCGCGTGTTCCCTAGTTATTCGGTGAATTTCGGGATTTAAGAATCTAAGGTAAGTCATATTTAACATACGGCTAAGGGTTATTTGTTGTGAATAAATGTTAGAAATTGATCTAACATGAAGTTATAGGGATTTCGACAGAGGGATACAAGGATTTCGGGATTTGAGAATTTCAAGGTAAGTTTTAAGAATACTAATCCTACTAGGATTTGGATTTATGGCCGAATGGCTTTTTATTAAAGTAGTAAGTGATTAATCAAATGTAGGAATTTGAGATCTAAGGCAGTAGATCAAATTTCGGGATTTCAAGGAATTCGTTAAGCAAATCAGGTGTGTACCCTACCCTAAGTTTTGATAGGTTCATGGCTATGTTTAAATTAAATGTATTATTAAGAATATGTGTACTCCACACTACTTTGTAATATGAATTATGGTTGCATGTATTAAAATATATGTTAATGAAAATATGAGCATGGCTAAGGTACCATGTTAAGGTACTAAGTACTCAGGTACGTTTCCTACTTCTACTAGGAATATGAAATATGTTATTCATAACATGAGAATATGATAAGAATGTGAACTATGGTATACTATGCATATTAATGTTTATGGGGCATATGGTTGTATATTGAAAGGGGAAGTGAAAAGTGGTGATTTAAGACCACAGTAATCTGAAAAGTGGTGACTTCGACCACAGTAATCTGAAAAGTGGTTTCCTAAAACCACAGATGCGGAGCCTTAAGCCCGCAAATTGGTGTGTAGCGGAAGGAGGGTCGACTTAGTAGTCCCCACAGTGTGTTTGGCAGGTACGGGGGTGTGTAGCGGATGGACAATTAGGTTTGGGTTTGGGAATGCATCATTAATTGTATTCTATGATTTGAATGTGTATCATTTGTATGCCTGATTCTATTATGACTTAGTGTTGTGTACACATTGAGTCTGTTGACTCACCCCATTGGGGAATATTTTTCAGGTGATGAGCAGTAATGGACCGGGTCGGCAGGAGCTTAAAGGTGGCCATGCATAGCAAGAAATTTATGATTTGGACTTTCAATTTATTTTAAGTATTTTAAGTTTTACTTTGGGATCATTGATATAATAAGGCCATTGTGGTTTACTTTATTTTTTTCTTTTATTTATTATGTTTATGGATTTTTATCAATTAAAGTTTAAGTAAATTCCTTTTAAAATTAACTCTAAATGTTTTGTCACCTTAAATAAATGGGTTTTAACATAAGATAAATTTGTTTTCAACTCAAGCCCAACCCAAACAATTTTTTTTTTTAAAAATCACACAAGTTTTTCCTAAGTAACAAAAGAATTTTGAACCGGTTTACTTGAGGAACATACCAAATCTGGTCAAAGCTCGTGGGCCGGGTTTGGGGTGTTTCAAGTTAGCAAATTATCGAGTTGCCATGTTTTAACAAGTATAAACACGAGCTTAATAATTCTAAGTTAAGAAATGCAATTGATCCAACACAATTATATCATCTTGATTAAAATTAGTTTTTGAAATCGTGCATTAGAACTTTGTTTTATTTTATTTTACTTTGTTTTTCTTTAGTTTTTTTAGTATTTCTCAAAACCAAATATTTTTCCGTCACCAAAGTGTTTGAAATTATTTTCATAAATAATTCTTTTACAGTCCCTGTGGGTACGATAACTCGACATTTACTTGTCACTTTATTACTTGTTACGATTGTATACACTTGCACATTTCCACCGTTCCAAGTTTTTGGCGCCGTTGCCGGGGACTATTTTTCAAAGACATTATTTGTGAAATTGTTAATTTTGCATTTTGGTCTATTTTTTTCTGTTAAATTTTAATTCTATTTTTTTTTTGTGTTTGTTTCAGAGTATTGATCAAATTATTGACTTAGTTCTTCTAAACCCTGAAATTGAAAGGACTTTCTAACAAAGAAGAAGACAAGCGAACTAAAGAAGGACCGGAGATATGAATTTCGAAAATCCAAACCAAAACCTGGGAGGAACATTCGCTTATAATACTCACAATCCGATCATTGTTGCCGATGATAGAAACTGTGCCATTCAACAATATGCCATTCCTCTATTCAACGAGCTCAATCCGAGTATTAAGAGACCCGAAATTGAGGCACAACAATTCGAGCTGAAGCCGGTCATGTTCTAGATGTTGCAAAATATGGGTCAATTTAGTGGGATTCCTAATGAAGATCCACATCTTCATCTTCGGCTATTCATGGAAGTGAGTGACTCATTTAAACTAGTCGGAGTGACTGAGGATGCCTTGAGACTGAGATTATTTCCATACTCCTTAAGAGATAGAGCACGAGCGTGGTTAAACTCCCTACCGTCCGGTTCCATAACTACATGGCAAGAGTTGGTTGAACGTTTCTTAATGAAATATTTCCCTCCATCTTTAACCGCCAGGATCCGAAATGAAATCACTTCATTTCAGCAACTCGATGAAGAATCTTTATATGAAGCATGGGAGCGGTTTAAGGAGTTATAACGAAAGTGCCCTCATCACGGCATTCCTTACTGCGTTCAAATGGAGACTTTCTATATTGGTCTCAATATTCATACTAGAATGATGGTGGATGCCTCAGCAAATGGAGCCCTTCTCTCTAAGTCTTATAACGATGCTTACGAGATTATTGAAAGAATTTCCAGCAATAACTATCAGTGGCCAACCAACCGAGCAGCCTCAGGAAGACGAGTCACTGGAATACATGAAGTAGACGCTCTTACTTCACTCGCATCTCAGGTATCATCGATATCCTCAATGCTTAAAAATCTTACTACTAATGGGTCTAATAGTTTTGCAGCACAGCCGCCTAATCAATATGAGAATATAGCCTGTGTCTATTGTAGGGAGGGACATTTGTTTGAAGAATGTCCGTCAAACCCAGAATCTGTGTACTACATGGGCAATCAGAACCAAAACCGAGGAAGGCAAGGGCTGCAATCCAACTTTTATAACCCATCGTGGAGAAACCACCCGAATTTTTCCTGGAGTAACCAAGGGGCTAGAACCAGTACCACTTACACCCAACCCAGACCAACCCAGCCGCCTAATTTTCCGCAACAAGTTCAGAAACCAGTTCAAGCTGAAGCGTCCAATGGCTTGGAGAATTTGCTAAGGCATACATGGCAAAGAATGATGCCTTAATCCAGAGCCAGGTAGCTACATTGAAGGATCTGGAAAACCAAATGGGCCAGCTTGCAACTGAAATTAGGAACCGACCACAGGGTACCTTACCCAGTGATACGAAAAATCTGAGAAATCCGGGAAAAGAGCACTACAAAGCGCTGACACTGAGGAGTGGAAAGACATTAGAGCCCAAGGTGGTTGATGTTCAAGATGAGCCTGTTGTAGCTCAAGACAAAGAGGAAGTTCAACCAAGTGTTGAAACTCGTTTTTCATAGAAGTCAGATTCAGTGATCCTTAATGAGGTAAACACTAAACTAGTTAGTTCTGATTATCTAACACCCTTGTCATATGCAGAAAAATTTTCATAGAAGAGTTGTCCAGTTAAAGCTAAGATTCCACCATTTCCATATCCCCAACGATTCCAGAAGCAGCAACGAGGTACTCAGATGAAAGAAATTTTTGATGACAAGGTGACTTTTAATGACTTCGATGCTGCTAAATCCCCAAATGTAGTTGAAGACTATTCTACTATTTCCAAGATGGAATCGCTGGCTTCTACAGAATTGAAGCTCAATTCTTTAGACAATCCGTTAGAACATATTCTACTGGAGGATTCACCAAGTGATGATGAAGACAAGGAATGTTTGGCTTGGTTAGAAGCTAATTTGAAGGAATTCACTCAAGAAGTTCCACTCGAGTTATCATATCAAGAGTATACGCAACCAAAGTCATTGATTGAAGAGCTAGCTAAATTGGAACTGAAGATTTTGTCTCCTCATTTGAATATGACTATTTGGGTTTATCTTCGACTTTATCTGTCATTATTTCAGTTGAGTTCACCAAAGATCAAGAAGAAGAGGCACTTGTGATTTTGGAAAGGCACAAGAAGGGTGTTGGATGGATTATTGCAGATATTCGAGTCACGGGTTGGAGGATTTGTAGGAATTGCAGGAAGTTAAAGAAGGCCACCAGGAAAGATCATTACAGATTTTCTTTCCCTAATAAGATGTTGGACAGATTTGATGGGAAAGAATATGATTACTTCTTGGATGGTGATGGTTGGTATGACAAATGGCCATTTGACACCACCATTGTCAATGACGGTCCTAAATAAAATGAAGGGAGTTCTCTTCACTTTCTTTATCGTTATTTTATATTTTTAGTTTTTTTTTCTCATTTGAATAAAATGGTAGGCTTAGATAAAATTTTCTTTAGTTCATTACATTAATTAAAACACTGTCTAGGAGATTGAGACTTAAGCGGGACCATTTGTGACCCCTCTAGTCTTTCCTGGGAGTTTAATTTGATGTAATTTTTCAAAAAAATATTTTTCTAAGTAGCCCAAAGAATTTAAGTATTTGTTTTGTTAAATAAAGGGTCAACTTTTAACCCAAGCACTAATTTCTTTGAGTTTTTTTTCAGTATAGGAGCTTAGGATCCAAAAAGGAGCTGCCATTGGGCTTAAGACACTACTAAGAAGGGAAATATTCAACCCTTCTCCTCACAAACCTATAGCACTTACCTTGTTCTACCACAACTCCCCAGTAGCCCAATAGTGCATATCACTTAACCCCTTAATGTTGCAGCCCTTAACTCCTTGAATTACCACCCCAAACACCTTCATTCGAAGTCAGCAACTACTGCACCTAAACTATCCTTAAAACTGCCACCCTCTTCAACTCTAACCCTCAGCTACTCACCCACCTGCCCAAAACTGAAACCACCCTTAACAAATTTCCTAAGTTTGACGCTGAGAGTCCCTTTATCTAGCACCATTCCATGAAGTGAACAGTTTGGTATAATGGCTATGCGGCAACACATGTAGTTGCAGTAACAAGATTACTGGAGATACTCAAAAATACGGGATGACTCAACTAGAGATGCATTATATTTCATAACTCGTTTATTTTTGTGCATGAATTTCCAGACTTTGTACTTGAACCATGGACTCCAATGTCGAGGAAGGAAAAAGATGAGTCAGATTCTGATGGATCGGCGAACAAATAAAAAAGGGGAGGACTTCAACTTTAGTTTATTTTTATTCTTAAGTTATTCTAGGATTAGGTTAATTATGAATTTTTATTTTTGCACAATAAAATAAGAGATAGGAAGCATGAATAAAATCTGAACAAGTCTCAAAGGCTAAAGTGTGGCAATAGATATATACATGTCTAGGATTGGATTTTAGAGAGAGCCTGGTACTTAAGCATTCAATTTGACTCACCTCCTCTTTTCTAAATATCTTACCTGGTGTATAGTGTCTATTCACTTTAAACAATGAGGACATTGTTCACTTTAAGTAGGGGGGACCGAAAATTTGAATTACTTCCACTCAGAATAAAATTTTCTTTTAATTATGCTTAGGATATATTTTGTTCAATAATTTGAAATTTTGTTAAGTATGCTAAACTTCAGTATTAATAAAGTTCTATTATTTCAATAAGTTATTATGTTAGGTTAATAATGATATAAATGTATTTTTAATAAAGCATGTAAATTCGTACCATAAAGTTTTTAGTTCCCTACGAAAAAATTAGGCATGCATGAAAGCTTAAGTCTTTAGAATTGACTTAGTAATTTCTTGAGGCGAAATCCTAGGAAACATGGAATGTTGAAAATGATTTAGACAACTGTTCTTTGGACCGTTTGAGCCTTTCAAGCCGACCCTGATAAAATTATCCTTTGAAACCCAATTTTGAGACTATATGGCCTAATTTCATTCGGACCTATGCAATATTTAGGCATCAATGTTTTCTTCATTACTTCTAAAATTGTCCCAAACACTAGACTCAGTACTATTCAGAATATCGTTTGAAAATAAGTTTGGGGGAGTTGAAAAAAAGTATCAAATGTTCGAAAATTGTAGTACATGAAGCAAGTGCTCGAAATTGAGCTTAAATTTAAAAAAAAACATGTACTCAAAATGAAATAAGTGGTCGAAAGAGCATAAGTTGGGTATCAAGGGTGAAAATTCCGAAGGTTCAATTTTAAGCTGAGTCTAGGGTTTTTAAGCCAAAAATTTGTCTATCTTTTACCTACCCCTAAGCCCAGCCACGTTACAACCTTATTAAAGACCTATTGATTCAAAATTCCAATGCTACCTACATTAGTGGAGAGAAATTGCTCTGTTCAACATATGAAGACATCAGTTAAGCTTAATGATTGCAATTTAATTTTGAACAAGGAATGAAAATCAACTTGATAGTGAGTGACATGTCTTTATTAAGAAACATTTAGTCTAATTTTGCTAGTAAAATAATTGTTGGAGGCAGTTTGAACGATATGTATACTTAAGTAGCATAACTATCAAATTTCTTATCTTTGAGCCTAAGTATATTCAATTCATAATTTTGAGAAAAGTGTTGTTCTGAAGGAGTTTTTCAAAGGTGTTTCTGAGAAAATTCTTTTCAAATTTGTGCATTACTCGGGACGAGAATTGAATTAAGTTTGGGGGTGTAAAAACTTGGAACGGTGGAAATGTGCAAGTGTACACAATAGTAACAAGTAATAAAGTGACAAGTAAATGTCGAGTTATCGTACCCACAGGGACTGTAAAAGAATTATTTATGAAAATGATTTCAAACACTTTGGTGACGAAAAAATATTTGGATTTAAGAGATATTTAAAAACTAAAGGAAAAACAAAGAAAAATAAAATAAAACAAAGTTCTAATGCACTATTTCAAAAGCTGATTTTAATCAAGATGATATAATTGTGTTGGATTAATAACATTTCTTACCTTAGAATTATTAAGCTTGTGTTTATACTTGTTAAAACATGGCAACTCAATAATTTGCTAACTTATGAACATACTTACAAATAAAAATCCATTCATCTCTTGTACATATTCCTATGTCAATTCGACCGATTAAATAGACTCTAAGAGTAAACATGTTATTGCACATACATACTTACTAATTAAACCATATCTCGCATATTCCTATGTCAATTCAAACGATTAATTCAACCTAATAAGCATATAAAAGATCGTGTGAAGTATTTTTACCTTGAAACAATTTAATCACAAAAAAAAATCCTGCAAGTTATGCAAGGCATATGTATCGTCAAATACAATGCTAATTTAATCTTCAGCTACCTTAGAAGAATTAAACATGCACAGATTAAGTATTGTGTCCATTAATTATAATTTCAATGTGTTTAAATAATTAATTCATTAGCTATCTAAACAATTATAATGCCAGATAACTTAACATGATTCTACTTAACCAAACATTTTACCGAGGCCTTTAACAGCATAAACACATTTTCAATAATTTAAGAGGACGAAATGTAATCAACCCAACACGAATTAAATTCAAGATAAATTGATTAAATTAAACATTCCAACAGCATAAATATTCATAAACATGTTCGTCAAAACAACAACGAAATTTAAAGAGATAGGGAACAAGAAGCAAATCCGGTGTTTCTCCGTTGCTTGACTGATTGCTCCGTTCTTCGTTCTTCGTTGGCCTTGGCTATCAAGGTGTTTTATGAACACTCCAATTGCTACTCCAAATGGCTGGGAAAACACCTCTTTTCCAAGAGGAGAAATCGGCACAAGAACACACAAAGGGAAATGGGAAAAATGGAAATTGAGAGAAAGTGAGAGAGGAGAATGTTGGATGCTTGAGGTGTGTTTTGAATGAGCAGCTAGGGGGTGTATTTATAGCTGATCAAGGATGCTATAAATAGCAAATAGCAGCATCAAAAGAGGCCTCCCTTGGCCGGCCATCCCATGTGGCAAAGTTGAAGAATTCAACTTTGCTAAATATAGCATGGGCAAATCTTTAAAGCCATAATATTTGGAGGGGTTTGAATGAAATTTGAAAAGGTCTTCAAGGGCTTCTTTGCAAGCTTAATTAATCATCTAATAAGCTGATTTGGGCCATCATTGTGGACGGTTTGGGCTGCCCAATTGGTGGCTGGTTCGGTTCAATCGGTTCAGTTCAACCAGTGCGGTTTGACTGGACCCTTTTTCCATAATTAATTAATGATAATTTATTTAGCCCAAATTAAATTGGGAATAAATTAAAATTAATTATATTATGATTAAATATTCAAAATTTGACCGTCTTGGGCTGGAAATAAATTCGCCTTGATACTCCAAATTGCTTCTCGGGTTTATTCTTTGAGCAGTGTCTGCCGAGCCGATTTTCGCCCTTTGTGCGAATCTGTCGAAAATAGTCAAAATTAAACAAAATTAACTATAAAATTAATTAAAATTCATCATGTTTATATTTTTAGCACACTTTAATTATTTGATAATATTTAATTATTTTTCGACAAGAATTTACTCGAAAGCACATGAATTTGGGTCAAAAAGGGCATGAAAAAAGTATATAAATTTTTGTGTTTCCACACCCCCAAACTTAATTCATTGCTCGTCCCGAGTAATGCACAAATTTGAAAAGAATTTTCTCGAAAACACCTTTGAAAAACTCCTTCAGAACAACTTTCTTTTCAAACTTATGAATTGAATATACTTAGGCTCAAAGATAAGAAATTTGATAGTTATGCTACTTAAGCATTCACATCGTTCAAATTACCTCCATCAATTATTATACAAGAAAAATTAGACTAAATGTTTCTTAATAAAGACATGTTGCTCGCTACCAATTTGATTTTAATTCCTTATTCAAAGTAAACTGCAATCATTAAGCTTAACTAATGTCTTCATATGTTGAATAGAGCAATTTCTCTCAACTAATGTAGGTAACATTGGAATTTTGAATCAATAGGTCTTTAATAAGGTTGTAACGTGGCTGGGCTTAGGGGTAGGTAAAAGATAGACAAATTTTTGGCTTAAAAACCCTAGACTCAGCTTAAAATCAAACCTTCGGAATTTTCACCCTTGATACACCAACTTTTGCTCTTTCAACCACTTATTTTGAGTACATGTTTTTTTTTAAAACAAGCTCAAACACGAGCACTTGCTTCATGTATTACAGATTTTCGAGCAATTGGTACTTCTTTTCAACTCCCTCAAACTTATTTTCAAACGATCTTCTGAATAGTATTGAGTCTAGTGTTTGGGACAATTTTAGAAGTAATGAAGAGAAAATTGATGGCTAAATATTGCATAGGTCCAAATAAAATTAGGCCATATAGTCTCAAAATTAGGTTTCAAAGGATAATTTTATCAGGGTCGGCTTGAAAGGCTCAAATGGTTCAAACAATAGTTGCCTAAATCATTTTCAATATTTTATGTTTCCTAGGACTTTGCCTCAAGAAATTACTAAGTCAATTCTAAAGACTTAAGCTTTCATGCATGCCTAATTTTTTTCGTAGGGAACTAAAAATTTTATGGTACGAACTTGCATGCTTTATTAAAAATACACTTACATCATTATTAAGCTAACATAATAACTTATTGAAATAATAGAACTTTATTAATACTAAAGTTCAGCATAATTAACAAAATTTCAAATTATTGAACAAAAATATATCTTAATCATAACTAAAAGAAAATTTTATTCTGAGTCGAATCAATTCAAATTTTCGGTCCCTCCTACTTAAAGTGAACAATGTCCTCATTGTTTAGAGTAAATAAATACTATACACCATGTAGGATAATTAGAAAAGAGGAGATGAGTCAAATTGACTGCTTAAGTACCAGGCTCTTTCTAAAATCCAATCCTAGACATGTATATATCTATTGCCGCACTTTAGCCTTTGAGACTTGTTCAGATTTTATTCATGCTTCCTATCTCTTGTTTTATTGTGCAAAAATAAAAATTCCTAATTGACCTAATCCTAGAATACTTAAGAAAGAAATAAATGAAAGTTGCAGTCCTCCCCTTTTTTATTTATTTGCCGATCCTTCCGAATTTGACTCATCTTTTGCTCCAGTAGTATTATCTTTGCATGAATCGCCTTGCTTCCTCTTCGATGATGACACCCATGGTTCAAATATGAAATCTGGAAACTCAGGCACAAAAATAAATGGGTCATTATAAATTTTCTTGAGGGCACTCCTCATCGAGTCATCTCTTATTTTTGAGTATCGCCAGTAGGCTTGTTGCTACCATTGCATGTGTTGCATTAAGTCCATCAGCTTCAACAGCTCATCACGACGATCTGGGCTAGGCGGTGGAGCTCTAAACATTGAGGGTTCGATATCAGGCTCAGCTTCTGGTTCCATTGATTCAGCCTCATTAGGGACTTCAGTTGATTGCTCTAGCGAGATTTTTTTGGGTTCATCTTCTGCTTCTTTGGGATCCTTGCTTTCTTCAATTCGTTGCTGAAGAACAGAATCTCCGGCCACTCGGTAAAGATCCCAATCGGTGATTGTACCTTGACTATACTCTGTCTTCTTTACATCCGCAAGGAGTTTTGCTTTTAAGCACAGAATTGTGGTCGTAAAGGGGAAATAGGCAGGGCCAGAGAGTCTAACGGCACAATTTTGCATTTCTCTCAGAATGATTTTGCCCACATCAATGGTCTTTCCAGTTAGAATCGAGTATAATAGGACCATTCTCTCTAATGAGATTGTAGTCCTATGCGAACTAGGCATAAGGCTGAAACGAATGAAATAGAACCATACCTTCGCAAGTGGTGTCAAATACTCTCTTCGACATGTGTGGATTCCTTGCTTTGACACAGTCCACTTAGAACCTGGAACTGCGAGTTCTTCGAGGATTTCTTGCAGATTTTCAGGCTTAATATTGCTCAACAGAGAGGAATATTCATCGTTGTCGAAAGCAGATAATTCAAAGAACTCATTAATAGCATTAGAATTTATGGGTACCTTGATTCCGCGGACTGGAACTTCAGTCAATTCGCTTGAAGTTAGTGTAACAGTCCGAATTTGACCCAAATCGGAACGGTGGTTTCAGGACCATGAATCCGAGTCCGAGAGATATTTAAATATTATATTCTATGTTTGTTATGTGTGAATTAATGTGTGTGAAAGTTTCGTAGAAAAATTTTATCGTTTAAGTGTTTAATTTGACAAAAAGGACTTAATCGCGTAAAGCGTAGAAGTTACAAACTATAGTAAAAAGTGCTTATTTGTTAGTGGTTTCTTAATATGGAGTACTTAAAGTAGAAATATGCAATAAATGTGATAGTGGATGGTTGATGGACGGTTTTAGACATAATATATATGTTAGTTTTATTTTATTATAAAGGTTAAATAAGTAAAATGATAAATAATTAATATTAAACAAAACCAAAGACCATTATCATCTTATTTTCCTATGACCGAATGTGAAAGGGAGGAAGAACTTAGAGTTTCTTCAACATTTCGGCATTTTAAAGCTTGATTAAGGTATGGTTGGTTTTCGGTTTTTGATAATTTTTACGTTTTTGAGATCGTTGCTTAGTATATTATCCGACCCATGCTAAAATTTTTGAGATTAGTGTGCATGTGAGATTCGGCCATTGATGTATTCATGTAGTTTGTGATGCTTGATGTTTTTAAATTAAAGATATGTTAAAGATTAGTATGTTTTGTATTGGAAGTTTTGGTGAAATTGAGTAATTGAGGCTAATTTATAAAAATAAAATTTTAGAGGGGTTTATTTGCAAAATAAATGAAAGAAATGGATTTGTATAGTCCTTATGAATATTCAGCCCTTGAGTGGTATTGAGAAATTTTGTGTATTTTGTGTTTTATGCAAATAGGACTAAATTGTAAAAATGTGAAACATTAGGGGTAAAATGGTAAATTGCCCGTTTATGTGTTTTGGGACTAAATTGAAATGAAATGCACTTGAATGAGCTAAATTTCAATGTGTTTAGATCAAGAACAAAGAAAAAGGGATTTGGATCGGGGAAAGACGAAGATTATTGAATAGCCGGTTTACACTGTCCGTCGATAGTCGAGGTAAGTCCTTAAGTTAAAATATATCAAAGAGTTAATTATGAACATGTTTAATGATATTATTTGATAAATTTGAGTATGAATTTATGTATTAGCCGAATGTAAAGGTCTTACATTGGATTGGATATGTTTTGTAAATGCAAAATGATTAAGTACACTTGATATGATATGTGAATGTGATTTGTGTATATGGTTCATTGGTAATGATAGTATTAAGAAATGTAAGTTGATGGATTAACTATGTTATTATTCCAGGCTTCGAGCCTAGTAGGCCTTGTGCCGGTGAGTTATTCGGGCTTCGAGCCTAGCAGGCCACGTCCGGTGAAATAATTCGGGCTTATTGCCTAGCAGGCTTAATGTCGGTGTTTAACTTCGGACCTTGGGTCTAGCAGGCCTAGTGCCGGTGTTTGTGATTCGGGCAAATGCCTAGCAAGTTCTAAATCTGTGAACTGAAATTTCGAGCTTAGAGTATGTAACAACAAAGTTATGACCCAAATCAAGAAATTTTAAGCCTTTTGAAAATGAATCATGTTAATTCGACATTGAGGTAAGTATTTCATACTTATATGTTGCATACAAAGTTAATGAACGAATACATGAGGAAGCAAATGTATTATACATTGATTTTTGGAAGTTATATATATGTTATACCATGTGGAGATTGATTACTCAAAAGCATGAAAGTGGGTGAAATTGTTTATGTAAGTATATGATACTTATGTATATCTTTTAGTATATTCGGTGAATAGTGTACCTGAGCATGAAAATGAAGGTTATTGAGTTAAATAAAATAATGGTATTCGATTACATAGAATTTATAAGTTGAACTACGTATTACTTATGTTTTGGATTGATGATAAATTGCTTGGATGATTGGAATTATAATATATTTGCTTAGGACTTACTAAGCTAATAAGCTTACTTTGAGTGTGTCCATTGTTCGTTTTATAGATTTTGATCAAGCTACGAGTTCCGGGGATCAAGACCGAAGTCAATCACACTATCGACTCAATTTGGTATTATTAGAAATCGCAATTTCAATTATAAAGCATGTATAGGCTAGCTTAATTTTGGAATGATACTTTGTTAATGATATGCCATGCGAAAATGGCTTACTTTTCTTTATTTAGTTTAAAGTCATGTAAATATTGTTTATGGATGAGTTCTCAATCATGCTAAAAAAAAATGTTGGAATATGTATGTTTGTTATGTGGCTAAGTATATGAATCTTTGATAGACTTTTTGAACGTGAATACACATGGTGGTCTAATAGGTTTGAATTGGGAATTTGATGCATATTGTCCAATGTGAAATTTGGAAGTATAAGTTAACTTTATAAAATTTTACATTTGATGAATTAGGTAAGTAGTGGACATGTACTTGTTGGTATGTTCGATTATGAATGTCATAGGTGCAAGTGTATCAAACTCCTTTATGTGAAATAATACTGAGATTGCCGAATGGTGGAAATATAGTCTTGATGGCATTCGGTCGCATGCTTGAACATTTGCTCTTATTTATTTTCAAGTGGTAATATATATATATATATATATATATATGTATGCAAAACTTGGTAATTGATTGATTATGGAGTCTATTAGGTCATGCATAACCTTTACTAAATAGTCATTTGAAAATTTGAACCTATTATGCATATTAGGAATTTGGAATTTGCTTATATGATTAGCAAATTTGGTACGGTTAAATGCATGCAAAAGTATGGAATAAGTTACATGAATTTTTGTGGTACATTTATGCACATGCTAATATATTAAAGTGTGCAAAGGATTAATTGAGCTTCAATTCCATTTAATTTAGCATGAGAAATATACATGTGATCAAAGATGTGTTTATTTAAATGCTATGTTTGTTACATAGTCAAGATCTAGTTTAATCAGTATGTTCAAGAAAATTCATGTGATACATATATATGCACTTATAGTCCTTTTGATTTGTTTGTGTATTTTTCTTATATATATATATATATATATATATATATATAAGACTATTTTTAATTATGACCTAAATGATTGATTAATTGTTGGGGCATATTTTATAATGCCATAAACCTATTTTGGCAACAGATACGTATTTGGGTGTTACAGTTAGGTTCGCGTAGAACTCACGAACTAATTCCTCATCCACACTTGGTCTCTTTTCACAAAACAATTCCCAACTGAGGGCTTCAGCAACTTGACGAATACGCGCCATAAAGTCTTTGTAGTTGCTTTCCTTCAATGTGAAGCCTTTCTCTGGATGCATCTGTTGATTTTTGAAGATACTTTCGTATCTTACTTTGGCTTCTTCACAGTGAAATTTGCTTTGTGTTTTGTCGATTTGGGCGGAGGCACGAGTTCTTTTTGCGAGTCATGATTAACCTGAACATAAGATGGAAAGAAAAATAAAAAAAATTAGTTTCTTAAAAATTTAATAACAATTACTAAAATTTCAATAAATTGAAAAATTAAGTAATTTGAATAAAAATTAAATTTAAGAAAGAAAATTATTCTTACCACCTTCCTTGTAGAATTTAAAAACTCCTAAAGTTAAACTATACTAATGAATTAAAAGATGGAGAATTTAAGAAGGATTGGCTTAGGTTGGATGAAAAAGGAGGGTGCGCCTAGGCGCACAAAGCAGCAAGGTGCGATGGGGCTGAGCAGGTGGCGCGCAAGGTGCAGCGCAAGGCAGGCCACGGGCTGGTCGGCGTGGGGCGTTGGTGTGCAGCAAGCGCACAGGGCAGAGGCAGCAGGCATGAGGCCCGACCTGGGCAGGAGCTGGCACTGGCGTGCGGCGTGTGCTGGAGCAGCTGCTGGCCGAATGGTGGCTTAGGGACTTGTGGCACTTGGTGTTTGGTGGTTGGGAGTTTTGGGTGATGAATAAATGGAGAGAACAAGGGTGCAATTTATAGAGGGAGGAGTATAAATTAGAGTAGAACTCTTAGAACAATTAAAGCATTAAAGATAAGAGTCCAATTCTAATTTTGCTCAAGATAAACAACAACTAATAATTAAATATACACATATAAAATTATCAATTGCTATTTAACTACTAAGATAAACATAAAATAAAATTAATTCCAATCCTAAGCTATTGATAAAAGTTAATATATAAATTATAAGGAATATAATTATATATTAAAGTTTATCATAAAAAAATTATGAGTATGAGATTAAACAAAAATATTTATTCTAGATGCCCTTTAAAAATATTTACAAAGAGAGGCACCTAGTTTTTATTATTTACGAAAATAGCAACTAAATTTTGGAAATAATTCAATTAAGTCCTTAGACTTAATGAAAATTTGAAATTAAGTTGCAATTTAAGACTTGGGTCAAAATTGACCTTTTTATTTGAAAAAAACCAAAAATTTATTTTGTCATTTAGGGGCTAATTTATTGGAAAACTATGTAAAAATCAATTCCCAGGAAAGATTGGAGCGGTCACAAGCGGTCCCGCTTAAGTTCCAATCTCCTAGACAGAATTTATTTAAACATAATGAACCCGAAAATATACCCTAAATAATTTATTGAAAACAAGAAAATTTAAAAATCAGATAAATTGAACAAGATTTGATCTCGTTCATGTTTTTCTTCGTAATAGTGTTTCAAACGCTGAGCATTGACTTGAAAATTACCTCTCTTACCTTGGAGTTCAACAACTCCATATGGATAGACGCAATGAATCGTAAATGGACCAGACCAATGTGACTTTAACTTACCTGGAAAGAACTTTAATCTGGAATTAAATAACAAGACTTGCTGACCTGCTTCAAACTCTCGAACTCGAATATGCTTGTCATGCCATTTTTTGAGTCTTTCTTTGAGAAGTTTGGCATTTTCATATGAGAACATTCAAAATTCCTCTAGCTCGTTGAGTTGGAGCATTCGTTTCTCTTTAGCAAGCTTGAGGTCCAGATTGAGTTGTCGAAGAGCCCAGTAAGCTCTGTGCTCTAACTCCAGAGGTAGATGACAGGCTTTCCGAAAGACCAACCTGTAGGGTGACATTCCTAAGGGTGTCTTGTATGCTGTTCTGTAAGCCCATAAAGCATCATCTAGTCTCTTGGACCAATCTCGTCGGTTCGGGCAAACTACCTTCTCAAGTATGCCTTTGATCTCCTTATTTGCTAGCTCAGCTCGCCCATTTGTCTGCAGATGGTAAGCTGTAGCAACCTTATGCTTCACTCCATGTTTATCTAGCAACCATTTTAACCACTTGTTCACAAAGTGGGTCCCTTCATCACTGATAATATCTCTTGGGGTTCCGAATCTTGTGAACACATGTTTCTGCAAGAATTTCATCACAACCTTGGCATCGTTCGTCGGATAAGCTTCAGCCTCGACCCACTTGGACACATAATCTACTGCTACCAATATGTATTTGTGACCAAAAGACGGAGGGAAAGAACCAAGAAAGTCAATACCCCAAACATCAAACAATTCTACCTCAATGATATTTTTGGCGCAAAAAACTTGGAACGGTGGAAATGTGCAAGTGTACACAATCGTAACAAGTAATTAAATGTCGAGTTATCGTACCCACAGGGACTGTAAAAGAATTATTTATGAAAATAATTTCAAACACTTTGGTGACGGAAAAATATTTGGTTTTGAGAAATACTAAAAAAAATAAAGAAAAACAAAGTAAAATAAAATAAAACAAAGTTCTAATGCACGATTTCAAAAACTAATTTTAATCAAGATGATATAATTGTGTTGGATCAATTGCATTTCTTAACTTAGAATTATTAAGCTCGTGTTTATACTTGTTAAAACATGGCAACTCGGTAATTTCCTAACTTATGAACATACTTACAAATAAAAATCCATTTATCTCTTGTACATATTCGTATGTCAATTCGACCGATTAAATAGACTCTAAGAGTAAACATGTTATTGCACATACATACTTACTAAATTAAACCATCTCTCGCATATTCCTTTGTCAATTCAAACGATTAATTCAACCTAATAAGCATATAAAAGATCGTGTGAAGTATTTTTACCTTGAAACAATTTAATCACAAAAAAAAAATCTGCAAGTTATGCAAGGCATATGTATCGTCAAATACAATGCTAATTTAATCTTCAGCTACCTTAGAAGAATTAAACATGCACAGATTAAGTATTGTGTCCATTAATTATAATTTCAATGCGTTTAAATAATTAATTCATTAGCTATCTAAACAATTATAATGCCAAATAACTTAACATGATTCTACTTAACCAAACATTTTACCGAGGCCTTTAACAGCATAAACACATTTTCAATAATTTAAGAGGACGAAATGTAATCAACCCAATACGAATTAAATTCAAGATAAATTGATTAAATTAAACATTCCAACAGCATAAATATTCATAAACATGTTCGTCAAAACAACAACGAAATTTAAAGAGATAGGGAACAAGAAGCAAATCCGGTGTTTCTCCGTGGCTTGACTGATTGCTCCGTTCTTCGTTCTTCGTTGGCCTTGGCTATCAAGGTGGCTTATGAACACTCCAATTGCTACTCCAAATGGCTGGGAAAACACCTCTTTTACAAGAGGAGAAATCGGCACAAGAACACACAAAGGGAAATGGGAAAAATGGAAATTGAGAGAAAGTGAGAGAGGAGAATGTTGGATGCTTGAGGTGTGAATGAAATGATCAGCAAGGGGGTGTATTTATAGCTGATTGTGGCTGCTAAAAATAGCAAATCCCATAAGCCAAAGAGCCACACCTTGGCCGGCCACCTATGTGGCAAAGTTGATGGATTCAACTTTGCTAAATATAACATGGGGCAAATCTACAAAGCCATAATATTTAGAGGGGTTTGAATGAAGTTTTGAAAAGTCTTCAAGGGCTTCTTTGCAAGATTAATTAATCAGATAATAAGCTAATTTGGGCCATCATTATGGACGGTTTGGGCTGCCCAATTGGTGGCTAGTTCGGTTCAATCGGTTCGGTTCAACCGGTGCGGTTTAACTGGACCATTCTTCCATAATTAATTAATAATAATTTATTTAGCCCAAATTAAATTGGGAATAAATTAAAATTAATTATATTATTATTAAATCTTCATAATTGGACCGTCTTGGGCTGGAAATAAATTCGCCTTGATACTTCAAATTGCTTCTCGGGTTTATTCTTCGAGCAGTGTCTGCCGAGCCGATTTTCGCCCTTTGTGTGAATCTGTCAAAAATAGTCAAAATTAAACAAAATTAATTAAAATTTTTCATGTTCATATTTTTAGCATAATTTAATTATTTTATAATATTTAATTATTTTCTGACAAGAACTTACTCGAAACCGCATGAATTTGGGTCAAAAAGGGCATGAAAAAGTATATAAATTTTCGTGTTTCCACAACCCCCAGCCTTAGACGGATCGGAGCAGCGAGGGACTCAGAGATGGCCACACAACTGCTTCTATTTTTCTATTAAGTTATTCATAAGTACTTTATTTTGGTTTGGTTTGTAATAAGGCCTCTTCAAGTTTTCGGATTTTAAATTTTAGGTTTGGTTTTATTTTAATTTATTTCTGTTAGAAGTAAATCGCGGTTTTCCAAAATGATTACTATTTTCAAAACACTACGTTACAACAACTATTTTCGGTTATCACGTTTCTGTAACGTTTTTAAAAAGCTTCTGTAGTTGAAAGGGATTTTGAAGGAAATCAATAACGTTTTAAAAGTGAATAACCTTTTTCAACGAACCCCATTTTAAAGTTAAACGAACACAAGCTGAGGCTTTACACAAGTTTTAAATGGTAAGAAGTTTTTGAATATTAAGAAGGGTTTCCAACGAAAACATGGTTTTAGAAAAACATTTCAATGTGACACGCCAGGTTCGGGCCTAACTTCTGGGCCGGGTTTGGGGTGTTACAATGTTAGATGTCATTTTTGACATGACATGTTTTAGCTTTAGATGTGGTTGTATTGGATGTCTAATTATGCTATGATTTGTATCATTGGAAGTTATATAGGTGTGTGCAAAGGAGGGTGGCAAAATGGTTTGGTAAATAGCCTATATTTTGTCCACACGGGTAGACACACGGGCGTGTGTCTAGGTCGTGTGTGACACACAGTTTGCCCCATGTGCATGTGTTTTGGCCGTGTGTCCCTTGCACCTAAATTTTAAGAAACAGAATGCTCAGAATCTAGCACACGGGCAGGGACACGGGTGTGTGTCTTAGCCGTGTGTGCTACACGGCCTAGAACACGAGCATGTGTCCTGTTCGTCTGTAACCAGCACCTAGTTTCGAAAGAATTTAATTAACCACATGGCCTAGCACACGGGCGTGTGGCATGGCTGTGTGGCACAAGCCAGAGAGTTACACGGGGTCGAACACGGCCTATAGCACGGGCGTGTCCTAGGGTCACACGGGCGTGTCCCTTGGACCACACGAGCGTGTGAGCCTAACACCGTAAAAAAATTTTGGAATGTCGCGAAAAATTCTTTGAGTTCCCGATTAAGTCCCGACTTGATTCTAATGCTCGTATTGGACCTCGAGGATTTAATTAAGGGACGTTTTGTATAATCTCGGTGAATGAATAGTGATTAACATGAAATGTCTGTAAATGTTCTAAAAATTTCCGGTAACGCTCCGTAACCCTATTCCGGTGACGGATACGGGTTAGGTGTAATGGGATGTTACCAGAGTTTGCAGAAAAATTAAAGATAATCCCACTATTTACTTATGTTCATATCAAATCTGTCCACTTGAGTCGTAGTCACTAAATTATTTATATCTAGAGCTACAGAATTCTAAATTAAGATCCGCTTAATGTTTTTGAAACTAGACTCAATTTATAATTTAGCCAATAAGTACAGTAAAATCTTCAAATTTATCCATGTTCTGCTGTTTGACAACTTCGACCTTTCTTCACTAAATAATGCTTCCCAATTGAAACTGGCCTAATAGTTATATTTCTATATCATGTGTAACACCCCTAACCCATATCCGTTGTCGGATCAAGGTTAAGAGGCATTACCAAACATATCGAAACATTTTACACTCATTTCATAACATCAATCATACAACAACATTTCATAATGATTCATACCCACATAATCCCTTTAGAAGGTCTACGAGACCTTGAACATGCTTTAGAGAAGGTTCGGGGCTAAACCGATCTCATACAGAAACTTTGCAAAACTTAGAATTTTTTCTTTCAAAATAGGGCACAGGACCATGTGGCTAGGCCGTGTGCCTCACACGGCCGTGCCTTGGGCCATGACTCAGCCCGTATGCACAACCGAATTGAATCACACTACCTGTCACACGCCCGTGTACAATACTGACTTGGGTCACATGGCCTGTCACATGCTCGTGTGTCTGGCCCGTGTGTAAGTTTGAGTTACTACAAATTGAAACAGTGAAAGACACGGTCGGGACACACGCCCGTGTGTTCAACCGTGTGGGCAATTATAGGCCATTTGCAAGGCCAAATTGCCACCCATATTGAGTCATACCTACAAGCATCAAATTATGACTCAAAATCAGTCAAAACATGCCAAAATTGACCATCTCTTTTGGCCATTCAAGAGCACATTCAACATACCAACTTTTACATCACATAGCATGAACTATATTCACCCATAGTCACATTCATTATCAAACCATTTCACATGAATAGTGAAATATTTTAGGAAATAAACTTCTATTTTAAATTTGAATTTTACTAAAACGGCTTTTGAATTTTTGGAAAGTGAAACTGAGACTCCAACGCTGATCCAAGTAAGAACTCTGAACTTTAGTTATGCTTTAGGTATATGTTTGCATGTGACACTTTGGTATAAGTTATTGTATTTAGAGACTGATGCACAGTAACACACTATCTAAATATTGATAAGTACTTCTGATAAAATTTTGAAATACTAGTTTAAAAACTTAAACTGATTCATAAAACTTTGAATTGTAAATACGATAATGAGTACTCGTGGATCTCGAGGACGTGGTACTTGTAGGTGCGATGGTCATCGTTGGGGGACTCGAGTTGAGTCATCTTTGATGGGCAACATGCCCCAATTAGATACAAGCGAGGCTTTAAGAACTCCGATTGCTGAAACTGGGTCTAGGGTTAAGACTAGTAATGACGACGCATTGTCCCAGGTAATATTGAGGATTTTGGAGAGGGTCACTGGGACCCATATTGGATCTGGAAGCCGAGGGTCGATAACTAAACGACTTTTGCGTGTAAATAACTAATACAATTGTGTAAGTGTATACGTCATTCAAGTAATAAAGTGATAAGTAAGTATCGTCTCCACATGGATCGGAATTTGGTAAGAGATTGATTGAGTTATTATAATCCTGTTAACTATACTAAATAGCAAGAACTAATTCTAAATTGAATAAGATGCTGGTATAATAAATTAATATAATTTAATGCTAAAAACAAAGAATTGATATGACAAATAAAATTTCATGGCAAATTATAGAGAAATGGAAGAGTAATTCTGTTGTTGAATGAATAGGACTACAATTATTCAAGTGAAATGCTCATATCAAAATAATGTCATGGCAAAATATTGTCTAACCAATTGCTTAGAAAGTTACTATTGTAACCTGCCTCTTTCGATAGCTAGATCTAAGCTAGAAATCTAAGTTACTGTATGTTTACAGAACTCTGGATTAATAACTGCAATGAATGTTTTTCTCAGCATAATTCGCAACATCTATGTCTAGAATGCTACGAATATTCTGTTGAATATTCACTTGCATCAAACGATTCTAGATCCAATATATTGAACCTGTTCAGAATTAAAAATACATCTATGAACACAACATACAATCAACTATTTCTAGAGCTTGCATGCATGTATTTAAAATAGGCATAAATCAAATGAAACAGTGATATAGGCAATCTCAAATCATGAACATTAAAGATAATAAGCAACCACCCAAAAACTCCAACCCAAAAAAGATTTAGTTCATGGGTGGAAAAGTAAACACCAAATTTAAATTATTCATCAACATTTAAAGAAGTTTGAATCACAGAAATTAGGAAAACTAAAAGTAGAACTATAGGATTTCTCGCCACAGTCCACCTTCTTTTTTATCTTCCGGTCGTACGTGAATCCAGGATAAATGTCTCTTCCCCTTCTTCATGTCTGTATTTTGCTCTCTATTTTAACACCCCTTGCCCGTATTCAACGCCAGAACCGGATATGAGGCATTACCGGACTTTTTTCGCTTGAACATACAACTTTGGGCTATCAAATTTCATTCCAATTTAAAATCTTTCATTCACATTTTCTCATTGACCAAGCCTAGTTGAACATTTATTTCTCTCACAAAAACTCTCAAAACCAATTATTTCATGCATTTATTACTAAATTACAACTTTTACAACTAAGTCCATTTTAGGTGTTTCCATGGTAACACCTTTCACAAAAGTTGTTCCTTAGCTCACTAACATTCATTTTCTTCCATAAAAACTCAGGAAACAACACAAGCACTCTCATGGCAAGTCCCTAAACTTTCAACCATCTTGCAAATTAGTCCCCTCATTAGCTAGCTTAAGCTTTGGGGGTTCCAAAAGTACAAAATTTATTGAGAAAGACCCCTAAAATCATTTACTTGTAAGAGAGAAGCCTGGCTGAAAGTTTGGACTCCAAAATCCTCTAATTTCCTTCAATTTTCGGTGGAGAAGAAGTATGAACAGTGAAAAGATGATATCTCTTCTATTTAGCTTATTTTATTCATTTTTTATCACCTAATTTCACCAAAATTTGACCAAAATTTAATGCCCTTGTCTCCTTATTTCCTATGGCCGACCACACCTTCTTAATGGCCTAATTGCACTTTAAGGACCTCCAATTTAATATTCTATGGCTATTAGACACCTCTACCTCGTACAATATAACTTTTGCACTTTATGCGATTTAGTCTTTTTCCACAATTAAGCATACAATTGCTAAAATTAAAGCACCAAACTTTTCATACATCCTTATAAACATTCTATATCACATAAAATAATATCAAAATAATTTTATTCAACCTCGGATTAGCGGTCTCGAAACCACTGTTTTGACTAGCCCCAAAATTGGGCTGTTACAACTCTCCCTCATTTAGAGATTTTCGTCCTCGAAAATCTTACCAGTAAAAAGGTTTGGGTATTGTTCTCTCATTGCTTCTTCCGGTTCCCATGTAGCCTCTTCCACACCGTGTTTTTGCCATAACACTTTTACTAAGGGTATGCTCTTGTTCCTCAGCTGTTTAACCTTTCGAGCCAATATCTTAATTGGTTCCTCTTCATAATTCATGTCCGGTCATATCTCAATTTCTGTTGAGGGAATCAAATGCGAAGGATCAGAACAATATTGCCGCAACATCGACACATGAAACACGTTGTGTATTCTCTCTAACTCTACCGGCAAAGCCAACCGGTATGCTACTGGTCCAATCCTTTCAATAACCTCATACGGCTCTATGACTTACGGACTCAATTTGCCCTTTCGACCAAATCTCTATATTTTCTTCCATGGGGATACTTTCAAAAATACTTTGTCGCCAACTTGAAACTCGATTTCTGTCCTTTTTAAATCCGCATATGACTTTTGTCGATCTGAAGCAGCTTTCAGACTATCACGGATCACTTTCACTTTCTTTTCGGTCTCTTTAACTAGATCGACCACGTGAATTTGCTTCTCACTAAGCTTAGTCCAATACAAGGGAGTCCGACACTTGCGACCATATAAAGCTTCGTATGGTGCCATCCGTATACTCACTGATAACTGTTGTTATAGGCGAACTCGACCAAAGGTAGATATTTTTCCCAACTACCTTCGAACTTTAACACACAACATCAGAGCATATCCTCCAGAACTTGAATCACTCTTTCGGATTGGCCATCGGTTTGAGGATGGAATGCAGTACTAAAATTCAACCTTGTACCCAAGGCTTCCTGCAACTTCTTCCAAAACCTCGAAGTAAATCTTGGATCTCTATCTGAGATAATAGATACAGGCACTCTATGCAATTTCACCACCTCTGCAATATACAATTCGGCCAACTTATCAAGTGAATAATCAACACGCACCGGTATAAAGTGGGCTGACTTCGTTAATCTATCCACAATAACCCACACAACATCTTTCTTTCTTGGAGTCATAGGTAACCCCATTACGAAATCCATTGTGATTCGATCCCACTTCCACTCTAGAACCATCCCCGGTTGAAGTAACCCCGAGGGTACCTAATGCTCGGCTTTCACTTGTTGACAGATCAAACATTTTGTAACAAACTTAGAGATGTCTCTTTTCATACCCGGCCACCAATACAATTTCTTCAAATCATTGTACATTTTCGTACTACCTGGATGTACTGACAAGCAACCACTGTGCACTTCATGTAAAATTTTCCGGATCAACTCATCATCCCTAGGTACACAAATCCTGTCATGGAACATCAGACAACCATCTAAACTCATCCGAAAATCAGAGTCATTTCTCGATTCGCACTGAGCTCTCCTAGCTTGCATCTCATCATCATTCTTTTGAGCTTCACAAATCTACTTAATAAATAACGGTCTAGCCCTTAACTCGGCCAATATAGCACCATAATCAGACAATGCTAAGCTCGTACTCATAGCTATCAAAGCATACAGGGATTTTCTGCTCAAGGCATCCACAACCACATTCGCTTTCCCCGGATGGTAATCGATTACTAACTCATAATCCTTTAATAATTCGAGTCATCGCCGTTGTCGTAAGTTCAAATCTTTTTGTCCATCAAGTACTTCAAACTCTTGTGATCGATAAAGATTCGACACTTCTCACCATATACATAATGACGCCAAATCTTCAAAGCAAAGACGATCGCAGCCAACTCTAAATCATTAGTCGAATAATTCTTCTCATGGGGTTTTAGCTGTCACAAGGCGTAAGCTACTACCTTACCCTCTTGCATCAACACACAGCCGATACCATTTAATGACGCATCACTGTAGACCACAAACTTTTTCCCCGACTCAGGTTGTACTAAAACCAATGCCTTAGTCAGTAATACTTTCAATCTCTCGAAACTCTGTTGGCATTTCTCAGTCCATTCAAACTTAATATCCTTATGCAATAGCTTCATCATCGGTATAGAAATCATAGAAAACCCTTTGAAAAACTGTCTGTAGTAACCCACCAAACCCAAAAAGCTTCTAATTTCTGACACATTCCTTGGCGATTTCCACTCCACAATAGCTGAGATCTTACTCGGATCAACACTAATGCCATCACCCGACACAATGTGTCATAAGAATCCGACCTCTCGGAGCCAAAACTCACTCTTGCTGAATTTAGCATACAACTGCTTGTCTCTTAGAGTCTGTAAAACAATTCTCAGGTGTTCTGCAGTTTCACTCTCATCCCGAAAATAAATCAGTATGTCATCGATAAAGACAACTACAAACTTATCTAAATACGGTCGGAAGATACGGTTCATTAGATCCATAAAAATTACAGGAGCATTCGTTAAGCCAAATGGCATGACGAGAAACTCATAATGGCTATACCTCGTCCGAAATACAGTTTTCAGCACATCTTGCTCCTTAACCCTCAACTGGTAATAACCAGACCTTAGGTCTATCTTAGAGAACACCGTAGCTCCCTTCAATTGGTCAAATAAATCATTTATCCTTGGCAAAGGTTACTTATTCTTCACTGTCACCTTGTTGAGCTATTTGTAGTCTATGCACAATCTCATCGACCCATCTTTCTTCTTAACAAAAAGTACCGGAGCACCCCACGGTGAATAACTCAGTCTTGCAAAACCCTTGTCCATTAACTCTTACAACTGAACTTTCAATTCTTTCAACTCCAATGGTGCCATCCGATACGGAGTAACCGAAATAGGTGCCATACCCGAAACTAACTCTATCCCAAACTCGACCTCTCTAACTGGAGGCAGTCCGGGTAACTCTTCCGGGAACACACCTGGATATCACATACCACCGGTACTGGTTCAATTTTTACCTCTGGCTCTTGAGTATTCAGCACAAAGGCGAGATAGGACTCATATCCTTTTCTCAAGTATCTCTCGGTTACCATAGATGAAATTATCACAGGCATACTATCCGATCTACCTAATTCAACTCGAATGACATCTCCGTTTATACATTTCAATTCAATAAACTTACTACCACAATTCACTAAAACATTATGAGCAGTCAACCAATCCATACCAAGAATCAAGTCAAATTCATCAAATGGGAACAACATGAGATTTGCCGAAAAACAATGACCTCTAATGGTCAAGGGACAATTCCTACACACTTTGTCAACTAGCACATGTTTGCCTAACGGGTTGGACACTTTTATTACAAATTCCGTAGACTCTACAATCATACTCATGCTAGACGCCAATTTCATGCAAATGTAAGAATGGGTAGACCCCGGATCAATTAAAGCAACAACAGAAATATCATGAAGAGAAAAGGTACCCATTATCACATCTAGAGATGATGCCTCTTCGCGAGCGCAAATGGCATAAGTCCTTGCAGGTGCTCGACCCTTCAACCTCATAGCAGAATCTCTAGGCGTACCTCTACTACTAGTCCTACCTCCCGGGTTCTTTTGTGATCTACCCCTCGAAGATACATTGCTTGATCTCACTTCTTGCTTTCCTTCCTTCTCGTCCCTCTCTGGACAATTCTGGATGAAATGGTCAGGTGAACTACACTTGTAACAATTATGGTTATTCCCCCAACACTCCCCAATGTGTTGCCTACCACAATTTGGACACTCTGGTTTATTAGACTTTGGATTGCCCACGCTTGCCATAGAGGCGACTTGAACTCTCGAGCCCGAATATGTATTACCTCGATCTCGATGTGAATATCCAACTGACACAGTCGTCCGAGGGCTCATTTCCTTGGACCTCTTTGATTGAGTTTAGTATGATTTACTCGTTGGCATTTTTCTTGCATCTTGAGCCTCACTCATGGCTTTTCTCTTTTCCTTATTCAGCTCCTCAGCCTTACATGCCCTATCAACCAACACCACAAGTTCTTTCAATTCCAAGATTCCAATTAGAAGTTTAATATCTTCATTCAGCCCATCTTCAAACCTCTTGCACAAGATAGCTTTTGTAGACACACACTCTTGTGCATACTTGCTAAGTCTAACAAACTCGCGCCCATACTCAGCCACATTCATTTTACCTTGCTTCTACTCAAGGAATTCTTTCTGTTTTTGGTCTACAAATCTCTGACTTATATACTTCTTTCGGAACTCTTCTAAAAAGAAGTCCCATGTTACTCTCTCCCTTGGAACCACTGAGGTCAACGTTTTCCACCAATGATATGCTGAGTCCTTCAGCAATGACACGACACATTTCAAGCTCTCCTCAGGTGTGCAGGAGAGTTTATTGAATACTCGCATTGAGTTCTCAAGCTAGAACTCCGCGCTTTCGGGGTCATCATCAATATTAGCTCTGAATTCCTCGGCCGCTTGCTTCTGAATCTTATCTACCAGGGGTTTGGTCACTCTCACCAAATCTATACCTTGAGGAGCCACAGGGACTGGCTGGGGTATAGGAGGGGGTGGAGGAGGTTGAGCATTAGGGTTCGCTCGTACATACTCCGTGTACCAATTACTCATCATTTGGAGAAAGGCTTCCCAAGCCTCTTCTCCTTGACCCATAGTATCGAGTCTACTCTATACAGGGGTAGTCCCTTGTGCGGGGACCAGCGCGTTACTAGCAATGTCATCAGCAGTCGCTCAGTCGGGATCCATTTACTATATAAAAACAAAGTTTAGAATTATCAGAAGTCACCACACTATCATTATACGTTTATGGCATGTATAGTTAGACTCTTACACACGCTACGGTAATTCAAGAATCAACTAAACCATAGATCTGATACCACTAAATGTAACACCCATTATCCGTATTCAACGCTGGAACCGGGTATGAGGCATTATCAGACTTATCTTGCTTGAACATACAACTTTGGGCTATCAAATTTCATTCCAATTTAAAATCTTTCATTCACATTTTCTCATTAACCAAGCCTAGCCGAAAATTTATTTCTCTTACAAAAACTCACAAAACTAATTATTTCATGCATTTATTACTAAATTACAACTTTTACAACTAAGTCCATTTTTGGTGTTTTCATGGTAACACCTTTCACAAAAGTTGTTCCTTAGCTCACTAACATTCATTTTCTTCCATAAAAACTCAACAAACAACACAAACACTCTCATAGAAAGTCTCTAAACTTTCAACCATCTTGCAAATTAGTCCCCTCATTAGCTAGCTTAAGCTTTGGGGGTTCCAAAAGTACAAAAATTATCGAGAAAGACCCCTAAAACCACTTACTTGTAAGAGAAAAGCTTGGCTGAAAGTTTGGACTCCAAAATCCCCTAATTTCCTTCAATTTTTGGTGGAGAAGAAGCATGAATAATGAAAAAAATGATTTCTCTTCTACTTAGCTTATTTTATTCATTTTTTTATCACCTAATTTCACCAAAATTTGACCAAAATTTAATGCCCTTGTCTCCTTGTTTCCTGTGGCCGGCCTGTAACATCCTAAAATAGGGGCTGTGTGTTTGAAGCATATCTTAAGTGTTAGTGAGCCTCAAGAGTGGTTTGATGTGTTTTTAGAGTTCCTAAAAACTCTCGGTTTGAAATGGGAGTGTTTTGAAAATTTTTGAAAATTGAGGGTTAAAAGAAGAAATTATGGAAAGAGGCCTTAAGTAATAAATTTTGTAAGTTGTGGCATATAAAATGCCCTGGTAAAGTGGTCTTTCTGCGCAACTTAAGGCTTTGATTTGGCGCTAAGCAGGTCAGGGGATCGAGCAACACTGGGCGCATGGGTTTTCATTTTTGCGCTGTATGGTGTAATGGGCTAAGGAGGCTTTAAAAGAAAATGGGGCAGAGTTATGTCACAAAAAGGCGCCTGGCCGAGTGGTTGAGACGCTAGCGGCGAGGGAAAGACCTTCGCAAGGACTCGAGTTCGAGTCCTGAAGGTAGCGCTTGATTGCGCTTTATCTTGTTTTTGAGTCAAGCAAGGGACGCATGCAAGTAAGGTTTAGAAGAAATTCGCGATGCATTTACGTCATGAAATTTGAAGTGGCCGAGTGGCCAAGGACATTGCGTGAGAGCTAAGGCTCGGAGGACTCGTGTTCGAGTCCTGGGGATCGCGCATGAGGCGCTTTATTTTTATTTTAGCGTTCACACCTGGGAACTGGAAAAGGATAGTTTAAAAGAAATTCGACGCGTTTATTGGCATAAAACGCGCAATGGTCGAATGGCAGAAAGCTTGGAGATACTTCCTCAGGTCTCGGGTTCGAGACCTGGAAGCAGCAAAGCATGGTTTTCCTTTTTGCCAGCGTGGGAAGGGTTGCATGCAGCAATCAATGCATGCAGCAGGCACGTATGCAGCTTAAAATTTGCTGCTTGTTTGCTTTATTTTAAACATAGGGCATTATTCTTTTATTTTTCTATTATGGGCTAGTTATATTTATTTTTATTGTGTTGTAATAATTTTTTTTATGTATAAGAAAATGGATTAAACAATGGAAAGTGATGTTGAGCTTAGCAAAAGAGAGAGTGCTTGGCCGGCCTTGGTTGTTGTAAAATGGAGAAGCATGGCCATTGGGAATCATGGAGCAGGCACGCGTGAACAAAGCTTCATGGGATGCTTGCTATTATCATTTCTTTATTATATTGAGTATGGAGGTATTGTTGATTTATTATTTTTATTATTTTTGCTTGTTTTACTTGATGGAATAAGGATTAAACAATTTTTATTGGTATTTGGTGTTATGAAATTTCAAATGGATATGGGAAAAGAGGTGAAGCATGGCCGGCCATTTGCTTAACAAAGCATGGCCGAATGCTTTGATTTGTTTAGCCTTTCATTTCCAAATTTGTTTGACCGAAATAAGCTTTGGACTTGGGAGCTTTTTGGTCAGCCTTGAGCTTGGGAAAAAGTATGGCCAAAATGCATGGTTTTGTCTTGTTTTCCCTCCCAAATTGAGCATGACCGAATGTGGTCTAGCTAAGAGCATTTCATTCTCGGTTTTGATTAGTTAGGGAGGTGGTCTTTACCTTGTTTTTGTTTTCTTCTTCTTCCTTTTTGTCTTAGCCGAAAATGGGAGAAAGAAAGAGAGACTGAGCTGCGGTTTGGAAGGAATAGCGAGAGTGTTAGCCTTTGTTTTGTTTTGCTTGCTCTTTCTTTCCTTTTTTCTCTTGACCGAGAGAGGGCAATACTTGAGCTTTGATTTTAGGAGGAGCTAGGAAGCTCTCGGTTAGCTAATGTGCTGGCATGGCTTCCTTTCATCGTTGCTAGCCGAACATGCTAGGCACTATTGACGGATCCTTAGTTAAGGTGGTGCCGTGACTACTTCCTCTTAATCTCTTCAAGCAAATGATAGTGGGAGCATCAAAGGAGTCCTTTGGGATTTGCAGAGACTAAGATAGGAGATTTCGACAACCCATATTCAAGAGGTGGTTCTCGATATTTAGTTAATAAGTATTAAGAAGCACAAAGGAGTCTTTCGAAAGTTGAACTACTCAAGAGACCTTGTCGAGCAAGGTAAATGGATTTTCGATGACTTCGAGAGCTAATCGACAATAACAAGTGGTGTTTTGGGATCGAAATAAGCTAGGGACAAATCAATAGAAGTAACAGAAGCTTTCGGGACTTTAGTTGATATTAGAGTCGATAGATCAGGATCTCTCTAAAATCAGGTACGTAGTTATCGCACTATTCTCTTGCTTGTTTATATGTGTTATTTGTAAATGTATATGTTGTGCATGTTAGCCGAAATAAGGGCTAAGATGTTGGATACCCAAGGTGGGTGATCGTTTAATCAGGTGTGTAAGCTCTTACACACTTTATTAGTATAAATTGTTATTATGATGATATTTATAACCTCTCATGTAGTAACTTTGCCATGTGGGCATAAGCTTGGCTCTCGGGTAAGTTCCCTATTACTCGATCTATGATATATGTGTGTATGCCATCATATGCTATTAAATACTATGCTACATGTAGATGCATGATGTATGAGATCATGATATTGTTATGTGAGCATGATGATGGTGGGATTGATGAGAGGAAGTAATAATCGTGTCGACAGACACCAGTGGTTTGGTACCACATTTCGTGACTACGGTCACCAGAGGTTTGGCACCTCCAGAGGTTTGGCACCTCATAGCGTCTCGTCCCTGTGGATTAATTCCACCGTGGGTTGGCCCCACATTTGAGATTCGGGATCTACGCCAGTGATTTGGTATCACACGATGGGTTGGCCCCATCATTTGATACCGTGACTTCAAGTCACCAGTGGTTTGGCACAAGTATTGACGGATACCGTGACTTCAAGTCACCAGTGGTTTGGCACCACCAGTGGTTTGGTACCACACGGGGTAGAAAAAGGAGTATGGATGGCTAGGTTGGGCTTCATAATTGCATATTCATGTGTATGAACTGTGTGGATATGGGCCAAGCCCGTATGTGGGGGACATGTGTATTATCTATGCACTGAGTCATGGTGACTCACCCCTTTCCCTATCTTTTTCAGGTGAGTAGATCGCGGAGACGGAGCCGGAGAGGACTCGAGGTGGCCATGCTTGTTCCTCGGTTTTGAAGTTTTGTTTCGTACCATTAAAGTTTACTATTTGCTAAATTCGATTGGGTTGTAATATGGCCGCTTATTATTATTATTATTCGTATGATTAAGTAGTAGTTTTTACCTTGTTTCTAGCGAACTTTAAACTGTTAAGCAAATCGGTAAAAGCAACGTTTTCAAAATTAGCACTCGTACGCGTTTTCAAAGACGTTACCATCGGGTAGCCAATTTTACCAAGTTATCAAAAACCCCGACATTTCTAAAGATCTAAATGATCAAATGTTTTCAAAGGAAAAGGAAAAGTTTTCAACTCAATCGTATTTATCAAACCAACCTATCTTAGTTTTAGCAAACACCGTTTTACAAATTCAACAATATTTTCAGATTTCCAATGTTAACTCGAATCTTTCAAAATGTTTTTACTCCGTGACATACCAGATCCGGTCAAGGCTCGTGGGCCGGGTTTGGGGTGTTACACGGCCACACCCTCTTAATGGCCTAATTACACTTTAAGGACCTCCAATTTAATATTCTATGGCTATTAGACACATCTACCTTGTACAATGGAACTTTCACATTTTATGCGATTTAGTCCTTTTCCATAATTAAGCATACAATTGCTAAAATTAAAGCACCAAACTTTTCATACATCCTTATAAATATGCTATAACACATAAAATAATATCAAAATAATTTTATTCAACCTCGGATTAGCGGTCCCAAAACTACTGTTCCTACTAGCCCCAAAATCGGGCTGTTACATCTATAGCAGCTAGCCTTTCCTCCTTTGAAATTCTCCAATGGAGTTTTTTTCTGTGTAGAGAGAGGATTGCTGTCACCAGTCTCTTTCTCACACAAATTCTCCTATCTTTTTTCTTCTTCTCTCTCCTTCCTTTATTGGGTAGATCTGTCCCACCTCAGCACACATTTTTCATTCCTCTTTACAGGTTGTTTTTCTGTTACACGTCTAGTTGGCTAAGAGTGACGTGGATAGAGTGTTGAGTCATTTTCCCGGAATTGCCATGGCAGTTCTGTTGGCAATCAATCTTACCAATTACCACGATAATTTTTCACTTCCCTTGTTTTCCCTCTTCATCTTCTTACTCTTCCTACACTTGTATTCACACAACACCACACCTTTCCTCCCCAAGTGATAAAAGTAACAAATAATGACCATTATATCACAATCCAAGCTTTGTTATGTAATGTTCTAAAAATATCCTAAAAAGGAAAATGTATTCACTTAATTACAACCAATTAATTTTATTTAGATGACTTACATATAACTCTTTTAAAGAGTTATCACACCCCCAAACCTGAATCATTGCTTGTCCTTAAGCAAATGATGTTTGAATATGCATGAATGCTTGGAATTGCCAAAACAATCAATCACTGAATGTACTGCCAAATCGTAATAAGCATACTGTGTACCTCTATTCTCAACAATCTTCTATTTAAACAAAGAAAAAATGCTTACAATTGTTGTAAACCTATTTAACAAGTGCAGTTCCTAAAGGTAAAATTTTCTAAATATTTCAGGAATTAAAACTATAGCAGATCTCTCTAAATATACTTAGGTTTTCTCTCTCCTAAACTCAACTTTAAAAAAAAAGGCAATTATTCAATTTTTAGCATAAAATTTCCTTGAGAATTCATACTATCATATGATTATATACTTGACAACCTCAATAGAGCATACACTAGACTGGCACGTATTATATCATGTCACAAGTTGAATATAAATCACTCATGAAACAAAAGGTTTTAACTAAAAAGATAGATGGGGCAAACAACTACCTTCTTAGCTATTTACCCTTAAGATTCAGTGGAGTGTCCCAAGAATATGTGCATATATATATATATATATATATTTAGACAAACACTTATATTTGAACTCATTTTTCTGGTCAATAATATAATGGAGCAAACAAAATATTACTGACCTAATCAACAGGTTCAAACATTAGAGTATTCATATTATTTTACCATGACAAAATTATACCCTATTACTATATTGAAATTAAGTCAAGAAATCATAAATTTATTCAAAGAATGCTACTATAGCCTAATTGCATTTATATTTCAATTATTCTACTTTTAGAAAGTCATTTTTAACAACCGTCCTATGCTAAATATGCCTAAACAACTATCACCATATTTTCTAAGTTTACAAAGAAGAGTTATTATCCTCATTGAACATCATTGATAACCATATACTCACATAATCCGCCAGTTAAATGGTAATTGAATGTTATGGAAAAAGGACTGTATGAACTATAAGCACAACACACCCCCAAACCTAAGATGCATTATCCTCAATGCATGAACATGACAAAGTAAAGTTAATAAAAGCTACATGAATGCATGAAATAGATAAAAAAAACTAAAATCAAAATGAATGATCATGAAAATATAAAAATCAAAGCTTGGAGGGGAAGGAAATTACTTCTTACAACTTTCTTACAACTTTCTTGTAACATTGCTTCTTTTTAGTTAAAACAACATTTTCTTGGACTGTTTTTTCGGCGGCCTTCTTGAATCTTTTTTGCTAAAGCTGGTTGATGGGTATCTCATCGGCATTGTCAGTATCTGACATAGTGAGTTCATGTTCTTGGTCAGTCATTGGTGCCTTGGATTGTGGTGATTTGGCAGTGATGGTTGGTGGAAAAGTGTGTTGTCGATCATTGTCCTCCTTGTCAGAGTCAAGGTGTACAAACTCTGTCGGTTCTTCATCTCTCGCAGGCTCTTTGGTATGCTTTTGTGTAGTGGTAGGTTCTTCATCATCTTCTTCATCATCAGATAAAAGTTCTTCAAGAAACAAAGGAAATATAGGCATTGCCTTAGTGAAGTTGTTCTGAAGAGCTTTCTTGAGTGCATCATTGTGTTTCTTCACATATTCCCAATATAAAATCATTTTGGCTTTTTTTGTGGAAAAATTAGTGGAGATTCAATTTTTTTGCGTTGCCACCATATCTAACTGATGTTGGAGTTGCTTGGGGGCAATTATTACTTGTTCCAACATATCAGGAAAAGTGTGTGGGGCTTTGGGTGGGGGTGATGATGTAGATGCTGACCCAGATGGCTGTGGCATATGCGTACCCAAGAAACGCAGGACAATTGATTTCGTTATGACACATTTGTTGCTTATGGTCTCCTCATTGTTATGGACAGGAACATTGGTGCGCTGACAAAGGGCTGTAAGAAGAGATGGGAAATTTAAACTGTCGACATTCTTTTCCGTGTAATGATGAACTTCCTGGAAAATTATTCTTCCAACATTGATTCTTCTACCAAACATAATCGAATGTAGTAATAACATCCTTTCTTTGGAAATAGTAGAATTGTGAGTAGAGGGACTCAGTCAGGATTTCAGAAAGTGATACCATACTCTGCAATGAGGCTTCAGGGCAACTCTATCAACAGTGTGACAATTATGACGAGATATAGTCCATTTAGTTCCCTCAATACAAAGATCTTGAAGAACCTGCTGTAACCCTTCTATTGTAATCTTTGACATAAACTCGGAATGTTCATCAGGACCCTCAGGCAAATTGTAATGGGCATTAATAGAATCTTCATCAAACCGAACAGGGAAATCAGGAAAAAACTTGGACTAAAATTCTAAAATTTATATTTATAGATATAAAAAGTACAAATGATATAAATTCTACTCTTAATGAATATTAGATTCCTAAAATACATTAAACTTTTTATTGTAATGGAGATCCATTTTATAATAATTAAATATTCATAACAATTTCAACAATATTGTAATTTTATAAAATCCAACTTAAGAGGTGAGATATGAAACTGAAAATTTATTAATCAGTGCAACATAATTTGAAATTTATTATTTATTATTAGAATATAAATATTAGAAGTCAAACAAAATGAAATTCAAAAGTCAACCGAGACTAAAAAAATGAATTTACCCAAAGATTTGTGGATTTTAACCTCCAATGTTATTTAAATAGTGTTAAAAGTTAAAAAAAAAACTTAAAAATATATTTTGATATTGTTTACAAATTATTTTATTATCACATTGTTAGCTCGATCAATCAATCAAAATAGCCAAGAAGTGGACTGAATTGACCATTTAAAAAATTTGTGGAAGCAAAAATGAAAATATGAGATAATAAACATAAGAATTAAGAGTGGTTCAGCCCCAATTGCCTATTCCACCACTTAACTTTTCACAACTAAGGATTTTTTCAAATTCACTAGTTTGATCAACCTTTAAAGACAAGGTTTAACCTTACAATTCTCTTAAGATTTCCACCCAAATCTTAAGACTTAAACCCTCTCAAAAGAGTAAATAAATGAGCAAACAGAACGACAATCCTTGCAAGATTAGGATATTTTCCAATTAAGCACTCACACAATAAAAACACTCGAGCTGATAAAAATACAAAGAATTGCTTACAAGTGTTTATAAGGAAAAGATGAAGAATTGAAGCACAAAATGTTGATAAAAGAATTGTTGATCTTTCTTGATAACTTTTGATCTTTAGTAATCTCTCTTATTGTTTTAGAAGCTTTGGAAGCTGATTTTTTTTCCAACTGTTGGTGGGAAATTTAATAGAGTTGTTGGAGATGTAAAAACCAGTGCATTAATGTCTCCTGCAACAATAGGTATAGTTACCTTTCAAGGGGCATTGATACTTTGGGTATTTAATACCTAAATTTAGTGACCGTTAAAGCCTATAGTATCTATACAATATAGGAAATATCGATATTTGATATGAGGTATCGATACCTAAAGGAGGGTATTGATACTTGAACATTTTTTTTTACAAAACATCGAACTTAAAACAGTATCAATACCAGGCAGGATATCGATTAATTTTGGAAGGTATTGATACTTTATTAAGTATATCGATACTTTTGATCTTTGTTCAATTTTCTAAATCATTGAAGCTCAAATTGAAATCGATACCAGGCAGCAGTATCGATAATTTTTGCAAGGTATCAATACTTTTGCTTTTTGCTTGATTTTTTTGAACTTCGCAACTCAAATTGGTATCGATACTAAAAATTTGTTACTTAATTTGAAGAGTAGTTTTAAAATTTTATCTTCTTAGAAATATTTTGGAATGAATTGTCACTTGAAATTGATCAAGTTTTATTCAAAAACATTATCTTTGTTATATCAAAACATTTATCAAATAAAGCTTAGCTTAACACATATATTTTTGGGTAAAATATCAAAATAGTCACTTTTGTTTGCCTCAGATTATATTTTAGTCACTTATGTTTGAAATGTTATGTTTTAGTCACTTACATTATCGCGTTGTAACATTTTAGTCATTGAGCCATTAATTGTCATTAATGGTGTAATGGTAAGCTAACGTGGCACATTAAATCATCATTTTAAACAAAAAATTTAGACTAATTTATACAATCGATCGCCATAGTTTTTCATTTTGAGCAATTTAATTTTTGTTCTTTTATATTCTTTTAACATTCCTATTTTTTTTCCCATTATCTTCTGATTCCCCCTCTGTTTTCCTCCCTTCTCCATTTCTTTTAAAGTAGTTTTTCTATATTTTTCATTTGTTAAAATTAGTCCCTATACTTTTATCTTTTTGAACTAAATTTTTTCAAGTGAGGCGAGCTTGTCGACTAGTTTTTTACAAATGAAAAACATAGAAAAAGAAATGAAGAAGGGAGGAAAAGGGAGGGAAAAGCAGAAGCGAATGGAAAATAAGAAAAAAAAAGGAAAGTTAAAAGAATGTAAAAGAAAAAAAATCAAATTTCTCAAAATGAAAAAATATAGGGACCAATTTTAGAATTTAATCTAAAATTTTCGTTTGAAATGATGATTTAACGTGCCACGTTAACTTACCGTTACGCCGTTAACGGCAATTAACGATTCAGTAACTAAAATGTTACAACACGATAACGTAAGTGATTAAAACATAATTTCAAACATAAGTGACTAAAATGTAACATGAGATAAACAAAAGTGACAATTTTAATAGTTTATCCTATATTTTTTGAATTTATTATTTTTCAAATACTTTATTTTAATTTCTTTACTATATCCATTAAATTTAAATAATTTAATATATAATTAATACACACTATTCACGGACATGAATGGAATATGAATTATGTGGGTAGCAAGTGATTTAATGAGAAAAAGAAGTGAAGTCAAACAAGTGACAAAACATTGGGGGTAAAGACTAAAAAGGAAAGAGTGATCGGTAATGAATGAGTTCGTTAGTAACATAAAGGACCACTTGAATAGTTTGGTAATTTGAATTTCACTTTACTTATTTGTATATCTATATGTGCTGCTTGGTAAAACCATTGAAAGATCAAATTTTTTTTTTATATATAATGTCAAAAATTATTTTTAACTTTAATTCAGATTATTCTATACTACTAACAATGTTGATATCAATTTAAGCCTGCAAATATATTGAAATTGATCAAGTGGTGAGGAGATTAATAAAGAGGGTTGAGGTTAGGAGTTGAAGAAAAGAGATTAAATTTGGATACTGAATGATATGTCGAAACCACATGTTTGACAGTAAGAGGTGGTTTGAATACTTTATGAGACACTTTGATTTTGCCATCACTATCTTCTATTTAGTTGTTCGCTGATGACTAGTACCTTTAGCTCTCTCTCCTTTTTACCCAATTCTTTTTGTTATTTTTCTGCCATCAATTTCATGTAAACTACACAATAATAAAGCTTCGCTTTTCCTTCCTATAAAACATAATGCTATACCAATATTCTGTGTTTAGCTTTCTGGCATTAGACTGTATGTATTCCAGCGAACAACAATGAAAATTTTGGTTTTCAATCCCACAAATGATTATATATATTGCTGAACTTTTTTTTTGATTTTTATGTATGAAAATGTGTTATCATGTTTAGTTAACGGTGGTAATCCCACCACCTATATAGCAGCTTCTAGTGTCCAATCACAGCCTTCCAAACTCTAGCCATAGAAGATGGAAAAGAAATAAAAAACAAAAATAAAGACGAAAAAAACAAAAGGAACAGAGAGACAGATGATGAGGTTGAGGTGTTAAGGAAGAAGTTGAAAAATAAGAAAGAAAGAAAAATGAGAGGCCTGAAATTGCTAGCCTTACATTTTCATTTGGCTTTTGGATTGCTTATTGTGTACAAGAAAAGGAGTTAAGGGTTCACCTTATCCTATCCACCTCTCTCTTTATATATCTTCTTCCCTTAGCATCAAAACGGAACACTCTCCCTTTCTCACTCATTTATATTCTCTCAGTACCAGCCCCTTACATTTCTACTTCTTCCTTCTATTTGCATCACAACAAAAGGACTTGGAGGAGGGGCTTATCTTATCTTATCCACCCCTCATTTTCTCTCTTCCCAAACATTATCTTATCTTTTCAATGCTCTTGTTTACATTTTTTCTTTGAAAAAGAAAAACAAAATTCTGCTTCTCTGGAGTTAGACTGTGGGTTCGTTTTTTATTTTCCTTCTAGCAATCAGTATTTGGTGGTTTGAGTGTTTAGACGGAGATTTTCTCATGCAAAGAGAAAGTAGTCGATAAATTCAATCTGGGTCATAGTTATTATCGTCCAAGATTAATCAATTGAAGCTGCCAAGCAAATTCCATATCTTTATAAACAATCCCTCAATTGTGGTGCACAAATGGCTCCCAAGACAGGCAAGATGAAAGCGCACAAAGCTAAGGGAGACAAGAAGAAAAAAGAAGAGAGAGGTACTGTTTTTACTCTCCAATCCATTCTCTGAGAAAATGAAGGAAAACCCAAGAAAACTCGGTAATCATGCCGAGATACGTTGATTTTGATCGGTATTTGTTGCTTTGACATTTTAATATGACCTTAGTATATCGTAGGGTTCAATAATATTATCTTATCCTATCCCTATCATCATTTATGGTTCAAAATTTTTGTTCCTAAAATCGTGGATTTTTAATATTTAGAAAAAGGAAACCTTATCTCCAGATTTTATTTTGCTCACAGTTTTGCCTACTGTAATCGAAATTACCGTAGAAACACCTGAAGAATCCCAAGTCACTCTCAAGGTATCCCTCCCTTCTTCTCTAATCTATTTCTATATATAGATGTTAAACTATATTTTGCAAACATAATGTATAAAATTTCATAAATAAACGTTAAAATTTATGCTCATTTTTCACACTGTTGGAGGAATGTAAAATCTTTTCTCATACCATTCAAAAAATGATCTTAATATATATTGTTTGGTCGAGTTTTTTGTTTTCCAGATAATAAAACTTGTTCCTTTTACATTAATGCAGGGAATATCTTCTGACAAGATCTTGGATATAAGAAAACTGTTAGGGGTCCACGTTGAGACATGTCATTTGACCAACATCTCCCTGTCTCACGAGGTAAAAATTAAAAATAAAAATATAAAAACCAGACCAGCTTTAACCACTTCATCAATGGTTTGATACCTTGTGTTTCGACAGGTACGAGGAAATCAACTTAAGGATTCCGTGGACATCGTGTCTCTTAAACCCTGTCAGCTGTCCATCGTCCAAGGTGCCTTCCCCATCCGGCAGTTACCTTATAGTTTCTTTAGTTACTCATGTTTTCACCTAATTCTAACCCACACAGTTTTAACTTGGTAAAGAGGACTACACGGAGGACCTAGCAGTCGCGCACATCCGACGACTCCTCGACATTGTTGCCTGCACAACCTCCTTCGGTTCGCCGAAATCGGCTACTCGAACCATTCCCAAAGAATCATCTTCTAAGGAATCGGCTGCTGTCGACGACGCCCCAACCAATGGGGTTGAATCTCCCGACAACTCGAAGGCGAAAGAAAAACCGGAGGCGACTGCGGCGGCTGTGTCGATGTGTCCTCCGCCGCGGCTTGGCCAGTTTTACGATTTCTTCTCCTTCTCTCACCTCACTCCTCCTATCCAATGTAATATTTTTTTAGAGGTGTGCACTCTTTTCTTCTTTTTCGATGTTGAAATTATTTTCTTATTCATTTTATATTTTACAGATATTAGAAGATCGAGTCGTCCATTCCTGGAGGATAAAACAGAAGATGACTTTTTCCAAATTGATGTAAGTGGGATTCTTTAACTTGATCTTCTTATTTCCTTTTTGGGTTTTCGTTCTGTTCACTTTGGAGTATAAGTGATACCATCAATTGTTCCCTTTTCTTTGATTATTTTTTTCAAAATTTGGGGCTAATTAGATTCTATGGAATCCAACTAAAAATGTAGGTTCGAGTTTGTAGTGGGAAGCCGATGACCATAGTTGCTTCTCGGAAAGGGTTTTACCCAGCCGGAAAGCGACCGCTTCTCTGTCACTCTCTAGTCACTCTTCTGCAGCAGATTAGCAGGGTTTTTGATGCTGTAAGTTCCATTGCATCTGTTTCATTTTTCTTTGAATTTTTTTTTTTGTGTATATGATTTATTTATGGCGAGGATCACTGATTTACCTTGCAGGCGTACAAGGCTCTTATGAAAGCTTTCACTGAGCATAATAAAGTATGTGAAGTCTTCCATTGAGTTGCTGCATCTTTTATATGGATTACAAGAATATGGTTGGGAACTCACGTTTGTTTTATTTTCTTATCATTTTTGTATTTAAAATTGCAGTTTGGCAACCTTCCTTACGGTTTTCGGGCAAATACATGGGTTGTTCCTCCCATAGTAGCGGATAATCCGTCAGTTTTTCCACCACTTCCTGTGGAAGATGAAAATTGGGGAGGAAATGGAGGTGAACAAGGAAGAGATGGTAAACATGACAATAGGCAATGGGCAAAAGAGTTTGCAATTTTGGCAGCTATGCCTTGCAAAACAGCAGAAGAGAGGCAAATAAGAGATAGGAAAGCTTTTCTACTTCATAGTTTATTTGTTGACACTTCAGTTTTTAAAGCAATTGCGGCGATCAAGAACATCATTGAAATCAATCAGAATGCTTTAAATGGCCCTTCTGCTTCAATTTTGCATGAAGAAAAAGTGGGAGATTTGATTATTAAGGTGACAAGAGATGTTCCTGATGCAAGTGTGAAATTAGATTGTAAAAATGAGGGGAGTCAGGTTCTAGGAATGCCACAAGAGGAGCTGGCTCGGAGAAATTTACTTAAAGGCATAACTGCTGATGAGAGTGCAACTGTTCATGTGAGTGAACAATTTTTGCTGGATGATTACGACGGACTAGAGAAAGAGGCTATGCATTGCTAAATTTACTTTTTCTTTTTGTTTTGGTCTTGTAGGATACTTCTACCTTAGGTGTTGTGGTTGTAAGACATTGTGGCTATACAGCTGTAGTAAAAGTTTCAGCTGAAGTAAATTGGGAGGGGAATCCCATTCCTCAAGAAATTGACATCGAGGACCAGCCTGAAGGAGGGGCAAATGCTTTAAATGTCAATAGGTCAATGTTTATTTCATCTCCATTTCATTACAAAGACATTTATGCACCAACTATCCCTCCATAACACAGAAGAATCAAAGTATGAATGCTTACACAAAGGGAAATGTGCACACACTTATTTTTGGAAAAAAAAAATAAAAATCAAATGCATTGGTATCTATGACCCCAAGCTTATGCTATAGGATTGTGAGATCTTAATGCCTCTTTCTTACAAATACTTTTCAGCTTAAGGATGCTATTGCACAAGTCATCCACGCCTGCATCAGCTCAACGATCACAGAGTACAGATTTTGGGAGCTTGCATTCTGCTAGGGCTTCAGTGAGGAAAGTGTTGGAGGCTAGTTTGCAGAAGTTGCAGAATGAACCCTCTAATAACTCCAAGCCTATCAGATGGGAGCTAGGGGCATGCTGGGTACAACATCTTCAAAATCAAGCTTCAGGGAAAACCGAGTCCAAGAAAAATGAAGATGTTAAGCCAGAGCCTGCTGTGAAGGGTCTTGGAAAGCAGGGTGCATTGCTGAAGGAAATAAAAAGGAAAACAGACACCAAAGGTGGTAAAAATGATCAGAATATGGAGGTTTCTGCAGTTAACAGCCCTGATATGAAGAAGAAATCAGAAGTCAGTAATGAAAAGGGACTTGAGAAGCAAGATGAGGAAATAGAAATGATGTGGAAAAAACTGCTTCCTGAAGCAGCATATTTGAGACTAAAAGAATCAGAAACCGGCTTTCACCTTAAGGTTAGTTGCAACTTTACCAGAACAATGATTACTAAAATTCTTACACATTAAGCAGTTCTATATCTCGCTCTCTCAAAATAAAGAAAAACATGGTGCTTGTAGTTTTTTTTATTTTTTATATATTAATATTTCTGTCTGTTCATATGCCAGTCTCCTGAAGAGTTGATTGAAATGGCACATAAGTACTATGCTGATACTGCTCTTCCAAAATTGGTTAGTCCCTTATCAATCAATGTTCCTTTTTTCTCTGAGATGTTTTAGGGCATAACATATTTTGCTGGTATGACTTCAAATCTTCTAGGTGGCAGATTTTGGCTCCCTTGAACTTTCACCAGTTGATGGAAGGACTTTGACGGATTTTATGCATACAAGGGGTTTGCAAATGTGTTCCCTGGGCCGTGTGGTAAATAAGCCATCTCAGTATTTTTCTGTCACTCACATATCTATATGTTCATATAGCTATATAACATGTCAGCTTTCTTACTGAAATTCCAATTACTCCGAGTCCAGCCAAATAATACATTCTTTATGCCTGTAGCAAGTAGAAACACAAAGAAACAAAAAGAAAATAATAGTAATATTAATGGTTCCAAATTATCCAACAAATAATTAAAGTTAATACAATGGTATTATTTTTCTTCTGCCATTCTATCAAAAAGTATGTCAACCAAATGTCAAAAGATAATATATTTTGATGATTAAGGTAAATGATTGTTGGAGATAATTAGGTCATGCAACTTGTACAATATGTTTGAAGAAAATGTAATTTCTTTTGAATAGTTAATCTGAATAGTTTTTAGACTAGTGCAATCCAACCTCAAAAGATAATAAATAAATAAAATAAAATAAAAGAGGAATATAGGTTTTCTCAATTGTTTTCACCTTTTTGAAGTTGTTGAACAATACCAATTAAAGGGCCAAGACCAAAATTACTTTATTTATTTATTGGGAAAAACACCTCTCGGGACCTCTCATTTTTTATATTGAGCAAATTGGTCCCTAACAAAAAAATTGGAGCAATTTAATTCCTATCAAATTTGAAAGTGAGCAACCAAGGACAATTAAACATGACGTTAATGTTTTCTGTCAATTGTACATAATTTTGATTGGTATAAGAACAAATTTAATTCTCGATGGTTTCATATTTTGTGTAAATGTTGATAGAATGTGTAAATGTTTCAAGCTAAATTTGTTAAATCAGGACCAAATTGATAAAATGTATAAATGTTATTGGCTAAATTTGTTAAATCAAGACCAAGTTGATAGAATATGTAAACTTTGAGTGCTAAATTTATTATTATATCAATGAAAAATATGTACAATTGACAAAAACATTAACTTTGTGATTAGTTGTTGTTAGTTTCTTACTCTTGAAATTGATAGAGATTAACTCTCAAAATTGATAGAGATTAAATTACTCTGATTTTTTTAGAGGGATCAATTTGCTTAATATCGAAATTGACAGGGGCTAGTGAGGTCTAATATCTTATTTAGTTTTGAAAACTACATTAAGATTTTAGTTAGATTTATTCCAATCTGTCATGGCTGATAAAGTCACGAAAATTTAAGAACATCTATCTTGCACACAATCTTGTACTTCAACATCTACAATAAACAAAACTAATTTGCTATACATCTTCAACCTACTGAATCATGAAAAAAAAAATGCAGGAAAACCGGCAATGCAATGCGACTTTTTCCCCTTTTTCTTTTCAAATAATTCTTTCTTCGTGGATGCTTCCAGATATGAAACATAAGTAGGGATCAATCATGTCATTATCAGTTCCCAACATAGATATGAAACATACCCTTTATAACCATGCCAATAATAAAATTTTCTACTGATTGCTGTTCTGAACTCTTATTGGTAATTTTTTCCAGCTCAGTTATGTTAATTAATGCATTTATAAGATCATTGTGTTCTTTTTCTTTCTGTACCATAAAAAAATGGTTTCATGTAACTGTGGTCAGAATTGACAGGATATTTTGGTCTTCCATGTTATTGTCCAAAAATATCTTGTAATGAATTTTCTTTTTCCTTTTTTTCAAGAGTATCTGATCTCATTTAAGTTGTACAGCAGATAGGAGGCTTGGCTTTCTATATTATTACATATTAATGAGCTATAATACTGGTGAAAATTTGACATCTCCTCTCCCCCATCTCTTATCCTCACCTTTTCTTCTTTCCTGTCATTTCAGGTTGAGCTTGCAGACAAGCTGCCTCATGTTCAGTCACTCTGTATACATGAAATGGTTGTTCGAGCCTATAAACACGTGTTGCAGGCTGTTGTGTCATCAGTTGAAAGTATTGATGATTTGGCTGCATCAATAGCGGCATGTTTAAATATATTGTTGGGAACACCATCAGCTGAAAACGGTGACATGGATATCACTAATGATGAAAAACTAAAATGGAGATGGGTGGATACCTTTCTTTCAAAGAGGTTTGGGTGGCAGTGGAAATCAGAAAGCTGTCAGGATCTGCGAAAGTTCGCCATTCTTCGTGGATTATCCCATAAGGTATAGTCATCTTGGCATAGTATTTGGAGTCTTAAGATGTATGCTTCATCTCCATTTCTAAATGAAATGATAATTTCTCAGGTGGGGCTTGAGGTTGTTCCTAGGGACTATGACATGGATACTCCATTTCCTTTTAGGAAGTCTGATATCATAAGCATGGTCCCCGTATACAAGGTAAATAAATACTAAATGGAATTTAAAATTGGAAAATTTGTCTTGCGGTTCTACTTTGGACTTTGGTTGACATTGTTTCATTCCCGCAGCATGTTGCATGTTCATCAGCAGATGGTCGTACGCTATTGGAGTCATCCAAGACTTCTCTGGATAAAGGTAAATTGGAGGATGCAGTCAATTATGGCACTAAGGTATGATGAAGTATCTCTCTGTATGTTGTTTTAAATGCTTTATTCTTCAGCAATATATAAATAACATCTAAGCTGATATTTGACTTTTGATTTTAAAGGCACTTTCAAAACTTGTGTCGGTTTGTGGTCCTTACCATCGGATGACTGCAGGAGCATACAGTCTTTTGGCTGTTGTGCTTTACCATACTGGGGACTTTAATCAGGTATTTGCTTTAAAATATTTTAACATTTCTATCCATGCAACACATGACCAAATGACTCAAACTTTTGAACCTATTGAAATCCACTGATTATCAAAAGATGTAAAACAGAATAAAGTGAAAATCATCTTTTAATTTTTGGGAATTTTGTCTCTTAGGCAAATTTGGTATATTCTTTTTAAATATTATATACTTGATTCTTGAAGTATTGAACCAAGGATTGGTGCTTGCTAGAAATATGCTACTACCTTTTGATCTCTATCCCGCATCAATAATTCTTTCCCTGTTGTGCAATATACTGATCTGTTTTCATTTTATTTAGGCAACAATTTATCAGCAGAAAGCATTGGATATCAATGAAAGAGAGCTTGGTCTTGACCATCCTGACACGATGAAGAGTTATGGAGACCTAGCTGTCTTCTATTACCGCCTTCAACATACAGAGTTAGCATTAAAGTATGCTTTTACATCTTTCTAATTAAAGGAATTATTTGTTTTAGCTCCCACTGTTTTTAACTTTATTTGCTTTAGCTCCCATTGTTTTTAACTTTGAGATTAAAAATTAGTCCTAAGCCTTAATGGAAAGAGGAAGTAAACCTTCTTTTTTCTGTCAAAAGAATGCATGCTACTGATCAAGAGGGGAAGACATTGAGTTATGCTTATGCACATATGATATAGAAAGTACATGTTTATTCGGTATTCCAGTGCTGCAGAATTTATGTCATATACTTAATCATGCGATAGATTGTGTTTAGGTTTATGAATACGTTAAAATCTGATAGTGTTTTTCTTGTTTCTGTTTAGCGCTTAGGAATTCTTACAGAGGTAAAAAAGTTCAAATTTATAACTTGTTCAATAACATCAAGAATTTCAGCTTTGCATAAGTTGACCATTATCAGCTATAATCTGATCAAACTAGTCATTCTTAATTGTTAACTGGGTGATTGAAAATTTTATATTGCATTAAAAAGTTATATTGCATTAAAAAGTTAGAATCTGATAGTTTATGAATACGATAAAATCTGATAGTGTTTATAAAAATTTTATATTGCTCATAAACATCCATTTTTTATATGGTTTACGAATACGTTAAAATCTGATAGTGTTTTTCTTGTTTCTGTTTAGTGCTTAGGAATTCTTATAGAGGAAAAAAAGTTCAAATTTACAACTTGTTCAATAACATCAAGAATTTCAGCTTTGCATAAGTTGACCATTATCAGCTATAATCTGATCAAACTAGTCATTCTCAATTGTTAAGTGGGTGATTGAAAATTTTATATTGCATTAAAAAGTTAGTACGTCCTAAAGAATATAGGTGCTAATATTGTGAAGCTCATAAACATCCATTTTTTATATGGTTACTGATTTCATAAATGTCAATCATTATAGTAATCATAGAACTTATACCTCATAAAAATAATATTTTATGAGGCTTAGCATTTCCAGTAACGGTATTTGTGTCCTAAGAGTGGTGTTGGTAGAAATTATTAGGAAAACTTAGACCAGCCGCAAACTTATGCCCATGAGAATTGAAACATGGTTCTTGAGAAGCAAAGCCTGCGTCTTTGAGAAGCAAATGTTATAATATTTTGTCATATGGCTTTCATTGTAAGACATGTCATTGAATGAATACTGTATTAGAATTTGGGCCTAATCTTGTCCTTTTTCTCATTCTAGGTATGTAAATCGTGCATTGTATCTTTTGCATTTAACATGTGGACCATCTCATCCAAATACGGCAGCCACTTATATTAATGTAGCAATGATGGAAGAAGGGTTAGGAAATGTTCATGTTGCTCTTAGATATCTCCATGAAGCTCTCAAGTGCAACCAAAGACTACTTGGAGCTGATCATATACAGGTAAACTATCATATTAACAACTGAGTGTGAATTAATCTGTCTGTCTGTTATTTAATTAGATGTGCTAGACTGAATTTTGTTCGTTTCTAAGATGAATACTGTATTTACTGAATGAACTGAAACTTTTATTCTGAAATTACGCATCTTTCTACAGAATTAACACAAAAGAATCTCAATCTAAATTCACTTGAAAGTAGACATGAAATAAGGTACATGTTTAATGTGTTTCTGGCTTCCACAGACTGCTGCCAGCTACCATGCCATTGCTATTGCCCTTTCCTTGATGGAAGCCTACTCCTTAAGTGTTCAACATGAACAAACTACACTACAGATATTGCAGGCAAAACTAGGGTCTGAGGACCTACGTACACAGGTAATTTGATGTTTGATGCTTTATGATTAAATCCAATTGTATTGTGATTACTGGTCCTAAGGTAATTTGATATTTTTTCTTCTGAAGGATGCGGCTGCATGGCTTGAGTACTTTGAGTCTAAGGCTTTGGAGCAGCAAGAAGCTGCACGGAATGGTACTCCGAAGCCTGATGCATCAATCTCCAGCAAAGGCCACTTAAGGTACAATCTACTAGCAGAATAAATTCAGTTGAATCCATGTTTTTGTTCAAGACAATTCAAAATGTTTGAACTGTGGGCTTGAAAGTTTTCCTGATCTTTACTTTTATTTTGCTGTTATAATTGTTGGACAGTTTTTTGTTGTTAACCTTTTGAGAATGAATGAACTTCTTCAAAGGAAACCCCTTATACTAGAGATAGATTTAATTGCGGAGTCACCTTGTGTTTTTGCACCTCTCATTTGTTTTAGGTGTTGGTAAGAATTATTTACATTAGTTTCCTACTTTGTATCAGTGTATCAGATCTTTTGGATTATATAACCCCAGACGCAGATATGAGAGTGAGAGATGCCCAAAAGAAAGCCCGTGCAAAGGTTTGTCACCAAAAATGTCCTTTTGCTTATTTGTTATCTCATTGACAACATATCTAAACAAAGATTTTCATTCAACGAACAGATTAGAGGCAAACCAGGCCAAAATTGGGAGACAACCTCGGATGAATATCAGAATGATGAGATTCCATCACCAACTTATCCTGTTACAGAGAATTCTAGTGATAAAGAAAACAAATCTGAAGCTGAGTTCGTGGAATCTGGTAATGAAAAACCTGATTCAGTGCAAGATGATAAGCCGTTGTTGGTTAAAATTGTTGACCCAGAACAGGATGACATCTCAGATGAAGGCTGGCAAGAAGCTGTTCCTAAAGGCCGTTCACCTGCAGCTCGTAAATCTTCTGCTTCAAGGAGGCCAAGTCTAGCCAAACTGAATACAAACTTTATGAATGTGTCCCAATCCTCAAGATACCGTGCAAAGCCTAATAATTTCACATCTCCGAGAACAAGCCCCAATGAGCCTACTGCTTCCGCTGGACCTAGTCCTCCTACTTCCAAAAAGTTTGTAAAAAGTTCAAGCTTCAGTCCAAAGTTTAATAACCTGAGGAGTGCAGTTAGTGGAGTGGAAAAACTGGTAAACCCAAAATCAGTCCCAGGTAGCCCAGCTTCAACTGATCAAGTTACCAAGCCTACTAAAGTAGCAAGTCCAATCAGTGTGCAGGCAGCTGGAAAACTATTCTCCTACAAAGAAGTTGCTTTGGCACCACCTGGGACAATTGTAAAGGCAGTTGCAGAGCAGTTGCCAAAAGGAAATCCTCTTCCAGAACAAAATGCTCAGACAAGCCAGGAGACAGCACCGGATGTCACACCTATTGATGTGGCAACAGTAATGGTTGCTTGTGAAGAAGTTCCAAAAGCAACTGGAGACAAAGAGTTTCTAGGTTCCAAGGAAGAAATGAAAAGCACTGTTAATGAAGAAAGAAAAAAGCTGATAAGTGAATCAGTGATGACTGAAGCTTCCCTGGAAAAAGGCGGCACTGCAATTGAAGACAAAATAGAAGCTGGGACTGTAGAAGTCAAAAGTGGTGTTGAAACCATCAAAGAGGAAGCTGCTAATGGATCTGCACATTATGATTCTTCCAAGGAGTCAAATATTATTAGTTCAAAAACTGAAGCATCGGAAATTGGATCTTTAGACAAATGCCAAGTTACTTGTTCCAACCCAGAACCTTCGGATTTTGTAACTGAAAATACAGCTCGGTCACTAGAGCAAGAGGCCTCTATTCCCTCAGGAAAAGTGTTTGATGAAGATCCTCAAGATCTGCCAGTTGAAGTTAGTGTTAAGCAGTTGCCAACTGAAGGAGAAAAGCAGGAGGAATCAGAGATAGGTAAAGAGACTACAAAGAAACTTTCTGCAGCTGCACCCCCATTTAATCCATCACCAATTCCAGTTTTTAGCTCCATCACAGTTCCGAGTTTCAAGGACCATGGAGGACTCCTGCCCCCTCCTGTGCATATACCTCCAATGCTTCAAGTCAACTCTGCCCGTAGATCACCTCATCAATCTGCAACAGCTAGAGTTCCATATGGACCCAGACTCTCTGGAGGCTATAACAGATCTGGAAATCGGGTTCCACGAAACAAGTCTAGCTACCACAGCAGTGAACATTCTGGAGAAGGGAACCATTACAGTCCTCCGAGAATAATGAATCCACATGCAGCTGAGTTTGTACCTGGCCAACCTTGGGTGGTTCCTAATGGCTACCCTGTCTCTCCAAATGGATTTTTGGCTTCTACGAATGGTATGCCAATTTCACCAAATGGTTACCCGATGCCTCCAATGACACCAAATGGTATTGCTGTGACACAAAATGGATTTCTCACATCGCCAATAGGATCAGTAGAATCACCAGCTGTTATAACTGTTGATATTGAAGCTGAAAACAGAAGTGGAGAATTACTAGCGGAGCAGACTCCGGAGATTTCCTCCACATATGTTGAAGGTGAAAATCAATCAAGTGAGCAGAAAACACCAGAAGATCAATCTTTAGACAATGAAAGCAAGCTTCTTGAAAATGAAGGAAAGCCTGCAGATGTGGTTCTTGTGACTGGTGGTGTTATGCTGGCAAAAGAAGCTTGCAGTGAAATACAAGTTGATGCAAAATTGAGTAAGTGTTGGGGAGATTATAGTGATGGTGAAGCTGAGGTTGTTGAGGTTACAAGTTGAAGAAAACAAATTTTTTTTTGGATACTGAATGTTTTGTTCAAAGCCAAGGGTTTAAGCACTAGACTTACAAGAGACAGGTAATGTTATACAGTGAAGAGCGACTAGAGAAAGTGCAAGGATGGGGAAGTTTACTCTACCAAGTTTGTGACATGTTTGACAAGAAAGGTTAAACCGAGGCAGTTTGAATACTTTCTGATACAGTTTGATTTTGCTGCATAAGGAGGCTTGCTGACAAGAGTGGTATGCAGAACGCATGTACCATGACTATTTTCCGTTGAGTAGTTGGTTGATGACTAGTACTTTACCCATTTTTTTTTTTCTTATTTTTCTGCCATCACTTTTATTGGATGTCAATGGAGACATATAACAATGGGAGATTTGTATCTTTCTAGGTAGTTCTCCTAGGAATGATAATTTCATGTAAACTAGACATAATAAAGCTTCAGTTTTCTTTCCTGTAAAATAATGAAATATCAAGATTCTGTTTCTAGTGTTTCAGCAAATTTAGTTTCTAGGAAATGGAAGTGATACATCATAAGCCAGACAGTTAAGAGAAAATTTCTCAGCATCTAACATAATCTAACTGTAGGATGCCTAATACGCAGAAGTTATCAATCCAGGCAAAAAACCTATGATCTCTATAGTGGCAACACCACTGGCAAGTGCCCGGATAACAACGCCTGCATGAAAATCTGATGCCTGTGCCACTGCTGTATTGAATGCCTCGGGGGCTTCCGCTGCTTTAGTATTCTGCTAGTGTTCAGTGCAACTCCTGCAGGATATACAACTACTATTTCCAGGGGGGTTGGGGGGGGGGGGTGGGGGTTTACCTCTAAATTCGACAAAATTTAGGATTTTCAATCCAATTAAGCTCATGATTTTGACTTGCAACCAACAAATTTATTCTGCTTAATTACATCTATAAATTGATGGATGAATAATGAAATTCAAATGATTTATTCATTTACCTTGTACACACATCAATATAACAATCTGATAATGAAATCCAAATGATTTATTTCAAATGAAAAAGAACTTAATCAAATTCAAACAAAGATTGTCAGACAACAACTTAAGACTCGGTCCACGCCAATATGCGCCCCCTCAAGGTAGGCAGTGTGCTAAAATGCCTAACTTGAATAGATGGCGATCAAATGTTTTTCTGAGTGGTTTGGTGAATGTACTTGCGAGTTGGTCAGCAGCATGAATGTGAACAACATTAGGTTGCTTGCATAAGACTAGATTGCGACCAAAGTGAAAGTCCACAGCAATATGTTTCATTATGCTGTGAATTATAGTATTCTCACAAAAGTAGAGTAACAGCAACATTATCACAAGTGACCGTGGGGGATTTTTGTAGTAGTATGCGGAGTTCTAATAGCAGGGTTTTTGACCCAAGAAGTTTTACCGGCAGCATTTGCAACAGAACGATATTTAGATTTAGTGGAAGATTGAGCAACAGTATGTTGTTTCTTCAAGGACCGAGCAATCGGGTTAAGCCCAAAGAATAGAAGGTACCCCAAAATAATATGTATGCAGACTGAAATAATTTCTTTTGATGAGACGAAGGCCATAATGAGAAGTACCACGAAGTTACTTAAGAGTCCTTTTTGTTGTTTTCAAATGTTACTCAGAGAGTGCTTCCATTTATTGGGAAAGCTTGTTCATAAACTAATGAAAGGTTGTGTAAAAGATATGTATTGAAGTTTACTTATTACACGATCTAAACGAGTTGCATCGGTTGGGGATGTACCATCATCAGTTCAAAAAATCTCCATGCTGCTCCTAGTTGTTTTGGTTGGGTGCATTTATCCATGTTTTCTTCAGGTAGTAGGTCCTTGAGTGATTCCACCAACCCGTCATAGAACTTCAACTCTAATAATATAGTTCACGGAACCAAAGTCTTGAATTGAGAACCTTATAGCAAGTGAGGTGACAATATTATCTATGAGAGATGGTACAGTGCTTGAGATAATGATTTTTTCAACGCACTCAATTAAGTGGACTTTAACGCCTCAAATTTCCAATATAGTAATTGGTAGTGATCAGGGAACATATATACTGAATTTTGGAGGAAAACTTGGAAATAAGTTATTAAATGAATGTTCTTATGGAATTAATTTTATACTTGGAAAGGGAATTAGCATGGTTGAGCGTGAACATGAAAATTCGTAAAAAAAGGATTAAAGTGTAAACTTTGAAAGTTTAAAGGATTAAATTGTAATTCGATCAATCAAAGGAAAAATCTGCATTAGTAGATCCTAAATGAAATAAATAAGGCAGGATATATGTGTTTTGAGTGATGGAATTGGGAAAAAAGAAACCCAAACAACGGATTGAATTGAATAAAAGTGAAAAGTACAAGGGTCAAATCGTAATTTTATCATTTTTCGAGGAAGGACATTAATACAATTTTTTGCATGAGTATATAATGACTTATGAAACTTGATGTGTTAAGTGCCTTCTAAGGCGAGAAGGGAAATTAATAAGAGAAAAGGGGTAAATATGTAATTTTCCATATAAGGCATTTGAACATTTCACATGAGATTGTGTCACATCCCGAAAATTAGGTTAGTAGAATCAGGTTAATAAATCGAGGGTTTGAGACGGATACTAAAATTTGTGTCATAAATAATTAATTAACGTATTAAAATAATATAATTAGGTTTTATTTTATTAATTAATCTAAAATGGAACTTAATTACGAGATTTAATTTGAAAATAGTGTGTTTTAATTGAGTTAGGACCTAATTGGAAAAAGGGAGAAATAAGGAATGATGAAAGTCTTCTACTAGGAATTGCCATCGTCTTCTTCTTCTCTCTCTTAACCTAAACCATCAAAATTTCCCTAAACCTAAAATTAGAGAGTTCCTTCGAAATTAACTCATTATTTTGGATTTATTAACCTCTCAATCACCAAAATAACCCCCAATTTCAAAGGAAAATCACGTTTTCTTCCCCAATTTTGCCATTGTTCTTCTTGTGTTCAAATCATGAATTAGAGTTATAGACTGTTGTTTTCAACAAATTAAGGTAATATTTTAACTTTTTAGGATTAAATAAAGAGTGTTGTTAATTCAAATTGAGTTTTAAACGATTGTATGAAGATTTATTTAGATTTAATAATTTTAAAGCAAGCTTGGATTAAAAAATGGAAAGCCTCGAAATCATGAGTAAACTCGTGTTTTCGAAGTAATTTTTGATTCATTCTGACCTAATTAGAAGGTATTCCACTTCAATTTAATAGGTCATTACCGAATTTTTAAGAATCAAGCATTTTCCTCTTTTACATGTTCTTAAGAGCTTGAATTTCTGGAAATTTCAAAACCATGGATTTAGTTAAAATTAATGGGTTAGAACTGAAATTAAATAATATTTGAGATGTTTAAAATTGAAATTGAGGATTAGAAATGAGATTAGAATGTCGAAACTTCAATTTTGGAAAAACTAGTTAGTTTTCGGTAGTAAGAAAGAAGAGGCTTGATTTGTGTTTTCCTTGTTGTTTGGTTGTGTTCAAGGCTTTTTTTAATGGGTTTGGAATGTGTTTGTTGTGTGTGCAAAGTGTCAAACCAATCGAGAGCCACTACGAGCAAGTCAAAAGGCAAGGAAAAACTTGTTTGAGTTTTCAGCTAGTAAGCGAAAGTATGATTGGTGAGTATCCAGTGTTGTTGCTGGTATGTGTAATTTGTAGTGTTAATTGGGAGCTTAGGATTAGCCTAAACCCATATCCTAAGTTTCGAGAGTAAGTTTTTCCCATACTTGTTGCTTTTTTTGAAAACTCATGCCTAAGTAAGTTGGGTTGTGTTGTGTTGTGTGATGCTATTATGGAAGGTAATGTGTGAAAATATGTGAAAATATGTGAATGTGATATGTGATATATTGTTTTTAACACACACATATGAGATCTGATATATGATAGCTCAGTGAGCATTATTGTGGAACTTAAAGTGCAATTAAAAGTGAGTCATATAAGCATGAATTGTGTATGAGATTGTGGTGTGAATTGATGAATATGAACAGAGGTCATGTGCAATAAAACAGTAATTGAATATGTGTAATTGTGGATATTTTAACATTGTGATCTCTTGAAACTATTGGATATAGTTGGCATGCCATAGGATTGTGAGTACTTACTTTTTTGTTTTGTAAGTTGGGCGTTAAGACTTCGGGATAGGTTGGAGAGATAAGGGAATGTCGAGCTAAGCTCCATTCATTGAGATATGCTGGTGTGCTAGAAAGTGTTTAGCTTAATGCTACACTTTTGAGATATGTTAGACTCTTTGAGCCATTGGTGTGTTGGAGATTCGTTTATCCAATATGTGGTGATATAGTCCACTTTTATGTTTCATAATCTCAAGCTGCCAAATTATCATTATTTGAATTATATATATATATGAGTTATGATGTGTGTAAATGCATGTAAGAGTATATGCTAAACTTGTGAGATAATGAAGCACGGATACATTATTTTGACTTAATGAATATATGATTGTGAATGTGCCTTAGTATGTTCTTGCTTAACTTATATTGTGTGTATGCTTTGCGGTAATTTCGAACATTAACTGTGCTTGAAAAAACTCACACTCTTTGTAACCTCCTAAACCCAGCCTAAACATTATAGCCGAATCGTGAAAGTCACATGGGACACCTAAACTACGATTTTATCCTATCAATGGTTGAAAACCTTAAATGTGCTCTCTTTTTAGTAAAACCGCAGTTACCTTGGTTATTTTGAGAAAAAACGTCTATTATTAAGATCCAATCTTTATTAAGTCAGGTTTGAAGCACTGACGTGGTTTTTGGAAAACTCTTTGCCATCGTTGCTTTTGAAAAATAACTTTGATTATCTTTGTTGCAACAGAAAAACCAAATAAAAATCCCAACTATTAATTAAGCCAAGTAACATGCTTAATCCAATTTCAGTATATAATAAATCATTCTCATGTGTGAAGTTATGCATGCATGAAAAATCCCCAAAACAGAAACAGTCCCAAACCACAGTTCAAATCGCTTTACAGTCCAAAAATCCAAATTAATTTAGGGAAACTTTAAATAATAATACAATAAAATAAATATGAAATCCGTCGTATGTCTGCATACCAAATCCAATCCTAATTTTGTTCATTACCTGAGAAGTTGAAGTAATGGGGTGAACTTAACAAGCTTAGTGTGAGTCTAAATAATCAAGCATATTATATTATATACATTCAAGCATTTTCTCATGGAACCAAATAACACAATCAAACATCAACAGTAACATTTTTATGTAACATGATCATGACATAATGCACATGTGAGTTCCTACCCATACCATCCGCTACACACCATTTGTTCCCTAGAACTTGTCTGCCAAACTCCAACGAATGCGTTCAAAGCTCGATGTGGTAAAAACCTCCGAATAAAATTAATGTAGAAAATCTACCGAACAACAAATAGTGCGATAAAATCGCCATTCCCCTTGGTACTCCAGGTGCAATGCACTAACTACGAATAAATGCAGACTTAATACGCCACCGGTACTCCATGGAACTCCTCCGTCAACCACAATAACTACCCACCCCAATGCACATGCAATATGTCACACAATCTGATACATAAGCATTATTCAATACTTTCACATTTAATTGACATGTTCAACACGCCTTCAATTACTAAATACTTTTGTTGAATGGAATCGATAATCCAGCTTTCAATTTACCATTAAGATGACATAATTCAACAAACCACAATTTCATATACTTTTACGAACTTTTCATTGTGCATGTATAGTAGTCTTTCCAATATTTCATAGCAATTCTTTCATACAAATATATCATGCATAAACTCCAATTTTCAAACAAATCATGCTATACATACCACCAATCATATATCAAATAGATCAATCATTCATAACAATATCAGTCATGTAATCATACTGTCAAACTAGCAACTTTGCTACATGTCAAGTTGTTAGGGCTCAAAATGTACCTGATTTGTCCACTCAAAAATTAAATTACTTAGCTATTAAGCCAGGCCCGATCAGCAGGCTAAATTATCAATTAAATCATAATAATTATTATTACCAATCAAGGTTTTGAGTTTAGGACCCATATCTTATTTTACTCTTTTTTGTAGCATACTAGCGAATCTTGCGGTTTCTCTAATAAACTTTAAAACGAACCTAAATTAAAAATCATTATAAAAATCAATCAATAAACCTCTTAAACACCCCCTAAACACCCACTTATGGGTTCAATCCAATAGTCACAATCACAACTATTTTTTGAATCCAAGCTAGTTAGATTTCTTACATTGATTTGAGGCGAATTGTATGTGCGAACATCTTTCGGCTTTACTACTGATTTAGGGCATTTAATTCGGCACCTAACACATTTAATTACTGAAAAATTAGTAGCTAATCATGATTAAAAATTCCTTATTTTATCAATCAACAACTTTTCCCAATATCTAAACCAAAACTATTCACTAGTTTACAATTAACCACACTTACGCTTCCTGAATTGTCAGATCTGAATTGCCGATTGATCAAGATCGATTTTTCCTAATTAACACATGTTTAAAGGATGATTAGGGGTTCAAGGACTCAATATAATTCTTGAAAAATATGGGAAAGAAATAAAGAAAAACATACCCCTTTTCTTGCTCATAGGCACGTGCACCACCACCCACGGTGACCAAATTAAGGCTGATTTGAAACCACTTTTGAGACTAATTAAAAAGCTAGAAAAATACCCATTAAATCTTTAAAAATCCCCCAAATTTCAGATTTAGAAATTTAGGTTTTTATTTGATAATATTTATCAAAATTGAGAGAAAAGGAGATCTTACACAAGTTAGATGATAGGGGCGGCAATGACACTTCTTGGCAACGATAGGAATCGATCTTGAAGGTTCAAGATTTTAGATTTGGGGCTGAATATATTAGGGAACAATGGCAGCAAGGTGGTGTAGGAGTTGATGCAAAATCTTGTGGAAAAAAGAAAAGAAAAAGATGATAAATCAAAGTTATTGGCGGCAACAACAATGGAGGAAGGAAGAAAAATAAAATTGAAACAAGGAGGAGAGTGTAACACCCCTAACCCGTATCCGTCGCCGATTTGGGGTTGAGAGGCATTACTACACTAAACTAAATTGCAAAACAGACTTCAAATTTGATTCAAGTACCAGCAATGCAATCATTTTTTTTTTGTGCATCATATACTATACTCATAAGCATTTCTAAATTATCAAGCCATGTATCTGTACACCAACAAACATAGAACTTAAGCCATATTCGTATGGCTATATTACATGTGATATTAAAGTTTTAACTCAAACAAGGTCATTCTCAAAATTTCCTCCTATACATATTCTTCAATACATGACCAAACAACAAGCTAAATAACCACTATTTATATTCATCCCAATTCCAGCCGAATAATAAGAGCATCTCTATGCTCAAATCCAAAATAAATTTCTATAACTCTCATATAATTTAAGCTACAAGTCTTCAATTCACTTAAGTCTCTTAAACAATTCATGTTGTTTTTTTTTTCTAAACATTTTTCAAATCAAATACAACTCAAAAGTGCTCATCCTAGGCCGAATATTAACATACTAAACCCCAAAATTTTAACATGATTTTATTAGCATTCAAAGCAACCAAATTCAATATGTAAAGATTTACTAAAATCAAGCTAAAATACCTACCTTACTACTACATGCAAGGCCGAAACAATGGAGGTTTCAAGTTTTCTTCTCTTCTTTCAAATAGAATCGGTGAAAAAGATGGGGAAAAGGAGAGAAAATAGAATTAAAAATACTTCTTTTTGTTTAAAATAATTAACACATATTATAGCATGCTTATAAAATAATAATACTTTAGTTATAATATACTAAAAATACAATATTCATAGCATGCTTACCGTCCACTATATTAAAAATGGGGAATTTGACATGCAAATCCTTAAGTTTAATAAACAATTCATTTTACCCTTCTAATTTCATGCCCACTACTTTTGTCACCTTAACAACTTGATCCTTTTTGTTAAATTAAACACTCAAACGATTAAATTTTTCTACGAGACTCTCACACACATCAATTCACATATAATAAACACAAAATATAATTTTACAATATTTATCGGGCTCGGATTTGTGGTCCTAAAACCACCGTTCCGATTAGGGTCCAAATTGGTATGTTACAACTCTCCCCCCTTAAGGATTTTCGTCCTCGAAAATCTTACCGTTAAATAATTTCGGGTATTGCTGCCTAATTGAATCCTCAGGTTCCCACGTAGCCTCTTCAACTCCGTGTTTATTCCATAATACTTTTACTAATGGAATCCTCTTATTTCTCAACTCCTTCATTTCTCGAGCTAAGATGCGGATCGGTTCTTCATCATATGTCAAATCGGATCGAATTTCAATCTCTGACGGTGTGATCACATGAGACGGATCCGATCTGTATTTGCGAAGCATCGAAACGTGAAATACATTGTGTATCTTTTCTAACTCAAGGGGCAATTTCAATCTATAAGCAACAGGCTCAATACGTTCGATGATTTCATATGGTCTGATAAATCTTGGACTCAACTTGCCTTTCCGACCAAATCGGAGTACTTTCTTCCACGGAGAAACTTTTAAGAATACACGATCTCCGACCTGAAATTCAATGTCCTTACGTTTCAAATCGGCATAGGACTTTTGACGATCCGAAGCAGCTTTCAAATTACCTCTAATAATAGCTACCTTCTGTTCTGTTTCTTTAATCAATTCAACCCCGTGTATCTTATTTTCACTGAGTTCGGTCCAATATAACGGTGTGCGACATTTTCGCCCGTATAAAGCTTTATAAGGTGCCATTTTTATACTAGATTGGAAGCTATTATTGTAAGCAAATTCAATCAAAGGTAGGTATCGTTCCCACGTACCTTCAAACTCGAGAACGCAACATCTCAACATATTTTCTAGTATCAGAATAGTTCACTCAGACTGACCGTCTGTTTGCGAATGAAAGGCTGTACTAAAATGAAGTTTAGTACCTAAAGCATCTTGCAATTTCTTCCAAAATCGTGATGTGAATCTCGGGTCTCTATCTGAAACAATAGAACTCGGTACACCATGCAACCTTACACTGTGACACATACAATTCAGCAAGTTTATCAAGTGAATAGTCGGTACGTATCGGTACAAAATGAGCTGATTTAGTCAGCTATCAACGATAACCCATACGGCATCTTTCTTACTCGGTGTCATAGGAAGACCGGATACAAAATCCATTGTAATTCTATCCCATTTCCATTCAGGTATCATGATTGGTTGAAGTAGTCCGGATGGTACCTGATGCTCAGCTTTCACTTGCTGACAGATTAAGCACTTGGAGACAAATTCAGATATATCCCGTTTCATGCCAGGCCACCAATAGAACTGTTTCAAATCGTTATACATTTTTGTGCTACCCGGGTGTATCGACAGTCGACCACTATGGGCCTCACTCAGAATCATCTGTATCAAATCTGAGTTCTTTGGAACACGCATTCGGCTTTTATAATTCAAACAATCATTTGCATCAATCTGGAAATCTGATTCTGCACCTTTTTCACATTGAATTCGACTAGCAATCAAATCTTTATCAACTTTCTGTGCATCACAAATTTGTTGAATAAACATCGGTCTTGCTTGTAACTCGGCTATAATCGAACCATCACCAGACAGAGTTATCTGTGCGTTCATTACACGAAGAGCAAACAATGATTTTCCACTTAACGCATCTGCAACAACGTTAGCTTTTCGTGGATGGTAGTCAATCACTAATTCATAGTCTTTCAGCAATTCTAACCATCTGCGTTGTCTCAAATTTAGATCTTTTCGAGTCATCAAATATTTTAGACTTTTATGATCCGAATAAATGTGACATTTCTCGCCGAATAAATAGTGACGCCAAATTTTCAATGCGAAAACAATGGCTGCTAGTTCCAGATCGTGAGTCGGATAATTTTTCTCATGCGGCTTCAGTTGTCTCGAAGCATAGGCTATAACCTTGCCGCCCTGCATTAAAACGCAACCCAACCCATTCAAGGAAGCATCACTAAAAACAACAAATTCTTTACCCGATTCAGGCTGAGCTAACACTGGAGCTTCGGTCAGAAGGGCTTTCAACTGCTCAAAACTTTTCTGACACCTTTCCGACCACTCAAACTTGACATCTTTCCGTAGTAGTTTCGTCAAAGGTGTAGCTATTACAGAAAAACCCTTTACAAAGCGTCTGTAATATCCCGCAAGGCCTAGGAAACTTCGGACCTCGGAAATATTCTTGGGTGGTTTCCAATCGAGTATAGCTGCTACTTTGTTTGGATCCACCCGTATACCCGATGCTGAAACAACATGACCCAAGAAACTGACTTCATTCATCCAGAACTCACACTTACTAAACTTTGCATACAGTTGTTGATCTCTCAAAATTTGTAGCACTAATCTCAAATGCTCAGCATGTTCGGTTTCATTTTTAGAGTAGATCAGTATATCGTCAATAAACACTACTACAAACCGATCCAAAAACTGTCTGAAGACTCGATTCATTAGATCCATAAAAACAACAGGTGCATTAGTGAGTCCAAAAGGCATAACCAGAAACTCAAAATGTCCGTACCTTGTTCGGAATGCAGTCTTTGGTACATCTGTGTCTCTGACTCGCAACTGATAATAGCCCGATCTCAAATCTATTTTTGAAAATACTGAAGCCCCCTTCAACTGATCAAACAAATCATCAATCCGAGGTAACGGGTACTTATTCTTTATAGTTACCTTATTTAGTTGCCGATAATCGATACACATTCGCATAGTCCTATCTTTCTTTTTCACAAATAAAACCGGTGCACCCCAAGGAGAGAAGCTCGGTCGTGCAAAGCCCCTATCTGTCAACTCTTGCAACTGTGCTTTCAACTCTTTTAACTCGGTAGGTGCCATCCGATACGGAGCTATCGAAATCGGAGTCGTTCTCGGTACTAATTCAATGCCGAACTCAATCTCTCGTACTGGTGGTAAACCCGATAGTTCTTCAGGAAACACATCTGGGTATTCACATACAACCGATACAGATTCAATCTGTTTCTCGAACAATTTATTATCCAGTACATAAGCCAAATAAGCTTCGCACCCTTTTCTCACATACTTCCGAGCTAACATCGAAGATATTACTGTAGGAAACTCATTTACATCACTGGATTTAATTCTGATGGTCTCACCGTTTTGACATCTCAAATCAATAAGCTTTCTTTTACAATCCACTACTGCCTCATGTGAAGTTAACCAGTCCATGCCCAAAATTATATCAAATTCATCAAAGGGCAACAACATTAAATCAGCTGGGAAGCAAAAATCCTGAATCATCAACGGGCAACCCCTACACACTTTATTAACAAGCACACATCTACCCAAAGGGTTGGACACACGAATCACAAACTCGGTAGACTCAACTAGCAGAGTCTTACCGAATACTAAAGTTTCACACACATATGAATGAGTCGAACCAGGATCAATTAGTGCAATCACAGTAGTATCATAAAGGGTGAAAGTACCGGTAATGACATCGGGGGAGGAAGCATCCTCTCTGGCTCGTGCAGCATAAGCTCTAGCTGGAGCTCTAGCCTCAGATCGAACTGTAGTGTTCTTCGTTTCTTTCTGACTACCACCTACATTGCCTGAACGTCTGGGTGGTCTGCCTCGCACTGCCGTGTTGCTCGGCTTAATGTTCTGAACTGTATTCTGCTCAGTTAACATCGGACATTCTCTAATAAAATGATCTTACGATCCACATTTAAAGCAAGACCGATCATGAAATCTATAGCTCCCAGAATGCCATTTCCGACAGTGCTTGCATTCAACTCGATTCTGTGGAATGTTACCAACACTGGCCATCGAGGTAGCTCGGGAGCCCACGGGAGGTTGATCCCGTCTAGGTAGATCTGTAGTAGCTTTATGTCGGTTGTAGTCATCTCTGAACTTCTTGGATGTGGGATGAAAGACCTTACTCGAAGATCTTTTACGAATGTCTCTAGCTTCTGTCTCAGCCTTTCTTTTTTCTTTCCCGAGCTCTTTAGCTTTGCAAGCCCGCTCAACTAGTGTCACAAACTCTTGAATTTCAAGAATGCCAACAAACATCTTTATATTTTCATTCAGGCCATCTTCAAATCTTTTGCACATAATAGCTTCAGTAGAAACACACTCTCTAGCATATCTGCTGAGCCTGACAAATTTCCGTTCATATTCCGTCACGGTCATTCGCCCCTGTTTCAGCTCAAGGAATTCTTTTCGTTTTTGATCAACGAATCTTTGACTGATATATTTCTTGCGGAATTCATTCTGGAAGAAATCCCATGTCACTTTCTCTTTCGGAACCACTGATACTAGTGTATTCCACCAGTGATATGCAGTGTCCCGCAGTAAAGATATAGCACACTTCAGGCATTCATCTGGAGTACAAGATAGCTCATCAAGTACCCGAATAGTGTTATCAAGCAACATTTCAGCTCGCTCTACGTCGTCATTATCATTGGCTTTAAATTCTTCGGCCCCAAATTTCTGGATTTTATCAACTGGAGGCCTACTAGATCTCATCGGATCGATCATCGGGGGTGCTGAAGGAATCGGAGTTGGATTATTCGGGGGTGGAGGTTGGTATACAGCCGGATTAGTCTGAATAAACTGGGTAAACCACTCGTTCATCATATGATAGAAGGCTTGTTTAGTCTCCCCCTCGTGGCTACCCGAAACGGGTCGAGAGTCTACCGGCACTGATCCGTGTGCACGGTCAGGCGCTACACTCTTTACATCATCCGCTACGGCTCTTTCAGGATCAGTGTCCATTTACTATATAAAACAAAGTTCAGGCTGTCAGAAGTCACCACACTATCAATATATGATAAAGGCATGTATAGCTAGACTCACACGCGCTACGGTAGTCCTAGAATCGACTAAACCGTGTTCTGATACCAATCAAATGTAACACCCCTAACCCGTATCCGTCGCCGATTTGGGGTTGAGAGGCATTCTACACTAAACTAAATTGCAAAACTGACTTCAAATTTGATTCAAGTACCAGCAATGCAATCATTTTTTTTGTGCATCATATACTATACTCATAAGTATTTCTAAATTATCAAGCCATGTATCTGCACACCAACAAACATAGAACTTAAGCCATATTCGTATGGCTATATTACATGTGATATTAAAGTTTTCACTCAAACAAGGTCATTCTCAAAATTTCCTCCTATACATATTCTTCAATACATGACCAAACAACAAGCTAAATAACCACTATTTAATTCATCCCAATTCCAGCCGAATAATAAGAGCATCTCTATGCTCAAATCCAAAATAAATTTCTATAACTCTCATATAATTTAAGCCACAAGTCTTCAATTCACCTAAGTCTCTTAAGCAATTCATGTTGTTTTTTTTTTTCTAAACATTTTTCAAATCAAATACAACTCAAGAGTGTTCATCCTAGGCCGAATATTAACATACTAAACCCCAAAATTTTAACATGATTTTATTAGCATTCAAAGCAACCAAATTCAATATGTAAAGATTTACTAAAATCAAGCTAAAATACCTACCTTACTACTACATGCAAGGCCGAAACAATGGATGTTTCAAGTTTTCTTCTCTTCTTTCAAATAGAATCGGTGAAGAAGATGGGGAAAAGGAGAGAAAATAGAATTAAAAATACTTCTTTTTGTTTAAAATAATTAACACATATTATAGCATGCTTATAAAATAATAATACTTTAGTTATAATATACTAAAAATATAATATTCATAGCATGCTTACCGTCCACTATATTAAAAATAGGGAATTTGACATGCAAATCCTTAAGTTTAATAAACAATTCATTTTACCCTTCTAATTTCATGCCCACTACTTTTGTCACCTTAACAACTTGATCCTTTTTGTTAAACTAAACACTCAAACGATTAAATTTTTCTACGAGACTCTCACACACATCAATTCACATATAATAAACACAAAATATAATTTTACAATATTTATCGGGCTCGGATTCGTGGTCCCGAAACCACCGTTCCGATTAGGGTCCAAATTGGTCTGTTACAGAGAGGATGAGAGGGACGACTAGGGTGGAAAAAATAAAATTAAAGGCTGATCATTTTATGTAAAAATAATATTTATACCTAGGTTTATAAGGGTATGGACAATACACTCATTAAAAAACAAGGTATTTTGCAAAATTTAATTATTTTGCGAGGGAAATGATTCAAACTTGAAACCTCATTTTTAATTTCTATGCTTTCACATTTAACAACTAACCAATGAGCTAACTTATTATTTTTGATATAATTCTACATTCTTATTAAGCTAAAATTTGGGATGTTACAGCTCCCCCTTAAAGAAATTTCATCCTCGAAATTACCTAATTTGAAAAGACGAGGATACTGAAATCGAACTGAGTCTTCAAGCTCCCAAGTATCCTCTTCAATGCCATGATTCCTCCAAAGTACTTTAACTAACAAAAGTTTTTTTTGCCTTAGCATTTTGATTCCACGATCTAATATCTAAATTGGTTCCGTCTCAAATGTGAAATCTGATCTAGCCTCAATCTCCTCAACTAGGACAACAAGCAAGGGATCAAATCAATACCATCTCAACATCAAGACATGGAACACATTGCAAATACGATCCAATTCAAGAGGCAATTCTAGTTGGTAAGCCATAGGACCAACTCCTTTAAGCATTCGATAAGGACCAATGAACCTAGGGCTTAACTTGCCCTTCCGACCGAACCTTAGTACTTTCTTCCATAGTGAGACTTTATGGAAAACCAAATCCCTCACATTGGATTCGATGTCCTTCTGCTTTAAATCAGCATACGACTTCTATCTATCAGAAACTGCCTTCAATCTATCTCAAATCAACCAAATTTTATCCCATGTCTTTATGATTAATTTTGGACCAATCAACTTTCTTTCACCCACTTCAATCCAACATAAATATGAGTGACACTTACAACATAAAGAGCTTTGTAATGTGCCATCTGGATACTTGACTGATAACTGTTATTGTAAGCGAACTCTGCCATTAGTAGATGCTCTTCCCAACTACCTTGAAAGTTGATTACATAACTCCTCAACATATCTTCCAATATCTGAATGAACCTTTCCGACTAACCATCGGATTGTGGATGGAAAGCCGAACTAAAATCTAACCGAGTACCCAAAGCCTCGTGCAATTTCTTCCAAAACTAAGATGTAAATCTAGGATCCTGATAGGAAATAATTGACACTAGCACTGTAACACCTCTAACCCGTATCCATCGCTTGAATAGGGTTACAGAGTATTACCAAAAAAATGTAACATAAAAACATACATTTCCATACATTTCGTCAAACATAGCATAATCAATTCATATTCATGCATGCCGTCCCTTATTCGAGCCCTCGAGGTCTTAGAATCACTTTAGAAATGATTCGGGACTAAATCGAAAACATTTGAAACATTGAGAAAAATGTTAGAAAAATTCAAATTGCAGGGATCACATGTCCGTGTGGCCAGGCCATGTGACTCACACGGCTGAGACACACGCCCGTGTCTCAAGTCGTGTAACATTCGAAATAGGGACACATGGTCGTGTCCCAGCTCGTGTAACTCTCTAACTTGGGTTACACGGGCAAGCCACATGCCCGTGTGCCAGGCCATGTAACTTTCGAAATGGCCTCACACGCCCGTGTGCTAGGCCGTGTAACTGCCTGACTTATAACCTTTGAAACCTACAGGGGACACACGGCTGTGTGGACAAGAAATTGGCCAAAAACAAGCCATTTTGCTAAATTGGTATGTGGTAATATGAGTAGGTTATTAAAAGATGATATTTCATATTTTAAACCTTTTTGCTAAATTGGTAAGTTTGTATATTTAAAGTAAGATAGTGATAAATGTTATGCTATGCAAGGATAATAGCATTCGGCCATAATAGTCTATTTGTGCTAAGTTATTATTCCAATGTCATAAAGTGATTAGTTTAAAATGTTTGAATGTTCAATTGATTTGTTATACTTGCTTAAGACTTACTAAGCTAAATTAGCTTAATCTGTGTGTTTTGTTATTCTGTTTTATAGATTCAGTTGTAAGTTACGAGCTCGGGGATCGTCATCGAAGCCATCCACACTATCGACTTATTTTGGTACTTTAAAAGTTTGGATTTTGAACTTAAGGCATGTATAGGCTAGCTTAATACTTGGATGATGTTTTGTTGTTGTAAATATAAGCCATGCGAAAATGGCTTGATTTAAATACTAATGACCTAATGTTTAAATGGTCTTAATCGTAGTATGTGAGTATGTCATGCTTGGATTATGAATTCGGTTGTGATTTAAGTCCATGCTTAGTAAACATATATGAATACATGTTTTGGTATGAAATATTCGACAATGTTTTATAATTAGAGCCTTTAGAAAATGGTCATATGTGTGTTTGAATAAGTTTGGGTTATGAATTGGTAAAGACTTACAATTAAGGTAAATTAAAATGAAACATGAATCAATTTTGGAGATCATTTATAATGTATATGGTATATTCGGCTAGGTGATGAGATTATATGTTATGTAGTTGGATTGGCATAATTGGACATGGCTTACATATGTACATGTATATAAAGTTTAGATTTATATGTTTTGGACTATGGGAGATATATTTGGTATTGTTGATTTGATTATGTTATTATAGGTGATTTGATTTATAATTTGTTTGGACGAGTGCAATTAGTATATCTTAAATTCAGTTAACAAAGTTTATGCAAAAACATATTTATGTAGCTTTGGTAATTGATAATTTGTTTTACTAAAGTAGTTATAAGCAAGTTCATATTCGGCTAATGTATCTTAAGTGACCAAATGAATAGTAACTTTGTTATTTGATGAAAAATGCTTATAAGTGAATTTGGCTAAATGGATTTAAGATATGTAAGTTAATGTTTAAGTATGCTATGAAAGTACATTACTCATAATGTATTCGGTTATGTCTATATGAACAGTAAATAATTGATATGACCTGTGCTATGCATGGTAATGCCTTGTAACCCTAATCCGGCGACAGATACGAGTTAAGGGTGTTACAGCTATACATGGATAATATGTTTGCATCGGGTTTTGGGATGTGAACGAAAGGGGAAGTGTGATTCAGTGACTGTTGTCATAGTGGTCTGGGACCACAGTGGTTTGGAACCACGTATACACATATGTTTATCAGTGACTTATCTCAGTGGTCTGGGACCACAGTGGGTTGGCCCCACATATACTTATCAGAGATTGTCACAGTGGTCTGGGACCACAGTGGGTTGTCCCCATGTTTATATATTCTGTGACTCTGTCACAAGTGGTCTGGGGCCACAGTGGTTTGGAACCACAGTGGCTTGATGCCACGGGTGTTTGGCTGATTCAGGCGACTTAGAGGATGGAAAACTAGGTTGGGTTGGGCTGCATTGCATACATTTTTACTATGCTATATTGTGTGGCCGAATGCCCAATGTGTTCTATGGGCTTAGGCCCAGATTACTTTCGTAAGGGGAATTACACACTGAGTCTCGGTGACTCACCCCTCTGTTTAATTTTGCAGGTAATCCCTAGATCGTGGATTTGGAGCCGAGGCAGACTCGAGGTGGCCATGCAATATTTTTCTCGTAAATTCGCTTTCTTTCTTTAAACTTGTTTTTAATTGGGATTTTGCTATGTAATAAGGCCTCCTATTCTTCAATTTGGGTTTTGGATTTTATGCTGTTATAACATTTCTTATGAGATGCCGAATATGGAGTTTTCTAAAATAACTCTAAACAACCATGTTTTTCAAGTGTTAACAAAAGATGGCAAGAGATTAATTAACTAACTTCGGAAATTTCTCTTAAACCTACAAACACTAATTTCAAAATATCACGTTTTGGAATGCCACTAGTTTCTGGTTTTTGTACCACAAAACCCGATTTCAACTAATAGTTCTTTAAAATAGGAGTTGGTAAGAAACTCTTAAACTAAATGTTATTTTTAAGATAGAAACACAAAACGAAAAGTTTCAAAATTGCGACGTTTCTTTATACTTCCAAAGTTCATTTAAACAACCTTTCCCTGTGACATACCAGATCTGGTCGTGACGTTTAGGCCGGGTTTTGGGTGTTACAACATATGCATGCAAGGAGGTCTGAGGTTCGAGTGCTAGCTTAGTTTTATTTTGGAGTTTAATTTTATGCTTCTAGAAGGCTAGAAGTGGCGTGTAGAGGGAATCTAAGGAGAAGTGATCAGTAGAGAGAATCTAGGAGAAGGATAAGGGAGATATCATGGAGAAAAATTAGGAGATGAGCAGTGGATGAAGTGGTGCCAATTTGGACTTTAGGGGTGGCTAAGTTTCAGCTATAGGCTATATAAATGTGTGTGTGCTGAATCTGGGGTCCTAGGTAATGCCGAATTTTCCATTCTTTTTCTTTTCCTTGCCAAAACCTTATTTTTCCACAACAGAAAATACCTTGCCTTGTTGCCAAAATCTCCTATAGTCGAATCCCTTTTTATCGAATTCTCTCATAGCCAAACTCTTTTATTGCCAAAGTATCATCATCTTCTCTTGCCGAAATCCCTATTAGTGCCGAATCTTTATTGTTTTCCTCCATCACAAATCGATTGTTATCTACTATCAGTCAAGGTTAAAAGCTGAATCTCGTTCAGTAGCTATCTAGGCCGCAGGATTAAAAGTGGATTTGGTAAGTGTTCAGTTAACCCCTTAGTGTGTTTTGTTAAAAGTCGAAGGGCTATCTAACTTCTCATTGTCGTTAATCTTGTATCAACAAGGGTAAGGTTCAGAGATCGTAAGCATGGTAAGGATCGTTAGCAAAGTGTAAGTGTACTCAACTCGATTATGGCCGAATGTGAGTATGATCTATAGGGGTGATTGTGTGGATTATGAGTCACTCAGAGTTTGATGGTGTATGTGTGAGTGCAGATCTAGGGGATACTCATGATTAGTAGCTAAGGAAGGGCTATTAGAACCCAGTGGCACACGATAAGGTTACGGTAAGGCTTTGGCTTTTGGTAAATATTTTGATTAAGTATGGGTGATTGATTGAAGGTTGGTTGGTTGTAGGTTCAAGACCAAGGATAGTATAGCACGTCACTGTAACCAGGTGTGTACAGACATTACACACACATGATATCGGTAATGCCGAAAAGCCAAAAGTGGCTAAATGGGCCCGGTGGGCCCTGAGGCTAAGTTTGATGAAATTGATTGATTTGGTTATATGAATTGAGTTAGTCATGCATGTTACATGATCTGGAATTGTTTTGGGCCTAATAGGCCATATGAATGAGATCTGGGCCTAATGGGCCATAAGGATGTGATTTGGGCATAATGGGTTATATAAACGTGAAATGGGCTTGATGGGCTTTATAGGGACGTAGACAAGTATGCTAGGGTTTAATGGACTTTAGGCCTAGTTCTGAACAACTCATAAACCGCATAAGACTTAATCTAATAATTAAACATGTCCGTGGACAAGTCGGTGGGTTAGAGTGCGGCAACGGACATATGCATGTCTAGGATTGGATCTAGGGAGAGCTTGATACTTAAGCGGCCCTAATGGCCCACCTCCTATTCTCTGGAATCCTATCTGGTGCATAGTGTCTGTTCACTTTAGCCGCAAGGACTTCTTAATGGGCCAAAGTTCATAATTAAAACCCGAGAGGGACCAAAATACCCCTGATTTGAAAAATTACCAAAATACCCTTAGTTTGAAAATTACCAAAATACCCTTAGTTTGAAAATTTCCAAAATATCTTTAGATTTGAAAAATTAGCAAAATATCCCGGATTTACAAGTGCTTAATGTGTGAAATTGTGTATGTTGCATTCATGAAATATATGTTGCATTTGGGTGGGTTTTGATGATACGGAGGAAGATTTGAGGATCGCATAGTCGTTTGACGACCGTGGATCCACCGGTGGCTTTAAGCCCATTATAGCTGCTTTGTTGCAATGTTTGAGTAGTGCCGCTGCTGGTGGTACCTTTGGAGTGTAGGGATGGGTGGGTTGAAACACCCCACACTCGGCCCACGACCCTTGACCGGATCTGGTACGTTCCTCGATGTAAACCGGTTCAAAATTCTTTTGTTACTTAGGAAAAACTTGTGTGTTTTGAAAGAAAGATTGTTTTGGGTTGGGCTTGAGTTGAAAACGAGTTTATTTTATATTGAAAACCCATTTATTTCAGGTGACAAAATATTTAAAGTTTATTTAAAATTAAATTTACTTAATCTTACAACCATTAAAAATTCGTAACATAATAAATAAAAGAAAATAAAGTACTTCAACTATGGCCTTATTACATCAAAATAATTCCCAAAATTAAATTAAAGTACTTAATAAAATAAAAATCCAAATTAATTAAATTCCTTGCAGTGCATGGCCACCTTTGAGCTCCTGCCGACCCGGTCCATTACTGCTCATCACCTGAAAAATATTCCCCAACGGGGTGAGTCAAACAGACTCAATGTGTACACCACACTAAGAATTAACATTTCAGGCATGCGTTATCATATCACATACATATTTATATAGCAGGTAAAAAAAATGATGCAACCCAAACCCAAACCTAGTTAGCCATCCGCTACACTTCCCAGTACCAACCTGTACACCGTGGGGACTACTAAGTCGACCCTCCTTCCGCTACACTCCATCGAAGGCAGTCGCTGCAGTCGACATGCTTATCGCCCTTATAAAATTCGTGGTCTTAGGTCACCACATTCACTTCCCCTTTCCAATAACCCATATGCCCAAATCATATTATGCATTAACATGCCAAAGTTCACATTCTTATCATTATTCTCATGGTTATAACATATTTCATAATCCTATTGGAAGTAGGAAACGTACCTGAGTACTTTGTACCATAGCATGGTACTTAGCCATATTTTCACATTCTTAATATTACATTAATTTAAACATAGCCATGAACATATCAAAACTTAGGGTAGGGTACACACCTGATTTGCTTAGCGGTTCACTTAAATCCCGAAAAGCTTGATCTAATGCCTTAGATCTCAATTCCTACATTCGGCCAACCTTAATATATTAGCATAAAGCCTATTCGGCTATAAAACCAAATCCTAGTAGGATTTGTACACTTAATACCTACCTTGTTGCCGATTGGGACACCAACAAATCCCGAAATCTTTGCTTTATTCCTCCTTGTATTCGGCCAGACATTGAATCAATTAACTTGGTTAGTTTTCGGCTCTTGAACATTTAAAGAACAGATCTAAATACTAATCTAGGCCTTAGCCGAATATACATAGATGCTTACCTTCCAAATCTTAAATCCCGAAATTGGATCCTTGCTTCCTTAATGCTGTCGAAATTCCTATAACCATATGTTAGATTTAATCTAACTTTAAAACATAAAACATGGCCTTTGGCAGAATATACATATGTCTTACTTTAAATCTTTAAATCCCGAAACTCTCTTCCTGATTAATGGAGATGCCGAAATACCTTAGATCTGAAATCCCGGAATTCACCTTCCATAGTTTCGGCCAAAATACAATATAAGGGATTAGCCCCTAAATTTCGACAGGCTTTAAAAAGAAAAGAAAGGATACCGAATCTAGATCTTACCCTTACTTGGAGAAATCGATGGAACTCTTGCTTGAACCCTTAGCAGTATTCGGCTATGGTCTTAAAAAGGCTTACTTTCGGCTTTTGATGATTTGTAACAAAGAAGAAGAAATCGGCTAATGGTGTATCTTGAATTTTCGGCTTTGGCTAACAAAAAGAAGAACAACAAGGCTCTAGGAAATTCGGCAGAGAGAAGAGGAGAAACTTTAGAGAATTTCGGTAGAGGTTTTCTTGAAGAGAAAAGAATGAATGAAGAATAGCCTTACTCTTCCTTTTATAGCCAAAATTACTAAGCTAGAGTCCCTTACTTGGCCACCACTCTTTTATTTTGATAACTTTATCCTTTGAATTATCACTTTATTAAAAGAATAATCCCTTATTATCTCCTCGAAAATAATGATAAATAAATCTATTATTTATCTCTTATTTAGACTTAATTTAAAGAGAATAAAACTCTTCCCTTGGGTTCCTTAGTGCCGTCAACTTCTCTGCTTCTGGAAGCAAAAATAAAAACTTTATTTTGCTTCCCATGTGACTCGATCCTTGGCCCTTCCTCACATGCTGGTGGCGTCACTTTGCTGGGCTTTTAAGTGGTGTCTTCAAGCTACTTTGACAAGCCTGTTTGTGTGTCAAATTCCTTCTATTAATTTTCTTAAGGCCACCTTGCCTTAGTTTCCTCTTTTTAAACTTTAAAACTTGACATTTCCTTACATTTCCAAGTTTCCAAAAAATTTCGTTTGCCTCCTTTAAACTTAACATTTCCTTACATTTCCAAGTTTCCAGAAATGTTCACTTTCCTCTTTTGAATCATTTCCAAGTCATTTCCTTACATTTCTTAGTTTCCAAAAATGTATACTTTCCTCTTTTAAGCTTAACATTTCCATACATTTCCAGGTTTCCAAAAATATTCAAAACACTTTCATAACACCTAAGATATGTCATTTCGTACAATTAAACCAAAAATGCATAGGCCCTTTTCAGGATGTTACAGTTCTACCCCCCTTAAAAATAATTTCGTCCTCGAAATTACTTGGCTAAATGCGCTCCTACTCACTACACTACGCTTCCGTTGCACACTCTAATCTTAATAATACTATTATACTTCCTAGGCACAGTCTCTAGGTTCACATCCAAGGTTTCAGGCACTTCACTTAGCAATATAAGAAAAAGCTAACCGAACAAGGCAATTAAGGTATTCCAGAAATGAGGAACGTACTCGTTGTCACATCTGGCACATCTTCCTCTGCTCATCAATATACCGTGTGCCAACATATTTCTTCTGATATGCTGCCTTAACATAATCCCAGGTCAGATCCTCAGCTGTGGCTCCATCCCGAACTGTGAGCCACCACTGATACGCTTCATCGCGTAACAGTGCCACCATTCCTTTCAACTTCTCCTCAGGGGTCAGATCCAACTCATCCATAATCCGTTCTGTTGCTTCCAACCAATATTCAGCTGTACTGGGTGCTACACCAGATACTCCTCTAAACATTTCAGCTCCATTAGCTCGGAGCCGCTCAGGCACAGATTTCCGAGTTCCCATATTTCCACCTGCGCTAGCCACCATTTCTAAAACTCACAGCATAGCCTGCGACACAGCATCATCCCCCGTCTGAGCCTGCTGCTCAACACCAACAGCTGGGGGTGGTGGTGGCGGTGGTATTTCATTATCAGACCCTTGACCCGATCTAACGGGTTCCGACACAGTCATTCTTCCTCGACCACGTCCACGACGACCACGTCCTCTAGAACTCATTTCTAACGACTGCGCTTTAATCTTATTAAGAAATTTTATGAATTAGCCTTTATTCCACTGATTACCCGCGAAGAAGTCTTATGAAAAGAATTTTTAGGAGTGGTTCTTTCGTATTCATACATGCACACAGTCTTTACATTCATACATTCATCAATCAATTATGAACTTTCGTTCATTCAGAGAAATGTTGTAGTTTTCATTGTTGTTGTTTTTCCACTATCCAGGGGTATTTTCGTAATTTGCCCTACAAGGGTATTTTCATAATTTTTTTTCAAAATAAGGTTCCTTAGTGATTTTGTCAATAAGGGTATTTTGGAGATTTTTGAAATCCCGGGGGTATTTCGGAAATTTTGAGATTACAGGGGTATTTCAGAAATTTTGGAACTCAGGGGTATTTTGGTAATAAACCAGGGTAAATTTGTAAATCTTACTAAATCAAGGGTATTTCAACATTTGCAAAACTTGAGGGTTCCTTTTTGAAAATTCTATTTTCCAAAACGGTGAGGTTGCAAAAATTTTGGAAATCAGGGTCATTTTGGTAATTTTGTAAGTTAGGGGCAATTTCGTAATTTTCCAAAATCAAAGTATTTTGATATTTTGAAAATTAGGGTTTTTGGACTTGTTATAAAGTAATGAATTTTTTTAATAAGAACTGTGGGTATTTTGGAAATTTCATAAACCAAGGGCATTTTTTGTAATTTTACCACTAGGGGTATTTTAGTAATTTTGTAAATCAAGAAATATTTCAGAAAAAATTTATGGGATAGCTTGTATAAATCAAAAGGGTAATTTAGTCATTTTAAAGCTAGGGTTTCCATAAAAATGTGGCTAATCCCTTTCGGGTTTTAGTTAGGGGTTTAGCCCATGAATAAGTCCTCTTGGTTAGGGTGAACTAAAGCTACGCACCAGGTAGGATTCCAGCGAAGAGGAGGTGAGTCACTAGGACTGCTTAAATACCAGGCTCTTCCGGATCCAATCCTAGACATGCGCACAATGGTTACCACACCCTAACTCGGCGACTTAGACACAGGTTTGTTTTATTAAGCATTTAAGTCTTATGTAACTGTTGGGGTAAGCTAGACTTATAGTTCAAGTACCTATCATACTAATCTACGTTCCATTCTATTTCTACCCTTCTACAGATCACAATATAAATCACCCAAAGGTTAGGGGTACTTACCTGGTGGACTACGGGTCGGAGACTTAGGTGCCATACCAGAAAAACCTGCTTATTTCCAAAAATATTTTCATAAAAACTCATTTGGGCTCGATTTGAAAACATTTTGGGCCTTAAACCACAGGCCGAGAGTTTAAAACTGGGCTCTGATACCAAATTGAAACACCCCACACCCGGCCCACGACCCTTGACCGGATCTGGTATGTTCCTCGATGTAAATCGGTTCAAAATTCTTTTGTTACTTAGGAAAAACTTGTGTGTTTTGAAAGAAAGATTGTTTGGGGTTGGGCTTGAGTTGAAAACGAGTTTATTTTATATTGAAAACCCATTTATTTCAGGTGACAAAATCTATTTTAAATTAAATTTACTTAATCTTACAACCATTAAAAATTCGTAACATAATAAATAAAAGAAAATAAAGTAGTTCAACTATGGCCTTATTACATCAAAATAATTCCCAAAATTAAATTAAAGTACTTAATAAAATAAAAATCCAAATTAATTAAATTCCTTGCTGTGCATGGCCACCTTTGAGCTCCTGCCGACTCGGTCCATTACTGCTCATCACCTAAAAAATATTCCCCAACGGGGTGAGTCAAACAGACTCAATGTGTACACCACACTAAGAATTAACCTTTCAGGCATGCGTTATCATATTACATACATATTCATATAGCAGGTAAAAACAATGATGCAACCCAAACCCAAACTTAGTTAGCCATCTGCTACACTTCCTCATACCAACCTGTACACCGTGGGGACTACTAAGTCGACCCTCCTTCCGCTACACTCCATCGAAGGCAGTCGCTGCAGTCGACGTGCTCATCGCCCTTATAAAATTCGTGGTCTTAGGTCACCACATTCAGATTTCGTGGTCTTAGGTCACCACATTCAGATATCGCGGTCTTAGGTCACCGCATTCAGATTTCGTGGTCTTAGGTCACCACATTCACTTCCCCTTTTCAATAACCCATATGCCCAAATCATATTATGCATTAACATGCCAAAGTTCACATTCTTATCATTATTCTCATGGTTATAACATATTTCATAATCCTATTGGGAGTAGGAAATGTACCTGAGTACTTTGTACCATAGGATGGTGCTTAGCCATATTTTCACATTCTTAATATTACATTAATTTAAACATAGCCATGAACATATCAAAACTTAGGGTAGGGTACACACCTGATTTGCTTAGCAGTTCACTTAAATCCCGAAAAGCTTGATCTAATGCCTTAGATCTCAATTCCTACATTCGGCCAACCTTAATATATTAGCATAAAGCCTATTCGGCTATAAAACCAAATCCTAGTAGGATTTGTACACTTAATACCTACCTTGTTGCCGATTGGGACACCAACAAATCCCGAAACCTTTGCTTTATTCCTCCTTGTATTCGGCCAGACATTGAATCAATTAACTTGGTTAGTTTTCGGCTCTTGAACATTTAAAGAACAGATCTAAATACTAATCTAGGCCTTAGCCGAATATACATAGATGCTTACCTTCCAAATCTTAAATCCCGAAATTGGATCCTTGCTTCCTTAATGCTGTCGAAATTCCTATAACCATATGTTAGATTTAATCTAACTTTAAAACATAAAACATGGCCTTTGGCAGAATATACATATGTCTTACCTTAAATCTTTAAATCCCGAAACTCTCTTCCTGATTAATGGAGATGCCGAAATTCCTTAGATCTGAAATCCCGGAATTCACCTTCCATAGTTTCGGCCAAAATACAATATAAGGGATTAGTCCCTAAATTTCGACAGGCTTTAAAAAGAAAAGAAAGGATACCGAATCTAGATCTTACCCTTACTTGGAGAAATCGATGGAACTCTTGCTTGAACCCTTAGCAGTATTCGGCTATGGTCTTAAAAAGGCTTACTTTCGGCTTTTGATGATTTGAAACAAAGAAGAAGAAATCGGCTAATGGTGTATCTTGAATTTTCGGCTTTGGCTAACAAAAAGAAGAACAACAAGGCTCTAGGAAATTCGGTAGAGAGAAGAGGAGAAACTTTAGAGAATTTCGGCAGAGGTTTTCTTGAAGAGAAAAGAATGAATGAAGAATAGCCTTACTCTTCCTTTTATAGCCAAAATTACTAAGCTAGAGTCCCTTACTTGGCCACCACTCTTTTATTTTGATAACTTTATCCTTTGAATTATCACTTTATTAAAAGAATAATCCCTTATTATCTCCTCGAAAATAATGATAAATAAATCTATTATTTATCTCCTATTTAGACTTAATTTAAAGAGAATAAAACTCTTCCCTTGGGTTCCTTAGTGCCGTCCACTTCTCTGCTTCTGGAAGCAAAAATAAAAACTTTATTTTGCTTCCCATGTGACTCGGTCCTTGGCCCTTCCTCTCATGCTGGTGGCGTCACTTTGCTGGGCTTTTAAGTGGTGTCTTCAAGCCACTTTGACAAGCCTGTTTGTGTGTCAAATTCCTTCTATTAATTTTCTTAAGGCCACCTTGCCTTAGTTTCCTCTTTTTAAACTTTAAAACTTGACATTTCCTTACATTTCCAAGTTTCCAAAAATTTTCGTTTGCCTCCTTTAAACTTAACATTTCCTTACATTTCCAAGTTTCCAGAAATGTTCACTTTCCTCTTTTGAATCATTTCCAAATCATTTCCTTACATTTCTTAGTTTCCAAAAATGTATACTTTCCTCTTTTAAGCTTAACATTTCCATACATTTCCAGGTTTCCAAAAATATTCAAAACACTTTCATAACACCTAAGATATGTCATTTCGTACAATTAAACCGAAAATGCATAGGCCCTTTTCAGGATGTTACATGGGTTGATATTTATATCTCCACAGGAGTGTAGAGTTGGAAGGGAAATGGAGTGCAGGGTTGGACTTGGGATGGGTGCATTGCATTCATGTGATACTGATGTGATGTGAGGTCATTGCGGGCTAAGGCCCAAGACTACCGAATTTGATAGGGCTTAGGCCCAATGTGATATTTGCATGTTGATTGGTTACCAAGGGTCTTACACATTGAGTTTCGAAACTCACACCCTTTTATTAAATGTCTCGAGTGACCCTCAGTAGACGGCTCGTGTAACACCCTTAACCCGAAACCGTCGCCGTCTTAGGGTCAAAAGGCATTACCGGACAATAGGATCCTTACACAACCCATTTACAACACAAAGTCATTCATCATCATAATACATCAAACATATACAAATAGTCCCTTTTAAGGTGTATAAGACCTTATACAAATGCTAGGGAGGGGTCGGGACTAAACCGAAACACGTATAGAAACTTCTCAAAATTTAAAACCTTTCTAGGTTTCAGGGGATACACACCCGTAGAGGTAGGCCGTGTACCTTCCACGGCTGCTAGACACACCCGTGTGTCCTCCCCATGGTCGAAACCGACTTAGCTCCCACGGCCACCAAGCACGCCCATGTACTTTGGCATGGTCGATCCTGCCAAAAACCACACTGCTACCAGATACCAGGCACGTCTCTGTGCCGTGGCCGTGTGCTCTTAGGCCATACACTGACTTACGCCCACGGTCACTAGGCACGCCCGTGTGCCACAACCGTGTGGCAAAAATAGGCCATTTGCAAGGCCAAATTGCCACCCACATGTGTCAATCATTACAAGGACACTTAAGTATGTTTATACACACATTTTGGCAACCATTTCCTATCATATGATCAATCTATCAACTCATACAAACTCACTTTTAATCATTTCCACTTGTAAGCTAACATATACAATTTGAACACATTCAATGCTAAACATTATTCCTTCTCAAATTCACTAAATCATATTAGCATTTTATCAACACAAAGTTACCATTCACAAGTCAATTTCTCAACTCACAATCCATACCAAAAGATGCATCATATATACCAAAGTCATTCATGCTAAAAACTAGCCCATATCTAGCCACATCTCATGGCTACTTACAAATCTCAAATCATGATTCAATAACTAGCCTATACATGCCATATTTTAACTATGTACATCTTTCCAAAATACCCCAAAATAGATTTGTCGATAGTGTGACTGAGATGCTGATGATCCCCAGACCGAGCTAGCTTTACTGACACTGCAAAGCAGAGAAACAAATCACACAGTAAGCTTTCCAAAGCTTAGTAAGTTCGACATACAATACAATTATCTCATCAAATCAAACCAGTGTTTATAATAAACAATCACATAGATCAATTATCTCATATTCATGCCTCCTCATCCATAGCTAAAATACTCATTCACTCAATCATAATTTGTTTATAACTCATCAATCACAAAGGTTCAATACATACCTTAGCTAACACATAGTTATTCAATTTCCAAGCTACTTAATGCTCGATATCACATGTCAATCATCTTCTGATATTCTTTCAATTTAATCGCACACTCAGTGCCATATACATGGTCGGTGCATATTAGTCATCACACACTTAGTGCCTAATCTTTTAACCGACTTATCTCGGTGACGCACACATAGTGCCAAATCTATAAACCGAATCTTTTATAACATCGCAAACACAGTGCTATTCATTTCTGTTTCAATTTCAATATCGCACACTTAGTGCCATTAACTAAATCTTGCACATAGCATCTCGATTTCATACACATATACACATTTCAGTTCACAATACAAAAACATATCTTAATAACATGTATTATATCCGAACTTACCTCGGATGTCGAACTATCAATACGGTCGATTAATCCAGCACTTTATCTTTGCCTCGATCTCAATCCAAACTTCTCCGTTCTTGGTCTAAACATATTCAAATTCAACCCATTCAATCACCAATTCATTCAATTTAATCCAAACACAAAATTTTAGGGCATTTTACAAACATTTCGACACTTTAGTCCCTAATTCACAAAAATCATCAAATTCACATAATTTCAAAACTCATATGCTAGCCGAACTCTTCTCATGTCAATACAAGTTCATACATTTCATTTATTTCACATTTTAATCCTCCAAAATGCTATTTTCTCAATTTAGCCCTAATTAGCTAAATTCATCAAAAATTCAAGAACAAAACATGTTCATTAAACACATATTTTTCATTTAACACCAACACTCATCACAAAGCTCACCATTTTATCAATGGCACATTTCATAAACATCATCAATACATAAAATTTGAGCATGTGTTTTGTAGAGGACAAAGCAACGATTACAAAAATGTAGAAATTATTAAAAACTGAGCTCAAAACATACCTCAATCAAGCCAAATTCTAGCCGAAGATTACAAAACTTCAAACCCTTATTCTTCCTCTGTTAGTCAACCTTTGTAAAGTATAGTCCACCCGAACTGGTATGAAGTGAGCAGACTTCGTCAACCGATCCACGATTACCCAAATCGAATCCTTCTTAGTGGGCGTAGGAGGTAACCCACTAACAAAATCCATCGTGATTCTTTCCCATTTCCATTGGGGAATCTTCACTGGCTGTAACAATCCCGAAGGCACTTGATGTTTAGCTTTCACCTACTGGCACGTCAAACACTTCTCCACAAATTCCGTAATTTCTCGCTTCAACCCTGGCCACCAGAATTGCTCTTGCAAATCCCGATACATCTTAACTCCTCCAGGATACATAGCATAAGGGCTACTATGCGATTCCCGAAGAATCATCTGCCTTAACTCCACATCTTTTGGCATACAAATTTTCCCACGGAAACACAAAACTCCATCACCATTCCAACTATAGTCCTCTCCTTCACCATTCTGCACTTGTCGGATTCGAGTACTCAAAACATCATCCAAAAGTTGCTTCTCTTTGATCTGTCTTGTCCACGTAGGTCATACTTGAAGTTCGGCTACCAAACTGCCATCTTCATACAGACTGAGATTAGCGAACATCGCCCTCAAATCCGCTATCGCCTTCCTACGCAACGCATCTGCCACCACGTTAGCCTTACCCGAATGGTATTCGATCGAACAGTCATAGTCCTTCCAGAGTTCAATCCACCTACGTTGCCTCAGATTCAATTCCTTTTGGGTAAGGATATACTTCAGACTCTTGTGGTCCGTGTAAATAATCGACTTCTCCCCATACAGATAATGCCTCCAAATCTTTAGAGCAAACACTACCGTAGCCAATTCTAAGTCGTGCGTAGGGTAGTTCAATTCATGCGGTCGCAACTGTCGAGACGCATATGCAACAACTTTTCCATCTTGCATTAACACACACCCTAAACCTGTGTGTGACGCATCACAGTAGACAGTAAATTCTTTTCCCGCCTCTGGCTGAATCAATACTGGCGCTTCCTTCAAGATTCTCTTCAGCTTCTCAAAGCTCTCCTGCTGTTTATCAGTCCATACAAACAATACTCCTTTCCTTAACAACTTAGTTAAAGGTGCCGCTATTGAAGAGAACCCCTCAACAAATCTCCTGTAATACCCTGCCAATCCCAAGAAACTTCGAATTTCCGTCACAGACCTCGGCAGTTTCCAATCTAATACAGCTTCTATCTTCCGAGGGTCTACCCTAATTCCCTCTGCGGAAACTACATGCCCTAAGAAAGTCACTTTCTTCAGCCAGAACTCACACTTACTAAACTTTGCGTACAGCTACTTCTCCCTCAGGATTTGTAACACCACACGAAGATGTGCATCATGCTCCTCCTCGGACTTGGAGTAAACCAAAATATCATCGATGAACACCACCATAAACCGATAAAGGTATGGTTGAAACACCCGGTTCATCATATCCATAAATGCTGCTGGCGCGTTCGTCAAACCGAATGGCATCACCAAGAATTCATAATGACCGTAGTGTGTTCGAAACGCCGTCTTATGAATGTCCCCTTCCTTTACCTTTAATTGATGATAACCTGACCTTAGATCAATCTTCGAAAAAACTGAAGCTCATTTAAGCTGATCGAATAGGTCGTCGATTCTTGGCAATGGGTACTTGTTCTTAATCGTCAACTTATTCAGTTGACGATAGTCTACGCACATATGCATGGATCCGTCCTTTTTCACGAATAGGACCGGCGCTCCCCATGAAGACACATTTGGTTTGATAAATCCTCGATCCAAAAGCTCCTGGATCTGAGCTTTGACTTCCACCAACTCCTTCGGTGCCATTCGATAACGAGAAATGGATACCGGAGTCGTACCCGGAAGTAGTTCTATTCCAAACTCCACTTCGTGATCCGGGGGTAATCTTGGCAACTCCTCCGGAAAGACATCCACGAAATCCTTGACTGTTCGAACCTCATCGATAGTCACCTCCTTAGCATCCAACGCACTAACAAAAGCTAAGAATGCGTTGCATCCTTTTCGAATCATCTTAACAGCCTTCAATGTCGATACTACGTTGGACAAATAGTTCCTTCTTTCCCCTAACACAACCACCTCCCCGCCTTCTGGGGTACTCAACACCACACGCTTGGTCTCACAATCCAACTTAGCACGATGCTTAGTCAGCCAATCCATTCCTAGGATAAGATCAAACTCTCCAAATGGCAATTCCATTAAGTCTGCCGGAAACACTACCCCTCGAGTCTCTAACGGCACATCCTTAAATAGCTTGTCCACTACCCTAGTTTGTCCTAGGGGACTAACCACGGTCATCTTCCTAATAGTTGTTTCAGAGTCTATACTTAAGGTCTCAGATATCAAACATGCAACATAGGAGTGGGTTGGCCCAATATCAACTAAGGCAAGTAAAGGGTTATCAGCAATGAGAAACGTACCGGTTATGACATCCGGTGCATCACCATCCTCCTGTCGATGAACTGCATAAACTAGATCTGGCTGCCTTGCTTCTACATTACCTGCACCTCTACCAGGTGCTCCACGTCCTGGACCAGCCCCATTACCACCTCTACTTGAACCACGACCCCTCGGTCCAGGCTGATCACCTCTCCTAGTCTGATCAGAACCTCGGCCCACTGGCTGTACCTGATCCACTTGGGGACAATCCTTAATCAGATGCTCCGTGGATCCACACCTGAAACATCCACCCGTTCTTCTTCTACACTCCCCAGAATGTGCTTTCCCGCACCAATTACATAATCGATTCTGATTCCCCGCAGCAGGTGTCGGAGTACGAGCTGGCCCATCAGACCTAGGCCTTTTCTGCGAATTCCTAGATGCTCCTGCCAGCCCAAAATTTCTCTTATTCCTTCCCCGCTCCTTATCTCTTTCCTGTCTTTCAGTCCGTTTTACCTCCTCAGCTATCTTAACCTTCTCCACCAAAACAGTAAAATCTCTCTCTCTCTCTGCGGTGCTATCAAAACCCTTAACTCATTCCGCAATCCGTCCTTGAACCGAACACAAAGTTCATATTCAGTTGCTACCATTCCTCGAGCGTAGCGGCTCAAGCGCAGAAAATCCGCCTCATATTCAGCCACAGATTTACTTCCCTGCACTAGATTTAGAAATGCCTTCCTCTGTGCATCCACATAGCTGGCCCCAACATACTTTCCCTGGAATGACTCCTTAAAGAAGTCCCAGTCAATCCGATCTGCGGCAGTACCCTCCTTCATCGTGAGCCACCACTGATAAGCCTCATCTCGAAGAAGAGACACGGCCCCTTTCAACTTCTCCTCCACCGTGAAATCTAAGTCATCCATTATGCGCTCTGTCGCCTCCATCCAGTACTCTGTTGTGTTAGGGGCTACGCCAGAAACTCCCCTGTGCCCATGCCTACTCCAGCAACCCTCTCTAAAACCCTCAACATCGCTTGAGATACAGCATCATCTCCGGTCGCCTGATCCCGTAATTCTCTTTCCACAGCTGACGGATCCGGCATATCGTTTCCTGATCCGTGGCCAGACCCTACTAGCTCAGACAATGTCATCCTACCCCTACCGCGTCCACGCGGCGGACATCCGCGACCCCTTGTACTCATTCTTCCGATTGGCGTTTATCTGATTAAGAATTTTATGAATCATTAATTTTCTTCCACTAATTAGCCACGAACAGTCTTATGAATAATAGTTTTAAGAGTAGTTCTTTCGAATTCACATTCACAATATAGTTTCAAGTCCGTATCCTCTAATTCTAGGAAACACATACATTCAATCATCAACATACAAATAGCATCCAAGCACTTACATTCATCAGGTAAGAGTGTTTTCGTTGTTCACTACCCAGGGGTATTTTCGTAATTTTATCCTATAGGGGTATTTTCGTAATTTTCAAAATAGGGTTCCTTGGTGATTTTGTGGAATAAGGGTATTTTGGTAATTTTACAAATTAGGGTCATTTTGGTCATTTTGCAAAACAAGGGTAGTTTGGTAATTTCACAAACCATGGATATTTTTTTTGTTGTTGTTGTTTTTTTTTTAAAACTGGGGTACTTTTGGTAAATCTAGTTTCATAGTCCGGTTTACTCTTGTAAACATGAGATTTTCGGGTAAATTTTCGAAACATAGGTATTTTATAAACTCATGGTTGATTGGGAGTTTTCACAAATCAAATGTATTTTCAAAATTTTACAAAACTTGGGGATTTTTTTTCCCAATAGGGTGGCTGGTCCCTTTCGGGTTTTAATTATGAGGTTTAGCCTGTCAACAAGTCCTCGTGATCAAGGTGAACAGTCACTACGCACCAGGTAAGATTCTAGCGAAAAGGAGGTGAGTCACTAGGACTGCTTAAATACCAAGCTCTCCCTGAATCCACTCCTAGACATGCGTATGCCTGTTGCCACACCCAAGCCTTGCGACTCATTTACGGGTTTGTTTAATGAAATTAAGTCTTATGAGATTTTAGGAGTTGTTTCAGCTAGGCCTAGAGTCCATCAGGTTCTAATCTAACTAATCTACGTCCCATAAAGCCCATCAAGCCCACATATATTTCACACAATGGTTTAGAATACTTACCTGGCGGACTTGGGCCGGAGACGCAGGTGCCATGCCGAGCTAACAAACCTGTTATCATTTAAAAACATGCATGTTTCAAAAGCCCATTTTTAGAAAATGTTTTGAGCCCAAAAACCCCAGAGCTGAGTTTTGAACCGAGCTCTGATACCAATTTGTAACACCCCAAACCTGGCCCAAAGACTACAACAGATCTGCCATGTCACTAAAAAGATTTCGTAAAAGATATCGCGATTTCGGGAAATATTTTTCTTGTATTTAGTCTTCTGTTCGGGAAAACGTAATAACTTGATAAGTTTAAATAAGACAGAAATTTAATTTGTTGTTTTATGAATTAAAACCAAAATCTTAATACATGCCTTAATTTAATTAAAGTTTAAGTGTCTAAAAAAAATAATAAAAGCCCAAAATAAAAACCAGAACAAAGTATAATAGTCTAATGGCCCGTGGCCTTATTACAACCATATTTAAAACCCACTTAAAATAAGTATCTTGAAAATAAATAGATGAAATAAAGTCTTTTACGGAAGTCCTTAGTCCTCTATCGCATGGCCACCATGCTCTCCTCTCCAGCCCGGTCCGATATGCTAAGTGTCACCTGAAATTGTTAAAATAATAGGGTGAGTCGCGAGACTCAGTGTGCAACCCTCGTGCACCATCAGATTGGGCCTTAGCCCACAGATCAGAATATAAACATAATATAGAAGATAACATACATAAAACCCAACCCAATCCTAGGTTTCCATTCGCTACACACCACCCTTACCTGCCAATCACACCATTGGGGATTTCTACAATCAACCCACACCGTTACACACCATCGATGGCAGTCATGCTGCAGTTAGCTGCTCATCGTCAAAGTTGTGACAGAGTCACCAGGCTAAAATGGCTAGAGCCACCAAAACAGATCACTTCCCCTTTCATTAATCACCCAACACCAAACATACATAGAAATCAACATATGAATCGTATTGTTTTTAACAGAAACATGCACTGAGGAATGGTAGAAAACACTAACCTGATATTTAGCCTTTACCCTTCTCGGGTTTTCAAACGTTATGCCGGGATTTCGCCATTTAACAGAGTATAGCAGATTTATACATATATATATTAGCAACCAATCTAATAGTGTGAAAGGTTACACACCTGATTAATGTTGATACCCTTGCTAAACCGATCTACAACTTTGCTCAAAAAGCCGGAAAGATGTGAAAATAGGGCCTTTCTTACAATCAGCCAAGGGTTAATAAATACCCGGATTTACACTTTGAAACTAATAGATTCTTCTTACCTTGAAATCCCAAAAGCAACACGATTCGAGTGTTACCGAACTATAACTTAGAGATCTATGCGATTGGCCCCACTTCAGATCCTGGAATGCCGAAAATAAGAGAAAAACAATAGATTAGTCACTAGATAGCCATTCAACTAGGGACTTTGAAAAGTCGAAAAAGATTTGGATTTCACAAATCGATACTTACCTAAAATTCCCTTCAAATTTCGACACAAGCAGGCTCCACTAAAGAAGATTCGGCAACTTCAAGAGGTGAGATCTAAGGATTTCGGCTTTTAGAAGATTTAAGAATTGAAGAGATGGCTAAAAGAGATTCGGCCAATGAATATTAAGGAGGAGAATAGAATAATAGAGATGTAGTTTCGGCTTTTAGAGATTAGAAGAAGAATAATAATAGAGGTTAGAGGGTTCGACCAACCAGGAAATTTCAGAGAGGAAGAAAAGGTGAAAAAGATGATGGTTTTCGGCTTTTGAGAGGAAGAAGATGAGAAAAGAAAATAAAAGAGAGGCTTCAAGATTTCGGCACCCCCCTCTGCATATAGAAAACTTATTTCTCCCTTTAGCAGAGGTTGATTTTCATCCAACACTGCCACACATGATAGCTCCTATCCCTTCTCCCTTATCTTAATATGTTATCTCCTCAAAAATAGCCCTAATTCCTCTCTTCATTATCTGCCTATTATCGCCATAATTAATCATAATAAAATTCCCTAAAAATTAGCCTTGTGCCGTCCCCCCTTACTCATTTAAGTGCCGAATTTTAGCCCTAAAACTTGGGCTTCAAGCTACCAAAATTTGGGCCCTTCTCATGCACTAGTGACGCCACCCTCTTCCTTCCTTGTGGCGCCTCCTAACTTTGGGCCCCAAGCCCAATTTGACATTTTTAACTTAGATGCCTACTTTAAAACTTCATAATACCTAAACAGAATATTTTAACTGAGATCTTAGCCCATTCCTGAGCCTAATTAGTACATCAAATCCTCAAATTAAAGTTTTAAGCATTCAAACACATAAAATGCACAGACCCAATTATTCAGGATGTTACAGTAGTGTGGTAGGTTGGGATGTGTGACTGTTAGTTAGTTGGAAATTTCGAGGACGAAATTTCTTTAAGGAGAGTAGATTTGTAACATCTCGAATTTGGGCCTAGTAGGATTGAGCCCAATGGGCCTTGAGCGTAGTAGCGTTTAAAATTTTTGGAGAACAAGAGATTGGATTTAGTGCAAGTTGGACCTATTGGATAAGTGATTTTGGAATGTTAGAGGGCTTCTATGAAGTCCCGGGATCAAACTTTGGCTTTAAGGAAATTTTAGTTTTCTTTTTAAATGGACTTTAGAATTTGGATATAGATTTAAAATTAGTTGTGCATGGTTTAAGATACGAATGGGCTTGTGGCCAAGTGGCAAAGTGGCGCCACTTAAAAGCAGGGAAGTGGCGTCAATTGAGGAGGCCCAAATTCAAGTTGCATAAAGCCCAACTATTTTAATTAAAATTGGCATTAGGGTTTTATTCTCCCACTCTCTTCTTTATTTTCGACATTTAGGGTTTTTATCTTCTCTCTTTTCCTCCTTTTCTGAATAAAAGCTGAAAACTCCCTTAAGCATTCTTTCTTTTCACATTTGTCTGCCATAGCCGAATCTGCCCTAGCCTTGCCGAAATTTTTCTTTTTCCTATACCGTTCCTATCACTTCTTTACGTTTGATATTACTCTTTTTCTCTCAATCTTCTCCTTCTCAAAAGCTGAAACTTTATAGATCTCTTGAGATCATCTTTTCTTTTTGATCTTCTCAAAAGCCGAAATCTTCTAGGAGTTGTCGAACTCTCTGTAAAGGTAGGTGCTGATTTCTTCTGATCTATTCTTTTTCTCTTTCAATTTTTAGAAGACAAAGCCGAAAGGCTAATGGATTGTTGGTTTCTTGTGTTTACGTGTTGGGCGACATTCGGGAATTGAAGTAGATCGCTTAGATCTAAAAGCTGGAACGGCTAGTCTCTAAACCTCATATCTCTCTTTTCGGGATTTCAAAGTAAGGGGTTCTCTTTAGATTCTCGTTAGATTCGCTATCGTAATTGTGATCTTAACCATATGATATGATGGTAGCAACTGATAAGGTCTTTTAATGGAATCAAATGTCGATCAGGCGAAGGAGGGGATTGGATCTGTAAACCCAATCCCTAAGTTTAAGAAATGAGCAGTGTCAGCAGTTCGGGATTGGCCACCGGGTTGTGGACCGGCGTCAGAACAAAATCTTAGACAGTTAGCAGTCGTATCAGCTTCTGATAGTGTCGACATAGAGGGTCTCGTCTTGACTGTAATCAGGTGTATAGATCTCTAACACACTAATTAATCTGTACTAAATATATGTTATGGGCTAAAAGCCAGAAAAAGGTTGTATAATAATCTGTACTAAATATATGTTATGGGCTAAAAGCCAGAAAAAGGCTGTATAGGCAGTCGGATTACCCAAAAAGGGTAGGCAAAGGATGCTAGGTACGTAATCATAGAAACTTCTCTATGTGTATCGATGTATGTGATAGACTGTGAACTTTTAGGTAGTATATTGTTTTGATTCTGCATGTATGTATGCATGGAATGGGGTTGATATGATAAAGGGGAAGTGATAAGGTCACGTAGTGATCGGTGGCTCTGCCACAAATGATTTATAAGGTCACTTAGTGATCGGTGGTTAAACCACGAATTATAAAGTTAGGTCACAATAGTGATCGGTGGCTAAGCCGCGTTAAATTTATTCCTGACTGTTAGGAATAGGCAGCATGGCTGTCGATATGGTGTGTAGCGGTTGGTGGGTTGATTGTAGAAATCCCCAAGGTGTGTTGGTTGGTACATGCTGGTGTGTAGAGGATGGATTTTTAGGTTGGGTTGGGCCATGTTGCATGTAAATATTTTGTTGCCATTGTGGATGGGCTAAGGCCCATAATGTGTTTGTGGGCTCAAGCCTTTTTCGTGTTTTCGGGATTTGCACATTGAGTCTTGGTGACTCACCCTTTTATTTTCCTGACTTTTCAGATGAGCAGTAGATCGTGAGCATGGGAGCCGAGGCGGACTCGAGGGGCCATCAAGTTTTTATTTCTATAGATTATTTTCAATTTTTCTTTAAGTTTTTTTTTATTTTGGGAATATTTATGTAATAAGGCCCCATAATTTATATTCCCCTAAGTAGTTTTAAATAATTGCAACTTATGAAATTATGTCAAAGGTTTAAATATACGAAATAATAATAATACAGGGTTTTTTTTAAACGTCACTTATTTATTAATTATTGCCTAATCAATTTTCGATTTCCAAAACCAATAAGGAAATATATTTTCAACATCAAACCCGTAACATGCCAGATCTGGTCGAAACGTATGGGCCGGGTTTGGGGTGTTACATAGAACACACACATACACATATAAGTCATTCTTTTTACATGTTCAAAACATATACCAAACCATCAAACTACCAAGCCAAATCACATGGCAAGGCTTATACACTTTAAAACATGCCATTATCACTAGCCTATACATGTCATATACCAAATATATACCACTTCCAAAAGTACCAAAATAGATAGCCGATAGTGTGATTGAGTCATTGACGATCCCCGAATCCGAGCTAGCTTTAAATATACTGTAAAACAAAGAAAACTTCACACAGTAAGCTCTAAAGCTTAGTAAGTTCGTAAATATAATACATTTAACTCAATAATTCAAAATCAATATACAGAATAAACCATCTCATAGTTTATTTCACAGAAATACACAATCTCATCCATAACCAATACTCACATAACCATCCATTCATCCATTTCCAATATCATCAACCACATAAGTTCCGTACATACCTTCGCCAACACTTAGTTAACGAACACTTTTGATACTCAATGCTCAACACCACATTTCAATCAATCTTCAGTAATCCTTCGATTTACTCATACACTTAGTGTCAAATTCTTAGCCGAAGCTTAAATATCATCGCACACTTAGTGCCTTTACTTTAAACTGAACTTAACTCAGTATCGCACACACAGTGCCAATCAAAGTAGTCGATACTTTCTTTATTTCGCACACACAGTGCCATTCTCTATTGTATCAATTCTATTTCGCACACTTAGTTCCACATCTCTCAATCCACATTTAACATTACCAATTCATTAACCACATAATCTTTCATTATATAACACATGAGCATAATTTAAATAATTCGTATTATAAACAAACTTACCTCGGATGTAGAAATACCGAGACTAGTCAATTAATCGAGCATTTTGTCTTTGCCTCGATCTCAATCCAAATCTCTCTTTTCTTGATCTCAATCAAGAACTTAATGTGCCGAAACCCTAAATGCATCAAATGGTTTTCTTTTATTCAATAATCGATGAAGAAGATGAGAAATGGCCATTAAAAATTGTTTTGTTTTGTTTATTAAACTTTAATTAAACAAATACCAAAATAACCTTAATAAAATAACACCAAAATCATCCATTTAATAGCTAATATTGTCCATCTCCACTGTCCATGGTCCAATTACATAATAAGGACCTTTACTTTAATAAGCCATGCTAAATAAGCACTTTAACAATCAACACATAGCTTTTGCATTTTATGCGATTAAGTCTTTTTTGCAAATTAACACACAATCAATAAAATTTTCAAACAGAATTTTCACACAGGCTTAATCATACACTATAAACACTAAAAATAATATTAAAATATGTTTCTGGCCTCGGATTTGTAGTTTCAAAACCACTGTTCTGACTAGGGTCTTGTAACATCCTGAAAATGGGCCTATGCATTTTTGATTTAAGTATACGAAATGGCATGTCTTGTGTGTTATGAATGTATTATGAACATTTTTGGAAACTTGGAAATGATTTAGAAATGTTAAGTTTCAAAAGAGGAAAGTGAACATTTCTGGAAACTTGGAAATGTAAGAAATGTCAAGTTTTAAAGGTTAAAAAGAGGAAACTAAGGCAGGGTGGCCTTAAGAAAATTAATAGGAGGAATTTGACACACAAACAGGCTTGTCAAAGTGGCTTGAAGGCACCACTTAAAAGCCCAGCAAGTGACGCCACAAGCTTGTGTATTTGGGCCAGGGTTCGAGTCACTTGGGGAGCAAATAAAGGAGTTTTATTTTTGCTACAAAGAGCAGGGAAGTGGACGGCACTAAGGAACCCAAGGGAAGAGTTTAAATTCTCTTAAAATTTCGGCTAATAGATGGATAAATAATAGATTTATTTTAGATTATTTTCAAGAGATAATTGTTGGATTAAATTCTTTTATTAAGTGATAATTCAAGGGATAAAGCTATCAAAATAGAAGAGTGGTGGCCAAGTAAGGGACTCTAGCATAGTAAATTCGGCTATAAAAGGAAAAGGGAGGCCATTCAGCATTATTTTCTTCTCCTTTTTCTCTCTGCCGAATTCTCTCTGTCATTGTTCTTCTTTCTCTTTTCAATTCTTCACAAAGCCGAAAGCAGAATCCCCCTAGTCTTGCCGAATTTTCCTAAGTTTTATATCTTCCTCTTCTTTCTTTGAAAAACCAAAATCCTCTACTGTTCATCAAGAAGCCGAAATTGTAATCCACATCAAGGCCATAGCTGAATATTGTTAAAGGCTCAAGCAAGGATTGTTAATTCCTATAGTAAGGGTAAGGATCTATTATTATTATTATGTTCCTTTTCTTCAAGACCAAGATTAAGATTCTAATTCTATTTGTATCTCTTGGCCGAAACTACAAAGGATCTTTCAGGATTTACTAAGTGTCGACTACAAGGAAGGAGAAGTTCTTTTCCCGAAGGTACACCATAGGCCGCGTGTTCCCTAGTTATTCGGTGAGTTTCGGGATTTAAAATCCACAAGGTAAGTGTCTATAGCATTCGGCCAAGGCTTATTTTGGTATGAAGATCTATTTCTTATTTCGTTTAAAAGCCGAAACTAATTAGTTAAGTGATTTTAGTGCCTAGCCGATTGCAAGGGGACAACTCTGCGAAGTTTCGGGATTTGACTATAGTCAATTCGACACCAAGGTAAGTTTTAGTGTACTAATCCTACTAGGATTTGGATTTATGGCTGAATGGCTCTTTACTAAGTATTAAATGATTGATTAAATGTAGAGATTTAAGATCTAAGGCATTAGATCAAGCTTTTCGGAATTTAAGTGAACCGCTAAGTAAATCAGGTGTGTACCCTACCCTAAGCTTTAATATGTTCATGGCTATGTTTTAAATTAAATGTGTAATTAAGAATGTAAAAATATGGCTAAAGTACCATGCAATGGTACAAAGCTCTCAGGTACGTTTCCTACTCCTACTAGGATTATGAATATATGTTATTTGTAACATGTGAAAAAGTGATAAGAATGTGAATTAAGGCATGATGTGCATGATATGTATGATATGGGGCATTCGGGTTATATGAAAAGGGGAAGTGAATGTGGTGACCTAAGACCACGATATCTGAATGTGGTGACCTAAGACCACGAAATCTGAATGCGGTGACCTAAGACCGCGATAATCTGAATGTGGTGACCTAAGACCACGAAATCTGAATGTGGTGACCTAAGACCACGAATTTTATAAGGGCGATGAGCACGTCGACTGCAGCGACTGCCTTCGATGGAGTGTAGCGGAAGGAGGGTCGACTTAGTAGTCCCCACGGTGTGCAGGTTGGTACGGGGAAGTGTAGCGGATGGCTAACTAGGTTTGGGTTTGGGTTGCATCATTATTTTTACCTGTTATTTGAATATGTATGTGATATGATAATGCATGCCTGAAATGTTAAGACTTAGTGTTTGTATACACATTGAGTCTGTTTGACTCACCCCGTTGGGGAACTTTTTCTTCCAGGTGATGATCAGTAATGGGCCGGGTCGGCAGGAGCTTAAAGGTGGCCATGCACAGCAAGGAAAATTTTATTATTTGGACTTTTATTTTATTTAAGCACTTTAATTCATTTTTGGGAATTATTTGATGTAATAAGGCCATAGTGAACTATTTTATTTTCTGTTTAATTTACTATGTTACGGCATTTTTAATTATTAAAGATTAAGTCAATTTAATTTAAAATAAACTCTAAATATTTTGTCACCTCTAATAAACTCGTTTTCAACTCAAGCCCAACCTAAAACAAACTTTCTTTCAAAACACCCAAGTTTTTCCTAAGTCACAAAAGAATTTGAAACGGTTTACACCGGGGAACATGCCAGATTCGGTCAAGGCTCGTGGGCCGGGTTTGGGGTGTTTCAGGTCTAAACCGGACTGTTACAACTAATTTAAGAAACCACTTAAAAGCATTTTGTACACATAATCAAGGAATCAAAACATGACCAAAACCTACATGAAATGACCAATTCAATAGTCCAAAATCATTCCACCAATATGCCATACAACGCACCTCAAATGCAAACATTCAAACTTACCAAATCATGTATATATTAAATCACAATTCTAATATCAAACATAACTCACTTTTACCAAGTCATGCCACAAATATGACCATGAATATTTCATCGCAAACATACCATTTGAGCTATACTATTCATGTATCACAAGTACCAAAATGACACAAGCCAACCATCATAAAATGGTACCAAAACAACTTATACATGCCAAAATCATCAACTAGATATCAATACAAGTTCACCTATACATGCCATTATAACCTTGACCAAAACATAAAAAAATACCGATATTTGTGCTGGATAGTGTGATAGATCTTCGACAAGCTTCCAAACCAATCGAGCTTCTGATTATCTATGAAACATAGGAAAGAAAATTACATAAGCACATAATCCTTAGTAAGTTTGTAAAACATGAAACATACTTACCATTTCATCTAATAACATAAGTATAAGCATAATGTAATCCAAACACAAGCTTGGCACAAGCCTAAGCACCATCACCAACACAAGTTAGTGCATTCAAACATAATTCACTTGAACTTAACATAAGGTAAGCCATTATACATAAACATACTTCATTTGAATTCATCAATTTCATTAACATAAGCATACTTCCATTGAAGCTTACCATTTCAATCCTTTTCTTAATTACATGATATATTTCATTTGAACAATTATCGTTCCTTTCCTTTTCATGCTCATTGAACCATTTAGAATATCATCGGATACTCAGGAAAGCTCACACAAAGTATGCTTAACATATAACTGTAGCATTTCCTTTACATCATTGCTCACACGAGTTGTGGGTCAGAATGTAAGCTACACGATGCTTCTTGCATGAGCTGTGGAGTATCCGTAACAAATGCAGGACCTCAACCATTGGTAGGACATTCAAGACCAACACCCGAAACATGAAATCCCTAATGACATATCATTTGTATCCTACGAGTTCCTAAGGTTCAACCGGAACTTGATAACCATCATAGCATTTTTTTTGGATATACATCATTCAATTACATGATAAATAACATATTAACATATTATTTGAAATAACATTAAAATGATAAATATTCACACGAACTTACCTTGACGATTAGAGTGTAAAAACAAAGTCGACAAATCTGAGGCTTTAGCTTTTCCCCGATCTAAATCCGTACATGGTCTATCTTGATCTAAATAGAAAAATTTAATCCATTTAACATCCCTAGCATTCAATTTAGTTCACATTTCATATTTTTCAAAATTACTTATTCCTCTAACATTTTAACTTTTCACAATTTAGTCCTTAAACTCATAAATTGAAATATAAGCATTTTCATCCTTTTCTCAAGCTAGCCAATTTCTCTAGGGACCTATATCAAACCATACAAATCATAAATTTCCAAATTTATCATGAATGTTTACCATTTTTACACATAAGTCCCTAAATAACATTTTCATCAAAAATCACTTTACAAAACTTATTTATTTAACAACAAGAAGTCATAATCTTCCATTAAACAACAAGAATCATGCAAGAATATTCATGGCAAAACCCTAAATGTTTAACAATTTTACAAACTGATCCTTGGGCTAGCTAGATTAAGCTACAATGATCCGAAAAATATAGAAATTATTAAAAAAAGGGACAAAATTACATGCCATGCAATTAATAGAGCTCAACCAAATCCTAAGCTTAAATAGTGGAATTTCCTATGCTTAATTTTAGTAGAGAAGAAAAATTAAAGAAGATGATATCCTTTTCTTTTGTTTTGTTTTAGTTTTATTTTACTATTAGCTAAATTTACCTTTATAATTTATTAAAATTTCAATGAAACCTGCCATGTATGTCCACTAACCACACAAGTGATCTAATTACCATATAAGTCATTGCACTTTAAAATTTAATAGCCATTTGACCCTTTTTACTATGAGAACTCCACTTTTGCACCTTTTAGGTCCTTTTCACTTAATTAAGCATGCAAACATAAAATTTCTTAATAAATTTTTAATACGACCTTACTAACAACCCATAGACATTAAAATAATAATAACTTATCGGATTTGTGGTCTCGAAACCACTATTCTGATTTCACTCAAAACGGGCTGCTACAGTCAATCTGTGCCACTATCAGCTAGCTGTACTTGTACTAGAAATATCCACCTAAAAAAGAGGGTGAAAAGGCTGTGTTTTGAGAGGACCCTATAAAAAGAAGAAAGAGAAAGAGAGGAAGGAGACAGTTTTTCCTCTCACAAAATTTCTCATGGGAGATCTAGAAACGCAAGGAAAGAGGGTAGCAACTAAGGAATAGAGCAACAATAAAGGAAGAAGGAGAAGCATTCAACCTTACGCTGCACAAGTTATTGCAACACTAGAGTTGAGGGCTGGATTAGCGAAAGCTTCCTAAAGTTCTTCCTTTATTATCTTAATTGATTTCTATGAATTTTAATTGTGGAAATATGTTATTGAATGTTACTTTCATTTTGGATTTTAATTTCCAACTCATGAGCTAATCTCATCGAGTTGGGATTACTGGGTGAATCTTTAGTTCATTTAATGACCAAGGCATTATCCTGATTAGATTTATTGTTTCATTCGATTTGCGCTATTTTAAAATGTATGCATGCAATCTCTAGACATAGATGAATGCACGGTATGTTCATAAACTTGATTTAATTCTGAAAAGGTTAGATGAGTTGGATTATGATCGAATGATACAAATGAGTATTCAACAGAATACTCGTAGCACTCTAGACATAATGCTACTTTTTGTACAGAGAAAGGAAGAAATAGTGCTGGGTATCCTTCTTAAGGCTTGTAGACATTCTTGAAGTCTATCTATTGAAAGAAGTAGACTAACTTAGATTTAATCTAAATAATAGATTGGTTAATATTTTGCCATGGAATTATTGTGTTATGAGGAAAGAATCTTAGTAATTCCAACCTTCCCATTCAACAGCGTAGATCCTCTCAACTTTGTCTCTGTATCTTTGCCACAACATTTTAACCTGTGATACGATCCACCTCGGGGTGAGTCAAGTCGTATGTGAGTTGCCCGATCGTCTACTAGAAACTATCGTTTGGCTCGTTTAATAATGACGCTTTAAGTAAATATTGGCGGAAGCTATGAAGAAGAGTTCAAAGATGGGTTTATGGAAATGAATAATATATAGGTTTGGTTATTGAAAATAAGGAGGGATGGTATATGGAATGGGAATGAAATGGATTTTAGGTTCAAGGAAGAAATGGAAAATTCGGCTAGCAACAAAAATAAAGGATAGTGATGGAGTGGAAGGGAATAAACTCAAAGCAAGTAAGAACCACTACTAAAGAGCAATGACCCAAATACTTATAAGCTTCAAGGTGGATGATGGAAGTAGTGAAACCTCGGCCCGCTACTTAGAAAAGTAGGAACCTTGGTATAAAGGTGAACGCCACACTATATAATAGTGATAAGTTCAGATAGAAGAAAACGGGTTGATGCCACTAGAGACTAGATAAGCCAACGAGTCTTCAAACGAAATTTGAGAGAATCAAATCTCACAAAATGATATAATTTCATTCAATATAGTGTCAGAAGTCCAAAAGTCCCTTACAATAGGCTGATTACAACTATTTATAGTGTTAAAAGAGGCTAACTGAATGGTCACATACGATCAACTTAATGAGCTAATAATGAGATGAAATAAAGCTCAAAAACTCTTGGAATACCAAACTAAATAACTCCACCCTTCAATACACTTCAATTTAGCTGAATCAGTGGTCTTGAATGCTTAAAAAAAACCTTTGAAATCTCCTTGGTCAACCAAATGGTCACCAGCAACTTTAATGAAAAATTAACTCATGAAATGATCACTTTAATCAATAATCGGTTATGGAAGATGAAAGAGGCTACTGCTGAATTTAATGATGTATAATGCTCCCTTTAATGAATGAAAACAGTTCCTTTTAATGAATAATAATGCTTCCCCTTGAATGTAATCGAAATTCACTTGAAAAGTCTCTTTAATCAATTTGTAACAGCCCTTGAATGTAACGATTTCCAATTGAAAAGACACCTGCAACTAACACATTAAAAACAAACATATTAAACACATTTAATCACTTATTAAACTTAAACACATTAAACACTTGGCTTCAATAAATGAACTAAAAACAAAGACATCAATTAATGCATTAATTAAAGAAGCAAAATTAAATAAACTTAAACTCATGCTTCATTAAATTATCCTAGTAACTAGATTAAATAGGAGTTACACTTATTAAATAAAATTCAACAAAAACACTTATTAATTAAACTAAGATGAGTTGCATAAATGTCCAGGAACTCATTTATTAAACTAAGATGCTTAAATGCATGGTTTGAAATGCAAACTAAATGAATAAATGAGTTACTTAATGCAAGCCTTAATTTAATAATGCAGACTTAAACTAACATGGGAGTTACATAATGCATGTCATTATTTAATATGCATACTTAACTAGCATGGAAGTTACATATTGCATAACTTTATTAAATGCAAAACACACAAAGTGCAAATCTAAAATTAAAAATATCCAAAAATATTAATTGAGCTGAAAATAAGCTGGAATCAACTTCACTTTACACCTTGCCCCTCGAGCTTAGGTCACTTTCGATGGCGTCGGATGGAGCCGAACCATGATGCGACCAGGTTCGCATCATACCCCCCTCTTGAAAGCAATTCGTCCTCGAATCGAGCCGTTGGTTCTTGAGGACATAGTTCCTTTTACCTTGCTTTCCTCAGTCGAACGAGACGGATTGTAATCGTGTCACTTGAAAAGAATAGCCTCGACTTAGCAAAAAGTGATGCAAACAAACTCGTAATCTAGGCATAATCAAAACAAGACAAATATGACGCATGTGGATGGACAAAATTGAATTATCATACAAAAGAAATAATGCCTTACCAAATGTTCGAAACAAATTCGAATGAATTTCAAAACATGCATACAAATAAAATTGATTCCACAAGTCATGATTGGCATGCGAGAAATGAACCAAATGATATACATAATCATCACAAGCAGATATTTGAAATGATTCACTAGCATAGATATCACGACAATTATCAAAAACATAAATCTCTTTATCATTAATCAAGACAGATAGATCATGTTCGAATGAAACAAAATAGTCAAGCACATTTTGATCTACGTATCTTTCAAAACTCAAATTATCAACACGATTATTAACACCAACCGAAAAGATCAAAATCGATTCAAAGGTTTCGGCAGTCTTACCTTTAGAAGTAGAAAAACAAAGATTGTTTTTACTTTGCTCGTTGTTCACAAATCTTCTCTCTTCGGGAATGTAGTGTAGAACAAACCTTTTACTTCGATTAATTTGGATGGGCAATGAGGCACCACGACATCTCATGCTTCTCAAGGGATGGAATTCACAAAAATGAATTCGATTAGTATGAACAGAAACAATGGACTTAAAAAGAAGAGAAGGGTTGTTTACAAAATTTGATTCAAGTCCAAATAAATGTGTCGAATTTACCTTTTTCAAACGAAACAAAAGTTTCATAAGTGGCCAAGCAAGGTGATTAGAGATCAAATCAAAATTGTAACCCAAATCATTGGATTTCATTTCTTGAACAGAAGTTCAAACATCAAACAAACATAAGTTGAATGCAAAAGATACAAAATGCTTGAATGTTCCAAAAAACAAATCTACGTAACATATGCCAGGCTTGAACACTCGTACTTGATCATGAATTCCAACAGGCAACATGTTAGAAGAAAATGTAATCAATTCACCACATGACTGAAATTCCACTCGATCAATCAAAGAAGTGGTGAACATACAACTTTTCAAACGTTCGAGTCCATCACATGGTTCAGACCTTACTCGATCAAACAGGAACGAAAAGTTGGCAAAACCAAGCAGGCGTATAAACAAAGATTTATGCTTCAAAAATCTCATTCGGAAATGCAACTCATGACATGGAGATTTCGCACAAAAGTTTAAGGATTTAAATTGAAGAAAAATATTAATAGGATGAAATGTTTCATGCAAAAATCTATCACAAGTCAACTGATTAGGCATGTTTAAACAAAAAGATTGAGCATATGAATTCAAAAAGTTTACGCATTTAAACACATCGAGTTTGGCATTTGCAAAATTTGTATCGTAAACTTCCATATTTCACTTGGGCATAACCATCTCAACAGAAGAGTTAAACATGTCATAAGATATAACTTTCATGGCATTGTTTGAAACAGAAAAATTATCAATAAAAGACAAACAACTAGAAACCATATCAAAAGATAGAGCCATGTCAGAAATTGAACCATCAAAATCTTTTTGAGCAATTATTAAACCGGACGACCTTGATTCGATAAACAGAAATTATTTACCTCTCTTACCTTTGATCGCAAGTGGGTGGTTGCCGTTCACATAATTACCTTTTTCGAGCAACCTAAAATGCCTCTTGTTTGGAAGGTAGTGAAGCTGGAATTGGTCGCACAAACTTCTAGGCACCTGAAAAGTTACATCACAAAAAGATCGAACAGGTGGGTTAGTAGAAATGATCCTCGCTTGTTCTCGCTCGCTATCTTTTTCACTCGATTGGTTTTCTTCAAGAACACACACTTCTCCCACTCTTTCTTTTATCTCAATTTCTTTATCCACTCCTTTTTCACTCTCAAACTCTTCGTCATTCTCATTTTCTTTTTCAATCACTTTCTCATTCTTATTTTCACTCTCGTTTTGCTTTTCAATCTCTTTTTGTTCTTTTTCTTTTTCAATGGCTTTTTCAAAGGCTTTTTCGAGCTCTCTCAAAACCCGCTCATTTTCTCTCTTACTTGCCTCTTGCCTCTCTTCTCTTTTTATTTCTTTTTCCTTGTCTTCTTTTCTATTACATGATGTTACAAAAGAATCATGATAACAAGGATTTCCAAAAGAAGGAAAATTATTTACATTTGCTTCACGAACATTTCTTCGAGAAAAATACTCCATGGATGTTTTCTTTAAAGTTCTTGAAGAAGTATATCTATCATCTCGAAAGTCATCTCGAAAGGATTCAAAATCAAGATCGGTCTCTTTTCGTCTTGGATTCCTTGACAAGAAGGACTCTCGATCAGACCCTCTTCTCGAATAGGATTCATAACATGAGTCTTTTTGTCTCGAAGTCGATGGCGAAAATGAATCATGATGGGTCTTCTTCTTCAAGTAGTAATCGGGGTATATCTCTGTGGGGTTCCCGACTCTGTTGTTTTACTTGAAGAAACTCGTTCATAGGGGTCTCTTTGTTCCACACAATTTAATCTCTCGTGGAGTTTATCGAATTTCGAATTCACCATGGTTCGCATTTCTTGCAACAAATATTGGAACTCTGATTCGGTGAACTTTTCGTGAGACATGATTTTGGTTGCTGAAAAGAAATATGTTAGCTCTCAAAACAAAAATTAAGTACCTCACCACAAACCTCACAATTTCATTTGGAAAGAAGAAGGAAAAGTGACACTCTCGCTCGTGTTTACACTCATTTGGCTTTTACCTCCACTCGAATGATCTCACTCGCTCGTGCCTTTTATCTCTCAAACTTTCTCTCGCAATTTCGTAGTTGGACTCACCAAGGCCTTATCGTAGGCTTAGGGGTCGGTTGCAAATGGTTTAACAAGGAATAAAGATGAGGGGGTTAAGGGTTGGCTGAAAGGAAAAATTGAAATGGTTTTGAGTGTGGCGTTGGGATAGGAAGTGAATGATAGAAATCCAAACGAACTTGATCGGGAAAACAAAAAGAGATCAACAATAGAACATAATCTTTCACACTTTTTTTCAATGATTTCAAAACTTGCACTTTCAAATATATATATATATATATTTTCATGAATTTTTTTCGATTTTTTTTTCACTTCATATGCACGAAAATAACACAAAAAGAACTTGAGATTACAACTTGATTTTTTTTAATTTCGAATTTTTTTGTACTATGAACCTATTTTTGGCTTCTCGTTCATTGTCGAAACTCCTCGTATTCTAGCTCTGATACCAAATGATACGATCCGCCTCAGGGTGAGTCGAGTCGTATGTGAGTTGCCCAATCGTTTACGAGAAAGTATCGTTCGGCTCGTTTAATAATGATGCTTTAAGTAAATATTGGCGGAAGCTATGAAGAAGAGTTCAAAGATGGGTTTATGGAAATGAATAATATATAGGTTTGGTTATTGAAAATAAGGAAGGATGGTATATGGAATAGGAACGAAATGGAAAATTAGGTTCAAGGAAGAAATGGATAATTCGGCTAGCAACAAAAATAAAGGATAGTGATGGAATGGAAGGGAACAAACTCAAAGCAAGTAAGAACCACTACTAAAGAGCAATGACCCAAATACTTATAAGCTTCAAGGTGGATGATGGAAGTAGTGAAACCTCGACCCAGTAACATCCCAAAAATTAGGGGTTTTGTCACATTTGTGTAATTGCATGTTATGCTGGTTCTATGTGATGTTTAAGGGTGTTTAGGGGCCCTAGGGAGGCCTGGGGTCGAGTTGGAGCCTTGGTAAAATTTTGGGTTTTGGGCACTTAAGTGGGGAGAGCTAGTGAAAGCAGGACTTAAGGTTAATTAAGTGTGTTTGCTATCACAAATAAGATAGTGGAATAGTGGTGGTGGCGTCAACATGCACGCAAGGGGAGTGAGGTTCGAATCTCACAAGTTGCACTTGGGGGGTTTTATTTTTATGCTCAGGAAAGGAGGAAGCTGAGTGGAGTTCAAACTCTGCAGAAGAGAGAGAGGACTTGGGCAAGCATTTTAAATGAGAGATGGTGAGGGCTTAGTGGAGCAAAATGGGGAGCAAATCGTGGGATAAGAGGGAGTAGAGGAGTTTGACCGAAAGTGGGAAGTGCATGGGAGGAAAATTCGGTCAAAAGAAAAAAAAAAGAATGAGCAAGAGGTCTTGGTTGCATTTTCGGTAGTGGGTAGTGAGTGTGCCGATTGTTTAAAGAGTGCCTATTGTGAGTTTTCATTTTTTTTTTGTATTTTCGGTATTAGCACATAGGGAAACATTGCTTCCATTCTCCTTGCCGAAACCACTAGTTGCTATTCTCCCTTTTTGTTTCATCTTTCTCTCTTATGCACATTATTGCCGAACCCCCTCCTACTCTTTAATTCTTCTCTTTTCTTTGATCGATAGCCACCATACCTATTTTGATCCTTGTGGCCGATTGCTTGGTGTTTTACTCTTGGGCGCTGAATCTTTTTCTTCCAGTCGACTTCTCTTTTATCAAAGGTAATGCCTCTATCTCTTTTGGTTCTTTACTCTTCTTCTCTTGGCTGAGCCGAGTTTAACCACCTATTGTTATTCTAAACTTCTTTTTGTTCTCTTTTGGGGAAAGGGTCGAATCAAGTCACCCTTTGCTACCGCTTATCAATCTCTTAGCCTTGGTTTTCAGAAGTTGATTCGTAAGTGGGTGTTAGGCCGAATGTTGGTGGTAAGGGTTTACTCCTTAGTTGAAGTTTATTCAAGCCGAAAGGCTCACATGTTTTTAAGTTGGATGTGAGTTTTTAGGGGTTAATATTTCTTCTTGGTTTCAATATTTCAAGGGACTTGTCGGGTGTAAATCAAAGGATTGTTCTTACAATCATTCCTTGACGTGGAATTATCGAATTTTTGGGTAAGTGGTATAGAGTGTAGATCAATTCCAATGTTGGAAAATATTGTATTAAGCCTAACCGTTAGTCATTATGGATCTCAAGTATTTTGGATATAGTGCCGAGTGTCGCAAATCGTAGAAGATGTGTAATCTCACACCCCTTTCCTGAATGATTGCTCGTGGTATTGTGCGAATCGGCCAAAAGCCGAAAAGCCAGAAAACCTACAACTATGACCTCACGAGCGTGCGAACGTTCGTAGTGGTAGTTCGAGAAACCAATCATGACGTTAAGTCGATAAGAGTGTCACGAACACTCTGGCGACACCGAGGTTGTAACGGGCCTAATCGGGCCGAAATGGGCCAAATGGGCCAAATGGGCTCTCCGGCCCATTTGGGCAAAATTGTTGGGAAACTAGCAAAAGATAGATTCGAATGCGAATTCTGCATATCCAGAATTGAAACCCCGCGTTTGGGCCACACGAGCGTGTGAGCCCGTTTGGGCCTGAAATGGATTTCAGGCCCAATAGCTCTATAGAGACCTAGAAAAGGGTCCCGTGTTGCTCGAGGCGACAATAGGCTTTCGAAAAGGCCGATAATGCAAAATTACTAAAATACCCTTGGTGGGTAAATCACTAAAATACCCTCGGTGGGTAAATCACTGAAATACCCTCGGTAGGTAAATTACTGAGATACCTTTGTTGGGTAGAAATGACTATTATACCCTTAGGAGCAGATATGGTTTGTTTGTGTGTACTTTGATTACTTGCCATGATGTTACTTTATTGCATACACAAAATTATTATGCCATGACATGATGCATGGGGTTGGGTTATGTTGAAGGAGGAAGTGTACTGTTACTGGCAGCTCTGCTGCAATACGGATACTGGTGGCTTTGCCACAAATACTGTTACTGGTAGCTCTGCTGCAATACTGTTACTGGTGGCTATACCATAATATATTGATATTGGCAGCTTTGCTGCGATTACACTGGCAGCTCGACTGCATTTTTGGAGTGTAGCGGATGGGTGGGTCGATTTAGAAATCCCCACAGGTGTGTAGGGCTGGTACGAGTGGAGTGTAGCGGATGGATTATTAGGTTGGGGGTTGCATTTTCTATTTGCATTACCATGATTTTGGGGCCGTGGGTCCAAATTGATACTGTATAGGGCTAAGGCCCAGATTGATACTGCATAGGGCTTCGGCCCAATTTGATTTCATGGGCTCGGGCCCACTTAATACCCGATTAGGGGATTACACACTGACTTCTCGTAACTCACCTCGTTGTTCTAACCTTGCAGGTGATCCCCAGCGTTAGTGGATTTGTAGCTGTGGAGGACTCTGAGGTGGCCATACACCGGGAACTATTCTCGTAAACTTAGTAAATTTTACATTCTGCTTTATTTTAGTTTAATTAATGATTTGGGTTAATGTTTTTGTAATAAGGCCATTGGTATAATTTCTTTTTAAGTTTACCTTAATGACTGCTAGATTTATAAATACGTAGTCTTCTTAAAACAACAATATGTGTTTTTTTTTTAAAAAAATACCACATCTTCGTAAGTTGTTAAAAATTGATTTCTTTCATAAACAAGGTTTTCAGTATTGGTAACAACAACGTTTTTACGATAGCACCATAAAAGCAAATATGAATCACAACAACGACAAAGCTCAAAGTTTTCCGAGAAAGAATACAAAGTTTTCAACAAGCACGCGGTTTTAAACAACTTATCCATGTGACATGCTAGGTCCGGCCGTAACGTCTAGGCCGGGTTTGGGGTGTTATAGACCTACTACTTAGAAAAGTAGGAACCTTGGTATAAAGGTGAACACCACACTATATAATAGTGATAAGTTCGGATAGAAGAAAATGGGTTGACGCCACTAGAGACTAGATAAGCCAACGAGTCTTCAAACGAAATTTGAGAGAATCAAATCTCACAAAATGATATAATTTCATTCAATATAATGTCAAAAGTCTAAAAGTCCCTTACAATAGGCTGATTACAACTATTTATAGTGTTAAAAGAGGCTAACTGAATGGTCACATATGATCAACTTAATTAGCTAATAATGAGCTGGAATAAAGCTCAAAAACTCTTGGAATACCAAACTAAATAGCTCCACCCTTCAATACACTTCAATTTAGCTGAATCAATGGTATTGAATGCTTAAAAAAAACCTTTGAAATCTCCTTGGTCAACCGAATGGTCACCAGTAACTTTAATGAAAAATTAACTCATGAAGTGATCACTTTAATCAACAATCGGTTATGGAAGATGAAAGAGGCTGCTGCTGAATTTAATGATGTATAATGCTCCTTTTAATGAATGATAACAGCTCCTTTTAATGAAGAATAATGCTTCCCCTTGAATGTAACTGAAATTCACTTCAAAAGTCTCTTTAATCAATTTGTAACAACCCTTGAATGTAATGGTTTCCAATTGAAAAGACACCTACAACTAACACATTAAAACAAACATATTAAACACATTTAATCACTTATTAAACTCAAACACATTAGACACTTGACTTCAATAAATGAACTAAAAACAAAGACATCAATTAATGCAGCAACTAGTTTAATTAAAGAAGTAAAATTAAATAAACTTAAACTCATGCTTCATTAAATTATCCTAGTAACTAGATTAAATAGGAGCTACACTTATGAAATAAAATTCAACAAAAACACTTATTAATTAAAATAAGATGAGTTGAATAAATGTCCAGCAACTCATTTATTAATCTAAGATGCTTAAATGCATGGTTTGAAATGCAAACTAAATGAACAAATGAGTTACTTAATGCAAGACTTAATGTAATAATGCAAACTTAAACTAACATGGGAGTTACATAATGCATGTCATTATTTAAGATGCATACTTAACTAGCATGGAAGTTACATATTGCATAACTTTATTAAATGCAAAACACACAAAGTGCAAATCTAAAATTAAAAATATGCAAAAATATTAATTGAGCTAAAAATGAGCTGGAACCAGCTTCATTTTGCACTTTGGCCCCTCTAGCTTAGGCCACTCTCGATGGCATCAGATGGAGTCGAACCATGATGCGACCAAGTTTACATCAACCTGGTTATTTGATTTTAATATTTCATACATGATTATTCCTCTACAAATTATTATTCTGTTTTGTCAGAGCCTGATTCATATAGTTTATAGTAATAGCTTAATCAAATAAACCCTATCCGACCCCTGAGGTGACGATCTTACTTACTATTTTATTACTTGATTCGACGTGTAGACTTGCACATTCGTATATTATATTCACACACGACAACATCCGTAATTAAAGTTGACCACTCATAAACAGCCTCTTCATTTAATAGTGATCCAACACATCTCAAATAGTCTTCGGAAAGATATATCTCTTCATTTAGAACTCTCTGTGTTTGCTGACCAATACTCAACTTTTGTTGAATCACCATGCACTTTACATCTAAACTCTTCAACACCGCACTTGTGTACTTAATCAATAGAAATCTTGTCATTTTTTTTGTCGTATAGGACTTTGAGGATGAAGAGGTGGAGGTCATTGAGCTAAAAAATTGATTCTCTCACATTTACATTAAACATATCATTCATTATTAAGAAAAGTACTAAGAACCTCTTCTTTAAACTCTTGGATTTTGGCACATAAAAAAATAACCCCTTGATCAGAGGCTTGAGAATTGCTCTCAACTTCATAAAAATTGGCTCGGTTGAAAGCCATCTCTTATCTATAAAAAGAACATAATCACCTTAAGTTAGAAGACATCACGCAATCATAGGTTACAAAATGACACGTATCTCTAGACTCTAGACATGCTACATTCAGTCCAAGAACTGACTAAACTGTAGCTCTGATACCACTAAATGTAACACTCTAACTCGTATTCATTATCAAATTAGGGTTACAGAGTATTACTGTACAATTCTAAACATTTAACATCGAAGCAAAACATAATAAATAATTTACTTATTAACATTTGATAACATAATTCTATTATAGCATAAATATTATTATGGGTCTTAAATCGAGCCTTCGAGACCCTAAAAACAATTTAGAAACAATTAGGATCAATTTGAATCAAAATAGAAATTTTTGGAAAAAATGAAAAATTGAGAAACAGGGGTCACACGGTCGTGTGACATAGCCCAGACTGTGTGAACATTTGAAATAGGGACACACAGCCGTGTCCTAGCCCATGTGTCCACCCGTGTATGCATTTGAAATAGGGCCACACGACCGTGTTGTAGGCTGTGTGCTTGATTGTGTGTATATTCGAAGTTGGGTCATACGGTCGTGTAACTCTCTGAGACCGTGTGCCTCATGTCCCAGGCCGTGTACTCTAACTTTTGTAACACCCCTAACCCATAACCATCGCCTGTCTAGGGTTAAGAAGCATTACCAAACATAACGAAACTTTTACGATAACTTCTCAAACATAAATACATCATCATCATATCATAGCAAATCATATACATAGAGTCCCTTTAAAAGGTCTACGAGACCTTAAACATGCATAGGGAGGCGTCGGGACTAAACCGAGCACATACAAAATTTTTCTGAAAATCAAACATTTTTCAAAGTTACAGAGGTCACACGCCTGTGTGGGTAGGCCGTGTGCCTCACACAACATCAGACACACTCGTGTGTCCAAGCCGTGGAAAAACAGGGCATACATACTGACTTGTCCACACGGCCGAAGACATGCCCGTGTGCTTGACCCATGGGCAACACTGACTTAATTCCCACAGCTTGTCACACGCCCATGTGTCTAGCTCGTGTACGAGTCTAACTTATTTCGAAATATAACCTTAAGAGGCATGGTTAAGACACACACCCGTGGCTCAACCGTGTGGGCAAATATAGGCCATTTGTAAGGCCAATTTTCCACCCAAATTTTGGGTCACACCTACAAGCATCAAACCATTCTAAATTCATATCTCAAATGCATCCAAAACAATACATTTTTACCATCATTCCCATCAACCAATTCAAGCATGAAACATACCACTTACATACAACCAAAACATATCAATATGATCATTCACACAACATCACATATTCACCTTATAACTATCATTTTCACATATTCAAAACACATAATAAAGTCATTCAACTATCAAGCCATATCACATGGCAAGAATTATACATCTCAAAACATTCCATAATCTCTAGCCTATACATGCCATATATCAAATATACAACTTCCAAAAGTACCAAAATAGATAGCCGATAGTGTGGTTGAGTCACTGACGATTCTCGGATCTGAACAAGCTTTAATGACACTGTAAAACAAAGAAGGACTTCACACAATAAGCTTTAAAGCTTAATAAGTTCGTAATATAAAACAAATAGCTCAACATTTCAAATTTAATATGCAAAATTTAACTAACACATAGTTCAATCCTCATCACCATTCAATTTCATCCAAAGCTATTACTCACATTCATACTACATCTCAAAGTTTATGTACAAGCATTTATAATGCTTCATAATCTAATCCTCCTTAACTTTCATTCACTTAATCAACCATCTATTTCATACACGAAATAATCAACCACATAGGTTTTGTATGTACCTGATCCATCACATTTTATTTATCACATACACCACTTAATACTCGATGCCATAAATTATTCAATCTTCTTTAACCATATGGTTACTCGCACACTTAGTGCCAATTACTTAGCCAAAGCTTTAATATCATCGCACACTTAGTGCCTTTACATTAAACCGAATTTGATTTGGTATCGCACACACAATGCCAACCAATATAGTCGATGCTTTTTTTATCTCGCACACATAGTGCAATTCCCACTGTATCGATTCTATTTACGCACACTTAGTGCCATTCCCACTATATCGATTCTATTTACACACACTTAGTGCCACATCTCCTTAAACCCACATTTCTCATTTACTAACTCAACAACCATATTTTCTTTCATTACATAACATGTGAACATAATATAAACAATTCGTATTATACACGAACTTACCTCGGACGTAGAAATAACAACACTAGTCGATCAATCAAGCACTTTGTCTTTGCCTCGATCTCGATCCGAATCTCTCTTTTCTTGATCTATACATATTCAAATTTAACTCTTTCATTCATCAAATCATTCAATTCAATCCAAATACACATATTTAGGGCATTTTACAAAGTAACCCTCACATTTTTACATTTTGACATTTAAGTCCTTATTTCATAAAATCACCAAATACACATAATTTCATTATACACATGCTTAGCCGAATTTTCCCCTAGCTCATATAAACCCACATATTTCATTTATTTCACACTTTAGTACCTCAGTTTCTCATTTTAACAATTTAGCCCAAAATAGTCAAATTGATCAAAAATTCAAAGACAAAATATGTTAATCTATCACATATCTTTCTTATTTCATCATCAACTATCACAAAGCTTACCAAACCATCAATGGCATAATTTAAAATTATTATCAAATTCTAAAATTAAGGCATGGGCTTGATAGTATGCTAAACAACGATCACAAAAACATAAAAATCATCAAAAACCGAGCTTGAAACATACCTCAATCAAGATTAAAAGTGTGCTGAACCCTAATGTTTTTTTCTCTTTTCTTTTTCTTTGTATTTTTGGCAATGGTGATATAAAAGATGAACAAATATGTTTTTGTTTTATTTTTATTCATCCTAATACATAATTTACCAAATTAGCCCTTTTAATAACATTCAAAATCCACTAACCTTAGGCATTTTTGTCCACCAAATTTTCAAATGGTTTAATAACAACTTAAGGACCTCACATTTAAAGAGACACATCAATCCGACACTTAGTCAAATAGAAAGCCACTTTTTCATTCTCTACAATTTAATTCTTTTATCAAATTAAACACTCAAACGATAAAATTAATTCATGAAACTTTCACACATACTTAATCACATACTGTAAACATGGAAAATGATATTAAAATATTTTTTTGACCTCAGATTTATGGTCTCGAAACCACTATTTCGACTAAGGTCTAAACCAGACTGTTACAACTTTAGCCCTTAAAACATGCCATTGCAACACCTACTTGCCTATCAAGATACACCGTTTACACATACATTTAATTGACCAAAACACTCTTTAAATACACTTAAATATACCAAATCATTCAATATATAAGTTCTAACCAATTTACCAACGATAGGTACCACTATATAAATCAACCTTGTTTCATTTCAACATTTCAAAATCAACCATTTAGCACATTTCTAGCATACCAAATAACCATTTCTTTTTCTTAACATTAACCCTTAAGCCATTTGCTTTCAAGAGGCATGAATAAAGTGACCATAACACACATCTCATTTGATCTAATTGCCTGTCCAATGTACATTCATTAGTACCACAATTTAAACGTCCAAACAAATCTATACTCAATATTTACAAGACATTATCAAAGTCACCATTTCATTACATATGTTTACCATATATCAAGCTAATCACTAAAGGTATTTAGCTAATGAGCAAAAGCACATCAAGTTTCAAACATACACCAAAGATACTAAACATTTATAACCCACAAAGCTTACTTAAACTAACTAATAAACAACATCATCATAAACAAAATAACTTAAGGACTTTGAATTCATGCCATTTATAACTTGGCATCAGTAGATCCAAATTTTCTATCGAGGTAAAGGATGGATAGTGTGAATGTACTTACTTGGAACGCCGGAAATGCGCAAGTGTACACAATCGCAACAAGTAATAAAGTGACAAGTAAATGTCGAGTTATCGTAACCACAAGGACTGTGAAAGGAATTATTTATGAATGCAATTAAAAACACTTTGGTAAAGAAAAATATTTTGATTTGAAAGGGTGATTAAAAACTAGGATTTTAACAACGTAAAATAAATAAAAAATAAAATAAAAGTTCTAATGCACGATTTCAAAAGATGATTTTAATCAAGATGACATAATTGTGCTAGGTTAATTACATTTCTTAACTTAGAATTATTAAACTCATGTTTATGTTGTTACAAATAAATTCACGACAACTTGGTAATTTGCTAACTTATGAACATACTTACCTACCAAAATCCATTCATCTCTTGACTATATCTCTATGTCAATTCAACCGATTAAACAAATTTTAGTAGATAAATATATTAATGCACATACATACTTATGAAATCAAAATAATCTCTTGTACATATCTCTATGCCAATTCAAACAATTAATTTAATCTCATGAGCACATAAAAGGTTAAGTGAGGTAACAATGTATTCCTACCTTGAAACAGTTTAATCACAATAATATCTTGCAAGTTATGCAAGGAAATTGTATCTCTCGATACCGTTGCTAATTTAACCCTTAGCTACCTTAGATGATTAAACATGCACAGATTAAGTATCATGTCAATTAATTACAATTTCAATCTATTTAAATAATTAATTCATTAGTTACCTTACAATTGTAATGCAAGAATAACTTAGTCATGGTTTTACTTAATCAAACATCTTACCGAGGCCTATAACAACACAAACACAATTTTAATAAATAAAGTAGACAAAATGCAATAAACCTAATACAAATTAAATTTAAGCCATATCAATTAAATTAAACATATAAAAATCACAAATATTCAAAGACATGTTCATCATAGCAACAACATAATTAAAAAGGATAGGGAACAAGAAGCAAATCCGGTGTTTCTCCCTGGCTTGACTAGTTTGCTCCACTCTTCCTTCTCCACTTGTTCTTGTCGAACTGAGGCTTCTATGAACACTTGAGTGGTGCTCCAAATGGTGGATGAATGACTCTTTTCAAGAGGTGAAATTAGGAAGAGAATAAAGGGAAATGGATGGGAAATGAAAAGAGAAATTTGAGAGAGAAGAGAAGAGATGAGAAAGTTGAGGTGTGTTGAAATGAGCAGCCAATGGGGGTTTTTATAGGGTAAGAGGGCTTCTAAAAATAGCCAAAATCAGCAGCCAAAGAGCCCTCCCTTGGCTGGCCACACATGTGGCAAGTTTGAAGCTTTCAAACTTGCTATATTAAGGCTAGGGCAAATCTAGAAAGGCACTAAAAGAGGAGGGGTTTGTTTGCAGTTTGACGAAGACTTCAAGGGCCTTTTTGCAAGCCAATTAATCAGCCAAGTAAGCTGATTGGGTCAGCATGCTGGACGGGTTTGGGCTGCCCATAGCTTGGTTGGTTCGGTTCTCTCGGTTCAGCTCAATTGGGCCACTTTTCATAATTAATTAATAATAATTTATTTAACCCAAATTAAATTGGATTAAAATTAAAATTAATTATATTATGAATTAATACACATAATTTGGATCATCTTTAGCTGAAAAATTCATCCGTCTCGATGCTTCAAAAATCACTTCTTGATTTTGCGCTTCTAGCAGTGTCTACCAAGCCCATTTTCGCCCTTTGTGCGAATCTGTCGAAAATGATCAAAATTAATCAAAATTTATTATGAAATTAATTAAATTAATCAAAATTTATTATAAAATTCATTATGTTAATAATTTATGTACAAAATAATTATTTTATAATAATTATATATTTTTCGACAATAATATTACCGAAGCTGCATGAATTTGAGTTAAAAAGGGCATGGAAAAGTGTGTATATTTTCATGTTTCCACACCCCCAAACTTAATTCATTGCTTGTCCCGAGTAATGCACAAATTGAAAAGAATTTCTCGGAAACATCTTTGAAAAATTCCTTCAGAACAACATTCTTCCCAAAATTATGAATTTGGTATACTTATGCTCAAAAATAAGAAATTTGATATTTATGCTACTTATGTATACATATGATTCAAATTAATCTTAATCATTCTTATGATAGAAAAAATAGACTAAATGATTCCTAATAAAGACATGTTAAATCCCTACCAATTTGATTTTATTCCCTTATTCGAGATTAAGCTGCAATCATTAAGTTTAACTTATGCCTTCATATGTTGAACATAGCAATTTCTCTCCACTAATGTAGGTAGCGTAGAAACTTGAATCAATAGGTCTTTAATATATGTTGTAACGTGGCTAGGCTAGGGGTAGGTAAAATATAGATAAATTTAGGCTAAAAACCTCTAGACTCAGGTTCAATCGGACCTTCGGAATAATTACCTTCAACACGCCAACTTACTTTGCTTTCACCTGCTCTTTTGCACATCTATTTTCTTTCAAGTACATATGCTATTTTTTTTCTTTTTTTTTACGAGAATTTTGCTTATGTACTACAACATTTTTGAGCATTTGATACTTCTTTTCAACTCCCCCGAACTTATTTTCAAAGAATATTCTGAATAGTACTGAGTCTTGTGTTTGGAAAATTTTAAAGATAATTAAGAGAGAAGTGATGGCTAAATATTGTAAGGGTTCAAATAAAATTAGGCCATATAGTCTCAAAGTTGGGTTTCAAAGGATAAAATTTCATCAAGGTTGGCTTGAAAGGCTCAAACGGTCCAAACAAAAGTTGCCTAAATCAATTTCAACATTCCATGCTTCCTATGGTTTCGCCTCAAGAAACTACTAAGTCAAACTTTTATGCATGTCTAACTTTCTTAAGAAACTAACAATTTTATGGTATGATTTGCATGCTTTATTAAAAATACACTTATGTCATATTTCAGTTAACATAACAATTATTGAAATAATCGAACTTTGTCCATACTAAAGTTTAGCATACTTAACAAAATTTCAAATTTATTGAACAAAATATACCCTAATCATAATTAAAAGAAAATTTTATTCTGAGAGGAAATAATTTCACTTTTCGGTCCCCCTACTTAAAATGAACAATGTTCTCATTGTTAGAAGTGAATAGATACTATACACCTGGTAGGATTCTAGAAAAGAGGAGGTGAGTCAATTTGACTGCTTAAGTACCAAGCTCTCTCTAGATCCAACCTTAGACATGTATATATCTATTGCCACACTTTGTACTTTGCAACTTGTTCATTTTTATTTATGATTTCCACCTCTTGTTTAATTATACGAAAAATAAAAATCCTAATAGAACCTAATCTTAAAACATTAAATAACCTAGGAAAGAAAATGAAATAAATTAAAGATCCCCCTTTTTATTTATTTCTAGATCCCTCAGAATCTGAATCATCTTTTTCCTTCCTCGACATTGTAGTCCATGGTTCGAGTATAAAGTCTAAAAATTCAGGCACAAAAATAGACGGGTTATGAAATATATTTTAAATGCATATCTAATTGAGTCATCCAGTATTTTTGAGGGTCCATTTGTTGCAGCATAGCCATTATACCAAACTATTCACTTCATGGAATGGTGCTAGATAAAGGGACTCTCAGCGTTGAACTTAGGAAATCTGTTAAGGGTTGTTTCAATTTTGGGTAGGTCGGTGAGTAGCTGAAGGTAAGGTTTAGAGTTGAAGAGGGTGACAGTTTTAAGGATAGTTTAGGTGCGGTAGTTGGTGACTTCGAATAAAGGTGTTTGGCGTGGTGATTCAGGGAGTTAAGGGCTGCAACATTAAGGGGTTAAGTGAGATGCAATGTTCGGCTACTTAGGAGTGGCAGTGGAGCAAGGTAAGGGCTATAGGTTTGTATGGAAAAGGGTTGAATATTTCCCTTCTTAGTAGTGTCTTAAGCCCAATGGCAGCTCCTTTTTGGATCCTAAGCTCTTGTACTGAAAATAAACTAAAAAAACTCAAAGAAATCAGTGTTTGGGTTAAAAGTTGACCCTTTATTTAACAAAACAAATACTTAATTTTTTGGGTCTACTTAGAAAAATATCTTTCGAAAAACTACATTAAATTAAACTCCCAGGAAAGACTGGAGGGGTCATGGATGGTCCCGCTTAAGTCCCAATCTCCTGGACAGATTTTTAATTAATGTAATGAGCCAAAGAAAATTTTATCTAAGTCTACCATTTTATTCAAATGAGAAAAAAAAATAAAAAAAACATATAAAATAACAATAGAGAAAGTGAAGAGAACCCCCTCCATTTTATTCAGGATCGTCATTAACCATGGTGGGGTAAAATGGCCATTTGCCATACCAACCATAACCATCTAGGAAGAAATCATATTTTTTTACCATCAAATCTGTCCAACATCTTATTAGGGAAAGAAAACATGGAATGATCTTTCCTGGTGGCCGTGTTTAACTTCCTGTAATTCCTACAAATCATCCAACCCGTGACTCGAATATCTACAATAATCCATCCAACACCCTTCTTGTGCTTTTCCAAAATAACAAATGACTCTTCTTCTTCATTCCTGGTGAACTCGACTAAAATCATGATAGGTAAAGATGGAGATAAACCCAAATAATCATATTTCAAATGAAGAGGAAAGTCTTCAGTTCCAATTTGACTAGCTCTTCAATCAACACTTTTGGTTGTGTGTACTCCGGAGATAATAACTCTAATGATTCTAGTGGAACTTCCTGAGTGAATCCCTTCGTTTTAGCTTCTAACAAAGCCAAAAATTCCTCGTCTTTATCATCACTTGGCAAATCCACTAGCAGAATACATTCTAACGGATCATCTATAAAATTGAGCTCCAGCTTTGTAGAAGCCAACGATTCCATCTTGGAAATAGCAAAACAGTCTTCAACTACATCTGAGGATTTAGCAGTACCGAAGTCATTAAGATTCACCTTGTCATAAAAATTTCTTTCAACTGAGTATCTCGTTGTTGCTTCTGGAATTGTTAAGGATATGGCAATGATGGAATCTTAACTTTAACTAGACAACTCTTCTGTGGAAATTTTTTTGCATCTGACAAGGGTGTTAGATAATCAGAACTTACTGGTTTAGAGTTTACCTGATCAAGGATCACTGAATCTAACTTCTGTGACACATGAGAGTTTCAACACTTGGTTGAAATTCCTCTTTGTCTTGAGCTACAACAGGCTCATCTTGAACTTTAACCACCTTGGGCTCCAAAGCCTTTCCACTTGGCAAAGAGATTGCTTTGCAATGTTCTTTGCCCAAAGTTTTTGGATTTTCTGTGTCGATTGGCCAAATACCTTGGGGTTTATTTCAAAATTCATTGGTTAGCTGACCCATTTGATTCTCCAGATTTCTTAAAATGATATCATTCTTCGCTATGTATGCCTTCAGCAGATTCTCAAGATCACTTGAAGATTCAATTAGTGGGAGTTGTTGCACTTGTTGAGAATATTCCAACGAATAATTTGGTCGAAATGGCATAACAGAGTCACTATGGTCCACCCATTGGTTACTCCATGGAGAAATTGGATGATTCTACCGTGAAGAGTTGTAAAAATTTGATTGTGGACCATTCCAATTCTGATTTCCCATGTAATAATTTGACTCTTGATTTGATGGGTAATTTTCAAAGAAATGGCCATCTCCACAGTATTCACAAGAAATGTTCTCGAATTGGTTCGGCTACTGACCTGACAGATTACCATTAAAACCATTAACAATTATGTTCTTAAATATAGAAGACATAGAGGATACCTGGGCTGCCAAAGAAGTAAGTGTGTCCGCTTCATGTACTCCTACTGTTCGTCTTTCTAAGGCTACTCAGTTGGTTGGCCACTGATAGTTATTGCTAGTAATTCTTTCAATAATCTCGTAAGCATCGTTATAAGACTTAGAAAGAAGGGCTCCATTTGCCGAAGCATCCACCATCATTCTTGTAACAGCCCGATTTTGGGCCTAGTCAGAACAGTGGTTTTGGGGCCACCAATCCGATGAGAAAAAAATATTATTTTTATTATATTTTTATGGTCTACGATTTCATGAAAAAGTTTCGTGAAAACTTCATTCGAAAATTTCAACGTTTGGGCACTCAATTTAGCCAAAAGGACTAAATTTTAAATAGTGTAAAAGTTGAGTTCTACATGTTAGAAGTGTCCAATTTCTATGAAATTTTAAATTGGAGGTCCTTAAATGGCAATTAGACCATTGGTTGAATTGTTGGACAAAAATGGACATTAGATAAGTGAAATGGACAAAAAGACAAAATAAAAGCCAAAAACCTTTGTCCATCTTCTTCCTCGGCCGAATTTAGCATGGGGTGTAATATCCCGGGTTAGGGGCTATTTTGTTGTTGCATGATATTGCATGTGTTAAGTGTGCTGTGTTGTTGTTTGTGTAGTGTCGGGGCTTAATTGTAGGCTAGGAGTGTGCCTGAGTAGGTAGGAAATTTTTGTTTTAGGCCTAAGTCAGGGGAGCTGATGGAGCTGGGGTATAAGAGTTTTATTTGGTGTTTTGTTGAACAAAAAGTGAGCTGGCAAAGTGGCAAGCATGCGTTACTTGGGGAGCTAGGTGTGGCGTCAACTGCATGGGGTGGAGGTCTAGTGTTCGAGCTGCAAAGACCTCACATTTTGGCTTCATTTTGGACGGCATAGGAGGGAAGAGTTGGATGAAGTTTAAATTCCTCCTTTGACTTGGTCTTCACTTTCAAATGAAAGGTGGAGAGTGATTGTAGGAGTAAGACTTGGTAAACTCATTTGAAATGAGTGGTTGGGAGCTATTGGGGGGATTTAGCCGAATTTGGGGGAGTGTGGAGTGGGGGAAGTGGACGGCATGGTATGGTGTTGGAGGGGCCGAAATGCATTTGGCATTTTGGGTGTGTTCGGTCACTTTTTGTCAAAGAAATTCGTACATTTTCTTCTTTTGAAACCGAGAGTTCAAGAGCATTCAACCGAAATTTGCCTGTTTTCTCTTAAGTTTTCTTGGTAGCCGAATATCCCCCTCTTCATGTTCTTTTTCTTTTTGTCATTTGTGTAAACCGAATGGTATTTTCTCTTCTCCATATTTCTTTCGTTGACTTAAAAACATTGATAGCCGAAACTAATACCTTTTCTTATCATATTTTCGTCTCTTTTCTCTTAATATACTAGTGCCGAATTCACATTGCTCTCTTAGCCAAATTTCCATTTATTTTCTCCCATTTCTTGAAGCACTTGAGCCGAATATCTCTTCAACCATTGACCGATTTCTTTCTTCTCTTAAACCACATCTATTTCTTTTATTATTTTCTTTTCTAGTTTGTAGCCGAATCCTCCCTTGGTGATTACCGAAATTTCCTTCTAGCTTGTGTTTTCATTTTGGCCGAATCTCTCCTCTCCCTTGTAGCTCTCTTGGCCGAATATCAGTGAAGGGTGGATCTTGGTTGGTTATTCAATCCTTGAACAAGGTAAGTGGGGTGGCCGAATGGCCATTTGTCCCTCTCTTGTCTTTTCTTTGGTTATGGTTTGGTTAAGGGCCGAATATGGTTATTTTGGAAGGGTATTAATCTCTTCGTTATAGGGTCATTGGAGTGTGGAAGCAAGCAAGAGGAACCGTCACTTTTCAGTTGGTTGATTGGTAAGTGGAGGGTAAGTGATTGGTGTTAGTATTGTTAGTTCAATCTTTTGTTTCCGATCAAGTCAAAGGTGATTAGGGATTAATTATTTGTCTTATAGGGTGCCGATTGTTGGAAGGAGAACCACTGTTGGTTCGAGGTTTGGTTGGAAACCAAACCATTCGCAAGAGTAAGGTAATGGCTTAATATTGATCCCTTTGGTTATTTAGTCTTTGGCTGAATGGTCTTAGATGCTTAACCCCTAAGTTTGGCCGATTCTAGGAGCAAGGAGTTTAAAGATTGTAGATCGTTTCTTTGGGATTAAAGCCTTTGTTATTTCAGGTGTGTAACTAACACCCTTTATATCTAGTAATATGTGTTGACAACCTGATTGATTAATAAATTGAGACAGTTTGATGGATTGATATGATACCCTTTTGGGTATGTGCACGGATTCAGGTAAGTCCGTTTCATTATGAGTACTGTTATTGATACATGATGTCATGATTTATGATGTATGTGCTATGAGATGCAACGTTAAACATGTTTGCATGATTTGAATACTATACATGAGTTGGTATGATGATGGGTGATATGAGAGGAGGGAGCAGTGATATTTTGTGCTGACGAGCACCAGTGTTTTGGTAACACACTTTGTGACTTTGGGTCACCAGAGGTTTGGCACCTCCAGAGGTTTGGCACCTCAGCGTCTCGTCCCCGTGGTTTCGCACCACAGTGGGTTGGCCCCACAAGGCGGTATTGAGGGATTGACGCCAGTGATTTGGTATCACACGATGGGTTGGCCCCATCACTCGATTATTGTGACTACGGTCACCAGTGGTTTGGTACCACATTTGTGTCTTTGGGACACCAGAGGTTTGGCACCTCATTGCGACTCGTCCCTGTGGTTTGACACCACCGTGGGTTGGCCCCACTTGAGATATGGGATCGTCTGCTAGTGATTTGGTATCACACGATGGGTTGGCCCCATCATCGGATTTGTGACTGCGGTCACCAGTGATTTGGTATCACAATCGTGTCTTTGGGGCACCAGTGGTTTGGCACCACATTGACGGATATTGTGTCTTTGGGACACCAGTGTTTTGGTAACACATTGTGACTATATGTCACCAGTGGTTTGGTACCACACGGTGTAGAAAAGGCGTTACGGATGGTTAGGATCGGGTTGCATTAATTATGTTGCTATGTATGATGTGTGTTAGCATGTTGTTTTACTGGGAGCGGGATTTACGCACTGAGTCCTGTGACTCACCCTCTCCTTTGACATTTCAGGTGACTCGTAGACGCGGACATGGAGTCGGGATGGACTTGGGGTGCTCATGCCATGCTTAATAAAGTTTTACTCAGACTCTATCATTTGGGTACTTTAGTTTAATTACTTTTATTTGGGTTTATTTTGGATTGTAAAAGGCCTTTAAATTATGGTTTATGATGTCTATGCTGTAAGATAGATTTTTAACGTGCTTTAACAAAATAAGTTGGTAGGAATTTTACTAAAACTTGGAAAGACAACGTTTTCAAAACTGTAACGCAATGTGTTTTCAACTATACCATCGGGTATCACCCTACGTTTTGATATTAAGTAAACTCTAATGATTTTTAAATCAAACTCGATGTTCTACTAAGTTAAAAATGTTTTAAGTAACACTAAGAAACTACTTGAAGCTTTAAATGAATTAAACTCATTTTTCACTACACACTTTGATTAAGTTTTCAAAATTTCTGGGTTTCAAATACACCATTTGATTTCAAACAAGCCTACTCAAATTTTCTTCAAATACACTATGTTTTCATCCAGTTTTTAAACGGAAAATTCTAACCTCTCAAATACGTTTTTCCCCGTAACATACCAGATTCGGACGTGGTGTTTTGTCCGGGTTTGGAGTGTTACATGGGGGAAGCCATGGCTAGGGTTTTCAAGCTTTCAAGCTCAATAGTAAGTGCATCCAAGCCCCATTTTTAATGTTCACTACATTTTTGAGATTCCTGTAACTCGGTTTAGCTATTTCTACCATTATTTTGAGCTAGGGTTTGTGTTTAAAAATTTACCCATGGATGGCATGCATGTGCTTTGATGTCTAATGGTAGAATATGAATTTTCGGTGTGTAGTAAACTACTTTTACTAAGTGATTTACGATGAAATAGCATAAAAGGACTAATTTGTAAAAAGTTGAAAAATGTATGAAAAATGTGTGAATGAATGCAAATTGTGGACTGCTATAGTTATGAAAATGGTTCGAGGCACACGGTCTAGCCACATGGGCGTGTGCCCTGTTGAAGATGAAATTTTTTCTAAGTTTTGTAAAGTTTCTGAATGAGATCGGTTTAATCCCGAACTTTCTTTAAAGCATGTTTAAGGTCTCATAGACCTACTAAAAGGACTTTGTGTTATTGATTACTATGATGTGTTGATGTGTGAGCCATGATGGTATAAATGTTATTAATTGATCGGTAATACCTCGTAACCCTAGTCCAGCGATGGATACGGGTTATAGGTGTTACAATTTGCACTTTGCCTGGACAAAACTTTACTTATTTATTTCCTCATTCCAAAACATGTCCCTGCCACACCAACACAAAAAAACTCCACCACAAGCGATTAAAAACACCTAATTCCACCACAGTCTAAGTCCTAATGCAATATTAAAAATGCTAACTAAAACGTCCAAGAAAGGCAACGAAATCTTACTTAAGTACAAGAAATTAGTTAGGTCTAAAGGCATGAAATAGAACTCTTTTCAAGAGTTATCAACATCTCCAATGAATGTTGCGATGTTGAGGATAGTTTACATGTGCTAAACTTTGTGCAGTATCGCGACATGTAGGGTTGGTGTCGCAACATTAAGGCCAGTTTCCACTGTCCTCTTTTTCTACCTTAGGATCTTCTATTGTATTCTTCATTTATTTCCCGTTCACTTTCCAATATACCCTCATTCCTACTTTGGCTCACAAAACTTTGCATCGTCAGTCTTGAATGTCAATTATTTCTTTTGTTGTCCCCCCAAAATAATGTTTTACTCTTTGTCCATTTACCAGAAAAAGTTGTCCTCCCTATCTCATGAGTTATATGAGCCCTTGAGGTGTTACCTGATTTATAGTGTATGGGCATCCATCTAGATTTCAACTTACCAGGGAATAATTTTAATCTTGAATTAAAAAATAACACTTTTTGTTTAGGCAAAAATTCACATTCTTGTAGTTTTGTGTCATGCCTGAGTCTACTCCTCTCCTTGTACAACTTGGTATTTTTGTAAGCCATAAAATGAAATTCTTCTAATTCTTGTAATTGAAATAGTCCTTTTTCTTAACTAACTCTAGATCTAAATCTAATTCTTTGATTGCTCAGTATGTTTTCTTTTCTAATTCAATCGGAAAGTGACAATTTTTCCCATTAACTAATTTGTAAGGAGACATTCCTAACGGCGTCTTGTATGTTGTTCTGTAGTCCCACAACATATCATCTAATCTCGTTGTCCAATCTTTCCTACTTGGATTTACTTTTTTTTCAAGAAGTTGTTTGATCTCCCGATTGGACACATTTGCTTGGCCATTAGCTTGTGGATGGTATGTTGTTTTCATTCGATGTCTCACACAGTACTTAGCTAGAGAAGCTTCAAATTTCTTACTACAAAAATGAGATTCTTCATCACTTACTACAAATACTTTCAAGTTTCGGCCATTGAAAATTTATTGCATGTAAGTATGTTTTTAACTCGTTTCTTGTAATTTTTATGTTTTTGAGATCGTTGCAACTAGGTCCAGCTAACCCGTACCTCCATTTTTGAAAATTTAAAAGATTTTGGATTTTGCCATTAATGAATTTTAGCTGTTCTTGATGTTAAATAAAAGATTTATAATCATAGTTTTTGTTTATGAAAATTTTGTAAAGGAATTTTAGTTAGTTTTTTGTTAAAGGACTCAATTGATAAAATATTAAAATTGGTAGGGAATCCTTGTGAATTTGGCATAATTATTGGCTATAGTTGTATAAGTGAAAATTTGGTTAGCATGAGAAATTATGAAATTTTGATAAATTTGAAATTTCAGGATTAGGTACTAAATTGAACAAAATGCAAAACTTTAGGAAAATTGTGAAAAATGTCAATTAAGATCATATGCATCAAATGGAATTTTATAATGTATTTGGGGACTGATAATTGAAATGAAATCACTATATAAATCAAGAATCGGTAGATAATTGCGGAAAAGAGAAAATTTTTTATTAGTCCCTGATGTCATCTTTGTTGTTTAGCCCTAGTAAGTTCATACGATTTAATTCAGTATAATTTGCAATATTTTATTGACTTGTGAATTATGATTTTATATATTTAATGAAATGATCATAAAGATGATTCGAGGTGATAAATGTAGTTGAATTGTAAGATATTATGCGATTTTGCATATCGAACCCGGATGAACATAGGATAGGATACAATTGGCATGCAATAGGTTATATTGCAAACTATACAGGTCTAACTTGAGATAAGATGATGATTCCTTATTTATTCCTGTTCACTGAATATACCAAAGTCCAGCATTTGTTGTAGACTATTATGTTACATTTACAATGTTTCTAGCGAGTTACCGGGGGCGGATGTAAAGCCTTCGGGCTTGGCACTTGGTGCTGAGGTGTGTTTCTGGAGGGATGTTAGCCTACAAGCTAAGTACTTGGTGCCAAGGCGTGTTCTCAGTAGGTTTGGCTCGTTGGAGTGTTTTGGCATGTTATGGTGGATAGCCGCGTATCCATATATGTGATATTGTTCATCGGACAGATTTTAAATGGTTAAATGACTTGTGTATTGAATTGTATAAATGTTTACATGATTTTTGAAAGTATATCATGACTTGATATTGATTGAATTCATGTTATTGAACGGATTATGCAACTTGTATATTTGTATAACTTACCATTGATTGATTGTGGTTGACGTGACTAATGTCTATTAACATTGTTATTAAATGATTTGTTATGCTTATTCGGTAAGTTTTATCATTTTAAGCTGTGAACTTACTAAGCTTATTAAAGCTTACTTTTTTCATTTTCTTGTTTCCTTGTAGATAACATTTTGTGGAATCGGGAGATTGGATCAATGTGAATATCACACTATCCAGATTCATTTCGGTAGGTTTTGAAAATGTTTGGGGATATGTGGCATGTAATAGGAATATCTTGTATATGTTTTAAGTACTTACTACAAGTGGTATATTTTATGCTTGTGCGATGAATGTATGCTTTTAGTTAATAATGTGCTTTGTAACACCCCTAGCCCGTATCCGTCATTGGATTAGGACTACAGAGTATTACCAAAGCATAAGATCATACATCGAAAAATTTAATTCATAATTAAATTGTAAGGTAAAACATAACAACATCGATAAAAAACATACATACGATCCCTTATTCAAGCCTTTCAGGACCAAAACAGACATTGGAAACTATTCGGGACTAAATTGGAAACATATGAAATTTTTTCAAAAATAGTTAAAAATTTTCAAACTGCAAGGGTTACACAGCCGTGTGGCCAGGCCGTGTGACTCACACGGCCAAGAGTCACGCCCGTGTCTTAGGTCGTGTGGGCATTCGAAATAGGGACACATAGCCTTGTCCCAACCCCTGTCCGCACCCGTGTAACTCTCTGACTTGGGCCACAAGGCCAAGCCACATGCCCTTGTGCCAGGTCGTATACCCTTTCAAAATAATCCCACACGCCCGTTTGCCAGGCCATGTGCTAGGCCGTGTAACAGCCTAACTTGCAACCCTTTGAAAGCTAGAGGGGGGACAGACAACTGTGTCGCCTGGCTGTGTGTCACACACGGCTGAGGCACACGCCCGTTCTCTGTCCATGTAGACAAAAAAATAAGCCATTTCCAAGCCATTTTTCTCACCCAAACTCACAAAGTATGCACAAACCAATTGCACCTAAAATCAAGCATTCAAAACTCACTTTTTGTAACAACCCAAACCCGGCCCATGCGTTACGAGCGAATTTGGTATGTCACATGAAGAAATTGTAAAACATCATATGATTCTTACTAAAATAGGCGTTACTTGGTTGTGTTTAAATAAACAAGTTTTGTATGTAAATATATGATAAAATACAACTATTTTTGAATGGTTGATTGATGAGTCGAAAATCGGGGTAGTGAACTTTAAAACCATGACTTTTGAAAATATCGTTGATAATTCGAGAGAAAATTTTCGAGTTTAAAATATTTGTAAAAATTTGTTATGAAAACCATTTGTTAATCTATTTGGGAAAACCTTTATTTAAATTTTTAGAAAAGTTCCCATTTAAAACAATTTAAGCAAGATAATAGGTAAATCAAACATAAAGCAAATAATAAAATACTCTAGAAGCCTTATTACAACATAAAATCCCAAAATAGAAAAAGTAATAAAGTGAACAGAAATAGAAATCTAAAGTTCAATAAAACCATTTCTGAAGTATGGCCTCCACGGAGTCATCCATGGCCCCAAGTCCTCGTCACTGAGCGTTACCTACAGGGATTAAGAAAAGAAAGGGGGTGAGTTACAAGAACTCAGTGTATAATCCCCTTACCGATGTCCATTGCGCCTGGACCCATTTAGCATAATCTTGGGCCAAATCCCATTTACATAACAGAATATATATATGTGCAATGTATGTAACCCAACCCATCCATCTAACACACCCCCGTACCAGCCTGTCACACCTGTGGGGATCAAGTCAACCCACCCCGCCAAACACACCAAAACGCAGGCTAAATGCCATTTAATATAATAATTTGCAGGCCAGTGGCCATTTACAAACGCAGGCAAGATGCCATTTATAATATTTTTGGCTGAGCCACCAGAGTCAGAATGTGGCAGAGCCACCAGGCTACACTTCTCTTTTTTAACATTTTTCTCATCCCATGCAAAATATGCAAATGCAACATAAATAATAAAACATAATATTCACATATATAAACGACAATTATCAATCCAATAATTTATTACGGGGAAACAGCCCATTATAGCACTTTGTCATTTGGCCCACTAAGGCATTCTAGCAAAACGGCCCTTTAGGGGCATTTTCGTAATTCGGCCCATAAGGGCATTAAAAATTGAAACTGTCCATCTGCGTCATACTGACTAAATTGACTATAACTCGAGTTAGGAAACTCAAAATTTAGATTCGTAAATTTTCCTTGAAACTAGACTCATATATCTTCTTACTACAATTTTTCCAGAATTTTTGGCATAGCCATTTAGTACAGTTTATTCCTCAAAGTTTCCCTTGTTTCACTATCCAACAGTTCTGACCTCTCCTACTGTAAACTCAAATATCTCACTGTACAGTTTTCATATGTTGCTCCCACTTATTTCTATTGAAAATAGGCTCACTAAGAAATCTGTACATATAAATTATAACTCATAATTCACTTTGTACGATTTTAAACGAATTTTCCAAGACAGAACAGGGAACCACGAAGTCAATCAGAACCAGTCTCACTAAAATTAAAATATCACAGAATATAAAATTTCTTTTCATTCTTCGTTTCTTTCATATAAAAATAGACACAGTAAGCTTTCATTCTATTTCTTATTCACTTTCTCCTATTTTTTGTGATTTTTCAAAATCATGTTACTGCTGTTAACCAAAAACTGTTTCATTGCAAACTATGGTTACTACTACGAACATACGCACACCCGAGTGGTCACTGATGCTGGTTTCCGGTTATTCTTCAGTATTTTGACCGAATCACAGAATATTTCATGCAAGCATTCAGAGAGATGTGAGATTACACACCATTTCAAACATGTATTCGGAAGGTACGGGATTACACACCTGATTTGGATTTCCTAAAGAACCACTCTTCGTTGACCCTAGAACAATACCAACCAAAAGTTAGACTCGGATTTCCAAAAGATTTCATACCCAACGTATTACTTACACTTGAATCACTTACCACTACATCCGAAGGATTAACAAATAGAACATATCGAGTGATTTCATCCCTAAAACATAATTGATTAGTCGAAACTTCAGTCCGATTTGCAACATAACCAAATAGAGATATAACGAAAAATCCGAAAATGAACCCCTTACCTTAATGATGATAGATCCGACTTCAATCGATTGACTTAAGACTAGAGAGGAATCGGCAAGAATGTGCTTTACAACCACACGCTAGAACACGATTCGATCAAAGAAGATGTGTTCAACTCGCAAGATGGAGAAGAGAAGATGATTGAAATTCGGCTATTGATGAGAAAAGAATTAAGAAGATTTCGGCCAAAGCAAAAGAGAAAAATGGACAAATGGACTAGGAGATTTCGGCCAAAGCAAAAGGGAAAAGAGACACAAATTGCTCAAAGAGAAAAATACCTCTCATGCCCTAAAACTTAGAAAAATGATCCTAGCAAAAATCGGCTCCCAACTCCCCTCTCAAAACCGTGTGTTACTTTGCCTAAAGGGTGAATGTTGACCAAAAATTCTTTCCAAAACATCACCCACGTAAAAGGCCAACATGTTCCCTTCTCTTACCTTTTTCCTTCATTTCTTTCCTTCATTTTCCCTAGTCTTCCTCCTTACCATATTCCTTAGCCATCTTTCCATCAATAAAAAGTCTTTCTTACCATAATAAAGTCATGGTCGACACATGGAAGAGAAGCACAGAAATTTACTCAAAAATGCAATAGATGGGATTCGAACCTCAGACCATTAGTACACTCCACACGCCACTTTCCACCTTTACCAATAGACTCCTTGTGCTAGCAAAATGCACACTTATTTCCTTAAGTCTTGATGCCCCTTACCTTCTCCCCCTTAAGTGCATAAACACAAAAATTTACCTATAGCCTAACTTGAATCCGGAACTTCCTAGAAGCCTCGTAACTTTCCAAAATCACCTTCTTAATAAGTCCAACTCGAAATAATGTCGTTCTTTTGTTCTCAAAAATTTTAAACACGCCTACGCCCAAGGCCCATTGGGCCCAATTCTACTAGGCCCAAATTTGGGTCGTTACACTTTTCATAAGCATATCCAAGCTTAATCAACCTAGAATCTATCCATTCAACGAATATGCCAAAATGGCACCTCAATTTCAACAATCAAACTTATCTATCACTTAACCATTCCATTCACTAAAATCACCAATTAAACAATTTGCAAGCCACATTTAATCCTATGTTCATATACCAAAAATGCATATACACCCAATACCAAATGACCATTTTGACAACTAAAATGTACCATACCAATTTGACCAAAAGATGATCACTTCCAAATTACCAAAACTAGTCATTTTCAACATTATGCCACCTTCATTCTACATCAACCATTAATTTCTACTATACCATTTCCATTAACATTTCCTAGCCATCATATTAACCAACACAACATTTATGTAACAACCACACAAATACCATAAAATCTTAATATCATACAAACTAATTCATCAACCAAAATAACATATATACAAGCCACACATAATGGTTAAATTCATTAAGCAAAACACCTATACATGCCATTATAACCATGATTCAAAATCTTCAAAATATATTGTTATAACCGATGGATAGTGTGATGAATCTCTGATAAGCTTCCAAACTGCACGAACCTCCAGTTAACTAGAATCATAAGAGGAAATCACGCAAGTAAGCATAAAATGCTTAGTAAGTTCGTAAATCGTTAACATTACTTACCTTTTCATTATAAAAGTTTAAAAACAACAAGTGAACATATTCAACATTGCTTGGCACAAGCCTAAGCACCAACAACAATTCTCAAGTATAATTAGCATATCAATCAACCAAACTCATTATACAACAAATAAGTTCATTAAGCTTTCCATGTAAACATTCTAAAATCTTTAATCAATAGCTTATCTTACCTTTCCCATGCTTTCATGACATTATAAGTCGATGCTTATACCGATCCTTCACTTTTTGCATACCCGTTGAACCACTAGAATAATATCGGATACGCCAGAATCTCGCACACTAAGTGCCCACATGTGGTCGAACCATTACTAACTCATATCTCATATAAATGCTCTCTCTAGAGCCATAAATGGGTCTGCTCACACAGGTTGTCAGTCAAGACGTAGCTACACAGTGCTGCTCACACAAGCTGTCAAGTAATCGTAACACATGCTGAAAACTCAGCCATCGGTAAAACGTATGAGATGAGCACCCAAAACACGGTAACCCCTAATGACATGTCATTTGTATCCTATATATTCCTAAGGTTCAAACGAGATCCGAAAGTCTCCGAAACTTCGTTGGCTATTTTCGTAGAGTCAAAATATTAAGAATATAACATAAAAGCATTTAAATTAAACATAATTTAATGCTAATTAAATATACGAACTTACCTCAAACACGTATGGAGAAAAATGATTGACTAATCCGATACTTTGTATTTTCCTCGATCTAAATCCGTACGTTGCTTTTCTTGGTCTATATAATCAAATTTAACAAATTCAAACTACATTCTATTCAATTTAATCCACAAATCATACTTTGGAAAAATTACACTTTTGCCCCTAAAATTTTTAATTCAATACAATTTAGTTCCTAGCTCATCAAAATGCAAATTCATGCAATTTAGTCCACACCATGCTAGCCAAATATCACTTAAACCCTTTACAATCCTTACATTTCAATTATTTCACAATTTCACCAAGAATAATTTTCTATTTTTCAATCAAATTCCTAATTGACAATTTCATTAAAATTTCCTTTACAAAAGTTGTTCAACTATTATAAAACATTCATTTTCATCCACCAAACATCAAAAACAACTAGCATTAATTCATGGTAAACCCTAGACTTTTAACAGTTTTGCAAATGAGTCCCCAAGCTAGCTAGATTAAGCTACAACGACTCAAAAAACATAAAAATCATTAAAAACGGGATGAAAACAAACTTACATGCATAAGGTAACCTAACTGAACCTTCCATGCACCAAAAATGGTGTTTTTCCTTCAAAAATTCGGTGGGAGTACAAAACTAGAAGATGATACCATCTTTTCCTATATTTTATTTTAAGTTATTTATTAAATTGCAAGTTTAACCTTACTAATAAATCGTTTAAAACACATATAAAATGTCTATAAAAGTCCACTATCTTTAATAATGGTCTATTTACCATTTAAGGCATCTTAATTTTTAATTTCATATCAAATTGACACTTTTTTCAAATAGAACACCAGTTTTGCATTTCACGTGATTTAGTCATTTTTATCTAATTAAGCATGCAAACGATAAAATTTCATTACGAAATTTTTATACAACACTACTAACATGTGGTAGACTTACATTGTCAGATTTTTGGTCCTAAAACCACTGTTCCGATTTCACTAAAAACGGGTTGTTACATGCTTAATCACAGTTTGGTATGAAAATCCAAATATGGTGTGGAACTTGACATGTAATAGGTGATTTGTAAATATTTTCGTTACTTGTTACTTGTGGTGTTTGATATATATATCTATGAATGATGTTTATTTTGGGTTGATTTTAGTACAAGTAAATAGGTTATGATGTTTGGCTTGTAAAGACTTATAAGTTTAGATTTTGGTCATATTGTGCTATACTAGTAGTGATTGATTATCCTATGGTGAAATAGACTTGATGTTGTGGATGAGGAGTAAGTTTGACATGTATTGATGTGAGATCATGTAAACTTTGAAATGCAACTTGGTTGGATATTTGAATTGTAGTGTCAATGAGGGCACATTGTTTAGGCACTTACGATGAATGTTTTTGTAACACCCCTTACCCGTATTCAATGATGGAATAGGGTACGAGGCATTACCAAAACACATACACTTGTAACACTACACCAAAACAGACTTTTAGCGGCGTTTTTTTTGGCTTTTAGCGGCGTTTTTAAGCGCCACTAATACTACTTGCGGCGCTTTCAAAAGCGCCGCTGAAAAAAGCGCCGCAAAAGTTAGCGGCGTTTATTGTGAAAAAGCGCCACTAAAAGTCAAGACTTTTAGCGGCGCTTTTTTAGAAACGCCGCTATAAGACCAAACTTTTAGCGGCGCTTTTATAAAAAACGCCGCTAAAAGTGGGGTCTTTTAGCGGCGTTTTTTATAAAAGCGCCGCTATAAGTTGGGTCTTATAGCGGCGTTTCTAAAAAAGTGCCGCTAAAAGTGGGGTCTTTTAGCGGCATTTTTACAAGAAACGCCGCTAAAAGCCCCTACCTTTAGCGGCGTTTCTTATAAAAGCGCCGCTAAAAGTCTTGACTTTTAGCGGCGCTTTTTCACAATAAACACCGCTAACTTTTGCGGCGCTTTTTCAGCGGCGCTTTTGAAAGCGCCGCAAGTAGTATTAGTGGCGCTTAAAAACGCCGCTAAAAGCCAAAAAAAAACGCCGCTAAAAGTCTGTTTTGGTGTAGTGTTACAAGTGTATGTGTTTTGGTAATGCCTCGTACCCTATTCCGTCATTGAATACGGGTAAGGGGTGTTACAAAAACATTCCTTTTAGCGGCGTTTTTTATACAAACGCCGTTATAAGTGGGTTCTTTTAACGGCGTTTCAGAAAAGAGCGCCGCTAAAAGTGGGGTCTTTTAGCGGCGCTTTGTCAAAAAAAACGCCACTAATTTGCACAGATCTCCAATTCTCTTTTTTTCCAAAATCCTACCCTCCCTGCATTAAAACCCAACCAAAAACAGCAACAATTGCATATAATTCCAACCCAATGCAGCAAATAAAACATTTAAATCTCACCAAAAGCATTAAATCTAAACGATATTTCAAATTTAATAAAAGATATATGATATTTATTAATAAATGAAGCATAATTCAAACAATTCTTACAATAATGTTTAACTGTAACAATGTTAAAAAAAATCTTACAAGAAGAAAACAAATGTCTAAGAGGGCGGCCTCTGCGACTGCTGCTGGAACAACTGCATCATAGTCTGCAGCTGTAACTGGAGTTCTTCATACTTTCTGTTCTGCTCTGCCTCCCGCGCTGCTTCCTCTGCTCTAAGTTGAGCAATATGCTCCGCCTCTCTCGCTGCTGCCTCCGCTCTAAGCTGAGAAATTTGCTCAGCTGTGCCCGCTTCCATCAGAGATATCTGGTCTTTCAGTCTCTGAACTTCAGCACGAGATTCACTCCCGGAAGGCATGTATTTCCGGGAGCCGGATCCAAAATATTGGGTCGGGGTAACACCTGATCCTTGACATCGAACCCGACCATACCTTGTAAGACCCAAAACATTAGTGATAATTCTGTTATAAATATACTCAAGATTAACAAAACTATCAATCGAAGCAGTCGTACCTTTCAGGACCCAAAACATCAGTAATAATTCTGTTATCAATCTCCTCAAGATTAATAGAACTGTCAGACGAAGCAACCGCTTCATACTCCGCCTTCTTCTCCTTTAGTTTATCCTAATAAATCAATAAAAGAGTTAGAAACGAAATATATAATAAAAAGGAATGGAACATAACTTTAAATTAGAAATTTAAAACTAAAAACGATGAATTAAACTATTATAATTAAACATTATAAATATTTATAAAAAATCAAATTTTATTAAATAAATATACCAAAATTTCTGCAGCCGCGGATGTCATCGGAGATCCATCCTTCTTCCTATGCGTAATGTCAAAAAGCTGAAGGCGTCCAACTTTTTGACCTGACGAAACTTCCTACATTATAGCAGAAAAAATATAATTTAATAGTATAAAGTCATTAATATTTGAAAGAAGTAATAAATTATAATACCTCAGCCTCAGCTACACGAGCAAAACTTCTGGAACCTGCCGTGTGCGTGAATTGTTGTTTCTGTCTGCTGCTTGTCCCAACTCGCTCACGGTCCTACATAATGGAATTTGAATCATGTATATAGTAATTACGATAAATCGAAAAATTTATAAGACTTTGAAAGTACGTAATACCTCTCCTTTCTTTGAATTCCAGAATCTAACTTGATCTTCCCATTGGTACCTCAACATTCCCGGTGGGACATTTCGCAATTTTTCGTCGAGGCTTATGTCTTTCTTAAAATATTGTTTTTTTAGGTTGCTTTTATTGTCTCTCCATTTTTTTCCCAACGTCTTCTTAACATAGTCATTGGAGACCTCTAAAGCAAATCTACCCTGAAATTTTTTTAAAAAAGTTAGTATAAATGAAGGTTAAATTAAAGTATTATAAATTACATTCACCTTTTATTACCTTAATATTATCGAGAGCCTGATTTTTGTTGGCATCAGGCATGTGATGCCATGATTCGTAGTTAATGGGCAACATATTCGAATTTCGTGCTATAATGCCCAAATAGCCTGCCAACAATCGAGCTTCAGGTCTGATAGGTTGGCCATGATTGTTTCTCCTTACTTCAACACGCTGGGTAGGCTCTAAGTCATATAAATCTGTAAGTAATGTACGTCCCCGACCTCTGCGCCTCCCACCACCCTCAGCTGAAAAATGATATATTATTATATTAAAATTGAAAAATGAATCAATAATAAAATTCAACATGCATGTAAAATAAACTTAACATTACTTTGAAATTCTCCATGCTCGTCATCTATGTCCGGCAGACTAGAAGATCCAACAACTGTATCCTGTCCACTATTTACGTCTTCTGGATTTGGAGTATTCTGGACAATACTTAAACCTCGTAATCGTCTTCTAGGCCTTTTTCCTGCAATACACATAAAATAGTTCAAAATTTTAGTAACAAATAACAACAATAATAGGACATTTAAAATAGTTAAATTATATAACATGACCAACATGAAAATTATAATATTACATATAAATAATAAATCGTTAAATCTTACTACATCATATTTCGTAAATATCTTCGTCCACATCCTGACGAACCCATTGAAATTGTTGACTAGTACTAGGGATATTTTCAGTTAAGTCTTGTCTGGAAAAGGCAAAGTTTCTGATCTTTCGACTATGTCATCTCTACTTCCACTGCCAATGTCGAACAAGTCTCTAGGGGTGTTTCGAAGTACAACGTACCAACCCTCATCAGTTGGATCTTCGGAGTAAAAAACTTGTTTAACTTGAGAAGAAAACATATACGGCTCGTCCATCAGTTGTTCTCCAGTGTGAATCAATTGAGAGAAATTCACCATTGTAAAGCCATATTGATCGTGTTTAATTCCGCGAGCCGTATTCACATCAGCCCAATCACCTCGAAATAAGACAAATAAGACAACTTTTCATTTGCCGTAATAATCCAACTCAATGATGTCAGTAATAAGTCCGTAATACTCCAGATTCCCCTCGACCGGATTACTATCCCTAGCACTAGCATAACCTGTAATCGAAGAATTAACAACAATTCCGCAATTTTGGGTTCTCCTCAATCTCTCGCGATACCTTGTATGAAATCTGTATCCGTTGATGAGGAAGCCACTATATCTTTTAACTATTCTGTTTGGACCTTGTGAAAGCCATTTAACGTCGTCATTTACTTCATTCCGACTCCAAACCTATTGAGTCGAAAGTAAATCGAGTAATTACGAATGTTATGAGAAAACATTATGACTTGTCAATGAAAACTTAAATTGCATACCATTTGGCTTAACCATTCATGGAATGATTCTGTGAACAACTTATTAATTTCTCGTCGATTTAATCTTCGGGATTGTGAACGAGCTCTCAATATTTGTTTGTACTCACTACGGTAAAAAAGGTTTTACTTTGTTAGAAGACAAACAAATTATAATTGATGAGTATTTATCAAATTCTAGAACTTACGTCCGAAATGGTTCCATTGAATCGTGATGAAAAAGAATGTATCGATGTGCTTGGACCCACGATCTATCGTCTAATTCTACAATTTTGACTTTGCCGATCGGTTCTCCGAAACTTTGAAATAAATAAGTTTCGGCCAAATTATGATCTGTGAGCCCAGCATTTCTACTTGGTCTGCTCATTCTTGTTTCAACATCTTCCAAATACCTCGAACAGAAAGTCATACATTCCTCTGCCAAGTAGCCCTCGGCAATTGATCCTTCCGGATAACGCTTATTGCGGCAGTATGACTTCAATTTGGAAAGGAACCTAAACACGGTATACAACATTATCAAAAGTTGCAACTAAAGGCATTGAGCTGAATGAAGGAATATTTTGCAAATAAAGTAAGACCTTTCAATGGGATACATCCATCGATAGAAAACGGGTCCACCAAGAAGTGCTTCACGCGGGAGATGAATTAACAAGTGCACCATAATAGTGAAAAAGGAGGGCGGGAAGATCTTCTCCAGATTGCATAAAGTCAATGCGGCTCGATCTTGTAGTCTCTCAAGTTCTTGAACATTCAAAACTTTACCACAAATGCCTTTCATTATATTTGACAGTTCAATTACAGGAGCCATCACCTTTTTCGACATACAACACCACATAGCAACTGGCAGTAAGTCTTGCATCAAGATGTGATAGTCATGCGATTTTAAGCCATATAGTCTTCGATCCTTAAGACTCACACATCGCGATATATTTGGTTCATACACATCCGGGACCTTTATATCCTTCAACACCGTACAGAACACTTCTTTCTCCATCTTCGACATTGAAAAAATAGCAGGCGGCAACCGATATTTCATATTCGGAAGTTCTCGGGGATGAAGCTCACGCTGAATTCCCATGTGGACTAAATCAAGTCGACTCTGAAGATTATCTTTCGATTTTCCATCAACATTCAAAATAGTCCCAATGATGTTCTCGCAGACATTTTTCTCTATGTGCATGACATCAAGATTATGGCGTAAAATCTGATGCTTCCAATAAGGCAACTCGAAAAAAATACTTCTTTTTTTCCACAAGTCTGCCTCATTAGGATCATCCTCTTCGTCAGATTCATCATCTGATTCATCCCTAGATCTTCTATTTCTTTGCGGGTTGGCCGGTTGATTCATCTTCCCATAAATGAAATTCATATCTTTCAACATTAAGAATATTTCGGATCCACCGGTCTGCGAAGGAGCTGGTCTGAACTCTTCAGTACCATCAAACTGAGCACTTTGAAATCTAAATGTATGATTTTTCGGTAACCACCGACGATGCCCCATGTAAGAGAACTTCTTCCCATTATATAACCATTGCGAACATGTCTGTGCAGCACAACACGGACAAGCATAACGTCCCCTGGTACTCCAACCAGATAAATTAGCATAAGCCGGGAAGTCGTTAATAGTCCACATTAAAGCCGCACTTAAATTAAAGTTCTCTTTTCTCATTGCATCGTTTGTCTGAACACCAGCCCATAGTTGTTTTAACTCGTCAACAAGTGGCTGCAAATAGACGTCAATATCATTCCCCGGCCCTTTCTCTCCAGGTATAATTATAGATAAGATAAAAGAAGATTGTTTCATGCAAACCCATGGAGGCAAATTGTAGGGAACAAGCACCACAGGCCAAGTACTGTACGTTGTGCTCATGAGTTTGTAAGGGTTAATCCATCGGATGCTAGCCCAAGCCTCACACTCCGAGGATCGCTTGCAAAGCTTGGAAATTCGGAGTCAAAAGATTTCCAAGCTAAAGAATCTACAGGATGCCTTAACAACCCATCATCTGTTCGTCCATCACGGTGCCACGTCATTGATTCGGCTGTCTTCGACGACATGAAAAGCTGTTGAAGCCTTGGTATTAGCAGAAAATACCGCAAAATCTTAACTGGCTGCTTCTTTGACTGTGTATCGTGTTCATCCTCGTTACCGTCCTCTGTATTTCTATTAATCCAACGGGATTGGCCGCATACATGACTGAAACACCCCAAACCCAGCCCACAAGCCCTGACCGGATCTGGTATGCTCCTCAATAAAAACTCATTTTGTCGTTTTGGAAAAAAACATGTGATTTTGGGATAAAAGAATAGATTTGAAGTACGAACTTGTTAAAAACCATTTTGTAACTTAAATTTTGTATTTATAAAATTATTAAGTCTATGTTTTAAAAAAAAAATTATTTATCAAAGAAGATCTAAATTTAGGACTTATTATTATTTTGAAAACCATAAGTATTTAGGTGTCAAAACATTTTTATACGATTATCGAAAAATATTTAATTATTTAGTTGAAATTGATCGTAGCAGAATATAAGTTAAAACGTAAAAGTAGCATAGCTAATGGCGGCCTTATTACAAAAATATATCCTAAATTAAATCCCAAAATATATAAGAAAACGTAATAAGTTTAATAAAAGGAAAACCAAAATACTGAGTTGAGCAATGGCCACCACGTAGTCCTCGCTGACCCGGTCCAAATCATTGTGTATCACCTGAAATGATATCCCACTGAAGGGTGAGTCAACAGACTCAATGTGTAACAATACACTAAAAGTCCAATCGATCATAGCAATAAAGCCCATAATATAACAAATCAAATAATAATTGATTAAATCATATGTACATATAAAATGAAATGCAATCCCGAACCCAACTTAGATATCCATCCGCTACACACCACCCATACCTACCAATCACACCGTGGGGATTACTAAATCGACCCTCCATCCGCTACACACCATCGAAGGCAGTTGCTGCAGTCAACATGCACATCGCCCTTATAAATTGTGGCATGGCCACCAGATAATTGTGACAGAGTCACCGGATTCATAATTTCGTTACCGAAGTCACCGGATACATAATATCGTGACCGAAGTCACCGGATAATGTGGTAAAACCACCGGAACACTTCCCCTTTATCAAAATCACCCATATGCCCATGCAATAAACATATTATTTCGATATCATGCCATATAACCCCAAAATCATAACGGAATCATACACATTTTATATTCATGCCTATAGCATTATTAACGATGCAGATATCATGCCATGTACGTTACCCCAAAGTCATAACAAAATCGGATATGTCTCATATTGAAATTATACATAGTACTAAGGGATAACGTACCTCAATTCACTGTACCATTGAATGGTACCCGAAGCCATAATCATTCATATTTCTTTATAAACACATTTTTATCAATAATACTATTAATCTATTAGAGTTTTAGTGTAAGCTACACACCTTGTAAACACGGAAAGCGATAGAATACTTAAGATTTCCGACTCTTGCCTACAACGTCGACAGTACCTACATATCACTATGTGAGAATTCGATTATCACTAAAAAGATATGGCCTTAGGCCTAATATCATCATCTCCTTACCTTGGATTATTCAAATCCCGAATGATCCCCCCTAAACGTTGGCTACAAAGAAACCCCGAACTTTCCTTCAAGTTTCGGCCAAAGATAATAAAAGAACTTAGAGTTTCACTTTTCAATCGTTAGAAAAAGAATGAGGTAAATAAATTAGTCTAGAAGAGATTCTTACCGAAACAAATAAAGACCAAAATGCAAATGGTCACTAAACTCCAAAAATTCGACAAGATAAAATAGAAAAATAGATTCAAATGAAAAAGATGATAGGTTTTTGGTGCTTAGAAGCAATCGGTTTCAATGGTGTCAATGGAGTGAAACTTTCGGCTTTAGATGAGAATGGAAAAGAAAAAGAAAAGGAGAAATGATCAAAAGAGAATGAATGGATTTCGGTTATGGAAGAAATTGAACAAAGAAAAAGTTTTTGGTAATGGTCAAGTAAGAAAGGATGAAAGAAAAATGTCTTCAAAAGTGGTAAAATTTTGGTACCAAAAAGAGAGAAAATCTTGAGAGGAAAAGAAGAAAAAGAGTACCGATTTGGTCAAATATGATAGCCAAAACAAAACAAAGTTTTCACCAAATGCAAATGACAATTTCGGCTAAAGAGAAAAGAATTTGGAGAAAAGGGAAAAGATGCACAAATTGTTAAAGTTTTGGCCAACTAACACCCCCCAAAACCCATACCACATTCGGCCAACTCACAAGCCAACACAATCCCCCTTTTTCCTCCTCATTTCTTCCCTATCAACCCCTAATTACTAACACAATTAAACCAACCCCCTTAGCCCCTTATGCGTCTAGGTTCATGGTCAAATGACCATGGAAAAACTTCCAAAATATCACCCACTCTTCAAGCCTTTTGTCCCCTAAACATTCCATAACATATTGATTCCCTACCTTAACTACTAACTTGCCTTTTCCCTTTGGTCTACTTTCCAAAAATAAAAGAAAAATCCATCCATACTAGATAAGGCTTGACCGACACTATAGGAAAGAGAACAAAAATTAAAATTCCTTCCAATTGCTAGCTAAGGGATTCGAACCTCTCCCCTCATGCATTCACCCATGCGTCAACCCCACCTTGCCAATTGACTTGTCTTGTGATTAAAACCTCAAATTAATTTTCTTAAGACCAAACTTGCTTAGCTCCCCTTCTAAGACTAAAAATCTAATATTTTCCTAAGGCATTCCCCTATATTCTAAAATTCTCGAAGTCCCTAAAACTCATACAAAGAGCACACCACATATCACTGCACACATTCAAGCGAAAAAAATTCATAACCCCTAAATCCTGGATATTACAATGACAGCACTGTTGGTTTATGCGGTCGCCCCAATACAACATGCAATCATTTGGGCAACTGTGAATTTTGTTGTAGCCAAGGCCCAAATCCTTTATCAATTTCTTCATGTCTTTGGAAGATTGAGGGATTTTTGCAAATGGGAACATTTCTTGCAGAAACTCTAACAGCATTGTCAACGAGTTTCCGGTCCACCCCCAAATATTTCAAGTGAAAAAGACGAATACAGAATGACAGTTTGGAAAATTTTGATCCCTCATACAGTTCTTCATTCATTTCACCAAGTAACGTGTAGAACCTCGCCGCTTCTTCATTTGGCTGTTCATCCGGTACACTTCTTCCCCCTTCGGTGAAAGTATTTCCACCAAAATTATGATCATCGGTTGCACCCAAGTCATGTGGAAATGACCCGAAACCATCACTGCGCATATTAAAAGCACCCCGCAACATGTTTTCCATGTTATCGTCTCTAACATTCTGATTGAAAGCACTATGAGGATACCCCAGATTCATCGATGAAGATGCTCCACTAGATGTACACTCTCCAGGAAAAAACCATATTTTGTACCCCCGAACAAAGCCATCAACAACTAGATGTTCGTAGACCACTTCACGATAATGCCAGTTAATATTGCAACATTTCTTACACGGGCAAAGAATCATATTCTCTTGGCTTGCATTTTGAAATGCGAAATTCAGAAAAGTTTCTACTCCATTTCGATAGCCGTTGCTTACCCTTGACAATTTCATCCAACTTCTATCCATTTCGTTGTTGTTGAAGTCTAAAGTTGACAAGAATTTGATTTTTAAAACAAAAATTTCTTTAAGATTCATCATACATGGCATTGTAAGTTATGTATTCTTTAAGATTCATCATACGCGGCATTGTTACACCTGGGGAGGATCCGTTATATCTTCCAGTGAGATATAAGGCAACTCGTCAGGTTTCCAGCCTATATACTTTGAATCTTTTTATTTTTATCTATACAAGTATTATGTAAGTTATGTATTATGTAAGTTAGATAATTTGATGAAAGTTATGTAAGTTATGTATTATGTAAGTTAGATAATTTGATGAAAGCTATGTAAGTTATGTAAGTTATTTATTATGTAAGTTAAATAATTTTATGTTAGTTATGTATTACGTATTATGTAAGTTAAATTAAAATTTCAAATCGAGAATCAATTGTGTGAACATATATGTTATTATATGTTTTTTTAAAATGTTATTATATGTTTTTTAAAATGTTATTATATGAATTTTTTTTAAAAATATTATTATATGTTTTGCTATAATTGAAATTTGCTGTGATATTAAATTTAACAAGTTTTTAACTTACTTCTTTTAAAAAAGAATTTATTTTCTATTTTAAAATATTATTATATGTTTTTATAAGTTTATTATAAGTTTTTATAAGTTTATAAGTTTATAAGTTTTTATAATATTACAAGAATTTATTTTTTATAAGTTTTTTTTAAATATTATTATATGTTATTATATGTTTTTTTAAAATGTTATTATATGTTTTTTATAATGTTATTATATGATTTTTTTTAAAAATGTTATTATATGTTTTGTTATAATTGAAATTTGCTGTGATATTAAATTTAACAAGTTTTTTACTTCTTTTAAAAAAAGAATTTATTTTCTATTTTAAAATATTATTATATGTTTTTATAAGTTTATTATAAGTTTTTATAAGTTTATAAGTTTATAAGTTTTTATAATATTATAAGAATTTATTTTTTATAGGTTTTTTTAAATATTATTATATGTATTATATGTTTTTTAAAATGTTATTATATGTTTTTTATAATGTTATTAAAAAAGAATTTATTTCTATTTAACACATATTTAAATAATGATCTATATTATATTGATAACAAAATATTTGTAAGTTTTTAAATTTAAACAGTTTTTAAATTACTTCTTTTAAAACAAATTTATTTTTTATAATAAAACATATTAACATACTGATCAATATTAATATTATACTGATAACAGAATATTACTACCATTTTATATCATTTTATATCATCTTATATGCAAGATTTTAGCCATTTTATTCTACAATTTTTAAAATTTAGGTCTCATTATTATTATTATTATTATTATTATTATTATTATTATTATTATTATTATTATTTGTTAAATTAAAGTTAATCAGAAACGTAATTTTTACATTTTTAAATTTAACAACAACAAAATATAATATCGTTCCATACCTTTAATTTTAAAAAATAATACACGGGAGCTTGTAAAAAATCTAAGCGCAATGATTAGATAGCAATTTGGAGGTTGTTCAAACACTATTAATAATAAACAGCAATATTAAACAGCAATTTAGACAGAAATACTTTATGATTCATCATACGTGGCATTGTTACACCTGGGGAGGATCCGTTATATCTTACAGTGAAATATAAGGCAACCCGTCAGGTTTCCAGCCTATATACTTTGAATCCTTTTTTTTTTTTTTGGACAGCAGTATAATAAACAGCATATATACCAACCAAGCATGATAATAAATAGCAATTTGGAACTATACTCATACTAATGATATAAAAAAAATGAGGACACTATATGTAAACAGTGAAAACTTACCAACAAACTAAGTTCGAACAATCTGTAGATGAAAGTAGGGTAGAACAATCTGCAAAATAATTATGGCCATTTCATTTCCAGATTAGCACCAAATAAACGATGAACACCTAATATAATTAATTCATGTGAACCAAATATAAAAACTTTATCAATAGCACTACCAGATATTAAATCGAAGATTAAATGTAACTGTGCAGTTGAACCAGAAGTTGCAGAGGGAGCAAGAAGCAGTAACTGATTAAATGCAACAGTTGCAGGAGCAGTAGGAAGAAGTAACTGAAATACAAACAACATATGAATTAACACATACATATGAATATATACAAGAAGCAGATAAGAAGCAGAGAACCATGCAGATACTGCTGAAGTTGATGCAGCTGTTCAATTTCAGTTTATTTAGTTACTTGAAGTGATGTTCTGTAACTTAGTTAAATTAGAACCAAGTTGTTAATGTACTTTCATATTTTTTGTTGACATTTGAGCTGATAAATCAACTTTACCAAGTGTGCAAGTTTAGTTTAGTTTCAATGTAAGTAGTGGTAGTAGCTAGGTAGATGTTTAGGTGAAATTTGTTTGTTTTTTATCACCCTATTATATGTAATGGCATTATGCCTCAATTTGAAGTTAATGAAAATACACATTTTCTTCTTCATTTTTTTTCGCTTTCACTTAAGCAAATAGCTTAAGCTTCATATCTAATTTCTTTTGTTTGCTTAACAAGCATCTAGGCTTCAAGCTCAAGTTTCTGTCTTTGTGATTCATCATCATTCTTAGTTCCAACACAGCCACACATCCTAGGCTTCAAAAATTCAATTACATCTTTCACAGCTATAGGCTTCAAATCGCAACATTCTTAGCAAAATGAAAAGAAATCAAACAAAGCAGAATACCATAGTTTAAAACTTCATTTTACAGCATTTAAATTGATCAATTTGCAGCAAAAAAGGGATATATATTCACAAAATGGTTTAACAACCTCCAGCAAGCAACAACATGATCTACTTAACAAGCTCCAGCAATGCTAAAACAATACCTAAAATCTTATTATATTATAAAAACAGAAAGTCACAATTCTAATTTTTTTAGAGATTAATCAATAAAATATGAAAAAGAAAAGCAACAAACACCTTGCCGCCCTATCCACTTTCCTTTTCTCTTTTTTCTTCTCACTTAGCTAATGCCTAAATTTGCACAACTTAAACACATAATCAGAAAAACATAATTTAGCCCTCTAACGCCAGAAACTTCCACCTAATATGAGGATTCTCAAATCAATATCAATTAAGGAATTAATTGAGATTTAAAAGGATTAATCACAATGAAAAAAGAGCAATTTGTAAAACACAATGAACTAAGCAGCTCCAAAGAGAGTTTCATTTTAAGCCTTCAATTCAACCACAAACAAACATAATTAACATCTACGTAAACAATTTAACACAAAAAAGGAGTAAAATAATGATTATGATGGCTAATTGACCATTGCAATACAGAATGAAACTAATTTCCCCCTCAAAGTAAACAACAACATCCATGCAGATACCTTGTTTCAATTAAATGACAAATTATGTATTTTTCTACATTATTGTAGAAGTTATTTAAAAGATTCAAGTTGGAATTCATGTGAACTGAGGACTAATCAACATAATTTCTTTCTCATTCCAACTGCCACACCTTCAATGGCCATCTAAAGGCCGAATAAGTATGTTTTACTATCTATGAAGCTTAAATATAAATATTTTATTACTTTAGATGAATTTGTGTTAAATCATGTTCAAAAACCAATTGGTAATTTCTAATTTAACAAGCTACCAAATTGATATTCTAATTTGAACCGTAGGCAAAAGCAAACCAACTCTTTTTTATTCAACCATTTATATATAAATGATAAATCCCGAGTAAAAAACACTGGTCTCGGACTAATGGCTACTCATAGATTGCATCGTCAAGCCTTCTTTCAATATGAAAGACATGCCAATCTCATGATTATAAGTTAATTCATCATTATTCATAAAAACAATATTAATTTTAAATTTATGTTTCACCTCATGTTGAAACAGCAAATAAAACAACAATATTAGTGTAGTCAAATAAAACATCCTTTTACCATTGTTGATTGTTGGAGAAATATATGTGAAAGATGTGAAAACTCAGTTTCTTTAAATGTTCTCAGTAAAGGGAAGTTTTTTTCGATTGTTTAAAATAATATAAAAGCGAAAGAGGAATGTACCTTGTTCGTTGCAGTTGCAATTGCAGTCAATCAAATGGGCATGCTTCAATTGCGAGCAGTAATGAATGGATTTACATAAAAGAACGGATCAGAAATAGGCGTTTAGCACCAAGGAGCAAAAAAATTGACAACTAAAATTGGATACCTACAAAAAGAATAAAAAAGTCCAGAATGAAACTCAGCACCAGTAGGTCTTCAATGTTGATCTATTGAAAACTTTCGGATTGTTTTTGTTATATTCAACCTGTTCTGAAAGCAGAAGACACAAATTTAGTCATATGGACCAAACTTTGAATGGTAAATGCTACTGAGGAAAAACATTCAGGCTTCTTGAAGAATGAATATGAAAAGTATCGGCGTCAAATGCAAACGATATAAAAGAGGTTGTTTAGTCTCAAAACTAACAGTATAAAAGACTTACCCGTTGGTCGATGGAGACGGTGACTCGCGACGAGGCAGATGGAGGCGAACGCGATGGCAGAATGGACAATCGAGGGGCCGTTTTGCTAAAAAATCGAGGCGAACACGAAGCAGGAGATGGTCAGATTCAATTAGAGATTCTGATTTTTTTGGGAAATTAGGGATTGGGAAAATAGGTGAAGACTTAGGCATTTCGTGAAAAAAACTGACTAAAACCAAACACAAACAAACGACGCCGTTTTGCTAAACAATTCTTAAACTTTGCGGCGTTTTTTTATTAAAGCGCCACTATTGCTTACTTACAGCGGCATTTTTTTATAAAGCGCCACTATTGCTTACTTATAGCGGCGTTTTTTTATAAAGCGCCACTAAAAACTTTAACTTAAAATTAGTTTTTTCAGATTTTAATTATAATATTTTCTTACAATACTTCACTTTTTTATAGATTTTTTAAATTTTATTATACATAAAGCTTACCTACTGATAATTTAATATATAAAAAATTTAAAACATACTGATAATTTTAATATATTAAAATTAAAATTATCTCTTTTATCATTATATAATAAATTATTTAATATATAATTTAAAAAATAATAAGTCATATACCCAAAAAAACTTTAAAAGTATTTTAAATAATAGTATTTTAATTTTTTTTCATTTTTAACATATATTTTTTAATGTTAGTAGTTCTAAATTTTTTCTACATGTCATTAATTTTTTAAAATTTTTTAAAAATTAAATTACACTTAAATTTTATTTTAATTAATATAAAGAAATTACCTAATTAATAGATCAAATAGTTTAAATTCAAACCCTAAGTCAGTCCCAAAACCCAAAAAACCCTAAATTCATAAAATCTGTATCCATAAACTCTAAACCATAAACTCTAACCCTTAAACTCGTAACCCTAAACACAAGTCCCTGAAATCTAAATTGTAACCAATCAAAATAAAAAATAAATTTATTGTTATTCCTAAATTAAAATAGAGAATAGTTAGATAATTATTTTTATAATTTTTGATTTATTATAATTTATTTATTACAGCAAAACTAAATTTTATGATTTATTCTAATTTCTAAATTTTAATAAACTTTTTAATCAATAGTAAGTGCTTCCACTAATTATTATAAACATAAGATTTTACATTAATATTTACATGTATACACATCAATATATATTGAAACACCCTCGAACCCGGCCGACGAGCTTTGACCAGATTTGGTATGTTCCTCAAGAAAACCGGTTCAAATTCTTTTGCTTTTTAGGAAAAACTTGTGCGATTTGAAAAAAATATTGTTTTGGGTTGGGCTTGAGTTGAAAACGAATTCGATTTTATATTGAAAACCCTTTTTAATTTTAAGTGATAAAACATGTAGAGTATATTCAAAAATAAATTACTTAATATTTAACTTAATAAAAATTTGTAAACATAATTAAACAATAAGACAGAAACAAAATAGTTTACTATGGCCTTATTACATCAAATAATCCAAAAATAAAATTAAAGTACTTAATAAAACAAAAATCCAAATTAATTAAATTCCTTGCTGTGCATGGCCATCCCTAAGCTTCTGCCGAACCCGGTCCATTACTGATCGTCACCTGAAAATAGTTCCTACAACGGGGTGAGTCAAACGAACTCAATGTGTAACCAACACTAAGTCCAAATAGATTTAGGCATACCATACATATCATATTCACATAAAAATTCATATAACAAATAGTAGTGCAACTTATTCACATGTGCTCACTTATTGGGCTTGGCCCATAACCATATCACATTCTTATAATAGGGTAGTTAACCACATAATTTCCACATACTGGGCTTAGCCCATTTCCACACTGATCCACATTCATATACTGGGCTTGGCCCTTTTCTTAATAATCCACATATCAACTGGGCTTGGCCCATTTCCACATTAAATATTCATATCAGATATAATATGCAAAGTGCACCCAACCCAACCTAGGGTCCATCCTCTACACACCCCCGTATCCAGCCTACCACACACCAGGGGATTAACAAATCACCCTCTCCTATTCACTCCAAAGGCAATCAATGCCGTCCATGTGCAATTAAGCACAATAATCCACAACGCGACCTCAGTCAGCGCCAATCCACGATGTAGCCGTAGCTAACACCAAAACCACGATGGGACACATAGTCACTCATCAACCACGATATGGCACATAGCCTATATCAACCACGATGAGGCACAGAGCTACTCATCAAACCACGCGAACTTATTCGCAAATAAATCCACGACGTGACCTCAGTCAACGTCAATCCACGATGTAGCTTCTTTCATATCCCAACCCATGCATATGCAACAAGTAATAGTGGCATAATAATAAATGCATGCACATGTTATTAAGGCAATCAATCACATTTCCACAGGCAAAGTCACATTCACATCGGCACCTTCACATTCTTATCATTATTCTCATGTTACACATAACATATTTCATAATCCTAGTAGGAGTAGGAAACGTACCTGAGTACTTTTGTACCATAGCATGGTACTTAGCCATATTCACATTCTTATAACATACATGCATATTTAAATATTGCCATAAACTTATTAAGAATTAGTGTGGGGTACACACCTGATTCGCTTAAGGTTTCCAATCCAAATCCCGAAAAGCTTGATCTAATGCCTTAAATCTTAAATCTCTACATTTAATCAATCATTTAATACTTAGTAAAGAGCCATTCAGCCATAAATCCAAATCCTAGTAGGATTAGTACACTAAAACTTACCTTGTTGTCGAATTGACTATAGTCAAATCCCGAAACTTCGCAGAGTTCTCCCCTTGCAATCGGCTAGGCACTAAAATCACTTAACTAATTAGTTTCGGCTTTTAAACGAACTAAGAAATAGATCCTCATACCAAAATAAGCCTTGGTCGAATGCTATAGACACTTACCTTGTGGATTTTAAATCCCAAAACTCACCGAATAACTAGGGAACACGCGGCTTATGGTGTACCTTCGGGAAAAGAACTTCCCCTTCCTTGTAGTCGACACTTAGTAAATCCCGAAAGATCTCTTCAAGGTTTCGGCAACAAGACATTAATGGGGTTAGTCCTAGATTTCGGCAAATCTTAAAATTAAAAGGATGAAACCGAATGAGATCTTACCCTTACTTTAGATATCGACAGTTCCTTTGCTTGAAGTCTCAAACTATTCGGCTATGGCCTTGATCTTAGCAAGCTTTCGGCTTTTGGAGGGATTAGAAAGAAAAGAGAAGGAAGAATAAAGATGGAGGATTCGGCTAGAACACAAGGTATGTGACTTGGCAAAAATAAAAGAGAAAGAAGAAAGTTTGCTAGGGAATTTTCGGCAGAGGTTTCCTTGAAGAGAAAAGAATGAATGAAAAATAGCCTTACTCTTCCTTTTATAGCCAAAATTACTAAGCTAGAGTCCCTTACGTGGCCACCACTCTTCTATTTTGATAGCTTTATCCCTTGAATTATCACTAAATAAAAAGAATTTAATCCAACCATTATCTCTTGAAAATAATGATAAATAAATCCCTTATTTATCCCCTATTTAGCCGAAATTTAAAGAGAATAAAACTCCTCTTTCAAGAGCCTTAATGCCGTCCACCTCTCTGCTTCTGGAAATAAAAATAAAACTTCTTTTATTTGCTTCCCAAGTGACTCGAACCCTGGCCCAAATACCTGCTTGTGGCGTCACCCACCTGGGCCTTAAGTGACATCTTCAGGCCACTTTTCCAAGCCTGATTGTGTGTCAAATTCCTCCTACTAATTTTCTTAAGGCCACCTTGCCTTAATTTCCTCTTTTTAAACCTTAAAACTTGACATTTCCTTACATTTCCAAGTTTCCAAAAATTTTCGTTTGCCTCCTTTAAACTTAACATTTCCTTACATTTCCATACATTTCCTTACATTTCCTCATATCTTAGGGTTCCTAAAACTCCTCAGAACACATCCAACACACCCACTGAGCCCACTATCTCATAAATCACGCACGAACGCATAACCCTTAATCTAGGATGTTACAGTTCTACCCTCCTTAAAAATAATTTCGTCCTCGAAATTACTTATTAACAGTCGTACAATCCTTCTCACCGCACTATGCTTGTAACACCCCAAACCCGGCCTTAATGTTACGATCGGATCTGGCATGTCACATGAAAGGAATGTCTAAAAACTGTGCGTTCGTTAAAAAGCTCGTATTCTTTATAGTTGTGAAAAATCGAGTTTAAGTAATTTTGAATAAGAAACGGTTTATTATCATCTTAGGAAAATCCCATATTGATCATTTAATAATAAGCAGTAAACAAGTCAAAAGCTAAACCAAATAAAATACCAAAAATATAGTTAAAGTGGCCCTATTACATAACAAAAATCCCAGTTACAAATAAGTTTAACTAAGAGAACGAGTTTACGAGAAAAACATTGTATAGCCACCACAAGTCTGCCTCGGCTCCCAAATCCGCGATCTAACGATTACCTGCAAAATTAACTAAGGGGTGAGTCACCGAGACTCAGTGTGTAAATCCCCATCCAAAAGATGTTAAGCTCGTACACAAATTCATATGCAAATATGCATGTCATGCAACCCATCCAACCTATCCATCCGAAACTCCCAGATCTACCCCGTGTGGTACCAAACCACTGGTGGTGCCAAACCACTGGTGACCCAAAGTCACTGATATCAATATAATTGCGGTGCCAAACCTCTGGTGACCCAAAGTCACGAATAATCCATATGTGGGGCCAACCCACTTGTGATACCAAATCACTGGCGACAATCCCGTTATATCAAATGTGGGGCCAACCCACTGTGGTGCTAAGCCACTGGGACGAGTCGCTAGGAGGTGCCAAACCTCTGGTGACCCAAAGTCACGAACATCAATAATCTAAGTGTGGGGCCAACCCACATTGTGATACCAAATCACTGGCGACAATCCCGATATCAACTGTGGGGCCAACCCACTATGGTGTTAAACCACTGGGACGAGTCGCTATGAGGTGCCAAACCTCTGGTGACCCAAAGTCACGAAATTAACTGTGGTACCAAACCACTGGTGGTGCCAAACCACTGGTGACCCAAAGTCATGGATATCAATCTTCCCCCTCTTCTCATCATACCCATGTCCATGCCATGTTCATCAGTCATAATAATTCGTGTATGCAGTATGCCAAGTATGCAAATCATATATCAAAGATAACACATGAAACGTATGACCATCATAATCAGAACAACAAATACGATATAACCAAGCTAATCAACCTCTAAAGGGTATAACAGTAATTTTTACCTACCAAGGGCATTTTCGTAATTTACTTTTCAGGGGTATTTTGGTAATTTACCCACTAAGGGTATTTCAGTAATTTCGTACCTGAAATGGCCTTTCCGAATGCCCAATGTCGCCACTAGCGACTCAGCTACCATTTTTGGTCCTTACCGGACTATTGGACCTAAAACCCGATTTCGGCCCATTCGGGCCACACGCTTGTGTGGCCCACCTAGCACAAATCTAGCCACGTATATAAGTTCCACCTAGTCTAGTTCACTATATACTATATCATCATACAATTTACTCATATGGGCCCACGGGCCCATTGGGCCCACTTCGGCCCATCGTGGCCCAAGCAGCCCAACCCACAAGAATACTACTGATGGCCTCAACTATCGCGTCGAAGCCCCACACGTGCACTCGCACGCTCGTGTGGCTACTATTGCCGTGACCGGCACTTCGGCATTTGCCGCTCTACAACTAGAGTAGAGAGAGTTACACACCTGATAGGACTCTGGTGTTAAACCGCGCTGCGCCCACTGCTGTGCCAAACGCCCACCAAGGTATGTTAACTCTCCTCCTGGAATGCTCTTTATATAGCTAGCTCTTCACCCTTCTTCTTTGTATCTTTCCGATGTGGGATCCCTTCGTCAGTAGAGTTTAAATTCAACTGAATCTTGCCGTCCAATCCGCAAAATAAATACTCCTTTGCTTCTCACGAGATTCGAACCTAGGCTCCTTGTAGCATAATCCACGTCGCTAACCACTTGGCCACAAGCTCCTCTTGTGTCTTAAACCATGCGCAACTAAATATAAATCTATAGCCAAATTCTAAGATCCAAGTAAAAAGAAACCAAAATGCAAAAGCCAAGACTTGAACCTTGGACCTCCTTCCTTCCTTGTGGCGTCACCCCCTTGTCTCTTATGTGGCGTCACTTTGCCACTACACCACACACTCCACTTGTGTCATTTTCCTCCACTTTTTATTCTTAAGGCCTACCTGCCAACTTCAGGGTTTTTTTCGCCTAAAACAAAATTTCCCTAAAGCCTAAATTTGATCCCGGGACTTCCTAGAAGCCCTCTAACCTTCCAAAATCACTTACCTAATAAGTCTAACTTACATTAATACCGTTCTCTAAAATTTTAAACGCTACTACGCCTAAGGCCCATTGGGCTCAATCCTACTAGGCCCAATGGGCCTTAGGCGTAGTAGCGTTTAAAATTTTAGAAAATGGTATTAATGCAAGTTAGACTTATTAGGTAAGTGATTTTGGAAGGTTAGAGGGCTTCTAGGAAGTCCCGGGATCAAATTTAGGCTTTAGGGAAATTTTGGTTTTAGGCGAAAAAAAACCCTGGAAGTTGGCAGGTAGGCTTTAAGAATAAAAAGTGGAGGAAAATGACACAAGTGGAGTGTGTGGTGTAGTGGCAAAGTGACGCCACATAAGAGACAAGGGGGTGACGCCACAAGGAAGGAAGGAGGTCCAAGGTTCAAGTCTTGGCTTTTGCATTTTGGTTTCTTTTTACTTGGATCTTAGAATTTGGCTATAGATTTATATTTAGTTGCGCATGGTTTAAGACACAAGAGGCGCTTGTGGCCAAGTGGTTAGCGACGTGGATTATGCTACAAGGAGCCTGGGTTCGAATCTCGTGAGAAGCAAAGGAGTATTTATTTTGCGGATTGGACGATAAGAGTTTCAATTGAATTTAAACTCTACTGACGAAGGGATCCCACATCGGAAAGATACAAAGAAGAAGGGTGAAGAGCTAGCTATATAAAGAGCATTCCAGGAGGAGAGTTAACATACCTTGGTGGGCGTTTGGGCACACAGTGGGCGCAGCGCGGTTTAACACCAGTCCTATCAGGTGTGTAACTCTCTCTACTCTAGTTGTAGAGCGGCAAATGCCGAAGTGCCGGTCACGGTAATAGTAGCCACATGAGCGTGCGAGCGCACGTGTAGGGCTTCGACGCGATTGTTGAGGCCATCAGTAGTATTCTTGTGGGTTGGGCTGCTTGGGCCACGATGGGCCGAAGTGGGCCCAATGGGCCCGTGGGCCCATATGAGTAAATTGTATGATGATATAGTATATAGTGAACTAGACTAGGTGGAACTTATATACGTGGCTAGATTTGTGCTAGGTGGGCCACACAAGCGTGTAGGCCCGAATGGGCAAAAATCGGGTTTTAGGCCCAATAGTCCGGTAAGGACCAAAAATGGTAGCTGAGTCGCTAGTGGCGACATTGGGCCTTTGGAAAGGCCATTTCAGGTATGAAATTACTGAAATACCCTTAGTGGGTAAATTACCAAAATACCCCTAAAAGGTAAATTATAAAAATGCCCTTGGTAGGTAAAAATTACTGTTATACCCTTTAAAGGTTGATTAGCTTGGTTATATCGTATTTGTTGTTCTGATTATGATGGTCATACGTTTCATGCGTTATCTTTGATATATGATTTGCATACTTGGCATACTGCATACACGAATTATTATGACTGATGAACATGGCATGGACATGGGTATGATGAGAGGAGGGGGAAGATTGATATCCGTGACTTTGGGTCACCAGTGGTTTGGCACCACCAGTGGTTTGGTACCACAGTTAATTTCATGACTTTGGGTCACCAGAGGTTTGGCACCTCATAGCGACTCGTCCCAGTGGTTTAACACCACAGTGGGTTGGCCCCACAGTTGATATCGGGATTGTCGCCAGTGATTTGGTATCACAATGTGGGTTGGCCCCACATTTGGATTATTGATGTTCATGACTTTGGGTCACCAGAGGTTTGGCACCTCCTAGCGACTCGTCCCAGTGGCTTAGCACCACAGTGGGTTGGCCCCACATTTGATATAACGGGATTGTCGCCAGTGATTTGGTATCACAAGTGGGTTGGCCCCACATATGGATTATTCGTGACTTTGGGTCACCAGTGGTTTGGCACCACAATTATATTGATATCAGTGACTTTGGGTCACCAGTGGTTTGGCACCACCAGTGGTTTGGTACCACACGGGGTAGATCTGGGAGTTTCGGATGGATAGGTTGGATGGGTTGCATGACATGCATATTTGCATATGAATTTGTGTACGAGCTTAACATCTTTTGGATGGGGATTTACACACTGAGTCTCGGTGACTCACCCCTTAGTTAATTTTGCAGGTAATCGTTAGATCGCGGATTTGGGAGCTGAGGCAGACTTGTGGTGGCCATACAATGTTTTTCTCGTAAACTCGTTCTCTTAGTTAAACTTATTTGTAACTGGGATTTTTGTTATGTAATAGGGCCACTTTAACTATATTTTTGGTATTTTATTTGGTTTAGCTTTTGACTTGTTTACTGCTTATTATTAAATGATCAATATGGGATTTTCCTAAGATGATAATAAACCATTTCTTATTCAAAATTACTTAAACTCGATTTTTCACAACAACTATAAAGAATACGAGCTTTTTAACGAACGCACAGTTTTTAGACATTCCTTTCATGTGACATGCCAGATCCGGTCGTAACGTTTAGGCCGGGTTTGGGGTGTTACAATTTTGGTATCAGAGCCCAGTTCAAAACTCGACTTTGAGGGATTTGGGCCCAAAAACATTTTTCAAAATGGGCTTTTCAAAAATATGGATTTTTATGAAATTTCAGGTTATTCTGGCATGGCACCTGTATCTCCGACCCGAATTCCACCAGGTAAGTACCTCTGACTTCTGAAGTGATTTGTATATGTGAATGTTATGGGCTTATTTGGGCTCATAGATTAGAAGATTAGGGCTATTGAACTCTAGGGCTAGTACACTCAAACACATGCATAAGACTTAAGTGCCTAATTAAACAAACCTGTTTCTAAGTCGCCGAGTTAAGGTGTGGCAACCATTGTGCGCATGTCTAGGAGTGGATTTGGTAAGAGCTTGGTACTTAAGCAGTCCTAGCGACTCACCTCCTCTTTACTCGAATCCTACCTGGTGCGTAGCTACGGTTCACCCTAACCAAGAGGACTTATTCACAGGCTAAACCGATAATTAAAACCCGAAAGGGACTAGCCATACTGTTTTATAAACACCTTAGTTTTTAAAAATCCTTAAATTACCCCTTTGACTTGTAGGAAGATTATTTCTGAAAATTTTTCCAAAACACTCTCGATTTACAAAATTACGAAAATACCCCTGGTTGTAAAAAATTACCAAAATGCCCTTGGTTTCTAAGATTTCCATCGATTTCAATAAAATTTTCTTACTTTGCAAAAGTATTTATGAAACCCTAACTTATGAAAATTCAAGGTACCCTGATTTGAAAATTTTACGAAATTACCCCTGATTGACAAAATTACCTAAATGCCTCTGTGTTGTAAATCACTAAAATACCCTTAGTTTTAAGATTATCAAAATACCCTCGACTTTTGTTAAAATGTTCTTACTTTATGCAATATCAGAAACCCTATTTTACAAAATACCAAGACACCCTGAGGTGGGAAAAATTTACCAAAATGCCCCTGACTTCCAAAATTACCAAAATAACTCCGATTTCTGAAAATTTTGCAACACCTTTGATCTGGAAAACAAATTTTCAAGATAATCCCAGAGGTTCTAAAAATTCTGGAATACCTTTGATTTGTAAAATATTTTTAAATTGACCCCGATTTATTACCAAAATACCCCTGTAGGACAAAATGACGAAATTACCCCTGGGGCGGGGAATGGACAAGAATGCCCATAATAGTGTGTTGAATGATGTGAATGAATGAATGTGTCTCTATCGAGATGGACGAATGTGAATGTGAATGTGTGATTCTCTGAATTAGAATAGAAGCTTGAACCGAAACATTGATTGATCGAAAGAACCATTATTAAACTTCTTTTCATAAAACTGTTCGCGGATAAATAGTGGAACAAAGTACTAATGCATAAAACTTTTTAATCAGACTGAATCTCGACGTTAGATATGAGTTCTAATGGACGTGGTTGAGGTAGAAGGACAGTATCAGAACCAGTAGGGTCTGGCCATGGGTCAGAAAGCAATGTGCCGCCACCAGCAGTAAGCGCGGAGGATCAAGATCAGACGGGAGGAGATGACGCAGTATCGTTAGCTATGCTGCGAGTGCTAGAGCGATTGGCAAGAGCTAATGTGAGCAATGGATCTCGGAAGTCAGTGCCTGAAAGGCTTAAGTCAAACGGAGCCGAGATTTTTAGAGGAGTGTCTGGAGTAGCTCCGAACGTGGCGGAGTATTGGTTAGAAGCAGTTGAAAGGATTATGAATGATTTGGATCTAACTGCTGAGGAAAAGCTGAAAGGTGCTGTCTCGTTGCTCCGGGACGAAGCTTATCGATGGTGGCTCACTGTCAGACAAAGTACCCCTGCAGATCGAGTGGATTGGGAGTACTTTAAGGTTAAGTTCGAAGGAAAGTACGTTGGAGCTAGTTATTTGGACTCGCAAAGGAAGGCGTTTCTAAATTTGGTACAAGGAAGTATGTCGGTAGCAGAGTACGAAGTGAAATTTGTGCGGTTAAGTCAGTATGCTAAGGGAATCGTGGCTACTGATTATGAAATGTGTGTCCGATTCGAAGATGGATTGCGGGATGAGCTGCGAGTGTTGATCGCTCCGCAGAGAGAACGAGACTTTGCTGTTCTAGTGGAGAAGGCTCGGATAGCTGAAGAAGTTAAGAGGACTGTGAGACAGAACCAAGAAAAGAATAGGAATTGAAATAAGAGAAGTATTGGGTCGTCTGAAGCATCTGGAGATTTTCAGAAGAGGCCAAGGATTAAGAATCCTATGCGTGCACCTGTACCAGTTGCTGAGAATCGAAGTCGTGTATGTGCTCAGTGTGGAAGAGCTCATGTAGGAGAATGTCGGGGAAATAGTAAGGCATGTTTTCGGTGTGGGTCTAAGGCTCATTTGGTCAAGAAATGTCCTCAAGTGATGGATAGGGCTCGAGGTCAAGGTCGTGGAACCCCAAGCAGAGGTGCTGAAGGTTCAGATGCGAGATGAGATAGCGGGTATGTTCCCTAATCCTGGAAATTCTTTATTGCCTTGGTTGTTATGGAGATAGTTCGTGCTTGTATGCTAGTGATGTGTATGGACCCTTGAATGCGAATCTTGAGATAGTATCTAAGGAATGTGTTAGTTTTGTTAAGATCAGAGTGCGCAGCGGTAGAGTAGGGTGATGAGTTAAGAATGCACGATTGTTTGATAGCAAGTAATTTCGAGGACGGAATTATTTTTAAGGAGGGTAGAACTGTAATATCCTAGATTAGGGGTTATGCGTTCGTGCATAATTCATGAGTTTTGGCAGTGTTTGGAAGTGTATTAAGGGTTTTTAAAATTCTAGGGTGGAAGAGAAAGCTTTGGAAAAATAATTGGATTTTAAGTTAAAAAGAGGAGCTAGGCTGAAGAGGCCTTAAGAAAAGTTTTGGGGAGTTTAGGACACAAGGAAGTCATGTGGTAAAGTGGCTTGGGACGCTACCCTAGGGGGCATGGAAGGTTGCGTCACATGAGTGCCAAGGGGGGAGGTTCGAGCTGCAGAAATTGCACTTGGGAGCTTTTATTTTTGGCGTTAAAAGGGGAATTGGGCCAGGGAGGCCTTAAGGGAAGTTATAAGCGCTTTTGGACACAAAGAGCGGCTTGGTAAAGTGGCTGTGATGCGCCATTTAAGGGCCTGGAAATGACGCCTGGGCAAGGGCCTTGGTTCGAGTCTTGTTGGCAGTAGGAAGGCGTGTTATTTTTGCTTTTGGCATTAAGACAAGGGGGAGCTAGGGAAGGAGCTCTTAAAAAGAATTGTTGGGAGTTTATGACACAAAGAAGCTAGCAGCGAAGTGGCTGGCAGCGTGTGGTGTTTCCAGCAGGTCTTATGTTCGAAACTTGGGGGCAGCAGATGGGTGTTTTATTTTTGGCATGTGACGTCAAGAATGGGGGAAAAATTGGACGGCTTATGGACTTTGTAAAGGTTAAGATAAGCCTTGATTTTCTTTTAAATTTTGGCTATAGATAATAGATAATTGTTGGTTTATTTTATTTAGTTTAATTGATAGGATAAGAGATTAAATAAAAGCTTAGTAAGGATAATGGATGGTTATTTTATTAATTTAGAATGGGTTATGAGAGGATAAAGATAGTTTTATTTTATTTTAAGTTGGTAGATATAGGAGATAATTATGTGATATATTTTAGTTTTTTTTTATGAGTGTTAAAGAGATAATATAGGGGATTGATAAGGGATTAAGGATGGATAATTTTTATTTTATTAATTAAGATGATAATGAGTAGCATGGAGATAAATAGGAGAATTTTTGGATATGATGAGGGATGATAAAGTGGCCGGCTAAGGGGCTCCTATGGGTGCCAAATTTGAGTAGTATAAATAAGGGGGATCATCCTTTGGAAATTCTTTCTTCACTTATTTCTCCTTTTGCCGAATTTGATAGCCTTTTTCTCCTCTTTTCTTTTCCTGAAATCGTTATAGTCAAAACCTTCTTCTTTGGAGGGCCATAGCCGAACCCTATAAGCCTTATTTTCTTTTCTTCTTCATCACCATTTGTTAAGCCATAGCCGAATAGCAAAGGTGCTCTATTCTCTGTTCTTCTGTCGCAAGTTTTAGAGACCGAAGTATCATTGGTGGTGAGTTGCTTCAATTGATTTTTTTATATGAGTAAGAGCTCTCTTCTAATCGTTGTTCTCCTATTTCTTTTAAAGGACGAAAGTTAAGAGCCTAATTCTATTTCTCCTCTATGGCCGAATCTAGGAAGTGACTTCGGGAAGGGGATCATAAGTGGTAAGTATTTAAGTATTCGATTTGTTTCTTATTATTTCTGTGACGAATCAAGTGAGTGAGGCCTTGGTTTTAGTCATGGCCGAATGACCATAGTGTTCTTATAGGTGTTTCTTTGTGTAGCCAACGTTAAGGAAGCATCAAAGGAGTTTTGTGGATTCGATTAGTTAAGGTAAGCAAATATTTCGGGACTTGGAAAAGCTAGGTATGGTGACAGTAGTATTCGGCCCTAGGCCATACTATGTGATTAAGTGTTGACCGATTTGGATTATGGTCTCCTAGGGGCAAATCGACAGAAGTAGAGCAAGCTTTCGGGAATCAAGATTATTTCGATAAGTATGTTAAGTTGTGGATATTTGGTTAAGATTTCGTATATTGATGATTAAATCAATTGTTCTGATTAAGTGTCATGATGGAGGCAAATACCAGTCAAGAAGGTAAAGGGAAGGTCCCTATTCCGAAGTTTAAGAAGAGATCCGTTTCTGCCGTTCGGGATTGGCCACCGGGGTGTGGGCCAGCATCAGAACAAGAGAGTAGGCAGATAGCCATAGTATCGCTTAGTGATAGAATCAATATCGAAAGCATAGTTCTCCAAGTGATCAGGTGTGTAGTTAGCCTACTGTTTTCTGGGTTTATGTTGTGTATGTGATATTTTGTATGTGTTATGTATGTATTAACGAGTGCAGTGACAAGCATGATATGGATACCCTTAAGGGGTATGTTGATAAACAGGTTAGTTCTAAATTTGTATGTGATGTGGTTATTAAAGTGCATAAGTGTGATATGCTAAATAACATGTACATGCATTATTATCATGGCATTATTTTATGTTGCATGTGCATGGGTGGGATATGAAAGAAGGACAGGGTGTACTTCGAGTACGTGGTTTGATGAATGGCTCTGTGCCTCATCGTGATTGATATATGCTATGTGCCATATCGTGGTTAATGATAGCTTTGTGCTCATCGTGGTTTTGATGATAGCTTCGGCTACATCGTGGATTGGCGCTGACTGAGGTCGCCTTGTGGATTATTTGCGATTAAGTTAGCGTGGACGGAATTTGTTGCCTTATTGGAGTAAAAAGGAGAGGGTGATTTAATAATCCCCTGGTGTGTGGTAGGCTGGATACGGGGGTGTGTAGAGGATGGACCCTAGGCTGGGTTGGGCATCATAATTGCATAACATGTGATATGAATAAATGTGGAAATGGGCCAAGCCCAGTATGATATGTGGATTAATGTGAAAGTGGGCCAAGCCCAGTATGTGATGTGGATTAACATGGTAATGGGCCAAGCCCAGTATGTGGAAACATGTGGTTAATTACACTATTTACACGAATGTGATATGCTTATGGGCCAAGCCCAATATTTGAACTTTATTAATATGGATATGGGCCAAGCCCAATAAGTGAACTCATGTGAATAAGTTGCATTGATATTTAATATATATATGGGTTATTATATGGTTTAACATGTGGGTGGAATTCAGTGGACTAAGTGCACACTGAGTCTGTATGACTCACCCAAATTTTATCAATATCGCAGGTGATGCTTGGACCGGGTTTGGAGTGGATACACGGTGGCCCATGCAGAAGAAGTTGTTTCCCTTATTTAGATAAATCTATATTTTCAGTATTTTAAATATCCATTTGTTGTAATAAGGGCCTTACATTATTTGAATTTTGTTATGTTTAAGTTGGTTTTATAAGTAGGATATTATTTTGTAAGTTTAATTTTAAAAGCTATTTAAATCTCAAAAGTCATATTAAAGTTTTGAATCCGGTATCTTTATAACAACTTAATTTTTACTTAGAATATTTTAAATCACGAAAATGTTTTTATCAAAGGTAACAAATTTTTAACGGTTTTTACTTTTAAGTTAGAATATTTTCGAACGTGTTTCGCAGTGGCATTTCAAATTCAGTCGTAGTGAATGGGCCGGGTTTGGGGTGTTACAATGCTTACGCTGTGCACTCTGATCTTAATAGAACCATCATACTTTCTAGGCACAATCTTTAAGTTCACGTCCCCTAGAACTCATGTCTACTTCATGATTTAATCTGATTAAGAAGTTTTATAAATTAGCCTTTATTCTACTGATTACCCGCGAAGAAGTTTTATGAAGAGAATTTTAGGAGTGGTTCTTTCGTATTCATACATGCACACAGTCTTTTCATTCATACATCCATCAATCAATTATGAACTTTCGTTCATTCAGAGAAACGTTGTAGTTTTCATTGTTGAAACACCCCAAACCCGGCCCACAAGCCCTGACCGGATCTGGTATGCTCCTCAATAAAAATTCATTTTGTCATTTTGGAAAAACATGTGATTTTGGGATAAAAGAATAGATTTGAAGTACGAACTTGTTAAAAACCGTTTTGTAACTTAAATTTTGTATTTAAAAAAAATCATTAAACTCTATGTTTTTAGAAAAATCATTTATAAAAAGAAAATTTAAAATTTAGGTCTTATTATTACTATTTAAATCCATAAGTATTTAGGTGTCAAAACATTTTTATTTTAAAATACAATTATCGAAAATATTTAACTAATTAATTGAAGTTGATCGTAGCAGAATATAAATTAACAATGTAAAAGAAACATAGCTAATGGCGGCCTTATTACAAAAACATATCCCAAATTAAAATCCCGAAATATATAAGAAAACGTAAAAAGTTTAATAAAAAGGAAAACCCAATTACTGAGTTGAGCAATGGCCACCACGTAGTCCTCGCTGACCCGGTCCAAATCATTGTGTATCACCTGAAATTGATATCCCACAAAAGGGTGAGTCCACAGACTCAATGTGTAACAATACACTAAAAATCCAATCGATCATAGCACTAAGGCCCATTTATAACACATTTAGCCATAAGCTCATATTATAGTAAATCATATAAACACATGCACATATAAAATGAAATGCAATCCCGAGCCCAACCTAAATATCCATCCGCTACACACCACCCGTACCTACCAATCACACCGTGGGGATTACTAAATCGACCCTCCATCCGCTACACACCATCGAAGGCAGTTGCTGCAGTCAACATGCACATCGCCCTTATAATCGTGGCATAGCCACCAGATAATTGTGACAGAGTCACCGGATTCATAGTATCGTGACCGAAGTCACCGGATAATGTGGTAAAACCACCGGAACACTTCCCCTTTCAATATTACCCATATGCCCATGCAATAACATATTATTTCATTAACATGCCATATACCCCATAATTATATCGGAATCGGACACATATCATATTATGCATATAGCATTATTAACGATGCAAATATCATGCCTTGTACATTATCCCAAAAATCATAATCAAATATCGAATATGTTTCATATTAAAATCATACATAGTACAAAGGAATAACGTACCTCAATTCACCGTACCATTGATTGGTACCCAAAGCCATAATCATTTATATTTCTTTATAAACACATTTTTATCATTAAAGCTATTAATCTATTAGAAGTTTAGTATAAGTTACACACCTTGCAAACACAAAGAGCGATGGAATATTTAGGATTTCCGACTCTTGCCTACAACGTCGACAGAACCTACATATCACTATGTGAGAAATCGGTTATCACTAAAAGATATGGCCTTAGGCCGAATATCAACATCTTCTTACCTTGGATTAATCAAAACCCGAACGATCTCTCCCTAAACGTCGACTACAAGAAACCCCGAAATCCTCCTTCAAAGATTTGGCCATGGAGAAGTAAGAGAATTAGATTCCTAAAATCGGTTAACCCAAAGGAAAATAAAGAAAAACGATTGATAGATAATCGTTACCCGAAACACGAAGATTGATTAACCCCTACTTGAACTATAAAGGAATTCGGCCTTAACAAATTAAAAGAAAAGGAATGGTGATTTCGGCTTTAACAAAAGAAGAGAAATGATGGTAGTTTCAAATATAATGGTTTCGGTTTTTAACAAAAAGAAAAGAAAGAAAAATGGTGAAAAGTATAGGATAGTTTCGGCTATGAGAAAGAAAGAGAAGAGAAAAAGAGAATGAAAAAGAAAAAGAAAATATGAGAAATGATTTTGGTGATAGGATGAATTCGGCACTAGAGAGGAAGAAAAGAAATGGTAAATGTCTTCAAAAGTACCAATTTGGTCAAAAATGTAATGGCCAAAACAAAGCAAAGTTTTTTTTACCAAATGCCAATTGACAATTTCGGCTAAGAGAAAATATTTGGACAAAGGAAAAAGATGCACAATTTGACAACTTTTGGTCAACTAAAACCTCCCTAATCCCATACCACATTCGGCCAACTCATTAGCCAACACAATCCCCCTTTTTCCTCCTCAATTCTTCCCTATCAACCCCTTAATCTCCATCACAATTAAACCAACCCCCCTTAGCCCCTAATGCCGTCTAGATTCATGGTCAAATGACCATGGAAAAGCTTCCAAAACATCTCCCACTCTTCATGCCTTTTGTCCCCCAAACCTTCCATAATAACTTGATTCCTTACCATAACTACTAACTTGCCTTTTTCCTTTGGTCTACTATCCAAAAATAAAAGAAGAGTCCATCCAATCAAGATAAGGTTTGACTGACACTATAAGAAAAAGAACAAAATTAAAACTCCTTCCAATTGCTAGCTAAGGGATTCGAACCTCTCACCTCATGCATTCACCCATGCGCCTTCACCACTTTACCAATAGCTCAACTTATGATCAAAACCTCAAATTAATTCTCTTAAGGCCAAACTTGCTTAGCTCCCCTTCTAAGATTAAAATCTAATATTTTCTAAGGCAATCCCTTACATTCTTAAATTCTCAAAGTCCCTAAAACTCATACAAAGGGCACACAACAAAACAATGCACACACATTCAAGCGAAAATTTCATAACCCCTAAATCCTGGATATTACAGTTCTACCCTCCTAAAAAAAATTTCGACCTCAAACTTACCTAACAAGAATAAGTGAGGTTATTGCTGTCGCATAGCTTCCTCCGGCTCCCACGAAGCTTCTTCCGATCCGTGATTGCGCCATAACACTTTGACGAGAGGAACTGATTTCCTCCGTAACACCTTCACATCCCGATCTAGAATCTGAATCGGCTCCTCCTCATAGGACAAATCTGGTTGTAAATCCACCTCCTCAACTGGCACTACATGAGATGGATCCGACCGGTAACGACGTAACATCGATACATGAAACACATCGTGCATTTGCTTCAACTCCGAAGGTAACTCTAACTGATATGCCACTGGTCCAACCCGCTTCAAAACTCGATAAGGTCCTATAAACCTGGGGCTTAACTTTCCTTTGCGACCAAATCTCATCACCTTCTTCCAAGGCGAAACCTTTAGGAATACTTGGTCCCCTACAACAAACTCTATGTCCTTTCGCTTCAAATCTGCGTACGACTTTTGCCTATCAGATGCCTCCTTCAACCGAGCCCGAATTACTTTAACCTTTTCTTCGGATTCAGCCACAATCTCTGGACCCAAAACCTGACGTTCTCCTAATTCTGTCCAACACGTAGGAGTGCGACATTTCCGTCCATAAAGTGCTTCATATGATGCCATCCGAATACTGGCTTGGTAACTGTTGTTGTATGCAAACTCAGCTAAAGGAAAAAACTCTTCCCAGCTTCCTCTGAAATCTATCACACATCCCCTTAACATGTCCTCTAATACTTGGATTACTCGCTCAGACTGGCCATCAGACTGAGGATGAAATGCCGTACCGAAGTCTAGTCTGGTGCCCAAAGCCTGATGTAATGCTTTCCAAAACCGAGACATAAACCTCAGATCCCTATCCGAAATAATCGACACCGGCACTCCATGCAATCTTACAATCTCTGCCACATACAACTTCACCAATTTCTGCAAAGAGTAATCCACTCGCACAGGTATGAAATGTGCAGACTTCGTCAATCGATCCACTATCACCCATACCGAATCCTTCTTAGTAGGCGTAAGAGGAAGCCCACTAACAAAATCCATGGTGATACGCTCCCACTTCCATTGCGGAATCTTTATCGGCTGAAGCAATCCCGATGGAACTTGATGTTCAGCCTTAACCTGCTGACACGTTAAGCACTTCCCCACAAACTCCGTAACTTCCCGCTTAAGACCAGGCCACCAAAATTGATCCCGAAGATCCCTGTACAACTTACTACCTCCCGGATGCATCGCATAAGGACCACCATGCGATTCCTGATAAGCTCTTCATCCTTCGGCATACAGACCTTACCCTTGAAACACAAAACTCCATCGTTGTTAACACCATAGTCTTCCAACTCCCCATTTTGCACTTGTCGTAGCTTAACACTTAAATCATCATCTACCAACTATCTTTCTTTCACCTGACTCAACCACATCGGCTTTACTTGTAATTCCGCCAACAAGCTTCCATCGTCATAAAGACTAAGATGTGCGAACATCGCTCTTAGATCCGACACCACTTTCCTACTTAGGGCATCTGCCACTACATTCGCCTTGCCCGGGTGATACTCTATAGAACAATCGTAGTCTTTCAACAACTCCACCCATCTTCGCTGTCTTAGATTCAGCTCCTTCTGAGTCAACAGATACTTAAGACTCTTATGATCCGTGTAGATTACTGACTTTTCTCCATACAAATAATGCCTCCACACCTTAAGAGCAAAGACTACCGCTGCTAACTCCAAGTCATGCGTCGGATAGTTAACCCCGTCAGGCCTCAATTGCCGAGACGCATACGCAACCACCTTCCCGTCTTGCATCAGAACACATCCCAATCCAATGTGAGACGCATCACAATACACCACAAAGTCCTTCCCTGCCTCAGGTTGAATCAAAACCGGAGCTTCAATCAAAACCCTCTTAAGCTTCTCAAAGCTCTCTTGCTGCTTATCTGCCCACACGAAAGGTATCTCTTTCCTCAACAACTTCGTCAAAGGTGCCGCTATCGAGGAGAATCCTTCGACGAACCTTCTGTAGTAACCCGCTAATCCCAAGAAACTGCGAACCTCCGCTACAGACTTAGGTGGTTTCCAATCTAACACCGCCTCAATCTTCCGAGGATCCACCCTTATTCCTTCCGCAGACACCACATGACCTAAAAACGCAACTTCTTTCAGCCAAAATTCACACTTGCTAAATTTGGCATACAGCTTCTTCTCCCTAAGCACTTGCAACACTATCCGAAGATGCTCATCATGCTGTAACTCAGACTTGGAATACACAAGAATGTCGTCTATGAATACAACAACAAACTGATCCAAGTAGGGTTGAAAAACCCGATTCATCATATCCATGAACGCAGCTGGGGCGTTCGTCAATCCGAATGGCATTACCAAAAATTCATAATGCCCATATCTTGTTCGGAAAGCTGTCTTATGGATATCCGCTTCCTTCACCTTAAGCTGATGATACCCCGACCTTAGATCTATCTTTGAGAATACCGCAGCTCCCTTAAGCTGATCGAACAAGTCCTCTATCCTTGGCAAAGGATACTTGTTCTTGATGGTCAACTTATTCAACTGCCGGTAATCTATACACTCCGCATAGTCCCGTCCTTCTTCTTCACGAACAAGACCGGTGCTCCCCATGGAGACACACTAGGTCGGATAAACCCACGATCAAGCAACTCTTGAATTTGAGCCTTAAGCTCAACCAACTCCTTTGGTGCCATTCTATACGGAGCGATAGATACTGGCGCCGTTCCAGGCAACAAGTCAATCCCAAATTCCACTTCACATTCCGGAGGCAATCCTGGAAGTTCTTCCGGAAAGACATCCACGAATTCTCTCACGGTCCTGACTTCTTCAACAGATGCCTCCTTAGCCTCCAAAGCACTGACCAACATAAGAAAAGCCAAACAACCTTTCCTAACCATCTTTTCTGCCTTAAGAGCAGATACTACATTCGATAAGTAGTTCCGTCTCTCGCCCATCACCACAACTTCCTTATCGTCCATAGATCTTAGTGACATCCGCTTAGCAGCACAATCCATATTCGCACGATACTTCACTAGCCAATCCAGGCCTAGGATCAAGTCAAATTCTCCAAATGGCAACTCCATTAAGTTAGCCGGAAACTGCGTCCCTTGAACTTCTAAAGGCACATCCTTAAAGAGTTTATCTACTACTACAGTCTGTCCTAAAGGACTAAGTATAGTCATCTTCCTAGGTACAGTCTCAGAGTTCACATGCAGAGTTCCAGATACCTCACTAGCTATGTAAGAATGAGTTGACCCTATATCTATCAAAGCAATAAAGGGCAACCCAGAAATAAGGAACGTACCCGTGATAACATCAGGTGCATCACTATCTTCCCTCCGACGAACCGCATACACCAAACCTGGCTGTCTAACCTCAGTGCTACCACTGCCTCTGCCCGAAGTCCCACGACCTTTACCAGAACCATTACCTCTGCCACTCGAACCACGACCCCTCATCGGCTGCTGTCCACCTCTGCCAGCCTGATTAAAACCCTGACCTACTGGATGATTCCTCTCAGTATCCAATGGACAATCCCTAATCATATGATCCTTGGATCCGCACTTAAAACATCCCCCCGTCTTCTTCCAACATTCTCCCGGGTGCATTTTTCCACACTGAGCACAAGTACAGTACTGTCCTCCCGTAGCAACTTGCTGAACTCGTGGCCCATCAACTCTAGGCTTCTTTTGGAAATTCCCGGATGACCTTGAAGACCCAAAGCTCCTCTTATTCTTATTCTGACCTCGATCTCTGTTCTGTCTCTCGGTCCGCTTGACTTCTTTAGCTATCCGAGCTCTATCCACTAAAACTGCAAAATCCCTCTCTCGATGCGGTGCAATCAATACTCGCAGCTCATCTCGCAATCCATCCTCAAATCTGACACACCGCTCATAATCAGTAGCTACAATCCCTCTGGCATAATGGCTTAATCGCAGAAACTCAGCTTCATATTCGGCTATCGACTTATTTCCTTGTACCAGATTCAGGAACGCCTTTCTCTGAGAGTCAATGTAGCTAGCTCCGACATATTTCCCTTCAAACGTAATCTTAAAATACCCCCAATCCACACGATCCGCAGGAATACTCTCTTTGACAGTGAGCCACCACTGGTACGCCTCGTCACGAAGCAATGAAACAGCGCCTTTCAGTTTCTCCTCGGCAGTGCAGTCCAAATTGTCCATGATCCTCTCGACTGCTTCTAACCAGTACTCCGCTACATTCGGAGCTACCCCAAATACTCCCCTAAAAACCTCGGCTCCGTTAGATCTAAGTCTCTCAGCCACTGACTTTCGAGCTCCATTACCCATACTAGCTCCCGCTACTCGCTCTAGGACTCGCAACATAGCTTGCGATACAGCGTCATCTCTTCCAGTTTGCTCTTGAAATTCCGCTCCAACCGCTGGTGGCGGAGCTTCATTTTCGAAACCCTGACCAGACCTAACTGGTTCCGACACAGCCATTCTGCCTCTACCGTGCCCACGACGACCACATCCCCTAGAACTCATGTCTACTTAGCGTCTTATCTGTTTTTACGAAACTTATATGCATCAAAATTTTTTTTCCACTTATTAACCGCAAACAATTTTTATGAAATAAAGTATTTAGAAGTAGTTCTTTCGATCACTCAAAGGTTCAGTTAAAATTCACTACTCTAAGTCAGAGAGTTACATTCACATTCATAAGCAGAGACACATTTATTCACTACACCTCTATGGTCATTTCAGACCTTCCCAACCTAGGGGTAATTTCGTCATTCGTCCTATAAGGATATTTTGGTAATTTTGTTAATCAGGGCAATTTTGTAAATTTTCCAAATCAAGGCATCTTGATATTTTGCCAAAATAAGATTTTTTAGATACTTTTACAAAGTAATAAAATTTTATTAAAATCAAGGGTAGTGTTAAAACTTTTAGAAACCAGGGGCATTTTAGTAATTTTATCTCTAGGGGTATTTAGGTAATTTCGTAAATCGGAATCATCATTTTTTAAAAAAAATTTCAAACTAAATTTTGCTACAAATCAAAAGGGGTAATGTAGTGATTTTAAAAACTAGGGTTTTTATGAAACAGTATGGCTAGTCCCTTTCGGGTTTTAATTATTGAGTTTAGCCCGTGAATAAGTCCTCTTGGTTAGGGTGAATCGTAGCTACGCACCAGGTAGGATTCGAGTAAAAAGGAGGTGAGTCGCTAGGACTGCTTAAATACCAAGCTTTTACCGAATCCACTCCTAGACATGCGCACAATGGTTGCCACACCGTAACTCGGGACTTACTTCACAGGTTTGTTCAATTGTTTTTAAGTCTTATGCATGTGTTTGAGTGCACTAGCCCTAGGGTTCAATAGATCCTAGTTCACTAATCTACGAGCCCAAGTTTGCCCATATACCAATCATATAATAATTCACTCAACAATTTGAGGTACTTACCTGGTGGACTTCGGGTCAAGAACTCGGGTGCCATGCTTCCATAAAACCATTTTTAACCAAAAATTTTCAAAATCATTCATTTGGGCCAAATTTTGAAAACGTTGTGGACTTCAAAACCCAAGGCCGAGTGTTTAAAACTGGGCTCTGATACCAAGTTGAAACACCCCAAACCCGGCCCACAAGCTGTAACATCCCCAAACCCGGCCCATTCACTACGACCGAATCTGGTTATGTCACTTCGAAAAGACAGTTGAAAATCCTTGTTAACTTCGAATATAACAGTAAGATTTACTAACTTTTTGGTAAAACCCTTGTACTTTTAAAACTATACTTTAAACTTTGGTATTATAAAAATGTCCACATTAAAAACACTTTATTAAATTATATATATATTGAATAAATAGGTTGCTAAAATAAAAATCAATTTCACATAGTAAATCAAATTAATCAAACCATAACTAAATTAAAAATAAAATAGTACCAAAGATAATAATAAAATAATTCTAAGGCCCTTATTACAACCCAAATATTTAGACCAAATACTTAACATAAAAATGTTTAAAATATTCAAAATATCCTCCTCTGCATGGGCCACCTTGCGTCATCTCCGAACCCGGTCCAACTTTACGCATCACCTAAAATGGTTAAGAAAATAGAGTGAGTCCACTGACTCAGTGCATAATCACAACGCATATTTCCACACGTATGGGCTTGACCCATACCCACACAGTCCTCGAAACAAATCATGCAAGAATGCATTTCAGCCCAACCTACTATCCAACCGTAACACCTACCTTAGCAGACTCCCTGCCTAAGGCCGTGGATAATCCACCATTGATCACATCGTGATCTATAAATCTTACCTTGGCAACTCGCTGCTCAAGGCCGTGGCTGAGCCACCGATCAACCAAAGTGATCCCAACAACATACTCCGTCTACGGTGACGCACATAGCCATCAACCGCCGAGATGGGCACCGAGCCACACCTCCCTTGAGGTAGCACACAGCTCACCATCAAGCGCTAATGTAGCCCGAGATAACATTAGACCACGTACATCAACATGTACACTCCTTCCTTCATCGATCCAATCCACCTCCCATGTATGTATGTGAAAATGTGACATGTCAGATCATAACAAAAGAGTAGGCATCATATGTTAATTACCATAGCATGTATATACATCATAAATAACTTAATATCAAAGACTTTACTCACCTGATGTCCAATTACCCAAAATAAGCATTCACCACTCAAGCCATTATAATCGGCTACCACACATCATGCATATGTACAAGCATTAGCAAGCAAATAACCGAGAAATAGTGCGATGATTACGCACCTTATCACTTGCAGTTCTAAACTTTCGATCCCTACGCTATCGCTCAAAGAAACAACAGCTATCTGCCTATAGCTATCCCCTGCTGCTGGCCCACACCCCGGTGGCCAATCCCGACCCGCCGAGACAGCCCTCTTCTTGAACTTCGGGATAGGGACTTTCGTCTGCCCACCTTGACTGGTGTTGGTCTCCATCAACACACTTAATCAGATAAATGGGTTAACCCTCCAAATCACAAACTAAGTAACAAATCTTAATAAATATCCCTTACCCAAAATCACTTACCAAGCTGACTACTAACAAACGGAGGCTTGACTGCCTACTTCAAACCCCAGAGTACCTTTAACAACGGTTGCAAACGGAAACCCAACAAGATCTATGCTAACATTCGGCCAATGTGCTACCAAGTAAGGGAAAAGGAACACGGCACAAAGATGGGGTGTAGATTCGGTTAACAATGAAAGAAAATCAATGAACAGGGAATAGGGGTTTCGGCCAAGGGTTTGAGAAGAGGAAAGAAAAGTATGGGGGTGTACTTTCGGTTTAGCAAAATGGAAGAAAAGAGAGATGAAAGGTGAGTGGTTCGGCCAAGGATCCAAAAGAAGAGAAAAAAAAAAGATGGCAATGGAGGTTTCGGCTCAGGTGAAATGGGGAGAACAAATGGAGAATTTGTGAAGCACTTTTCGGCAAGCAAGCAAAATGGGAAAAACCAAAAAGGTGAGCACCTCCCCCCTATTTATACTACCAAAATCGGCACCCCCCAACACCCTCCAAAAATCGAAAATGCCCTCCCCCCTAGCTCCCCAAAACCGACCACTACTCAACCCCTCACACAAAATCCCAAGATTTCTTCCTACTTTTCCTCCCTAACACCCATTCAAAAAGGTTTGAATAAGTCAAACCTTACTCCTTACCTTCCTAGCCGAATTCAAAATGGAAGACCAAGTCTTCCTCTATCTTTTAAGCATTCAAAAATCGTACAACACCTTACCAAATTGACGCAAAAACAAAGGCCCACCTGCTGCCCTTGTGAATCGAACCTGAGACCCCTTCCAGCTCCCCCTTGAGGCGTCACTTCGCCATGCCTTATGTGGCGCCTCCTTGCCACTCTGCCAAGCCATTCCTTGTGTTTAAACCTCACCAAAATTTCTCTTAAGACCCAACTTTGCCAAGCTCCCCTTTTATCCACTAAAAACTAAAAATTGCCTAAGGCATTCCACCACCACCTAGGGTTCTCAGGACCCCTAAAACTCACCCAACCACACACTGAAGTGTGCCAACACCTGAACTATGCACCAAATGCCTAACCCCTAGAACCAGGGTGTTACACAAGCCCTGACCGGATCTGGTATGCTCCTCAATAAAAATTCGTTTTGTCGTTTTGGAAAAACATGTGATTTTGGGATAAAAGAATAAATTTGAAGTACGAACTTGTTAAAAACCGTTTTGTAACTTAAATTTTGTATTTAAAAAAATCATTAAACTCTATTTTTTTAGAAAAATCATTTATAAAAAGAAAATTTAAAATTTAGGTCTTATTATTACTATTTAAATCCATAAGTATTTAGGTGTCAAAACATTTTTATTTTAAAATACAATTATCGAAAATATTTAACTAATTAATTGAAGTTGATCGTAGCAGAATATAAATTAACAATGTAAAAGAAACATAGCTAATGGCGGCCTTATTACAAAAACATATCCCAAATTAAAATCCCAAAATATATAAGAAAACGTAAAAAGTTTAATAAAAAGGAAAACCCAATTACTGAGTTGAGCAATGGCCACCACGTAGTCCTCGCTGACCCGGTCCAAATCATTGTGTATCACCTGAAATTGATATCCCACAAAAGGGTGAGTCCACAGACTCAATGTGTAACAATACACTAAAAATCCAATCGATCATAGCACATATTATAGTAAATCATATAAACACATGCACATATAAAATGAAATGCAATCTCGAGCCCAACCTAAATATCCATCCGCTACACACCACCCTACCTACCAATCACACCGTGGGGACTACTAAATCGACCCTCCATCCGCTACACACCATCGAAGGCAGTTACTGCAGTCAACATGCACATCGCCCTTATAATCGTGGCATAGCCACCAGATAATTGTGACAGAGTCACCGGATTCATAGTATCGTGACCGAAGTCACCGGATTCATAGTATCGTGACCGAAGTCACCGGATAATGTAGTAAAACCACCGGAACACTTCCCCTTTCAATATTACCCATATGCCCATGCAATAACATATTATTTCATTAACATGCCATATACCCCATAATTATATCGGAATCGGACACATATCATATTATGCATATAGCATTATTAACGATGCAAATATCATGCCTTGTACATTATCCCAAAAATCATAATCAAATATCGAATATGTTTCATATTAAAATCATACATAGTGCAAAGGAATAACGTACCTCAATTCATCGTACCATTGAATGGTACCCGAAGCCATAATCATTTATATTTCTTTATAAACACATTTTTATCATTAAATCTATTAATCTATTAGAAGTTTAGTATAAGTTACACACCTTGCAAACACAAAGAGCGATGGAATATTTAGGATTTCCGACTCTTGCCTACAACGTCGACAGAACCTACATATCACTATGTGAGAAATCGGTTATCACTAAAAGATATGGCCTTAGGCCGAATATCAACATCTTCTTACCTTGGATTAATCAAAACCCGAACGATCTCTCCCTAAACGTCGACTACAAGAAACCCCGAAATCCTCCTTCAAAGATTTGGCCATGGAGAAGTAAGAGAATTAGATTCCTAAAATCGGTTAACCCAAAGGAAAATAAAGAAAAATGATTGATAGATAATCCTTACCCGAAACACGAAGATTGATTAACCCCTACTTGAACTATAAAGGAATTCGGCCTTAACAAATTAAAAGAAAAGGAATGGTGATTTCGGCTTTAACAAAAGAAGAGAAAAGATGGTAGTTTCAAATATAATGGTTTCAGTTTTTAACAAATAGAAAAGAAAGAAAAATGGTGAAAAGTATAGGATAGTTTCGGCTATGAGAAAGAAAGAGAAGAGAAAAAGAGAATGAAAAAGAAAAATAAAATATGAGAAATGCTTTTGGTGATAGGATGAATTCGGCACTAGAGAGGAAGAAAAGAAATGGTAAATGTCTTCAAATGTACCAATTTGGTCAAAAATGTAATGGCCAAAACAAAGCAAAGTTTTTTTTTACCAAATGCCAATTGACAATTTCGGCTAAGAGAAAATATTTGGACAAAGGAAAAAGATGCACAATTTGACAACTTTTGGTCAACTAAAACCTCCCTAATCCCATACCACATTCGGCCAACTCATTAGCCAACACAATCCCCCTTTTTCCTCCTCAATTCTTCCCTATCAACCCCTTAATCTCCATCACAATTAAACCAACCCCCTTAGCCCCTAATGCCGTCTAGATTCATGGTCAAATGACCATGGAAAAGCTTCCAAAACATCTCCCACTCTTCATGCCTTTTGTCCCCCAAACCTTCCATAATAACTTGATTCCTTACCATAACTACTAACTTGCCTTTTTTCTTTGGTCTACTATCCAAAAATAAAAGAAGAGTCCATCCAATCAAGATAAGGTTTGACTGACACTATAGGAAAAAGAACAAAATTAAAACTCCTTCCAATTGCTAGCTAAGGGATTCGAACCTCTCACCTCATGCATTCACCCATGCGCCTTCACCACTTTACCAATAGCTCAACTTATGATCAAAACCTCAAATTAATTCTCTTAAGGCCAAACTTGCTTAGCTCCCCTTCTAAGATTAAAATCTAATATTTTCTAAGGCAATCCCTTACATTCTTAAATTCTCAAAGTCCCTAAAACTCATACAAAGGGTACACAACAAAACAATGCACAGACATTCAAGCGAAAATTTCATAACCCCTAAATCCTGGATATTACACATTGTTGCTATTTTTCCACTACCCAGGGGTATTTTCGTAATTTGCCATACATGGGTATTTTCGTAATTTTTTTTTCAAAATAAGGTTCCTTGGTGATTTTGTCAATAAGGGTATTTTGGTAATTTTTGAATTCTAGGGGTATTTTGAAAAATTTTGAAATCCGGGGGTATTTCGGTAATTTTGGGTCTCGGGGGTATTTTGTTAATAACCAGGGTAAATTCGTAAAGTTTAATATTTCCGGGGTATTTCCAAATTTTGCAAGACTTTGAGAGTTCATTTTGAGAATTGTACTTTCCAAAACGGTGATGTTGCATAATTTTGGAAACCAGGGTCATTTTTGTAATTTTACCACTAAGGGTATTTTAGTAATTTTGTAAATCAAGAAATATTTCAGAAAAATTTTATGGGATAGCTTGTATAAATCAAAAGGGTAATTTAGTCATTTTAAAACTAGGGTTTCCATAAAAATGTGGCTAATCCCTTTCGGGTTTTAGTTATTGGGTTTAGCCTGTGACTGAGTCCTCTTGGTTAGGGTGAACCGAAGCTACGCACCAGGTAGGATTTCTGCGAAGAGGAGGTGAGTCACTAGGACTGCTTAAATACCAGGCTCTTCCGGATCCAATCCTAGACATGCGCACAATGGTTGCCACACCCTAACTCGGCGACTTAGCCATAGGTTTGTTTAATTAGTCATTAAGTCTTATGTGATAGTTGGGGTAAACTAGTCCTAGGGTTCCAAATACTTATCATACTACTCTACGTGTCGTTCCAGTTCTACCCTTCTAAAGTTCATACTATAATTCACACAAAGGTTAGGGGTACTTACCTGGTGGACTTCGGGTCGGAGACTTATGTGCCATGACGGAAATCCTACTTATTTCCAAAAATATTTTCATAAAAACTCATTTGGGCTCGATTTGAAAACGTTTTGGGCTTAAACCACAAGCCGAGAGTTTAAAACTGGGCTCTGATACCAAATTGAAACACCCCCGAACCCGGCCCACGAGCTTTGACCAGATTTGGTATGTTCCTCAAGAAAACCAGTTCAAATTCTTTTGCTTTTTAGGAAAAACTTGTGCGATTTAAAAAAATATTGTTTTGGGTTGGGCTTGAGTTGAAAACGAATTCGATTTTATATTGAAAACCCTTTTTAATTTTAAGTGATAAAACATATAGAGTATATTCAAAAATAAATTACTTAATATTTAACTTAATAAAAATTTGTAAACATAATTAAACAATAAGACAGAAACAAAATAGTTTACTATGGCCTTATTACATCAAATAATCCCAAAATTAAATTAAAGTACTTAATAAAACAAAAATCCAAATTAATTAAATTCCTTGCTGTGCATGGCCATCCCAGAGCTTCTGCCGAACCCGGTCCATTACTGATTGTCACCTGAAAATAGTTCCCACAACGGGGTGAGTCAAACGAACTCAATGTGTAACCAACACTAAGTCCAAATAGACATATCATATTCATATAAAAATTCATATAACAAATAGTAATGCAACTTATTCACATGTGCTCACTTATTGGGCTTGGCCCATAACCATATCACATTCTTATAATAGGGTAGTTAACCACATAATTTCCACATACTGGGCTTAGCCCATTTCCACACTGATCCACATTCATATACTGGGCTTGGCCCTTTTCTTAATAATCCACATATCAATTGGGCTTGGCCCATTTCCACATTAAATATTCATATCAGATATAATATGCAAAGTGCACCCAACCCAACCTAGGGTCCATCCTCTACACACCCCCATATCCAGCCTACCACACACCAGGGGATTAACAAATCACCCTCTCCTTTTCACTCCAAAGGCAGTCAATGCCGTCCACGTGCAATTAAGCACAATAATCCACAACGCGACCTCAGTCAGCGCCAATCCACGATGTAGCCGTAGCTAACACCAAAACCACAATGGGACACATAGTCACTCATCAACCACGCTATGGCACATAGCCTATATCAACCACGATGAGGCACAGAGCTACTCATCAAACCACGCGAACTTATTCGCAAATAAATCCACGACGTGACCTCAGTCAACGTCAATCCACGATGTAGCTCAAGGCTAACATCAAACCACGTACTCGAAGTACACCCGTACCTTCTTTCATATCCCAACCCATGCATATGCAACAAGTAATAGTGGCATAATAATAAATGCATGCACATGTTATTAAGGCAATCAATCACATTTCCACAGGCATAGTCACATTCACATCGGCACCTTCACATTCTTATCATTATTCTCATGTTACACATAACATATTTCATAATCCTAGTAAGAGTAGGAAACGTACCTGAGTACTTTTGTACCATAGCATGGTACTTAGCCATATTCACATTCTTATAACATACATGCATATTTAAATATTGCCATAAACTTATTAAGAATTAGTGTGGGGTACACACCTGATTCGCTTAAGGTTTCCAATCCAAATCCCGAAAAGCTTGATCTAATGCCTTAGATCTTAAATCTCTACATTTAATCAATCATTTAATACTTAGTAAAGAGCCATTCAGCCATAAATCCAAATCCTAGTAGGATTAGTACACTAAAACTTACCTTGTTGTCGAATTGACTATAGTCAAATCCCGAAACTTCGCAGAGTTCTCCCCTTGCAATCGGCTAGGCACTAAAATCACTTAACTAATTAGTTTCGGCTTTTAAATGAACTAAGAAATAGATCCTCATACCAAAATAAGCCTTGGCCGAATGCTATAGACACTTACCTTGTGGATTTTAAATCCCGAAACTCACCGAATAATTAGGGAACACGCGGCTTATGGTGTACCTTCGGGAAAAGAACTTCCCCTTCCTTGTAGTCGACACTTAGTAAATCCCAAAAGATCTCTTCAATGTTTCGGCAACAAGATATTAATGGGGTTAGTCCTAGATTTCGGCAAATCTTAAAATTAAAAGGATGAAACCGAATGAGATCTTACCCTTACTTTAGATATCGACAGTTCCTTTGCTTGAAGTCTCAAACTATTCGGCTATGGCCTTGATCTTAGCAAGCTTTCGGCTTTTGGAGGGATTAGAAAGAAAAGAGAAGGAAGAATAAAGATGGAGGATTCGGCTAGAACACAAGGTATGTCGACTTGGCAAAAATAAAAGAGAAAGAAGAAAGTTTGCTAGGGAATTTTCGGCAGAGGTTTCCTTGAAGAGAAAAGAATGAATGAAAAATAGCCTTACTCTTCCTTTTATAGCCAAAATTACTAGGCTAGAGTCCTTTACTTGGCCACCACTCTTCTATTTTGATAGCCTTATCCCTTGAATTATCACTAAATAAAAAGAATTTAATCCAACCATTATCTCTTGAAAATAATGATAAATAAATCCCTTATTTATCCCCTATTTAGCCGAAATTTATAGAGAATAAAACTCCTCTTTTAAGAGCCTTAATGTCGTCCACCTCTCTGCTTCTGGAAGCAAAAATAAAACTTCTTTTATTTGCTTCCCAAGTGACTCGAACCCTAGCCCAAATACCTGCTTGTGGCGTCACCCACCTAGGCCTTAAGTGACATCTGCAGGCCACTTTTCCAAGCCTGATTGTGTGTCAAATTCCTCCTACTAATTTTCTTAAGGCCACCTTGCCTTAATTTCCTCTTTTTAAACCTTAAAACTTGACATTTCCTTACATTTCCAAGTTTCCAAAAAATTTCGTTTGCCTTCTTTAAACTTAACATTTCCTTACATTTCCAAGTTTCCCGAAATGTTTACTTCCTCTTTTGAATCATTTCTAGATCATTTCCCTACATTTCCAAGACAAGACATTTCCTTACATTTGCAGGACATCTCCTCACATTTCCTCACATTTCCTTACATTTCCTTACATTTCCTTACATTTCCAACACACCCACTGAGCCCACTATCTCATAAATCACACACGAACGCATAACCCCTAATCTAGGATGTTACATATATCCCTATGAAATAAAGTTTCAAGGCTGTTTAGACTTTTTAGGGTTTAATATTTTGCGGTTTAATTGGTTAATGGTTTGATGTTTGCAGTTTAGGGGTTTATGGTCGAGTATTTAGAGTTATGATTTAGGGTTTGGAATCTAAATTCGATATTTAAAGTTTAGGGTTTAGACTGTGTAGGGTTTACATTTTAGTGTTTACAGTTTAAGGTTTATGGATAAACAGATGCACAGTCCGATTTAATTTATAGCATATATTTTTATAATTTTTTAATTATTAAATGAAATTTGATATCCTGTCTTCGATAAACCCTAAACCCGTGAACCTTAAACCATACACCCACAAACCCATAAACCCAAGCCATAGATGGCTTTTTAAAGAAAAACTCTAACTTATAACCCTAAACCCTAAACTTTAAATCATAAATCTTAAACCCTAATTCCTAAATCTTGAAATACTGAACTTGAAACCCTAGTCAGATCTAATTTATAGCATATATTTTTATAATTTTTTTAATGATTAAATGAAATTTGATATCCTGTCTTCGATAAACCCTAAACCCGTGAACCTTAAACCATACACCCACAAACCCATAAACCCAAGCCATATATGGCTTTTTAATGAAAAACCCTAACTTATAACCCTAAACCCTAAACTTTAAATCGTAGATCTTAAACCCTAATTCGTAAATCTTGAAATACTGAACTCGAAACCCTAGTCAGCCCATACAAATTAACGACTAAAGCACCCTTAATTACCTTAAACCCTAATTTATTTAGATAAGTTTTGAATATTATATAATATTTCTTCCAATAATTTAATAAATTTAAATAACATTTTCAATTTACTAATTAATTTTGTTTCTCTACAAATGCATGGTTTACAATTTTTTTAATTTTATATATAAAGCTTATCTATTATCTTTTAAATAATGTAAAATATAAATATAATTTAAAAATAAATATACTTTTAGCGGCGTTTTTCCAGAAGCGCCGCTAATGTTCAGACTTTTAGCGGCGTTTTTCCAGAAGCGCCGCTAATGTTCGGACTTTTAGCGGCGTTTTTCCAGAAGAGCCGCTAATGTTCAGACTTTTAGCGGCGTTTTTCCAGAAGCGCTGCTAATGTTCAGACTTTTAGCGGCGTTTTTCCAGAAGCGCCGCTAATGTTCAGACTTGTAGCGGCGTTTCTCCAGAAGCGCCGCTAATGTTCAGACTTTTAGCGGCGTTTCTCCAGAAGCGCAGCAAATGTTCAGACTTTTAGCGGCGTTTCTCCAGAAGCGCCACTAATGTTCAGACTTGTAGCGGCGTTTCTCCAGAAGCGCCGCTAATGTTCAGACTTTTAGCGGCATTTCTCCAGAAGCGGCGCTAATGTTCAGACTTTTAGCGGCGTTTCTCCAGAAGCGCCGCTAATGTTCAGACTTTTAGCGGCGTTTTTCCCAAAGCGCCGCTAATGGTCGAACTTGTAGCGGCGCTTTTCCGAAAGCGCCGCTAATGCTCAGAGTTTTAGCGGCGTTTCGCTAGTAAACGCCGCTATATATCATTTTTAGCGGCGTTTATTTAGAAAATGCCGCTATCGCTCATTTTTTGGCGGCGCTTTCCTTCAAACGCCGCTATTGTATAATATTTGCGGCGTTTTTATTTAAAACGCCACTAAAAATGTCGCTAAAAGTCTATTTTGCTGTAGTGTAAACATATTAAACTGAGTCATAAAATTTCATCCAAATTATACAAAATGAACTGCTAAATATTAAAGGCCAACATTTTAAGCCAAACCAATTATAACATATACAAATGACTAAGTCCCCTATACATGTCATAAACTTAAGAGGTTTGTATTCACTTTTACCCCACGATGATAGCTTGATAGTTTCCGGTGATCTCCAACTCGAGTTAGCATACAACCCTATATGATATGGGAAATGAAGGGAAGTAAGCTACAAAGCTTAGTAAGTAAGTATGTAAATAATAAGTGATTTATTAACAGGCTTTTATAAATCTTCACAATATGTTCTCAAGATAATACAATCATAATTGCACATAGTTCCACTTTTTATTCATGTTCATCTCAAGCTGTCTATTCTAGTCACAGTAACTAAATTATTTATATATTGAGCTACAGAACTCCAAATTAAGATCCGCTAATTCTCCCTGAAACTAAACTCACATATCTTATTACCATAAAATTTTCAGAATTTTTGGTTTAGCCAATTAGTACAGTTTATTCTTCAATGTCTCCCCTGTTTTGTTGTCCAATAGTTCCGACCATTCTTCACTAAAATTTGATTATCTTTTCGTAAAAAATTCAAATTATATTCTAGTTTGTTTCATATAAAAATAAACTCAATAAGGAATCTAACCATATAAATTATGTTCCAAAATTATTTTTGTACAATTTTCAATGATTTTTCCAAGTCAGAATAGGGGATCTCGAAATCACTTTGAACCAGTCTCACAAAAATCTAAATATCTCAAAATATACAAATCCTTTGCTTTCTCTGTTTCTTTTATATGAAAATAGACTCAATAAGATTTAAATGAATATCTCATCCAATATATAATTCAATTTCTACTATTTATGGTGATTTTTCAAAATCACATAACTGCTGCTGTTTCAATCTATTTCACTGAAAATTTCACTCTTCCATGTTTTCTTTATGTTACTTCCATATATGCACACATAACACCAAGCATGTTCAATACTTGCCGTACAAATGAATAATCATCACCAATATTTACGAGTACTCATAATGGCGCTCACACCATATCAGCCTTACCACAATTTCAATCACGTATCACATGTCAAACACATTATGCACATATACACATAGTCACATGCACCCTTGCTCACACGTACATTTGCCACATTTCTCAATTGATCACATTCACTCTTGCAGTTATTCATAACATGATCACACCAATCACCATTAGTAATTATCTCGTTGAACCCCTTCGGAAAACACCCGATACTCGGTGGTCTCAGCACATAACTCGGCTTTCTTGTACACATGGTGAAGGTCTCTTATCACCTATGTGACCTAGCCGTTCCATCTCGTAGCTTTCTTGTCTACATGGTGTCCAACACTAGGAACCACTCATGTGACCTAGCTACTCATAACCCGTAACTTTCTTGTACACATGGTATAAACACAGTATTACACATGTGACCTAGTTACATATGAAATTATTATCCCGTAGCTTTCTTGCACACATGGTGAAAGTCCCTTATCATCCATGTGGCCTAGCTACATATCAAATTTTTCCATCTCGTAGCTTTCTTGTGCACACAATGAAGGTCCCTTATCACTCGTGTGACCTAGCTACATATTGCCCGTATCTCTCGGTTTTCCAAAGGTTCAATCGAGAATTTCACATTCAATACATTTTTATATTATAGTTATCACCCAATGATTTCCATAATATCTAGCAAAAAAATTATTGAACAAGTAAAATAAATGCATTATTTACATATCAACTTTCCATTTCACATAATAACCATAGTCATAGAGAACACCTTTAAGCACAACATTTCGACCCATTTTCCATGTCACCTATGTCACCTTTTATCATAAACATTATTATTAAATCAATTCACCAACATAATATACAAAACATGTAATTCAACAAAATCAATTTAATACAACAATTTAGGTTTCAAACATACATTACGACATTATTGCATTATTATTTACACACCAACTTACCTCGGATCCAGAAACGGTAATTTACCAACTTTCTCGATTTTCGATTTTCCTCCCTTTCTAGGTCCAAATCTCATTTTCAGGGTCTAAAACATCACATTTCACTTATTTAATTAATGTACTACTCAAAACAGTCCCTAACTCAAACTTTTGCAAAATTACAATTTTGCCCCTAAACTTTTACATATTTACACTTTTTGCCCCAATACTTGAAAATTAAGCTTCTGCCCTTATTATTATGTTTTATAATATGCTGTTCATTTTTTCCTTCTATGGAAACATCAAATTTGTAACATCCCGAAATTGGGCCTAGGAGAATTGAGCCCAATGGGCCTTAGGCGTAGTAGCGTTTAAATTTTTGGAGAACAAGAGATCGGCTTAAATGCTAGTTAGACCCATTGGATAAGTGATTTTGGAAGGTTAGAGGGCTTCTATGAAGTCCCGGGATCAAATATTGGCTTTGGGGAAATTTTGGTTTTAGGTGAAAAAAACCCTGGAAGTTGGCAGATAGGCCTTAAGAATAAAATATGGAGAAAATAACACAAAAGGAGTGTGTGGTGTAGTGGCAAAGTGACGCCACTTAGGGGACAAGGGAGTGACGCCACAAGGGAAGGAAGGAGGTCCAAGGTTCAAGTCTTGGCTTTTGCATTTTGGTTTCTTTTTGCTTGGACCTTAGAATTTGGCCCATAGTTTATATTTAGTTGCACATGGTTTAAGACACAAGAGGAGCTTGTGGCCAAGTGGTTAGCAGCGTGGATTATGTTGCAAGGGAGCCTGGGTTCGAATCTCATGACAAGCAATGGAGTATTTATTTTGCAGATTGGACGGCAAGAGTTTCAGTTGAATTTAAACTCTACTGACGAAGGGATCCCACATCGGAAAGACACAAAGAATGAAGGTAAAGAGCTAGCTATATAAGGAGCATCCTAGGAGGAGAGTAAACACATCTTGGAGGGCGTTTGGGCACAAGAGTGGTCGGATCGCGGATTAGCCCTAGAGTCCTATCAGGTGTGTAACTCTCTCTACTCTAGTTGTAGAGTGGCAAAATGCCGAAATGCCGGTTACACGGCATTAGTAGCCATACAAGCGTGCGAGCGCATGTGTGGGGCTTCGACGCGATAGTTGAGGCCATCAGTAGTATTCTTGTGGGTTGGGGCTGCTTAGGCCTCGATGGGCCGAAGTGGGCCCAATGGGCCCGTGGGCCCAATGGGCCCGTGGGCCCATATGAGTAAATTGCATGATTGGTTAGTATATGTTGAACTAGACTAGGTGGAAGTTATATACGTGGCTAGATTCGTGTTAGGTGGGCCACACGAGCGTGTGGGCCCGGATGGGCCGAAATCGGGTTTTAGGCCCAATCGTCCGGTACAATCGGAAATGGTAGCTGAGTCGCTAGTGGCGACATTAGGCCTTCAGAAAGGCCATTGCAGGTGTGAATTTACGAAAATACCCTTAGTAGGTAAAATTTCGATTATACCCTTAGAGGTTGATTAGCATGATTATGTTGTTTAGTTCTGGCCGATTGTAGGGGAAGGCTTGATCTCGCATATCTCGGGTTGTGGTTAGTGCTCAAAAAGTGTTAAGGAAGGGGGGATCTAGTGCGTTAGATCTTGATCTACGGGATTTGATAGTCGCATTAGTAACCAGGTGTGTAAACTAACACACTTCTTGCTTTGTATATGTTTGATAAACTGATTGATTGGTAAAACCGAAATAGTATGGTTGAGTGATATGATACCCTATGGGGTATGTGCACGGATTCAGGTAAGTCCGTTTCATTATGAGTACTGTTATTGATACATGATGTCATGATTTATGATGTATGTGCTATGAGATGCAACACATGTTTGCATGATTTGAATACTATACATGAGTTGGTATGATGATGGGTGATATGAGAGGAGGGGGCAGTGATATTTTGTGCTGACGAGCACCAGTGTTTTGGTAACACAACTTTGTGACTTTGGGTCACCAGAGGTTTGGCACCTCCAGAGGTTTGGCACCTTAGCGTCTCGTCCCCGTGGTTTCGCACCACAGTGGGTTGGCCCCACAAGGCGGCATTGAGGGATTGACGCCAGTGATTTGGTATCACACGATGGGTTGGCCCCATCACTCGATTATTGTGACTACGGTCACCAGTGGTTTGGTACCACATTTGTGTCTTTGGGACACCAGAGGTTTGGCACCTCATTGCGACTCGTCCCTGTGGTTAACACTACCGTGGGTTGGCCCCATTTGAGATATGGGATCGTCTGCTAGTGATTTGGTATCACACGATGGGTTGGCCCCATCATTGGATTTGTGACTTCGGTCACCAGTGCTTTGGTAGCACAAATGTGTCTTTGGGACACCAGTGGTTTGGCACCACATTGACGGATATTGTGTCTTTGGGACACCAGTGTTTTGGTAACACATTGTGACTATATGTCACCAGTGGTTTGGCACCACCAGTGGTTTGGTACCACATGGGGTAGAAAAGGTGAATGGATGGTTAGGAGTGGGTGCATATTAATTGGATGCATGATGATTATGTTATGTTTGCATATGATGTTTTGCTAATCCGGGAAAAAGGGTTGCACACTGAGTCTTGGTGACTCACCTTTTTCCTTTAACCATTTCAGGTATTGCATAAAGCTGGACCGGGATCGGAGAGGACAAGGTGGCCCATGCCGAAGATGATGATTTAATATTTTATGCTTGGTTTTGATATAAGTACTTTATTTGAATTATTGGGTTGTAATGAAGGCCATTTTATTATTTTGGTATTACTTTAACCATGGTTTATCTAATTTGGATTTCTATGTGAAAATGGTTTTAATTCCAGTACCCTATTTATAAAAGTATGTTTAATAAAGTATTTTCAGACAATTTGTAACTTCTAAAGTTTGCATATTGCTTTAAATGAACATGGTTTTCAAAAATTGAATTCTTTCATGCTTTATGCTAAGTTAATAAAGATTTTCATCCGACTTTCCCCAGTGACATAATCAGATTCGGTCATAGCGAATGGGCCGGGTTTGGGGATGTTACAAAATTCTTACTCTAACATACACTTATGGACATTAGGTATTTTTACCGATTCTCTTTTTACTCGTTTTCACTTAAAATCGCTTAGTAAAAGTTGTTTAACATAATTTCAAGCTTCATATTCTACCATAAAACATCAAAATACACACTTTTCACCTACAGGTAATTGTCCAAAGATGAACCCTAGCATGAATTATTGGTAGCATAAGCTAAATCGAGCTACCGGGACTCCAAAATCATAAATAACTTGAAAAACGGGGCTAGAATGGACTTACCATGAGCTTGGAAAGTTAAGAAAACCCTAGCCATGTCTTCCCTTGGTAAATTTCGTCCATATGAAGAAGATGGACAAATTTGGCATTTTAATTTTGTTTTTAATTCATTTAATTTATAAAAGGACTAAAATGCCCTTACAAAAAAAATCTTATCTAACATATACCATATCCATTTTTGTCCAACAATTTAACCAATGGGCTAATTACCATTTAAGAACCTCTACTTTAAAATTTCATAGCAATTTGACACCTCTAACTTCTAGAACTCAAATTTTGCACTTTTTACAATTTAGTCCTTTTGAATAAATTGAGTGGCCAAACGTCAAACTTTTCGAACGAAATTTTCACGAAATCGTTCAGTGAAATTGTGGACCATAAAAATATAATAAAAATAAATTTTCTTACGTCGGATTTGTGGTCCTGAAACCACTATTCTGACTAGGCCCTAATTCAGGATGTTACAGTTTTTGGCATGTTTTGTAACATCCGGGAAGTAGGGGCTCTGCATTATATGGTTGCTGTGTGTGTTTGCCATGTTCTGTTAGTTAATTTGATATGTTTGGGGGTCCCGGAAAAGCTCAGGTTTAAGCCAAGGGCCTTGGTTAAATTTTAGTTTTAGGGCCTAAGAGGGGAGAGCTTGTCGAAGTGGGCTTTATGAATTTTTGGGTGTGGTTGTTGACACAAGAGGGCACCTGGTGGAGTTGTGCTGGCGTCACAAGGGAGCTTGGAAGAGAGGGGAGCAGGTTCGAATCTCACAGGTGGCATTTTGGAGGATTAATTTTTTATTCAGGAGGGAGAAGAAGTGGATTCGGCCAGGACTCTGAGGAGTGGGGGAAGAAAGAGTCAAACATTTCAAATGTGTGGCCATGAGGAGGTAGTGGGGTTTGAATGAGTTAAACCGATTCAAATTGTTGGAGGGGAGTGAAAGTAGGAGAGAAACATGGGATTGGATGTTGGTGGAAGTGATGGCTGAATATGGGTAACTTGAAGGGGGAATTTCGGTTGGTGGTCAGGATAGGTGAGTGTGCCGAAAGTGGAAGAGGTCTTAGGCATCATTAGTGCATTTTTGGTCATTAAGGGTGTGTGTGCCGATTTTTGCAAGTCTTCTTGGGTCTCTCTTTTTCTTATTTTGTTTTTCCCTATTTCTCATTGTGCCGAAATTCTCTAGGAGTATCAAGTTCTTTCTTTGCATTTTGGGCATTGGTACTTCAACTTTTAGAAACTGAAACTTCAATTCTCTGCTTGTGCTCTCTCGTTGTCTTTGTTTCTTCTCTTCTTCCCATTCGTTTTCTTCACTTGTTGTGCCTAGTGAGTTTGGTCGAATCATCCCATTTCTTGTTCCATTTGTTCTTCGCCGCACCTAGCTGAAACCACCATTACCTTTCTTCCTCTTCTTCAAAATTTTGCCTTCTTCATTGGTCAAGTGCCGAATACTTCTTGCTCTATCGTTCTCTTCTCTGGACAGCTGTCGACTCGGTGAGTTTTTCATTTCTTGTTGGGTCTTCTTTTCTTTTCTCGCCATGTTAAATCTTTCTCTTTGGCGGAATGCGTGGTGTTTCTTTTGATATTGTTCTATTCTTTTGGTTAAACCATTTGAAATTGTGAGTTGTCTAAACTCTCATTTGTTTCATTTTGGGTTAAGGGCCGAATTGAATCACCCTTTCATATTGATCGTTCATCTTTTGACCATGGTCTTCGGAAGTTTTTTGGTAAGTAGTTATGGCCGAATGAGGGAAGGCCCTCCTTCATGCTTCGTTTTGGCCGTAAGGTCATTTCTTGTTTATTTTGGGGGACAGCATTTTCTAACTTGTAAGTTGTTAGGGGGTTGCTGGAAGTGCAAGTCGAATCCTCTGGTGTTATTCATTAGGAGTTAAGGTTAGGGGTTCTTCTTTACTTCATTTTGGCAAGATTATATTCATTTTCCTCTGCCTAAATCAAGTCTTTCGATTAGACAATTAGCATTTCTTTTGAGTAACTGATCAAGGGTCTCTCCATGGATGCAAGAAACAGTCAAGTTGAGGAAGGGAGTGTACCTACAGTATCCATTCCTAAGTTCAAAAGGCGTGCTATGTCGGCGGTTCAGGACTATCCGCCGGGTTGTGGTAGAGAGCCTATGTCTATCTGGGATAGACAGATAGCCGTCTTCCCTGCTAGTGAAATCGTCGACGTAGAGAGTCTAGTTTTACGCGTTATCAGGTGTGTAATTCTCACGCACTCTGTATATTAATTACATTATTAACTGTATTGGCTGAAAGCCGAAACAACTGAATTGACAGGCGAGATACCCTTGGGGGTAAGGTTGGAGCCACCGGGTAAGTTCCACTACGATTTCATGTTCGAAATATGTGTATGTATGGAGTAACTAACTGTATACATTCAAAGCATGATCATTCATTTCAGTATGTTAACATGTGCATGAACTTGGGATATGGTGTGAAAGGGGAAGTGCTATTTAGGGACTGTCACAGTGGTTTGGTACCACAGTGGGTTGGCCCCACATAACTGATTCAGTGACTAAGTCTCAGTGGCTTGGTGCCACGGTGGTTTAACACCACGTATATATGATTCGGTGACTTGTCTCAATGGTTTGGTACCACAGTGGGTTGGCCCCACATATATTTTTCTGGGATTGTCACAGTGGTTTGGTACCACGGTGGGTTGGCCCCACATACATTATTAGTGACTCTGTCACAGTGATCTGGAATCACGATGGTCTGGAACCACAGTGGCTTGGTGCCACGGGCGTTGGGCAGATTCAGGTGATGTAGAGAATGGAAAATTAGGTTGGGATGGGCTACATTGCATACATGTTTAATATGTTGTATTGTGTGGGCTAGGGCCCAGTGGGCATTTGTGGGCTTAGAGCCCAGATTTCGTTTAATGGGGATTTACACACTGAGTCTCGGTGACTCACCCCCTGCTTAATTTTGCAGGTAATCACTAGATCGCGGATTTGGAGCCAGGGCAGACTCGAGGTGGCCATGCAGAATTTCTTCTAGTAATGTCGTTTTATTTATTTAAAAGTACATTCTAATTTTGGGATTTTATTTGTGTAATAAGGCCACTATAAGTTTAAACTTGGGATTTACGAGTACACTATGATTATTCATTTTGCGATATACTTGATACGGGTTTTTCTAAAAATACAAACCTAAACCGGTGTTTTCTATAAAAATGGTGTTAACAAAATTTGACATATGAACAACTACTAATTCAGAGATTTTATCAAAATCGCAACATTGTTCTCAACTGTTATTTTTTTATGAACTTCCTTAAATTTGACTTTTCAACAAATAAACCTGATTTCGAGATTCAGCTCAAATTAAACAAACTACTTCAAATTTTCACTAAAATTACAATAACGCGATGCCAGGTTTTCTCAAATCACGATATTTAGTTAGTTTTTTCAAATTTCCTTTCCTGTAGCACACCAGATTTGGTCGTAGCGTATTGACCGGGTTTGGGGTGTTACAATTATGGTATCAGAGCCAGGTTTAAAAGCTCGACTGTGGGTATAAGGTTCAAAATATTTTCAAAAGATGGCTTGGAAAATGATTTAGGTAAAACACAAGTTTTCTGAAAGCATGGCACTTGAGTCTGCGGTACCAAATCCGCACTGTAAGTCTTCTACTCATTGGTTGCTCTGCATGATGTAGTTGTATTGTGATATGATTGCCAGTACTAGGAAATTCAACTTTAGAGACTGGAACCTGTAGGAATACATGTGTTCGCGAAGAATTACTTTTAATACTATTTTCATAAGATTGCTCGGTAATAAACAGTGAAAGAAAATACTAACTCATAAAACTTTTAATCAGATTAAGACGAATCAGTAGTCATGAGTTCTAGGGGACATGGTCAGGGCATGCGAGGCCGTGGTAGAGGCCGGAGTGTTGGGTCTGAACCTTCGGAATCAAGGCATGGGCCGAAAGGTGAAGTGCTAGCAATGCCAGTTGCGGAACCAAAATTTCAGGATCAAACTGGTGGAGACGATGCTGTGTCTCAGGCGATGTTACGTGTTTGGGAGAGAGTTGCTGGAGTGGGTACGGGATCAGTAGCTCGGAAATCTGTGTTGAAACGACTTCGAGCTAATAGGGCTGAAATGTTTAGGGGCATTTCTGGTGTGGCTCCTAACGTAGCTGAGTATTGGTTAGAAGCGGTTGAGCGCATCATGGATGACCTTGACTGTACCCTTGGTTGAGCGTATATCAATGGTGGCTCACGGTCAGAGATGGTATAGCGGCTAACCGCATCACTTGGGAGTTCTTTAAATCAGCGTTCCAGGGGAAATACATTGGGTCAAGCTATGTGGACGGTCAGCGGAAGGCATTCCTTAATTTGGTTCAGAGAAGTAAGTCAGTGGCCGAGTATGAGGCGAAATTTTTACTTCTGAGCCGTTATGCTCGGGGTATTGTTGTAATGGATCATGAGCACTGTGTTCGATTTGAGGACGGACTGATGATGAGTTGCGGGTACTGATCTCCGTAACGAGAAAGGGAGTTTGGCGTCCTGGTTGAGAAGGCTAAGATAGCCGAGGAGGTAAAGAGGTCTGAAAGGCAAATTTAGGATAGGGATAGGGGAAAGAATAAAAGGAATTTTGGGTTGTTAGGATCTACAAGGAATTTTCAGAAGAGGCCTAGGTTAGATGGACCGGGTCGAGCTGCGAGGCCTGCTGCTGTTGGTCGATTTCAACTGTGTACTGGATGTGGGAAATATCATTCAGGAGAGTGTTGGTTGGGTGATAGAGGATGCTTCAGATGTGGATCTATGGATCATCGGTAAGGGACTGTCCACGAGAGCCCAACAGAGCGGGACCAGTAGGTCAGAATTATGTCTAGCCTGGTAGAGGTGGTCAGCAACCACAGAGCGGTCGTGGTCCGGCCAGAGGAGGAAATGGTTTCGGTCGGGGGCGTGGAGCACCGGGCAGAGGTGCTGGGAATGCAGATGCGAGACAGCCTGGGTTGGTCTATGCAGCTAGACGTCGAGAGGAGGGTGATGCACCGGACGTCAAAACCGGTATGTTCCTTATTTTTGGTTTGCCTTTTTTTGCACTGATTGATATTGTGTCAACATATTCCTATGTTGCTAGTACGGTGTCTGGAGCTCTGAACATAGACTCTGAGATTGCTTCTAGGGAGATGATTGTACTTAGCCCTTTAAGACAATCTATAGTGGTGAACAAACTCTTTAGGAATGTGCCTTTAGAAGTGTAAGGGATGGTTTTCTTAGCTAATTTAATAGAACTGTCGTTCGGCGAGTTCGATTTGATCTTAGGAATGGACTGGCTAGTGAAGTATCGAGCAAACTTGGATTGAGCTGCTAAGCGCATGGTGTTAAGGACTCTTGAGGATAATGAAGTCTTAGTGATAGGCGAAAGGAGGAACTACTTGTCCAATGTAGTGTCTGCTTTAAAGGCGAAAAGAATGGTGAGAAAAGGATGCGAGGCTTTCTTAGCTTTTGTCAGTGCTTTGGAGGCCAAGGAGTTGACTGTAAAGGATGTCAGAACAGTGAAGGAATTCTCTGATGTTTTTCGAGAAGAGCTTCCAGGGTTACCTCTGGATTGCGAAGTGGAGTTCAGTATTGATCTTCTTCTGGGAATAGCGCCAGTGTCCATTGCTCCATATAGAATGGCGTCGAAGGAGTTGGCAAAACTTAAAGCGCAGATTTAGGAACTGTTGGACCGGGGTTTTATCCGACCAAGTGTGTCGTCGTGGGGAGCGCCGGTGTTATTTGTTAAAAAAAGGACGGACGATGCGGATGTGCATTGATTACAGACAATTAAACAAGTTAACGATTAAGAACAAGTACACGTTGCCAAGGATTGACGATCTGTTCGATCAGTTGCGAGGCGCTTCGGTCTTTTCAAAGATAGACTTGAGGTCAGGGTATCACCAGCTTAAGGTCAAGGAGGCGGATATTCATAAGACAGCTTTTCGAACTCGTTATGGTCACTACGAGTTCTTGGTGATGCCATTCAGGTTGACGAATGAACCAGCGACGTTTATGGACATGATGAACCGGGTATTCCAACCTTATCTGGACCAATTTGTCGTAGTGTTCATAGACGATATTTTGGTTTATTCAAGAACAGAAGAGGAGCATGATTCGCATCTACGCGTGGTTCTGCAGATTTTAAGAGAAAAGCAGTTGTATGCCAAATTCAGCAAGTGTGAATTTTGGTTGAGGGAAGTTACTTTTCTGGGGCATGTTATGTCTGCTGAGGGGATTAGGGTTGATCCCCAGAAAATTGAAGCCATGTTGGACTGGAAACCGCCTAAGTCTGTGGCAGAAATTTGAAGTTTTCTTGGTTTGGCTGGATATTATGGAAGGTTTGTTGAGGGGTTCTCGTTAATAGCTGCCTCATTAACCAAGTTGTTATGGAAAGGGGTACCGTTTGCCTGGTCAGATAAGCAACAGGAAAGTTTTGAGAAGTTGAAGAGGATTTTGACTGAGGCACCAGTGTTGATTCAGCCCGAGGCTGGGAAAGAGTTTGTCATCGACTGTGATGCGTAGCACATAGGGTTAGGATGTGTGTTGATGCATGAAGGAAAAGCGGTGGCATATACGTCTCGATAGTTGAGACCTCATGAAGTGAACTATCCCACGCATGATTTGGAGTTAGCTGCAGTAGTGTTCGCTCTGAAAATTTGGAGACACTACCTGTATGGGGAAAAGTCGATCATCTATACAGATCACAAGAGCCTGATATATCTCCTTACTCAGAAGGAGTTGAATTTGAGGCAAATGAGGTGGATCGAGTTGTTAAAGGATTATGACTGCTTGATCGAGTACCACCCGGGTAAGGCTAACATGGTGGAGGATGCGTTGAGCCGTAAGGTAATATCGGACTTGAGGGTAATGTTTGCTCATCTCAGCTTGTTTGATGATGGAAGCTTGTTAGCTGAACTTCAAGTGAAGCCTTCTTAGGTCAGTCAGATAAAAGAGAAGCAGTTGTCTGATGAATCGCTAAGTGCTAAGTTTCAGCTAGTGGCAGGTGGTGAGGTAGCAGATTTTGGTGTGAACAGTGATGGGGTATTGTGCTTTCGGGGAAAGGCCTGTATGCCGAGGGATTCCGAGTTGAGGCAGAAGATTCTTCAGGAAGCGCATAGTAGCCCATATGCTATGCATCCTGGCGGGAGTAAGATGTATCGGGATCTGCATGAACAATTTTGGTGGCCGGGTCTAAAGCAAGAGGTTACCGAGTTTGTGGGTAGGTGTCTGACGTGTCAGCAGGTGAAGGCGGAACATCAGTTACCTTCAGGGTTGTTACAGCCAGTAAAGATTCCACTTTGGAAGTGGGAAATGATAACGATGGATTTTGTGAGTGGGCTGCCCCTTACGCCTACGAAGAAAGATTCAGTGTGGGTAATTGTGGATCGGTTGACGAAGTCCGCTCACTTCATACCGGTTCAGGTTGATTATTCACTACAAAAGTTTGCCAAGCTGTATGTAGCAGAGATTGTGAGTCTACATGGGGTACCTGTGTCAATCATATCAGACAGAGACCCTAGGTTTACATCGCAGTTTTGGAAAGCGTTGCATCAAGCGTTGGGTACAAGATTAGACTTCAGCACATCATTTCATCCACAGACTGATGGTCAGTCTGAGAGGGTAACTCAGATCTTGGAAGACATGTTGAGAGGTTATGTCATTGACTTCAGGGGTAGTTGGGAGGAGTTCCTACCGTTGGCAGAATTCGCATACAACAATAGCTACCAATCTAGTATTCAGATGGCGCTCTACGAAGCGTTGTATAGTCAGAAATGTCATACTCCTACTTGCTGGACAGAGTTGGGTGAGCGTCAGATGTTGGGTCTGGAATTGGTTTCAGAGACAGAGGAGAAGGTTAAGTTGATTCGAGCTCAGTTGAAGGAAGCTTCGACAGGCAGAAATTGTATGCTGATCTGAAGCATAAGGATAAAGAATTTGTAGTGGGTGATCAGGTGTTTCTGAAATTTTCGCCTTGGAAGAAAGTTTTAAGGTTTGGACGGAAGGGCAAGTTGAGCCCCAGGTTCATCGGGCCTTATCACGTGTTGAAGCGTGTTGGACCGGTAGCTTATCAGCTCGAGTTACCTCTGGAATTGAGATAGATACATGATGTATTCCATGTCTCGATGCTAAGGCGCTACCGTTCAGATCCATCTCACATTGTGCCAATGGGGGAGATCAAAGTGAGATTTGATTTATCTTTTGAGGAGGAGCCAGTTCAGATCTTAGACCGAGATGTTAAGGTATTGCGAAGGAGGATGGTTCCATTAGTTAAAGTTTTGTGGCGGAATCACGGTTCAGAGAAAGCCACGTGGGAGCCAGAGGATGTGATGCGACAGCAATACCCTCACCTCTTTTGACCAATTAAATTTTGAGGCCGAAATTTCATTAAGTGGGATGGAACTGTAACATCTGGGAAGTAGGGGCTCTGCATTTTATGGTTGCTGTGTGTGTTTTCCATGTTCTGTTAGTTAATTTGGTATGTTTGGGGGTCCTGGGAAGGCTTAGGTTTAAGCCAAAGGCCTTGGTTAAATTTTAGTTTCAGGGCCTAAGAGGGGAGAGCTTGTCGAAGTGGGCTTTATGAATTTTTAGGTGTGGTTGTTGACGCAAGAGGGCACTTGGTGGAGTGGTGATGGCGTCACAAGGGAGCTTGGAAGAGAGGGGAGCAGGTTCGAATCTCACAGGTGGCATTTTGGAGGATTAATTTTTTAATCAGGAGGGAGAAGAAGTGGATTCGGCTAGGACTCTGAGGAGTGGGGGAAGAAAGAGTCAAACATTTCAAATGTGTGGCCATGAGGAGGTAGTGGGGTTTGAATGAGTCAAACCGAGTCAAATTGTTGGAGGGGAGTGAAAGTAGGAGAGAAACATGGGATTGGATGTTGGTGGAAGTGATGGCCGAATATGGGTAACTTGAAGGGGGAATTTCGGTTGGTAGTCAGGATAGGTGAGTGTGCCGAAAGTGGAAGAGGTCTTAGGCATCATTTGTGCATTTTCGATCATTAGTGCCGATTTTTGCAAGTCTTCTTGGGTCTCTCTTTTTCTGATTTTGTTTTTCCCTATTTCTTATTATGCCGAAATTCTCTAGGAGTATCTAGTTCTGTCTTTGCATTTTGGGCATTGGTACTTCAACTTTTAGAAACCGAAACTTCAATTCTCTGCTTTTGCTCTCTCGTTCTCTTTGTTTCTTCTCTTCTTCCCATTCGTTTTCTTCACTTGTTGTGCCTAGCGAGTTTGGTCGAATCATCCCATTTCTTGTTCCATTTGTTCTTTGCCGCACCTAGCCGAAACCACCATTACCTTTCTTCCTCTTCTTCGAACTTTTGCCTTCTTCATTGGTCAAGTACCGAATACTTCGTGCTCTATCATTCTCTTCTCTGGACAGCTGTCGACTCGGTAAGTTTTTCATTTCTTGTTGGGTCTTCTTTTCTCTTCTCGCCATGTTAAATCTTTCTCTTTGGCGGAATGCGTGGTGTTTCTTTTGATATTGTTCTATTCTTTTGGTTAAGCCATTTGCAATTGTAAGTTGTCTAAACTCTCCTTTGTTTCATTTTGGGTTAAGGGCCGGATCGAATCACCCTTTGCTAACGATCATTCATCTTTCGACCGTGGTCTCCGGAAGTTCTTTGGTAAGTGGTTATGGCCGAATGAGGGGAAGGCCCTTCTTCATGTTCCGTTTTGGCCGTAAGGCCGTTTCTTCTTTATTTTTCGGACACCATTTTCTAACTTGTAAGTTGTTAGGGGGTTGCCGGAAGTGCAAGTCGAATCCTCTGGTGTTATTCATTAGGAGTTAAGGTAAGGGGTTCTTTTATTCATTCTGGCAAGATTATATTCGTTTTACTCTGCCTAAATCAAGTCTTTCGATTAGACAATCAGCATTTCTTTTGAGTAACTGATCAAGGGTCTCTCCATGGACGCAAGAAACATTCAAGTTGAGGAAGGGAGTGTACCTATAGTATCCATTCCTAAGTTCAAAAGGCGTGCTGTGTCGGCGGTTCGGGACTATCCACTGGGTTATGGTAGAGAGCCTACGTCTGTCTGGGATAGACAGATAGTCGTCATCCTTGCTAGTGAAAGCGTCGACGTAGAGAGTCTAGTCTTACGCATTATCAGGTGTGTAATTCTCACACACTCTGTATATTAATTACATTATTAACTGTATTGGCTGAAAGCTGAAACAACTGAATTGATAGCCGAGATACCCTTGGGGGTAAGGTTGGAGCCACTGGGTAAGTTCCACTATGATTTCATGTTCGAAATATGTGTATGTCTGAAGTAACTGACTGTATTCATTCAAAGCATGATCATTCATTTCAGTATGTTAACATGTGCATGAACTTGGGATATGATGTGAAAGGGGAAGTGTTTTTTAGGGACTGTCACAGTGGGTTGGCCCCACATAACTGATTCAGTGACTAAGTCTCAGTGGCTTGGTCCCACGGTGGTTTAACACCACGTATATATGATTCGACGACTTGTCTCAGTGGTTTGTTACCATAGTGGGTTGGCCCCACATATATTTATCCGGGATTGTCACAGTGGTTTGGTACCACAGTGGGTTGGCCCCACATACATTATTAGTGACTCTGTCACAGTCATCTGGAATCACGGTGGTCTGGAACCACAGTGGCTTGGTGCCACGGGCGTTGGGCTGATTCAGGTGATGTAGAGGATCGAAAATTAGGTTGGGCTGGGCTGCATTGCATACATGTTTAATATGTTGTATTGTGTGGGCTAAGGCCCAGTGGGCATCTGTGGGCTTAGAGCCCAGATTTCGTTTAATGGGAATTTACACACTGAGTCTCGGTGACTCACCTCCTGCTTAATTTTGGAGGTAATCACTAAATCTCGGATTTGGAGCCAGGGCAGACTCGAGGTGGCCATGCAGAATTTCTTCTAGTAATGTCTTTTTCTTTATTTAAAAGTACATTCTAATTTTGGGATTTTATTTGTGTAATAAGGCCACTATAAGTTTAAACTTGGGATTTACGAGTACACTATGATTATTAATTTTGCGATATACTTGATACGGGGTTTTTCTAAAAATACAAACCTAAACCGGTGTTTTCTTTAAAAATGGTGTTAACAAAATTTGACATATGAACAACTACTAATTCAGAGATTTTATCAAAATCGCAACATTGTTCTCAACTGTTATGTTTTTATGAACTTCCTTAAATTTGACTTTTATACAAATAAACCTGATTTTGAGATTCAGCTCAAATTAAACAAACTACTTCAAATTTTTGCTAAAATTACAATAATGCGATGCCAAGTTTTCCCAAATCACGATATTCAGTTAGTTTTTTCAAATTTCCTTTCTTGTAGCACACCAGATTTGGTCGTAGCGTATTGACCGGGTTTGGGGTGTTACGTTGTGTTTTGAGTATGTTTAATTGTTGGTAATTGGCTTACTTGATGTCCAAGTAAGCATGTTTTTTTAAACTTTAATTTGAAGCCAGAATTAGGGGCACACGACTTGGGACACAGGCTGTCACACGACCATGTTCTGTATACAGTCTCTATACACGTTCGTGTGTTTCAAGTCAGTGTGTTACATGGCCTGCAACACAATTTTCTATTACAAATCAGTTTGCTACAGGGTCTGGAACACGGCCTATGACATGGCCCTGTGGAATTATTTCCAGTGTCATACTGTTTATCACACGGTTGGCCACACGAGCATGTCCCTATGCTACATGGCCTAGCCTTTGTCACATGGTCATGTGGCCCCTGTTTTCAAAATTTTTGAATTTTTTAAAAATTTCTATTTTATTTCAAATTAGCCCCTGGTTGTTCCTAAATTATTTTTAAGGCCCTATAAGCCTGATTTAAGGTCAATAATGATATTCATGCTATAAATGAAATTTGAATTTGATTATTTGATATTTTAATGGTTAAGTGTTAGTAATTGTTATGATCTGTGTTTTAATACTCCGTAACCCCAATTCAGCGACAAAGATAGATTAGGGGTGTTATATACAACATAATCGTTGGCATCACAAATTATAATAAAAGGTTCTGACCAGTTAGGTGTAAATAATTATAAGTGTAGAGATAAGTTTTTCTTTTATTACCTCAAATGATTTGATACAGCCTTGATCAAATACGAAAGGTATCTCCTTCTGAAGAAGTTGATTCAATGGTTTGGCGATGTGGGCAAAGTCTTTTATAAACCGCCTGAAGAACCCAACAGGTCCCAAAAAATTTCTCACTTCCCAAACTGTCATACTATTTGGGAGATTTTTGATAACTTCAATCATAGTCTTGTCTACTTCCAGACCTTTTTACCATAAAGAACATTTTTCCCAATTGAGTACTAAACTAGTCTCTTCACATCTTTGTAGAACTTTTTCAATGTTATCCAAATCCGAATGGCATTCTTCTAAAAGCATATGTACCAAAAGGACATGTAAATGTGGTTTTTTCTTGATCATTTGGATGTATAGGAATTTGATGATATTTAGAGTACCCATCAAGGAAACAATAATACTCTTTTCCTGCTAATCTATCAAACATTCGATCAATAAAAGGGAGTGGGAAATGATCTTTTCTTGTTGCATCATTCTCAACTATTGTTAATCTCCCTTTCTTCGGGGCGCATTGTCATGGACTGACCCATTCACTGTCAAAGATTGCATAACAATACCCGCATCTAGCCATTTGAGGAGTTCTTTTTTTACCACTTCTTTCTTAGTCGGATTTAGTTGATTTTGTGCATCCATCACTACCTTTTTCCCTTCTTCTAGTATAATCTTATGTTGACACAGTGCAGGATTAATTCCCTTAATATCAGCAATCGTCCATCCAATGGCTTTTTTATAACACTTAACAAGGCCTCTTCTTACTTTGAACTCAATCCAGTAGCTATAATCAGTTAATGTATTTTTCTCCCCCAAATATCCATGCTTCAGGTGTTATGGTAATTGCTTTAACTCTGACTCAAGTAGTTTGATAATGGAAGGTACCATTTTTGTTGTACTAGGACTAATTTGTTCTGGTTGTCCCTTACTCTATCGTGACCAATCAAGTTGAAGAGCTATCTTGTCATTTTCCTGTTCTATATCATCCCAGTTTTCTTCTTTAAATCATATTCATCGTATTTAGCCCCATTTGTTGTGAATAATTCCAGATTATTGCATTTTTGCTCTTCTGGCTTGGATTCTGCCAATTACCCAATTTCCAATTCTTGGTGTGTTTCCCAGGTAGATTCATTTTTGCTAAAATTTTCAAATATTTCCATGACTTCTTTTCCCGTTTTCTTCCAGATACTTCCCCTGGTCATGATGTCAAATTTATCCTATTTTGACTTTCCAATACATTATAGAAATGTTGGATTTGGATTGTAAAATGTTTGCCCCCTCCTAAAACTGACATGAAATTGTTTTAAATCTTTCCTATGCTTGCCCTAATGTTTTAGTAATGTACTATTTGCGTTGAAATAAATTTTCATAAATACTAAATACCTGAGTCCTTGACAATGGCGCCAACAACTTGATCACCTCCGGAAGTACCAACGTCCGGGTAGAAATGTTGCACAAAATATGTTAAATAGGTAGTACCTGCAAGTATACAGGTCAGGCTGTAATATAGTTACAAGGAAGTAGGTGAGTACTCCGAGTATCGTACCCAAGGGAGGCCAACACTAAATTAATTCTAGCCTAAGAATAAATAGAGCTAATTAGTAATTTAAATAAATTATTTAACGACTAAACATAAAGAGAGTTTTTTTTGGTATTTTAATAAATAAAGAACAAAACAATATAAATGGAAAAACTCTGGGAAATTTGCTATGGAAACTTAATCAGATCTGAGCATGGGTGACAAACTCGCTTCGATAATAATAACTAATTGTTGCTTTAGGTTCCCTGTTGAATCAACTAGTCGTTACCCTAGCAGGATCTCTCGATCTTCCACTAGAATAACGAGTCAGCAAGAACTACTTATATTGCGACCTCACAGTCCAAACTGGTTCGGGGTTAAGGTGTTCATGAATAGACCATACCAATTTTTTGTTAATTCCCACCTAAGTGACTTCCTAGGGTCGTCAAGCCTAGGGTTTGAATTCTTCCTCTCCCAAACAATTGATCCGCTAAGAAAACCCTACATAACAATCAATTAATCATACCTCCACTCACTAATCCCCTCATGGATCTCGAAAACATAATAAACTTGATATCAAAGATGAACATTAATAACAAATCAAGAGACAAAAGTTTAAAAGAAGTCTAAATTATATTTAATTGAAGCACGAATATCCACAAAGAGTTGTTTGAGTTCTGCAAATCAGATCTCTCGACAAATGCAAAACTGAAAATAACCTAAAGTCTAAGAAAAGGGAAAAACTAAAACTAAAACTAGAAAGAAAATCAAACAATAGGAAAAGCTCTCCATAATAATTGCTAAATGAGCCTATTTATGGAGTTAGAGTTGGTGTCGTCCTCAGCCCTAGGTTAACTAACGCTCTCGTGTTTAATATTTGATTGTGTAGACCAAAACACCCTTGGCTCGTAAGTATTTCTCGTACAGGATTGATTTCATAACACCCTAGTGCATGTGTCTCAACATCGAAGGCAGGATGCTCGTACTCAAAGTACTTTCAGGGATGTGTCGTGACATCCCTTGGTTGTGTCGCAACAGTGAAGGCTGCCTTGGAATTCTTACTCTCTACTCCCTATGTTGTGACATCAAATTCCCTCGTGTTGTAACACAGTGACTAGTATTGAGTTGGTACACCCTGGTCTCCTACACACTCACAAAGTATATTAGCTCACATTTAGGCCTCATTTAACCCCTAAGGTCAATAAAAGACTCAAATTACAAATTTTATTGAATGAAAATGAAATTAGGAAAACATAATTAACTCATAATAAAAATGTTTGTATTCAAGCTTTTCAAGTGCAAAAACTAGTTTAATCTGCTACAGCGAATTACGACACATCAATTCTCACTTAGACAAATGTTGAACACTTCACCCAGGATGGTGTAGCCACTGATTTTATTCTGGTAGATACTTATACTAACTAATATTTTAAGATGAACTTAATACAGATTCTACCTTTAATCAACCTAGACCATAACTTACTCTGATAGATGAAATGTTCTAAGTCATCCCATGGAATCCCAGACAACTATGTTACATATAATGAAATGCCTAGATTTGTCGGACAACTTAGACTTTAGTTAACCTTTATTCGTAACCTGAAAGTGGATATCAGAGAATTTAGTTAACTTCCTTACATAGCATAACCAAACTCAAATTTGATGAACACTTAGACCACCCATATCTACGATTACACCAAGTTCTCTGTACTGGCGAGTTACTAAGGCGAATTCTCTCTTCAGAAACACTTTTGGGAACTCTTTCTAGGAAATGACCCTAAGGCATATTAAATTTTGCCACAAGACTACCCAAACAGAAGTATCTTCAAACTTACCAAATATTTATCATAGCATCAGCTAGCGAAAAGTCTCAAAGCTTACCCAGATCACCCCCATATAGGTAGTTTAATAGATTCCTCCGCAACGATGTTGCAGAATACGCTACATATGCATCATAGGATACACCACGAAGGCATCACAGAATATGACACAATGGCGTCACATAGAATTGCATGTTTACTGTCCCGACAAACTATCTCAAAAGGTGTCATGGGTTTCTACATCATGGTCTTATTCATATCTTCATGTCATGATCTGCCATTCCGGTTTACATCTCACTGGAGGCAACACCATGATTATTCTTATTGTCATATGATGCCATGGGTCTCTACCACATGATTTTACATGTATCTTTAAGTCATGATCTACCAGTTGGGTTGGTAATGTACCTCCTATACTGGAGGCATAACAAATGGTTGAGTTACTCATTTAACACAGAACACACTTACCTAGATTCATTCGTACTCCAAACAACTTCATACTTTTCCATACTTGATTTCACATGCGTACATACCACACATCATCCTGTTCATGCAATAACTCATATATCTCATTTGTAAATATTCAGAAATTGTACGATACTTCACACATATACACTCACCTATTATCCGAGAAGACATAAACATATGAATTTCCTTTATATATTAACATACATAAGCTAGGATAAAGACTCCCCTGAAACTCACATTCACTACAGCTTGGAGTTCCTAACCCGATTGTCTTTTCCAAACCAGCAATAACAACTACTTAAAAGAATATAGGATTAACATTACAACCCTATATATAGACAGTTTACCAATATTTCCATACATACTACCCCCATGCAGGGCCTTCTATTCACTCTGTACTATATTTATGTCTTTTACATCCTTACTCTTTCAAAATCATAACATGCAGAGCTATCAGACTTACCAGAAGGTTGAAACATCCACCGATTATCCTAGAAACCTTAGTTTCCAACTTAATGAAGAAGGAGAGGATATTTGGGTTTAAGAAGAAGAACCTGAATGTAGACCAGAAGGAATAAAAATCATCTTAATGTTCCCTTCATACCACATATATATACTTAGTTCCCCTTAGTGAATCTTGACATGTGTTAATTGTATACAAAAACTGTCCTTTAAGTGCCTTACAAAAATTGAGAGAAATATAAAAGAGAATATGATGCAGATGTTGTTTCACCATTCTATCCATTCAATTGACTCCCAACCAATCACATTACAAAAGCCACTTTGCACAACATTCAAGCAAGCTGGCACACTATACCTTTGGTGGTAACTCTCATAAGGTGTGCTCTTAAAGATAATTAAGAATTTTATAGTTTCCTCATACACTTAATAGTTTCTCAATATAAAAAACTCTAGGGTGTCAGAAACACAAAAGTATATAGACTTTTTCAGCACCTTTTGAGCTCTAATTCATGCAGTTTCGTAGTAAATTTTGTCGAAATTCATAATTTAATTATAAAATTATTAATATTCATTTAAATTATTAACATCTTGAATTTTAATTATTTTTATAAAAAATTACACAAATTTTGCTTATTTTCTATAGTTTTGCACAAAAAGTAAGAATTGGCTCGGTAGACACCTCGAAAAGCTTGAACCGTTGGGGTAATTTTTGCATCAAGTGCATCAACAAAAAGGCTGAATATTTTTCCAGCCAAGGATGATCCGAATGATGATTATTTTATGTACTTTATATTTAATTTTTATCCAAAGTTAATTAGGTTAAAAATTAATATAAAGCTTGAAGGAGAAAGTGGCCCAGTATGCTAAGTAGAGAAGACTAATCCACCAAGCAAATTGGCAGCCCAAAATCGTCCCTACAGCTGATCTAATCAGATGATTTTTTCTGATTTTATTACTTTTGAAATAGCCCTCAAAGTTTCTTTAAACTCCATTCAAACCCCTCTACTTTTCCTGCCTTTGAATATTTGCCCCATCTAAATATAACAAAGTTTGAATTATTCAGACTTGCTCCTTTTGTTGCCAGCCAAGGAAGAGTGTATGGCTTCTAATTATTTTCTATTTTTAGTAGCCATTCACACCTATAAATATCCCTTTTTTCCCTTAATCAACACACCTTCATTTCCCACACATCTCTTCTTTCTTCTCTTCCATTTCCTTTTTTCCCATTTCCCTTGTCCATTTCCTTGTAGATTTACCCTATTGGAAAAGAGTCACCATCCACCTTTGTTTAGCAACATTTAAAGTGTTTACATACCTCGATCAATAGAACGAGCAAAGAAGAAGAGGATCACATTAGTCTTGCTACGGAGAAACATCGGGATTACTTTCTAGTTCCTTTCTCTTTAAACTTTCTTGTTTATGTTATGAGCATGATGATGAATATTTATTGTGTTGTTATTCTTGATTTAGTTAAAATGACTTAAATTAAATTGGTGTTGGATTAATTGCATTATGTTCGCTTAAATTATTGAAATCATGTTTGTGTTGTTATAGGCCTTGGTAAGTTGTTCAATTAAGTAAAATTATGTTTATGTTATGCTTGCATTATAATTGTAACGTAATAGTTGAATTAATTATAAATGGAATGAAATTGTAATTAATGGATGCAGTACTTAATTGGTGCATGTTTAATCTTCTATGGTAGCTGAAGGTTAAACTATCGATGGTATTAAACAATACATTAGCCTTGCATAACGTGAAAGTTTATTGTGATTAAAATGTTTCAATATAGGTATATGTTGTTACTTCACTTAAACTTATATGTTCTTATGAAGATTGCTTAATCATTTGAATTTAAATTGCAAAATGTTCAAGAGATTGGTTAATTTAATAATCATGTATGTGCACTAGTCAGCAAGTTATCGAGTTGCCATGAAATTATTCGTAACAACATGAGCATGAGTTTATTAATTCTAAGTTAAAGAATGTGATTGATCCAACACATTTATGTCATCTTGATTTAAGCCCACTTTTTGGAAATCATGCAAAATTTTTTTTACTTTTAATTGTTCCTTAGGTAATTACTTAGTTAAGTTTTAGTTTTTAACTTTCTCAAAATCAAAATATTTTTAATCACTAAAGTGTTTGATTTACATTTCATAAATATTTTTCTTTCATAGTCCCTGTGGGTACGATAACTCGATATTTACTTTTCACTTTATTACTTGTTAACGGTTGTGTACACATGCACATTTTCATCGTTCTAAGTTTTTGGCGCCGTTGCTGGGGACTGTTTTAAAAGACACTATTTGTGAAATTGTTAATTGTGCATTTTGTTATATTTTTTGTTTAAATTTAATTCCATTTTTTATGTGATGGTTTCAAGTGTTTATGAGTATCGATCTAATTATCGAATTACTTCCTGTAGACCTGAGATTGAAAGGACTTTTCGACAAAGAAGAAGATAAGCAGTTCAGTGAAGGACCGAAGAGATGAACTTTGAAAATCTGAATTAAGGAAATGGAGCAAATCATGCTCAAAATCCTATCCTTATTGGTGATGATAGGGATAGAGCCCTAAGATAGTATGTAGTGCCAGTGTTTCATGAGCTTAATTTGGGTATTAGGAGACCCAAAATCGAGGCACAACAATTTGAGTTGAAGCCAGTCATGTTCCAGATGCTTTAGATAGTGGGCCAATTGAGTGGAATATCTACAAAAGATCCTCACCTTCACTTAAGATTGTTTATGGAGGTGAGCGACTCTTTCAAATTAGCCAAAGTACCCAAAGATGCACTACGATTAAAGTTGTTCCAATATACACTAAGGGACAGAGCTCGAGCTTGGTTGAGCTCATTGCCACCAAATTCCGTTAACACATGGCAAGAGTTAGTAGAATGATTCCTTATGAAGTACTTCCCACCTAGCAAGAATGCTAAGTTGAGGAACGAGATCACTACCTTCCAACAGATGGATGACAAGTCATTGTATGAGGCGTGGGAATGGTTTAAAGAATTATTACAAAGATGCCCGCATCACGGAATCCTTCATTGCATCTAATTAGAGACATTCTATAACGATTATAACAGTCTCAATGCTCCCACAAAGACGATAGTGGACGCTTCTGCTCATGGTGCTCTCCTTTATAAGTCTTATAACGAGGCTTATGAAATCAATAAGAGGATTGCCAGCAATAATTACCAATGGCCAACCAATCGGGTGTAACACCCCAAACCTGACCTAGAAGTTATGCTCGAATTTGGCGTGTCGCATTGAAGTGTTTTTTGAAAACCATGTTTTCATTAAAAACCCTTCTTAGAGAAAGCTCAAATAAAATCCAGTTACGTTAGTTTATTTTTTTAAATGTGGAAAAAATTATTAGCTTTATTCCCAAAACAACTTTTCAGTTGCGAAAGCTAATTTTGAAAGTAATTGATTTACGAAAAAGATTAGGTCGTGAAACCATTTTGAAAAATGTAGCGAAAACGTAGTGTTGTTTTAAAAACAGTTAACATTTTGGAAAAAATCGCGATTTACTTCTAACAGATATAAATTAAAATAAAATTAATCTAAAATTTAAAGTCCGAAAACTTAAAGAGGCCTTATTACAACCCAAATCAAAATATTTAAAAGTAAATAATCAAAAGAGCAAGCATAAGCAGTGTGTGGTCTTCTCCGAGTCCCTCGCAGCTCCGATCCGTCTATGGCTGAGGATTACCTGCACAGTTGAAAACGGGGTGAGTTTGTGAAAACTCAGTGTGTAATCCCCTTACCAGAGTAACAGTCAGTATACAAAAATAGAAACCTAAATAGTCTGGGCCAAAGCCCTTTTAACAGTAACAGTACAGTCAGTTCAACGCATACGTGAGTCAAAGCCCACCACGATATCATTTGGGGCATTGCCCATAACAGAATCAATTGGGCCTAGCCCAAACCAATAGCAGAACAAGTGGCCTAAGCCCAGTATAGGACAGATCTCATAAACAGATATGCAACAGTATGAGGATGCATCCCAACCCGATCCAGCCAACACACCACCCGTACCAACCAACACACCATATGGGGATAAAATCGACCCACCCAGCCAACACACCAAGCTTAGCACTGGTTGTGGCACTAAATCAACAGAATGACTTGGCGCCGTAAACAGAACGGCTAAAAAACCATAAATATCGCAGCAACACTGCCAGATAATAGAACGGCTAAAAACCGTAAATAGAATGGTTATAAACCATAATCAGGATGGCATAAAGCTATCGGTGACTGTAATAAGTTTGGCACATAGCCATCAGCGAAGGTAATATAATCAACACACAGCCACGGGTAATTATGATCGACACAGAGCCATCAATATATATGTTAGGCACATAGCCATTGGTAAATACGATTGGCACAAAGCCATAATCAAGATGGCACAGAGCCATATTTAGGTTGGCACAGAGCCATAAATATCACAAAAAGGCTGAAAGCCTTGTGCAGAACGGCAATGGGCCATACATTTCCTCCGTAACTTTGCCCCAACCCCATACAGTATGTCGTGTATGTCATGCTCAATCATCACAAGTGTATGCAGAATGAGCATACTCAGTAACAGTCATTTAACATATATTACAAGCATATCAGTCATACAACCACCATCAAGTCAGTTAAAACACAGTCATACAATCCCAGTCAAATCAGTCCAGTTCATAACCTAAGTCATTCATTTACCCACAAGGGCAAAATAGTCATTCTACCCTATAAGGTATTTTGGTAATCCTACCCTTCAGGTGTATTCTCGTAATTCTTCCCTATAGGGGTATTTTGGTAATTTTACAAGTTAGGGGTATTTTGATAATTTCACAATCCAAGGGTATTTTGATAATTTTACAAATCAGGGGTATTTTCACAAATCAGGGGTGTTTTGGTAATTTTTCAAATTAAGGGTATTTCAATAATTTTGCAAATCAAGGGAATTTCGATAATTTTCCAAACTGAGGGTATTTCGGTAATTTTATAAATTAGGGGTACTTTGGTAATTTCCCAAATTGAGGGTATTTTGGTCATTTTACAAACCAGGGGTATTTCGGTAATTTTACAAGTCGAGGGTATTTCGGTAATTTTGTAAACCAAATTCTAACTAGAGATAACAATACGAATGGGCTTAGGGCCCATTCTCGGCCCAAATGGGCCCACACGCTGTGTGGCCCATTTAGCCCAAATCTAACCACAGATATGAGATTCACATAGACCAGTCCAATATCTACTACACAATGATACAATTTATTCATATAGGCCCATTGGGCCCATTGGGCCCACTTGGCCCCTTTCGGCCCATCGTGGCCCAAATAGCCTAACCCATAAGAATACACATGGTGGCCTCAACTATCGCGTCGAAGCTCCCACACGTGCGCTCGCACGCTCGTGTTGCTACCATCACCGTGTGACCGACATTTCGGCATTTGCCGCTCTACAGCTAGAGTAGCGCGAAATACACACCTGATAGGAATCAAGACTTAATCTGCGCTCTGGCCACTCCTCATAGATTGCGCTATTTAAAGCCAGCTTCTCACCTTCCCTCTTGCTAGCTTCCCAATGTAGGATCCCTCCTTTAGCAGAGTTTAAATCCATCACAACCACTTGCCATCCCAACATAGCAAAATAAAGATCCCTTTTTGCTTGCAATGGGATTCAAACACAGGCTCCCTTGTAACATAATCCACGCCGCTAACCACTTTACCAACTAGCTCCTTTTCGTCTTAAAACATACGCAACTAAATATAAGTCTATGGCCAAAGTCTAAGTTCATTTAAAAAGAAATCAAAATGAAATGCAAGCGCCAAGACTTGAACCTTGGACCTCTTGCTTCCTCTATGGCGTCACTTCCTTGTCTCCCATGTAGCGCCATTTGCCACTAGACCACAACTCCTTCTTTGTCATTTTTCTCCACATTTTATTGTTAAAGCCTACCTACTAACTCCCAGGGTTTTACTCACCTAAAACCAAAATTTTCCTAAAGCCCAGGTTTGACACCAGGACTTCATGGAAGCCTCCTAACCTTCCAAAATCACTCACCTAATAAGTCCAACTTGCGTTAGTGCCGTTCTCTTGTTCTCAAAAATTTTAAACGCTCCCATGGCCAATGTAACATCCCAAGTTAGGGAGGTCTGCATTTTTATGCTTGCTGTGTGTTTGGCTTATTCTGCTTACTATCTGGATGTGTTTGTGGGTCTTAGGAAGGCTCAGGTTCAAGCCGGGGCCTTGGTTAAATTTTTGTTTTAGGGCACTTCTTGGGGGAGAGCTTGTAGAGGTAGGCCTTATGTATATTTGTGTGTGGTTGATGACACAAAAACAAGTATGGAAGAGTGGTAAGGGATGCCTTAAGGAGCAAGGGGGATGACGCCACAGGGGTAGCAGAGAGTGTGAAGGTTCAAATCTCGTATGCCGCACTTTGGAGCTTGATTTTTTTTGGCGTCAGAAGGGTGAGGAGGTAGCCTTCGATTGGGACTCTTCTAGGAGGAGGTTGAGTGAGTCAACAGGTTCAAAATGAATGGTGAAGAGGTGCTCTAGGAGATTTGAACTGGTCAACGAGATCAAATGGATGTTGGGGAGTGAATTGTGCAGTAAGACATGGAGAAAATTAGGGGATATTGGAGGAGTGGGGTTGTTGGCCAGATTCGGGAAGTTGTTGGGGGGTGTGTTACGGCTAGAGGTGTTTTGGAAGGCAAATTTGGCTCTTGGTAGTGGAAAGTAAAAATCGAAAGCTTGGTAGTGTGTGCCGAATTCCCCTTTTGTGCTTAGTTTTCTTATTTTGACATTTCGAGACTTTCATCTTGAGTCATTTCGGGTCCTCTATGTTGCACAGTTCTTACTAATTTCTTTTGAACAATTCTTTTCTTTTCTCCCTTCCTTCCATTTGGTTTGTTTTAGTTCCATTCTTCTTGCCGAATTCCTTAGCTACCAATTTCCTTTTCATTTCATCTCATTCTTGTGCCTAGTGTTGCCAAATCCTCTTCTACTCCCTAACTTTTCTCTTTTCTCTGTTAGGTAGTCACCATATATCCCTGTAGCCGTTCGTTTGGGGGAGGGCCGAACCATTTCTTTAAGTTGCTGTCCATCCATTTCCACCTTGTTCCTTTTATCTTTTCTTCTTCAATCCCCTTAACCGAACTCTGTCGAAGGTTCCTCTGCGTGTGGTATTTGCTAGCTGAAAGGCCGAATCTGTTGAAGTGCAAGCACATCTTCTAGCCTTTCCAATTGACATTTTCTTGTTTTACGGTAAGGATTTTTCTCCCTCTATTTCTTCTCATTCTTTTCCTCTTCTCTCGTTGTTTTGTTAAACTGAAGATTTTGACTCACTTCTTTTAGGCATCGGCCGATTGTGGAGGGGCTTATTCTCATCTTCTCTTCTTAGTTTAGCTTACGTGCAGGAGGTCTTTGGTAAGTATGGATGTTGGTCGAATGGTTGGAAGGGGTCCTTTCTCATTTTTGTTTGGCTGAAAGGTCGTTTCATTTGTTCTGTTTTGGGTATCAGTTCTAACTTGGTGTTATATAGGGACTCATTCGGTTTCGTAAGCCAAACCTTCTAGTGTTCGGATTCCGTTGATCAAGGTAAGAAGCTTCTTTTGATTTGGTACCTATTCTCTCTTTCTCTTTCATTGCCTTAACCTAGTTTCCTGATCAAGACTCTTATCGTGGGTATGAGTGCTAGCCGGTCCAAGGGGGTACGTCTAAGGAGCCTGAGGGGAGTACGCCTGTGGTCTCTGCTCTTAAGTTTAAAGGACGTGTAGTATCGGCGGTGCGATACTTTCCACCGGGTTGTGGTAGGGAGCCGACATCTGCCTGGGATAGACAGATTGTGGTTCTTTCTTCTAGTGAAGGTGTCAATGACATTGAGAGTCTAGTTCTTCGCGTTTTCAGGTGTGTAATTGTGACACCCCAAACCCGGCCCAAACGCTACGGCCAGATTTAGAATGCTACTGAGGAAAAAGTTTGAAAAGAGATTCTGACATTAGGGTGAAACCCTACAGATTTGTTGTCGTTTGAAAAATATTGTATTTTTAAAATTCCAAGTAAAATTTGGTTGTTACAAAATATCCGAATTTAAAACTTTAGAATAGATTGTCAAAGTGTAAATTTGCTTTTAAAAAGAAACATTTCCGAACATTAATTTGTTTATCTCTAGCTTAAACATAATAATAATCCTCAAATACTTTGAATGGCCTTATTACAATAAACATTACTCAACAATACTGAAAATATAAAATGTATAAAATAAGTAAGAGAATCTTCTGCATGGCCACCTCGTATCCACTCCAACCCAGTCCAAGCATCATGTATCACCTGCGGTGTTTGGTAAAAATTTGGGTGAGTCAACAGACTCAGTGTGTAATTAGTCCACAGATATCCACACATTGGGCTTGGCCCATTACCACCACATATCATATAACAATGCAAATAATCCACATGATTCCACATATTGGGCTTGGCCCACTACCACACCAATCCACATGCCACATATCATTATGCAAAGTGCACCCAACCCAGCCTAGGGTCCATCCTCTACACACCCCCGTATCCAGCCACCACACACCAGGGGATTACTAAATCACCCTCCAACCTCTACACAGCGATTTGGCACTCAATGCCATCCACGTGAACTAAATCACAAATAATCCACAACGCGACCTCAATCAGCGCCAATCCACGATGTAGCTCATAGCTCACATCAAAACCATGATGAGGCACATAGCCACTCATCAACCACGATATGCCACAAAGCCTATACCAACCACGATGAGGCACAGAGCCACACATCAATCTATGTGAGGCTCGTAGCCATCACTAAACCACGTACATAAAGTACACCCTATCCTTCTTTCATATTCATTTCCCATCCCATGCACATGCAACATATAATAGTGTCATGATAAATAATGCATGTACATGTTATTCAGGCATTCAATCACATTTTCATAGGCATATTCACAGTCTCATCAATAATTAACACTGACCTGGTTATCGTTATACCCCTTTTTAGGGTAACCATCTCATTATTGCCACTGCATTAATCCACATATTCAAAACACATGCAAATATATCATACAATCGGGAAATTTGTGGGTTAATCACACACCTGATAACTCGAAGAACTACGCTCTCAAAATCGACGCTATCACTAATCGAAACTACAGCTATCTATCTACACTCCTGCTCTGACGCTGGTCCACACCCCGGTGGCCAATCCCGCACTGTAGAGGCTGATCTCTTCTTAAACTTAGGGATAGGGACTACCCCTTGTCCTTCTTGACTGATATTCGCCTCCATCAACAATACTTAATTAGAATCAAAGGGTTAATACGAGATCTTCAACGAATAAAACTACAACTTAACATCCTTACCAAATGGATCAAAGTCCCGAAAGCTTCCCTATCCCTATCGATTTGCCCCTAAATAAACATAATCAAAATCGGTCACACTTAAATACTCATAATATGGCCTTAGGCCGAATACCACAACCCACTTACCTTGCTTATCCAAATCCCGAAAACCACTACTTGCTCCTGAAGTTGTCGCTATCCCTGCTAATCAATGCTAGAAACGGCTTTAACCTTAAACTCATGAAAGTGGCCTATGGCCGAATGCTATAACTGCTTACCTTGAAGAATCGAATCCAAGAACCTCCTTTGATGCTCCTTAACGTTGGCTACACAAAAGAAACACTTATTATGGCACTATGACATTCGGCCATCCATAAACCAAGGCCTAATCACTTGATTTCGGCACACCTATGAAGAACAGAACCCAAAACCGATTGCTAGGATAGAAAATACTTACCACTACACAAGCACTCTCAGAGATTCTAGATCCCAAAGAGAAAAGTTTCGGCACTTTAGTGGTGAAGAGAGATCACGCCAAAGTGAAGAGGGTCTAATGATTGGAGAATTCGGCCATGGATAGAAATAGATCAAAGTTTCGGCTTTTGCCAACAATGGGAAAGAGAATAGTCTTGGGGAAGATGATGATTTTGAATGAACAAAACAAAGAAGAAAAGGAGAGAATGAGGGCTATAAGGTTCGGCTATGGCTCTCAAATGGTGATGGGATATTCGGCCATACAAGGAAAAAGGTGTAGCATTAAGGTTGAAGGAAAGAAAAAGAATAAGAAGAGAAAGCAGAAGAATTTCGGCACTTATTCCCTCTAGCTATGACCGAATATGCTAACAAAAGAACCCCTTGGCCGGCCACTACATCTTCTCAAATCATTTCCCTTGCTAATCTCCTATTTTATCTCTTTAACACTCATTAAAAATAAATAAAAATAAATCCACAATTATCTTCTAAGCCCTTAGCCGAAATTTAAAAAAAAAAAACCAAGCTTATCCTCATCTTTTCAAAGTCCCAAGCCGTCCAACTCTTCTCCCTCTCTTGACGCCAACAATCAAAAATAAAACCACACTCCCATGCTGCCAACATGATTCGAACCTCCTCCCTTGGAACCCCCCTTTGACGCAAACTTCACAGCACCCTAGGTGGCGTCCCTTGCCACTTTTCCAAGGCTATCTTTGTGTCATAAACTCCACCACTATTCCTTTAAGGCCTACTCCCTTAGCTCCCCTCTACTAAACTTAAAAATCAAATTTTCCCTAAGGCACTCTCCTACACCCTAGGGTTTTAGGAACCCCTAAAACACATCCAAACATACACTAAGCCCACTATCACCTGAATTATGCAATAAATACATAACCCCTAAATCTAGGATATTACAGTTCTACCCTCCTTAGCAATAATTTCGTCCTCGAAATTACTAACTAACGAACAATCGTACATCCTAACTCACCACTCTACCCTACTGCTGTGCACTCTGATCTTAATAAAACTAACACAGTCTCAAGGTTCACATTCAAAGTTCCATACACTTCACTAGCAATACAAGAATAAGCTGACCTTACAACGAACAAAGCAATAAAGGGCATTCCAGAAATAAGGAACGTACCCGTTATCACATCTGGCACATCTTCCTCCTTGCGACGACTGACTGCCTAAACCATCCTTGGTTGCCTCGCATCTAAACCCTCAGCACCTCTGCTTGGTGTCCCATGGCCTCGGCCAGAACTTCTATGGTTCGGACCACGACTCCTTGTCACTTGCTGACCACCTCTGCCAGCCTGCACATAACCCTGGCCTCCTGTCCGAGCCCTATCCATCACTTGAGGACAATTCCTAACCAAATGAGCCTTAGACCCACACCGGAAACATTCCTTACTATTTCCCCAGCACTCTCCTGCATGAGCTCTCCCACACTGAGCACATGGACGACTCTGATTCTCAGCAACTGGTGCAGGTGCACGCACAGAATTCTCAGTCCTTGGTCTTTTCTGAAAATCCCCAGATGATACTGACGGTCCAAAACTCCTCTTATTCCAGTTCCTATCCTTATCTCGGTTCTACCTCTTAGTCCCCTTAACTTCTTCAGCTATCCACGCTTTCTCCACTAGAATAGCAAAGCCCCTTTCTCTCTGCGGAGCAATCAACACCCGCAGCTCATCCCGCAATCCATCTTCGAATCGGAACACCTCTCATAATCAGTAGCCACGATCCCCTTAGCATACTGACTTAACCGCAGAAATTCCGCTTCGTACTCTGCTACCGACTTACTTCCTTGCACCAAGTTTAGAAATGCCTTCCTCTGCGAGTCTAAGTAACTAGCTCTAACGTATTTCCCTTCAAACTTAGCCTTGAAATACCCCCAATCCACTCGATCTGCAGGGGTACCCTGTCTGACAGTGAGCCACCATCGATAAGCCTCATCTCGGAGCAACGAAACAGCACCTTTCAGCTTTTCTTCAGCAGTGCAGTCCAAGTCATCCATGATCCTTTCGACTGCCTCTAACCAATACTCCGCTACATTCGGAGCTACCCCAGATACTCCTCTAAAAACCTCGGCTCCGTTTGACCTAAGCCTCTCAGACACTAACTTCCGAGCTCCATTGCCCACATTGGCTCCTGCAACTCGCTCTAGCACTCGCAGCATAGCCTGCGATGTTGCGTCATCTCCTCCTGTCTAATCTTGATCCTCCGCGCCCCTTGCTGGCGGCGGCGGCACATCGTTTTCTGACCCATGGCCAGACCCCACTGTTCCGATACTGTCATTCTACCTCTGCCACATCCACGACGACCACGTCCCCTAGAACTCATCTCTAACGTCGCGATTTAATCTAATTAAAAAGTTTTATGCATTAGTACTTTTGGTTCCACTGTTTATCCGCGAGTAGTTTTATGAAAAGAAGTTTTAGTAGTAGTTCTTTCGATCAACCAAAGTTTTCAGCTCAAGTTCACTATTCTAATTTAGAGAGTCACATTCATCCATTCACAACATTCAACACACTATTATGGGCATCTTTGTCCATTCCCAACCCAGGGGTATTTTAGTAATTAATCGGGGTCAATTCGAAAATAATCTTTACAATCAAAAGCATTCTAGAATTTTCAAAACTCTAGGGTATTTTGACAGTTTTCCAAATCAAAAGTATCGCAGAAATTTTGGAAATCGGGGTTAATTTGGTAATTTTGGAAGTCAGGGGCATTTTAGTAAATTTTCCAAAATCAGGGTATCTTGCTATCTCGCACAGCAGGGGTTTTGGTATTTTTGTAAAGTAAGAATATTTTAACAAAAGGAGGGTATTATGGTAATTTTATAAACCAAGGGTATTTTTAGAAATTTTTACTCACCAGGGGTATTTGGGTAATTTTGCAAATCAGGGGTAATTTAGTAAATCGGGAATATTTTGAAAAAGTTTCAAAAACAAAAAAATAATTTCTCTACAAATCAAAGGGGTAATTTGGTGATTTTAAAACTAAGGTTTTTGTAAAATAATGTAGCTAGTCTCTTTCGGGTTTTAGTTATTGAGTTTAGCCCGTGAATAAGTTCTCTTGGTTAGGGTGAACCGTCACTACGCACCAGGTAGGATTCGAGTGAAGAGGAGGTGAGTCACTAGGACTGCTTAAATACCAAGCTCTTACCGAAATCAATCCTAGACATGCGCACAATGGTTGCCACACCCTAACTCGGCGACTTAAACACAGGTTTGTTTAATTAGGCTTTAAGTCTTATGTAATTTCTGTGTTGGAGTAAAGTAATCCTAGGGTTCAATAGTTCCTAGTATACTAATCTACGTTCCCTTTATTCCTACATACAAATCATATAATAAATCAAACAATAGATAGGGGTACTTACCTGGTGGACTTCGGGTCGGAGACTTAGGTGCCATGCCAGAAAACCTGCTTAATTTCAGAAATTTTCACAAAAACTCATTTGGGCTCAACTTTGAAAACATTGTGGGCTTTAAACCCAAGGCCGAGAGTTTAAAACTGGGCTCTGATACCAAACTGTAACACCCCAAACCCGGCCCAAACGCTACGGCCAGATTTAGAATGCTACTGAGGAAAAAGTTTGAAAAGAGATTCTGACATTAGGGTGAAACCATAAAGATTTGTTGTCGTTTGAAAAACATTGTATTTTTAAAATTCCAAGTAAAATTTGGTTGTTACAAAATATGCGAATTTAAAAATTTAGAATAGATTGTGAAAGTGTAAATTTGCTTTTAAAAAGAAACATTTCCGAACATTAATTTGTTTATTAATCCAGCTTAAACATAATAATAATCCTCAAATACTTTGAATGGCCTTATTACAATAAACATTACTCAACAATACGGAAAATATAAAATGTATAAAATAAGTAAAAGAATCTTCTGCATGGCCACCTCGTATCCACTCCAACCCGGTCCAAGCATCATATATCACCTGTGATGTTTGGTAAAAATTTGGGTGAGTCAACAGACTCAGTGTGTAATTAGTCCACAGATATCCACACATTGGGCTTGGCCCATTACCACCACATATCATATAACAATGCAAATTATCCACATGATTCCACATATTGGGCTTGGCCCATTACCACACCAATCCACATGCCACATATCATTATGCAAAGTGCACCCAACCCAGCCTAGGATCCATCCTCTACACACCCCCGTATCCAGCCACCACACACCAGGGGATTACTAAATCACCCTCCAACCTCTACACACCGATTTGGCACTCAATTCCATCCACGTGAACTAAATCACAAATAATCCACAATGCGACCTCAATCAGCGCCAATCCACGATGTAGCTCGTAGCTCACATCAAAACCACGATGAGGGACATAGCCACTCATCAACTACGATATGGCACAAAGCCTATACCAACCACGATGAGGCACAGAGCCACTCATCAATCCACGTGAGGCTCGTAGCCATCACTAAACCACGTACATAAGGTACACCCTGTCCTTCTTTCATATTCATTTCCCATCCTATGCACATGCAACATATAATAGTGTCATGATAAATAATGCATGTACATGTTATTCAGGCATTCAATCACATTTTCATAGGCATATTCACAGTCTCATCAATAATTAACACTGACCTGGTTATCGTTATACCCCTTTTTAGGGTAACCATCTCATTATTGCCACTGCATTAATCCACATATTCAAAACACATGCAAATATATCATACAATCGGGAAATTTGTGGGTTAATCACACACCTGATAACTTGAAGAACTACGCTCTCAAAATCGACGCTATCACTAATCGAAACTACAACTATCTGTCTACGCTCCTGCTCTGACGCTGGTCCACACCTCGGTGGCCAATCCCGCACTGTAGAGGCTGATCTCTTCTTAAACTTAGGGATAGGGACTACCCCTTGTCCTTCTTGACTGATATTTGCCTCCATCAACAATACTTAATCAGAATCAAAGGGTTAATACGAGATCTTCAACGAATAAAACTACAACTTAACATCCTTACCAAATGGATCAAAGTCCTGAAAGCTTCCTTATCCCTGTCGATTTGCCCCTGAATAAACATAATCAAAATCGGTCACACTTAAATACTCATAATATGGCCTTAGGCCGAATACCACAACCCACTTACCTTGCTTATCCAAATCCCGGAAACCACTACTTGCTCCTGAAGTTGTCGCTCTCCCTGCTAATCAATGTTAGAAACGGCTTTAACCTTAAACTCATGAAAGTGGCCTATGGTCGAATGCTATAACTGCTTACCTTGAAGAATCGAATCCAAGATGCTCCTTAACGTTGGCTACACAAAAGAAACACTTATTATGGCACTATGCCATTCGGCCATCCATAAACCAAGGCCTAATCACTTGATTTCGGCACACCTATGAAGAACAGAACCCAAAACCGATTGCGAGGATAGAAAATACTTACCACTACACAAGCACTCTCAGAGATTCTAGATCCCAAAGAGAAAAGTTTCGGCACTTTAGTGGTGAAGAGAGATCACGCCAAAGTGAAGAGGGTCTAATGATTGGAGAATTCGGCCATGGATAGAAATAGATCAAAGTTTCGGCTTTTGCCAACAATGGGAAAGAGAATAGTCTTGGGGAAGATGATGATTTTGAATGAACAAAACAAAGAAGAAAAGGAGAGAATGAGGGCTATAAGGTTCGGCTATGGCTCTCAAATGGTGATGGGATATTCGGCCATACAAGGAAAAAGGTGTAGCATTAAGGTTGAAGGAAAGAAAAAGAATAAGAAGAGAAAGCAGAAGAATTTCGGCACTTATTCCCTCTAGCTATGACCGAATATGCTAACAAAAGAACCCCTTGGCCGGCCACTACATCTTCTCAAATCATATCCCTTGCTAATCTCCTATTTTATCTCTTTAACACTCATTAAAAATAAATAAAAATAAATCCACAATTATCTTCTGAGCCCTTAGCCGAAATTTAAAAAAAAAAACCAAGCTTATCCTCATCTTTTCAAAGTCCCAAGCCGTCCAACTCTTCTCCCTCTCTTGACGCCAACAATCAAAAATAAAACCACACTCCCATGCTGCCAACATGATTCGAACCTCCTCCCTTGGAACCCCCCTTTGACGCAAACTTCACAGCACCCTTTGTGGCGTCCCTTGCCACTTTTCCAAGGCTATCTTTGTGTCATAAACTCCACCACTATTCCTTTAAGGCCTACTCCCTTAGCTCCCCTCTACTAAACTTAAAAATCAAATTTTCCCTAAGGCACTCTCCTACACCCTAGGGTTTTAGGAACCCCTAAAACACATCCAAACACACACTAAGCCCACTATCACTTGAATTATGCAATAAATACATAACCCCTAAATCTAGGATATTACAGTTCTACCCTCCTTAACAATAATTTCGTCCTCGAAATTACTAACTAACGAACAATCGTACATCTTAACTCACCACTCTACCCTACTGCTGCGCACTCTGATCTTAATAAAACTAACATAGTCTCAAGGTTCACATTCAAAGTTCCATACACTTCACTAGCAATACAAGAATAAGCTGACCTTACAACGAACAAAGCAATAAAGGGCATTCCAGAAATAAGGAACGTACCCGTTATCACATCTGGCACATCTTCCTCCTTGCGACGACTGACTGCCTAAACCATCCTTGGTTGCCTCGCATCTAAACCCTCAGCACCTCTGCTTGGTGTCCCACGGCCTCGGCCAGAACCATTCCCTCTATGGTTCGGACCACGACTCCTTGTCACTTGCTGACCACCTCTGCCAGCCTGCACATAACCCTGGCCTCCTGTCCGAGCCCTATCCATCACTTGAAGACAATTCCTAACCAAATGAGCCTTAGACCCACACCGGAAACATTCCTTACTATTTCCCCAGCACTCTCCTGCATGAGCTCTCCCACACTGAGCACATGGACGACTCTGATTCTCAGCAACTGGTGCAGGTGCACGCACAGAATTCTCAGTCCTTGGTCTTTTCTGAAAATCCCCAGATGATACTGACGGTCCAAAACTCCTCTTATTCCAGTTCCTATCCTTATCTCGGTTCTACCTCTTAGTCCCCTTAACTTCTTCAGCTATCCGCGCTTTCTCCACTAGAATAGCAAAGCCCCTTTCTCTCTGCAGAGCAATCAACACCCGCAGCTCATCCCGCAATCCATCTTCGAATCGGAACACCTCTCATAATCAGTAGCCACGATCCCCTTAGCATACTGACTTAACCGCAGAAATTCCGCTTCGTACTCTGCTACCGACTTACTTCCTTGCACCAAGTTTAGAAATGCCTTCCTCTGCGAGTCTAAGTAACTAGCTCTAACGTATTTCCCTTCAAACTTAGCCTTGAAATACCCCCAATCCACTCGATCTGCAGGGGTACCCTGTCTGACAGTGAGCCACCATCGATAAGCCTCATCTCGGAGCAACGAAACAGTACCTTTCAGCTTTTCTTCAGCAGTGCAGTCCAAGTCATCCATGATCCTTTCGACTGCCTCTAACCAATACTCCGCTACATTCGGAGCTACCCCAGATACTCCTCTAAAAACCTCGGCTCCGTTTAACCTAAGCCTCTCAGACACTAACTTCCGAGCTCCATTGCCCACATTGGCTCCTGCAACTCGCTCTAGCACTCGCAGCATAGCCTGCGATGTTGCGTCATCTCCTCCTGTCTGATCTTGATCCTCCGCGCCCCTTGCTGGCGGCGGCGGCACATCGTTTTCTGACCCATGGCCAGACCCCACTGTTCCGATACTGTCATTCTACCTCTGCCACATCCACGACGACCACGTCCCCTAGAACTCATCTCTAACGTCGCGATTTAATCTAATTAAAAAGTTTTATGCATTAGTACTTTTGGTTCCACTGTTTATCCGCGAGTAGTTTTATGAAAAGAAGTTTTAGTAGTAGTTCTTTCGATCAACCAAAGTTTTCAGCTCAAGTTCACTATTCTAATTTAGAGAGTCACATTCATCCATTCACAACATTCAACACACTATTATGGGCATCTTTGTCCATTCCCAACCCAGGGGTATTTTAGTAATTAATCGGGGTCAATTCGAAAATAATCTTTACAATCAAAAGCATTCTAGAATTTTCAAAACTCTAGGGTATTTTGACAGTTTTCCAAATCAAAAGTATCGCAGAAATTTTGGAAATCGGGGTTAATTTGGTAATTTTGGAAGTCAGGGGCATTTTAGTAAATTTTCCAAAATCAGGGTATCTTGCTATCTCGCACAGTAGGGGTTTTGGTATTTTTGTAAAGTAAGAATATTTTAACAAAAGGAGGGTATTATGGTAATTTTATAAACCAAGGGTATTTTTAGAAATTTTTACTCACCAGGGGTATTTGGGTAATTTTGCAAATCAGGGGTAATTTAGTAAATCGGGAATATTTTGAAAAAGTTTCAAAAACAAAAAAAATAATTTCTCTACAAATCAAAGGGGTAATTTGGTGATTTTAAAACTAAGGTTTTTGTAAAATAATGTAGCTAGTCTCTTTCGGGTTTTAGTTATTGAGTTTAGCCCGTGAATAAGTTCTCTTGGTTAGGGTGAACCGTCACTACGCACCAGGTAGGATTCGAGTGAAGAGGAGGTGAGTCACTAGGACTGCTTAAATACCAAGCTCTTACCGAAATCAATCCTAGACATGCGCACAATGGTTGCCACACCCTAACTCGGCGACTTAAACACAGGTTTGTTTAATTAGGCTTTAAGTCTTATGTAATTTCTGTGTTGGAGTAAAGTAATCCTAGGGTTCAATAGTTCCTAGTATACTAATCTACGTTCCCTTTATTCCCACATACAAATCATATAATAAATCATACAATAGATAGGGGTACTTACCTGGTGGACTTCGGGTCGGAGACTTAGGTGCCATGCCAGAAAACCTGCTTAATTTCAGAAATTTTCACAAAAACTCATTTGGGCTCAACTTTGAAAACATTGTGGGCTTTAAACCCAAGGCCGAGAGTTTAAAACTGGGCTCTGATACCAAACTGTAACACCCCAAACCCGGCCCAAACGCTACGGCCAGATTTAGAATGCTACTGAGGAAAAAGTTTGAAAAGAGATTCTGACATTAGGGTGAAACCATAAAGATTTGTTGTCGTTTGAAAAACATTGTATTTTTAAAATTCCAAGTAAAATTTGGTTGTTACAAAATATCCGAATTTAAAAATTTAGAATAGATTGTGAAAGTGTAAATTTGCTTTTAAAAAGAAACATTTCCGAACATTAATTTGTTTATCAATCCAGCTTAAACATAATAATAATCCTCAAATACTTTGAATGGCCTTATTACAATAAACATTACTCAACAATACGGAAAATATAAAATGTATAAAATAAGTAAAAGAATCTTCTGCATGGCCACCTCGTATCCACTCCAACCCGGTCCAAGCATCATATATCACCTGTGATGTTTGGTAAAAATTTGGGTGAGTCAACAGACTCAGTGTGTAATTAGTCCACAGATATCCACACATTGGGCTTGGCCCATTACCACCACATATCATATAACAATGCAAATTATCCACATGATTCCACATATTGGGCTTGGCCCATTACCACACCAATCCACATGCCACATATCATTATGCAAAGTGCACCCAACCCAGCCTAGGATCCATCCTCTACACACCCCCGTATCCAGCCACCACACACCAGGGGATTACTAAATCACCCTCCAACCTCTACACACCGATTTGGCACTCAATGCCATCCACGTGAACTAAATCACAAATAATCCACAATGCGACCTCAATCAGCGCCAATCCACGATGTAGCTCGTAGCTCACATCAAAACCACGATGAGGCACATAGCCACTCATCAACCACGATATGGCACAAAGCCTATACCAACCACGATGAGGCACAGAGCCACTCATCAATCCACGTGAGGCTCGTAGCCATCACTAAACCACATACATAAGGTACACCCTGTCCTTCTTTCATATTCATTTCCCATCCTATGCACATGCAACATATAATAGTGTCATGATAAATAATGCATGTACATGTTATTCAGGCATTCAATCACATTTTCATAGGCATATTCACAGTCTCATCAATAATTAACACTGACCTGGTTATCGTTATACCCCTTTTTAGGGTAACCATCTCATTATTGCCACTGCATTAATCCACATATTCAAAACACATGCAAATATATCATACAATCGGGAAATTTGTGGGTTAATCACACACCTGATAACTTGAAGAACTACGCTCTCAAAATCGACGCTATCACTAATCGAAACTACAACTATCTGTCTACGCTCCTGCTCTGACGCTGGTCCACACCCCGGTGGCCAATCCCGCACTGTAGAGGCTGGTCTCTTCTTAAACTTAGGGATAGGGACTACCCCTTGTCCTTCTTGACTGATATTTGCCTCCATCAACAATACTTAATCAGAATCAAAGGGTTAATACGAGATCTTCAACGAATAAAACTACAACTTAACATCCTTACCAAATGGATCAAAGTCCCGAAAGCTTCCTTATCCCTGTCGATTTGCCCCTGAGTAAACATAATCAAAATCGGTCACACTTAAATACTCATAATATGGCCTTAGGCCGAATACCACAACCCACTTACCTTGCTTATCCAAATCCCGGAAACCACTACTTGCTCCTGAAGTTGTCGCTATCCCTGCTAATCAATGTTAGAAACGGCTTTAACCTTAAACTCATGAAAGTGGCCTATGGTCAAATGCTATAACTGTTTACCTTGAAGAATCGAATCCAAGAACCTCCTTTGATGCTCCTTAACGTTGGCTACACAAAAGAAACACTTATTATGGCACTATGCCATTCGGCCATCCATAAACCAAGGCCTAATCACTTGATTTCGGCACACCTATGAAGAACAGAACCCAAAACCGATTGCGAGGATAGAAAATACTTACCACTACACAAGCACTCTCAGAGAAACGGCTTCTAGATCCCAAAGAGAAAAGTTTCGGCACTTTAGTGGTGAAGAGAGATCACGCCAAAGTGAAGAGGGTCTAATGATTGGAGAATTCGGCCATGGATAGAAATAGATCAAAGTTTCGGCTTTCGCCAACAATGGGAAAGAGAATAGTCTTGGGGAAGATGATGGTTTTGAATGAACAAAACAAAGAAGAAAACGAGAGAATGAGGGCTATAAGGTTCGGCTATGGCTCTCAAATGGTGATGGGATATTCGGCCATACAAGGAAAAAGGTGTAGCATTAAGGTTGAAGGAAAGAAAAAGAATAAGAAGAGAAAGCAGAAGAATTTCGGCACTTATTCCCTCTAGCTATGACCGAATGTGCTAACAAAAGAACCCCTTGGCCGGCCACTACATCTTCTCAAACCATATCCCTTGCTAATCTCCTATTTTATCTCTTTAACACTCATTCAAAATAAATAAAAATAAATCCACAATTATCTTCTTAGCCCTTAGCCAAAATTTAAAAAAAAAACCAAGCTTATCCTCATCTTTTCAAAGTCCCAAGCCGTCCAACTCTTTTCCCTCTCTTGACGCCAACAATCAAAAATAAAACCACACTCCCATGCTGCCAACATGATTAGAACCTCCTCCCTTGGAACCCCCCTTTGACGCAAACTTCACAACACCCTAGGTGGCGTCCCTTGCCACTTTCCCAAGGCTATCTTTGTGTCATAAACTCCACCACTATTCCTTTAAGGCCTACTCCCTTAGCTCCCCTCTACTAAACTTAAAAATCAAATTTTCCCTAAGGCACTCTCCTACACCCTAGGGTTTTAGGAACCCCTAAAACACATCCAAACACACACTAAGCCCAGTATCACTTGAATTATGCAATAAACGCATAACCCCTAAATCTAGGATATTACAGTAATTCTCACACCTTCCTTCGTTTTTTATGCAATAAATATATGCATTGTTTAGAAGCCGAAACTTCGGTAATGTGTATTGGGCTACCGTTGGAGGGTAAAATTGAGATACCAGGTTAGTGATTTTCTGACTAGGCTGTTAAAACACTTTTGCATGGATATATATATGTTATGATGATTCTGTGTATGTTAACAAATGTTGCATCCATTTTACTATGATTGTATGTTGTTTGGGATTAGGGAGATGATAATGTTGTAAAGGGGCAGTGTATATCGGTGACTCTGTCACACTATTTTGATGGCTCGGTGCCATATATGTATATCGGTGACTCGGTCACATTGATTCAGTGGCTAGGCCACATCATATCAGCTTTGAGCAGTATGACTGTCAGCATGGCTGCCAAAAAGGAGTGTAACGGATGGAGGGTTGATTGTAGAAATCCCCACAGGTGTGCTGAGGTTGGATATATGGAGCGGAGTGTAGAGGATGGAACATTAGGATGGGCTGGGTATATTACATTAACTATCTGATATGCCATGGTGTTTGGGCTTCGGCCCGATTGAGTTATGGGGGCTTAGGCCTAGTTATGGATCGTGTGGGGTAATTGCACACTGAGTCTTCTTGACTCACCCGTTCTGCTTAAATTTTTGCAGGTAATTCTTAGTCCAGTGGATATGGACCGAAGTGGACTTTGAGGTGGCCATGCACGATTTTAGTAAATTAAACTTTACTTTTCTTTGAATTTTATTTGATTCGGATATTCTGTTATGTAATAAGGCCACTAATATTTTTGGGTTATTTTCGGTTTGAATTTTAAATGCTTTAATTTATGAATTAGATGGTATGATGTTTTCTTAATAAAATGTAAATGAATTTTTTTCCAAAAACTTAACCAACGAATTTACAAACGATACCGGACAACATCTCAAATTAACTTTAAGCAACAACAAGTGTTTCAAACATCATCTAAAAGCAGAACTTGAATTAAATGCAAGTTTTCAAAATGAACACTGAGTTCTCAGATGATCTACCGAACTTGAAGTTTTCAAAAGAGATTCTAAAATTTTCAGACGATTGCGAAGTTTCGTAAAAACCTTCTTATGTGACATACCAGATCCGGTTGTGGTGTTTAGGCCGGGTTTGGGGTGTTACAGCCAAGGCCCAATAGGCCCAATTCTACTAGGCCCAAATTTGGGGCATAACAAATCTACCCCCTTAAAGAAATTTCGTCCTCAAAATTTCCAGCTATATAATAGCCGCACAACACAGGTTACACCACTATGCTTCCGCCGTGCACTCTCATCCCAATAACACTACAACACTTCTAACTTAATATTGAAACCTCTTACACACAATCAACCATCTAACCACAGAAACAAACAGATATTTATCACACATGCATACAATTCCTATATTCAAACATCACATCCAAACAAAACACACACAGAATAAATACCAAAAAATACAGTCCAAAATCTAAAGAAACCACCGTATTTCTAACTCACTGCATTTCAATTTCTAACAGACAAAAGTATTCAAAAAACTTACGGATTCGGCACCAGAGACTCGGTGTACCACACTTTCAGAAAACGGTCAATACAATATTTCAGAACTTTAAATCTTTTCAAGCCTTTTTGAAACAATACTTTCAGAAATTCAATTTTGAAGACCCAATCCACAGTCGAGTCTTGCAATTTGGGCTCTGATACCATTAAATGTAACACCTCGAACTCAGCCTAGAAGTTAGGCCCGAATTTGGCGTGTCACATTGAAGTGTTTTTTGAAAACCATGTTTTCATTGAAAACCCTTCTTAGAGAAAGCTCAAATAAAATCCCAGTTACGTTAGTTTATTTTTTTAAAACGTGGAAAAAAAATTAGCTTTATTCCCAAAACATCTTTTCAGTTGCGGAAGCTAATTTTGAAAGTAATTGATTTACGAAAAAGATTAGGTCGTGAAACCATTTTGAAAAATGTAGCGAAAACATAGTGTTATTTAAAAATAGTTAACATATTTGAAAAAACCGTGATTTACTTCTAACAGATATAAATTAAAATAAAACCAATCTAAAATTTAAAGTCTGAAAACTTAAAGAGGCCTTATTACAACCCAAATCAAAATATTTAAAAGTAAATAATCAAAACAGCAAGTGTAAGCAGTGTGTGGTCTTCTTCGAGTCCTTCGCAGCTCTGATCCGTCTAAGGCTAGGGATTACCTGCACAGTTGAAAAGAGAGTGAGTTTGTGAAAACTCAGTGTGTAATCCCCTTACCAGAATAATAGTCAGTATACAGAAACAGAAACCTAAACAGTCTGGGCCAAAGCCCTTTTAACAGTAACAGTACAGTCAGTTCAACGCATACGTGAGTCAAAGCCCACCACGATATCATTTGGGGCATAGCTCATAACAGAATCAATTGTGCCTAGCTCAAACCAATAGCAGAACAAGTGGCCTAAGCCCAGTATAGTGACAGATCTCATAAACAGATATGCAATAATATGAGGATGCATCCCAACCCGATCCAGCCAAGACACCACCCGTACCAACCAACACACCATGTGGGGATAAAATCGACCCACCCAGCCAACACACCAAGCTTAGCACCAGTTACGGCACTAAGTCAACAGAACGACTTGACATCGTAACAAAATGGCTAGGCACCGTGGACAGAATGACTCGACACCGTAATAGAATGGCTAGGCGACGTGGACAGAACGGCTCAGTACCATGGACAGAATGGCTAAAAAGCCATAAATATCGCAGCAACGCTGCAAGATAACAGAACGGCCAAAAGCCGTAAACAGAATGGTTATAAACCATAATCAGGATGGCACAGAGCCATAATCAAGATGGCACAAAGCTATCGGTGACTGTAATAAGTTTGACACATAGCCATCAGCGACGGTAATATAATCGGCACACAGCCACGGGTAATTATGATCGACACAGAGTCATCAATATATATGTTAGGCACATAGCCACGGGTAAATACGGTTGGCACAAAGCCATAATCAAGATGGCACAGAGCCATATTTAGGTTGGCACAGAGCCATAAATATCGCAGAAAGGCTGAAAGCCTTGTACAAAACGACAATGGGCCGTACACTTCCTCCGTAACTTTGTCCCAATCCCATGCAATATGTTGTGTATGTCACGCTCAATTTTCATAGGTGTATGCAGAATGACCATACTCAGTAACGGTCATTTAACATATATTACAAGCATATCAGCCATAAAACCACCATCAAGTCAGTTAAAACACAGTCATACAATCCCAGTCAAATCAGTCCAGTTTATAATCTAATTCAGTCATTTACCCACAAGGGCAAAACAGTCATTCTACCCTTTAAGGGTATTTTGGTAATCCTACCCTTCAGGGGTATTCTCGTAATTCTTCCCTATAGGGGTATTTTGGTAATTTTACAAGGTAGGGGTATTTCGATAATTTTGCAAACCGGGGGTATTTCGATAATTTAGCAAATTAGGAGTATTTTGATAATTTCGCAAATCGAGGGTATTTCAGTAATTTCACAATCCAAGGGTATTTCAGTAATTTTACAAATTAGGGGTATTTTGGTAATTTCACAAATCAGGGGTATTTTGGTAATTTTGTAAATTAGGGGTATTCTGATAATTTTGCAAATCGAGGGTATTTCGATAATTTTATAAATTAGGGGTACTTTGGTAATTTCACAAATCGAGGGTATTTCGGTAATTTTACAAACTGGAGGTATTTTTGTAATTTTACAAGTCGAGGGTATTTTAGTAATTTTGTAAACCAAGGGTATTCGAACTAGAGATAATGATGCGAATGGGCCTAGGGCGCATTCTCGGCCTAAATGGGCCCACACGTTGTTGTGGCCCATTTAGCCCAAATCTAGCCACAGATATGAGAATCACATAGACCAGTCCAATATCTACTATACAATCATATAATTTATTCATATGGGCCCACCGGCCCATTGGGCCCACTTGGCCCTTTTCGGCCCATCGTGGCCCAAACAGCCTAACCCACAAGAATACACATGGTGGCCTCAACTATCGCGTCGAAACTCCCACACGTGCGGCTACCATCGCTGTGTGACCAACATTTCGGCATTTGTCGCTCTATAGCTTTCCTCATAGATTGCTCTATTTAAAGCCACCTTCTCACCTTCCCTCTTGCTAGCTTCCCGATGTGGGATCCCTCCTTCAGTAGAGTTTAAATCTGTCGCACCCACTTGCCATCCCAACTTAGCAAAATAAATATCCCTTTTTGCTTGCAATGGGATTCGAACTCAGGCTCCCTTGTAACATAATCCACGTCGCTAGCCACTTTACCAACTAGCTCCTTTTTGTATTAAAACATGCGCAACTAAATATAAGTGTATCGCCAAAGTCTAAGTTCATTTAAAAAGAAATCAAAATGAAATGCAAGCGCCAAGACTTGAACCTTGGACCTCTTACTTCCTCTATGGCGTCACTTCCTTGTCTCCCATGTGGCGCCATTTGCCACTAGACCACAATTCCTTCTGTGTCATTTTTCTCCACATTTTATTCTTAAAGCCTACCTACTAACTCCCAGGGTTTTACTCACCTAAAACCAAAATTTTCCTAAAGCCTAGGTTTGATCCCGGGACTTCATGGAAGCCCCCTAACCTTCCAAAATCACTCACCTAATAGGTCCAACTTGCATTAGTGTCGTTCCCTTGTTCTTAAAATTTTAAACGCTCCCATGGCCAAGGCCCAATAGGCCTAATTCTACTAGGCCCAAATTTGAGGCGTTACATCGAGTGTCAGAAAGATGAGTTGCTGGAGTACATGAAGTGGAAATTCTCACTTCACTTGCATCTCAAGTATCCTCAATGCTTAAAATCTTTACTACTAATAGGTTTAATAATTTTACAGCTCAGCCACCGAATCAATTAAAAAATGTAGCCCATGGTTACTATATGGAAGGACACACATTCAAAAAATGCCCATCAAACCTAGAATTCGTGTATTACATAGGTAACCAGAACCAGAACCGAGAAAGGCAAGAACTATAATCTAATTTTCATAACCCATCTTGGCGAAACCACCCTAATTTCTCTTGGAGTGACCAAAGGGCTGGACCCAAAAACACTTATGCACAACCTAGACTGACCCAACCACCTGTATTTACCCAACAAGTTCAGAAAAAACCTCAAGCTGAACCTTCCAATGGCTTGAAAAACATGTTGAAGGCATACATAGCGAAAAATGATGCTTTAATCTAAAGCCAAGTAGCCATATTGAAAAACTTCAAAAACCAAATGGGCCAGCTTGCTGCTGAACTCAGGAATCGACTAAAATGCTTTGCCTAGTGATACGGAGAACCCAAGAACTTCGAGGAAAGAGCATTGTAAAGCAATGACACTAAGGAGCAAAAAGATGATAGAGTCCAACACTATCAAAGTTGAAAAAGAACAAGCTGATGCTCGAGATAAAGTGGAAGTTCAACCAAGTGTTGAATCCCACCTTCACCGGAACCAGAATCTACAAAACCTGATAAGGTAACTTCTAAACCAATCAATTCTGATAAACTAACAACTTCATTAGATTCAGAATTTTCATAAAAGATGAATCAACCAGTTCAAGTTAAGAATCCTCCACCAACCTACCCTCAAAGACTTCAGAAGAAGAAGTAGGAAGTCTAGTTCAAGAAATTCCTAGACGTACTCAAGCAACTTCATATCAGCATTTCGTTGTTAGAAGCTCTTGAGTAGATGCCAAATTACGTTAAATTCATTAAGGATATCCTATCCAAGAAACGAAGATTTAGAGAATTTAGACGGTAGCTCTGACGAAGGAATGCAATGTATACCTTCAAACTAAACTACCCCCAAAGATGAAAGAACCTGGATGTTTTACCATATATTACAACGTTGGAGCAACTTATTCTGGTTAAGCATTATGTGATTTGGGTGCAAGCATCAACTTAATGCCCATGTTTATATCTAGAAAGTTGGAGATAGGTGAAGTTAGACTTACTACGGTTATGCTTCAGCTAGCAGATCGATCCTTAGCACATCCAGATGAAAAATTAAAGATGAAATGGTACGTGTAGACAAATTTATTTTTCCTGCTGAATTTGTTATTTTACACTTTGAAGTAGACAAAGAGGTACCAATCATCCTAGGAAGGCCTTTGCAAGCAACTGGAAGGACCCTTATTGATGTACAAAAGGGCGAGCTTACTATGCATGTTCAGGACGACCAAGTAACTTTTAATTTTTTTAAGTATTTGCATGTAACAACCCAAATTTTAGTGAAATCGGAATAGTGGTTTCGGGACCACAAATCCGAGTCAAAAATAAAGTTTATTTTTCTTTAATTATATGGTTCGTATTATGATAGATATGACATGTGAAAATTTTGGTACGAAAATTTTATCGATTGATTGCTTAATTATGAAAAGGACTAAATCGCATAAAATACGAAAGTTGAATTCTAGTAGCTCTAAGGATTAAATAGCTATGGAGTTCAAAACTTAAGGTCCTTATATGGTAATTAGACCATTAATAAAAAGTATGTAGATATTTTTGGTTGATTCATCCATTGAAAATGAGAAAAAGGCTAGGGACTAAATTGGAAAGTGAAAATATTAATTAATTAAAAAGATGAAAAGAAAATAAAAATCATATTTTCTCATCTTCTTCCCCAAAATAAACATGCAAACCTTAGGAGAGAGAGAAGAGACTTTCATGGCCAATTTGACGAAGTTTCCTTGTCCCGTTTTTAGTAATTTTGATATTTTTGGAATCGGGATAGCTTAATCTCTCTATTTAGGGGATTAATTTGAAAATTTATCCAAGTTTGAAAATGGGTCAAGGATGTATATGCTGGAAATTAGAAATTTATGGTAGAAAATGAAAGATTATTGATAGTTAAACAACTTTTACAAAGTGATTTTTTATGAAAACATGATTTAGGGACTAAAATGTAAACTTGTGAAATTGAAGGAAAAATTCTAAAATTTTATGAATACATGTGCTGTAAATTTTGTAATGGGGCTTTGGTTAGGCTTGGAATAGGGAGTAATTTGCACAAGTTTCATTTTCCGAGCCTAGGGACAAAACTGGAATTTGTGGAAAAGTTAGGGGCAAAATGGTAACTTTTCCTAGGATAAAAATTGAGTCCACTTGAAAGTGAAATGTGGTAAATTAATATTAAATTTACTCGTATAGATCCGGATAGACCAAATTTGGAGTTAGAATGAGGAAAAAGAGGAAAATGTTGGATTAGTAGATCTTTGTACACGAACCTTTGTCGAGGTAAGTTCGTGTAACTAAATTGTATATATTTTTATGATTGAATTAAATGTCGTGCTTTTGAATTGTATAAATGCCTTAATTTTGTGAAATGATCACATATTCGTCAAAGCTTGATAAAATGAAATGTGCCCGATCAGCAATAATACTCGATAAATGGTAAATGATAAAAATGTAAATTTTATACTTGAGTTGAATGTGAACACTTGAATTGTATGAATGCATAAATTTATGAAATTGAACATATACCTGATAATAGCCTGATAAATGTTAAATCCCGTTTGAATAAATAGAAGTCAATGGATAAATGTGATTTCCCTGATAAAACTGCATGTGTTGCAAAATGGATTTAGCATGAACGAGTAATCCGAAATGAGCCTCTTGAGTATATGTTTCAATTATGATTTAGCATGGACTGGTAATCCTAATTGACTAGATTTAGCCTGGACTGGTAATCCAGATTGGACTCTATAGGGATTTCGTTGTCATATAAAGGATTTAGCCTGGACTAGTAATCCAACAAAGCCTTTAGAGTATATGTTATAGCTAGAATGTAGCCTGGATAGGTAATTCAGCTGTATGATATGTGGATCGAGAGTGTACCTACAAGGTACTACTGAGTATGAATTGACAAATTCTGATTTGTACACCTCGAGTGTACTACCTGTGTATCCATCGATATTCCAAATAAATTCAACGGGTGAAACTCTTGACATGAGAAGAATATGAATAAGAAATGAGTTATTACACGTAAATGTTTGAAAAACACAAAATTGATGATACGTGATGATTGATATAAGAAAACATGAGATGATGATACTTGTACATGAAATTCATTTGATGAATATGTTATCCTTGATTATAGACTTGTATACTTTGAGTGTACTACTACTCATGTGACATTGATATTTCGAGAAATATGAATAAAGCTCTGATATGAAATAATCTGAACTTGAGATGAACTATTATGAAATTATACTTGTAATATAAAGAGATGATTTATGCATGTTATGAACAAATGTTATGGAATGCAAATGTGCATGGAAACTTGATTTTTGTTGAGCCCAAACATGTTTTGAGGTTATTATAGAATATATGACTAACAAGGGCAAGGAGAATATGTGTAGGGCTTGAAGTCAAATTGAATGAATGTTCCTTACATAGTTACCTCAAAATAGAATGAATGGCAAGTTAAGTACCATGTAATACGAACTTACTAAGCATACAATGCTTACCCTATTTTATTTTCCCCTATTTTAGAGTAAATCAGAAGCTCGTTGGATTGGAAGCTTGGCAGAGATCACTCACACTATCCATCAGCCCATGTCGGTATAATATGGTAAATCAATTACGGTTGTAATGGCATGTATAGGATATGTTGGCCATATTAGCATGTAAATATAAATGATACTTGTAATCTAGCCATTGGAATGGCTATTAATGGTTTGTAATGTTATGCTATGGTAACTATATATGTATGTCAAGTAGTTGATCAAATCATGTTTAACACATGAATTGAACGAAGGTAAGTTAGCAAACATGTATGCATGCAACGATAGGCCATGTTGAATGATGAAATTTGCATATTTGAATGCTTGGAATGGTTGGATTGTACTTGGTATGTTTTGGTGCAGGAAAATGGTAAATTTGGGTGACAAATGAGGCTAGGAAATGGCTTTATTTTGTCCAAACAAGCAGACACACGGGCATGTGTCTAGACCGTGTGTGACACACGGCCTACCCCATGGGCATGTGGCCTGGCCGTGTATCCCTTGCACCTTAAATTTGAGAAAGCAGAATGCTTAGAATTGAGCACACGGGCGTGTGTATCAGCCGTATCGGAGACATGACCTTGAACACTGACGTGTGTCTTGGCCGTGTGAAACCTGCACCTAATTCAAATTGAATTAACTAACCACACGGCCTAGCACAAGGGCGTGTGGCATGGCCGTGTGGCCCAAGTCAGATAGCTACCTAGTTTTAAACATGTCTTACAACACAGGCGTGTCCCAGGGTCACACGAGCGTGTCCCTTGGACCACACGGTTGTGTGAGCCCTACGCCTTGAAAAATTTTGGAATTTCGTGAAATATTCTTTGAGTTTTCGATTTACTACCGACTTGATTCTAATGCTCGTATTGGGCCTCGATGGTCCATTTAAGGGATATTATAAATGACCCTGGTGAATGAATAGTGAATTGCCTGAATTAATCGATAAATGTTCTGAATGATTCGGTAAAGCTCCGAAACCCTGTTCTGGCAACGGAGACGGGTTAGAGCTGTTACATTTAGTCGTATCAGAGGTACGGTTTAGTCGGTTCTCGGATTGAATGTAGCATATGTGGAGTCTAGAAATACATGCCATTATATAACCTGTGATAGTGTGATATCTCCCGGCTCTGATGAAATTTTTTTACAAATAGATAGAGATGCTTTCCAATCAAGCTAATTTCGATGACTCTGAAAGAGATACTCAAGTATCTGAGTAAAATGTTACTGATGATTAAATAGAATTCGAAAAGGTACATATAAATGTTTTATAGTACATGAGAATGATAAATGTTGTGTTATATGAGTATATATATATATGAAAGTTAAATTTGAGGCTTACGATCTCTATCCCCCTTACCAGTATAATGTTATACAATGAAATTTACAAGATTTATATGGATTAAGCTCATGAATGTGGAACTAAAGAGTTCAAAGGTTGAATGACAAATGATGTAGTCAAAATGAGAACGGGTTAACTAGTAAAGACGGTAGTAAAGAGATATCATATTTTTCTGAAGATTATTCTGAATATGCGATGTCATTGTTAAGGAAGAAGATTATTCATGAGTAATTGACTTATCCAGATATGATAATTATAGAATGGATTACCAGAAAATTTTTTTGAATTGAATCTTTCAGTGAGCTGAATGATATAATATTATTGATGATTTTATGGGTAAGTGGAACAATTATAAAATTGCACCAATATTTGAATGCAGCTATTAGAATTGAGTATATTACAGCAATCTCTTTTGGGTACTCTATAAGTTCTGTTATTCTCAGAGGCATATGAATTTGTTCATGTTCAGATGCAATATTTGTCGTATTGAAAGGCTAGTAAACCATGATAGATGAATTATTGTAAGTCTGGTTAATTCATGAGTAGTATTGCTCTATCATATTTGGGCTTTCTAATTCATCATGATTGATATAAGATTTGATGATAAGGTTCATGTGAAGTTATTTTTTACTTCTACTAATTGAAGCCTTGAATTGCGAATGTGTAAAATAATATTATCTTTATCACAGTTGTTTCTACTGAGTATGAGTGGTATTATTCTTTTGAATTTTCTCTAAGATATTAACAATCTCTTTAGTATGTAAACATGGGTTATATGTGAAAGATATTTTTTGATCAGAGGTAATTACATTTATTACCATTATAAATATTAACTCGATCATGAGATATGGTAATAGAATCACAAATTATAGAAACTGTATTACTGCATTGGTTATTCTTCGGGCCACTTTCGGTTCTCCCTGTAACATCCCTTACCCGTATTCGACAACTGAACCGGGTACGAGGCATTACCGTACTTAACTTGCTCAATCATACAACATCTATCCATAAAATTTCATTTCAAATTAAATTTTTTCATTCGAGACCTTAATGTCCTTATTATAGGTCTACAAGACCCTAAACTTGCACACGGAATGATTCGGGACTAAACTGGAAACTTTTGAACACATAGAAAATTTTTACTCAAAACAAGGTCACACGCCATTGCGAAGAGGGACACGCCTGTGTGGGCAGGCCATGTAATCACACATGCCCATGTCCCTAGCCTGTGTGGATTTTATTTTTTTCATTTCGAACCTAAAGTGGTTTTGACACGGCTTCACACACGCTGGTGTCCATAGCCGGTGTCCCTCACACGGCCATGACACACCCGTGTCTTCACTCGTGTGTGAAAACCTTGACCTTCTGTTTATGACGTCATCATCTCAATAAGGTCACACGGCCAAGGCACACGCCTGTGTCCTTAGACCGTGTGTCGAATTAAATTCCTAATTTCAAGTGTAGACTTCACACGGCCCGGGCACATGCCCATGTCTTAGGCCGTATCTCATCCCGTGTGTTTACTATTGGGTATTCTGACTTGCCAACCTAGCATGCATGGGGACACACGGCCTATCAACACACCCATGGGGCTGCCCGTGTGTCACACACGCCCATGTGTCCACCCTTGTGGACAATTGTAAGGCTATCTACCAAGCCGATTGCCACCCTACAAAGCAACCACACTTATACCAATTCAATTCAACATACCACATGACCATAAGGCACTTCTAAGAACCCAAAATCAAGACATCCACACAAGCATGCACTTCATGAACTTCATCATCATTGAATATATATAAACTAGTCAAGTATTGGCCAAATTCCAATGACCATTTATGTAACACCCCAAACCCGGCATAGAAGTTAGGCCCGGATCTGGCGTGTCACATGGAAGTGTTTTTCAAAACCATCTTGTGATTGATAAAAACTTGTTTGAGAATTAAAGCCTCTTTGTTAAAACTCAAAACACTTAAGCAATTTTTATCTACTTGAAAACGAAATTACCTTTAAAACCTTATTTGTTGCGGAAGCATATTTGAAATAAACAATTTACGAAAATGTGATGTTTAGAGATAGAGTTGCAAAATCATTTTTGAAAACGTTGCAGAAACGTAGTGTTTTGTAAACAGTTTCCGTTTTGGAAATCGTATTCCACTTTTAGCAGTTAGAAAACATCATAAATAAATATCAGAAATAATAAGTTAAAAATAAAGAGGCCTTATTACAAAATTATTAACACAATGAATTAAAATAAAATGAAATAAAGTCGTTAAGTTTAACTTTAAAGCATATCTGACGTGTGGTCACCTCTGAGTCCCTCGCGGCTCCAAATCCTCTAAGACTGGGGATTACTTGCACAGTTAAAAATGGGGTGAGTTTACGAAAACTCAGTGTCTAATCCCCTTACTAGAGTAACAGTCAGTATACAGAAATAGTCTGGCCCAAAGCCCTTTAACAGTAATAGTACAGTACAGTTCAAAGCATACGTGAGTCAAAGCCCACTACAATATCATTTGGGTCACAGCCCATAACAGAATCAATTGAGCCTAGCCCAACCAATATCAGAGCAAGTGGCCTAAGCCCAGTACAGTGACAGATTTCATAAACAGATATGCAACAGTATGAGGATGCATCCCAACCCAATCCAACCATCACACCACCCATACCAACCCTACACACCATGTGGGGACCAAGTCAACCCACCCAGCCCTACACACCAAAAGCGCAGACGAGCTGCTAATATCATTGCAGCAAAGCTGCCAGTAACAGTATACGTGGCTGAGCCACTAAAATCAGTATATCGTGGCAAAGCCATTGAATCAGTATAACGTGGCATAGCCACCAATAAAGTACTTCCTCCATAATACAAAAGTCCCAACCCCATGGAATATGTCATGCATATCATGCTCAATCATTACACGTGTATGCAAAATGGCCATGCTCAGTAACAATCATTTAAAACATATATTACAAGCATATCGTCACACGACCACAGTCAAGTTAGTTAAAACACAGTCATACGATCACAGTTAAGTCATGGCACAAAATTAGTCTTTTACCCTCAGGGGCAAAATAGTCATTTTACCCTATAAGGGTATTTCGGTAATCTTACCCTGCAGGGGTAGTTTGATAATTCTACTCATAACTAATCCATGTATGCAGTGCATCTCAAACATAATCAATCACACAATTAACACATACAACACTAGCACTACCACAAGGGTACAATGGTCATTTAATCGGTTAGGGGTAAAACGGTCATTTTGCCTCATAAGGGCATCTCGGTAATTTTACCCATTGAGGGTATTTCGGTAACTTTACCCATAAAAGGTATTTCGGTAACTTTACCCATAGAGGGTATTTTAGTAGCTTCGCAAACCAGGGGTATTTTGGTAATTTCATAAACTGGGGTATTTCGATAATGCTGTAAACCAGGGGTATTTTGGTAATTTCACAAATCAGGGGTATTTCGATAATTTTGTAATTTGAGGGTATTTCGGTACTTTCACAAATTAGGAGTATTTTGGTAATTTTACAATCTTAGGGTATTTTGGTAATTTCACAAATCAAGGGTCTTTCGGTAATTTCACAAATTAGAGGTATTTCTGTAATTTTACAATCCGAGGGTATTTCAATAATTTCACAAAACAGCGGTATTTCGGTAATTTTGCAATTCGAGGGTATTTCAGTAATTTCACAAATCAGGGCTATTTCGGTAATTTTGTAAATTAGGGGTACTTTGGTAATTTTGTAAACTGAGGGTATTTCGGTAATTTTACAAACCGGGGTGCTTAGGTAATTTTACAAGTTGAGGGTATTTTAGTAATTTTGTAAACCAAGGTATTCTAAATAGAGATAACGATGCGAATGGGCCTAGAGCCCATTCTCGGCCCAAATGGGCCAACACATTCGTGTGGCCCATTTAGCCTAAATCTAGACACAGATATGAGATTCACATAGTCCAGTCCAATATTAACTACACAATCGTACAACTTATCTGATTGGGCCCACGGGCCCATTGGCCCTACATGGCCCCTTTCGGCCCATCGTAGCCCAAATAGCCTAAACCCACAAGAACACTCATGATGGCCTCAACTATCGCGTCGAAGCTCCCACACGTGCGCTTGCACGCTCGTGTGGCTACCATCGCCATGTGACCGGTATTTCGGCATTTGCCGCTCTACACCTAGAGTAGTATGAAATACACACCCGATAGGAATCTGGAGTTAATTCGCGCTCCAAACACTCCTATGCCCCAAACGCCAACCAAGGTATCCTTACTCTCCTCATAGATTGCTCTATTTAAAGCCAGCTTCTCACCTTCCCTCTTGCTAGCTTTCCGATGTGGGATCCCTCCTTCAGTAGAGTTCAAATCCATCACAACCACTTGTCGTCCCAACTTAGAAAAATAAATATCCCTTTTTGCTTACAATGGGATTCGAACTCAGGCTCCCTTGTAACATAATCCACGCCGCTAGCCACTTTACCAACTAGCTCCTTTTTTTCCTTAAACAACACAACTAAATATAAGTCTATGGGCCAAAGTTTAAGTTCATTTAAAAAGAAATCAAAATGAAATGCAAGCGCCAAGAATTGAACCTTGGACCTCTTGCTTCCTTATGCGGCGTCATTCCCTTATCTCCCATGTGGCGTCATTTGCCACTAGACTACAACTCCTTTTGTGTCATTTTTCTCCACATTTTATTCTTAAAGCCTACCTACTAACTCCCAGGGTTTTACTCACCTAAAACAAAAATTTTCCTAAAGCCCAGGTTTGATCCCGGGACTTCATGGTCTTATACGGGATCTCATATCGATGTCGATGCCATATCCCAGATATGGTCTTATACGGGATCACGTATCGATGTCGATGCCATATCCCAGATATGGTCTTACACGATTTTCATATGCGATACTGATGCTATATCCCAGATATATTCTTATACGGGTTCTCAATTCGGTGCCGAGGCCATGTCCCAAACATGGTCTTATACGGGGCCGTACTAATCTCATGTCTTGATGATGATATCATCTCCCTTCTTAAGGTCTGTAACAGTCCGGTTTATACCCTAGTCGGAACAGTGGTTTCGGGACCACAAATTCGAGTCTGTATAATATTTTAATATTATATTCTGTGCTGTTGATATTTGGTTTAGTATGTGGTAAATTTTCGTGAGCTAAATTAACTGTCTGTGTGTTTAATTTGACAAAAAGGATTAAATTGTATTAAAGGTGAAAGTTGCTTGCTATTTGTTAAAGTACCTAAGTGTTGTGGCTTTGTAAGGCTGGAGGCCTTATATGGCAATTTGCACATTTTTATTTATAGTGGACGACAATGGTCATTATTGGCCTTATATATATATGTTTGGTTTTATATTATAAAAGGTTAATTATGTCATTTTTTAATTAAAATGTTTTATGATAAAAACAAAGTATGAAAAAGGACATTATTTCATTCATCTTTTGACTGAATATTAGAGAAGGAAGAAAGGCTTAAGTTCTTTTGATTTTTGGCACTTTTAAGCTTGAATTCAAGGTATGTTTTCAGTCAGTTTTCGATAATTTTTACGTTTTTTCAATTGTTGCTTTGATAGCTTCAAAACCCATGTTTTAATTTGATGAATTGATGATGTTTGTGAGTTATGCCATTAATGATATGTTAAGCTTTTTGATGATTTTTGGTGTTAAATGAAAGATATGAGTTAGATGAACATACTTTGTTCTTGAAGTTTTGATAAATTTAGCTAATTAGGCTAAATTAAGAAAATAGAAAGTTGAGGGACAAAATTGCAAATTTGATGAAATATTTGGACTTATATAGTCCCTAGAGAGGTTCGGCCAAACATGTGTATGTGTGGATTTTGTGAATTTGATGTTTTGTGAAAAATGGACTAAATAGTCTAATTGTGAAAATGTGAGGGCTAAATTGTAAATAGCCCAAAATATGTATGTATGGTTTGAATTGAATTAAATAGTGAATAAAAGGGTTAATTCTGAATATGTTTAGATCAAGAACCGAGAAAAACGGATTTAGATCGGGGGAAAGCGAAAGTAAGCGAGTAGCCGTTTCTATTCCGATAAACCGAATCTGAGGTAAGTCACTATGCAAATAAACGTACTTGTTTGATATTATATGTGTTCATATGATTAATATTGACTATGAAGGTTTATGAGAAGTTATGAAAATGAATTCCGAGATAAGTTTGATATAGTGATTAAGTCCGATAAGTCCCGTACGAACCTAGGAATAAGTAGGATTAGCTATGTCATGACATAGGTAACTGTTTTGTTTTATTATGTAAGACCACGTCTGGGATGTTGCCGTTGATTTGAGATTCGTGTAAGACCCTGTCTGGGACAGTGGCATCGATATCTGATTATGTGTAAGACCACGTCTGGGACGTTGGCATCAATATAAGCTTTACGTATAAGACCACGTCTGGGACGTTGGCATCATTATGATCTTTACGTGTAAGATCATGTCTGGGACATTGGCATCGTTCTGATTTGTGTAAGACCCTGTCCAAGACAGAGGCATCGATATCTGAGTGCACGTAAGACCTCGTTTGAGACGATGGCATTGTATACTATTCTGAGCTTTTAAAGTATCCTATTGGACTCCTTATGGTTCAACGGACAAGTATGAAATACGAATGACAAATCCAAGCTTTGATAGATTAAGTAAATCAATGTTTGATTCAGGTACGTTGATTATACACCAAATGTGTATATAAGGTAAGTGACTAAGTGTTTTACTATGATGGATTGGAAATATGTTACATGCGTTCATATATGTGTTTGTGATTCTTGAATTGATAAATGTGGCAATTTGGCCAAGAATATGAATCAAAGTATAAATTTGAGAAATTTACCTTGTAGAAGAAATATGCCAATGTGGTTATATGCTTACATGCTTTACATATCAAGTTTGTTTGTGTATTGACTTACTAAGCTTTTGGAAAGCTTACTCTTTGTATGTGTTTTCTCTGGTCTGTAGGTCATCAAAGCTACTAATAGGCTCGGGACTGTCACGGATCGTCATCACACTACTAAAACTTATTTTGGTACACTTTGAAAATGTATATAGCTCAATATGGCATGTATAGGCTAGTTTTGGTATGAGTTGTATAATGAACTTAGCCATGTGATTTGGCTAATTATGTTTTGATAATATGCCTTAATGAATGTGATATGTGAAGTTGTTTTGGCATGCTTAGTTGTTACATGAAATGGTTATGAGATGGTAAGTATATATGGATGAAAGGAGCTTGGTATAATTTAGATTTAGTTATGCAAATTGGTATGTTTGGAATTGGTCTGAATAGTTAGATTGAATGAATATTGAATGGATTGTAGTGTGATTCCTTTAGTTGACAAATATGCATGAATTGGTTGATTATTTTGGTATGTTTTGATGGTTATATGTGCATGAGATATCTTGTTAATTATGGCTTGTAGGTTTGACCCTTATGGGTGGCATTTTGGCCTTGTAATTGGCCTATAATATCACACGGACCGTGGGTGAATTGTAGGATGTAGTTTAACATCACACGGCCTCAACACGGGTGTGTCATCTGGCCGTGGTGTGCAAGTCAGTAGCTAACATAAAAGTACACGGCCAAAACCCACGGGCGTGCTTGGTGGTCGTGGTGGGAAAGTCAGTATATGATCTAAAAGTACACGGCCATGGCACACGGGCGTGCCTAATGACCGTGTTGGTATAGTCAGTATATAGACACGGATGGATATAGGGGGTGTCTAGAAGCCGTGGAGGACACACGGTCTCCTCCCACGGGCGTGTCTCCCCTGTAGTTTAGTCAAGTTTTAAATTTTCTGAGAAATTCTCTATGTGTTTCGATTTAGTCCCGACTCGACTTCTAAGTATGATTCAGGTCTCGAGGACCAGTTTAAGGGACATTATGTCTAGGAATGATGATTGAATGTATGATTTTGCCTGTGAATGTTTCCGATCTATCTGGTAACACTCCTAACCCTAATCCGGCAACAGACACGGGATAGGGGTGTTACATTTGGTTGGTATCAGAGCTACGATTTAGCCGATTCTCGGACTAACGTAGTGTGTCAGAGTCTAGCTATACATGCCATATATCTGAATTGTGATAGTGTGATGAATCCTAACGTATAAATGTGATTTTCGTATAGTAATGGATCCCAAAAGAGCCGTAGATGATGACGTAGAAAGTAATGCGCCTGCTCCCGCGTAAGGGACAGTGCCCTCTGATTCGAGACTGGCTACGAGCGGTCATGAGGGAGAAGCTAAACAAGCTTTCTTCCAGATGATGAGTGAGTGGTTCACTCAGTTCGTAAGAAATAACCCGACTGTTTCACAACCCCCGCCCCCGATTAATCCCATCAGACATTCGATATACCTCCGGCTGTAAATTTGAATATGTTGAATAAGCCTCCTGTTGACAAGATCCGTAAGTATGGGGCCGAGGAATGTCGAGCTACTAAAGATGATGATGCTGAAAAGGCTGAGTTCTGGATTGAAAACACGATTCGGGTATTTGATGAAATGTCTCTGACTCCGGAAGAATGCATAAAGTGTGTGGTATCTTTGCTTCGAGATGCAGCTTATCAATGGTGGAAAACTCTGATTTCTGTCGTTCTGAGAGAACGAGTTACATGGGATTTCTTTCAGAATGAATTCCGGAAGAAATATATTAGTGAGAGATTTGTTGATCAGAAATGAAAGGAATTTCTAGAACTTAAACAGGGCCGAATGACTGTTTCCGAGTATGAACGAGAATTCGTGAGATTGAGTCAGTATGCCTGAGAGTGTGTATCTTTTGAAGCTATAATGTGCAAAAGGTTTGAAGATGGCCTGAATGAAGACATTCGTTTGTTAGTTGGGATTTTAGAAATAAAAGAGTTCGTTGTACTCGTCGATCGAGCTGGTAAAACTGAGGCACTTGGGAAAGATAAGAGAAAAGCTGAGTCTAAAGCTCGAGATGTGAAAAAGAGATTTCATAGTAAATCATTTCAGTCTGCTCCGAAAAGATTCAGAAATAATCAAAGTCGTTTAAGAGATAACATTGGATATTCGAATAGAAATCAATCAAGACCGCAAATGAGTTCAAAAACCCCAGCAACTTCAGTGGCTAGCGTTGGAAATGTTCGATCCGAGAGACCTGAATGTAAGCATTGTGGAAAAAGACATCTGGGAAGTTGTAGATTAAACGACAGAGCTTGCTTCAGATGTGGATCGCTTGATCATTTTATTCGAGATTGCCCTGAGACTATTAAGTCAGAAGCTGTTCAGAATTTGAGATCTGATCATGCATCTGTGAGAGGTAGACCATTGAAGAACGTAAGGAACGTCAGTGGTAGTCAGAGAACTACGAGAGATAATGTTGTCAGATCTGAAGCTAGGGCGCCTACCAGAGCGTATGCTATCCGAGCTCGTGAGGAAGCCTCGTCACCTGATGTTATAACTGGTACTTTTATTCTTTATGATACTTCTGTGATTGCTTTGATAGACCCTGGTTCTACGCATTCCTATATATGCATGAATTTAGTATTCAGCAAGACTTTGCCTGTAGAGTCTACTGAGTTTGCTATAAAAGTATCGAACCCCTTAGGTAAAAGCGTCCTGGTTGACAAAGTATGCAAGAACTGTCTATTACTATTTTGAGATATCTGTTTCCCTGCTGATCTGATGCTTTTGCCATTTGATGAATTTGATATTATTCTGGGTATGGATTGGTTGTTTATGCATGATGCTGTTGTGAACTATAAAAGAAAGACTATAGATTTGAGATGTCCAAATGATAAGATTGTACGGATTGATTCTTATGATTTGAATGGGTTGCCTGTGGTGATATCTGTTTTGAAAGCTCAGAATTATGTGAAAAAGGGTTACGAGGCATATTTTGCTTATGTGATTGATTCAAGAGTATCGGAGAAGAAGGTTGAGTAAGTGCCTGTAGTCTGTGAGTTTTCTGATGTGTTCCCTGAAGAATTATCGGGTTTGCCTCCGATTCGTGAAGTTGAGTTCGGTATTGAGTTGCTACCTGGTACCACACCTATTTCAATAGCTCCGTATAGGATGGCACCAACAGATTTAAAAGAGTTAAAGTCACAGTTGCAAGAATTGACTGAGAAAGGGTTTGCTAGACCAAGTTTCTCGCCTTGGGGTGCTCCGATTTTGTTTGTGAAAAAGAAAGATGGTACGATGAGAATGTGTATTGACTATCGTCAGTTAAATAAGATGACAATAAAGAATAAATACCCGTTGCCTAGAATTGATGATTTATTTGATCAGCTAAAAGGAGCTACTGTGTTTTCCAAGATTGACCTGAGATCGGGATACTATCAGTTGAGAGTGAAAGATTCATACATTCCGAAGACTGCTTTCAGAACGAGGTACGGGCATTACGAGTTTTTAGTTATGCCATTTGGACTAACAAATGCTCCTGCTATTTTTATGAATCTGATGAACAGAATTTTTAGACCGTATCTAGATCGATTTGTTGTTGTATTCATTGATGACATTTTGATTTATTCACATGATGAAAATGAGCATGCTGAACATCTGAGAATTGTGTTGCAAACTTTGAGAGAAAAGCAATTATACGCGAAATTCAGCAAATGTGGATTCTGGTTGCATGAGGTTAGTTTTCTAGGACATATTGTGTCAGCTTCTAGAATCTGAGTGGATCCGAGTAAGATTTCTGCTGTTCTGGATTGGAAACCTCCGAGAAACGTGTCTGAAGTCCGTAGTTTTCTAGGACTTGCTGGTTATTACCGCAGATTTGTAAAAGGGTTTTTAGTGATAGCTACTCTGTTGACTAGATTACTTCAGAAAGATGTCAGATTTGAATGGTCGGATAAATGTCAGAAAAGTTTTGATTAGTTGAAAACTCTATTAACAGAAGCTCCAGTGTTAGTACAGCTAGAATCGGGTAAAGAATTTGTTGTTTACAGTGATGCTTCGTTTAATGGTTTGGGATGTGTTTTGATGCAGGAAGGCAAAGTGATAGCTTATGCCTCGAGATAGTTAAAGCCTCATGAGAAGAACTATCTGACACATGATCTTGAGTTAGATGCGATTGTGTTTGCACTTAAGATTTGGCGTCATTATCTATACGGTGATAAATGTCACATATTTTCATATCACAAAAGTCTGAAATATCTGATGACTCAGAAAGCTTTGAACTTGCATCAAAGAAGATAGTTAGAGCTGTTAAAAGATTATGAGCTCGTGATAGATTATCATCTGGGTAAAGCGAATGTTGTTGCTGATGCTTTGAGTAGAAAATCATTGTTTGCATTATGTGCTTTGAATGCTCAGTTAGATTTATCTGATGATGGTTCTGTGATAGCTGAATTAAAAGCAAAACCGTTGTTTCTTCAACAGATATGTGATGCTCAGAAGTCTAATAATGAATTGCTAGCAAAACGAGCTCAGTGTGAAATGAACTTTGAATCTGAATTTCAAATTGTTGATAATTGTTTGAGATCCCGAGATCGTATATGTGTTCTGAGAAATCCAGAGTTGATTCAGTTGATTTTGAATAAAGCACATAATAGTCGTCTATCCATTCATCTAGGTGTTGGAACGCCGGTACCCCATGGCGCAGCAGAATAAAATTAGATCCGGCGATCCAAATCATGGATCCATGTGTGAGGAACGAATCAGGGTGAAATAAAGGTTTCGAAATTACCAAAACTTCAATCTGAGTAGACAGCGACGCCTTAGCAACAAGAGTTTTGATCTACTGTCGAATCAAGCCTCAACCTTTTCTGATGTCGGCCTCTACGTAATCCACCCGGTTTGACTATGAACGAAAGAAATCTCCAAAACTGTTTTGGAGGCTTATTTGCTTGACGGCTGCTAGACCTAACAAGCAATCACTTAGGGTTTTCATGTTGAGTCTTGTCTCCTTTTAATACCTTTTATAATGGGTGCCTTTCTCATTGGGCCTTTTATAATAGGTATCCTCTTAATTGGGCCTTTTATAATTGGTATCTCTTGAATGTATTACAAGATTAAATAAATACAATAAAGTTTTTAACCGAAAATTATAATTACATTAATTATATCTGAAAATTATAATTACATTAATTATAATAAGGATTCCGGAAAACTATATTTATTTAAATTTATATATGAATCAAATTCATATATTAATAAAATTATGTTATCATTATGTGTACAACATCCTTGTACATATAATATGTTCAATATTTGATTGCCCAGTTAAATTAATTCTTTAATTAATTTAATTTATGTGACAACCAAGCACAATACCAACTATATTTTATTCCGTTCATTTCAACCATAGGGTGTGACCCTGTAGGTTCTTGCAACGTTAGCAGTAATACTAGAATGATTCTATTGTCACAGACAATGAGTGGCATCTAGCAATGCATCATTGCTACCTAAGTTACAAGAAGTCATGATTCGACATAACCTTTCGTGATTAACCTTTCATGCATTAATCCTTAAGTCCTTTATCTCTGGAATGGATACAAGTCATGGGATAGTCACACTTGCATAGTCCATCCCATGTTTCTTGATATCTTGAGTAGACTATGATATACAAATTAGTATGACATCTCATATCAACTTATTTGAGCATGGCCATGCATTTCTAGTCTCACTCAATCAAGTGGCCTAAGATATTACTCCTATTATGTAGGGGGACTTATCCTTTATTGATCAACCATATCCCTCTACATAGATTGTGGTATATCCAACATCAGCCTTTATAGAACAACCTGTTACGGTGTACGTTTGACTGTATCAAAATATACAACTCACGATGCTGGGATAATAATGATCTCAAGTCTGAGGATCATATACATATTAATCACTATGAGTAATGTTGTGACAATTACATAATAATCCAAGAAACATACTCATAGCGGGTCAATCCAATATGTTGTTCTCTAACACACATATTCATGCATTGATTTTGACACTCCATATCAATGACAACTCTTTATCATCAATCAACTACATGTTAGTCTTAATGTATTATTATTGTCCTAGTCAACAACAATACTCGACTAAGGATCTTTTAAGAATAATCATATTATTCTCAGGACATTATTATAAAACAGTTTATCTATACACACAGAAAGAAAGACTGAAATAATAATGACAACGCTTTATATTAATAAACATGGTAAATTAAGTATGTTATTACAACCATCTCATGATTGATCTTTGGGCATACTCTTACACCGGGGAGTACTAAGATGTATCATGATTTGAAACGACACTACTGGTGGTCTGGTATGAAAAGGGACATTTTTGACTTTGTTTTGAAATGTTTAATTTTTCAGCATGTGAAAGCTGAACATCAAGTTCCATCTGGGTTGTTACAACCGATTTTGATTCCTGAGTGGAAATGGGATAAAGTGACGATGGACTTTGTTTCTGGTTTACCTCTGACTCCGAGAAAGAAAGATGCGATATGGCTCGTAGTTGAGCGATTAATGAAATCTGCCCATTTTATTCTAGTAAGATCTGATTTCTCACTTGAGAGATTTGCCGAGCTTTATATTGCTGAGATTGTAAGATTGCACGGGGTGCCACTATCCATTGTGTCTGATAGAGATCCGAGGTTTACGTCGAGATTCTGGAAGAAACTGCAAGAAGCTTTGGGCACGAAATTGCATTTCAGTACAGCTTTTCATCCACAAACAGATAGTCAGTCTGAACGAATTATTCAGATTCTTGAAGATATGTTGAGATGCTGTATACTTGAATTTAATGGTTCGTGGGAACTGTATCTGCCGTTGGTTGAATTTGCATATAATAACAGTTTTTAGACGAGCATCAAAATGGCACTTATGAAGCTTTGTATGGACGTAAATGTTGTACACCTCTGTATTGGACCGAACTCAGTGAGAATAAGCTTCAAGGGGTTGATTTGATAAAAGATTCAGAACAGAAAGTGAAGTTGATCCGAGATTGTCTGAAAGCAGTATCAAATCGTCAGAAGTCTTATGCAAATTTGAAACGAAAAGATATAGAATTTGAGATCGGTGACAAAGTATTTCTGAAAGTGTCTCCGTGGAAGAAAGTGCTTCGATTCAGACAAAAAGGCAAATTAAGTCCGAGGTTCATCGGACCGTATGAGATTATTGAACGTGTCGGGCCTGTTGCATACAGGTTAAAATTGCCATCTGAGTTAGAAAAGATTCACAATATATTTCATGTCTTGATGCTTCGTAGATATCGATCCGATTCGTCACATGTGATTGCCCCATTTGAAATTGAAATCTGATCTGATATGACATATGAAAAAGAACCTATCCGTATCTTAGCTCGTGAAGTGAAAGAGTTGAGAAATAAGAAGATTCCGTTAGTGAAAGTACTGTGGAATCGACATGGGATTGAAGAGGCTACTTGGGAGCCTGAAGACTCAATGAAACAACAATATCCGAATCTGTTTAACGGTAAGATTTTCGGGGATGAAAATCCCTAAGGGGGGAGAATTGTAACAGTCCAGTTTATACCCTAGTCGGAACAGTGGTTTCGGGACCACAAATCCAAGTCCGTATAATATTTTAATATTATATTCTGTGCTGTTGATATTTGGTTTAGTATGTGGTAAATTTCCGTGAGCTAAATTAACTGTCTGTGTGTTTAATTTGACAAAAGGATTAAATTGTATTAAATGTGAAATTTGCTTGCTATTTGTTAAAGTACCTAAGTGTTGTGGCTTTGTAAGGTTGGAGGCCTTATACGGCAATTTGCTCATTTTTATTTATAGTGGACGACAATGGTCATTATTGACCTTATATATATATAAATATATATATATATGTTTGGTTTTATATTATAAAAGGTTAATTATGTCATTTTTTAATTAAAATGTTTTATGATAAAAATAAAGTATGAAAAAGGACATTATTTCATTCATCTTTTGACTGAATATTAGAGAAGGAAGAAAGGCTTAAGTTCTTTTGATTTTCGGCACTTTTAAGCTTGAATTCAAGGTATATTTTCAGTCGGTTTTCGATAATTTTTACGTTTTTGCAATCGTTGCTTTGATAGCTTCAAAACCCATGTTTTAATTTGATGAATTGATGATGTTTGTGAGTTATACCATTGATGATATGTTAAGCTTTTTGATGATTTTTGGTGTTAAATGAAAGATATGAGTTAGGTGCACATACTTTTTTCTTGAAGTTTTGATAAATTTAGCTAATTAGGGCTAAATTGAGAAAATAGAAAGTTGAGGGACAAAATTGCAAATTTGATAAAATATTTGGACTTATATAGTCCCTAGAGAGGTTCGGCCAAACATGTGTATGTGTGGATTTTGTGAATTTGATGTTTTGTGAAAAATGGACTAAATTGTCTAATTGTGAAAATATGAGGGCTAAATTGTAAATAGCCCAAAATATGTATGTATGGATTGAATTGAATGAAATAGCGAATAAAAGGGTTAATTCTGAATATGTTTAGATCAAGAACTGAGGAAAACGGATTTAGATCGCGGGAAAGTGAAAGTAAACGAGTAGCCGTTTCTATTCCGATAAACCGAATCCGAGGTAAGTCACTATGCAAATAAACATACTTGTTTGATATTATATGTGTTCATATGATTAATGTTGACTATGAAGGTTTATGAGAAGTTATGAAAATGAATTCCGAGATAAGTTCGATATAGTGATTAAGTCCGATAAGTCCCGTACGAACCTAGGAATAAATAGGATTAGCTATGTCATGACATAGGTAACTGTTCTGTTTTATCATGTAAGACCACGTCTGGGACGTTGCCGTTGATTTGAGATCGTGTAAGACCCTGTCTGGGACAGTGGCATCGATATCTAATTATGTATAAGACCACGTCTGGGACGTTGGCATCTATATAAGCTTTACGTATAAGACCACGCCTGGGACGTTGGCATCATTATGATCTTTACGTGTAAGATCATGTCTGGGACATTGACATCATTCTGATTTGTGTAAGACCCTGTCCGGGACAGTGGCATTGATATCTGAGTGCACGTAAGACCTCGTCTGGGACGATGGCATTGTACTACTATTCTGAGCTTTTAAAGTATCCTATTGGACTCCTTATGGTTCAACGGACAAGTGTGAAATACGAATGACAAATCCTAGCTTTGATAGATTAAGTAAATCAATGTTCGATTCAGGTACGTTGATTATACACCAAATGTGTATATAAGGTAAGTGACTAAGTGTTTTACTATGATGGATTGGAAATATGTTACATGCGTTCATATATGTGTTTGTGATTCTTGAATTGATAAATGTGGCAATTTGGCCAAGAATATGAATCAAAGTATAAATGTGAGAAATTTACCTTGTAGAAGAAATATGCCAATGTGGTTTTATGCTTACATGCTTTACATATCAAGTTTGCTTGTCTATTGACTTACTAAGCTTTTGGAAAGCTTACTCTCTGTATGTGTTTTCTCTGTTCTGTAGGTCGTCAAAGCTACTGATAGGCTCAAGACCGTCACGGATCGTCATCACACTACTAAAACTTATTTTGGTACACTTTGAAAATGTATATAACTCAATATGGCATGTATAGGCTAGTTTCGGTATGAGTTGTATAATGAACTTAGCCATGTGACTTGGCTAATTATGTTTTGATAATATGCCTTAATGAATGTGATATGTGAAGTTGTTTTGGCATGCTTAGTTGTTACATGAAATGGTTATGAGATGGTAAGTATATATGGATGAAATGAGCTTGGTATAATTTAGATTTAGTTATGCAAATTGGTATGTTTGGAATTGGTCTGAATAGTTAGATTGAATGAATATTGAATGGATTGTAGTGTGATTCCTTTAGTTAACAAATATGCATGAATTGGTTGATTATTTTGGTATGTTTTGGTGGTTATATGTGCATGAGATATCTTGTTAATTATGGCTTGTAGGTTTGACCCTTATGGGTGGCATTTTGGCCTTGTAAATGGCCTATAATGTCACACGGACCGTGGGTGAATTGTAGGATGTAGTTTAACATCACACGGCCTCAACACGGGTGTGTCATCTGGCCGTGGTGTGCAAGTCAATAGCTAACATAAAAGTACAAGGCCAAAACCCACGGGCGTGCTTGGTAGCCGTGGTGGGAAAGGCAGTAAATGATCTAAAAGTACACGGCCATGGCACACGGGCGTGCCTAATGACCGTGTTGGTATAGTCAGTATATGGACATGGATGGATACACTGGGGTGTCTAGAAGCTGTGGAGGACACACGGTCTCCTCCCACGGGCGTGTCTCTCCTGTAGTTTAGTAAAGTTTTAAATTTTTTGAGAAATTCTTTATGTGTTTCGATTTAGTCCCGACTCGACTTCTAAGTATGATTCAGGTCTCGAGGACCCGTTTAAGGGACATTATGTCTGAGAATGATGATTGAATGTATGATTTTGCCTATGAATGTTTTCGATCTGTCTGGTAACGCTCCTAACCCTAATCCGGCAACGGACACGGGATAGGGGTGTTACATTTGCTTGGTATCAGAGCTACAATTTAGCCGATTCTTGGACTAACGTAGCATGTCAGAGTCTAGCTATACATGCCATATATCTGAAATGTGATAGTGTGATGAATCCTGATGTATAAATGTGATTTTCGTATAGTAATGTATCCCGAAAGAGCCGTAGATGACGACGTAGAAAGTAATGCGCCTGCTCCTGCGCAAGGGACAGCGCCCTCTGATTCGAGACCGGTTACGAGCGGTCATAAGGGAGAAGCTAAACAAGCTTTCTTCCAGATGATGAGTGAGTGGTTCACTCAGTTCGTAAGAAATAACCAGACTGTTTCACAACCCCCACCCCCGATTAATCCCCTCAGACATCTGATCTACCTCCGGCTGTAAATCTAAATCTGTTGAATAAGCCTCCTGTTGACAAGATCCGTAAGTATGGGGCTGAGGAATTCCGAGCTACTAAAGATGATGATGCTGAAAAGGCTGAGTTCTGGATTGAAAACACGATTCGGGTATTTGATGAAATGTCTCTGACTCCGGAAGAATGCATAAAGTGTGTGGTATCTTTGCTTCGAGATGTAGCTTATCAATGGTGGAAAACTCTGATTTCTGTCGTTCCGAGAGAACGAGTTACATGGGATTTCTTTCAGAATGAATTCCGAAAGAAATATATTAGTGAGAGATTCGTTGATCAGAAACGAAAGGAATTTCTAGAACTTAAATAGGGTCGATTGAATGTATGATTTTGCCTGAGAATGATGATTGGATGTATGATTTTGCCTGTGAATGTTTTCGATCTGTCTGGTAACGCTGCTAACCCTAATCCGGCAATGGACACGGGATAGGGGTGTTACAAGGTCCAACCGGGACTTCAACATCATAAATTTTCATCATTTTCTCATTTAACATCTTTACTCGATTTCATAGAAATAATATACATCTTCACGAATATCAAACATTTTAAAACTTGATAACATGATGTTGAATTTATTACACACAAACTTACCTCGATACCAAAATAGACCAATTTGCTGATCTAGTCCGAAACCTTGCCTTTTCCTTGGTCAAGGTTAATTCCTCGTTCTTCTTGATCTATAATAGCAAATTAGCTCATGTAATTACCACATTAATCAATACATTTCAATAATCATACTTTGGCAAAATCACCATAGTAGCCATCCATCACTAATTATTTTGTCTCTCACTAAGGAACCAATTGTTTCCATCTTAAATGAACTAGAATTAGATCTCAACTAATTTCCAACCTGTCACCAAAACTTTCCAAGTTTTCCAATAGAGCCCACCAACTTACTATTTTATTCCATTAACTCCCCACCTTTGTAATGATCGGGTCTAAACTAATACCAGGTGTGACAATACCACTTGCGAAAGTGAAGATATAATAAGACAACAATATCTTCATCTATTTGAGTTAGGAAATATTTCGAGGATGCAATTTTTATTAGGAAAAGAGAGTTGTAACATCCCTAATATTTTTTTGTAATACCGTAAGAGATTCTTTTTTCTGATTGTATTTAAAAATTCAATAAGGAATTTATTTTTTATGGATTTAATTATTTATGAGACTATTGAGAAGCCTTTGAAAGCATTTTAAGCCATTTCTAAAGTTTTGGGCTCAATTAGGTAAAAATACAAGTTCAGGGGCAAAATGATAGTTTTTTCACCAAGGATATTTTAGTCAGTTGAGGATTAATTATGATTAAAATTTAGTGTTTATAGATGTGTGTGGTGATGAGATGATTTTTAGAATATTAAAATCAAATGTTAACATAAAAATAAACTATGGCCACATGTGTTGGTATTTTAACTTGTTGACTTTATAATAATATTATTAAAATGAATAAATGAGTGAAGAACCCCCCCTTTTTCTAGTTAGTGCAACTAGCCATTGAGAACAAAAAAAAAAATCTCTTCCTTTCCCTCTTTCTCATCTCTTGTCCATTTTCTTGCAAAACCAACCTTTAAGAATCATATTTGAGTTTTCTTCTTCACCATCCCCATCCCAACCTTCATCACTACACTTAGGGTTTATAGCTTAGAGTGAGAAAGTTGAGGTTTTGGCAAGAACTCCTCTCATTTGTGCATTTTTGCATCTCATTTTATGTTTATATGTTTTAAATGAATTGTTGAGCAATTAATATGGTCATTAAATTATATTACTAATTTAGGTAATAACTATTGTCATAAGAAAAGAAGAGATAGAAAGAGGAGCTATAAGCAAAGATAAAGAAAAGCTTCTAAATTGAAAGAGAAAAAGAAATTAATCTCTTTTTTTTTCTTATTTTGATTGGTATGTTCTTTTGGAAATTTTTATGTTTACCTTGTTATGTTACTAAATGTGTAATTAGTTATTTAGTTCTTTTAGAATAATGGTAGCAAGTTGTTGAATAGATGAATGGTGTATAATGAGATGAAATTATGTGACCAAATGGAACGTATTGTTAAAATATTGGCTAAGATAGATAATGTGGTTGCATATAAAGTGAATCTTAAATGCTTGTTAAAAAGTGTAGTGTGATTGTGTGAATCACTAAAAATGTAAGTGACTAAATTCTTCAGTATAAAACTTTTCCCTTGTAAGTTTAGTGAATGAGTAAGGACACGATTGGCATGTCAATAGGCTAGTGTGTGCATTTAGTAATGAAGACAACAATTAGTGAGAAGACAATGAAACTTACCTCGTTTACATGGAACTTATGTGCATAGTCAGGGCCCTAAATGATATGGTGATCAGTTGGATGCTCTTTAGTGCAATTCAGGGTATTGGTGTCGGGTTGGAACCCAAGTGTCCTCACTGACATTACTACGAGTGAACCATTGAAAATTTGATAAACATAATGTAACACCCCCAACCCGTATCTATCGTTGGAATAGGGTTATGGAGCATTACCATGAAATTGTAACTTTAAAACACACATTTAGTATCTCTACATAAACATGGCATAATTCATACATATACATGCATAATGTCCCTTAATCGAGCCCTCAAGGCTCTAGAAACACTTTAGAAATAATTCAGGACTAAATCGGAAACTTTTGGAGCATTTAAGAAAAAATTTGAAAAAATTTGAATTGTAGGGGTCACACGGCTGAGACACACGTCCATGTCTCAGGCTATGTAACAATCGAAATAGGGACACACGGCCGTGTCCCAGCCCGTTTCTGTGCTGTGTAACTCTCTGACTTAGGTTATACGGCCAAGCCGTGTAACTCTTGAAATGGCCTTACACGCCAGTGTGTCAAGCCATGTGCTAGGTCATGTAACTGCCTGACTTGAATGTCTTTAAAACCTATAAGGGACACACGTTGTGTCACATGGCAATGTGTTACACACGGCTGACACATGCCCATTTGTTAGGCCGTGTGGACAAGAAATTTTCCAAAATCAAGCCATTTTCATCACCAAGCCAAATGTATACTTACAAGAAATTTACCCCCATGACCAAGGCATCAAAAACATACCAAAACATGCTTAAATTTACCAATTCAAATGACCAAATCCATTCAACCAACATGGAACATAAGACACCTCAATCACAATCAAACAAACTTATCTAAACATATGCATTACCACATTTAAAACATACACAACTAATTCAATATCATCCTAAAGCATACCAAAATTGAGACCACAAGTAACTCAACATGTAACACCCCAAACCCGGTCAACACACCACGACCGAATCTGGTATGTCACAGGAGGAAACGATTTCTAAGAAAATAGTTTGTAGATTTAATTTTGAAAGAAGGGGTCATTATTTAAAACGAGTTGTTTTGATTTAGTAAAAACATGGTTTGGAAAGTTGTGTGTAGTTTCTTATTTTAAGAAAACCATTGGTTTTTATTGAAAATCCGAAACAGTTTTAGCCCAGTTGTCAAAACCGTTTGCAGTTTTTAAGAAAACTGAGTTAACCTATTGATGCTACTTGTTTGTCGTTACCCTATGATAAAGTTTAAGAAAACCCGATAAGTTGTGAATTTTAGACAACTTCCATTTTAAAGGTTATTTAGGCATGCCGTTCTATTTAACTTATGCAAACATTTCCGTGATAATTTAAGCAGATAGATAAACTTCAAAGTGAAAGTTCATGGCCTTATTACAACCCGAAAACCAAATTAAGAGTAAAGCAAAATCCAGATTATAATTTAAATCAAAACCCAAAGCAATGAGCATGGCCACCTCGAGTCTGTCCCGGCTCCACATCCGCGATCTACGAGTCACCTGAAACATGTAAAGGAAGGGGTTAGTCACCGAGACTCAGTGTATAAGTCCCCAACCTTAGAATATCAATGCTCTCACACAATTTCATAAGCCAACATGCAAGTCATGCAACCCGAACCTAACCATCCATACTCCTTTTCTACCCGTGTGGTCAAAACCACTGGTGGTCAAAACCACTGGTGACTGTAGTCACAAATAATATCGGTGTGGTCAAAACCACTGGTGACCGTAGTCACAATAGTACCTATGGGGCCAACCCATAATGTGGTCAAAACCACTGATGACAATCCCGTATAATAATTTCTGTGGGGCTAACCCACTGTGGTACCAAACCACTGGGACGAGTCACAAAATAGCAATATGTGGTTCCAAACCACTGGTGGTCAAAACCACTGAGACTTAGTCACAATAATATATGTAAAGTGGGGCCAACCCACTGTGTGGTCAAAACCACTGGTGACAGTCTAAACCATCCTTCCCCCTCCTCTCATCATACCCACATCAATGAACATACTTTTCATGGCATGAATGTCAAGCTTAGCATACAATAGTCACATATCATGGCATATACAACTTTTAACCAAGGCATTTAACATCAATCAAATCAGAAGGGACGTACCCGGAGTCCTCGCTTATACCCATGAGGGTAGCACATCTTAAAATATTGTTTTACGCCACTATTCCAGCATTTAACAAATCACGTAACAAAATCATATTAACCTACGAAGTGTGTAAGAGTTACACACCTGATTACCCGCAATACAACACTATCTACGCTGATGCTGTCGTCAATCGACACCACCACGATCTGCCTACTCTCATGCACAGATGCTGGTCCACATCCAAGTGGCCAGTCACGAACCGCAGACACTGCTCTCCTTTTGAACTTAGGGGCTGGGGTCTCAGATCTGACCCCTCCTAATGTTCGGCTGGTAACAGGATCCATAACACCTTATCACTAAATCAGGTTAACACAGAAAGTAACTATGACTAAGAATATCAACCCCGAATGAATAAATCCCTTACCTAGATTGATCAATTCCCGAAGATCAATGACTTAAATCAAAGCACCACCTGAATGCCCAGTCGACTAACGCCAAGCCTCCTTAACACCCTCCAATCGGCTAAGATCTACAGGATTAGCCACTGTCTTCGGTACTTAAACACAATAGGAAACATTGAATAGCAGAGACACTTACCACAGCCCTATCAAATCCGATTAGAGACAATGGCAATCCCATGTTACAGATCCACTGCAACAACAGTCCAACAAAAGAGTTTGAGTGCCAGAGATTTCGGCTTTCACTACCCCAGCAAATGAAATCAGAGAAAGAAATAGATATGTAAGAGCATTGAGAAGATTCGGCCATAAGAGCAAAGAAAAGAAGAAGAAACAACAGAATCTCACCTGACTATGGATTGAAGTTCGACTTTGAGAACCGAAGAAGAGATAGATTTCGGCACCAGAGAAGGTTAAGGGAAAATGCCTAAAGAGAAAAGAAAATATTGACAAGAGATATTCGGCTCTTTGCGCAAAGGTTGAAGATGATAAGGGGTTAGGGGATTTTCGGTTTTGGGATAAAGAAAAGAAGAAATGAAAACGGCTATAGGAGAAGAAATATTCGGCTTTTCAAGGAAATGGCCTGAAGGTGAAACGCAAAAGATGAAAAGAACAAGGTTGGTTCGGCCAAGTACCAACAGATGCTGAAAAGGTAAAAAGAAAAAGAGAAGAGATGTAGGAGAGGTTTCAGTTTTGACAAAAGAAAGGAAACCGATGAATGCCTTCTAAGCTAGCCGAATATACTACCTAAAGAGAACCCCAAATTCGGCATAGCCCCCTTACCACTCTCCAAAACCGAATGCACGCACCCACACCACTCAAATTCGGCTAACACACCTTCCCGACTCAATCCCCTCATCTTCTCCTTGTTTTTCTCCTGGCCAACCATTCCAACAAGTTTGAGTATTTCAAACTCCACAAATTTCTCTCCACCACACAATTCAAATGTGTTGACTTCTTCAACACATATCCAAGAGAGTCATCCTGAGCACACCACCTCCCTAGCTTTGGCATCAAAAAAAATAAGCAGAAAGGGATTTCTGCAGCTCGAACCCAGGCTCCCTTGCTCCCCCTTGTTTGCGTCACTTCTCTAAGCCTTAAGTGGCGTCCCTTGCCACTCCACCAAGGCTCCTCTTGCGACAAAACCTGCCACCAAATATACTTAACCCCTAGCTCTATCAGCTCCCATTCCAAGCACTCAAAATAAAAATTTCTACCATGGCTCTGGCCTATCCAAAACTCGAGCCTAGACCCTAAAGTAGTCCAAACTAACACACCTACCATACAATACACATGCAAACACACAAAAATGCAGAGACCCTGATTTAAGGATGTTACACAACATAACATACCATTTTCATGTCCTAAAAACAACAAACCAATGTGCCCTTCATAGACACCACAATTATATCCAACATCAATAACTAAATCATGTAAACATTGATCCATTTCTAGCATAGCACTTAATTCATTCACAAACCAAAACAAATCACAAGTGTTCAATTTCATATCATTCTAATTGTACCAAAACAACCTATATACCCACATATACATGCCACTACCCTAAAGGAAAAAAAAACTACCAACATCGATGGATAGTGTGAGCCAAAGGTTCAATCTGTCCAAAAGTCAGCAATAACGATCTACAAAACAATCCACAAAAAAATGAATAAGCTTATAGAGTTTAGTAAGAACATAGCATATCATTAAACTTATCAACAATTGAAATACAACTTTTATTATACTCAATTCAAAGTTACCGAAGTGTAAACAGAGCCACATAGCTGCAATTCAAGGGTACCGAAGTACAAACAGGAGCACATATGTGTAATTCAAGGTACCGAAGTGCAAACAGGGGCACGTATGTGCAATTTAGGGGTATCAAAGTACAAATAGGGGCATGTATGTGCTATTCAGGTGTATTGAAGTACAAACAGGGGCACGTATGTGCAATTTAGGGGTACCAAAGTACAAGTAGAGGCACGTATGTGCAGTTCAAGGAATAATTAAGTATAAGCAATTAATTACATAACTATAATGTAAACAAACAAGTAGAAATTCAATTATGTACAAAAATACTATGAACTTACCTCGACAACTAGAGCGTAAAAGTACGATCGAGCTAATCCGTGATTTTCGCCTTTCCTCGGTTTAGATTCGGTTAAGATTTATCTTGTTCTAAATAAATAATTATATTCAATTAAGTGTTTCAGTCAATCTCAAACATTCAATTCAATCCATAATCCCTATTTATACATAATTATAGTTTTACCCTTAACATTTTAACCTTTTTACAATTTAGTCCTTAAACTCGTAAATTGAAATCTAAGTATTTTCATCCCAAACTCATGCTAGCCGAATTTATTATGAACCCATATCAATTCATACAAATCATTATTTCACAATTTAACCATAATATTTTACTACTTTTACAATTAAATCCCTAAATGACATTTTCATCAAAAAATCAGTTTACAAAACTTGTTTATTTATCAACAAAGACTTATAATCCTTCTTAAACTTCAAGAATCATGCAAAAATGTTCATGGAAAAACCCAAATCCTTTAACAAGTTTTCAAATTAGTCCCTAGGCTAGCTAGATTAAGCTACAACGATTCCAAAAACATAAAAATCATTAAAAACAGGATAAATTTCACTTACATGCAAGCTAGCAAAGTGACAGAACCATGAGACCCTAGCTATTGCTTTTCTCCCTTCAAAATTTCAGTGGATGAGCACTTAGGAAGATAATGCTTTTGTTTATTTTATTTTAACTTTAACTAATTTATTAATTTACTAACTTAACCTTCATTTAACATCAAATTTTCATTAATTCCAAGCCATATACATCCACTAAATTCATTAATGGTCTAATTACCATCTAATTCCTTTCAAATCAATGTTTCATAGCCATTTGATACCTTTAACTACTAGAACTCTACTTTTGCACCTTTTACGATTTAGTCCTTTTTACTAAATTAAGCATGCAAACGTTAAAATTTTTTAACGAAATTTTTAGACAACTTTACTAATATTCCACAGACATTAAAATAATAATAAAATAAATATTTACTCGTCAGATTTTTTGTTCCAACACCGCTATTCTAATTTCACTAGAAACGAGTTGTTATAGATAATGATAAATTGTTAATAGATAGGTGTATTCATGTAAATGGTTATTTCCATGTTATAGTATTTATGCCTCATGTTAGTAATTCACACAAGTGGTTTGTGTTTGGTAGATAGAAAACTTGTAACTCCATTTTTATTTATTCATGGAAAATCATTAAATTGATCAAGGTAAGTTCCTATTTTAAATTCCATTAGTTCTTTCTAAGCTTTATTCTTAATGTTCTATTGATTTTGTACGTAGGTTAACTTGAAGTTTGAGGCGTGGCTCACTCTGCAATTCACCTTTTCATACCATTATCTTTTTGCAAAGGTATGAAATTATTGTATTTGTGTATTGACTCCTAATGGCATATAACACCCCTCACCCGTATTCAACGCCTGAATAGGGTTTCAGAGCATTACCAGACTTATACAATATTCATACATTTCACATAAATTTTTCAATTTCATAGCAAACATCATTTATTTCAATCACATTGTCCCGAATATGAGCCTACGAGGCCCTAAACATGCATTGGGAGTGGTTCGGGACTAAACCGATAACTTTGAAAACTCTTAGAACACTTAGAATTTTTTTTGCCAAAAACAAGGGACACACACCCTTGTGGCCCGGCCGTGTGGACATTCGAAATGGGAGCACATAGCCGTGTCCCAGCCCGTGTCCAACCCCGTGTAACTCTCTGACTTGGGTCTCACGACCAACACACACGCCCGTGTGCCCTGAAAATGGCCATTCACGCCCGTGTGCCAGGCCGTGTGCTAGGCCATGCCAAATGTAACACCCCGAATTTTGGGCCTAGAAGAAATAGGCTTCGCGTGCCGGAGAAATTGGAATTTATTTGTGCATGTGAATAACCTAAAAGTATGTCTACTTTGATGGTTAAGGGTGTTGAGAAGTATTGAAGAAGTCTTGGGTTCAAACCTGGGCTTTAGAAAAATTTTGGTTTTAGGTGAATAAAACCCTAGATGTAAGTGAGTAGGCTTTAAGAATATTTTTGGGGAAATCATGACACAAGAAAGCATGTGGCCTAGTGGTTGTGGCGTCATTAAGGTTGTAAGGGAGCCTGGGTTCAAGTCTTGGCTCATGCAAAATTTTTTAAATTTTGCTCTTAAAAGAATCTGGACACTGGCACATAGGCTTTATAAATATTTGCACATGTTTTAAGTCACAAAAGAGCTGGTGGTTTAGTGGCAAGGTGGCATGTCGAGTAACCTTGAGGTCTGAGGTTCGAGTGTTGGCACAGCATAATGGGGTATTTATTTTGCAGTTGGGACGGCTGGAGTTTGTGTTGCATTAGAATTCTAATGGATGAGGTTGTTGTGGAAAGAATCATGAAGTAGATTGTGGAGAGATTAAAAGAGTGATTTATGGAGGAAAAATAGGAATTTGTGTGGGAAGGGAAGTGTGTGCCGATTTGGTCTCTAGACTTTGGGGAGTTCGGTTTTGGTAGAGGCAAAATTAAGCATTTTTCCTAGTAAGTCGTTGGTGTCGTATGGTGTAGCCGTACAGTTTGCCGAATTCTTTTAGTGCAACCTCGGTTTTTCTTTTGTGGGGAGATTTGTGCAATTGAGGTGTCTTTCCCTTTTTACCAAATTTTACTTCTATATCTCTCTACTGAATCGTTTTTCAACCTTTCTCTCTACCCTTTTCTCTGTGTTGGCAAATACATCTTCCTCTTCTTTCTCTCCAATATTCTGTCGGTTCTTCTTTCAATAACTGAATCTCCCTTTATTTTTTTCTTCTCTCCTTTTCATTTGTTTTTCTTGGTCAAATGCATCATCTTCTCTTTTCCCAAATTCTCTTTCCCCTTCTTTAGTCTATTTCAATCTGTATCTGTTATAACCCCTTTTTCTATGGGAAGCTAGCCGAAGACTGCATTCTTTTCACCTTTACTTTTGTTATTGATTCAGCAACTATCCTCTGGCATTCAGTCAAAATCTCCTTTTCTAACGTTGAGTTCAAGTAAGGGGTTTCTCAAGTGGGTAGAGGCGTTCAAAACTTCCTGTTTTCAATCGATCTTATAGTTGGGGTAAGTTGATTCCTTAGCCGATTGCCCTATGATGTTGGTATTGGGATTTTAAGTCATATTCTAGAAATAGTTTTGTTTAATAAGACTCGTTGCTTAAGCAGATATTCATTGAGGGGTCTATAATCCTTTTTTGTCGGCGATCTAAGTAGGTTCAATCCACGCTCGTTCAAGCAAGGCGTTGGTAGGTAATCTTTTGAATAGGTTTTGATTAATGGCTCTTTCAATTCATGTGTTAAGGTTTTAACTGAAGTTACTGTTATGATAGGTTCGACATTCGCGGGTTTCTGCGCTATTCTAAAAAAGGGGTGTACACACACACCACTCCTTCTAATTGTAGATCGACAAAATGCCGAAAAACCGAAATACCGGCGAATGATGCCACACAAGCGTGCGATCGCACGTGTGGTGGACCGAGCCTACGAACATGGTGTTAGTCTGTAGAGGCCACTACGAGCGCTCTTGTGGTATTGGGCTGTTTTGGGCCTCGTTGGGTCAAAATGGGTCGTGTGGGCCCAGTGGGCTTGTGGGCCCACACGGATAAAATGTATGTGATGTGGTAAATGTTGTTTGGACTGTGATGTTTGTATAACTGTGGTTGTTTCTGGGCTAAATGGGCCGCACGAGTGTGTGGGCCAACTTGGGCCGAGTAATGGGCCTTTGGTCCATTTACACCGTTGTGACTGTTTAGGTTACTTAAGTCGCTCGAGGCGACGGTGGACCTTCTGTTGGGTCGCAAATACCCTCGTTTTGTGAAATTATAGAAACAACTCCGAATTGTAAAATTACTGAAATACCCTCGATTTGTGAAATTACTGAAATACCCTCAATTTGTGAAATTACTAAAATACCCTCGATTTGTGAAATTACTGAAATACCCTTAATTTGTGAAATTACCAAAATACCCTCGATGTGTGAAATTACCGAAATACCCTCAATTTGTGAAATTACTAAAATACCCTCGATTTGTAAAATTACTGAAATACCCTCGAATTGTGAAATTACCAAAATACCCTCGATTTGTGAAATTACTAAAATACTCCCAGGTTACAAAATTACCTAAATACCCTTGTAGGGTATGATTACTGAAATACCCTTATAGGGTAAAATAACTGTTTTGTCCTTGTGGGTAAATGACTGACTTAAATTATGAATTTGACTTATTTGACTGGGATGGTATGACTGTGTTTTAACTAACTTGATGGTGGTTGTATAACTGGTATGCTTTTAATATATGTCTATATGATTGTTACTGAGCATGGCCATTTTGCATACACGTGTAATGATTGAGCATGACATGCACGACATATTGCATGGGGTTGGGACATTGATATGGAGGAAGTTTTGATAGGGTCGCACGAGTCGCATAAGACAACTGTGGATCCAGTATTGATCAGTTAAGGTCGCATGGGTCGCATGAGACGACTTTGGACCGACGGACGGCTTAAAGCCGTGTAATCTGATTATGGCTCAGTGCCATCTTGATTATGGCTTTGTGCCAATCGTATTTACTCGTGGCTATGTGCCTAACTTATATATTGATGACTCTGGGTCAATCATAATTACCCGTGGTTGTGTGCCGATTATATTACCGTTACTGATGGCTATGTGCCAAACTTGTTACAGTTACCGATAGCTTTGTGCCATCCTGATTATGGCTCTGTGCCATCCTGATTATGGTTTATAACCATTCTATTTATGGCTATTGGCCATTCTGTTTACTGGCAACTTTGCTGCGATTTTAGTTAGTGCCGCAACCGGTGCTAACATTGGGAGTGTAAGGATAGCGTGGGTGATTTATTCCCCGCAGGTAGTGCAGGGTTGGACGGAGGCAAGTGCAGGGTTGGATGGGATGGGTTAGCATGCATCACACATTATGCATATGGAATTAATTCTAATAAGGGCTGAGGCCCAAGTGAAATTGTACTGGGCTTAGACCCACACGCATTGTTCTGTTACTGTAATTGGGCTCCAGCCCAAACTGATTCTAAATTCTATCTGTTTTACTAACTGTTTTAGTTATGAGGGGATTACACACTAAGTTTTCGCAAACTCACCCCGTTTTTAATTGTGCAGGTAATCCCCAGCATTAGAAGGATCGGTGTTGTGAGGGATTCGGAGATGGCCACACGACTGCCTTTGGATTTCATTTATGCTTTAGATTCCGTTTTGGGTTTTAAATTTTGTAATAAGGCCTCTTTAAGGTTTTGGGTTTTAACTTGGGGTTTTTATTAACTTTGAATTATATCTGTTAGAAGTAAATCACGGTTTTCTAAAATGTTAACTGTTTTTAAAACAACACTACGTTTCGCTACTTAATCTTTTTCGTAAATCAATTACTCTCAAAATTAGCTTCCGTAACTAAAAAGATATTTTGGGAATAAAATTAATAATTTTTCAATGTACCATGTTTTAAAAATAGACTAACGTAACTAGGATTTTACTTAAGCTTTTAAACAAGAAGTGTTTTCAATGAAAACATGGTTTTCAAAAAACACTTCAGTGTGACACACCAGATTCAGGCCTAACTTTTAGGCCGGGTTTGGGGTGTTACACCAAAACTGTAGGGTATACTGACTTATGCCACACAGGCAGGTCACACGCCCGTGTGTGAGGCCATGTGGAACATACTGACTTAGTTTCTATTTCAACACCGGGGGACACACGGTTGTGTAACCTGACCGTGCGTCACACATGGTTGAGACACACGTCCGTGTCTCTATCCATGTGGACAAAAAATAGGCTATTTTCCAAGCCATCTTGCCACCCCAAACTTGTTTACACCTACATAACCCAAATGGCACAAATCATTGCATAAATAAGCATCTAATACAACCACAACCAAGACTATAACATGCCATTTTAATACCAACAACTAACACGCTTATAATATCATGTTTTGCTCATTCAAATCATACCAATTTCACATTCACAAAGCATTTATGTGCATAATTTCATCTAAGCATTTCCTTGCTTAAAACCACAAACACATCAATATCAAACTCTCCACCATTAGCTACCTTAAACTATAAACTTCAACAAGTCATTCACAAGCAATTATAAACCATATCATCAAGGATCATTAGCACATATATATACATCATCATGCTTGCCAAAATGAACCAAAATAAGCCATCTCTCATGGCTATATATACAAAACAAAACATAGACATTTACAAGCCAATTCAAATGGTAAAACTCATTACTAAAATTCATATCAAAATGATCAATATCCTATACATGCCATATAACCAAAACATAAACTCAAAAGTACCAAATTGATAGTTGGATAATGTGATGAAGTCTCCAATGATCCCCTAATCCGAGCTAGCTTTGGAATCACTATAAAACATGGAAAAATGAACAAAGTAAGCTTTATAGCTTAGTATGCTCGTATGAAATAAATTCAATGAAATCATAAATACACAATTCAACCATTCAAATATATCAATATGTAACTCATATTATCTAACAAACCTTTCACATCTTTAAATCATAAGATTATATGTAAACTTCTCAATTTCTTCATTTCAAAGCTTATACAGTTTATGTGCATACCTATAACATCTCGTATCAATCTCATACTTCAACCACATCTTTCATTTACCCGTTGAACCATTTAGAATACTATCGGATACTTGGGAAACTCACACCAAAGTGCCATATACATAGCCAATGCTATCTCAATCTCATATCACATATATGCTCACTCTCGAGCTATCAACGGGCCTGCTCTGTGGGTCAAAACGTAGCTACACGGTGCTGCTTACACAAGCTGTCAATTAATCGCAACACATGCTGATATACTCAGCCACCAGTCGGACGTACAGGTCCAGCACCAGGATCACTAATCATAATAAGCCCTAATAACATGTCATTCGTATCCTAATCTATTCCTTAGGCTCAACCGGGGTTTCACACTTGCCGAATCCTCATCGAACGCGTCCGTAGAGTCATATTCACAATTCATACAATATCAAACATTAAAAACATAATTATAACAAAGCTTATTACATACAAATTTACCTCGGATGTAAAAATGATGACACGAGTGAACTATTCCGAAACCTTGTTCTTTCCCTAATCTAAGCCCGTATTTCACCTTTCTTGATCTATATGTAATCAAAATTAACTTATTTAATCCTCTCTCTATTCAATTTAGTCCAAAATACACATTAAGGCACTTTTACACATTTTCCCCTAATGTTTCACATTTTACAATTTAGTCATTATTTCATAAAAACACAAACTAATGCAATTCAACCACAACCCATGCCAGCCAAATTACAATTAGGTCCCTACCAGCCCATATTATTCATTTATTTCACATTTTAACCACAAAATTTCCACATTTCACAGTTTAATCCCCAATTTGCATTTTCACTAAAAATCACTTAACAAAACTTGTATAACTATAATCAAACATTCATAATCTATCATTAAACATCAAAATACTCATGTATTCATCAATGGAAACATCTAAAATCTTTAACAGTTTTGCAAAATAGTCCCTGAGCTAGCTAGACTAAGCTGCAACGATCTCAAAAACATAGAAATCATTAAAAACTGGGTAAAAATTGACTTACATGCACTAGGTACTATGGCTGAATGCTTCAAAGTGCAACAATGGAGTTTCTTCTTCTTATTTTCGGTCAAAACAAGGAGGAAGAAAGATGATACCTTTGTTTGTGTTATTTTATTTTAACTTATTTATTAATTTACACCATTAAAACACTTAATAATATGTCCATATATGTCCACTCATGTTTCAAATGGTCTAATTACAACATAAGGACCTCTAATTTAAAATTCTATAGCTATTAGATGCCTTTAGCTAATAGAACTCCACTTTTACACTTTACGCGGTTTAGTCCATTTTATCAAATTGACTAATCAAACGATAAAATTTCTGAACAAAATTTTCGCATAAACATATTATCATGTTGTAGACATTAAATTAATAATAAAATAATTATTTTGACTTTGGATTTGTGGTCCCGAAACCACTGCTCCAACTTGACTAAAAACGGGCTGTTACATGGCATGTACTGGAAAGTCCCTAAGATATGCATATATATATATATATATATATATATATATGTTAGTTTCATACTACTTTAAACTTGTATTGGATGTGATGATTAGTCCTACAAAGAACATATTTTGGTTTACTTTGAGCCCTGGGTGTATATAGCTTCAGAAAAGTGGTACGCATACACTTAGCTCATTTTAAATAGTTTTCATATGTATTTCAGTGATTATTAAGCATATTATATGTATTACTTGGATAGAGGGAATTTGGGGAAGATTTTGAAGTGTTCTTAGGTTGTTCAATATTTGAGACTTCAGAGATGCCATGTGTAACAGCCCTAACCCGTATCTGTCGCCAAATTAGGGTTACAAAGTATTACCGAACAAATAAAACACTTAAATATATCTTAACTAAAGACATAACAGATATCTCAAAATTGACTATAATTTCCTATTATAATCTTGTGTAATAGTAGCCTTGTCTTAAAACGTTGTACACTTTATCACTGTCTGATGTAAATCAAATAGACTATGAACTACCTCATATAAGATGTACCATATATTCTTGAATTATTCGGTGCATAAATTCGAATGTTTTTCCTTGCATCTCAAAATTCTCTAAAGAATTAACGGTTCTTCATGATATTCAACCCACCTTAATTCAAGATCATCTGAATGAAACGTTACTATAAACAACAAATTCTTCTCTAGTCGAGACTGAAGTAGATACCTGACTTAATTGAACAACTTTGACGCTTTCCTGCCATAACTTTACCATTAGTAGTACAACTATCGAGAAATTCCCCGTAATCATCTATCAAAACATAACTGAAAAACTTAGAAATAAGTTTCCATAACAGACTCTAACTGATGTTTCTGACACATCTGTTTCTGCAACTTACAACTGATAGATATTCCATTTCGTGAAAAGCTTCAAACAGTATCATTTAAATACAAGTGTTATAGCTACTACAATCGAGACAATTTTAACCCATAATAATAAATTTTGTCAATTATCACCAATCTGATTGATATATTCCTGTATCATGTCTTCTAGAATATGAATACATTAATCTGACTGTCTGTTTGCTTGCCCATGTTTTCATGAAATTTATTCCCGGTTCTAAAGATGGGGTTAAATACATGCAACTCAACTAACTCCTCAAGTGAATTGTCCGTTTTGAATAAAACAAATGAGTCAATCTTGTCATCCTAATAGTAACAATTCAAAATAATTCTTTATTCTTGTCGTCAAAATAATCCAGTCATATAGTCTATCATAACTCCCTCAAAATAGCAATCAAAGTCATTACCAACAGTATTAACTCATTCGAAATATAACATCCAGTTTTGACTTATTGAAAAGAGTCAAGGTTAACAGAGTAAAGAGAACTAATATGCGAGGTTAAGCTCGACCTTCCACTGTCTATACTTTTGTCGTTATCTATCCCCTTCATGAAATCTAGAAATGGGATACATAATGAAACTCTTTCAACAATTAACATCAAAGCATTGAACCATACTGGAGACACAACCATCAGATGAATTAGAAGTACTACTTTGCTTCTTTCTACGCAAATCTTCCTTGACGAACCATGGTGCTCTAATAAGATAGACGCTACAATCGTATAGTTAAAACAATGCCTGAAATATCAATAAGGCAACCCGAAGAAAATTAGAAAAGCCAAATATAATTTCAGCAACAACAAGTGCAGTAACACGACATCTAAAAGCTGAGATCTATATCAACATGCTCCCATGATCCAACCAAGAGTTACAACCATAATAGATGTAATAATCTCAAACCAATGTATGTCCTTTATAGATGGACCATATATGATAAAATAGACCATAAGAACAATAAGAAGATTGAGATATGTAAAGCTCTACTAAATTCCAAGAATATAATCGCTTTCTATACTGTCAGTGTAACATCCTAAAATTTAGAATTTTATGTCTTGCATTATTTCTTGTGTTAGGCTAGTTAAAAATATTAATTGTGTATGTTTAGGGGTTCTAAGAAGGCTCGAGGTTGAATTGGACCTTAGCAAAATTTTTGTGTTTAAGCACTTTAGAGAGAGAAGGTAAATGGCATCAAGGCTTGAGGAAATAAATGCATATTTTGTTAGCATAAATGAGCATATGGCAAGGAGGTTATGGCATCAAGTGGAGAGCATGGAGGGAAGGGGTTCAAATCCCATCTAGTGCAAATTTTGATTAATTTTTATGCTATTCATCCATAGTGTCGGCCATGGTGGTATTTAAGGCAAGGAAGACTTTTTAAATTATGGAAAAGTGGCTAAGGATTATGGTAAGGAGGAAGATAATGGATAATGAATGAAAGAATCAAAAGAAAAAGGCAAGAGAAGGGAACATGTTGGCCTTTTCCGTGGGTGATGTTTTGGAAAGATTTTTTTTGATCAACATCCATCCTTTTGGCAAGAGTACACACGGTTTTGTTAGGGGGAAGGGAGAGCCGAATATCTCTTTTCTCTTTCGTCATTTTGCAAAATTTTGGTGCATGAGAGGTTATTTTTCTCCTTAGCATTTTGGTGACTTTTTCTTTTTCCAATTTCTTCCCTTTTTGCCAAAAACTCCAAAGACTAAAGTGAGCATTTTCTTTTCTTTGTTTTGCCGAAACCATCTAGCCATTTTGTGCCATATTTTTGCTCATTTTCCCTTTGATAGCCAAAACTAGTTAGCACCGATTCTTCCTCCTTTCTTTTCGTTTTCACAAAATCTTCAACCCTTCTTTCTTCCTCTTTAATTCATATTCTCATAGCCGAATCTTCTTGCTTAATTTCCCTCCATAGTCGAACTTTTGAATTCTTCATCTCTTCTTTGTTATTTCTTTCTCGTTCGTGTTGGCATTCACTTCTTTGATCAAATATGTAAGTGGTCTTATTCTTTTCATTTTCTTATTCTTTTCTTTCTAAGCCGATTATGTATGCCCCTCACTATATGACTATCGTAGTGTTATAGTGGGCGGCTGAATATCACATCTTTGCCTATTCATCTCGAGTCATAAGCCAATCGGTGGGAATCGAGATTATCATTGATTAAGGTAATGAGTCTTTTCATAGTCCATTTGATATCCCTACTCAGTTATTGTGTCAATCGGATTGAAAGTTTGGCTAATCGATTATGTTGTTAGGGACGAAATCACTCGATATTCTCTCCTTATTTAGTGGTAAGCTGAAGCCTTTTTCCTTAAGACAATTGATTTATATCATCGTAATATCGTTTTGATTAAGACTTTTTCAATGGAGGCAAGTGGTACCGAATCGAAAGGAAAAGTGATTGGAGAACTCAAAAGAAGTGGATTTACGATTCCTACTCCTAAGTTCAAACGAAGGGCGGTGTCAGCGATTCGAGATTTTCCACCGGGTTATGGACCATCATCTGGTGAGAATCGACAAATCGTGGTTGTTCACGATTTTGAAAGTAAGTATTTTAGATCGTTGATTTAGATTTGGATTAAGAAAAATCCCTTACGTTAGTTAATCGAGTATTATGTTGTCTTAGGTGCTGACAATCAAGACGATTTAATACTTACCGTAATCAGGTGTGTAATCTCACACCGTAATCCCGTAGATTTATAATTCGGTAACATGTTTGATGGTAGATTGTTATTATTATACGACTAAAAATCATAAAATCAGCATAAAACGAGAAATTGGCTTAAAGTACATTATTTCTATAGATTTGACAAAATCGATATTAAATTGTTAGAATTACGAAAATGCCCTTATGGGCCGATTTACCAAAATGCCCCTATGGGCCGATTTACCAAAATGCCCCTATGGGCCGAATTACCAAAATGCCCCTATGGGCCGAATTACCAAAATGTCCCTATGGGCCGATTTACTAGATTTCTTTAGTGGGCCAAATTACAAAGTGTTATAATGGGTAGATTCACTGGAATAAAATATTAGATTAATGAGTATTGTACATTTATGTGAATATTGTGTTTAATATTGTATGTTGCATGTTACATATTGCATGGGTTGGGAAAAATGTTGAAGAGAAGTGTAGTCTGGTGGCATTGCCACAAAAATTTTATTATTATGTTTATTTATGATTTCGGTGGCTTGGCCACAATAAAAATATTATAAATGGCAACATGCCTGCGAATAATTTATAAATGGCAATTTGCCTGCGAATTGGTGTGATTAGCGGGGTGGGTTGACTTGATCCCTACAGGTGTGATTGGTTGGTACGAGGGTGTGTTGGATGGATGGGTTGGGTTGCATACATTGCATATATTTATTCTGTTATGTAAATGGGCTTAGGCCCAAGATGATGCTAAACGGGTTTAGGCCCAGTGGACAACGGTAAGGGGATTATACACTGAGTTCTAGTAACTCACCGCTTTTCCTTAACCCTTGCATGTAATGCTCAGTGATGTGGACTTGGGCCATGGATGACTCGATGGAGGCCATACTTCGGAAATGGTGTTTATGAACTTTAGATTTCTATTTTCGTTTACCTAATTACTTTTTACTATTTTAGGTTTTTCTGTTGTAATAAGGCCTCTGGAATATTTTATTTTTGCTTTATGTTTGACGTAATTATTATATTGCTTGAACTATTTTAAATGGGGATTTTTCTAAAAACTTAAATAAAGGTTTTCCAAAATAGATTAACAAATGGATTTCATAACAAACTTTTACAAATATTTTAACTCAGAAATTTTCTCTCGATTTATCAATGATATTTTTAATAGTCAAGATTTTATAAGATCACTAGTTCAAATTATCGGTTTATCAATCAACCTTCAAGGTTAGTAGTATTTTATCAAATATTTCAAGTCAAACTTGTTTTCTTGATTATAACAAAATAATACCTATTTAGTACGAATCAAAAGGATTTAACACGTTTTCTCATGTGACATGTTAGATTCGGTCATAACGCATGGGCCGGGTTTGGGGGTGTTACAGTCAGAATATGCAATTTATGAGCCTTTTGAACTTACTCATCCACATCAAGCTATTTCTATTGAAGACTATGCGGTATAATACGAACATATTGATTATTAAAGAGATTGATGATATACCCAATAAAATCCAGAAGGAGAATATCTTTCACACATACTGGAAGCAGTTATAACATAAGTAACATAAATTCCCTACACATAAAGCAGAGCACCAACCAGTAGAAATAGAAAATAACAACACATGTTTTTTTTTCCATCGAGTCCTCTATCAAAACATAATTGAATAGAATCCCAATAATAGAGCAATGCTGATCATTAATCAGGTAGACCCATAATACTTCTACCTAACATTATGATTAGCAACCTTTCCCACATGATAAGAACCACATCCAAAAATAAAACATCTGTATGAGTTTAAGAAAAAGTTGCAAAATTTTGACTACAGGGGTCACACGGCGGTGTGGCCAAGCTGAATGACTCACACGACTGAGATGCACGCCCGTATCTCAGGCCATGTAACATTCGAAATAGGGACACACGTCCATTCCACACACGAGCATGTGAGGCTTTTTTGAGAGTTACACGGGTGGGAACATCGGCTGGGACATGGTCATGTGTCCCTATTTTGAATGTTACACGGCTTGAGACACAGGCGTGTGTCTCAGCAGTGTGTGTCACTCGGCCTGGCCACTGGGTCGTGCGACGGATAAGGGTTAGGGGTGCTACAACATGTACCTTCGCTTTCAATGTCGCAACTTTGTAACTATCACATTGCAACTTCGCCAGAAAATTAGTGACACCTTGGTGTCCCTACTTCGACATCACAACCTCACACCTTGTTTCAACATAAGTTCTAAAACTAATCCGAAGGTTTGTGGTCCCTTTAACTACCTATAAATGAGCTATCATTTATAGTAAAATATAACACCAAAAATGTATAAGAAATTAGAACGATAGTGTCTGCTAGTGCACGTGTCAAATTGCAATATAGTTTAACACAATGAAGTACTTAGAAGTATTTCGAGGATGGAATAAATTATGAAAGCCTTTTTACAATATTAAGTCTAATTAATTCCCATATTAAGATAAACCATAAAATAAATTGATGATATAAATTAAATAATAAAAATAAATAAATAAGAAAATAAACAAGAGAAAAAAATCAATAAACTAATTAGGAAGATTAACTTGCTTCAGGGTTTGTAATTAACTTCAGATTAGGGTTTAGGGTGGATTAGCTATCGATTAACCAATTATTACCTCCCGATTTTTAATTAACTAATCGATTGGTTGATACTCACTTATCTCCCGACCTCACTTTCTCAATTAGGATAAATCATGATTTACTCGGTTCAACATATCTCCTAACCTCATCTAGCCTATGAACACTTCCTAGGGCTGTCAATCCTAATGGTTTAAGCACACGTAATTCATACCAACTAACCCTCTCAGGAAAACCCTAAATCCTTCGTTAATCACATCCTCATCCACTTGTTAATCTCCCCTAAGGGATTTAGCCACTCATGTTATTCATAACCTCAACTCTGATTGATTTAATCATGTAAAGAACATAATTGATTTCAAAGAGGAAAGAGATTTGAATAGACGTGGATTGAATATCGAATGGGGAACGGAGTAGCAAATCAATTGATTGGAATAAAGAAATAAATAGAATGCAAGAACAAGTAAATTGAAATACGTCAATTATATAAATATACTCTTGGATCAAAAATGATTCCAAGAGAAAAAACTACTAAGTTATTCAAAAGTTGAAAGATAATTAATCTACTCCTACTCCTAATCTACTAAGGGTTTTGAAGGCACCTAGGATGACTTAGTTACATCAAATCCCTAATGTATTATTTACAGAAATGTTGGTAGCCAAAATTAGGTCTTTGACACATACTAGGTCTTCATATAAAGTTGATTGGATAGACAAAAATAGCCTGGATATACTTGGGTAGCATGTCGACTTGTGTCACGCAACACCATGTCCATCACGCGACACGAAACATAATTTCTGCCTTGTGTTGTTTGTTTTGTGCTTTGATGTCTTGGGAAGCTTGTGCATCACTCGTCTCTTGCTTCCACATCAATTAGGTATTAATATCTTCATCCTACACACTCAATTGAACATACTAGTACTATCTAAGGCCCGTGTTGGCCTATTGGGTCACAACACTTATAAAATGTGTTAGAAAACATTTATTTTGTTACAATTTAATTTTAAAGCCTAAATACCGAAAATGAAATATAAAATCCTAAATTTCCTAGAAAGCAAGCTCCTTAAATGCAGAATTGACTCGAATTGACTACTACATTTGATGGTAGGTCAAATACCCCCACACTTAAGTCTTTGATTGTACTTAAGAAAACTAAACAAAACAAAATAAAAACCAAAAATAAATTAAAACTAAAAACATGAAAAAAACATGAAAAGAAAATAAAATGTACTTGAGCTAGCTTGATGCACGAGATCGGATCAGAGCATCGACACTAAGAAGATTTTCCTAAATATATAACTCTAGCAAGAAACTTAAACAATTCAAAGTTATTTATTTGTACCAATACGATTGAGATTTTTCTCTAATGCAGTAATATTTCCCTGTATAATCCTTTATGATTTTTTTTATTTGTACCAATACGATTGAGATTTTTCTCAGACACTTTTTGTAAGGCTTATACTAGTCATACTACATCTTTTCAATAACAATGGATTGTACTGAGTATTTTCTTTTGAATTCAAACATATTATACTTCTACAAATATAATTACCTATTCGTATCTACCTTTATCACTTGGTATATTTAATCTCTTCTTCCTATTTACAGTTTAATAAACTGAACTAATTAGTCTAAATATAAACATCTTAAATTATTCAATGTCAGGCTAAATTTACAATTTAAACAAACAACCTAGCTCCTAACCAATCACTTGTATTTCTACAAGTATAAGCACATAGAAAACATGCAATTACAAATTAAAAACTAAAAACAGAAGAAAGAAAATTAAGTAATATAACAGAAAATTTTTTAACTTTTTCCTAAGTCACCTCCACACTTTATTCGGCACATTGTCCCTAATGTGCAATTAAAAATGAAAAGGAAAGAGATTACCCGATTGGCGTGTAACACCCCCAAACCCGGCCCAAACACTACGGCCGAATTTAGAATGCTACTGAGGAAAAAGTTTGAAAAGAATTTGACATAAGGTGAAAACTTAATAATTTTTCGTCATTTATAAAACATGGTATATTTAAAATTCTAAGCAAAACTATGTTGTTACAAATTTCCGGATTTAAAACTTCAATATAAGTTTTTAAGATATAAATTGCTTGAAAGAAAACATTCCTAGTTATTAGCTCGATAATTAATCCAACGTAAACATAATAAAATCCCCAAAATACTTTAAGTGGCCTTATTACAATAATGATTTACCCAAAAGTACTGGAAATATAAAGTGCATAAAACAAATAAACATCTTCTGCATGGCCACCTCGTATCCGCTCCAGCCCGGTCCAAGAATCATGTATCACCTGCATTGTTTTTGGAAAAATAGGGTGAGTCAAACCGACTCAGTGTGTAATTAGTCCACAGATTTCCACACATGGGCTTAGCCCAAACCACACCAATCCACATATCAAATAATAATGCAAAATGCACCCAACCCAGCCTAGGGTCCATCCTCTACACACCCCCGTATCCAACCACCACACACCAGGGGATTACTAAATCAACCCTCCAACCTCTACACACCAATTTGGCTAGCAATGCCATCCACCAAGTGGTCAAGCCACTGGTCCACATGAAATAAATCACAGTATATTCCACAACGCGACCTCAGTCAACGTCAATCCATGATGTAGCTCGTAGCTAACATCAAATCACGATGAGGCACATAGCCATCACCAACCACGATATGGCACAAAGCCGATACCAACCACGATGAGGCACAGAGCCGATCATCAATCCACGTGAGGCTCGTAGCCATCACTAAACCACGTACATAAATGTACACCCTGTCCTTTAATAATCATATCCCAATCCCTATGCATATGTCAGTATCATGGCCAAATAACAGTAAAATTCCAATGAGCATACATCACATGCTTACCACAATTCCACACATATACCATGGTAAAATAATATCATAAAACTGACCTGGTTAACCGAATACCCACCATGGGTAGCCACCATCTCAGCCATTAATTCCGGCTATCATACACATCTTATACGTATATATATATATATTCATAGCAACACACAAACAACAGGAGATCAGTGTGATAACTACACACCTTTTTCGGCACAGTCGACTAAATCCCGAAACCCAAAGCCAAACGATTTGCACCCGAAACTTGCCGAAATCCTCCTACACAACCTTATGTTAGATTCGGCTCAACCCAAAAGAACACATGAAATGGCCTTCGGCCCCACAATAATCCTTGCTTACCTTGATCACTCCAATCCCGAAAGATCTCTACTCTACTAACTTTAGCCTACAGAAATCCCGATATCACCTTTCATAGATTCGGCCATAACAAGAAAATGGAGTTAGACTTCTTGACTTTCGGTAATCAAAAGAGATAGAAGAAAACGATTAGAAGAGAACTCTTACCCACTATTGTGAAACGATTGGAGTAGATTCCAGCCTATGGTACTTTCGGCTTTGAAGAAAAGAAGTAAAGAAAAGAAATGGTTGAGAGGTTCAATAGAGGTTCGGCTAACACAAGAAATATTTCGGCTTTTGAAAGTGAATAGCAAAAGGGAAGAAAAGAAAAAGAATAGGTACTCACAATTTCGGCTTTGGTCAATAGAAGAGAAAAGAAAAAGAAACAAGTTGAATGAGATGAGTGAAACACATTTTCGGCACAAAGAAAATTAAGGAAGAAAAGAAATATCAAAAGATGCTAAAAAGAGAAAGAGGTGCACGAGAGGTCACTTATTTGGTTTACGGTCTCAAAAGAAAAAGAACATAAAAGCTTTCGGGAAAAGAAATCGCACAAGGAAATGCCTAAACCTCCCTATGCAAATTCGGCTACAAAAAAAAAGGTGTTTGGAAAAATACAAAAAAATGACCAAATGGGAAAAACACCTAACCACTCATCATTACCAAAATATACCACAAAAATTCGGCCACCCCCCTAGTCCATAAAACCGTCCATGTTCATGGACAAAATGCCATTAAAAAGTTTCCAAACCTCATCCCTTAATCCATGCCTTATGTCCCCTTATCATACCAAAAGCTTAGGATTTCATTCCTTAAGTTAACACTTGCCTTTTTCCTTTAGTCTACTATCCATAAATAACAAATTCCATCCTTACCATAAGTAAATTTTGACCAACACATGCCATACAAATGCAAAAATAAAAGTCACCTTATTGCCATCCATGGGATTCAAACCTAAGCCCCCCTCACATTGCTTGTGGCATCACTTTCCAAGGCCCTAAGTAGAGCCTCCCTTGCCATTTTGCCAACTGGTTACTTGTGTCTTAACCTCCACATTAATTCCCTTAAGGCCTAGCTCCCTTAGCTCCCTTTATCTAACACTTAAAACAAAAATTTTTCCTACAGCTCGGGCCTACCCTTGGCTTATATCTAGATCTTAAAACACCTTAATTAATGCAAAATCAAGCCATAAACATGCAAAACAATTCAAACCTAATAGCCCCTATTTCAGGATGTTACATGGCGTGATGGGTGCAACTCGATTGGCTAGACTACTATAACAGCCCAATTTTTGGGCTAGTCAGAACAAGGGTTTTGGAACCACTAATCCGAGGCCAGAGAAATTATTTTAATATTATTTTATGTGTTATAGCATGTTATATGAGTGCATGAAAATTTTGGTGAATTAATTTTAGTGATTTCATGCTTAATTTCGAAAACAGGACTAAATCGCATAAGTGCGAAAGTTTTGTTTTACAAGCTAAAGGTGTCAAATAGCTATAGAACCTTAAATTTGAGGTCTTTAATGTGCAAATAGGCCTTTTAGAGGGTTATGTCTGGCCATAGGGGACAAAAAATGAAAATTGGTCAAAGTTGGTGGCATTATGTGACTTAATTGTTGAAATAAAATAAAATAAAATAAAGAGAAGAAAAGATATCACCTTTCATATTTCTTCTCTCTATCGATTTTTCCCCAAGAAAACAGCCATGGAAGCTTGAAAATTCTCAGCAACTCTTCACCCTTGCAAGTAAGTCACTTTGATGGTCATTGATTTTTGTGTTTTTGGAACCCTTATAGCTTAATCTAGCTAATGATGAGGCTATTTTGCACTATGGTTGAAAGTCTAGGGTTTTTCCATGAGAACATTAATGTTGTTTGCTGAATTTTTATGGAAGAAAATGAAACTTGGTTGTTAAATAAACTGGCTAGGTTTGGTTAATGAGAAAATTTGATGAAAATCGTTTTACGAGCCTAGGGCAAAATCGTAATTATGTGAAAGTCTAGGGGCAAAACAGTAATTTTGCCAAAGTAGGAATTTTGGAATGTCTTGATTAATGTGGTGATTAAATGAGTGAATTTTACCATTTTAGATCAAGACAAATGGAGTCCAGACTTAGACCGGGGGAAAACCAAGCTATTGGGCTAAATCGAACTAGTCGCCCATATTTTGTATATCGAGGCAAGTTGTACGTAAATAATACTGCGTTATTGTATTTATGTATTAAACAATTGATATTGCATAAAATGTTTGATTATTGCTATTTATATGCATGACAAAAGTTGATGTGATATACTCCCGATTGAACCTTATGAATAGATTGGATATCCATGCCATGACATTTGGGTGATATGTGTGCTAGTGTAAGACCATGTCTGGGACATAGCATTGGTGTTGATATGTGTGCTAGTGTAAGACCATGTATGGGACATGGCATCGGCATTGAGACGAGAGCTAGTGTAAGACCATGTTTGGGACATGGCATCGGCCTCGACATGTGAACTAGTGTAAGACCATGTCTGGGACATGGCATCGGCATCTTACCCTCTTGTGTGAGGCTTGTCAGGTATCCTTTGATATTCCAACTTGTTCAACGAGTAATTTAAAGCTTGTGTCAAAAGTGAGAAAAGTTACGACTATGTTGTAAGTGATACACGTACCTACACGAAATTCATGAGAAATGAACTCGATTTATGTTTTATGATTAGTAAGGATAAAAATGAGTAATTTATGCCTTTAACCATTTGAGAATTATGTGCAAGTTTATAATATGTTATGAGTATGATAATGCATGGTAATTTTTGTTAGTTATTTACATTCAACTTACTAAGCTTTAAGCTTACTCCCTTTCTTTTCCATTTTCTTATAATATCGCCAAGCTAGCTCAAGGATCAAAGGACGTCGGAGGCTTGATCACACTATCAATCTGAACATTTGGTATAGTTAGATTTATAATTTTGAGTATGGCATCTATAGGGACTTGGTCTTTGTCAAGTGTCATATTGTTTTTGTAACGCCCCGAAATTGGGCCTAGGAGAATTGAGCTTATTGGGCCCTGAGCGTGGAAGCATTCTAGAATTTTTGGGAGTATGAGAACAACATTATTTCAGGTTGGGCCTATTAAGAGGGTGATTTTGGAGGTTAGGGGGCCTCTATGAAGTCTCGGGATCAAACTTGGGCTTTAGGAAAATTTTGGTTTTGGGTGAATAAAACTCTAGGGGTTAGTAGGTAGGCTTTAAGAATAAATATTGAGAAAAATGACACAAAAGGAGTTGTGGTCTAGTGGCAAATGTTGCCACATAGGAGACAAGGGAATGACGCCATAGGGAAGCAAGGGGATCCAATGTTCAAGTCTTGGCGCTTGCATTTCTTTTAGATTATTTTTTTAAAGGGATTTAGACTTTGGCCATAGACTTATCTTTAATTGCTCATGTTTTAAGACACAAGTTGAGCATGTGGCATGGTGGTGTGGCGTCAAGGGGAGTGCAAGGAGGTTGGAGGTTTGAATCCCACAAGTAGCATATGTGGGTTTTTATTTTATGCAATGGGAGGAGAAGAGGTGGAGTTGGTTTAGAACTCTGCAGGAGAGAGAGAGGACCTGGTCAAATAATTTGAATGGAAGGTGGAGAGTGAATGGTGGAGCACATAGAGGAGAGAATCATGGGATTCAAAAGAGGGAAGTATTATGGACGAAAAAGGGGTCTTGTGGGGGAAAATTCAGCGGGAAGAGGGGTTTTGAATAGCATTTTTTCAGTAGCTTTAGTTTGGGAGGAGAAATCGAAACTTCTGAGGTCTATTTTCACTTTTGCTTTTAGGTTCCAAGTTGTTCATTTAGGCATTTCGGCTGAGTGTATTTTGGGAAGCATTTCGGGTCTTTTTGTTCTTTCTCTTGACAATGTTTTCATTACTTACCTCTCTTGCTAGCCGAAACTTTAGTGTTGGCCGAATCATCTCTTACTCATCGACTTTCTCTTTGTCCATTTCTTTCTCTCTTTTTCCCGTTTTGTTATCTCCTTCTACATTCTCTTCTTTATAAGCTGAATCTCCCTTTTTCCCATTCGACTTATCTCTAATCTAAGCCGAATCTGTCTCTATTCAGTTCCTCATTGATCAAGGCCGAATCAGTTCATTGTTCCTATTTGGAATCCTTCTTGTGTCGTAAGAGTCGAATCCTCTAAGCCACTCTAGGTGCAAACTGCTTCGTGATCTTCTTCAATTGTTGGTAAGTTTACATGGCCGAATAGAGGGAGTAGATGGTCGTTCTTCATTTTAGGTTCATTCAGGCCGAAATCCCATTCCTCTTTATTCTTGAAATAACATCGCTAACTCGTGCTCCTCTTTAGAGACGCAATTTCGTAACCAGAGGGAGTAAACCGAACATTCAGGCATAGCAAGGAGTTGCTGTCATTTTTGGTAAGTATTGTGGGTTGTGTTATCAGTTTCCATTTTGGGATTTGCAAGCAACGAGACTAACTGATGGTCTATTATGCCCTTAGGTGCTTGGAGAGTATCGTGTTACGTATTCCAAATCAGGTGTGTAATCTCACACCCACTTCGATGATTGCATGTGATATTTTGTAAAGCGGCGTAAAGCCGAAAAGCTGACAACTGTGACCATTCGAGCGTGCGAACGCTCGTAGTGGTAGTTAGAGATATGAATCGTGACGTTAAGTTGTTGAGAGTGTCATGAACACTCTCGCGATACTGAGGCTGCAACGGGCCTAACCGGGCCGAAACGGGCCAAATAGGCCCAACGGGCTATCCGGCCCACTTGGGCAAAACTAATCGAAAAACTGTCAAACGATAACTCTGAATGCCAAACCTGCAAAACTGAGACCGAAATCGTGCGAAGTGGGCCACACGAGCATGTGGGCTCGATTGGGGCTAAGACGGATTTTAGGCCCATTAACCATGTAGTGGCTTAAAAAGAGTTCTGTGTCGCTTGAGGCGACTGTAGGCCTTCAGAAAGGCTGTTGAATGCGTAAATTACCAAAATACCCTTGGAGGGTAAATTACTGAAATACCCCTGGGTTATGAAATTACCAAAATACCATTAGAGGGTAAATTACCGAAATACCCCTAGGTTGCAAAATTACCAAAATACCCTTAGAAGGTAAATTACCGAAAACCCTTGGGTTGCAAAATTACCAAAATACCCTTAGAGGGCAAATTATCGAAATATCCCCCAAAGGGGTGAAAATGACCGTTATTTCCTTGATTGTGGTTGAATATTGTATGTATGATTTTATTTACACTTTTATACATTTGATACATTACATCTTATCATGTTGCTTGGGGCGGGATAATGACTGAAGAGCAGTGTAGCCTGGTGGCTCTGCCACATACTATTTCAGTGGCTAGCCACTATATATATATATATACATACTATGACTCTGGTGGCTCAGCCACAAATATTGTGATTAGCAACTCGTCTGCAATATTGGTGTGATTGGCGGGGTGGTTGACTTGATCCCCACAGGTGACGATTGGTTGGTACGGGGGTGTGATTGGCCGGATTGGGTTGGGTTACATTGCATTACATTGTCTGTACTGTCATGAGTATGGGGCTTAGGCCCAGTTTGATGTCATATGGGCTCGGGCCCATTTAGTGATCGTATAGGGGATTACACACTAAGTTCTCGTAACTCACCCCTTTCCCCTTAATCTTGCAGGTAATCCCCATCGTTAGAGGATTTGGAGCTATGAAGGTTTCGGTGGTGGCCATACGTCAGATATATTCCTCGCAAACTTTAGTAAATTCAATTTTTACTTTATTTTAAGTTTAATTATTTTGGGTTATTATTCTGTAATAAGGCCTTTGGATTTTATCTTTCTTTTAACTTTCAATTTGGTTATTTCTAAATTGTTGGATGTTTGAATACTGGGTTTTCCAAAATGCTAATAATCGTTTTCCAAAACATCACGTTTTCGTAACCATTCAAGTTCAATTTTCACAACAAAAATAGTTGTTTCAAAACCATAACAACTTTACAAAAGCGATTGTTAAGCAAATTGCATTTTTACAAACCATCAACGAAATTCAGAATTTCAAAAAGAGATGCAAGATTTTAATGACGCTTAGCTTTTCAACTACCTTTCAATGTGACATGCTAGATCCAGTCATAACGTCTAGGTCGGGTTTGGGGTGTTACAGTTTTGGCCAAAGGTGTTGGCTTGTCTTGAAGATTGACTCATATTGTATAAGGCTATGGATGATGGCTATTACTTATTATTGATATATGAAAATGATGATTTTTTTCATGAATGTGCAAATTGAATGGTTGAGTATTTGGTATATTAAAGCATAAATGAGTAGATTATTTGATGTGGTTTATGTTAGTGAAAGTAAGGGTGGCAAAAAGGGCTTGGTAAATAGCCTTGTTTTTGTCCACACGGGTAGACACATGGGCGTGTAGTCAGGCCGTGTGTCCCCTGCACCTTAATTTGGTAAAACATAATGCCCAGTAGTAAACACACGGGTTGAGGCACAGCCATGTGTCTCAACCATAAGGAAGACACGGCCATAGGCATGGGAAATTAAATGCGAAATTAAATTCACCACACGGCCTAGCACACGGGCGTGTGTCTTGGCCGTGTGACCATATGATGTCGCTGACGTCAGAAACAGAATGTAAAGGTTTTTGCACACAGGCCAAGACACGAGTGTGTTAAGGCCGTGTGAGGGACACGGGCCATGGACGCGGGTGTGTGCAAGGCCGTGTGAAAACCCTTTTAGGTTTGAATACAGAAATAAATCCATACGGGCACGGGACACGAGCGTGTCCTTATATGATTTGGCCGTGTGAGTTTCACGGTCCTTCAACATGGCCGTGTTATTAGGTCAGAAAAGTGTGTCTCCATTGCACACGGGCGTGTGCCCCTATTTTTAGTGACATTTTCCAAAGTTTTCTAAAGAACTTGGTTTGATCCTGAACCGTTTCTAAAGTGAGTTTTGGGCATCGTAGGCTCATATTATGGACTTTAAGACAAAGTTTGAAAGGTTTTAAATTTGAACGAACCTTTATGACCTGGAAATATATGTTAGTATGTGTTTGAGTTAGGTAACGCCTCGTACCCTATTCTGGCGTTAAACACTGGTAAGGGATGTTACAACTACTTTTCCTTTTGGTTTGGGCTTGCAATGATAACTCCTTAAAATATTATGGGTTTCCTACAAAGAAAAAAAACGAAACACAAATATATAAAAACTACTAAACGCTGACTAACTAAAAATTAAAAATCACCCAAATTAAAACTAGAATACAAAATCCAAAATATAAAAAAAAATATGATCAGAATGAGTCGAACTCATATTTTGACTGCTCCATCATCTAGGCCTTGCCCCTATCACGCCCCACTGGCACTTTCATAGCTCACCTTCACGAAGTCTGGGTCGGCCTGTACTGGCTCGAGTCGCGGATCACCACTGTAACACCCCTATCCCGTATTCATCGTCGGATCTGTGCTACAGAGTATTACCGAAGCATAACATCACATAAAGAAAGTTTTATTATCATAAACAAATCACATCATAAATCACAGCAACATCTACCAAAATCATACATTCGGTCCCTATTACAGGCCCTCGAGGCCCTAAAAAGACATTAGAAATGAATCGAGACTAAATCGAAAACATATGAAATTTTTCGTAAAAAGTTATTTTTTTTTTCAAACTGCTTGGGTCACACAACCGTGTGCTAGGCCATGTAAATAGCCTGACTTGCAACCCTTTGAAAGCTACAGGGGACACATGACTGTGTCGCTTGGCCGTGTGTCACGCATAGCTAAGATACAAGCCCGTGTCTCTGCCCATGTGGACCAAAAATAGGTGATTTCCAAGCCATTTTTCTCACCCAATCTCACACCTTATGCACAAGCCAATTGTACTTATAATCAAGCATTCAAAACACACTTTACATATGCATATTCAAGCTTACATAACATAGAAACTATCCATTCAACCAATATGCCAAAACGACACTTCAATCTCAACAATCAAACTTATCTAAACATCTAACCATTTCATTCACTAAATAAACTACCAATTGAACAATTTCAAAGTCACATTTATCCATATGTTCATATACCCAAAATGCATGCATAACCAATACCAAATGACCATTTTCTCAACTAACATGTACTATACCAATTTGACCAAAAGATGATCACTTTCAAACTACCAAATCAACCCATTAGCAACATTCATGGACTACCTCTATTCACACCATTCACCATTTCATAAAATACCATTACCATTTCATTTCCCTACCATCATTTTAACCAACACAACATCAAAATAACAACCACACCAAAATACCTTATAATTACAATATCATATCAACTAGATCATTAACCATAATGTCATATATACAAACCACATATAAAGGCTAAATTTCATCGAACAAGATACCTATACATGCCAATATAACCATGACTCAAAATCATCAAAATCTACCGATTTAGCAGATGGATAGTCTGATGGATCTCTGACAACCTTTTGACTCGAATGAGCTTCTGATTATCTAGAAACACAAAGGAAATACCACGGAGTAAGCATGTAATGCTTAGTAAGTTCGTAACTCATAAACAAAGCTTACCATTTCAATTTATAAGTATAAAAGCAATTTAAGATAATCCAACATGACTTTGCATTAGCCTAAACAACAACAACCTTTCAAGCTAGATACACACATAACTTAACAAATCATCTCAAAACATCATAGCTTTTATGCACACTACTTACAAGCGTTCATACTTTCAAGCATATGATTAAGCATTTTTCAAACATCATCAACTCGTACCTTCTCATACTTTCATAGCATACATATTGAGGCATTCATCAAACCTTCCCTTTTTCATACCCGTTGAACCACTAGAATAATATCGGATACTCGGGAATCTTGTACACTATATGCTAACACGTGTTCGAAACCACTACTGTCTCATATCTCATATATATGTTCTTTCTCTCGAGCCATAAGTGGGTCTGCTCACACAAGCTGTCAGTCAGGACATAACTACATGGTGTTGCTCACACAAGCTATCAAGTAACTGCAACACATGTTGGAAACTCAGCCACCGGTAGGACGTACAAGACCAGCACCCGAAACACGGTAACCCCTAATGACATGACATTTGTATCCTATATATTCCTAATGTTCAAACGAGATCCGAAAGTCGCCAAAACTTTGTTGGATATTTCTGTAGAGTTGTAATATCAATATTTATAACATAAAAACATTTAAATCAAACATAATTCAATGTTATTTAAATTAATAAACTTACCCTAAACACGAACAGAGAAATACGATCGATTAATCCAATACTTTCTCTTTTCCCCGATCTAAATCTGTACGTTGCTTTTCTTGATCTATATAATCAAATTTAACTAATTCAAACTTCATTCTATTCAATTTATTCCAAAAATCATATTTTAGAAAAATTACACTTTTGCCCCTATAATTTTTAATTATTTACAATTTAATCCCTAGTTCATAAAAATGGAATTTAGTACCAACCCATGCTAGCGAAATATCCATTAAGTCCCTAGCAAGTCCTATATTCCATTTATTTCACATTTTTACCATGAACATTTTCTAGTTTTCAATTAAATTCCTAATTGACAAATTAATAAAAAATTCCTTTACAAAAGTTGCTCAACTATCATCAAACATTCATTTTCATCCATCAAACATAAAAAAACAAATACACATTCATGGTGAAACCCTAGACATTTAACAGTTTTACAAATTAGTCTCCGGGCTAGCTAAATTAAGTTACAACGACTCCAAAAACATAGAAATCATTAAAAATGGGATGAAAAATACTTACATGCATAAGAATAAAGTTTGGTCGAATGCTTGGATGGTCTTTAATGGCTTCCTAGGTTAATTTTCGGTTGAAGAATGAAGAAGAAAGATGGTACCTTTCTTTTTCTTATTTTAATGTTAGTTTCTTTTATTAATTACAGAATTAACATACTAAAATAATGTCCAACTTTTTCTACTAATTATATTAATGGTCTAATTACCATTTAAAGCGACTCATGTTTCACATTCATAGAAAATTGACACCTCTTACTAATATAACCCAAGTTTTGCACTTGACGCGATTTGGCCCTTTTTATCAAATTAAGCATGCAAACGATAATATTTCTTCACGTAATTTTATACGACACTACTAACATGATGTAAACATTAAAATAATATTAAAATAAATTTTTTGATTTCAGATTTGGGGTCCTGAAGCCACTATTTCGATTTCACTGAAAACGGGCTGTTACAACCACGCCCTTTGTCGATGAGCGATCAGGTCAAAATACTCGCTCATATTCCCGTGACACGATCAAGGTTTCCTCCTCTTCATCCTCATCATCATCATCAATTTTTGATCTCTCGTAATTCGGTGTAATAGATTAAACTAGTTTTCGTACTTCAAAAGCTTGAATACAAGCATTTTTTATTATGTTTTAATTAAGTTTTCATAGTTTGTTTACATTCAATAAAAACTGTGTAACACCCCAAACCCGGCCTAGACGTTATGACTGGATCTAGTGTGCCACATCAGGTCTTGTTTGAAAACCTTATGATCATTGGAAAACTCATTTTCAATTCAAAACTTTAAATGTCCAAAAATCCCCTTTCTCGTTGCTTGTTAACAAAATAAGTTTACCCAAATTAATACTCTTTCAAAAATGCATGTATTATCTTGCTTATTAAAAACCATGTCTGTTATAGAAATTTGGTTTAAACAGTTGCGGAAACGTAATATTTTAAAAATAGTTGTTATCGTTTTAAAAACCCGTGTTTAATAAATTTGCAGTGTTTAAATAAATCCCAAATAGAAGTTAAAACAGTTCCAATGGCCTTATTACAAAAATTATAAAACCCAATAATTAAAGTAAAGTAATCCCAAACTGAAATACTAAATTAACCCTCGAAAACATGCAGGACGTGTGGCCACCTCCAAGTCCCTCGCAGCTCCAAATCTGCTAAGGCTGGGGATTACCTGCACAGTTAGAGAAAGGGGGTGAGTTACGAGAATTCAGTGTGTAATCCCCTGTTACAGTCACAGTCTGGGCCCAAGCCCATGCAGTATCAGTTCGGGCCTAAGCCCCAAAATCATGGTAATGCAAACAAAGAAAATGCAGCCCAACCTAATCCAACCATCACACCACCCGTACCAACCCTACACACCATGTGGGGACTAAGTCGACCCACCTAGCCCTACGCACCAATATCGCAGACAAGCTGCTAATATCATCGCAGCAAAGCTGCCAGTAACAATATACATGGCTGAGCCACTAAAATCTATAACACCCCAAATCTGGCCTAAACGTCACGACTGGATCTGGTATGTCACATGGAAAGGTTGTACAAAAAAAAAACTTAAAAACTTTGCAATTTGGAAAAAACTTCACGTTTTGTTTTCATTTTGAATAATCAGATTTAGTTTTAAGGTTTTCTTGCAAATTTTCCTTAATACTACTAACAGTCGAAAACAGGTTTTGTGATACGAAAAATCGAAACTAGTGGATTTCAGAGACGTGACATTTTGAAAACAATGCTTGTAGTTCTAAGAAAATTTCCGAAATTAGTTATTTATCTGCCTGTGATTCGTTTGTTAACATTTTGGAAAATGTTTGTTTATATTTTTAGGAAAAACTCTGAATTTCATATTTCATAATATATAATAACTGCCTTAAATCCAAAAACCTAATTAAAATCCCGGAGGCCTTATCCAAAACCCAATTAAAATCCCGGAGGCCTTATTACATAACAAATTTCCAAATTTAAAATAAGTTTAAATAAAGAAAGTGAAGTTTACGAAAGAGCTAACAAAAGAAAATGAGTAGAAGAGAATAAAAGTGCAAAGAAGATGACACAAGATTCAGCTTAGGTGAAGGGAAGTCAAAGCTAGATTCGGCCAAGAGTGTTTTGGTAACTTTGAAAGGAAAGCAATGTATGAATAGGCAAGGGAAGGTTTGGCAAAATGAACGAAAAGATGAATAGAAGTTGAAATGAAAAAGAAGAAATACGAAAGAAGAGACCTTAGATGCACTAGGGAATTTTTGGCACAACACCCAAAAGAAAGTTTCGACCCCCCTCACTTGACCGAATATACTATCTAATCCCCCTTAGCTGAATTTTCACTCCACCCCAAGCTTCCCATTTTCGGCCAAACTCTACCTCACACCTCAATCAAATAACTTGCTCCTTAACTTGCTCCTCAATATCATCCATTTGAATTCATTTGACCAATTCAAACTCTTCCTAGAAGAGTCCAACGCCAACTCCACCACCTTCCCTTCCTGGCACAAAAAGAACTCCCCAAAAAGCCACATGTGGGATGCGAACCCACTCCCCCTTCCATACTCCCTTGTAACGCCAACCACTAAGCTACACACTCCACCTGTGACATCAAATTACAACCAAACCTGCTTAAGGCCTGCATCCGCTAGACCCCTTAGAATGCCCTAAAAAGCGAAATTTTCCCAAAGCACTGGCCCGGTCCCGAGCGTCCCCAGGACCCCCAAACCCACCAAAATTAGAAGCTAAACGAGCCAAGCACATAGAATAGCACAAAATGCAGAACCCCTAATTCTAGGATGTTACAGTTCTACCCCCTTAAAGAAATTTCGGCCTCAAAATTTACCTGATCAAAAAGAGGTAAAGGTATTGCTGTTGCATCACATCCTCTGGCTCCCACGTAGCTTCCTCTGAACTGTGATTATGCCATAACACTTTGACCAACGGAACCGACTTCCTTCTCAACACCTTAACATCTCGATCTAAGATCTGGACTGGTTCTTCTTCAAAAGACAGATCGGGTCTTACTTCAATTTCTTCCACCAACACTATGTGAGATGGATCCGAACGATACCGCCTTAGCATCGAAACATGAAATACATTATGTATCCGATTCAACTCTGGAGGTAACTCAAGCTGATAAGCCACTGGTCCCACACGTTTCAGCACCCGGTAAGGCCCGATGAATTTGGGGCTCAACGTGTCTTTCCGTCCAAATCTTAGAACATTTTTCCAAGGTGAAATTTTCAGAAAGACTTGATCACCCACTGAGAACTCTATACCCTTACGCTTCAGATCTGCATACGATTTTTGCCTGTCGGAAGCTTCCTTCAACCGAGCCTGAATCAACATAACCTTTTCCTCAGTCTCTAAGATCAATTCTGGACCCAACAACTGCCGCTCACCTAATTCTGTCGAACAGGTAGGGGTACGACACCTTCGTCCATACAATGCCTCGTAGGGTGCCATCTTAATGCTGGACTGATAGCTATTGTTGTATGTGAACTCTACCAGTGGTAGAAAATCCTCCCAACTACCTCTAAAGTCGATTACACAGCCCTTTAACATATCTTCCAAGATCTGAATTACCCTTTCCGACTGACCATCAGTCTGTGGGTGAAACGCTGTACTGAAATCCAGCTTTGTACCCAAAGCTTCATACAATGCCTTCCAGATCCGTGACGTAAACCTCGGATCCCTGTCTGATATGATAGACACAGGTACCCCATGCAACCTCACAATTTCTGCCACATACAGCTTGGCTAACTTCTGTAACAAATAGTCGTTACGAACCGATATGAAGTGTGCAGACTTAGTCAATCGGTCAATGATTATCGACACTGAATCTTTCTTAGTAGGTTTTAGGGGCAGCCCACTAACAAAATCAATCGTTATCCTCTCCCACTTCCAAAGTGGAATCTTCACTGGTTGCAGCAACCCCGAAGGCAATTGGTGTTCTGCCTTCACCTGTTGACACGTCAAACACTTACTTACAAACTCGGTAACTTCCCGTTTTAAACCAGGCCACCAGTACTGTTAACTTAAGTCTTGATACATCTTACTTCCACTGGGATGCATAGCGTATGGGCTACTATGCACCTCTCGCAGAATGATCTGCCTCAACTCCGAGTCCTACGGCGTACAAACTTTTCCACGACAACACAATACCCCTTCACTGTTCAAACCAAAATCCCCTGTCTCTCCACCTTCCACTTGATAAAGTCGAGAACTTAACAATTCATCTAATAATTGCTTCTCTTTAATCTGATCCACCCATGTCGGCTTTATCTAAAGTTCCGCTAATAGGCTACCATCTTCATACAGACTGAGATGAGCAAACATTGCTCTCAAATCTGATATCACCTTGCGACTCAATGCATCCGCCACTACATTAGCTTTACCCGGGTGATACTCGATCGAGCACTCATAGTCCTTCAATAGCTCAATCCACCTCCGCTGCCTTAAATTTAACTCCTTCTGGGTAAGGAGATATTTCAGGCTCTTATGGTCAGTGTAGATAATCGACTTTTCTCATACGGGTAGTGTCTCCAAATCTTCAGAGCGAACACCACCATAGCTAGCTCCAAGTCGTGAGTGGGATAATTCACTTCATGTGGCCTTAATTACCTAGACGCAAACGCTATCACCTTCCCTTCTTGCATCAACACACATCCTAACCTTGTATACGACGCATCACAATAGAAGACAAACTTCTTTCCAGCCTCAGGCTGAATCAACACTGGTGCCTCCATCAAAATCTTCTTCAACTTCTCGAAGCTTTCCTGTTGTTTATCAGTCTATACAAACGGTATCCCTTTCCGTAACAACTTGGTTAATGGTGCAGCAATAAACGAGAATCCCTCAACAAACCTTCTATAGTACCCCGCTAACCCAAGAAAACTTCGAATTTCTACTACAGACTTCGGTGGTTTCTAGTCCAGACTAGCTTCGATCTTTCGGGGATCAACCCTAATCCCCTTAGCTGAGACCACAAGCCCCGAAAAGGTCACTTCCTTCAACCAAAATTCACACTTGCTAAATTTGGCATACAATTGCTTCTCTCTTAAAATTTGCAGAACTATCCGAAGATACGAATCATGCTTCTCCTCAGTCCTTGAATATACCAAGATATCATCTATGAACACTACGACAAACTAATCCAGGTAGGGTTGGAATACCCGGTTCATCATATCCATAAAGGCGGCTGGTGCATTCATTAACCCAAACGGCATCACCAAGAACTCGTAGTGACCATAACGAGTTCGAAATGCAGAATTATGAATATCTGCCTCCTTGACCTTTAGTTGATGATACCCCGACTTTAAATCTATCTTCGAGAACACCAAAGCTCCTCTTAGCTAATCAAAAAAATCGTCAATCCTTGGCAACGGGTATTTGTTCTTAATTGTCAACTTGTTCAATTGCTTATAATCAATGCACATTCGCATCGACCCGTCCTTTTTCTTAACGAACAACACCGGTGCTCCCCATGGAGACACATTTGGTCGGATAAAGCTACGGTCCAACAGCTCCTGGATCTGTACTTTAAGTTCTACCAGCTTCTTCGACGCCATCCTATATGGGGCGATGGACACCGGAGTTGTTCCCGGAAGTAGATCTATGCCGAATTCCACCTCACGATCTGGAGGTAACCCTGGAAGCTCTTCTAGAAAGACGTCCAAGAACTCTTTTACCGTTCTAACATCCCTTACAGACAATTCTTTGGCCTCCAAAGCACTGATGAAAGCTAAGAACGCCTGACACCCTTTTCGTACCATCCTCTCAGCCTTTAGTGCAGACACCACACTGGACAGGTAATTCCTTCTCTCACCTATCATCAGTACCTCCTCATCCTCAGAAGTCTTCAATATCATGCACTTAGCAGCACAATCCACGTTTCCCCGATGCTTAACTAACCAGTCCATGCCTAAAATCAGATCGAACTCGCTGAACGGCAGTTCCATCAAGTCTGCCAGCAACACTACCCCTTGAACTTCTAAAGGCACATTCCTAAACAACATGTTCACTACCACAGATTGTCCTAGAGGGCTAACCACAGATATTTCTCTAGCAGCAATCTTAGATTTAATGCTCAAAGTCCCAGATACAGTACAGGCAACATAAGAATGTGTAGACCAATATCTATCAAAGTTGTAAAGGGTGAATCAAACACAAGAAACGTACCGGTTATGACGTCCGGTGCATCACCATCCTCTCGACGTCAAGCTGCATAAACCAATCCAAGTTGTCTTGCGTCTGTGCTACCAGTACCTTTTCCCGGTGCTCCACGCCCTCGACCGAAACCATTTCCTCCTCTGACTAGACCACGACCTTTCAGTGCTGCTGCCCACCTCTTCCGGACTGTGCATAACCCTGACTTACCGGCTGCGCCCTAGCCAACTCTCGTGGACAGTCCCTTATCAGATGGTCCATAGATCCACACTTGAAACATCCTCTATTTCTTACCCAACACTCCCCCGAATGTAATTTTCTGCATCAAGCACACAGTCGAGACTGACCAACAGCAACAGGCATCGCAACTCGGCCCGGCCTATCAAACCTAGGCCTCTTTTGGAAACCCCCAGCAGATCCTGACGACCCAACTTTCCTCTTATTCTTACCCCTATCCTTATCCCGATTCTGCATCTCAGACCGCTTCACCTCTTCAGCTATTTTTGCCTTCTCAACCAGAATGGCAAAATCTCTTTCCCACTGCAGAGCTATCAGTACCCGCAGCTCATCCCGTAGACCATCCTCAAACCATACACAACGCTCATAGTTAGTCGCAACTATTCCTCAGGCATAACGACTTAAACTCAGAAACTTCGCCTCATATTCGGCCACGGACTTATTCCCCTAGACTAAATTCAGAAATGCTTTCCTCTGGGCGTCCACATAACTAGCCCCAACATATTTTCCTTGGAACGCTGTCTTAAAGAAATCCCAGGTAATACGATCCGCTGGAGGACCTTCCCTTACCGTGACCCACCACTGGTATGCCTCATCTCGAAGGAGGGACACTGCTCATTTCAACTTCTCCTCTACCGTGCAGTCCAGATTATCCATAATCCACTCAACTACCTCTAGCCAATATTCCGCTACGTTTGGGGCCACACCAAATATACCTCTAAATATTTCAGCCCCATTTGCTCGAAGTCACTCAGGAATAGATTTTCGGGCTACCAATCCCGTGCTTGCTCCAGCAACCCGCTCCAGAACATGCAGCATAGCTTGGGACAAAGCATTGTCCCCACCCATTCGGTCTTGAGATCCTTCTCCCACTCTTGGTGATGCTGGCACTTCGCCCTTCAGCCCATGTCCTGATTCTGAGGATCCAGCCTCAACACCTCGGCCTCTACCACGGCCGCGTATACCATGTCTACATCCTATAGCGTTCATGTTTACTGAATCGACTTAATCTGATTAAAATTTTATGAATTAGTATATCGTTCCACTATTTATTAACGAATAGCTTATGGAGACAGATTTAGAAATAGTTTTCGCAAATCGTATTTCTAAAGGTCTCAATCTCTAAAATTGTATTATCTCTTATAACTAGCAATCACAATACAATAAAAACCTTTTCATACAAATCAACCAATAGTCAGAAGACTTACAGTATGGATTTGGTGCCAGAGACTCGGGTGCCATACTTCCAGAAGAACATATATTTTTCTTAACCAATATTTCAAACCAATTTTTTTGAAAACGTTGTCGAACCCATTCCACAACCGAGTTTTGCAACTTGGCTCTGATACCACAATTGTAACACCCCAAACCCGACCAAAACGTCACGGCCGAATCTGGTATGTCACATGGAAAGGTTGTACAAAAAAAAACTTAAAAACTTTGCAATTTGAAAAAAAAACTTCATATTTTGTTTTCATTTTGAATAATCAGATTCAGTTTTAAGGTTTTCTTGCAAATTTTCTTTATTACTACTAACAGTCGAAAACAGGTTTTGTGATACGAAAAACCGAAACTAGTGGATTTCAGAGACGTGACATTTTGAAAACAATGCTTGTAATTCTAAGAAAATTTCCGAATTTAGTTATTTATCTGCCTGTGATTCGTTTGTTAACATTTTGGAAAATGTTTGTTTATATTTTTAGGAAAAACTCTGAATTTCACATTTCATAATATATAATAACCGCCTTAAATCTAAAACCCAATTAAAATCCCGGAGACCTTATTACATAACAAATTTCTAAATTTAAAATAAGTTTAAATAACAAAAGCGAAGTTTACGAAAGAGATAACGCATGGCCACCTCAGAGTTCTCCTCGGCTCCAAATCCTCGAACTAGGGATTACCTGCAAAATTAAGCAAGGGGTGAGTTACGAGAACTCAGTGTGCAATTCTCCTTACGAACAAAAGTTGGGCCTAAGCCCATAAAAGGAAATTGGGCCTTAGCCCTCACGGTAACAAATTTGGCCGAAGCCCATACGAATCGAACTGGGCCGTAGCTCTAACAACATGGCATATCAAATAGTGAATGCAATGCAACCCAGCCCAACCTAGTATTCCATCCTCTACACACCCCTCCATAAGTCCAACCTCAACACACCTGTGGGGATTTCTACAATCAACCCTCCATCCGCTACAATCCTCATTGGCAGTCATGCTGACAGTCATGCTGCTCAAAGCCAATATAATGTGAGAGAGTCACTGATATATGTGGCACTGAGCCATCGAAATAATGTGACAGAGTCACCGATATACACTGCCCATTTTAATCAATATCATATCCCAACCCCATGCAACATATGATCATAACATAATGAATGCAACATACCACAATGTGCATCGAGTAATCGGAGCATACACATATCCACGTTAAGGTATTTAAATGACATAGTCACAAAGGTAACTAACCTGGCATCTCCAATTTTACCCCCAAGGGTAACTCAACAGTTGTTAGCAATGTTTCGACTTTTAAACAATTCACATACTTAATATTATTCAAACAAGCGATGGCGTGAGAATTACACACCTAATTATACGAAGGACTAAACACTCCTGATCGCTGACACTCTCGATATCGCGAACAACTACGATATGTCTATCCCAAACAGATGTCGACTCTCTACCACAACCCCACGGAAAGTCTCGAACCGCTGACACCGCACGACGTTTGAACTTGGGAGCAGAGACTACGAGCCCACTCCCCTCAGCCTCCTTTAACACACCCTCCTTAGAATGGCTAGCACTCGCATCCATGAAGAGAACCTTATCAGTACTCAGAGAGAAACGTTGGTTGTCTAACAAGGGAACTTGGTTAAGACAGACTAAACCGGAAAGGAAATAACAGCCAAGAAACCGAAAGGATGACTCCTTACCTTACTAATCAACGCAGATTAGTTCTATCCTCCTGACCGGGTTCCCTTAGTTTGGCACCAGCAGGTTCCTGACCAGTCGAGAATCGAACCCTTACACAACGATATACAACACCACGCAAGATCGAGATAATGAGTGCTCGGCTTATAACATCACTATTCGGCCACCACTCAAAGAAGGGAAAAAAAGTGTTACATACTCTTCGAAAACCCAAGTAGGAGATTCAGCCCTTACTGCCTAAGAACCAGAATAAATGGTAAGATTCGGTAATCAACGGACCTTCAAGCTTCGGACTACAAAATGTTCAGCTACTGGGGTTCACCGGAGTAACGTTCCAAAACGAGAGAAGAAAAGGAGGGATTAGCCGAAATCTAACATTAAAAGAGATAGCCACTTCGGCTAATAGCAACTTAAGATCGAAAGAGAAATACAAAGATAAACAGAACTACCCTTACCTTGCGATTACAAATGAGTTGAAGGAGAAACGAGATTCGGCCACCCCACTCAAACAACTACGAGAGAAGAACACAATAAGAAGGAGCGAGAAGTGATGGAGTTTCAGTTATAAACCAAAAAAGAATAAACAAATTCCAAAAAGAATAAGAGAATGTTCCATCGATGGGGGAAGGGTAGAAAGATAATGAGGAAGAAAAAAGGTTTTTGTTATGGTGAAAAACGAAAGGGAAGATGAGAGAAATTCGGCTAACAAAAGAAAATGGGTAAAAGAGAATGAGAGTGCAAAGAAGATGACACAAGATTCGGCTTAGGTGTAGGGAAGTCAAAGCTAGATTCGGCCAAGAGTGTTTTGGTAACTTTGAAGGGAAAGCAATGTATGAATAGGCAGGGGAAGGTTTGGCAAAATGAATGAAAAGATAAATAGAAGTTGAAAAGAAAAAGAAGAAATGCGAAAGAAGAGACCTTAGATGCATTAGGGAATTTTCGGCACAACACCCAAAACAAAGTTTTGGCCCCCCTCAGTTGACCGAATATACTATCTAACACCTCTTAACCGAACTTTCACTCCACCCTAAGCTTCCCATTTTCGGCCAAACTCTACCTCACACCTCAATCCCATAACTTGCTCCTTAACTTACTCCTCAATCCACTCCCCATCATCCATTTGAATTCATTTGACCAATTCAAACTCTTCCTAGAAGAGTCCAACGCTAACTCCACCACCTTTCCTTCCTGGCATAAAAAGAACTCCCCAAAAAGCCACATGTAGGATCCGAACCCACTCCCCCTTCCATACTCCCTTGTGATGCCAACCACTAAGCCACACACTCCACCTGTGACATCAAATTATAACCAAACTTGCTTAAGGCCTGCATCCGCTAGACCCCCTAGAATGCCCAAAAAAGTGAAATTTTCGCAAAGCACTGGCCCGTTCCCGAGCCTCCTCAGGACCCCCAAACCTACCAAAATTACAAGCTAAACGAGCCAAGCACATAGAATAGCACAAAATGCAGAACCCCTAATTCTAGGATGTTACAAAATTAATATATCGTGGCAGAGCCACTGAATCAGTATGACGTGGCATAGCCACCAGTACAGTACTTCCTCCATAAGCATAACCCAACCCAGTGTAACATGCAGTGACATATTAAAATGATGTATGACATAAATTACCATCATAAACAATTAAACAGGGTACACATACAACACTTGATTTACCACTAAGGGTATAATGGTCATTTGGTCGGTAGGGGTAGAACGGTAATTTACCCCTCAGGAGTATTCCAGTAATTTCACCCAACGAGGGCATTTTAGTAATTTCACCCTTAAGGGTATTTTGATACTTTACCTGCCGAGGGTATTTCAGTAATTTACCCACTAAGGGTATTTCAGTAATTTTACCCCATAAGGGTATTTCGGTAATTTACCCCTATAACGGCCTTTTCGAAGGCCTAATATCGCCTCGAGTGACTCGATTTCCATTTTCGGTCAATACAGTGCTATTGGGCCTAAAACCTGATTTTCGGCCCATTCAGGCCCACACGCTCGTGTGACCCATTCTGTTCGTTTTTAATCTCGGTTCTGCGGACTTCGTAGTCACATCGATCAACTTACATTTTTCATTGTTTTCACTCATATGGGCCCATTAACCCATTGGGCCCATTTAGCCCGCCTCGGCTCAACTAGGCCCATTACGGCCTCAGTTTCACGAGAGCGTTCGTGACACTCTCTCAACAGTCTGTCGCCCTCACTAGTGACTCAGTTTATCACTACGAGCGCTCACAGCTCGAGTGATCTCAGTTGCTGGTATTCCGGCTTTTTGGTATTTCAGCTTTTAGCCGATTCACAGAACAACTTTCACAGAATAAGTGATGGTGTGAGATTACACACCTTATTACGAGCATAGGTTGAAGCCCCAAGATTAAACACCTACGAAATCAATAAACCATAATCCATTAGTTTTAATCCTGATAATACACCTCCAAAGATTAAAATCGATTCATCCACTACTACTACTTACCACCAAACAAGATATCTTTCGCAATGGAAGAGTGTTCAGTCGGCTCCTTGGTTTAAACAAGTCGAGTCTATAGCAACGTTCAATGAAAAAGGAGGGTGTTAACGAAAACTGTCTTCATGGTAACAGAAGTGAGAGATTTCTTGGCTAAAGAAAACACAACGAAACTAGAAGAACACCAACCCCATATACAGCTTTAGACACACCTACCAACCAATGCACGACAACAATCGACAGTTGGCTAACCACAGGATTCAGCCCTCACAATGGAGAACAAAAGGGATTCGAGATGGAAGAGGGTGAGTAGATTCGGCCTAGTGAACAAGAGGTCAATGCTAAGAGTTTCGGCTTTAGTTATGTAAAGAGAGGGAAACAAGAGGAAGAGAAACCTTACCTTTAACTAGAGAAGAGTCGAATGGAGAAGAGAGGTTCGGCAGTAAGAGCAGCAATCGCGAAATGTTTTTACAAAAATAAAAGAGTAGTGTGAAGAGGAAGAAAAGAGAGGGAAGGTGGAGGCTTAACACTTCGACAATTAGCAAGAAAATGAAAAGAGAAAGAAAGGTGATGAAAAGAGAATAGCTATAGGCAAAAAAGAGAAAAGTCCACCTAAGGGAAAAATGCACGAATAGGAGAAATAATGCACCAAACTTCAGAAAAGGAAAACCTGAAATGAACAAAATGGGAGTAGCAATTACAGAGAGAATTTGGTTTGCTATCACACTCAAATGGTCAAAATTGCTACTCAATCCACCCTCTAGCCGAAATCTCCCCCCTGAGGCACACTCCCAAATTCGGCCACTACTCCCTCACTCCTCAACCCCTTGATTTTCTCCACCACTCTCTCCTTGAATCACTCATGGCCTCCCGTTCAAATTGATTAACCAAGTCTTCAACCAACCATGTAGAGTTTGATCCCAACTCTACCTCTTGCTCTCCCAAGTCACAAAACAAAACCCCTCATTTGTAATCTGTGGGATTCGATCCCCAAACCTCCTTGCTTTCCACTTGACGCCACACCATCACACCACATGCTCAACTTGTGTTAGCAAAACACACTCAAATTTACTTAAGCCCTACCACTGCCAACCCTCTTCACTTTAGGGTCAAAAACCAAAAATTTTCCAAGGCTCAAACCCGAACCCAAGCCTCTTTAGGACCCCAAATACACTCAAACAACTAGTTGAGCAAGCACCACATACAATTATGCAAAAATTTACAACCCCTAATTTTTGGGATGTTACAACTCTACCCCTCTTAAAGAAATTTCGGCCTTGAAATTTACCTGGTTAGAAGAGGTGAGGGTATTGCTGATGCATCGCCTCCTCAGGTTCCCATGTGGCTTCCTCTGAACCGTGATTACGCTATAGTACCTTGACTAATGAAATAGGTTTCTTTCTCAGCACTTTAACATCACGATCTAGAATCTGCACTGGTTTTTCCTCGAATGTCAGATCAGGTCTTACCTCAATCTCCTCCACTGGCACTATATGAGAAGGATAAGAACGGTAGCGTCTCAGCATAGAAACATGGAATACATCATGTATCCGGTTCAACTCAAGAGGCAGCTCAAGCTGATATGCGACCGGTCCAACACGTCTTAACACCCAGTAAGGTCCGATGAATCTGGGGCTCAACTTACCCTTTCGTCCAAATCTCAGAATCTTTTTCCACGGTGAGACCTTCAAGAAAACATAATCCCCCACAGAGAACTCTATCTCTTTACACTTTAAGTCAGCATACGACTTCTGCCTAACAGATGCTTGATAAACCGTAATATATACATATTTTAATCCTACATTTAGCATACTTTTGGATGATTTAAGCCTTGAATTGTGGAATTTGGTACTCTTAATCCTTTAATTTCATGTTTTATACTTAGCAAAGCACCGGAGGATGTAAAGAACGAGAAACGGGCCTAAAATGGAGCAAATGGGCCAGACCACGAAATTGACATGGCTTGGGCCCAAGACCACACGACCATGCCTCCTTAACAGACCCGAAAATGGCCTGGCCACGATTCACACGGGCGTGTGCCATGGGCGTGTCCCTGATGTGACCTGTTTGAATTTCACTCCGATTAGGGTACTTAGAGGCAAAGAAAGCCATTCCAAAAGCCTATATAAACACCCTAAAGGCCAACCTTCAGGGTGCGTCCAGCTAGGCCGAAGAGCCAAGCCAGAGAGGCCAGAATTTTGGGATTTACTCAAAGAAAGCCAGTTGATTCATCTCAAGAAGCCGGAATCATACTCAAGACAGAGAATCTTCCTTTAAATTCCTTTAGGGGGTTTTAGGTTTTTTCTTATGTTTTGTTTTATATTTTCTTCTAAGATGTATTCTTTTATAATTATTAACTAAACCCTCAAATACCTGAGGGGAATAAAACCTAAGACGGATCTTGTTATTGTTTTCTGAACTATATGATAAATACTTGATTTGTTCTTAATTATGTGTTCTTAATTCTTGTTTTGATATTTCAGGATATTAATTCAAGTATTGATGTGCTTAGGCAGAGGAGGAATAGACCCTGTCTAAGAGTAGATCTAGCATAATTAAGCGGAGTTGATCGCAACCCTAGAGATAGGATGACGAAAATCTGCCGGACTATGGTCAAACCTAGTATGGGAGTCCATAGATCGAGTTAATGCAATCCTAGGGGTTTTAATTAGAAAGAGATTTCAATTAATCAACCTAGGGTTAGATGTTAGTAGCCTCGAGAGAGGTATTAATATAAATGAGGGAATCCTACGGATCAAGTCAAATGAATAAATCGTCCAGTTCAGAATGAAATAACAAGTGAAGTCTAGGTGGATTCTTCCTCAGGTATTTTCTCAATCAATTGGTTTTTCCCACAAGTATTTTTCCCAATTCATTCTCTTTGTCTTAGCATCTTTAGCTTAATAGTTAGTTAATTTTAGATTAAATAAACAATTCACTTTTATCTTAGGCTAAATAATAAAAATAAAGTTAGTATTAGTACTTCTGGTTCCTTTGGGTTCGACAATCCGGTCTTGCCGCTAAACTATACTACTGTTCGATAGGTGCGCTTGCCTCAATCGTGTCATAGTTAGTTTCTAGGCTCGATCATTCTTTTTATACATTTTTAAGACTCTGACACACGATCAAGTTTTTGGCACCGTTGCCGGGGAACTAAAATATTAAGAACGCTCAATTTTTATTACTTTAGCCATTTTTTATTTTTGCAATTTACTTTTATTTTTATTTTACTTTTAACTTTGCTAATTTTCCTTCTTTTATTTGTTCCTAGCAGGTATCTCTAGTTTATGACTAGAAGGAACCCGACAGGACCCCTGATTTATGACAGTGATATTGAAGGTACTGTTCGCAGAAATCATAGAGAAAAAAGGCGAAGCTTAAATTACATAGAAGAAGAGCAAGAAATCGAAACCAATACCACCAAAGAGATAGCTGAGAATAATCCGCTACCTCTAGAGGTGGTCGAAAATCATGCTCCTCGAACTATGTATGATTATGCTAAACCTAATTTAACAGGAACTGAGTCAAGTATTGTTAGACCTACTATTGCTACAAATAATTTTGAACTGAAACCTAACACAATTCAGATGATACAGCAGTTTGCTCAGTTTGATGGTTTGCAGGATGAAGATCCAAACAATCACTTGGCGAATTTCCTAGAATTTTGTGACACTTTCAAAATAAATGATGTTTCTGATGATGCCATCCGTATTCAGTTATTTCCCTTTTCTTTGAAGAATAAAGCCAAACAGTGGTTGCATTCTCTTCCACAAGGATCCATCACTACATGAGAACAAATGACTGAAAAATTTTTATTAAAATATTTTCTGCCGGCTAAAATGGCCAAGTTAAGGAATGATATCTCTTCTTTTGTGTAGATGGATTTAGAAACACTTTATGATGCATGGGAGAGATATAAATATCTATTGAGAAGGTGCCCACACCATGGATTACCCTTGTGGCTACAGGTCCAAACTTTTTATAATGGTGTGAACCCTTCAACTAGGCAATTGATTGATTCAGCTGCCGACGGAACCTTGAATAACAGAACACCTGAGGCTGTCTACAAATTCATTGAAGAGATGTCACTGAATAACCATCAATGGCAAGTTACAAGGACAAAGCCAACAAAAGTAGCCAGTGTTTTCAACCTCGACGCAGTAACCATACTATCAAATCAGGTAGAACTGATAAATAAAAAGATTGATGGTTTATGTGATTCTTTGTAGATACATCCAATTATGCAGTGCAATACGAATGGAGATTAGATGAACAACACAAAATATCCGCCTTACAGCTCGAGCACTAAAAACGAACAAGTTCACTATATGGGTAACAATTTTACACCTCAAAATAACCCTTATAGTAACACTTACAATTCAGGTTGGAGGAACCATCCAAATTTCTTGTGGGGTAGTCAAAGAAACCAAAGACAACAATCCTACCCATAGGAAAAGAAGCCAAACCTTGAAGAAATGCTGACAAAATTTATCGAGGTGTCAGAAACCCGTCTCTAAAATACTGAAACAATATTGAACAATCAGCAAGCATCAATTCAAGGGCTTAAGAATCAAATTGGGCAACTAACTAAGTTGGTTTCTGAAAGGCAATCAGAAAGTTTACCTAAGGAAAAAGAGCACGTGAAGGCAATTACACTAAGAAGTGGAAAGGAGTTAGTTGAAACAAAGAAGAAGGTACCACATGAAACTAATAAGGCAAAGGATGAGGAAGTTGAGAATGTAACACCAGTACGCGAAGAATGTAAACCACCAATCCCATATCCAACAAAGTTGAAGAAAGACCGATTAGATGCACAATACGGTAAATTTCTTGAACTTTTTAAACAGTTACATATTAACTTACTGTAACACCCCTAACCTGTACCCGTCGCCGGATTAGGGTTATGAGGCATTACCAAACTAAACACCGTTCAAAATGGACATTCGGTTGAATTCGACACAAGTAAGGCGATCCCTATGTATCACATAACAAAACCTGATATTCATTCATAAATCTATAATGCATATACAAGCATATCAAATTACATCCTGACCAAACATACAAGCATATACATTATACTTGCACATGATTATTCAAATATCATACACTAAATTCGCATACATTTATTAATGTACCTGAACCTTGCAATTTATTTATTTAACCATTCAAAGGTTCGGCCATACTATTACCAATATCATAAGCATATCGCAGTGTTTCAAATATTGAGATCAAACCATACTGTTTTCACATACTATTTGAGATTCATGCTTAAACAAAATATTACAAATACCAACTACCTCAAGTATACATCATTTACTATATTGCCGAAGCCTATGTCACAACTCAATCATCATTAGTAATGTATATTAGCAAGTAATGCACGAATAGTCCTTGGACAAGATCATTCATACAATGCAACACCCATGTTCCGTATATATACATAATTCAAGGCTCGGTATATTGATCCAAACATATAACAAGATTATCACCTAACTACTATATATATATACCTACATAAATCATCAAGTATCATCACCATCTCTTTACTAGCCAAATGCATAACTAAACACATCACACATATATGCCATGACCTAATTATATCTACGATATGCACCTAGAATATAGCCGAATATAACCAAATAAAATCCATATTATCCATGCATCATAATAATATATCCATATGCACCATTAGATCACAAAAAAAAAACCGTATGTCTCCACATTAACTAACATAGAACATAAGCCATATTCGTATGGCTATAATACATATAATAACAAAGTTTCCAACTCAAACAAGGACATTTACCATCCTATACATGCCTTTATCCAAAATAAACCAAACTAAAGGAGTGCCAAAAAGATGATAGTGTGGTTGACTTTGCTGACAATTTCCCGAACCCGTAGCTTGACCAAAATCTATAAAACAAATCATTGAACACACAAAGTAAGCTTACTAGCTTAGTAAGTCTTAAGCAAATTCAATACAACATTTAAACATAAAGGCCCTTTTAATCATTGAATTCATAACATAGAATATAAGCATTTCATTATGTAAATAAATCATGACCGAATGCTTTTAGTACTATTAACCTAAGTATAAACACTTTATCACCATAAGCTTGTACATTGTCAAGTCACATAAATATCATATGCATTTGTATATTCCAAGTTGAATGAACATATTTTAAACATCAATCACATATTCATTCTTGTACGCACATGCAAATACCTTCAAACTCTTTTACCATAAACATCTCCCCTTATAGCCGATTCTTCAAAGTAATATACATATAGAACTCAATTTCATATATATAATGTTCATACTCATCATGGATAGCTTAATAGCACATAATAAAATCCTTATTGAATTATCAACTTAATCATATCATACTCAACTCAATGATAATATACCAACTTACCATATTTCCTACTAATACAATAGACTTACACTTACCCGAGTTTTTAGCACATTGCATTAAATGTGTCTCACCTTGTTTAATTCTCAGACTCTCCGTTTATAGCATATCACCGGCATTAAGCCTGCTAGGCATTATAGCCCGAATTACACATCGGCATTGAGCCTGCTAGGCAATAAGCCCGAAATAATTCACCGGCACGAGGCCTACTAGGCTCGAAGCCCGAATATCAATATAATTAACCATTCAATACACACTTCTTAATGCTAACATCACAAACATCTCATATAATTCATATTACCTTCACATATCAAACCGAACATACTTATTCACATTACATTAAACAAAATAAAATCAATCCAATTTAATACCCCCACATTCGGCCATCTCATATATTTATGCTTAAAATTTCCAAATTTCATCATTTACTATATTCATAAATAATTCTTTGACATAAATTTGCTTAAGGACTTACCTCGACTATCGACGGACAACGTAGACCTGCTATTCGATAACCTTCGCCTTTCCTGGATCCAAATCCGTTTTTCTTTGTTCTTGATCTAAACACATTAAAATTCAGCTCATTCAATTACATTTCATCTCAATTTAGTCTCAAAACACATAAACAGACAAATTACCATTTTACCCATAATGTTTCACATTTTTACAATTTAGTCCTATTTGCACAAAACACAAAATAAACAAAATTTCATTATATCACCTAAGGGCCGAATGTTCATAGGGACCATACTAGTCCATTTATTTCATTTATTTTGTATTTTAGCCCCCTCAAAAATTCATTTTTTGCAATTTAGCCCAAAATACTCAAATTCACTAAAATTTCCAATACAAAACATGCTAATCTTTAACATATCTTTAATATAAAATCATCAAACATCAAAAACCACAAGAACATGTCAATGGCCGAACATCAAGCATGCTCAACTTTAAAAATTTTCACATGGGTCAACTAATGTTCGAAGCAACGATCTCAAAAACGTAAAAATTAACAAAAACCGACTAAAAACTTACCTTGAATTTGGCTTGAAAGTAATCGAAAATCAAAAGAACCTAGCTCCCTTTTCTTTCTTCAATATTCGGCCAAGAGAAAGATGAAGTAAACATGTTTATTTTTATGTTTTAATTAACATATATGTTAAGTAATTGTTTGATTACTAAATTAACCTTTATACTTTAATATATAAACAAATAATACTAAGGTTATGCTTGGTATATGCCGTCCACTAACTCTTAGGATGGGCTAATTGCCCTTCTAATACCCCATATTAAAAAGCCACCATCAATTTAGCACATTTCACTATAGCTTGCAACTTTTACATTTTACGCGATTAAGTCCTTTTGTCAATTTAAACACACAAACGATTAGAATTTCCTACGAAACTATCACACACATTAATTCACATATAATAAGCACAGAATATATTATTTAAATATATCTCGGACTCGAATTCGTGGTCCCGAAACCACCGTTCCGATTAGGGCCAAATTTGGACTGTTACACTTACCTTTTGTTGAAGCTATTTCATAGATGCCGACATACGCAAAATTCCTAAAAGAGCTTCTAACAAATAAAAGGAAGTTTGAAGAAATATCAACGATGGAACTTAATGAAGATCCAGGAAGCACTAGCTGATCTAGGCGCCATTATTAATTTAATGCCTTATAAAATGTTTAGGCAACTTGGCCTTTAGGAACCAAAATCTTCTAGGATGAGTATTCAATTAGCTAACAGATCTATTAAATATCCTAGGGGAGTTATTGAAGATCTTCTGGTAAAAGTTGATAAATTTATATTCCATGTTGATTTTGTTGTGCTTGACATGGATGAAGACATTGAGGTACCTTTAATTTTGGGCGCCCTTTTTTAGCTACTGCTAGAGCTGTTATTGATGTAGGTGATGGTAAACTCGCGTTAAGGGTAGGCGACGAGGAAATTATTTTCCAAATTTATGATGCTATGCGGTACTCTAGAGAACAAGATGATTCTTATTATTTTATTGATGCCATTGATCATTTTATTCAAGATTCTTTGCAGGAAATCATACATAACGACATGATGGAACTGTGTCTTACCCAAGGTGAGGGGGAAGATGATGATACAGAAGAGTTGGATTCTAATACATCTACCACTAGACAAAATAAGGAAGAGGGCAGTGAAATCAACGACGAATTAAAACAAAACCCTCTATTGATGAGCCACCGAAATTGGAATTAAAACAGTTGCCAAAACACTTAAAATATGCATTCCTCGGGGATAATTCTACGCTACCAGTAGTTATCTCTTCAGAACTGGAACCCAAAGAGAAACACGAGTTGCTAAAGGTACTGAGGGAACATAAAAGAGCCATAGCTTGGAAAATTTTTGACATTAAAGGAATAAGCCCATCGTTTTGCACCCACAAAATTTTAATGGAAGATGAGTATAGACCATGTGTGCAACCTCAAAGACGATTAAATCCAACGTGAAAGAAGTTGTTAAAGCTGAGGTAATTATACTCCTAGATGCTGGAATAATTTATCCTATTTCTAACGGTACTTGGGTAAGTCCTGTGCAGGTCGTTCCAAAGAAAGGAGGCATGACTGTTGTAGCCAACGAAAAGAATGAATTAATTCCTATAAAAACAGTCACAGGTTGGAGAGTCTGTATTGACTATAGAAAGTTGAACGACGCCACCAGAAAAGATCACTTCCCTTTTCCCTTTATTGATCAGATGTTGGAAAGATTATCTGGGCATATGTACTACTGCTTCCTGGATAGACTCTCCGGCTACTTTCAAATCCCAATAGCGCCTGAGGATCAAGAAAAGACAACATTCACATGTCCATACGATACGTTTTCTTATCGTAGAATGCCTTTTGGATTATGTAATGCTCCTGCTACTTTTCAGTGCTGCATGCTGGCTATCTTTGATGAACTTGTGGAAGACATTATGGAGGTATTTATGGATGATTTTTTCATTATTTGGTAATTCTTTTCATCTTTGCCTTAAAAATCTAAAATGAGTTCTAATGAGATGTGAGGAAATGAACCTTATTTTAATTTGGGAAAAGTGTCACTTTATGGTTCGAGAGGGGATTGTGTTAGGACATAAAATTTCTAGTAAAGGGATTGAGGTAGACAAAGCAAAGGTCGAAACCATAGAAAAATTACCTCCTCCTAGTTCAGTTAAGGCTATTAGAAGCTTTTTAGGACATGTTGGATTTTATAGAAAATTTATTAAGGATTTTTCTAAAATAGCTAAGCCTTTAACGAAATTACTAGAAAAAGATGTACCTTTCAATTTTGATCAGGAATGTTTAGATGCATTTAATATCCTCAAAGATAAATTAATAAATGCTCCTATTATAATTGCACCTGATTGAAATTTACCCTTTGAACTAATGTGTGATGCGAGGATTTTGCAGTAGGTGCAGTTTTGGGACAACGAAGAGACAAGCACTTTCAGCCGATCTATTACGCTAGCAAGACATTAACGGCTGCACAAGAAAATTACACCACTACAGAAAAAGAATTGCTAGCTGTGGTTTTTAAATTTGATAAATTTAGACAGTATTTGATATTATCTAAAGTTGTCATTTACACTGACCATTCAGCTCATCGTTATCTTTTAACTAAATCCGATGCAAAACCTCAACTCATAAGATGGATTTTACTCTTACAGGAATTTGATTTAGAAATTCAGGATAAGAAAGTAGCTAAAAATCTTGCAACAGATCATCTTTCTAGGCTTGAAAATCCATATATTGAAAAACTAGATGAGAATGAGATAAATGACTCATTTCCTGAAGAACAACTATTTGCTATATCTAACTCCGAGGTACCTTGGTTCGCAGACATTGCAAATTACTTAGCTGCTAACATCCTACCAAAAAGGTTAACACATCATCAAAAGAAGCGATTCTTTGCTGATGCGAAAAACTATTTTTGGGAGGATCCTTTTCTTTTTCGTATATGTGCAGATCAAGTAATTCAAAGATGTGTTGCAAAGGCAGAAGTAAGAAAAATCCTAGAACATTTCCACTTAGGACCTTTAGGAGGACATTACAGCGGGATTAAGACAGCACATAAAACGCTTGAATTAGGTTTTTATTAGCCAACTTTGTTTAAAGATGCCAACAGGTATGTTGCTTCATGTGATAAATGCCAAAGAACAGGTAATATCTCTAAACATGATGAAATGCCTCAAACGTATATGCTGTCATGTGAAATATTCGATGTATGGGGTATTGACTTTATGGGTCCATTTCCTAGTTCATTTGGAAATAAATACATCTTAGTAGTAGTAGATTACATGTCAAAATGGGTGGAAGCTCAAGCTTTACCTACTAACAATGCTAGAGTAGTAGTGAGGTTTCTTAAAAAACTTTTCTCTTAATTCAGGACACCCAGAGCAATTATTAGTGATAGGGGTACTCACTTTTGTAATACTCAATTTGATAAAGTCTTATAAAAATATGGAGTACACCACAAGACAGCTACCCCTTATCACCCTCAAACCAGTGGGCAAGTAGAAGTAGCAAATCGAGAGCTTAAGTGTATTCTACAGAAAACAGTTGAATCAAACAGGAAAGACTAGACATTAAAAGTAGACGATGCTTTATGGGCCTATAGAATAGCGTTTGAAACTCCCATAGGAACATCCCCATACAAACTTGTCTATGGAAAAAGTTGTCATCTACCATTTGAGTTAGAGCACAAAGCTTTTTGGGCTATAAAATTCTTAAATTACGATCTTAAAATCGCAGGTGAGAAGAGGATGATGTAGCTAAATGAACTAGATGAATGGCGAGCTAATGCCTATGAAAACTCAAGACTATATAAGGAGGCAACAAAGCGACGCCATGATGCTCGTTTAAAGCAATCAAAGCAATTCGAAGTAGGAGACTTAGTCCTGCTATACAATTCAAGGCTCAAATTATTTCTTGGAAAGCTGAAATCAAGATGGTCAGGTCCATTTGTGATCAAAAATATTTTTCCCTACGGCACAATCGAGGTAACTCATCCAATTCATGGTATATTCAAGGTAAATGGTCAGCGACTGAAAATTTATAATGGTGAAGATTTTAGGGATATGAGAGAGGAGCTTTGGCTCCGTGAGCCTTCATTTAGAAAGGAAAATAGGGAAAGTCTAGCTTAAGACTTTAAACGAGCACTTCTCGGGGGGCAACCCGAGCACTAACTTCACTAATATCATATTTTAAATTTTTAGCACCTAACTACAAACTAACCAATTTAATAAAGCGTAGATTTCTCTACCACACGACCTGGCACACGGGCATGGCCGTGGCCGTATCGCTACCACGAACAGGTACATGGGCATGGCAAAGATGGTGTAGAAACAGGACAAAAATTTTCCCTAAACCACGGGCTCCGACTAAACACCACGGCCGTGCGACTCGGCCGTGGTCAAAACTGCCTAAAGACCACGAGATGCGATAAATCCACACGCCCGTGCACTGTGATCGTGGCCAATACTGATTAATTGACACGGGCGTGAGACACGCCCGTGCTTCCAAACCGTGGTTGATTCTGAGTAAACGTGGTCGACACTGATTAATGAACACGGGCGTAGGACCCTCTCCACGGGCGTGTGAGAAATGAACAAGATAGCACATGGCCGTGTGATATGGTCATGTGTCACGAACACGCCCAGGGAACACGGGCGTGAACGACAACCAAAACACGCCTAAATTTAAAAATCTTGAAAAACCAGGGCTGAATAAAGGGAACACGGGCATAGCCCTTGGCCGTGTTCCCTACCCCCTATTTAAACCAGCCCACGCCCGTCTTCCCCAAAAAAAATTTCCCAAATCCTAGCCGTTTCTCTTAAACAAGAAATCACCCCTCCCCTTCCCCATTCTGGCCACCAACACTCTTGTCCTCTCCTTCCTTCACTTCCCTCCTTCCCCGTTTCTTTCTTCACTCTTTTCCTCTTCCTCACACATACCACGCCCGTGTGCAGATGCCACACACACCCACCCACGCCCACGCACCACCACAAAGCTCGTGCTCTGACCACCACATCAACCGCACCGCTTCCCTCCAAAAACTCCACCGGTCACTTCGCTTTTTCACATTCTACTCCATTGAACTATATTATCATAAGAATTTTATTTAGTTTCTAGTTAGTCTTATTGCTTAATATTAGTTATACTCATTATTAGATTGATTAATTCATTTAATCCTTGTTTAAGTAATAGCAATTAGTGTTTATGCTGATAAATGTTATACAAGATGTCTTGGTTGGAAATAATACTTGAATTATTGAATATCTATTATTTTCAAGACCATAATGTCATCTTCTCAAGGCAAGAAAATCGTCGTCCCTACATCCAAAAAATGAAAGGGACCCGGCTCGTCATCTGCAAGCGCATTGGCCGAAGTGAGACACCTATTTTTACGATTTCCTCCGGGAGCTCAAGAGGAACTTTTCCAAATTCTATGAGCACGACCTCTTGGTCAAGGCCGATGCATCGATTAGATCGCCCGAGAACATGTTCAAGTTGTTGATGATATTTGGGCACTGCTGACAACTGGCTATTGGGAGAGTTTTTTTCGATATTGTCGAGCCCACCTACCTCGAACTCACATTAGAGCTTTGCTCCACTTTCCATTTGCAGGTAGTAATGACACACCACGATGACCCGAGCACCATTCAGTTTCGTATAGGAGGTTTAGTTCGGGAAATGAGTGTCCCCAAATTTGGCATTACTCTAGGCTTATACACGGATGAGTTCTAAAGAGAACGTGATCTCGCGAAGCTCCATCACCATATCCATAACTCCGCCACGAGATGTTGGTATAATATAGCCCCCAACACAGCCACTTATGACTCCAGTTGCTCCAAGGCGACAGCTCTCGCCCCATCCCTGAGGTACTTACACATTATCTTAGCTCATACACTGACAGGTAGGTGAGAGAGCACCAGTGTCGTCAACACTCACGACGCCTACTTCCTATGGTGTATGGCGAACGGGCACATTTCTATTTCATAGCTCGTGCCATCCAACATCAGATGGACAAACATAGGAGAGGGGTCATATCTATGGGTCCATACATCACATGCTTGGCTTGATATTTCAGGCTCCTCAACACCGCCACTCAGATCTCCTCATTCTCACTGATAGGTCAGATGTCCCCACAGGGCATCCAGACGATGCTACACATGAGGATGATCCAACGTCGACGTGGGACCGATCCTCCCCAATATCGGTTAGCACCTACCACTAAAGAGGAGGATCCTGAGGACATTACTGACAATGTCCCACACCCACATGAGGAACCACAACCGAGCCATCGCCCAGTTCACGTGGCTGCTTCATTTTCAGACATCTCTGCACATCTCACTCAGTTTGAGCATTACTGTACTCAACAATTCAATGACACTGCTCGACGATTCGACGGTATTGAGGTGACTCTTCAGCAGATTTGTCATCACTTTCACATATCACCGCCTCCACCACATCGTGACCCAACCGATTATGAGGACTTTTGAGTCCTTTTTATTTTTATTTCTATCTTTAATTTTATTTTTGTTTTTGCTTTTATTTGATTTTGATGTACCCTTTTATTATAATTTGCTAGTTCATACCTTTACTTTTTATTTTGTTCTAAACTTTTATTAGTAAAATTCCAATTTCTTTTATCTCCGACTGTCTAATCTTCGAGTAAATATCAAAACCCCCTAAAAAGTTACTGATGACTCTGTAGTTTCAAAAGGTTCAAGGTGCTATTAAGGAACTGGAATATTTTCACATACCTTCACATCGGCTTAGTTCATCATGCATTTCATCTACTCTATACCTACAAGTTTCATTCTCAAGGAATCCGTCCAAAATTCAGGAAGTTTCACTTCTCTCCCTATCTTATGATTTTATTACTATATTGTTATTATATATCTTTGTACATTGAGGGCAATGTACATCTTAAGTGTGGGGGGTGAATATTTGTTTCGAGAAAGTTCCTAACTTTCTGCATTATTCTCAAATCCCTGAATGATATCTTATCTTTAATTAATTTTCTTATATTACTAATTAGAATGAAATTTCCTATGAATCATGATTTTTATTGATATGTTTCGGATTAAGTCATTGATAATTATGCAAGTGATGATTTAAACTTTGGAGATTACAGAATCAAGCATGATGAGTCAATTTTCAAAATTTAAAATTTTGTTAGGTTGTCTACCTGAACCTAATTATTACCTTGAAGTTTGAAATTTACAAGGTTGATATAAAAAAACCAATAATTTTTGTGAGATTTTGAGCCTTTTTGAGCATACATTCTTTCGTGCTCACTTTTTGATTATGAGTGTGCCAACATTGATTTGTTATTCTAGAACTTGCTTCGATTATACATGTCAAGACCACATTATTGATTTGATATACTGAGATGATAAAGGCACTTAGGATTTAACCTACTCACTACACTAAAAAGCTTACCCTCACAATTAACCCTTAGTGAACCCCTTTGATCCTAACAACCCTTTTACTGACTCACCCACTAATATTGACCTAAAACCCATCTTGTATTTGTTATCACCATTCATTGACTCCCTTTTTGTCGAGATTTAATTTTGAACAGTTTCCTAACTATGTTCTATATTTCAGTTGTTAAAGTTCTTTCTTATTATTGTAATGATTTGTTCTTAAAAAAATGAAGTATATTCATTATTAGTTCTACGATCAAGTGAGCTTATACGTTTAAATTCCACATCTTGAGAAGAAGCTCATGTTATTAGTATTTCATGTTTTCAATTGATGTAATTATTCAAGATTAGTTCATCTTTCTAGTTAGGTAAATTGTCAATTCAATCTCGATTCTAACATTCTAATTTAGCCTTTATCCACACCTTTAACCCAAGCCCCATTACAACCCTTTTTAAAGACCTTTTGAGTTGTGTATCATTTCATTTTATAGTGGTGGAGATTCGATTTTCATGCAAGCATATGGGATTAACTTTTCATGTTCGACTTTTGAGTGCTTAATTTTGAACCTTAATCACTTTGAGTGATTTGAGTGAATCTTTAGTGAGGATGTCAACTCTTTTCGATTTTGAATTAAAGGTGATTATTTAGGTAAAGGAAAACACCTATATTTTCATACTACAAAAAACTATGACTTTGATTGTTTGAATCTTTATGATCCTTTTACATAAATTATCAATGTATGAATTATCTTTAAATTATGATGAAACATTATTGATAAATATTATGAATCAAGGAAGTTCATTTTAATTGTGAGTTGAGAATTTTGCTTGAGGACAAGGAAATGCTTAAGTGTGGGGGTATTTGATAAACCGTAATATATACATATTTTAATCCCACATTTAGCATACTTTCGGATGATTTAAGCCTTGAATTGTGGAATGTGGTGCTCTTAATCCTTTAATTTCATGTTTTATACTTAGGAAAGCAGCGAAGGATGAAAAGAACGAGAAACGGGCCTAAAACGGAGTAACTGGGCCAGATCATGAAATCGACACAGCTTGGCCCCAAGACCACACGGCCGTGCCTCCTTAACACACCCGAACACGGCCTGGCCATGATTCACACGGGCGTGTGCCATGGGCGTGTCCCTGATGTGACCTGTTTGAATTTCACTCGGATTAGGGTACTTAGAGGCAAAGAAAGCCATTCCAAAAGCCTATATAAACACCCTAAAGGCCAACCATCAGGGCGCGTCCAGCTAGGCCGAAGAGCCAAGCCAGAGAGGCCAGAATTGTGGGATTTACTTAAAGAAAGCCAGTTGATTCATCTCAAGAAGCCGGAATCATACTCAAGACGAAGAATCTTCCTTTCAATTCCTTCAGGGGGTTTTAGGTTTTTTCTTATGTTTTCTTTTATATTTTCTTCTGAGATGTATTCTTTTATAATTATGAACTAAACCCTCAAATACCTGAGGGGGATGAAACCTAAGACAGATCTTGTTATTGTTTTCTTAACTACATGATAAATACTTGATTTGTTCTTAATTATGTGTTCTTAATTCTTGTTTTGATATTTCAGGGTATTAATTCAAGTATTGATGTGCTTAGGCAGAGGAGGAATAGACCCTGTCTAAGAGTAGATCTAGCATAATTAAGCGGACTTGATCGCAACCCTAGAGATAGGATGACAAAAATCTGTCGGATTAGGGTCAAACCTAATATGGGAGTCCATAATCGACTTAATGCAATCCTAGGGGTTTTAATTAGAAAGAGATTTCAATTAATCAACCTAGGGTTAGACGTTAGTAGCCTTGAGAGAGGTATTAATATAAATTAGGGAATCCTACGGATCAAGTCAAGTGAATAAATCGCCTGGTTCAAAGTTAAATAACAAGTAAAGTCTAGGTGGATTCTTCCTCGGGTATTGTCTCAATCAATTGGTTTTTCCACAAGTATTTTCCCCAATTCATTCTCTTTGTCTTAGCATCTTTAGATTAATAGTTAGTTAATTTTAGATTAAATAAACAATTCACTTTTATCTTAGGCTAAATAATAAAAAGAAAGTTAGTATTAGTACTTTTGGTTCCTTTGGGTTCGACAATCCGGTCTTGTCGCTAAACTATACTATTGTTCGAGAGGTGCGCTTGCCTCAATCATTGTCATAGTTAGTTTCTAGGCTCGTTCATTCTTTTTATAAATTTTTAAGACTCTGACAAATGATCAATGCTTCTTTTAACCGATTCCGTATCAACTTCACTTTCTCCTCAATTTCAAAAATTAGCTCTGGACCCAATAGTCGTTGCTCACCTAATTCTGTCCAACAAGTAGGGGTACGACACCTACGACCATATAACGCCTCGTACGGTGCCATCTGAATATTGGATTGGTAACTGTTGTTATACGCAAATTCTGCTAAGGGTAAATAATCTTCCTAACTGCCCTTGAAATCAATCACACAGCTTCTTAACATGTCCTCTAGAATTCGTATTACCCTTTCCGACTGACCATCAGTCTGCGGATGAAATGCTGCGCTGAAATCCAACCTTGTCCCTAGAGCCTCATGTAACACTCTTCAGAATCGTGATGTAAATCTAGGGTCCGTGTCCGAAATGATAGACACTGGCACCCCATGTAACCTCACAATTTCTGCCACATATAACTTGGCCAACTTCTACAACGAGTAGTCAGTGCGAACCGGTATGAAGTGGGCAGATGTAGTTAGCCGATCAACAATTACCTACATCGAATCTTTCTTAGTAGGTGTCAAGGGTAGCCTACTAACAAAATCCATAGTTATCCTCTCCCACTTCCAGAGTGGAATCTTTACAGGTTGCAGCAGTCCCGAAGGCAGTTGATGCTCAACCTTCACTTGCTGGCATGTCAAGCACTTGCTTACAAAATTAGTCACCTCACGTTTAAGTCCTGACCACCAGTACAGTTCAAATAGATATCAATATAGTTTGTTTCCACCAGGATGCATAGCGTATGGGCTACTATGCGCCTCCCGCAGAATCGCCTGCCTTAACTCAGAGTCCCTCGGTACACAAACTCTTCCACGGTAACACAATACTCCTTCACTATTTAGCCCAAAATCCTCAATCTCTCCCTTCTTCACTTGTTGAAACTGAGGAATCAATGACTCATCCAACATCTGTTTCTCTTTAATTTGACTAATCCAAGTCAGTTTTACATGGAGTTCAGCTAACAGACTACCATCCTCAAATAGGCTGAGACAAGCAAACGTTGCTCTCAGATCAGACACAACCTTACGGCTCAGTGCATCCGCTACCACGTTAGCTTTTCCCGGATGATACTAAATCGAGCAATCATAATTCTTAAGCATCTCTATCCATCTTCGTTGCCTAAGGTTCAACTTCTTCTGAGTGAGGAGGTACTTAAGACTCTTATGGTCAGTGTAGATGATCGACTTTTCCCTGTACAGGTAATGTCTCGAAATCTTTAGTGCGAACACTACCGCGGCTAATTCCAAGTCGTGTGTAGGGTAGTTCACCTCGTGCAGCCTAAGCTGACAGGATACATAAGCCACCACTTTACCCTCCTGCATTAGCACACAGCTCAAACCCGTGTGTGACGCATCACAGTATACAACAAATTCCTTTTCAGCCTTTGGCTGAATTAGTACCGGAGATTCAGTCAAAATCTTCTTCAATTTTTCAAAACTCTCCTGTTGTTTGTCAGCCCAAACAAACGGTACACCTTTACGTAGGAACTTGGTTAGGGGTAAAGCAATCAATGAAAACCCCTCAATGAACCGTCTGTAATACCCAACCAGACCCAGAAAGCTTCAAATCTCAGATACCAACTTCCGTGGCTTCCAATCAAATACGGCCTTAACTTTTCGAGAATCAACCTTAATCCCCTCGGCAGACACAACATGACCCAAAAATGTCACCTCACACAGCCAAAACTCGCATTTACTGAATTTAGCATAAAGCTGCTTCTCTCTCAATACTTGTAGAACAATCCAAAGATGTGAATCATGCTCCTCCTCAGTTCCCGAATATACCAAAATATCGTTTATAAACACCACCATGAACCGATCTAAGTAGGGTTGGAAGACCCGGTTCATCATTTCCATAAATGCAGCTGGTGCATTTTTTAGCCCAAACGGCATGACCAAAAACTCGTAGTGTCCATAACGAGTCCTGAATGCGGTCTTGTACACATCTGCCTCCTTAACTCTTAACTGATGGTACCCCGATCTAAGATCTATTTTATAGAAAATCGCGGCTCCTCGCAGCTGATCAAACAGGTCATCTATTCTTGGTAAAGGGTATTTGTTCTTAATTGTCAGTTTATTCAATTGACGATAATCAATACACATATGCATTGACCCATCCTTCTTCTTCACGAACAATACTGGTGCTCCCCAAGGAGACACACTCGGCTGGATGAATCCTCGATCCAATAGCTCTTGGATCTGAGCCTTTAATTCGACCAGCTCCTTCGATGCCATCCTATAAGGGGCGATGGACACCGGAGCCGTTCCTGGCAAGAGCTCAATGCCGAATTTGACCTCACGATTTGGTGGCAACCTCGAAAGCTCTTTAGGGAATACGTCCGGATACTTCTTTACTGTCCTGACATCCCCAACAGACAAACCTGTAGTATCAGATGTGCTGACATAAGCTAGAAATGCCTCACAACCCTTGCGAATCAGCTTCTCAGCCCTTAACGCTAAGACTACATTGGATAGATAATCCCTTCGCTCTCCTATCACAATCACCTCCTCGTCCTCTGAAGATTTCAATACCATACACTTAGCAGCACAATCCAAATTCGCACGGTGTTTCACTAACCAGTCCATGCCCAGAATGCCTAGATCTGATTTAGTTTACATCTTTCGTTTCCCAAAGTCTCCTTATATATGTTGTTTTTTTATTATTAGTAAAACCCCAAAAATATCTCTTTATGTTTATTTGTAATATAATTTATTTAAAGTACTAATTAGGTCTATTTGTGTTTAGATTAAGATTAGTTTAGTACTCACCTCCCTTGGGTACAATCCTCAGAATACTCATTTTTTTCATTGTAACTATATTACAACCTGGCACGTATACTTGCGGATACCACTTATTTCATATCTTTTATGCAAGTTTCTTACTCTAGATGTTGGTACGTCCAAAGGCGGTCAAGTTGTTGGCACTATTTTCGAGGAGACAACATGGCTATATTAATTTTATTTTTTGCACATAATAGAATAATTAGAAAATATCTAAATTATAGATACAATTGTTACTTCATTTTCATTAATTATTTATATTTCATTACTAACACTTTTCTTTCCTTCACGAAATCCCAACACACACTTTCGAAAAGGAGGAAACCTGCAGTCAATTTAGCAGTATCATGGGCAATTTTGATTACATGTGGTCAAATGATGAAATATACTATGATGATTAAATTTATGTAGACGGACTCTATGAAGAACAGGAAATTCAAGAAAATCAAAGACTACTAATGCTAGAACTGAGCCAACTTAAGGGTGAAGTCTTAATAGTTCCACAGGACAACAACAAAGGCATCAATATAAAGGAATTTTGTAGCGGGTTCGATCAAAATCAACATTAATGAAAAGGAGAACCCAATAGCGATAGACCCTGAGGAAGGTGAAATCTTGAATAGCCAAGAAACCCTAAGTTAGGAATATAATCAACCAAAATCTAATAAGTACGGAGGAGAAATAATGTTACAGGAATGCATCCAATTTAAGACAGAGCCAAGAATAGAATTGGTAATCGAACGCAATAAGTCAAGCACTAAATTCTCATTTTTACCAATGTCGGGTCAACCACAACAAGAATATGATCAGTGTCAAGTCATAAAAGATGAGGTAAGTTGTGCTGGCCTATCTCAATTAACTTGTAATTTGTCAGGAACCAACAGGGAATGCTTTAAAAGAGGGTGAGAATCTCAGGAGATTCCAGTAAGCATTAATATCTTATGCAAAAAAATAAACCTTAATTCGGCACTTCAAAATTTTAAAGACCTTCAGATTTTTAGGTTATTCACTAAGCTCAGGATTGTACATATAAATGGAGTTTCAAGTAAACTAGAAGAAATCCTTAATCATCATTGAATTCAATCTTTCTTCATGCCCACCGCATGCATTTCAATCACTCCTTCTTCCATTGGAGTCTCATCATTTATCTCGTTCTCTTCTCTTATGAGTACCTATAATGCATAACTCGAGAAATACTTTTGATCAAGGCCGTTAGGGATTTAATTAAATAAAACATATCATTCCTCCCTAACTAATCCCCCACTTTGGAAATTGCAACCATATTCGAACACTTTTACCTTGTCATTGATTTTTATAATTAGTTCATTTCGTCCGAGATCAATTGTCGATTTAGAAGTTGTCAGAAATGGCCTACCCAATAAAATAGAGATTTCTCGATCTTCCTCACAGTAGAGGACTACAAAATCAATGGGGATTATATATCTTTGTACCTTGACCAATGTATCCTTAAGTACACCTTTTGGGTGCACCAAGGATCCATCGGCTAATTGTACCATTATCGATATGTTTTTTAACTCCCAGAGTTTGAGTTTCCAATAAATTGATAGGGGCATTAAATCTATATTTACCTCTAAATAAAAAGGGCTTTGCTTTAATATTGATTTCCTATCTCTATTAGAGCCATAAAGCTACTCAGATCTTTTAATTTCAGGAGTATCTTTGTTATGCTTTGAGTTGAAATTTCTGGGTTAGGCACCGATTTCACTACATCCTCAATTGGCTTGTGGTGCTCAGATTCCTCCTCTTTCTCCATAGGTTCGTCGACCTTTTTGGGAACCTCTTCCTCTTCATGGATGGGATTGCTCATCGGCTTCAATGCTTTGCCTAATCAAAATGCAATCACCTTTACGTGCTTTTTTCCATCTTTTTGAAGATTATTCTTCGTATTGCTGGGGAGACTTTGGCCATTTTGTTTTTGGAACATTATCATCAAATAGTCGTAGAGGCTGTCCATTCAGGATTCAAGTTGTCCACATGTCGTTTGGACTTGTTTTAATGTTCGTCTTCATTATTTGCATCTCCCCCTCCAACCATCGAATCGTTGACCACATGCAGAATGGTCATTACCTACTGTTCGTTGTTGTATTGTGATAAACCGTAATAGTAAAATATTTTAATCCCACATTTAGTATGCTTTTGGATGATTTAACCCTTGATATATATAAAAAGGTGCTTTTAATCCTTTCTTTTCATGTCTTATACTCAAGAAAGCACCCGAGGATAAAAAGAACGAGAAACGGGCCCAAAACGGAGCAAATTGGGCCAAGGTGGAAATCGACACAGCCTGGACTTAAGCCCACACGGCGTGCCTTGTTTATCATCTAGAACACGGCCTGACCCCTGATTTACACGGCCGTGCCTCATTAAAGAAATCCGAACACGGCCCAAAGACTAGTCACATGGGCATGTGACATGGCCGTGTCCCTGTCTTGGCAATGAACAATTTAATTCGGATTTGGATACTTTGGGGCAAAGAAACACATTCCAAGAGCCTATATATACCCCCTAAGTTCATCCTTGAAGGGGCGGTTAGCTAGGCCAAGGAGCCAAGCCGGAAAGGTCAGATTTGTGGGAATCATTCGAAGATAGCAAGTTGATCCATCCCAAGAAGCTGGAATTCTACTCAAGGCGGCGGATTTCTCCTTCAATTCCTTCAGGGAGTTTTAGAGATTTCTTATGTTTTGTTTTATCTTTTCTCTTGATATGCTTTCTTTATTTGTTATGAACTAAACCCTTCAGATACCTGAAGGGGATGAAACCTAGATGAATCTTGTTATTGGTTTCTAAATTATATGATAAATACTTAGTTTTTTCTTAATTATGTGAGCTTAATCCAAATTTGATGTGCTTAGGTGGAGGAGGAATAGACCCTGCTTAAGAGTAGATCTAGCATAATTAAGCGGAGTTGATCGCACGCCTAGAGATAGGGTGACGAGATTTTGCCGGATTAGGGTGAAACCTAATATGGGAGTCCATAGATCGATTTACTGCTACTCTAGGGGGTTATTATTCGAGAAAGAGATTTCTGTTAATTAACCTAGGGTTAGACGTTATTCGCCTCGAGAGCGGGTTTAATATATGTTAGGGAGTCTTACGGATCAAACTAAGTAAATACATCATATGGTTCAGGGTTAAATAACAAGTGAAGTCTAGGTGGATTCTTTCTAAGGGTATCGTCTTAATCAACTGAGTTTTTCCTAAAGTTATTTTCCCAATTCATCCTTTTCGTCTTTGTGTCTTTGGCTTAGTAATTAGTTTAGATTATATTAAAGCAACTTCACTTATTTTAGGCTAAATAATAAAAAGAAAGTTAGTATTAGTACTTTTAGTTCCTTTGGGTTCGATAATCCGGTCTTGCCTAAGCTATACTACTGTTCGATAGGTACACTTGCCTTCAATCGTTGTCAGAGTTAGTTTCCAGGTTTGATCATTCTCTTTATAAATTTTAAAACTCGACAGACATACGATCAAGTTTTTGGCGTCGTTGCCGGGGAACTAAAATATTAAGAAAACTCTACCTTTATTACTTTAGCCATTATTTTTAATTTTTGCAATTTAATTTTATTTTTTTTAATAATCTAGGTTTTGCTAAATTTTCTTTCTTTTTTCGCAGGTACCTCTAGTTTATGACTAGAAGGAACCCGAGAGGACCACTAGTATACGATAGTGAAATTGAAACTACCATTCGTAGGAATCGCAGAAAAATCAGGCGAGCCCTAAATTACCCAGAGGAAAATCAAGAAGACAGATCCAATCCTACTGAAGGGATGGACGAGAATAATCCACAACCACATGATGTGGGAGAAAATAATGCTCCAAGTACAATGTTTGATTATTCTAAACCGCATTTACCAGGAGCAGAATCGAGTATTGTTAGGCCTGCTATAGCTACTAATAATTTTGAATTAAATCCTAACACAATACAAATGATTCAAAAATTTGTTCAATTTGATGGTTTGCAGGACGAAGACCCAAACACTCATATAGCTAATTTCTTAGAGTTCTGTGATACCTTCAAAATAAATGGTGTTTCCGATGATGCCATACGTCTTCGGTTATTTCCCTTTTCATTAAAGAATAAAGCCAAAAAGTGGTTGAACTCGTTACCATGAGGGTCAATCACCACATGGGAGCAAATGACTGAAAATTTTTTTATTGAAATATTTCCCACCAGCCAAAACGGCCAAATTACGAAATGATATCTCTTCTTTTGTGCAGATGGATTTAGAGACATTATACGACGCATGGGAGAGATACAAGGATCTTTTGAGAAGGTGTCCATACCATGGTCTACCCTTGTGGGTACAAGTCCAAACTTTTTATAACGGTGTAAACCCCTCAATGAGGCAACTAATTGATTCAGCGGCCGGTGGAACCCTAGACAACAGAACTCCTGAAGCAGCCTACGAGTTCATGAAGAAATGTCACTGAATAATTATCAGTGGCAAGTTACAAGGACTAAACTGACAAAATCAGCCGGAGTTTACAACATCGATGCAGTAACCATGCTATCAACGCAAGTAGAGATGATGAATAAAAAGCTTGATAATTTGTGTTCTTTGCAGGCACACCCAGTAATGCAGTTTGACGCGAGTGGAACTGTGGCAAATCCTGAGTACCCACCCTACCAACCAGGCGCAGAGAGCGAACAGATGAACTATATAGGTAATAATTTCAGATCCAATAATAATTCTTATGATAATACTTACAATCCAGGTTGGAGGAGCCACCCAAATTTTTCATGGGGAGGTCAAGGAAATCAAAGGCAACAACCTCCTCAAAATTTCCAAAATCAGCCATATCCGCAAGAGAAAAAGCCAAACCTCGAAGAGATGCTGACGAAGTTCATGGAAAGCACAGAAAATCGTCTCCAAAATATAGAGAAAACACTCAAAAATCAACAAACATCGGTTCACGAGACCAAGAACCGAATCGGGGAACTTACTAAGTCAGTAGGGGAAGTCACTAAGGTAGTCGGACAACTTGCAAAGTTAATGTCCGAACGACCGCAAGGACGTCTACCAAGTAACACAGAGATTAATCCAAAGGAGCAAATTCAAGCCATCACAGCTCATGATAGTAAAGTGGTAGACAAACCAAATGAGGTGGACAAAGGTAAAATAGAGGTAACACAAGAAAAGCCAAAACAAGTAATCAAGGAATACCAACCTCGCATACCTTACCCCGAAGCCATAAAAAGAGATGATACTGAGGAACAGTTCGGTAAGTTTCTTAAACTTTTATAGAAATTACATATTCACTTACCTCTTCTTGAAGCTCTTTTTCAGATGCCAGACTCGAGAAAATTTTTAAAACAGCTCTTGACGAAGAAACGCAAATTAGACGAAGAGCCACATGTGGAATTAAACGCAGTATGCTCAGTAATGTTACAGAATAGACTACCGCGGAAGCAAAAAGATCCAGGGAGTTTTACTATTCCATGTTTAATTGGTAGTTTAAATGTTGATAATGCGTTAGCTGATTTAGGGGCAAGTATAAATGTCATGCCTTACACATTGTTTAAACGACTAGGTCTAGGGAAGCCCAACCAAACTAGGATGAGTATTCAATTAGCTGATAAAACTGTTAGAATTCCTAGTGGCATTATCAAAGATGTTCTTGTCAAAATTGATAAATTCGTTTTCCCAGTTGATTTTGTTGTCTTAGACATGGATGAGGATAATTCAATCCCCTTAATTTTAGGAAGACTTTTCCTAGCAACTGCTAAAACTAAAATTGATGTTGCCACAGGAGAACTCATACTTTGTGTAGGTTATGAATCAATCAGTCTTCAAGCTCTTGACTCGGCCAGGACAACAATCGATGCAGGTAAGAAAGACAATTCAGTTGATAATCAATTTTTACAACCTTCATCGCAGGAAATACCACAGGACACAAACCTGAGCCGAATCACGAACCTAATACCAACAAAGAGAATTTACATTAGGAACGAAGCCTTAAAGTCGACAAACTAGAGGAGCAGAAAACAAACTTTGAAGGGGAACCGAAACCACGTGAAGAGAAACCAAAGGAGCCCCCAGAAAAGATCGTAAGAACATCAAACCACTTCAAAATTGGAGACCAGGTACACAATATCTTCCCGCACGGAACAGTCGAGGTAAGCAATCCAACATTCGGCACCTCTATGGTAAACACTTCTCGACTTGAACTTTGTCAAGAAAATAGAACTGTAAGCATGAGGGAAGATATTCAAACCTTTAAACCTCCCTGATTTTTTTTAATTACGAGAAAACTCTAGCTTAAGACTATAAACGAGCGCTTCTCGGGAGGCAACCTGAGCACTAACACTGCTTACTTTCAAATTTATTTTCAGTTTCTTTTCTTTCCTTCTTTCTTTTCTGAAAATTTAGTTTTACACTAACATAAAAATGCAGAATTCCAGTCCACACGGTCTTACACATGGCCGTGTCTGTGGCCGTGTGGACCACCAGAATCCCAGTACTGACATAGCAAAAGTCGTACGAATCAAATCCCACATGCCCCTACGGGCACCGAAAAAATGGCACGGTCGTGCCCCACGACCGTGTGAAGCTATTGACTTGCACACCACGGGCAGAACACGCCTGTGCCTTGAAACCGTGCCAACATACTGACTTGTGACCTACGGGCGTGGTTGGCTAAAAAACGGCCATGGAGATTCAACATGCCTATACGTACGGCCGTGCGACTCAACACGACCACGGCTAACGAGTGTGGGAGAAACGAACGGAGCCTCACCACGACCGTGCAAAGCGGCCGTGTGCATCGACATGCCCTCGGTCCACGGGCGTGGGAACGTGCCAGATTTGAGATCTTATTTAAACCCCACAGCCCTTCCCCTTCTCCCCATCTTCTTTCTTCCTTCTTTTTTCTTTTTTTCCTTAGAAAAGGTATCCAAACTCTTAAGCAACACCAGAACTATGCCGAAGAAGCGGAAGAAGGCAAGCATAGTCTCCCCAAAAGAGACCCTACACATAAGTTCATGTCGGCCGCTTCATCCAAACATCAAGCCAAGGGTCTTTGAGACCAATTACTTTTTATGTTTCTTTTCTCTTTCGCTTCAATTTCCTTCCCTTTGACAATCTTATGCTTAGTTTAGTTTAATTTATTTTAGTTTCTTAGTGTCAGGTTCGCCAGGCTGTTTGGGAATCACGCCACTTTCGCCACCACCACCACCACAGCAGCCCTAGGAATCACACCCACCTCGCAAACCATCCAACAATAAGGACTCTTCGGTCCATTCTTCTTTTCTTTTATTTTTATTTTTATTTTCCTTCTTAGTCTCCTTCACTTTAGCTTGCTTTTTTTTTAATTACATATTTATTTTTTTTAATTATGTCTTAATAAACCCTGGCTCACCCTTCACGAACTTCCCAATTTCTTCATCTAGCACAGGATCATCATCCAGACCGACCCCTCCAAACATACACACTACGACCTCTACCATTCTCCAGGGACACCATCCAAAATTCAGGGAGTATTCTTTCCCCTTCACTTTTGATTTATCCCGTAAATGTTATTATCTATCTTTGTACATTGAGGGCAATGTACATCTTAAGTATGGGGGTGAATATTTATTTGAAGAAAGTGCCTAACTTTTTGCATTATTCTCATATTCGGCCAAACTTTTTTTTCATTATTCTCAAATCCCTGAATTTAGTCTTGTTTTTAAGTAATTTCCTCATACTACTAATTAGGATGAAATTTCTGATGATTTATGGTTTTTATTGACATGATTTTTAGTAAGTCATTGATAATTGTGCATTGATGATTAAATTTTAAGATACTAGAGAATCAAGCATGATAAGTCTAATTTTTAGAACTAAAATTCTCACTAGGTTGTTAACCAAAATTTAAATATTACCTTGAACTTTGAAATTTACAAGGTTGGTATCAAAATATCCATAAATTTTTGTGAGATTTTGAGCCTTATAGAGCATATATCCCTTTTTCATGCTCACTTTTTGATTTTGAGTGTGTCAACTATGAACTGTTATTCTAGAACTTGCCTCAATTATACATGTTGAGACCACACCATTGATTTGATACACAGAGATGATAAAGGCACCTAGGTTTTAACCCACTCACTCTACTAAAAAGCCTACCTCCACAATTAACCCCTAGTGAACCCCGTTGATCCTAACAACCCTTTTTATTGACTCACCAGCTAATATTAACCCAAAACCCCTTTGTATTTGTTATCACCATTCCTTTTGACTACCCTTATATCGAGATTTGATTTGATTAGTTACCTGATTATATTATTAGTTCAATTTATCATTTGTTATTAGTTTGTTCTTAAAAAAATATTCAGTAGTAATACTATGGAAAATGAGCTTATACAGTTAAAGTCAATTTATCAAAAGAAAAAGCTCGTATTAGTTGGTTTATTACTTTTCAGTTGATGTAATTATTATTTCGGTAATTTTTAGGTGGGTACTTGTCAATTCAATCTCGATTCTAACCTTCTAATTTCAGCCTTTATCCACACCTTTAACCCTAGCCCCGTTACAACCCTGTCAAAGACCTTTTGATCTGTTTGTCATCTCATTTTAAAGTGGTGGAGATTTGATTTTCAGGCAAGCCTATGGGATTAACTTTTCAGGTTCGACTTATGAGTGAATATTTTTTTCCTGAACCTTAAACACTTAAGAGTGATTTGAGTGAATCTTTTGTGAGGATATTAATCCTTGTCGGTTTTGAACTAAAGGTAATTATTTAGATAAGGGGAGACACCTATATTTTCGCGATACAAATGTATGACTTATCTTGTTTAAATATTTAGGACTCTTTGAGTTGAATTATCCATGTATAAATTATCTATGAATTATGATGAGGCATTGTTGATAAGAATTATGAATTATGGAAAGTTCGTTTTAATTGTAAGTTGAGAATTTTGCTTGAGGACAAGCAAAAGCTTAAGTGTGGGGATATTTGATAAATCGTAATAGTAACATATTTTAATCCCATATTTGGTATGCTTTTGGATGATTTAAGCCTCGATTTATATAAAAAGGTGCTTTTAATCCTTTCTTTTCATGTCTTATACTTAGAAAAGCACCCGAGGATAAAACGAACGAGAAACGGGCCCAAAACGGAGCAAATTGGGCCAAGGTGGAAATTGACACGACCTGGACTTAAGCCCACACGGTCGTGCCTTGAAGACCATCTAGAACATGACCTAACCCCTGATTTACACGGTCGTGCCTCATTAAAGAAATCCGAACACGGCCCAAAGACTAGTCACACGGGCGTATGAATGGCTTTGTCCCTGTCGTGGCAATAAACAATTTAATTCGAATTTGGATACTTTGGGACAAAGAAGCACATTCCAAGAGCCTATATATACCCTCTAAGTTCATCCTTGAAGGGGACGGTTAGCTAGGCCAAGGAGCCAAGCCGGAAAGGTCAGATTTGTGGGAATCATTCGAAGATAGCTAGTTGATCCATCCCAAAAAGCCAGAATTCTACTCAAGGCGGCGGATTTCTCCTTCAATTCCTTCAGGGAGTTTTAGGGATTTCTTATGTTTTGTTTTATCTTTTTTCTTGAGATGTTTTCTTTATTTGTTATGAACTAAACCCTTCAGATACCTGAAGGGGACGAAACCTAGATGAATCTTGTTATTGATTTCTGAATTATATAATAAATACTTAGTTTGTTCTTAATTATGTGAGCTTAATCCAAATTTGATGTGCTTAAGTGGAGGAGGAATAGACCCTGCTTAAGAGTAGATCTAGCATAATTAAGCGGAGTTGATCGCAGCCTAGAGATAGGGTAACGAGATTTTGCCGGATTAGGGTGAAACCTAATATGGGAGTCCATAGATCGATTTACTGCTATTCTAGGGGGTTATTATTTGAGAAAGAGATTCTCGTTAATTAACCTAGGGTTAGACGTTATTCGCCTCGAGAGAAGGTTTGATATATGTTAGGGAGTCTTACGGATCAAACTAAGTAAATAAATTGTATGGTTCAGAGTTAAATAACAAGTGAAGTCTAGGTGGATTCTTTCTGAGGGTATCGTCTTTATCAACTGAGTTTTTCCTAAAGTTATTTTCCCAATTCATCCTTTTTGCCTTTGTGTCTTTGGCTTAGTAATTAGTTTAGATTATATTAAAGCAACTTCACTTATTTTTGGCTAAATAATAAAAAGAAAGTTAGTATTAGTAGTTTTAGTTCCTTTGGGTTCGATAATCTAGTCTTGCCTAAGCTATACTACTGTTCGATAGGTACACTTGCCTTCAATCGTTGTCAGAGTTAGTTTCCAGGTTTGATCATTCTCTTTATAAATATTAAAACTCGACAGACATACGATCATATTGGTGGGGGTTGATAAGGAGGATTTTGTCAAGTTTGGGCTTGTTTGGCACCTCCTTAGTTACCTCCCGAATTGAAGTTCAGATGATCCCTCCAACCAAGATTATAAGAATTTGAACAGGGATCTCGACCCCTATTATTTACATAGCTCACCTCCTTGAGTTGGTTCTTATAATGTGACACCGCTCTCATCAACTTGACAAGAATTTCCAAACGGTTTAACTTCTTTAGGATTCGTTGGATCTGATCGTCGTTGTTCTCTTCCTACACAAATTTTGTCATTGGAGGCTCAAATTGGTACATGAATCTCTCATTGGGCCACATGTACGAACTCATGGTCATATCCTCAATGATTTTGTAGGCTCGTTCGTATGTATGAAACATGAGAGATCCTCCAAATGCTCCATCTAGGTCAGATCTAATATGTCCGTCAACACCATTATAAAAAAAATTGTATTTGTAGCCACGCTTACAGCTCATGATGTGGACCCTCCCTTAGCATTGTTTTGAAACACTCCCACGCCTCGTACAGGGTCTCACCTTCGTATTGTTTAAAGTTTGTAATTTCTCATTAGAGCTAAATGGTTCGACTAATCAGGAAAAAAATTTAGAGAAAGTTTTCCACTAAATCATTCCATGTAGTAATAGAGCCCGGTTCTAATGAGTCCAACCAATCATCCACATTATCGCATAATGAGAATGGAAATAACTGAAGATGCACAGCATGGTCAGATACCCCGTTATACTTTAATGTGTCACATAATTTCAGGAACTGCTTCAAATTCTAATTCGGGTCTTCCACCATGTTTCCTTTGAACTACAGTTTGTTTTGGATCATCCGAATAGTGGTTGTCTTTATTTCAAAATTATTGACATTAATCATCGGTTGTTCTATGCTTCCTTGCACCATGTCTAGTGTAGGTAGGGCGTACTTGCGTAACGTCCGCTAAATCGTTGGGACTTCTTCCCAAATGTGTCCTTATCACTCTCGTGGCTCCTAGAATAATGGATTGCCCTAGGACAAATTAATTACCGCGGATGGGTCGGTGTTTATTTTTGGACGGTTGCATCTCATTATTTGATTTAGATCTGGATATGGTTCGATTGGATTGCTTGAACTTCGGGTCATAAACAATCTGAAAAGAAAATAAAAATTGAAATAAAAATAAAAAAAATTTAAAATCGTATCTATAGGTCTCCACGTTCCTGCTTATCGTATTGATTGTAAACAAAATATTTCCATAATTTATTGTTGAAACCTCCCCAACAACGGTGCCAACAACTTGACTGCCTACAAACGAGTTACTATTTATAGTAAAATATAACACCAAAAATATATAAGAAATTAGAACAACAGTGCCCGCAAGTGTACGGGTCAAATTGTAATATAGTTTAGTAGAACGAAATAATTGGAAGTATTCTGGGGATTGTACCCAAGGGAGGATGGAATAAATTATGAAAACCTTTTTACAATAATAAGTCTAAATATTACTAAGTAATTCCTATATTATGATAAAAAAAATAAAATAAATTGATAACATAAATCAAATAACAAAAACAAATAAATAAGAGAAATAAACTAACGATAAAAATCAATAAACTAATTAGGAAGATTAACTCGTTTTAGGGTTTGTACTTAACTTTAGATTAGGGTTTAGGGTGGATTAGTTACAAATTAACCAATTATTACCTCCTGGCCTCTAATTAACTAATTGATTGGTTGATACTCGCTTATCCCCTTGCCTCACTTCATCAACCAGGCTAAATTACGATTTACTCTGTTCGACTTATCTCCCGACCTCGTCTAGCCTATGATAACTTCCTAGGGTTGCCAATTCATGTGGTTTAAGCATGCGTAATTCATACCAACCAGCGCTCTCCAAAAAACCCTAAATCTTTCGTTACTCACATCTCTATCCACTCGTTAATCTCCCCTAAGGGATTTAGACGCTCATGTTATTCATAATCTTCACTCTAGTTGAATTAATCATGTAAAAAACAAAATTGATTCAGAAGAGAAAAGAGATTTGAATAGTCATGGATTGGATATCGAATTGGGAACGGAGTAGCAAATCGATTGATTGGAATAAAGAAATAAATTGAATGCAAGAATAAGTAAAATGAAATACTTCAATTATATATATATAAACTCTTGGATCAAAATTGATTCCAAGAGGAAAAATAACTAAGTTATTGAAAAGCTGAAAGAAAATTATTTTACTTCTACTCCTAAACTACTAGAGTTTTTGAAGGCGTCTAGGACGACTTAGTTACATCAAACCCCTATTGTTTTATTTATAAAAAAGTTGGTGTAACAGGCTAATTTCAGTTATGTTAAAAATAATGATTTTAGGACCACAATTTAGACGAGAAAGTTATTATTTTATTATTATTATGAGGTCTAAAAGATTATACTAAGGTCGTATTAAAATTTCGTTAAGAGACATTTATGTTTAAATGGTTATTTAGGTAAAAAGGAATAAATCGTAAAAGGTGAAAAAGTTGAGTTCTAATAGCTAAAGGAGTCTAATGGTCATGAAATCTTAAATTAAAGGACTTGAATGGTAATTATACTAATTAATGAGATAGTGGATGTTTATGGACATGGTTTTAATGAATTTTTTATAGTTTTTAAAGGGTAAAAAGGTAAATTGATAAATAAAACTAAAATAAACTATGAAAATGTTATCATCTTTCCCATTTCTCTTTTCTTGGCCGTAAATAACCATTTTTGAAGGGGAGAGCATTCGATTTCTTCTTCTACCTTGCATGGTATGATTTTGAGTCTCGTTTTTAATTATTTTTATGTTTTTGAGTTCCTTTTAGCTTAATCTAGCTAGCTCAGTGGTTAATTTGTAAAATTGTTAAAGGTTGAGGGTTATGCCATGAATATTCATGAAAGATTTTTTATGTTAATTTATAGATTATGAATCTTTGTTGAAAAATAAACAAGTTTTGTTAAGTGATTTTTATGAAATTGCATTTAGAGATTTATTTGTGAAAATAGTAAAATTTCATGTTAAATTTATAAAATGATGGTTTAATTGGGATTTTATAAGTCCCTAAGAAGTTTGGCTACCTTGAATAGAGGATTAAAATGGTTAGATTTCAATTTATGAGCTTAAGGACTAAATTGTGAAAAGTTAAAATGTTAAGGGCAAATTGGTAATTTTGTATAAATATGAAATATGGATTAAATTGAGTACTAGAAGTATTTAATTGATTGAAATTACCTATTTAGATCAAGATAAACAACGTTCAGACTTAGATCGAGGAAAAGCTAAAGCTTCGAATTAGTATGATCTAACTTCTAAACCCTAGTCATTGAGGTAAGTTCGTATGAACTGTAATTGCTTAAACGTTATTTAAATTGAACGATTATTATATTGTTTTGATATAAATGAATTAATATACAAATGCATCAATGCTCTGATGAATTGACGGATATCGAGTCCTGGTTGAACCTTAAGAATTTGTAGGATACAAATGACATGTTATTAGGGATTTCTTGTTTCGGGTGCTGATCCTGAATGTCCTACCGATGGCTGAGGTCATGCATCTTTTTCTGGATTCTCCACAGTTCATGTGAGCAACATCGTGTAGTTTACATTCCGACCCACAGCTCGTGTGAGCAATGATGTAAAGGAAAGATTATGGTTATGTAACACCCGTAACCATCGCCGGATTAGGGTTAAGAGGCATTACTAATCATTTCCAAACAGTTCATATCATTTCCAACACAAAGTCATTCAAACAACATAATTTACAATCATATAGTCCCTTAATGAGGTCTACGAGACCTTAAACACATGTTAGAAAGGGGTCGGGACTAAACTAAACTCATACGAAAATTTCTGAAATTTTAATATTTTTCTAAGTTACAGAGGTCACACGCGCACACGGCCTCAGACACGCCCGTGCATCCAAGCCATGGCAAAACAGGGCAAACATACTGACTTGTCCACATGGCCTGAGACACGCCCGTGTGCCTCACCCGTGGTAGACACTGACTTGCACCACACGACCAATCACACGCCTCTATGTCCAGCCCGTGGTCGAGCCTGTTTTGCACCAAATTACAAACCTGCATGACACGGTCGAGCCACACGTCCGTGTGCTCAACCGTGTGGGCAGTTATAGGTCATTTTTTAAGGCCAAATTACCATCCACACTTAGAATCATATATAACCATCACTCCAATACCAATTCATGCCTCAAAATGCAATCAAACATACCAATACAAACACCAATTCACCATCAACTATACCATCTATAACCATACTTAATCTCATATTAATTAAATTCATCTAAAATACCAATTTCACATCCTAAATTATACCAAACAAGCATCATTCCATTCATCTCATAATTCTACATTTAAACCTCATTCTCAATAGCCAATTTAAGCTTGAATTATACCATTTCCAACCTTACTATTTCATACCACATTCATCATTTACAAATCTCACACATAATATCCAAAATCATCCAACTTCCAAGCCATGTAACATAGCAAGGTCCACATCTCAAAATATAACATATCTACTAGCCTATACATGCCATATACCACATATATATACAACTTTCAAAATACCAAAATAGATGGTCGATAGTGTGATTGAGTCACTGACGATCCTTGAATCCAAGCTAGCTTTACTGACACTGTAAAAGAGAGAAACAATTCACACAGTAAGCTTAGAAGCTTAGTAAGTTCGTAATAGAATACGTTCAAGTCAATAAATCAAATACAATATACAAAGTTAATCCATCACATAGATCAACTCACAAATATACACACCATATCATCCATAACTAATGTACTCACTCAACCATTCATAATTCCATTTACAACTTCATCGACCACAAAGGTTCAATATATACCTTAGCCAACACATAGTTACTCACCATTCATGCTACTCAATTGCTTGATATTACATCCCTTTCAACCTTTGTTAATCATTCGATTTAATTGCACACTTAGTGCCAATTTCATAACCGAAGCATAAATATCATCGCACACTTAGTGCCTGTACTTTAAACTGAATTCATCTCGGTATCGCACACACAGTGCCAATCAATGAAGCCGAAGCTTCCATAACTTCGCGCACACAGTGCTATCCACCTCTGTCTCAATTTCAATTACGTACACTTAGTGCCATCTAATTCAATTCCGCACTTAACATTTCTAATCTCATAATAACACACACACACACACACATATATATATATATATATTCATTCCATAATTCTAAAACATAATTTAACAACACGTATTATATCCGAACTTACCTCGGACGTAGAAATATCGAGACTAATCGATCAATCGAACACTTTATCTTTGCCTCGATCTCAATCCGAATCTCTCCTTTCTCGGTCTATACATATTAAAGTTTAACTCATTCAATCACCAAATCATTCAATTTAGTCCAAACACACATATTTAGGGCATTTTACAAAATAGCCCTCACATTTTCACATTTCGACACTTTAGTCCCTAATTCTCCTTGTATCCATTCAAGCCTAGACAGTCCATTTATTTTACATTTTAATCCTCCAATTTCTTATTTTTACAATTTAGTCCAATTTACTCAAAATCACCAAAAGTCCAAAGACAAACTATTTTAATTTATCACATAACTTTCACATTTCATCATCAAACATCACAAAACTCATGAATTCATTAATGGAACTTTTCAAAATCTTCATCAAATCACAAAATTAAAGCATGGGTTTTAAAGAGCACTAAGCAACGATTACAAAAACGTAGAAATTATCAAAAACTGATCAAAAACTAACCTTGAATCAAGAACATCAATGGCCGAATATCACAAGCTTCAATCTTCTTTTTTCTTTTCTAAGTTTTCGTGAAAGAAAGATGAGAATGGCCATTTTCATGCTTTTTGTTTTATTAAATTAAGTTTAATTATCATATTACCTTTTTACCCTTAATGAAATTTTAATACAAAACATTTAACCTATGGATATAATTGTCCACTAGCTTAAAAATGACATAATAACATCATAAGGACTTTATATTTATAAAGCCATGCCAAATAAGCACTTTAACAATCAACACAGCTTTTGCATTTTATACGATTAGGTCCTTTTCTCAAATTAAACACATAAACGATAAAATTTTCACACAGAACTTTCACACATGCTTAATATCATATTATAAACACCAAAAATGATGTTATACATATGGAAGTTTACATATATTATGGATGATTTCTTTTATGTTATGGATACACATACTACCTGTAATAGCCCGATTTTAGGGCTGGTCAGAACAATGGTTTTGAAACCACTAATTCAAGGTTAGAGAAATTATTTTCAATATTATTTTATGTGTTATAGCATGATTATATGATTGCATGAAAATTTTGGTGAATTAATTTTAATGATTGCATGCTTAATTGCGAAAAATGACTAAATCGCATAAAGTGCAAAAGTTTTAATTTACAAGCTAGAGGTGTTAAATAGCTATAGAACCTTAAATTGGAGGTCCTTAATGTGTAATTAGTCCTTTCTAAGGGTGATAACAGGCCATAGGGGACAAGAAATTAAATTTGGTCAAGGTTTGGTGACATTAGGTGACTAAATGAATAAAATAAAATAAAACAAAGAAAGATATCATCTTTTTTTTCGTATCATCTTCTTCTTCCATCGATTTTTCACTCAAACATAAGGGTTTGGAAGCTTGAAATTTTGCAGTAACTTACACTCCTTGCTAGTTGATTTTGGTGGTCATTCTTAATAATTTTTGTACTTCCGAGATCCTTGTAGCATAATCTAGCTAATGAGGGGACTAATTTGCAAAATGGTTGAGAGTCTAGGGTTTTTCCATGTGAATATTCATGTTGATTTCTAAAATTTTATGGAAGAAAATGAATCTTGGTTGTTAAATAAACAACTTTTATGAAAGGGGTTTCCATGATAACACTTAAAAGGACCCTTTTGTAAAAGGTTGTAAAATAAGTGGTAAATGTGTGTAATAATTGGAATTTTGAGTTTCTATAAGAGGGAATATGAATCAGCTAGACTTGGGTGTGTGAAAAATGAATACATTTCATTTTACGAGCCTAGGGGAAAAATCATAATTTTGTGAAAGTTCAGGGACAAAATAGGAATTTTTTGAGTGATTTGATTAATGAGGTTATTTAATAAGCTAAATATGTCATTATAGATCAATAAGAACGTGGAATCGACCTTGACCGAGGAATTGAGGTAAGTTTATATGTAAATGATACATCCTATTTATTTATGTTTTCACATATTAATGTATTATGTGAAATGTGAACGGATATCTATTGAAATGATGGAAAGTGAGGAAATTCTCGGATGAACCTTCGGAATAGGGAAGATGATACAGATAAAAACTATGAATAAGTGATTATTGGTGGGCTGTGTGCGATACCACCGTATTTATTATATTTGGCGGGTTGTGTGTGATACCACCGTGGATATGTGACTATTGGTGGGCTGTGTGCGATACCACTGGGTTATTTGTTAATGGTGGGCTGTGTGCAAAACCACCATGTATCCGGTATTATTCCGAAGTGTTCATCGAGAAACTTGGACTAAGTGAGATTACGTATGATTGTGTGATGACAAGTGCAGGGTATAAGTGCATGTAAATGTGAGCAATGTTTATGATATGTATTTGGAATATGGTAAGATTTGGAAAATGAGTAAGTACAACTACAATGATCTGAATTATTCTTGATTAGTATGTTATGTGATTGGTAAGTATGTGGTATGAAGTTCATTATTTACATATAGATTTACTAAGCTTAAAGCTTACTCCCTTTTCTTTTCCCTTGTTTCATCGTGTCAACAAGCTAGCTCGGGATACGGATACCGTCGGAGGATCACTCAAACTATCCACCCATTTTGGTATATTGAGATTTACATTGAATTATGGCATGTATAGAGACTTGGTCTTTTTGGGTTATGTGTCATATAGGTTTAGCCAAATGTGTTGGCTTATGATGATATTTGATTCATTTTGTATAAGGCCACGAGAAGTGGCTCATAATGGTTATTTGGATGTAAACCTATTTATATATGCATGCATGTTCCAATGCCATTATGATATGGCCTATGGTTATTGATGGTTGAATGAGGATGTGTTGCATGTGACTATGGATGTTTGATGATGGTGAAGCACTTAGTTATGCTATTTATATATATTTGGGTTGGTGTGGTTTTGATGTTGTGTAGGTTAGTGTAAGTATGGGTGGCAAAAAGGCTTGGTACATAGCCTTATTTTGTCCACACAAGTAGACACATGGGCGTGTGTCTAGGCCGTGTGTGATACACGGCATGCCCCATAGGTGTGTAGTCCAGCCTTGTGTCCTACTGCACCCTAAAGTGGCAAAACAAAATGCCCAGTAGTGACCAAAAGGGCTGAGGCACGGCCATGTGTCTTAACCGTGTGGAGGACACGGTCTTAGGACATGGGCATGTGCCTAGGCCGTGTGAAGTCTACACTAGATTTTAGGAATTCAATTCGTCACACGGCCTAAGGACACTGGCGTGTGCCTTGGCCGTGTGACTTTATTGAGTTGATGGCGTCATAAATAGAATGTCAAGGTTTTCACACACGGGCTAAGACACTGGCGTGTCGTAGTGGTGTGAGGGACACGGGTGTGTGCCAAGCCGTGTGAAAACCCATGTAGGTTTGAACTGAACAATAAAATCCGTACGGACTAGGGACATGGGCGTGTGTATTAACACGACCTAACCACACGGGCGTGTTCCTTTCCACACGGGCATGTGGCCCTATTTTCATCAAAAACTTTCTAAGTGTTCGCAAGTTTTCGGTTCAGTTCCAAACCACTCCTTATGTATGTTTTGGGCCTCGTAGGCTCGTTTAAAGGGTGATATGAATGTTTATGAAAAGTTTTAAATTTGAGTGGAAAGTCATGTCTCGATTTTGTATGATTGGTTGCATATAAGTCTAGTAACGCCTCGTACCCTGTTCCGGCTTTGAATACCAGGTTAGGGGTGTTACACTAACTTGTGCGTTGGTGATGTTGATTAGGCTTTGCTAAGCTTATGGCATAGGTGTTGAATTGTATTTGTTCTATGTATTGTAATATTTAAATGGTAAGTTATGTTTAAGGTTTATACGAGCTTACTAAGTACTCGTTGCTTACGTAGTTGTTTTCCTTTGTTTTATAGATTATCAGAAGCTCGATTTGGTTGGAAGCTCATCGGAGACCTATCACACTATCCAACATACAATTCGGTAGTTTTTGAACATTTTGGCCAAGGTTATAATGGCATGTATAGGATGTTGTATAATGATGCTTTGATATGTTTGGTTGGTGCACTTTTATGTTTACCAAGTACTTGTTAAGGCTTGTAAATTTGGCTATTATAGTATGTTTTGAATGGCTTGGAAATGGTTAAATGTGGTATGTTTTAGTACCTAAATGGACTAGGTTTGTATGGATGAAATGAGGCATGTGTTGTTTGGATGCTAATTGTGGTGCCTTTGAATGGCATATTGGTTAGTTGAATTAGGATCTTGAAATGGCATTTTGATGTGTGTTTGGGTGATGTTTAGGTCCCTTTAAAGGGTGCTTAAATGGGTTGAAAGGTTATGCACAAAATGGTTTAAAATGGCTTGATTTTAGGTAAATTTTAGGTTTACACAACCTGAGACACAAGCGTGTGACTCAGCCATGTGAGGCACACGGTCGTGTGTCACCTAAGGGTTTCTTAGGGTTCAAGTTAGTGAGTTATACTACCTAGCACACGGCTTGACACACGAGCCTATGGGGCAACTCAGAGAGTTACATGGCCTGGCACACGGGTGTGTGACACAGCTATGTGACCCTACTCAGTGTGTTACACGGGTGAAGACACGGGCTGGAACACGGCCGTGTATCCCTTGTTCGAAAGTTACACGACCTAGGGTGTTTCCACATGGCCGTGTGACCTCTGTTTCCAATTTTTTCAACTTTTTCCTAAACTTCCTGTTTTGTTTCAAATTAGTCCTGAATCACTCCTAAGATATTTTAGGGCCTTGAAGGCTCGATTTAGGGAAGTATGCATGTGAATGAATGGTTTATGATATTATTAACATGTTAAATGATATGATGTTTAAATGTTTCGAATTATACGGTAATGTTTCGTAACCCTAATCTGGCGACGAAGACAGGTTAGGGGTGTTACAGTTGGCGACCCAAATTAGGTCTTTGAGTTGTCCTAGGTCTTCATATAAAGTTGATTGTGTGGAGGAATATAGCCTCAATATACTTGGGTAGCACATCAACCTATGTCGCGCCACACCATGTCTATGGCACGACAAAATACATGTAATGCCCCAAAAATGTAGGGTCTGTAATTTTGCATGTTTTGACAAAAATTGCTTGTTTTCTTTAATGGCTAAGTGATTTGGTGTGTATGGGGGTGTGTGAGAAGCATGGGTTCAAGTCTTGGCTCTTGCAAAATTTTTAGTTTCTCTTAAATGAACTTGGACACTAGCACTTAGGCCTTATTAGTAATAATGCTTGTGTAAGAGGAGCTTGTGGCTTGGTGGCAAGTGGCGTGAAATGGTTGATGTGAGAGCTTGGGTTCAAATACCTTGGCATGCAAAGGAGTATTTATTTTATATCCCTGCAGCATGAGAAGTGGAGTTAGACTAAAACTCTATCAGGTGAAGTTTGAATTGGTCTTAGAAGGTTTTGTGGAGCAAATCAAGGAGGAGATTGGGGAGAAAATCAAGGAAATTTGAAAATGGGAGGTTGGTAGGGTGTTGTGGCGATTGAGACTCTAAGGCTTAGTGGAATTCGACTAGGGGAAGTGAGGGAGCATTTTCGGCACTTGGCATTTCTTTGTTCAGCTTTGTGAGGGTTGAAAGGAGGGTGTCGAATGTTCTTTGGGATTTTTCTACCATTCGGGGTTCCTTTCGAGTTTGTGTTTTAGCTATTGAGGTGACCAAAATTTCCACTACTTTCCTCCATCCTACATTTGCCGAATAGTAACCTTCTTTTTGGTTCTTTTTCTTTCTTTATCAAATTTCCTTTCCTCTCTGACTTTTGGCTCTGCTTCTTCTTTTCCTTCTGAATCTATCTCCTTTCGGCCTCCCTTCTAAACCAAACCTACTCTCCATCTTCTTCTCCTCTGCTTCCCACTCTCTTCCAATCATAGTTGAACTCTTCACAAGGCTTTTTGTGTACGTTTAGCTTATCATCTTTCCCTATTGTGCTTGGCCGAATATACCTAAACTATTCCAACCGATTCCATCGTCATCAATTTTGGTAAGACTTCCAACTTTTTCCAAGTGAGTTATTTCATTAGCACTGTGTTTCTAAGCCACGCTTATTTTGTTCTTAGGGTTCTAAAATCTCTAGAAGAGAAAGGAGGAGTCTCTAGGGTATAGAGACGTTCCAAATCTTCCTCTTCACCAACTGATTGATCATTGGGGTAAGTTTGGTAAGGTGGGCCGATTAGGTTGTGATGTTGGTGTTGGGTTTGTTTTAAATCACATTCTAATGAATAGATTTGTCTAATGGAATAGTTGCTTAAACAGATAATCATCAGGAGCGTGGAACTGTGGCTTGGCCAACAATCTTAGAAGAGTAGGCCTTGTTTAATTCAGTCGTGGTGAGTGATTGTTTAAGGGTGGTTAAATACTTGAAAATATCCATTATTGAAGGGCTGATCGAATATTTGAATCAATGTAGGTTGGTGCCAAGAGGTGTTTCACTAGTTCTCGTGAAAAAGGTGTGTAATCACACTATCGTTTCTGTGACTCGGCAAAAGTCGAAAAACCGAAACGCTAAAACTTTGGCATTTGAGGCCTCACGATCGTGCGATCGCTCGTGTGGTAAACTGAGCCCACAATCATGGGTGATAGACTGTAGAGGCCACCACGAGCGTTCTCGTGCTCTTGGGCCGTTATGGGCCTCGTTTGGCTAAAATGGGTCGTGTGGGATCAACGGGCTCTTGGTCCCCACACGGAATAAATCCACGATAAGTGGCAAATATTGTACTGAGCTATATCGTTCGCATAGCCGTGACTAGACTTGGGCTAAATGGGCTACACGAGCATGTAGGCCCACTTGGGCCAAATATTGGGCTTTGGGTCCATTTACACCGTTTTGACCATATATGTTATCTGTGTCGCTCGAGGCAACTGTAGACCTTCGAGAAGGTTGTTATATGACTAAAATACCCTTAAAGAGTAAAATGACCGTTATACCCCTAAGGATAGGTTGACTGATGTGTTCATGACTTGTATATGATTGTTACTGAGTATGACATTCTGCATATATGTATGATTTATGACATGACATACTGCCTGGGGTTGGGATACTGTTATGGAGGAAGTATACTGTACTGGTGGCTCTACCACATATATTATTACTGGCAGCTTTACTGCGTTACTGTTACTGGCAGCCTTACTGCTTTACTGTTACTGGTGGCTTTACCCCATATACTATTATTACTGGCAGCTGTGCTGCAATATTGGTGTGTTGGTTGAGTGGGTCGATTATATCCCCACATGGTGTGTTGGTTGGTACGGATGGTGTGTTGGTTGGATTGGCATGGGTTACATATGTGCACCATATTGATTCTGTATTGGGCTTCGGCCCACATTGATTACTGTAATGGGCTAAGGCCCGTAATAACTGTTACTAAATAGGGCTCAAGCCCAGACTGTTACTGCATGATAGGGGTTTACACACTGAGTTATCGTAACTTACCCTTTTCTTTTAACTGTACAGGTAATCCCCAGCCTTAGATGATTTGGAGCTGCGAGGGACTCGGAGGTGGCCACACGTTCGCTATTATTTAATTTTAGACCTAGTTATTTAATTTTTATATTGGGATGATAATTATGTAATAAGGCCTCTGGTGTTTTCAATTTCTTTTAATTGGGTTAAATTTCTTATTTTCAAATTGCCAAACTGATACAAATAAGTATTCAAAACTAATAACTGTTTTAAAAGACAAACACACATTTTCAAACATCAAAATGACATTAATTAGAGTAGCTTCCATGGATTTTTAAACTAAGAAACCAACAGTAACAGACATGGAAATCGTTCGAAATGGTTTTCTCTCAACAAGTCTGATTTCAAAAAACACTTCGATGTGACACGTTAGATTCGGTCGTAACGTCTAGGCCGGGCGTGGGGTGTTACAATACACAATTTCTACCTTGTGTCATTCGTTTTGTGCTTTGACGTCCCAAGAAGCTTATGCACCACTCATCCCTTGCTTCCACCTCAATTGGGCCTTTATATCTTCATCCTACACACTCAATTGAACTTATTAGTACTACTTAAGACCTGTGTCAACCTATTGGGTCAGACTACTTATAAAATGTGTTAAAAAAACACTTATTTTATTAATCATTAATTCTTAGGCCTAAATACCGAAAATGAAATATAAAATCCTAATTTGCCTAGAAAGCAAGCTCCTTAAATACGGAATTGACTACTACATTTGATGATAGGTCACCCTTTCATGGGCACAAGTCGAGCCAGGATATGACATAAAATTGTTTTTATAATCTCCAATTTATCCAAGCTTGACTTAGTGAATATATATAAATGTTTTAAATGTTAATTCATAAATATTTTCAAAGATGTTTATCGTGCATGCTCTGTTGACATCTCCCACTCGTATCGAACATCGAAATGGGTGAAAGGTGTTTATAACTATGGTTCATTTCCTACAATAAAAGCCTACAACCAAAATAATATTTTTTTTCTCTCTACTTAGATCAAGAAGGTATATTTTTGAACCCTTCATTTATCCCAAATTCATTCCTCGTACATGGATCCATTGATTAAGGTTGCTGAAATTATTTTTTCGTTGCACCATGAGATGTACCAACATTCCAGCAATAGGTCCTCTTTTAACTATTCATCCATCTTTATACGATGTTATTCCCAATAAATCCTACCTTAAGCATTTGTCAGTAGTGGACCCATTTTATAACCATGAGTTAAAGCATAACATTCTTCATGTTCACGTGAGAACTTGTTCAAATATAATTAAGTATATCTATCGAGTGGAATTCTCATGGTGGATCATGTTCAATGAACTAGTTTCTATAACAAGTACCAATTGTTGTCCTCAAGTATGTTGCGCACCTCAACCTATGGAAGTGGTTGCATGCATCCAATGCATGAAAGATAAGCATATGCACATATGCTAATATCTAGAACATTACCAATGTTGTATGTTAGCAATGCATTGTCTAGGAACATGACTTTAATGCATAAAAATCCTATAATTTCATTTTTTTTTTGCAATTCATCTTATTTGCTCCATGGGCTTCATTTTGTTAGTATTTAGAAAATTTTGTAGATTATTTGTACTAATATGGAAGAAACCTTTGCATTACTACCTATGAGCATGCAATTTTGTTTTATTAACTTGTATATCCTAAATGCAATCCAAATGCCACTAGAACATATATTCTTTCAAATTATATAATAGAATTTTTTTAATATTCATGTACAATATATATTTAAATATTTAAATATAAAAAATTTTATTACTTTTTAAATATTCAAAGTAGTTGGAAGAAGTAAAAGTGGACTTGTAAGACCCCTCACCCGTATTCAACACCGGAATAGGGTTATGAGCATTACCAGACTTATTTTATAAATAATCATACATTTCACATGCATTTTCCATTCCCAAACAAATATCATTCATAATCAATCACATTGTCCCTAATACGAGCCTACGAGGCCCAAAACATGCATTAGGAGTGGTTCGAGACTAAACCGATAACTTGGGAAAATTTTAGAAAACTTAGAAAACTTTTCAAAATACAGGGGACACACCCCTGTGTCACAGCCTGTGTGGACATTCGAAATGGGATCACATGGTCGTGTCCCAGCCCGTGTCCGATCCCGTGTAACTCTCTGACTTGGGTCACACGGCCAACACACACACCTGTGTGGCTAGCCCGTGTGCCTTAAGAAATGGCCACACACGCCCGTGTACCAGACCGTGTGCTAGGCCGTGCCAAACCTGTAGGGTATACTAACTTATGCCACACGGCCAAGTCACACGCCCGTGTGCTAGGTTGTGTGGAGCATACTGACTTGATTTCAAATTAAACACCAGGGGACACACGGCCGTGTCACTTGACCATGTGTCACACACGCCCGTGTCTCTATCCGTGTGGACAAAAATAGGCTATTCTCCAAGCCATCTTTCTCACCCAAATCATATACACCTACACTAAACCAATTGGCACATAACATGGCATAAATAGGCATTCAACCAATCTCAACCAAGCATAATTCATACCATTTCAATACCAACAACAACAAGGCACACATATACCACAATATATGCTATTCCATTCATTTCAATTTCACATTCTCAAAAATTGCTATTATAGAGCAAGAAGAATCGAGAATCCGCCTCGATCAGGGAAGAACAAAGTCTCGGACTAGACCGTCGAGCTAGCACATTTTGAAATCGAGGAAGTTTGTATGTGATTAATGCAACATTTATGTTAGCATGTTTGAGAATACTGGTATTATATTGATATATATAATGCTCTATTATGTTGAGATGTTGAAGTCCAAGTGGACTATAATGAATATGGAGATGCTATCATCGAAATATGGAGTAGATAAGGTCCCATATAAGACCATGTCCAGGGCATGGCCTCGGTACAGAATTGAAATCCTGTATAACACCATATCCGGGATATGGCTTTGGTATTGAAAATGAGAATCGAATAAGACCATATTCGGGATATGGCATCAACATTTAATATGGGATTCCGTAGAAGACCATATTCGGGATATGGCATCAGCATTTAATGGTGACTCCATGTAAGACCACCTCCGGGACGTGGCATTGGCTTCGTACTTATATTTATGACGATATCATGCGTCTTTGAGTATCCCTAGTGATTAATGGGAAGAGTAGATGAGTTTAGAAGTAGAAATGAGATTAGTACTAAAGTCCTATGAAAGAGTGAATATGGGTAAGGGGTGCTATAGTCCGGCCCGTGTCCAACTCTGACTTGAGTCATATGGCCTGTCACACGCCCATGTGTCTGGCCCGTGTGCAAGTCTGACTTGCATCAAAAAGGACAGTGATGGGCACAAGCGAGACACATGCCCGTGTGCTCACCCATGTGGACAATTATAGGCCATTTACACGGCCAAATTGCCACCCAATTTGGGTCAACCCTACATGCTCAATTCCAACAACAATTAACATACATTTCAATCACCATTCTCAACTACCAAATCAAGTATGAAATATACCATTTCAATATCACCAAAACATACCCAATTGGCCATTCACACAAGACCATATTTACACATTACTTACACCATTTTCACATAGCAAAACATGTACCAAAATCATCCCACAACCTTACTAGCCTATACATGCCATATACCATATACAACTTCCAAAAAGGTATCAAAATAGATGGCCGATAGTGTGATTGAGTTGCTGACAATCCACAGATCCGAGCTAGCTTTAATGACATTGTAAAACAGAGAAAGATTTCACACAGTAAACTTTAAAGCTTAGTAAGTTTGTAATATAACATAATTAATTCAATAATTTAGATTCAATAACCAAAATTAACTATCACTTGATTCAATTCACATCACTACTCAATCTCACCCCTTAGCTATTGCTCACTTTCATACCATATCTATAGATTCAAGTACAAGCATTTTTAATGCTACTCAAATCACCTCTTTTTCATCATTCATTCATATATTCATCCATTGATCTCATACACAATATCATCAACCACATAGGTTCTGTACATACCTATACCATCACGTATTTATCTATCACATTTACCACTCAATGCTCCAAGTCATAATTCGTTCGGTCCTCTTTAAACATTCGATGAACTCGCACACTTAGTGCCATTTAATTAACCGAAGCTACAATAGTATCACACACTTAGTGCTATCACATTAAAACAAAGATGTCTCGGTATCGCACACATAGTGCCAACTAATATAGCCGATACATTTCTTTATCTCACACACTTTGTGCAATTCATCGCAGTAACTATTCTATTCACGTACACTTAGTGCCACATATCTTCGAACTCACATATCGCATTACTATCTCAACAATCACATTTCAATTCATTTCATAACAGGTGAACATTGTTCAAACAATTCGTATTGTATACGAACTTACCTCGGACTTAATCTAAGTCCAAATTTCTCCTTTCTTGATCTATATAATATCAAATTCACTCATTCAATTTCATCATTATCCAAGACAATCCACAAACACATAGTTAAGGCATTTCACACTTTAACCCTTATAGTTCCACATTTTGACATTTTACTCCTTGTTACACAAATACATCAAATTCACAAAATCCAATTTAATTCATGCTTAGCCGAATTACCATAGTGCCCCGAGTAGCCCATATTTCACATTTATCTCACATTTTAGCCCCTCAATTTCTCATTTTCATAAATTAGCCCTTAATTATCAATTTCATCAAAAATTCCAAATACAAAATATGTTTATCATTCATCAAGCTCTCATATTTCACTAACTATCAACACATAGCTCACATATTCATCAATAGCACATCTCAAAATTATCATTAATTTCATGAATTCAAGCATGGGCTTTAAAGAACACAAAGCAACGATCACAAAAACGAAAAAATTATCAAAAACGGATCAAAACACATACCTTAATCAAGCCAAATTCTAGATGAATCCTAGATAACTTTCTTTTCTTTTCTTTCTTTGTATTTTCGGCAATAGTGATAGAAAAGATGAACAAATATGGTTTTCTTTTATTTTTACTCATCCTAATACATAAATTACCAAATTAGCCCTTTTAATAACATTCAAAATCCACTAACCTTAGGCATTTATGTCCACCCAATATTCAAATGGTTTAATAACAACATAAGGACCTCACATTTAAAGAGACACATCAATTCGACACTTAGTCAAATAGAAAGCCACTTTTGCATTTTCTACAACTTAATTCTTTTATCAAATTAAACACTCAAACAATAAAATTAATTCACAAAACTTTCACACATACTTAATCACATACTGTAAACAATGAAAATAATATTAAAATATTTTTTCTGACTCAAACTTGTGGTCCCAAAACCACTATTCTGACTAGATTCTAAACCGGGTTGTTACATTAAGATGTGATAAACAACTTTTACTAAGTGATTTTTAGTGAAAATGTATAAAAAAAGGACTTATTTGTAAAAAGTTGTAAAATGGGTAGTAAAAATCTAATTTGATGAAAAATGTGGGCTGTCATGAGCATGATTTAGGTTCAGCTAGGCTTAGGATTCAAGGAAAATGGTTACATTTCATTTTACGAGCAAAGGGACAAAAATGTAAATATGTCAAAGTTTAGGAGCAAAAGTGTAATTTTGCCATAATAGGATTTTGGACTGAATTGAGTAATGCGGATAATAAATAAGTTAAATTTTCTATTATAGATCAAGAAAGACGAGGTTTGGACCTTAATAGGAGGAAAATAAGGTTATTAACGATTAGGTCCGTTTCTGCTATTTTTGTACCGAGGTAAGTTCGTATGTAAATAATGCATTATTATTTATGCTTTAATTGTGTTATTATTGTGTGAATTGTGATTTACTCTCTGAATGAATTCGACAAAGTTTGACAAGTGAGAAAAAAATCTCGGTTGAACCTTATGAATGATTAGGATACAAATGTCATGACATTAGGGTTAGTTGAGATTACGTGTAAGACCATATCTGGGATATGGCATTGATATGAGATTTTTCGTAAGACCATAGCTGGTCTGTTGGCATCGATATGAGATCCCATGTAAGACCATATCTGGGATATTGCGTTGGTATAGTACTATGTGTGTGAGATTTCCCGAGTATCCTTTAGTATTCCAAGTGGTTCAGGGGGAAAGTTAACGGCAAAGATTAAGTTGTGAAAGACTATGGTATGATGTGAAAGATTATGGTAAGTTGCAACTTGGTACATGTATGTACATAAAACTCATACTTAATGAGCTCAATATGTGATGAAACCTCGGATTGGTTCAATTGAGTAAGTTATGATTTAAGATTTTATAACATCTATGCTAAGCTTGATTATGAATTCACAATGACATTTATGTTAATTTACTTTATGTTAAATATATGTTAAAGTGTGTATGATGCTTATTATTTGTATAGGAACTTACTAAGCTTTAAAGCTTACTCTCTTTCTCTTTCTCTTGTCTTATAGTGTCACCAACCAGCTCGGGGATCAAAGATGGTTAGAGATTCAATCACACTATCAAATTATCATTTTCGGTACTTATGATTTCAATATTTTAAGTTATAGCATGTAAAGGGAATTGGTCTTTTTGTTATGTGTCATAATTGATTTGGCCATAAGTGATGGCTTCAATAGTTGATAATTCATTTTGTAAATGGCCATTTGATATTGGCTAATATTGGTTAAGTATATATACATATGATGATGTTTTCATGAATGTGGGAAATTGCATGGTTTGAGATGCTAAGTATGTGATGCTTGTATGTGTTAAATGATAGCATGTAAATGATATGTGGATGCCTTGTGTATGGCTGATTGGGTTGAAAGTATAAGCTTGGATTGGTGCTATGTTTTGTCGTGTAGGTTGGTGCATGGAAGGGTGGCAAAAAGGCTTGGTAAATAGCCTTATATTTGTCCACACGGGTAGACACACGGGCTTGTGTCTAGGCTGTGTGCGACACACGGTCTGCCCCACGGGCATGTGTTCGGCCGTGTGTCCCCTGCACCTTAATTGTTGCAAAATAGAATGCCCAATAATGAGCACACAGGCAGAGACACAGGCGTGTGCCCTGGCCGTGTGAAGTCTGCACCTATTTTATGAAAATTTAATCGACCACACGACCTAAGCACACGGACGTGTGCCTTGGCCGTGTGACCTCAATTTGATGATGACATATAAACAGAAAGCTCCCTAATTTGAACACAGCCTGAAGCACGGGCATGTGTCTTAGGGTCACACAGGCGTGTCCCGAACCCACACGGGCGTGTCACCCCTTTTTCATGAAAAATTTTCTAAGTTTTCCAAAAGTTTCCAAAGTTCTCGGTTTAGTTTCGAACCACTTCCGATGCATGTTTTTGGCCTCGTAGGCTCATTTAGGGACGATATGAATGTTTTTGAAATTTTTAAATTTGAGTGGAAATTCCTATCTCGGTTTTGACTTTTTGCTTGTGAATAAGTCCGGTAATACCTCATACCTTATCCCGGCGTCAGATACGGGTAAGGGGTGTTACAAACCTCATACTCATCCATATCTTTGACATACTTGTTGAACCAGTTTGAATACTATCGAATACTCAGGAATCTCGCACCCTAAGTGCCAATAAATGGCCGAAGCTATCTCAATCTCATATCACATATAATGCTCATTCTCGAGCTATCAATGGGTCTGCTCACACAAGCTGACGGTCATGACGAAACTACACAATGCTGCTCACACAAGCTGACAAGAATCCGCAACCCATGTCAAATAACTCAGCCACTGGTAGGATGTATGGACCAGCACCCAAATCACATAACCCCTAATGACATGTCATTTGTATCCTAAGGTTCAACCGGGATTTCACATTTGTCGAAACTTCGTCGAATATATCCGTAAGGTCGTATTCACAATTAAATTCAATAATAAAGCATTTAATACACAATTATAATAATGCTTATTAACATACGAACTTACCTCAAATGCAAAAACGATGAAAAGATTTGATTAGTCCAACACTTTGTTTTTCCCCCGATCTAAACTCGAACTTCGTTTTTCTTGATCTATATAATATCAAATTTAACTTATTTATTTTTCATTCTATTCAATTTAGCCCAAAATGCATATTATAACAACTTTACACTTTTTCCCCTAATATTTTAACATTTTTACAATTGAGTCCTTAATTGATAAAAATACAAATTCATGCAATTAAGTGCCTACCCATGCTAGCTGAATTTCATATAGACCCATAGCAGCCCATATTTTTCATTATTTCACACATTTACTACACAATTTATCACATTTCTCAATTTGATCCCTAATTGACAATTTTATAAAAAAATCTCTTAACAAATATTGTTTATCTAACAACAAGCATACATTTTCTATCATTAAACATCAAACACACCTATATTAATCAATGGAAATACCCTAAACCTTTAACAGTTTTGCAAAATTGATACGAACTCGGTTGTAGATGTCTCGAGTCGTATTTGTTGCCAATCGTGAATTTGAGTAAGAGTTGAATCGTTTTCGAAAAGAATTAGGTTTAATCAAAATAGGCTGATGAGAAGAAAGAAATAGGCTTAAAACAAGGTTGCAAAATGGTTAAGCAAAGAAATGTAATTCAGCTAGGGCCTGAGAATGAACCAACAATAATGTGATTGTTGACCCAAAACTCAAAATAGGTCTTAGGTGAATTCGGTTTAGGGAAAACAACACAAAACCTTGACCTGCTATCAAATGTGATAGGAATCAAAGGTATATGAATGCCACACCAAAGGTGATAAGTTTCATTTAACAAAGAACAAATTGACGCCACAAGAATACTTGATAAGTCAATTTAGTCCCGAAAGAACAAGGAGAATTGGAAATCTCAAAGTTTCAAATTTAGCATAAATTCAGCAAAAGGTCCCCTAAACAAGCTGATTACAAAATATTTATAGTGCTACAAGAGACCTAGCCGAAATTCACTTGAATTCAGCTTTAATGAGCGGTTATGAGTTGAAATGAAACTTGATCACTAAGCAGAAACTCTTGAAATCTCTAGGCCTAACTAACAGCAACTACCAACATGATTTTAATGTTCCAATTCAGCTGATTTAATTGAACTTGAAGGCTTGGATAGCCGAATAGACACCAGCAATATGGATAACATTTTGGGCACTCAAACAGACCATGGTGTGATCATTAAGAGGCAATTGGTTATGGAATGTGTAATTTTGTCCATTGCTATTCTTGAATAGATCCTTGGAGAAGAGGAATAGGCTGCCGAATTTAAATGGTAAATAATGCTCTTCTTTAAATGTTGTAACAACCCCTTGTACATAACCGATTCCAGCTAAATAGACTCATTTAACACTTTGTAACCGCCCCTTGTTTGTAACTGATTCCAGCTGAATAGTCACCTGCAAGCATTCATTTAACAAACACATTAAAACACATTAAACAAACACATTAAAACACATTAAAACACATTAAACACATTAAACACATTAAACACATTAAACACATTAAATACATGTAACACATTAAACATATGTAGCAATAAATTATTCCAGCAACTAAATTAACTAAGATAAGCATTTATTCTAGCAACTCAATTAATAACTAAGATGAGTTCAATTAAAAATAAAATTCAGCTTGTAATAAATTGCAAGGGACGCCTATTGAGCTGATCTAAGCATGATCAATGGATTCGACTACTTGCTCTCCCCAAGCTTGATCAACATAGCTTGCTAACGCATCTTGAAACCTCTTAGCTCGAGACTAAGTTATAGGTCTTTGTGGTAGCTCAACGGGTTCGGTGGTAACTTCCCGAGTATGGTCGCATCATCCCCCTTCTTCGAGGCGATTTGTCCCCAAATCGTCACCTACATCAAAAGGGGATAAATCAGCAACGTTAAAAGTAGCACTAACTCCATACTCACCTAGTAAGTCTAACTTATAAGCATTATCGTTAATCCTTTCCAAGATTTGAAAAGAACCATCTCCCCTCGATAAAAGTTTGGATCATCTTTGAGCTGGGAATCTCTCCTTATGCATGTGAATCCAAACCCAGTCACCGGGTTCAAATGTCACTCGTTTACGTCCCTTGTTGACTTTACGAGCATATTGCTCGCTCCTTCATTCAATAGTATCCCTAACTTGCTGATGTAATTGTTTCACAAATTCTGCCTTTTTCTTTCCATCTACATGCATCAACTGATCAGAGGGTAAAGGCAACAAATCCAATAGAGTTAATGGATTAAAACCAAACACTACCTCAAATCGTGAATACTTGGCAGCTGAGTGTACCGATTGGTTTTACGCGAATTCGATGTGGGGTAAACACTCTTCCCAAGTTTTTAGATTCTTTCGAATATTGCCCTCAGTAGTGTTGACAAAACACAATTGACGACCTCCGCTTGGCCGTCGGTTTGGGGATGGCTTGCTGTTGAAAATAACAGCTTAGTGCCAAGCTTGCCCTATAAGGTTCTCCAAAAATGGCTAAGGAACTTAGTGTCTCGGTCCGAAACGATGGTCCTCGGAACACCATGTAATTGCACGATCTCCCTAAAAAATAGATTGGCAACATTTAGAGCGTCGTCAGTTTTGTTACACGCAATGAAATGAGCCATTTTTGAAAACCTATCAACTACAACAAACACAGAATCTTTTCTGTTCTTTGTTCTAGGAAGACCTAGAACGATATCTATAGAAATATCCATCCATGGTGCTTCCGGGATCAGCAACGGAGTATAAAGTCCTTAAGGCTGGATCCTTGATTTCGCCTTCTTGCAAGCAATACAGCGCTCGCATACTTTAGCCACATCTCGTTTCATTTTCGGCCAATAGAAGTGTTCTTAGAGAACGGCCAAAGTTTTGGCAATACCGAAATGACCTATTAAACCCCCGATGTGCGCTTCATGAACCAACATGTCTCTAGTTGATCCTTGGGGTATGCACAATTTGTTTTCTCGAAAAAGGAATCCGTCTTGCCGATAGTACCTATCATACGCACGTTGCACACATAACTTGTAAATTTCTCCAAAATCAGAGTCATAGCATATAAATCCTTCAAATAAGCGAAACCAAGCAATTTAACTTCCAAATGGTTTAAAAGAGCATACCTTCGTGACAGAGCATCCGCAACGATATTTTTCTTAACTTGCTTATATTTAATCACATATGGAAAGGATTCTAAGAACTCGACCCATTTTGCATGACGTTTGTTGAGCTTGGTTTGCCCTCTCAAGTGTTTCAAAGCCTCATGGTCCTTGTGTATAACGAACTCCTTCGGCCAAAGGTAATGCTACCATGTCTCTAATACAACGCATATATTTCCTTGTCATAGGTGGGGCAGTTGAGCGTAGCCGTTAAGTTTCTCACTGAAATAAGCCACTAGACGCCCATCTTGTGTTAAAAACGCACTTATACCTATACTAGAGGCATCACATTCCACCTCAAAAATTTTGTTAAAATTTGGTAAACACAAAAGTGGAGCATTAGTTAATCTTTGATTTTAACAAAAATAGATTCTTGTTCATCAGACCAAATAAAAGGAGAATTCTTTTTGATAATACCGGTTAATGGGGCAGCAAGAGTGCTGAAGTTCGGCATAAACCTCCTATAGAAGCTTGCAAGACCATGAAAGCTTCTAACTTGGCTGATGTTTGTCGGACGTGGCCATTCTTGTATCGCTTTAATCTTGTCTTGATCCACCTCGAGGCCACTCGTACTTACAACAAAACCTAGAAAAACGACTTTGTCAGTACAAAAGTTACACTTCTTAAGGTTTACATACAAGACTTCCCTTCGCAAAACCTCCAAAATAGCACGCAGATGTTAAAGATGATCAAATAAGGATTTACTACTATAAATTAATATATCATCAAAATAAACTACGCAAAAACGACCAATGAAAGACCTCAAAACGTGGTTCATCAACCTCATGAAAGTACTCGGGGCATTGGTGAGGCCGAATGGCATCACTAGGCACTCATACAAATCGTATTTGGCCTTGAACGTAGTCTTCCACTCGTCCCCCTTCCGCATGCGAATTTCATTATAGCCGCTTTTCAGATTGATCTTAAAGAACAATTTAGCACCGCTAAGCTCGTCTAACATATCCTCGAGTCTAGGGATGGGATAACAGTATTTGACGGTAATCTTGTTGATGGCTCGACAATCTACGCACATCCTCTACGATCCATCCTTTTTAGGCACCAACAAAATGGGTACCGCGCATGGACTTAGACTCTCCCTTATATAAATTTTCTCCATTAATTCCGCTACTTGTCGTTGCAACTCCTTGGTTTCCTCGGGGTTGCTTTGGTAAGCTGGTCGATTTGGAATTATAGCCCCAGGAACAAAGTCTATTTGGTGTTCGATTCCTCGAAGAGGAGGCAACCCACTAGGCACTTCTTCCAAAAAAAGGTCTTCGAATTCCTGAAGTAATGAAACAACAGAAAAAGGCAAAGAGTTATCAAGTTCGTTAGCATCAAATAAACACTCCTTGTACATAAGTACAAGCACAGACTGGTGCATCAACAAAGATTTTCTTATTTCTCTTTCCCTCACAAATACGCTTATTTTATCACTCTCGTTTTCTTTTTGACTTCCTTTTTCCTCTCGTGCTTTTACCTCCACTCTCTCACTTGTTTCTTTCTTTTTCTCATTTTTCTTTTCTTTTTCTTTTTGATTTTTTGAAAGACTCTTTTAATTTGATTTGATCTCGATGCAATTGTTTTGGGGTAAGTAGGGCAAGGGTTATATTTTTGCCTAGATACTTCAATGTGTAACGGTTGGTGTATCCGTCATGAATTGCACGTCGATGAAACTGCCATGGACGCCCCAAAAGAAGGTGTCCCACATGCATTGGAACCACGTCACATACCACTCCATCTTGATATTTTCCAATAGAAAAGGCTACAACAGCTTGCTTTGTCACTTTGAGTTCTCCTCCATCATTCAACCATTGTAGCTTATACGGATTCAGGTGTTTGGTCGTGGCTAACCCAAGCCTATCAACAAACATGGTACTTGCGACATTAGTACAACTTCCTCCATCAATAATCATGCTACATACCTTGCCTTGGATGTGGCACTCGGTGTGGAAAATATTTTCCCGTTATTGTTCGGTTTCAACACTTTCAATGTTGAGGCTCCTTTTCACCACAAGGATCTCGCCTTCAACCTGAACCTCCAAATCTTCATCATCATCAGAAGGCTTTTCAGGCTCATTTTCATCCTCTTTGTAACACCCCTTACTCGTGTTCGACGCCGGAACCGGATATGAGGCATTACTGAACTTAACTTGCTTAAACATATAACCTAGGACTATAAAATTTCATTTCAACTTAAAACTTCCCATTCATATGCATAGCATCCTTATTATGGGCCTACGGGACCCTAAACATACATACAAAAGGTTTCAAAATTAAACCGGGAACTTTTGTACACTTAGAAAAATTTTGCCTAAATAGGGGCCACACGCCCGTGTGAAATGGAACACGCCCGTGTGGAATTTATTTTTCAATTCGAACCTACAGGGGTTTTCACACCGCTGAACACACGTCCGTGTCTTTGGCTCATGTCCTTCACATGGCCTAGACACGACCGTGTCCTCACCCATGTCTGAAAACCTGGGTAATCTGTTTATGACGTCAGCAACCTCTTAATGGCACAAGGCCAAGGAACACGCCCGTGTGCTGGCATGTGTGACTAATCGAGTTCTCGGAAATTTGATGCAGGGGACACACGACTTCTGAACACACCCATGGGGCTGACCGTGTGTCACACATAGCCTAGACACACGCCCATGTGTCTACCCGTGTGGACAATTAGAAGGCTATTTTCCAAGCCAATTGCCACCCTGAAACATAAGCACACTTATGCCAACACAAGTAATACATAACATGGCAATAAAACAATATGAAGAATCACTAAGCATCATTCATTCACTTCATAAAACACATCATCATTGAAACATGAGAAACTTGACAACATTGGCCAATTCCCAATGGTCATTTACAAAATGAGTGATTAACATTAATAGCCAACACTTTGGCTTTCAAATATGACATAACACAAAATGACCAAGTTCCTATACATGCCATACCCAAAATAATTCAACTTTACTATACCAAAAAGGTGATTGACAGTGTGATCCAAGCCCCGACGTTCTACAATCCCTGAGCTAGCTTGGCGATACTACAAGGAAAAGGGAAAAGAAAGGAGTAAGCAAATAGCTTAGTAAGTTTGCATGAATTAAAGTAGCAATATAAGTACTCATAGTAAAATTTATTCATCTTATAAAACAACAACAACACAAGTTCTCAAGTACTTTGACATACTTACTCATACTTATTATTACCAATCACATATCACATTACAGTTTTCACATCTCGTACTTTACTCATGGTACCTGTATCACTTCAGCAGATGATTTAGAACTTATGCTATATTGATCATAAACTTAAATCATTATCATCCTTAACTTAAATGTAACTCTTTGTCATTTTTGTATAACTTAGCTCTTTGTCATCTTTGCATATTTAGCTCTTTTGCCCGTTGAACTACTCGAAATATTGGAGGATACTCAATCTCATCATACATGTATCTCGATGCCAATGCTATATCCCAGATATGGTCTTATATGGGGTCACCTCTTGATGCCGATGCCATATCCCAGATATGGTCTTACACGAGATCTCTTAGCTCAATGTCGATGCCATGTCCCAGACATGGTCTTATACGAGATCGTACATAGATGTCAATGCCATGTCCCAGACATGGTCTTACACGAGATCTTCCTTTGGTGCTGAAGCCATGGCCTGGACATGGTCTTATACGGGACCTTCCTTATTTGGTGCCGAAGCCATGTCCCAGACATGGTCTTATACGAGACCTACGTTCAATGTCGATGCCATGTCCCAGACATGGTCTTACATGGGACCTCCTTATCTCATGTTGCGACATAGGTATCCATGCTATTCCGAATGTTCAATCGGGACTTCAACTTATCATTATTTCACTATAATTTTTATTGAGAAATCACTAATCAATTTCATGGAAAATAATCTACATTTCTCATATAAATAAGAAATTTAGAACATAATAACATATGTAGCTTTAATTTCACACAAACTTACCTCGGTGCTCAAAATATGTGTAGGTATTCGATTTAGTCCAAAATCTTGTTCTTGCCTCGGTTTTGGTCCAGGCTTCGTGTTTCTTCATCTATAATAGCAAATTCACTTGTTTAATACTCACATTGACTAAATCAACCCATCAATCATACTTTGGAAAAATTATGATTTTGCCCCTAAATTTTTACATAATTACACTTTTGCCCCTATACACGTAAAATGATTTTTATTCAACTTTCTTGTATTTTAGACCTAGCCGAATTATTTTCTTAACTATGACAGCCCATAATTTCCTCTATTTCACTCATGTATGACCATTTCATAATCTTTGCAATTTGGTCCTTTTATGCAATTTTTATGAAAATCACTTAGAAAAACATGTTTAGCATACATCAAACTTTCATATTCTTTCATAAATCATTAAAATACATGCATGTCATACATGGGTAAATTTTTTAACATGAACCCTAGCTTAAAATATAGCTAAAATAGCTAAATCGAGCTACGACGATTTCAAAAATACGAAGAACATTAAAAACGGGGCTAAGAGGTACTTACAATCAAGCTTGAAAGTTGAAAAAACCCTAGTTATAGAGGGCTTGTAAATCTTCTAGAATCTCATATTTTCTAATCTTTGCAATTTAGTCCTAATGGACAGTTTGATCACTACTTAATAAAATTTATTCATGAAATTTTCACACAATCATGCAAACACCTCATAAGCCTCATAAAATCATAAAATACATATTTCTACTTCAGATTTGTGGTCTCGCAACTACTATACTGACTAGGCCCTAAATCAGGCTGTTACAATTCCCCCATTAGGGATTTTCGTCCCCGAAAATCTTACCAGCAGAAAGGTTTGGGTACTGGTTCCTCATAGCCTCCTCGGGCTCCTATGTAGCCTCTTCTACCCCATGTCTTTTCCATAATACTTTCACAAGGGCTGTACTTTTATTTCTTAACTGTTTGACTTCTTGTGCCAAAATCTTTACCGGTTCTTCGCCAAAAGTCATGTCAGGTTGACTTTCAACCTCTGTCGGTGTGATCACATGTGAAGGTCTGATTAGTAACGACGTAACATAGACACATGAAACACATCATGAATCTTTTTCAATTCAGATGGCCAAGCCAATTGATAGGCTGCTGGCCTTATCCTCTCGGTGATCTCATATAGTCCGATAAAACGCGGACTTAATTTGCCTTTCCGGCCAAATCTGAGAACTTTATTCCATGGTGACACTTTCAAGAATACTTTATCATCGACTTGAAACTCGATCTCTTTTCGTTTCAAATCCGAGTAGGATTTTTGTCTATCAGAAGCAGCTTTTAAACAATCTCAAATCACCCTTACTTTCTCTTCAGTTTCTTTAACCAGGTCGACCCCGTGAATCTTATTTTCCTTGAGTTCAGTCCAATACAAAGGCATTCAGCACTTACGCCCATACAAAGCCTCATAAGGCATCATTTTCAAGCTCGACTGAAAACTGTTATTGTATGCAAACTCTACCAACGGTAGTTACTTTTCCCAGCTATCCTGAAACTCAAGAACACAACATCGGAGCATATCTTCAAGTATCTGTATCAACCTCTCCGACTACCTGTCGGTTTGGGGGTGAAAAGGAGTACTAAAACTCAGTTTTGTGCCCAAAGCTTCTTGTAACTTTTTTCAAAATTGGGATGTGAATATCGGATCTCTATCCGATATAATCGACAAAGGCACTCTATGAAGCCTTACAATCTCGGAGACATACAAGTTTGCCAACTTATCAAGTGAGTAGTCGACATGTATAGGTATGAAATGGGCTGACTTCGTAAGTCTATTTACCACAACCCATATGGCATCTTTCTTGCTCAGTGTTAACGGCAAACCCGTTACAAAGTCCATAGTAACATGGTCCCATTTCCACTCGGGAACCATAATAGGTTGAAGCAAACCCGAAGGTACTTGGTGTTCAGCTTTCACTTTCTGACAAATTAAGCATTTCGACACAAACTCTAAGATGTCTTTCTTCATACTTGACCACCAATACCATTTCTTCAAATCGTTATACACCTTGGTGCTACCCGGATGTACAGATAGGCATCCACTATGTGCCTCGTGCAAAACTTTTCGAATGAGCTCATCATTTCTCGGTACACTGACTCTGTCTCTGAACATAAAATATCCATCGAAATTAAACCAAAAGTTAGACTCAACACCCTACTCGCACTGAACTCTTTTGGCTTGCAAATCACTGTCATCTTCTGAGCCTCGCAAATCTCTTGGAGAAACATCGGTCTAGCCCTCAACTCAGCTAGAATAGAACCATTCTCTGACAAGGTCACCCGAGTATTCAAAGCCCTTAATGCAAATAGGGATTTTCTACTCAAAGCATCAGGGACTACATTCGCCTTTCCCGAGTGGTAATCAATCACTAACTCATAATCCTTTATCAACTCTAGCCATCTTCATTGCCTTAAGTTCAATTCCTTTTGAGTCATCAAGTACTTTAAACTTTTATGATCGGAAAATATCTGACATCTTTCACCATACAAATGGTGTCTCCATATCTTCAATGCAAACACAATGGCAGCCAACTCTAAATCATGTGTCGAATAATTCTTCTCGTGTGGCTTTAACTGTCTAGAAGCATACGCTATCACCTTGCCCTCTTTCATAAGCACACAGCCCAAACCATTCAAGGATGCATCGCTGAAGATCACAAATTCTTTTCCCGGTTCAGGTTGCACTAGAATTGGAGCCTTGGTCAACAATGCCTTTAGTTTCTCGAAACTATTTTGACACTTTTCTATCCATTCAAACTTTACGTCTTTTTGTAATAACCTCATCATAGGTGTAGCTATCATGGAGAATCCCTTGACAAACCGCCTGTAATAGCCAGCTAAGCCCAGAAAACTTCTAACCTCTAATATATTTTTCGGCGGTTTCCAATCAACACTAGCTGAAACCTTACTTGGGTCGACTTGGATTCCATTACGTGAGAAAATGTGCCCCAGGAATCTAACCTCTTTGAGCCAAAACTCGCTTTTACTAAACTTGGCGTACAACTGATTATCTCGTAAAGTTTGTAAAATTGTTCTAAAGTGCTCGACATGTTCCTTCTCATCACAGGAATATATCAATATGTCATCAATAAAAACCACAACAAACTTATCCAAGTATGGCCGAAATATACGGTTCATCAAACCCATAAACACAGCGGGGGCATTTGTTAAGCCAAAAGGCATGACTAAAAATTCATAGTGCCCATACCTTGTCCGGAATGCAATTTTCGGCACATCTTAGTCTTTGACCCTCAACTGGTAATAACCGGACTTCAAGTCTATCTTGGAAAACATAGTGGCTCCCTTCAATTGATCAAACAAATCGTTGATCATTGGCAATGGGTACTTGTTCTTCACTGTTATCTTATTAAGTTGTCGATAATCTATACATAATCTCATAGAACCATCTTTCTTTTTCACAAATAGCACTGGAGCACCCCACAGAGAGTAACTCGGTCTTGCAAAACCTTTGTCCATCAACTCTTGCAACTGTGTCTTCAATTCCTTCAACTCAGTTGGATCCATTCTGTATGGAGCAATCGATATAGGTGCCGTACTAGGAACTAACTCGTTACCAAATTCAACCACTATAACCAGAGGCAACTCTGGCAATTCTTTCGAGAACACATATGGGTACTCACATACTATCAGCACTGATTCAATCTTTAACTCAGTTTCTTTAGCATTCATAACAAAAGCAAGATATGCTTCATACCCCTTTCTTACATACCTCTGAGCAGACATATAAGAGATCACTACAGGCGACCTATCTTGTTCATCTGATTCAACACGAAGAGTGTCCCCATTTTTACATCTCAATTCAATGTATTTCTTTCCATAGTTTACTATCACATCATGAGTGGTTAACCAGTCCATACCAAGAATTATATCGAATTCATCAAATGGAAATAGCATTATATTTGCCTTAAAATAATGACTTCTAATCATCAATGGGCAATCTTTGCATACCTTATCAACTAATACACTTTTACCTAAAGGATTGGACACTTTTATCACGAATTCTGTGGACTCTACAGGCATGCTCATGCTAGATACTAATTTAATGCAAATGTATGAATGGGTAGATCCCAGATCAATTAAAGCAACAAAATTAGTATCATGGAGAGAAAATGTACCCGTAATTACATCAGAAGATGGCGCCTCTTCACGAGCGCGAATGTCATAGGTCCTCGCAAGCGCTCTACCCTCAGATCTCGTAGCCTGCTCTCTGGGTGTACTCTTACTACTCGTTCCACTTCCCGGGTTTCTTTATTGTCTCCCTTTAGTAGTGTTTCCTGCTCTTGCACTCTGAACTTTCTCTTTCTCAACCATCTCAGGGCATTCTCTAATAAAATGATCTTGGGAACCTCACTTAAAACAAGCTCTCATGGGCTCGACACTCACCAGGATGTCATCTGCCACATTGTGGATATTCTGGTCTATTTGGTCTAGTGTTCCCAACACTAGCAACTGAGGTAGTCTGAGCTTTGATCCTCGAGTACTGCTTACTCTTACTTCTATTTGAAAACCCGACAGAAGTAGTTGATAGGGTAGGAAAGTCTCTTGACTTCTTTGATGAGGATTGAAATGACTTCTTCAATTGTCTCTTTCTTGAGTCAGGAGACTCCATCTCAGCTTTTCCTTTCTCTTTCACCAACTCCTCGGCTTTACAAGCCCAATCCACTAGCACAACAAATTCTTTCAACTCGAGGACACCAACCAACAATCTGATATCTTCATTTAGTCTATTCCCAAACCGTTTACACATAATAGCTTCAGTGGATACAAACTCTCGAGCGTATTTGCTGAGCCTCACAAATTCATGCTCATATTTATTTACAGTCATCTTACCTTGCTTCAATTCAACAAATTCCTTTTTTTTCTGGTCGATAAACCTTTGGCTTATTTACTTCTTTCGAAACTCTTCCTGGAAAAACTCTCATGTGATCATTTCCCTTGGTACCACCGACACAAGGGTATTCCACCACTAATAAGCAGAATCGCTTAGAAGAGAAACTACACACTTCATGCACTCTTCAGGTGTGCACGATAACTCATCAAATACCCGAATGGTGTTTTTAAGCCAGAGTTTTGATTTTTCCGGATCGTCATCTTTACTAGCCTGAATTCTTCGGCTCCTTGTTTCTGGATTCTATCAACCGGAGGCTTTTCTCTTCTTACTACTTCTACCACTTGGGGAGCTACTTGGGTAGGTTGAGGAATAGGTGGGGGTAGAGGAGGTTGTGCATTCGGGTTTATATGAATGAACTCCGTGTACCACGCATTCATCATGTGGAGAAAGGCTTCCCTAACCTCTTCTCCTCCTCTCTGACTCACGGTCGTAGGTTATTCTCATTTCCATTTGGCACCATCCCTTCGGCGGGAGCTGGCATGTTACTTTCTACATCATCCGCCATAGCTCTACCGGGATCCATTTACTATATGAAAACACAATTTAAATCATCAGGAGTCGTCACACTATCATTACATAAATACTCATATGTATGGCATGTATAGCTAGACTCATGTATACGCTACCTTAGTCTGAGAATCGACTAAACCATAGCTCTGATACCACTAAATGTAACACCCCTTACCCGTGTTTGAGGCTAGAACCGAATACGAGGCATTACTTAACTTAACTTGCTTAAACATATATCCTAGGACTATAAAATTTCATTTCAACTTAAAACTTCCCATTTATATGCATAACATTCTTATATGGGCCTATGAGTCCCTAAACATACATACGAAAGGATTCAGAATTAAACCAGGAACTTTTGTACATTTAGAAAAATTTTACCTAAACAGGGGCCACACGCCCGTGTGAAATGGAACACGCCCGAGTGAAATTTATTTTTCAATTCGAACCTACACCCGTGTGTGAAAACCTGGGTATTCTGTTTATAACATTAGCAACCTCTTAAGGGGCACACGGCCAGGGCACACACCCATGTGCTGGCCCGTGTGACGAATCGAATTCTCGCAAATTTGATGCAGGGGACGCATGGATTATCAACACACCCATGGGGTTGACCGTGTGTCACACACGGCCTAGACACATGCCCGTGTGTCTGCCCATGTGGACAATTAGAAGGCTATTTTCCATGCCAATTACCACCCTGAAACATAAGCACACTTATGCCAACACAAGCAGTGCATAACATGGCAATAAAACAATATGAAAAATCACTAAGCATCATTCATTCACTTCATAAAACTCATCATTATTGAAACATGAGAAACTTGACAATATTGGCCAATTCCCAATGGCCATTTACAAAATGAGTGATTAACATTAATAGCCAACACTTTGGCTTTCAAATATTATATAACACAAAATGACCAAGTTCCTATACATGCCATTCCCAAAATAATTCAACTTTACTATACCAAAAGAATGATTGACAGTGTGATCCAAGCCCCGACGTTCTACGATCCTCGAGCTAGCTTGGCGATACTATAAGGAAAAGGGAAAAGAAAGGGGTAAGCATATAGCTTAGTAAGTTTGCATGAATTAAAGTAGCAATATAAGTTCTCATAGTAAAATTTATTCATCTCATAAAACAACAACAACGCAAGTTTTCAAGTACTTTGGCATACTTACTCATACTTATTCTTACCCATCACATATCACATTACAGTTTTCACATCTCGTATTTTACTCATGGTACCTGTATCACTTGAGCAGATGATTTAGAACTTATGTTGTATTGAATGTAAACTTATATCATTATCATCCTTAACTTAAATGTAACTTTTTGTCATCTTTGCATATTTAGCTTTTTTCCCATTGAACTACTCGGAATATCGGAGGATACTCAACCTCATCATACATGTATCTTGATGCCAATGCCATATTCCAGATATGGTCTTACATGGTATCACCTCTTGATGCCGATGCCATATCCCAAATATGGTCTTACACGGGATCTCTTAGCTCAATGTCGAAGCCATGTCCCAAACATGCTCTTATACGAGATCATACATAGATGTTGATGCCGTCCAAACATGGTCTTACACGAGATCTTCCTTTGGTGCTGAAGCCATGTCCTAGACATGGTCTTATACGAGACCTTCCTTATTCGGTGTCGAAGCCATGTCCCAGACATGGTCTTATACGGGACCTACGTTCGATGTCGATACCATGTCCCAGACATGGTCTTACAGTAAACCTACATTCATTTGGTGCTGATACCATGCCCCATACATGGTCTTACACGTGACCTCCATATCTCATGTGGTGACATAGGTCTCCATGCTATTTCGAATGTTCAACCGGGACTTCAACTTATCATTATTTCATTATAACTTTTATTGAGAAATCACTAATCAATTTCATGGAGAATAATCTACATTTCTCATATAAATAAGAAATTTAGATCATAATAACATATGTAGCTTTAATTTCACACAAACTTACCTCGGTACTCAAAATATGTGTAGGTATTCGATTTAGTCTGAAATCTTGTTCTTGCCTCGGTTTCGGTCCAGGCTTCGTGTTTCTTCATCTATAATAGCAAATTCACTTGTTTAATGTTCACATTGACTAAATCGAACCATGAATCATACTTTGGCAAAAATTATGATTTTACCCCTAAATTTTTACATAATTACACTTTCCCCCTAGGCTCGTAAAATGATTTTTATTCAACTTTCTTGTATTTTAGACCTAGCCAAATTATTTTCTTTACTACAGCTGCTCCTAATTTCCTCTATTTCACTCATGTATGACCATTTTCATAACCTTTGCAATTTGGTTATTTTATGCAATTTTCATGAAAATCACTTAGAAAAAGATGTTTAGCATACATCAAACTTTCATATTCTTTCATAAATCATCAAAATACATACATGTCATACATGGGTATTTTTTTTAACATGAACCCTAGCTCAAAATATAGCTAAAAATAGCTAAATCGAGCTACGACGATTTCAAAAATATAAAGAACATTAAAAACGGGGCTAAGAGGTACTTACAATCAAGCCTGAAAGTTGAAGAAACCCTAGCTATAGAGGGCTTGTAAAATTCGGCTATCGTGAAGAAGATGGACACTCATTTTTGACTTCTTTTTCCCTTGTAATTCATTAATTAACCAAATGACTAAAATGCCCTTAAGGCCCTTTCCTTAAGATTTTTCCTTCCCATGTTCATTTTTGTCAATCTTGACTTTTAATAGTCTAATTGTTAAATAAAGACCTCTTTTAATTTTTATTATTCTATTTCATACTTAAATCTTCTAGAATCTCATATTTTCTAATCTTTGCAATTTAGTCCTAATGGACAGTTTGATCACTACTTAATAAAATTTCTTCATGAAATTTTCACACAATCATGCAAACTCCTCATAAGCCTCATAAAATCGTAAAACACATATTTCTACTTCGGATTTGTGGCCTCGCAACCACTATACCGACTAGGCCCTAAATCGAGCTGTTACACTCTTCCTCGGATTCGATTTCCCCGTCAGCCCTCACCACCATAACTTGTCGATTGGGACATTGGCTAGCTACATGCCCCCGGCCTTGACACTTGAAACAATTTATGTCACTTGTGCGATTTGGCACTTGCTCATTTTTATTCCGACTTGACTTGCCAACGGCTGATTGGATTTAGATGCTACAACCGGCTCCTTTGTTCGAATAGGGGGTTTATTGACTCCTTGGCTCCATTTGTTAGTAGAGGGATTGGTATAGGATCGACTAACTCCTTTTTGTTTGAGTTGTTTTTCAACTTTTATCACCATATGGACCATGTCCAGCACTTCAACATAGTGTTGTAATTCAACTATGTTGGCAATGCCATGGTTTAGGCCCGCAAGGAATCTAGCCATTGTCGCCTCCCGATCCTCCTCGATATCAGCTCGGATCATTGCTATCTCCATCTCTTTGTAATAGTCTTCAATGCTTCTCTTTATAATCATTTTAGTATGATCGACTTCATTTCAGCCCAAGTAGAGATGGGTCTTTCACCATTTCGTCTTCGACTCGTTACAAGCTCGTCCCACCACACAATGGCATAATCCAAAAACTCGATTGCAGCGAGCTTCACCTTTTTGCTCTCTGAATAATTGTGGCATTTGAAAATGAGCTCAATCTTCTTTTCCCACTCCAAATAAGCTTCGGGGTCGTTCTTACCTTGGAATGGTGGAATCGACATCTTAATATTCTTATGGTTGTCGTCGGGATGATCTCGATCTCTAGGGCCCTGATTTTATTGGCAGCCTCGTTGACGTACACTTTGGACAGATGAATGATCACTTTCTCAATCACTCGCTTCATAGGGATCTTGGATTAGACATCCGCGCCCTCGTCTTGCAACTTCCGGACTTACCTCGGGTTATTCTCGTGTTTTGACTCAAAATAATCGATCTTCAATTGGTTCAAGTTTACAATAGAAAAATCGCTCCATTTCTCGCATGAGTGCTTGAAGGTTGAGATCTAGCACGCCTCCTCCAACGTTTCTTACAAGTCGGATTGTAACAGCCCGATTTAGGGGCAAGTCAGAATAGCAATTTCGGAAACACTATTCTGAGGTCGGAAAAAATTATTTTAATATTAGTTTATGTGTTATAGCATGATTATATGAGTGCATGAAAATTTTGGTGCATTAATTTTAGTGATTTCATGCTTAATTTTGAAAAAAGACTAAATCGCATAAAGTGCGAAAGTTTTGTTCTACAAGCTAAAGGTGTCAAATAGCTATAGATAATTAAATTGGAGGTCTCTAATGTGTAATTAGGCCCTTATGAATGTGTTAGCCAGCCATAGGGAACAAGAAAATGCAAAATTGGTCAAAGTTGGTGGATTAGGATACTTAATTGAATAAATAAAATTAAATAAAGAGAAGAAAAGATATCATCTTTTATCTTTCTTCTCTCCACTGATTTTTACACTCAAGGAAAGGATCAAGGAAGCTTGAAAATTTCAGCAACTTAAACATTTGCAAGTAAGTGTTTTTGATGGTCATTTTTGATAATTTTTACACTTTTGGAACCCTTGTAGCTTAAGGTAGCTAATGATGGGACTATTTTGCAGAATGGTTGAGAGTCTAGGGTTTTTCCATGAGAGCATCAGTGTTGTTTCCTGAATTTTTATGGAATAAAAAGAAACTTGGTTGTTAAATAAACAACTTTTGTGAAAGGAGTTTCCATGGAAACACCTAAATTGGACCTTTTTGTAAAGGATGTAAAATAGGTGGTAACTTTGTGAAATAATTGGATTTGTGAGTTGTTATAAGCTTAAAATAGATTCGACTAGGCTTGGTTAATGAAGAAATTTGATGAAAATGATTTACAAGCATGTGGGCAAAATCGTAATTATGTGAAAGTCTAGGGGAAAAATGATAATTTTGCCAAAGTAGGAATTTTAAAATGTCTTGATTAATGTGGTGATTAAATAAGTGAATTTTATCATTATAGATCAAGAAAAATGGAGTCCACACCTAGACCGGGGGAACACCAAGCTAGTGGACTAAAATGAAATTAGTCGCTCATATTTTGTATATCGAGGTAAGCTGTACGTAAATAATACAACGTTATTGTAGTTATGCATTAAACAATTGGTATTGCATAAATTGTTTGATTATTGCTATGAATATGCATGACGAGAGTTGATGTGATATACTCTCGGTTGAACCTTAGAAATTGATTGGATACCCAAGCCATGACATTTGAGCGATGTGTGAGCTAGTGTAAGACCATGTCTAGGACATGGCATCGGCCACATTATGAAAGCCAGTGTAAGACCATGTCTAGGACATGGCATCGGCATTGAGATGTGAGCTAGTGTAAGACCATGTCTGGGACATGGCATCGGCCTCGATATGTGAGCCAGTGTAAGACTAGGTCTGGGAAAAGGCATCAGCATTTTACCCTCTTGTGTGAGGCTTGTCGGGTATCCTTTGGTATTCCGATTGGTTCAACAGGTAATTTAGAGTTTGAAGTAAAAGTGAGAAAAGTTACGATTATGTTGTAAGTGATGCAGGTACCTGCATGAAATTCATGAGAAATGAGCCCAATTTATGTTGTATAATTAGTAAGGGTGCAAATGAGTAAGTTATGCCTTTATTCGTTCGAGAATTATGTGCAAGTTTATATTATGTTATAAGTGTGATAATGGATGGAAAATGTTGTTAAGTATTTACATGCGACTTACTAAGCTTTATGCTTACTCAATCTCCTTTCTATTTTCTCATAGTGCTGCCAAGCTAGCTCGGGGATCAAATGACGTCGAAGGCTCAATCACACTATCAATCTGAACATTTGGTATAGATAGATTTATCCTTTTTGAGTATAGCATTTATAGGGACTTAGTTTTTTGTCAAGTTTCATATTGATTTTTCCAAATCTGTTGGCTTGTCTTGGAGATGGATTCATTTTGTATAATGCCATGAATGATGGCTAATACTTGTTATTAATATATGTAAATGGTGATGTTTTTCATGAATGTGCCAAGAGGGCTTGGTAAATAGCCTTGAAATTGTCCACACGGGCGTGTGTCTAGGCCGTGGTGATACACGGTCTGCCACATAGGCGTGTAGTCTGGCCGTGTGTCCCCTTGCACCTTAAGTTGGCAAAAAGAATGCCCAGTAGTAACCACACGGGCCAAGGCACGGCCGTGTGTCTCAACTGTGGAAAACACGACCATAGGACATGGGCATGTAGCCAGGTCGTGTGAAGTCTGCACTTGATTTTAGGAATTTAATTTGCCACACGGCCTAAGAACACGGGCGTGTGCCTTGGCCGTGTGACCTTATTGAGTTGTTGACGTCAGAAACAGACTGTCGAGGTTTTTACACACGGGTGGAGACACGGACGTGTCATGGCCATGCGACGGACACGAGTCATGGACATGGGCGTGTGCCAGGCTATGTGAAAATCTCTGTAGGTTCAAATTGAAAAATAAATCCGTACGGCTAGGGATAAGGGGCGTGTGTGGCCACACGGTTTGTCCACATGGGCGTGTCCATTGCCACACAGGCGTGTGCCCCTGTTTTTAGTGAAATTTTCCAAAGTTTTCTAAAGAGTCTAGTTTAGTATCAAACCATTTCTAAAGTATGATTTGGGCCTCGTAGGCTAATATTAAGGTCGTTAAGAGGAAGTTGAAAAGTTTTAAATTTGAACGGACTTTTATGACCCGAAAATGCATGTTAGTATGTATTTTGAGCTAGGTAATGCCTCGTACCCTATATCGGCATCGGTTACGGTAAAGGGTGTTACATTTAATGGTATCAGAGCTATGGTTTAGTTGATTTTAGGACTAACCTAGTGTGTGTACGAGTCTAGCTATATATGTCATATATGAGTTATGACAGTTTGACGGGTCTTAACAAATTAAAAAAATGTGTTCTTATATAGTAAATGGATCCCGACAGAGCAATGGCGAATGATGTGGAGAGTAATGCATCGACTCCCGTAGAAGGGACTGGGCCAGTCGATAGTGGGCCCGTGACACTGACTCAGGACGGAAGGGCTAGAGAAGCCTACCTCTAAATGATGAATGCTTGGTATACGGAGTTTTTTCGTGCAAATCCGAACACTCCACCTCCTCCACCCCTCCAATTCCCCAGTTTGCCCCTGTAGCTCCCCAAGTGGTGAAGATGTTAAGAAGGGAAAAACCTCCAATTGACAGAATTCAGAAACAAGGGGCTGAGGAATATAGAGCAAATATAGATGATGACTTAGAGAGGGCAGAGCTTTGGCTAGAAAATACCATTAGGGTATTTGATGAGTTATCTTGCACACCTGAGGAGTGCATGAAGTGTGTTGTGTCACTCCTGTGATACTCGACCTACCAATGGTGGAACACCCTTGTGAGAGGATAACTTGGGAATTTTTCCAAGGAGAGTTCCGTAAAAAGTATATTAGCCAGAGGTTTATAGACCAGAAAGGAAGGAATTTCTAGAACTGAAGCAAGGCCGAATAACAGTAACGGAGTATGAGCGTGAGTTCGTGAGGCTCAGCAAATATGCTCGGGAGTGCGTATCCACCGAAGCCATCATGTGTAAGAGGTTTGAGGACGGATTAAATGAGGACATCCGATTTTTTGTTGGTATCCTAGAACAAAAGGAATTCGTTGTACTAGTAGAGAGATCTTGCAAGGCCGAGGAATTGGCCAAAGAGTAAAGGAAAGTTGATATTGAGTCTGTGACTCAAAGAAAAGATAGTTGGGGAAATCATTTCAATCCTCATCCAAGAAATTGAGAGAGTTCACTACTCGATCTAATGCTTTAGTTGGATTGTCAAATAGAAATAGGAGTAAGTAGTACTCAGCACCTAAAGCTCAAACCACTTTTATTAGGAGTGTTGGTAGTGCTCGACCAAATAAACTGGAGTATTATCAGTGTGGTAGACGACATTTCGGTATGTGTCGAGGAAATGCTAGAGGCTGTTTGAAGTGCGGTTCATTAGACCACATCATTCTAAACTGTCTTGAGATGGAAGAAAAATACAGAAAGCAAGAAGCAGGAGCGAGTAATGCACCTTTGAGGGGTACACCACAAAAGAATCTGGAAGTGGGGCTAGCAGCAGAAATACGCCTAGAGATTCCACCGTGAGGTCCGAGGGTAGAGCCCCTGCAAGTACTTATGCCATTCGCGCTCCCAGAGAGGCATCGTCACCAGATGTGATTATAGGTACTTTTTCTCTTCATGATATCTATGTTGTTACTTTGATTGATCTGGGGTCTACCTATTCCTATATTTGTATAAAATTGGTGTCTAGCATGAATATGTTTGTTGAGTATACAGAATATGTGATAAAAGTGTCAAACCCGTTAGGCAAGCATGTGATAGTTGACAAAGTGTGTAGAAACTGTCCCTTGATGATTAAAGGCCATTGTTTTCTAGCTAACCTCCTGCTACTACCATTTGATGAATTTGACCTAATTCTTGGCATGGATTGGTTGACTATTCATAATGTGTTAGTAAGTTTATTGAACTAAGATTTGAAAATATGGATATTATTCGGATTGAATCAGGTGAACTGGATAGCTTACCTGTACTGATTTCTTCTATGACTGTTGAGAAATACATGAGAAAAGGTGTAACATCCTAGATTAGGGGTTATGCGTTTGTGCATAATTCATGAGTAGTAGGTTTTGGCAGTGTTTGGAAGTGAATTAAGGGTTTTTAAAATCCTAGGATGGAAGAGAAAGCTTTGGACAATTATTGGTTTTTAAGTTAAAAAGGGGGAGCTAGGCTAAGGTAGCCTTAAGAAAAGTTTTGGGGAGTTTAGGACACAAGAAGTTATGTGGAAAAGTGGCAAGGGACGCCATCTAAGGTGCAAGGGTTATGGCATCAAGTGAAGTACTTTGAGGGAAGAATCCCATTGTGTGCATTTTTGCTTAATTTTATGAAATAGCATGTTTACTGTGATATGGATGTGTGGTGTGCATTATTAGAATCTTGGAAATGTATGGAAATGTATGGAAATGTATGGAAATGTGTGGAAATGTATGGAAATGTGTGGAAATGTATGGAAATGTAAGGCAATGTAGGGAAATGTAAGGAAATGTAAGGAAATGCTTTGGAAACGTTAAGTTTAAAAGAGGAAAGTGAACATTTTTGGAAACTAGTGGATGTAAGGAAATGATGTGGAAATGATTCAAAAGAGGAAAGTAAACATTTCTGGAAACTTGGAAATGTAAGGAAATGTCAAGTTTAAAGAGGCAAACGAAAATTTTTGGAAACTTGGAAATGTAAAGAAATGTCAAGTTTTAAGGCTTAAAAAGAGAAAACTAAGGCAAGGTGGCCTTAAGAAAAATAATAGGAGGAATTTGACACACAAACAGGCTTGGAAAAGTGGCCTGAAGATGCCACTTAGGGCCTCTGGAAATGGCGCCACATACAAGGGTGTTGGGCCTAAGTTCGAGTCACATGGGAAGCAAATAAAAGAAATTTTATTTTGCTTCTAGAAGAAGTGAGGTGGACGGCACAAGCTTTTTAAAAAGGAAGAGTTTTATTCTCTTTAAAATTCGGCTAATAAGGATAAATAATGGATTTTTATTTTAGATTATTTTTCAAGGAGATAATAAAGGATTATTCTTTAATTATTAAGGAGATAAATGTTGGATAAATTCTTCTATTTTGTGATAATTAAAGGATAAAATTATCACATAGGAAGAGTGGTGGCCAAGTAGGGGACTCTAGCCTAGTAATTTCGGCTATAAAAGGAAGGAATGAGGGCTACTCATCAATTTTTCTCCTCTTCTCTCTCTGCCGAAATTCTTAGTGTTCTCTTCTCTTCTCTTTTTATTTTGTCAAGCCGAAATCTACTTCTTCTTTATCCACCATTGCCGATTCTTTAAGTTTCAAGAACCGAAAGTGTTAATACACCTATAGGCCATAGTCGACTAGTCTTCAAAACTCCATAGCCGAATCTTTGAGGGGCTTCAAGCAAAGGTTTTGTCGATTTCTTCAATAAGGGTAAGATTAAATTCAGTTTCCATTCTTTCTACTTTTAAACTTATCGAAATCTAGGGCTAATCCCATTAATGTTCATGGTTGCCGAAACTTTGAAGGAGAAGTTCTTTTCCCGAGGGTACACCATAGGCCGCGTGTTCCCTAGTTATTCGGCGAGTTTCAGGATTTAAAATCCACAAGGTAAGCATCTATAGCATTCGGCCAAGGCTTATTTTAGTGTTTAGATCTATCTTTTATTATTTTAAAAGCCGAAAACTAATATGTTAAAAGGGTCTAGAGTTGGCCGAATACAAGGAAGGAGCATAGCAAGTTTCAGGATTTGGCAACAAGGTAAGTTTTAGGTATACAAATCCTATTAGGATTTGGTTTTAAAGCCGAATAGGTTTATTAATGTGTTTAAGTGATTGGCCGAATATAGGAGTTAACGGATCTAAAGCAATAGATCGGTCTTTCGGGATTTCAAGGAATTCGTTAAGCAAATCAGGTGTGTAATCCACACTAATTCTTAATATGTTTTATGTCAATATTTAATATGTGCATGTTTATAAGAATGTGAATATGACTAAGGTACTGTGTTATGGTACAAAGTACTCAGGTACGTTTCCTACTCATACTAGGATTACGAAATATGTTATATTTAACATGTGAAAAGTGACATGAATGTGAATTTAAGTATGATATGCATGATATGAATAATATGGGGCATTCGGGTTATATGAGAAAGGGGAAGTGAACGTGGTGACTTCGGTCTCACTATCTGAATGTGGTAACTTCGGTTACATTATCTGAATGTGGTAACTTCGGTTATATTATCTGAATGTGGTGTCTCATGACACAATTATCTGGTGGCTATGCCACGAATTTATATGGGCGATGAGCACGTCGACTGCAGCGACTGCCTTCGATGGTGTGTAGCGGAAGGAGGGTTGACTTAGTAGTCCCCACGGTGTGCAAGTTGGTACGGGGATGTGTAGCGGATGGCATCTAGGTATGGGTTCGGGATTGCATCATTATCTTGAAATATTATGTGAACATGATTTGTATGGTATGCCTAAATCTATTAAATTTTAGTGTTGGTTACACATTGAGTCTGTTTGACTCACCCCGTTGTGGGACTATTTTCAGGTGACGAACAGTAATGGACCGGGCTCGGCAGAAGCTTAGGGATGGCCATGCACAGCAAGAAATTTATGATTTGGACGTTTTCTTAAGTATTTTACGTTTATTTTGGGAATTATTTGATGTAATAAGGCCATAAGGCCAAAGTTGAATTTCTTTATTTTTTTCTTTTTACTTTTATTTATTATGTTTACAAATTATTATTTATGGATCAATAAATTTATTTTAAAATAAACTCTAAGTATTTTGTCACCTGAAATAAATGGATTTCAATATAAGATAAATTGGTTTTCAACACAAGCCCAACCCAAAACATTATTTTCTTTAAAATTGCACAAGTTTTTCCTAAGGAACAAAAGAACTTTGAATCGGTTTACTTAAGGAACATACCAAATCTGGTCAAAGCTCGTGGGTCGGGTTTGGGGTGTTTCAAAAGGGTATGAGTCCTATCTTGCATTTGTATTGAATACCTAAGAGTCCAAAGTAAAGATTGAGTCAGTGCCTGTGGTATGCGAGTATCCAGATGTGTTTCCGGAAGAGTTACATGGATTGCCTCCAGCTAGGGAAGTTGAGTTTGGTATTGAGTTGGTCCCTGGTATGGCACCTATTTTGATTGCCCCGTATAGGATGGCACCGTTGGAGTTAAAAGAATTGAAGGCTCAGTTACAAGAGTTGACGAATAAAGGTTTCACAAGACCGAGTTATTCTCCGTGGGGTGCTCCCGTACTTTTTGTGAAAAAGAAAGACGGTTCAATGAGATTATGTATAGATTACCGACAGCTCAACAAGGTTACAGTTAAGAACAAGTATCCTTTGCCAAGGATCGACGATTTGTTTGACCAATTAAAGGGAGCCACAGTGTTTTCTAAGATAGACCTAAGGTCTGGTTATTACCAGCTAAGAGTTAAGGAATAGGATGTACCGAAAACTGCATTTCGAATAAGGTATGGCCATTATGAGTTCCTCGGCATGCCCTTTGTCTTAACAAATGCTCCCGTCGTGTTTAAGGATTTAATGAATCATATTTTTCGACCGTACTTGGATAAGTTCGTTGTTGTTTTTATCGATGATATATTAATTTATTCTCGTGATGAGAGTGAGCACGCGAAGCATTTAAGAACTATTTTACAGACGCTGAGAGATAAGCAGTTATATGCTAAATTTAGCAAAAGTGAATTTTGGCTCCGAGAAGTCAGATTCTTAGGACACATCGTGTCGAGTGATGGAATTAGAGTTGACCCGAGTAAGATATCAGCTATTGTTGATTGGAAACCGTCAAGGAATGTCTCAGAGATTAGAAGCTTTGGGCTTAGACGGATACTACAGACAGTTTGTTAAAGGATTCTCCATAATTGCCACATCGATGACGAGGTTGCTTCAAAAAGATGTCAAGTTCGAATGGACAGAGAAGTGCCAACAAAGTTTTGAAAAAACTGAAAGTATTGTTGACTGAAGCCCCAGTTTTAGTGCAACCGGAACCGCGAAAGGAATTTGTAGTGTATAGCGATGCATCCTTAAATGGATTGGGGGTGTGCTTATGCAAGAAGGCAAAGTAATAGCTTATGCTTCGAGACAGTTGAAGCCACACGAGAAAAACTATCCGACTCACAATTTAGAGCTGGCTGTCATAGTGTTTGCACTGAAGACTTGGAGACACCATTTATATGGTGAGAGATGCCGAGTATTCATCGACCATAAAAGTCTAAAGTATTTGATGACTCAAAAGGAGTTAAACCTACGGTAGCGGAGATGGTTAGAGTTGCTAAAGGATTATGAGTTGATAATTGACTATCATCCTGGAAAGGCGAATGTGGTCGTTGATGCTTTGAGTAGGAAGTCATTGTTTTCCTTGAGGGCTATGAATACCCAGTTGTCAGTGAATAACGATGGTTCAATTTTAGTCGAGTTGAGAGCGAAACCAATGTTCTTGCAAGAGATCTGCGAAGCTCAAAAAGGTGATAAAGAATTGCAAGCTAAGATAAATCAGTGCGAGACAGGTATAAAATTAGATTTTCGGATAGGTTCAGATGGTTGTTTAATGTTTCAAGATAGAATTTGTGTACCCAAAGACGATGAACTTATTCAGAAAATTTTGCATGAGGCATATAGCAGTTGTATGTCTATCGATCTGGGTAGTGTGAAAATGTATAATGACTTGAAGAAAATGTATTGGTGGTCAGAATGAAAAGAGACATCTTAGAGTTTGTCTCTAAGTGTTTAATTTGTCAGCAAGTGAAAGCTGAACACTAAATACCTTCAGTTTTACTTCAGCCCGTGATGATTCCCGAGTGAAAATGGGACCGTATTACCATGGACTTTGTGTCTGAATTACCGATGACGCCAAAGAAGAAAGATGTTGTGTGGGTTGTGGTTGATAGGCTAACTAAGTCGGCTTATTTTATACCGGTGTGTATCGATTATCCATTTGAGAAATTGGCGATTTGTATGTTTCTAAAATTGTGAGACTTCACGGGGTGCCTTTATCAATCATTTAAGATAGAGATCCGAGGTTCACATCTTAGTTATGGAAAAAGTTGCAAGAAGTGTTGGGGACGAAACTAAATTTTAGTACTGCTTTCCACCCACAAATCGGCGGCCAGACAGAAAGAGTAATTTAAATTCTTGAAGATATGTTTCGGTGTTGTGTTCTCGAGTTTCAAGGCAGTTGGGAAAAGTACTTACCGTTGGTAGAGTTTGCCTACAATAATAGCTATCAGTCGAGTTTGAAAATGGCACCATATGAGGCTTTGTACGGATGTAAGTGCCGAACGCCCTTGTATTGGACCGAACTCAGAGAAAATTAGATACATAGGGTTGACTTAGTCAGAGAAACAGAAGAGAAAGTAAAAGTAATTCATAGTTGTTTGAAGGCCGCATCGGATAGGCAAAACTCCTACGTGGACTTGAAACAGAAAGAGATTGAGTTTCAAGTCAGTGATAAGGTATTTTTGAAAGTATCCCCGTGGAAAAAAGTCCTTAGATTCGATAGGAAAGGAAAATTATGTCCACGTTTTATTTGACCTTACTAGGTGACTGAGAAAATTGGACCGGTAGCTTATCAATTAGCCTTGCCATCCAAGTTAGGAAAGATCCACGATGTATTCCATGTGTCTATGTTGCACCATTATCGTTCTGACCCATCACATGTGATTTTACCACCAGAGGTTGATATTTGTTCAAACATGACCTATGGTGAATAGCAAGTTAAGATTTTGGATCGAGAGGTCAAACAATTAAGAAATAAAAGTATAGTACTTGTGAAAGTACTATGGCATAGACATGGGGTTGAAGAGGCCACATGGCATCCCGAGGAATCTATGAGAGAGCAATACCCAAACTTTTTCACTGGTAAGATTTTCGGGGACGAAAATCCCTAAGGGGGAGAATTCTAACAGCCCGATTTAGGGGCTAGTCAGAATAGCAATTTTGAAACCACTAATCCAAGGTCGAAGAAAATTATTTTAATATTAGTTTATGTGTTATAGCATGATTATATGAGCGCATGAAAATTTCGGTGCATTAATTTTAGTGATTTCTTGCTTAATTTTGAAAAAAGACTAAATCGCATAAAGTGTGAAAGTTTTGTTCTATAACAGCTCGATTTTGGGCTTAGTCGGAATAGTGGTTTCGGGACCACAAATCCGATGTTGAGAAAAATATTTTATTTATATTTTTTACGGTCTACAATTTCACGGAATGATTTCGTGAAAATCTCATTCGAAAATTTTGACGTTTGGGCACTCAATTTAGTCAAAAGGACTAAATTGTAAAAAGTGCAAAAGTTGAGTTCTACATGTTAGAGGTGTCCAATTGTTATGAAATTTTAAATTGGAGGTCCTTAAATGATAATTAGGCCATTGGTTAAGTTGGTGGACAAAAATGGACATGGATGGGTATGTTTCAAAAGATTTTTTAAGGGGCATTTTGGTAATTTAGTGAATTAAATGAATTAAAAACAAAATTTAAATGCCAAATTTGTCTATCTTCAAGATTAGGCCAAATTTAACATGTGGGAAGCTATGGATAGGGTTTTCAAGCCTTCCAAGCTTCATGGTAAGTCCATTCTAGCCCCGTTTTTCATGTTCTTTACGTTTTTAGAGTCCCGGTAACTTGATTTAGCTTATTTTAGCAATAATTTAACCCATGGTTCATATTTGGAAAAATACCCATAGGTGAAATGTATTTATTTTGATGTTTTATGGCAGAATATGAAGCTTAGAATTATGTTAAACAACTTTTACTAAGCGATTTTAAGTGAAAACGAGTAAAACGACATAATCGGCAAAAATACCTAATGTACAGAAGTGCATGTTAGTGCAAGAATTTGATGTTGCCATAGAAGGGAAAACTGATTAGCATGTTATAAAACATAAGAATAAGGGATGAAGTTTAATTTTCGAGCCTAGGGGCAAAATCATAATTATGCAAAAGTTTAGGGGCAAAATTGTAATTTTTCCAAAGTTTGAGTTAGGGACTGTTTTGAGTAGTACATTAATTAAATAAGTGAAATGTGATATCTTAGACCCCGAAAAATGAGATTTGGACCTAGAACGGGAGGAAAATTGAAAATCACGAAAGTTGGTAAAATGACCGTTTTGGTATCGAGGTAAGTTCATATGTTTAATAAGCATTTAATTATGCATATTTGAATGATAAATTGATATTTTGGCCATAAATACTATAGTATTGAGTTTCAGATATAATGATTAATGTTCGATAATAATTCGATATTGGAAAGAGAACTTGTATAATTTATATGTTAGATCATATTTTGTATTATGGCTTTGTATGATAACAAGAAAGTATTGACTAGCATAGTTTGATGAGAATAAGTTAAGTTGATGATATGATGAGATTTAGAATGTAAGTATGTAAGTTGAGTAGCATTTTATTATTATGCAATTATTGTTATTAGTAATGTTATTATTGAGTTATGCGACTAACCTTGAGAATTTGAGCAAGTATGTTTCAGCTATGACTTGACAAGGCATTGATATCTCAAAGCCCATGGCTATACCATGGCAATTAAGGAAGAACTGACGGAAAAGTCCATGTTCATAACATGGCATTTAAGGAGGAATTGAAGGTTAAGGATACCATGTAAGACCATGTCTAAACATCGCATTGGTAAGGCAAGGATCCCGTGTAAGACCATGTCAAGACATGGCATCGACATTGATTAAGGACTCCATGTAAGACCACATCAGGATGTGGCATTGGCACTAAGACAAGGATATCATGTAAGACCATGTTTGGAACATGGCATTTGGTAAGACAAGGACACCATGTAAGACCATGTTTGGAACATGGCATTTGGTAAGATAAGGATATCATGTAAGACCATGCCAAAGCATGGCATTGATAAGTTCTATAAGGCAAGGAAATCATGTAAGACCATGTCAAGACATGGCATTGATGAGTTACTATAAAGCAAAGGTCCCATGTAAGACCATGCCAAGGCATGGCATTGATGAGTTCATAAGGCAAGGATACCACGTAAGACCATGTCAAGACATGGCAATGGTAAGTTCAAAAAGGAAAAGGTTTTCGAGTAGTACAAAGAGTAAGTCAAAGAAATGACAAGGTGAGAACATGAAGAAAGAGTACAGGTATGAGTACAGGTATGCATTTAAGGCTTATTTAATATTGAGAATGTAAGTAATTGAGATTATCAAGTATTAAGTAAGTGGTGAGTTTTCAGTTATGCTTGTGACACTTTATGACATGATTGGCAATATGCCTATATTATGAGAGAGTACTCATGTCTTAAGTGAGAATGTTGCAGGTATGTAAGCAAGCTATTAAGTAAGGTGCCCTTTTTATTCTGAGCCTTTCGTAAGGTTACCGATGAGTTCACCGAGGAAAATCGATTAAGTGAAATTATGTGTGGCTTGTAGTGATAAGTGTAGGTATATGCATGTGTAATGTATGAGCAATATGCTCGATATGTAATCGGAAATTGGAAAGATTGTTATAGTTAAGTAATGAATACAACTAAAGTGAGTGAGAGCAAAAATTTACAAATAAAACTGTTTTGGACAGCAGCAGTTACGTGATTTTGAAAAATCACCAAATATATTAGAAATTGAATTATTGAGTCTATTTTCATATAAAAGAAACAGAACAAACAAAGGACTTCTATAATTTGAGATATTTAAATTTTTGTGAGACTGGTTCAGAATGACTACGTGATCCCCTATTTTGTCTTGGAAAAATCATTAAAAATTGTATAAAACTAATTATGTGATATAATTTATATTCTTGAAATTGTGAATGAGCCTAGTTTCAAATAAACTAAACAATAAGGTCATCTGAATTCTGTACAAGGAGATAATTGATTCGTAGTGAAGAGAGGTCAGAATAGTTGAACAGTGAAATAGGGGAAATTTTAATGAATAAACTATACTAATTGGCAAGACCAAAAATTCTAGAAATTTTATGGTATGAAGGTATGTGAGTCTAGTTTCAGGAAAAATTAGAGGTTTGTAATTTGGAGCTCTTTAGTTCAAGAAATAAATAATTTAGTGACAGCGATTCAAGTAGACAGATTAATGTGAACATGAGTAATAAGGTATAAGCATGTGATTTAATGATTGTATCAATTAGAGAACTTGTTGTGAGGATTTGTCTCATTGAGGCTTTGGTAAGGCTACAAATGAGTACGTTGAGAAAGTAATAACTTAGCATTATTTATGGAAGTTATGACAGCTTAGTAGTAAGCTAAATTCATTGTTAATGCTTATTATTTTTACATGTGAACTTACTAAGCTTTATAAGCTTACCCCCTTTTATTTCCCATGTTTCAGAGTCCTATTAAACAAGCTTGGGCTGAAGGTCGTCGGAGATCGCTTCACACTATCAAGTTATCTATGGGTATCTTTATTTATAAATGATTTAAGTTATGGCATGTACAGGGCCTTGACTAAGTCATTTTGTATATGTGTTAATTAATTTGATTAAACGTATTCCTTCATAACGGTAATAAGGATTATTCTGTATTTAGCCACGAGTTGTGGCTCATATTGGTCATGGAGTTATAATGCTTGTGTATTCATGTGTTTGTTAAAGTTTAAATTATAAGTGAAATTTTGTGGCTCGGGATTTGGTAGAATGTATTGTTAAGTCTGGTAATGCCTCGTACCCGGTTCCGGCGTAGTATACGGGTAAGGGGTGTTACATGCTCTACAAGCTAAAGGTGTCAAATAGCTATAGAATATTAAATTGAAGGTCCCTAATGTGCAATTAGGCCCTTAAGAATGTGTTGGCCGGCCATAGGGGACAAGAAAATGCAAAATTGGTCAAAGTTGGTGGATTAGGTGACTTAATTGAATAAATAAAATAAAATAAAGAGAAGAAAAGATATCATCTTTTATCTTTCTTCTCTCCACTGATTTTTACACTCAAGGGAAGGGCCATAGAAGCTTGAAAATTTCAGCAACTTAAACCGTTGCAAGTAAGTGTTTTTTATGGTCATTTTTTATATTTTTTGTACTTTTGGAACCCTTGTAACTTAAGCTAGCTAATGAGGGACTATTTTGCAAAATGGTTAAGAGTCTAGGGTATTTCCATGAGAACATAATTGTTTTTTGCTGAAATTTTATGGAATAAAATGAAACTTGGTTGTTAAATAAACAACTTTTGTGAAAGGAGTTTCCATGAAAACACCTAAAATGGATCTTTTTGTAAAGGTTGTAAAATAGGTGGTAAATGTGTGAAATAATTGGATTTGTGAGTTGTTATAAGCTTAAAATAGATTCGACTAGGCTTGGTTAATGACGAAATTTGATGAAAAATGATTTACAAGCCTAGGGGCAAAATCGTAATTCTCTGAAAGCCTAGGGGAAAAACGATAATTTTGCCAAAGTAGGAATTTTGAAATGTCTTGATTAATGTGGTGATTAAATAAGTGAATTTTATCATTACAGATCAAGAAAAACGGAGTCCAAACCTAGACCGGGGGAACACCAAGCTAGTGGACTAAAATCAAATTAGTCGCCCATATTTTGTATATCGAGGTAAGTTGTACGTAAATAATACAACGTTATTGTAGTTATGCACTAAACAATTGGCATTGCATAAATTGTTTGATTATTGCTATGAATATGCATGACGATAGTTGATGTGATATACTCCCGGTTGAACCTTAGGAATAGATTGGATACCCAAGCCATGACATTTGAGCGATGTGTGAGCTAGTGTAAGACCATGTCTAGGACATAGCATCGACGATGATATGTGTGCTAGTGTAAGACCATGCCTGGGACATGGCATCGGCCACATTATGAAAGCCAGTGTAAAACCATGTCTGGGACATGGCATCAGCATTGAGATGAGAGATAGCGTAAGACCATGTCTGGGAAATGGCATCAGCATTTTATCCTCCTGTGTGAGGCTTGTTGGGTATCCTTTGGTATTCCAATTGGTTCAACGGGTAATTTAGAGTTTGTAACAAAAGTGAGAAAAGTTACACTTATGTTGTAAGTGATACAGGTACCTGCATGAAATTCATGAGAAATGAGCCCGAATTATGTTGTATAATTAGTAAAGGTGCAAATGAGTAAGTTATGTCTTTATTCATTCGAGAATTATGTGCAAGTTTATAATTGTTACGAGTGTGATAATGCATGGAAATTGTTGTTAATTATTTACATGCGGCTTACTAAGCTTTATGCTTACTCTCTCTCCTTTCTATTTTCTTATAGTGCTGCCAAGCTAGCTCGGGGATCAAATGACGTCGGAGGCTCGATCACACTATCAATCTGAACATTTGGTATAGTTAGATTTATCCTTTTGAGTATAGCATGTATAGGGACTTAGTTTTTTTTTCAAGTGTCATATTGATTTGGCCAAATGTGTTGGCTTGTCTTGGAGATCGATTCATTTTGTATAATGCCGTGAATAATGGCTAATACTTGTTATTAATATATGTAAATGATGATGTTTTTCATGAATGTGCAATTGGTATGGTGTTACTTGATGTAGCTTATATTGGTGCAAATAAGGGTGGCAAAGAGGGGTTGGTAAATAGCCTTGAAATTGTCCACATGGGTAGACACATGGGCGTGTGTCAGGACCACGGTCTGCCACATGGGCGTGTAATCCAGCCGTGTGTCCCCTTGCACCTTAAGTTGGCAAAATAGAATGCCTAGTAGTAACCACACGGGCCAAGGCACGACCGTGTGTCTCAACTGTGTGGAAAACACGGCCATAGGACATGGGCACGTGCCCAGGTCGTGTGAAGTTTACACTTGATTTTAGGAATTTAATACGCCACACGGCCTAAGAACACGGGCGTGTGCCTTGGCCATGTGACCTTATTGAGTTACTGATGTCAGAAACAAAATGTTGAGCTTTTTACACATGGGTGGAGACACGTTCATGTCATGGTTGTGTAAGGGACATGGGTCATGGACACGAGCGTGTGCCAGGCCGTGTGAAAATCCCTATAGGTTTGAATTGAAAAGTAAATCTGCACGGCTAGGGACAAGGGGCGTCTGTGACCACAAGGTCTGTCTACACGGGCGTGTCCATTGCCACACGAGCGTGTGCCTTATTTTTAGTGAAATTTTCCGAAGTTTTCTAAAGAGTCTGGTTTAGTATCAAACCATTTCTAAAGTATGATTTGGGCCTCGTAGGCCAATATTAAAGTCGTTAAGAGGAAGTTGAAAAGTTTTAAATTTGAACGGACCTTTATGACCCGAAAATGCATGTTAGTATGTGTTTTGAGCTAGGTAACGCCTCGTACCCTGTACCGGCATCGGTTACGGGTATAGGGTGTTACATGGATCCCAACTCCCTCATTTGGATTTCTTTCCGAAATTTGGGACTTTTTAGGTACTCATAACAAAACCTCACAAATTCTCTCACAAAGAAATCACACTCACTTGGCTTTTTCTTCACTCGGATGAGCTCACAACCCTCGTACCTTTTTTCGCTCACTCCGCCTCTCTAAGTTCTTAAAGGGACTAGTTAGACTTAGAAGCAGCTGTTGTGGGTCGATTGGCAAAATTGATGTACGGGTTTAGTAGGAACGTTGTAGGACAAAGAAGGTAGGCTTGAAAGAAAGAAATGGAAAGGGTTGGGTGTGGCCGAATGGTAGGATGTTGAATGGATGTTTCAGGGCAACAAGCAAAATTTTCAAAAAAAAAATTTCGACAATGAAGAACATGTACACTTTGTTTTTTAATTTTGAATTTTTTTTACACTTACAATATGCTAATTACAATAAGTACTTTTAAATTCACGAAATTTCTTTTTTTGATCAAATCTACAATACCGTTGTGCTGAGAATGCCGATTCTTACTCCAATTCCACTAGCTCTGATATCAAATGATACAAACTCAGTTGTAGATGTCTCGAGTCGTATTTGTTTCCCAATCATGAATTTAAGTAAGAGTTGAATCGTTTTCGAAAAGAATTAGGTTTAATCAAAATAGGGTGATGAGAAGAAAGAAATAGGCTTAAAACAAGGTTGTGAAATGGTTAAGCAAAGAAATGTAATTCGGCTAAGGCCTGAGAATGAACAAACAATAATGTGATTGTTGACCCGAAACTCAAAATAGGTCTTAGGTGAATTCGGTTTACGGAAAACAGCCCAAAACCTTGACCCACTATCAAATGTGATAGGAACCAAAGGTATATAAATACCACACCAAAGGTGATAAGTTCGGTTTAACAAATAACAGATTGACGCCACAAGAATACTTGATCAGTCAATTTAGTCTCAAAAGAACAAGAAGAATCGAAAATCTCACAAGTTTCAAATTTAGCATAAATTCAGCGAAAGGTCCCCTAAACAAGCTGATTACAAAATATTTATAGTGCTACAAGAGACCTAGCCGAAAAGTCACTTGAATTCAGCTTTAATGAGTGGTTATGAACTGAATGAAACTTAATCACTAAACAAAAACTCTTGAAATCTCAAGGCCTAAGTGACGAAAACTATCCACATGATTTTAATGTTCCAATTCAGTTGATTTAATTAAACTTGAAGGCTTGGACAGCTGAACAGACACCAGCAATATGGATAACATTTTGGGCACTCAAACAGACCATGGTGTGATCATTAAGAGGCAATTGGTTATGGAATGTGTAATCACTCCTTTGTCCATTGCTATTCTTGAACAACTCCTTGAAGAAGAGGAATAGGCTGTCGAATTTAAATGGTGAATAATGCTCTTCTTTAAATTTGTAACAGCCCCTTGTATATAACCGATTCCAACTAAATAGGCTCATTTAACACTTTGTAACCGCCCCTTATTTGTAACAGATTCCAGCTGAATAGTCACCTACAAGCATTCATTTAACAAACACATTAACCACACATTAACCACACATTAAACACATTAAACACATGTAACAATGAATTATTCCAGCAACTAAATTAACTAAGATAAGCATTTATTCTAGCAACTCAATTAATAACTAAGATGAGTTCAATTAAAAATAAAATTTAGCTTGTAATAAATTGCAAGAGAGCCTATTGAGCTGATACAAGCATGATCAATGGATTCAGCTACTTGCTCTCCCCAAGCTCTATCAACATAGCTGGCTAACACATCTTGAAACCTCTTAGCTCGAGACCGAGCTATAGGTCCTTGTGGCAGCTCAATGGGTTCAGTGGTATCTTTTCGAGCTATGGTCACTGAACCCGTTGAGCTACCACAAGGACCTATCACTCGGTCTCAAGCTAAGAGGTTTCAAGATGCGTTAGCAAGCTATGTTGATCGAGCCTGGGGAGAGCAAGTAGCCAAATCCATTGATCATGCTTGGATCAGCTCAATAGGCGTCCCTTGCAATTTATTACAAGCTGAATTTTATTTTTAATTGAACTCATCTTAGTTATTAATTGAGTTGCTAGAACAAATACTTATTTTAGTTAATTTAGTTGCTGGAATAATTTATTGTTACATGTGTTTAATGTGTTTAATGTATTTAATGTGTTTAATGTGTGTTTAATGTGTTTAATGTGTTTAATGTGTGTTTAATGTGTTTTATTGTGTTTGTTTAATGTGTGGTTAATGTGTTTAATGTGTTTAATGTGTTTTAATGTGTTTGTTAAATGAATGTTTGTAGGTGACTATTCAGCTAGAATCGGTTAAAAACAAGGGGCGGTTACAAAGTGTTAAATGAGCCTATTTAGTTGGAATCGGTTATATACAAGGGGCTGTTACAACATTTAAAGAAGAGCATTATTCACCATTTAAATTCGGCAGCCTATTCCTCTTCCTCAAGGAGTTGCTCAAGAATAGCAATGGACAAAGGAGTGATTACACATTCTGTAACACCCCATACCCGAGTCCAAGGCTAGGACCGAATATGAGACATTACTATGCTTGAACTTGCTTAAACATGTAATTACAGGCTATAAAATTTTGTTCCGAATTAAAAACCTCTCTTTCTTAAACAACTCATACCGCTCATAGGCCTACGAGGCCTTAAACACATATCTTGAAACTTTCGGAACTCAATTGGAAACTTTTCCTTAAAACAGGGGTCACACACCCATGTGGGTTGGGACACGCCCGTGTACCCCTAACATGCTCCCATGTCTTCAAACCGTGGTCGACACTGACTATATTCACACGGCCTTGACCGTGGTCTAATCTAACTTAACGTACTAAGGTGCAGGGGACGCACGGCCTAGACACACGCCCGTGTGTTTATCTGTGTGGGAACCAATCTCATATTCAAACCAACAACTCAAATTACTAAATCTTTCGTGAACAATACTTCATGCTTCATCGATATCAATAATCATACATACTTAGTCAATCTTGGCCAATCACTTAGCCATATACAAAAGAATAATAAATTTTATAGCCCATACTATTCTCAAAATGAAATGTTCCTATTATAATATCCTGGATTATGGCTTATGCATTATTGCTAAATTGTGTGAAATAGCATGTTTATGAATGTTCTGAATGTGATCTATGAATATTGTGAACCTTGAAATGTAGGGGAAATGCCTTAGAAAATATTGAGTTTTAAGTTTAAAAGAGGGAACTGAAGCAAGGTGGCCTTAAAAGAAATTGTAGGTGAAATATGACACACAAATAGGCTTGGTTAAGTGGTTGCAAGGCGCCACTTAAAGCCCATGCAAGTGACGCCACAAGCATGTACAAATGGGCCTAGGTTCGAGTCACAAGGGAAGCAACATTTTGGGGTTTTATTTTCGGCAAAGAAAGGGAGGTAATGGACGGCACCAAGGCTATATTTTAGGAGTTTAAATCCTTTTATTTTTAAGAGATAAAAGGGTGATAAAATAATTAAGATAAGGGATAATTGATGGATTAATTTTATTAATCTAAAAAGGTGATAAGAGATAAAATAGGAGATCAACAAGGGAGTTGATAGAGTTGGCTGAATAGGGGATACTTGGTATAGTAATTTCGGCAAGGAGGAGAAGCCAACCTTTATTCTTTCTTTCTCTTTTGTTCATCTGCCGAAAATCCTCTAGCAAAATTTCTCTCTTCTCTTTTAGTTTGCCAAAGCTGAAAACTCAAGCAAAGTCTAGCCGAATTCTTCACCTTTTTCTTCCTCTTTTGCATCAAAGGCCGAATACCCTCCTCTCAAAATCTTACCATAGCCGACTCTTCCTGAAGCCCATACTCTCTCTTTGCTTTCCCTTGTTGAAGCCGAAATCCTATAGTGTTCATCAAAAGCCGAAATCAAGTGGTCAGCATTTAGGCCAAAGCGGAATATCTCTGTGGTTAAGCAAGGGTGCCGTCGACTGTAGTATTAAGGAGGCTTCGGGAGTTAGGTGTTGTCGACTTCAAGAAGGGATTTTTTGGGACTTTTAAGATCTAAGATACCACAATCCAAGGTCACTTTTCGGGATTTAAAATGGCAAGGTAGGTGTACATGAGTATTCGGCCAAGCTCTATTTTAGTACTTAGATCTATTTCTTACATGTTCAAAAGCCGGAAACTAACCTATGAGGTGATTTGGTGCTAGCCGATTGCAAGGATAAAACACTACAAAGTTTCGGGAATTGAGTGATAGGCAAATTGGCAACAAGGAACTAAGGATCTAGGACGTTAAATCGAGGTTTCGGGATTTCAGTAACTTCATTAAGTATACCAGGTGTGTACCCCACACTAAATCTTAGTAGATTACGGCTTTAATTTATTATATGTTAATAAGAATGTGGAAAATATGGCTAAGTACCATGCTATGGTACAAAGTACTCAGGTACGTTTTCCTACTCCTACTAGGATTATAATTTGATCTGTTATGCCATATATGTGAAACTATAAGAATGTGAAATAAGACATTATATTGCGTGATATGTATGACGTGGGCATTTGGGTGATTATGAAAGGGGAAGTGAATGTGGTGACTATTGTCACGATATATGAATGTGGTGACTTCGGTCACATTATCTGAATGTGGTGACTTCGGTCATATTATCTGAATGTGGTGTCTCATGACACAAAATAATTATCTGGTGGCTATGCCACGAATTTTATAAGGGCGATGAGCACGTCGACTGCAGCGACTGCCTTCGATGGTGTGTAGCGGATGGAGGGTTGACTTAGTAGTCCCCACGGTGTGCAGGTTGGTACGGGTGATGTGTAGCGGATGGCAACTAGGCTTGGGTTCGGGAATGCATCATTTATTGTGAATTATGATATATATATATGTATGAGTTGATATGCCTGAATCTGTTTGGACTTAGTGTTTGTGCACACATTGAGTCTGCTTGACTCACCCTGTTGTGGGAACATTTTTCAGGTGATGATCAATGATGGACCGGGTTGGCAGGAGCTTAGTGGTGGCCATGCTCAGCAAGGAAATTCTTTTTGTTTGGACATTTTATTTTATTTAAGCACTTTCAATTTATTTGGGTTTGTTTTGATGTAATAAGGCCATAGTATGAACTATTTTATGCATGCATGTTATTTATTTCAGTACGATACAAATTTTATCAAATCTAAAGTCAAGTAATTTTTCTTAAAATAAACCTTCCAATATTATGACATCTAAATTCAAATGTTTTCAATTCAAAGGTAAAAACCTTAAAACAAAAATCGGCATGTCTTTTAATATTAAAAACAAAGTTTTAATAAAACCCTGACTTCAAAAGAATAACTTGGTTTTCAACTTGAGCCCAACCCAACTCGAGTTTTCTCCCAAAATCACTTAAAGTTTCCAAAGAACAAACGAATTTGAATCGATTTTTCTTAAGGAACATACCAAATCTGGTCGAGGCTCGTGGGCCGGGTTTGGAGTGTTTCAGCTTGGTATCAGAGCCCAGTTTTTAAACTCTCGGCCTTGGGTTTAAGGCCCAAAACGTTTTCAAAAGCTAAGCCCAAAAGAATTTTGTGAAATAAGCAGGTTTTTCTGGCATGGCACCTAAGTCTCCGACCCGAAGTCCACCAGGTAAGTACCCCTATCTCTTGTGTGAATTATGATATGTAGAAGGGTAGAAATGGAACGTAGATTAGCATGATAAGTATTTGAACCCTAGGACTAGTTTACCCCAACAGTTACATAAGATTTTAAATGCCTAATTAAACAAACCTGTGACTAAGTCGCCGAGTTAGGGTGTGGCAACCATTGTGCGCATGTCTAGGATTGGTATTCGATAGGAGCTTGGTATTTAAGCAGTCCTAGTGACTCACCTCCTCTCCACTCGAATCCTACCTGGTGCGTAGCCTCGGTTCACCCTAACCAAGAGGACTTATTCACGGGCTAAACCCAATAACTAAAACCCGAAAGGGACTAGCCGTATTTCCATAAAAACCCTAGTTATAAAACTCTTAAATTACCCTTTTGATTTGCAAACACGATTCTATAAAATTTTTCTAAAATATTCTTGATTTACAAAATCACCAAAATGACCCCTGATTTTCAAAAATTTCTGCAACAACACCAGCCTGGAAAACAAATTCGTAAAAAGAATCTTCAGTTTCATAAATTTTAAAATACCTTTGAGAATTTTTTTCAAATTGAACCCGGTTTATTACCAAAATACCCCTGTAAGATAAATGACGAAAATACCCTTGGGGTAGGAATAGACAAAAATGCACGAAGAGTGAATGAGTATGGGAGATATTATGGAATGGATGTGTTTTCTTTGAATTAGGATAGAAGACTTGAAACTTTGATTGATCGAAAGAATTACTACTAAACTCTTTGTATAAAACTCCTTCGCGAATAATCAGTGGAATAAAGGCTAATTCATAAAACTTTCTTAATCAGATTAAAGCACAATCGTAGATATGAGCTCTAGGGGACGTGGTCGTAATGTGCGAGGACGCGGTAGAGGCAGAATGGCCGTGTCGGAACCCGTTAGATCGGGTCAAGGGTCTGACAATGAGGTACCACCACCAGCTGTTGGTGTCGAGCAGCAAGCTCAGACGGGGGATGATGCTGTATCGCAGGCTGTGCTGCGGGTTCTTGAAATGGTGGCTGGCACAGGTGGAAATATGGGAGCTCGGAAATCTGTACCCGAGCGACTTCGAGCCAATGGGGCTGAAGTGTTCCGTGGAGTATCTAGTGTGGCACCCAGTACAGCTGAGTATTGGTTGGAGGCAACGGAACGAATTATGGATGAGCTGGACCTGACCCCTGAGGAGAAACTGAAAGGAATGGTGGCACTGCTACGTGATGAAGCGTATCAATGGTGGCTCACAGTTCGGGATGGTGCCACAGCTGAGGATTTGACTTGGGAATATGTTAAGGCAGCGTATCAGAAAAAGTATGTCGGCACGCGTTACACTGATGCGCAGAGGAAGGCATTTCTGGGGCTGGTTCAAGGGAACAAGTCCGTGGCGGAGTACGAAGCTGAATTTCTGAGGTTGAGCCGGTATGCGCGAGGGATAGTGGCTACGGAGCATGAGCGATGTGTCCGGTTTGAGGACGGACTAAGGGATGACTTAAGGTTGTTGATAGCCCCACATCAGGAGCGGGAGTTTTTTGCATTAGTAGAAAAGGCTAAGGTAGCTGAAGGGATTAAGGACTCTGTAAGGCAGCACTCTGATCGGAATAAGCAGAAAAGAGGATTTGGGTCGTCAGGGTCAGCTGGGAATGTTCAGAAGAGGCCTAGAGTTGATGGGCCGCGAGGTCAGCAAGCTGGTACTGGAGGGCAATATCGTACTTGTGATCAATGTGGTAAAAAGCACTTAGGAGAGTGTTGGAAGAAGACGGAAGGATGCTTTAAGTGTGGGTCAAAGGACCATATGATTAAGGATTGTCCTATGAGGCCAGAGGGAAATCGACCAGTAGCTCAGAATGTTAATCAGCCTGATAGAGGTGGACAGCAGCCTCAGCGGGGCCGTGGTCCGAATGGTCGAGGTAATGGTGCTGGAAGAGGACGTGGAACACCTGGCAGAGGTGCTGGTAATACAGAGGTAAGACAGCCGGGCTTGGTATATACAGTTCGCCGTAGAGAAGATGGAGATGCGCCGGACGTTATAACCGATACGTTCCTTGTTTTTGGCAAGCCTTATTTTGCTTTGATTGATATGGGCTCGACCCATTCGTATGTTGCATGTAGAGTAGTGGAAACTCTAGACATAGCCTCTGAACTTTCTGATAGGGAGATGACTGTAGTAAGCCCACTAGGTCAAACTGTAGTGGTGAACAAGATCTTTCGGAGTGTACCTCTAGAAATTCAGGGAGTAGTATTTCCTGCCGACTTAATGGAACTACCTTTCGGGGAGTTCGATCTCATACTTGGAATGGACTGGCTGTTGGAACGCCGGTACCCCATGGCGCAGTAGAATAAAATTAGATCCGACGATCCAAATCATGGATCCATGTGTGAGGAACGAATCGGGGTGAAATAAAGGTTTCGAATTACCAAAACTTCAATCTGAGTAGACAGCGACGCCTTGGCAACAAGAGTTTTGATCTACTGTCGAATCAAGCCTCAACCTTTTCCGATGTCGGCCTCTACGTAATCCACCCGGCTTGACTATGAACGAAAGAAATCTCCAAAACTGTTTTGGAGGCTTATTTGCTTGACGGTTGCTAGACCTAACAAGCAATCACTTAGGGTTTTCATGTTGAGTCTTGTCTCCTTTTAATACCTTTTATAATGGGTGCCTTTCTCATTGGGCCTTTTATAATAGGTATCCTCTTAATTGGGCCTTTTATAATTGGTATCTCTTGAATGTATTACAAGATTAAATAAATACAATAAAGTTTTTAACCGAAAATTATAATTACATTAATTATATCTGAAAATTATAATTACATTAATTATAATAAGGATTCCGGTAAACTATATTTATTTAAATTTATATATGAATCAAATTCATATATTAATAAAATTATGTTATCATTATGTGTACAACATCCTTGTACATATAATATGTTCAATATTTGATTGCCCAATTAAATTAATTCTTTAATTAATTTAATTTATGTGACAACCAAGCACAATACCAACTATATTTTATTCCGTTCATTTCAACCATAGGGTGTGACCCTGTAGGTTCTTGCAACGTTAGCAGTAATACTAGAACGATTCTATTGTCACAGACAATGAGTGGCATCTAGCAATGCATCATTGCTACCTAAGTTACAAGAAGTCATGATTCGACATAACCTTTCGTGATTAACCTTTCATGCATTAATCCTTAAGTCCTTTATCTCTGGAATGGATACAAGTCATGGGATAGTCACACTTGCATAGTCCATCCCATGTTTCTTGATATCTTGAGTAGACTATGATATACAAATTAGTATGACATCTCATATCAACTTATTTGAGCATGGCCATGCATTTCTAGTCTCACTCAATCAAGTGGCCTAAGATATTACTCCTATTATGTAGGGGGGACTTATCCTTTATTGATCAACCATATCCCTCTACATAGATTGTGGTATATCCAACATCAGCCTTTATAGAACAACCTGTTACGGTGTACGTTTGACTGTATCAAAATATACAACTCACGATGCTGGGATAATAATGATCTCAAGTCTGAGGATCATATACATATTAATCACTATGAGTAATGTTGTGACAATTACATAATAATCCAAGAAACATACTCATAGCGGGTCAATCCAATATGTTGTTCTCTAACACACATATTCATGCATTGATTTTGACACTCCATATCAATGACAACTCTTTATCATCAATCAACTACATGTTAGTCTTAATGCATTATTATTGTCCTAGTCAACAATAATACTCGACTAAGGTTCTTTTAAGAATAATCATATTATTCTCAGGACATTATTATAAAACAGTTTATCTATACACACAGAAAGAAAAACTAAAATAATAATGACAACGCTTTATATTAATAAACATGGTAAATTAAGTATGTTATTACAACCATCTCATGATTGATCTTTGGGCATACTCTTACAATCTCCCACTAGCACTAAGACCAATCACTCATATATCTAATACCAAGTGACTTAGTGTGATGATCATGCTTCTACTGTGTCAGAGGCTTGGTCAGGGGATCAGCGATGTTATCATCTAAAGGTACTCTGCATATCTCTACATCCCCTCGATCGATAATCTCTCGAATAAGATGGTAGCGTCTAAGTATATGTTTGGATCGCTGGTGAGATCTGGGTTCTTTAGCTTGTGCAATAGCTCCATTGTTATCACATCGGAGTTCTATAGCATCTGATATGCTAGGCACAACCCCTAGTCCAGTAATGAACTTCTTGATCCAAACTGCTTCTTTTGCTGCCTCACTGGCTGCAATATACTCGGCCTCTGTTGTAGAATAGGCTACTGTACTTTGCTTTGAACTCTTCCAGCTCACAGCACCACCATTAAGGCAAAACACAAAACCTGATTACGATCGAGAATCATCCTTGTCGGTTTGGAAGTTGGCATCAGTGTAACCTTTTACACTTAACTCTTCCTTACCTCCATATAATAGGAACGTATCCTTAGTTCTTCTTAAGTACTTAAGGATACTCTTGACTGTGGTCCAGTGACCTTCACCGGGATCTACTTGATACCTGCTCGTCATACTTAAGGCATACGAGACATCTGGACGTGTACATAACATAGCATACATGATAGATCCAATAGCGGAAGCATATGGAATTTTACTCATACGTTCTCTCTCTTGTGGAGTTGAAGGACACATTTCCTTCGAGAGTGAAATACCATGTCTCATAGGTAGGAATCCTCTTTTAGATTCTTCCATACTGAACCTTTTCAGTACTTTATCTATGTATGTACTTTGGCTTAGACCTAGTAGTCGTCTTGATCTATCTCTATAGATCTTGACTCCTAAGATATAAGTGGCTTCGCCCAAGTCCTTCATAGAAAAACAACTTCTTAACCATGTCTTAATAGACTGCAAGGTAGGTATGTCATTTCCCATGATAAGTATGTCATCCACATATAGTACCAAGAATGTGATAGTGCTCCCACAAACTTTCTTGTAAACACATGGTTCATCTTCATTTTTGATAAAACCAAACTATTTGATTGCATCGTTAAAACGAATATTCCAACTTCGAGAAGCTTGCTTTAATCCATAAATGGATCTTTGTAGCTTACATATCTTTCTAGCATCCTTTGGATTTACAAAACCTTCAGGTTGTGTCATATACATATCCTCTTCAAGTTTCCCGTTAAGGAAAGCTGTTTTGACGTCCATCTGCCAGATTTCATAATCATGAAATGCAGCTATGGCGAGCAAGATCCTGATGGATTTAAACATAGCTACAGGAGAAAAGGTTTCATCATAGTCAACACCATGAATTTGGCGAAAACCTTTAGCGACTAATCGCCCTTTGTATGTTTGTACATTACCATCCATGTCTATTTTCTTTTTGAAAACCCATTTGCACCCTATAGGTTTAACCTCTTCGAGTGGGTCAATCAAAGTCCATACTTGGTTTTCATACATGGAATCCATCTCAGATCTCATGGCCTCAAGCCATTTCTCAGAGTCTGGGCTCGTCACCGCTTCTTGATAAGTCCTAGGCTCATCTTGATCTATAAGAAGAACGTCACCATGCGTTGTAATGAGAAATCCATATCTCTCAGGTGCACGGCGTTCTCTTAAAGATCTGCGCGATGGTTGTGTTTCTATAGCAGTTGTTTGTTCCTCAATTTCTTGTGGAATTTGGTTTTGTTCAATCTCTGGTTCAGTGGTATCTTGTGATTCTTGAATTTCTTCAAGTTCAATCTTTCTCCCACTTCCTTTTCTAGAAGTAAATTCTTTCTCTAGGAAGACACCAGTCCGAGCAACAAAAATTTTGTTCTCAGTGGGATTAATAAAATAATATCCTTTGGTTTCTTTTGGATACCCCACAAAAATACACCTTTCAGATTTGGGTTCAAGCTTAGTAGACGTCTGACGTTTAACATAAGCTTCATAACCCCAAATTTTCATAAAGGACATACTAGGACGTTTCCCAGTCCACATCTCATATGGCGTCTTTTGAACCGATTTAGATGGAACACGATTTAGTGTGAAGGTAGCAGTCTCAAGTGCATGTCCCCAAAAGGAAGTCGGTGGATCAGCATGACTCATCATGGATCGAACCATGTCTAACAAAGTTCGATTTCTTCTCTCAGATACTCCATTCCATTGAGGAGTACCAGGAGGAGTAAGTTGTGAGAAAATCTCACATTCTTTCAAAAGATCATCAAACTCTAGGCTCAAATACTCTCCACCTCGATCAGATTGAAGTGACTTGATAGTTTTGCCTAGTTGATTTTGTACTTCATTTTTAAATTCCTTGAACTTTTCAAGGGACTCAGACTTATGGCGCATGAGATAAACATACCCATATCTACTGCAATCATCAGTGAAAGTAATGAAGTAGTGAAATCCACCTCTGGCCTGTGTATTTATTGGTCCACATACATCAGAATGTATTAGGCCCAATAAATCACTAGCTCGTTCACCTTTTCCAGAAAAAGGAGATTTAGTCATTTTTCCCAATAAGCAAGATTCACATACTTCAAATTGTTCAAAAACAAATGAATTCAAGAGACCATCTCTATGGAGTTTGGATATGCGTTTCTCACTTATGTGGCCCAAACGACAATGCCAAAGATAAGTTTGATTTGAGTCATTTATTTTAGATCTTTTAGTATTTATGTTGTAAATGGGATTCGTTTGATCTAAAATATAGAGGCCATTAATCAATTGTGCCGAACCATAGAAAACATTATTGAGATAAAATGAACAACAATTATTCTTAATAATTATCTCAAAACCAATTTTGTCTAAACAAGAAATTGAAATAATGTTTTTAGTCAAACTGGGTACAAAATAACAATCCTCTAAACATAAATCAAGTCCACTAGGCAAAGATAAAGTATATGTTCCCACAGCTAATGTAGCAACTTTTGCTCCATTTCCAACTCGTAGGTCCACATCTCCTCTAACCAAAGTCCTACTCCTTTGTAGTCCCTGTACAGAAGTACAAATATGAGAACCACAACCAGTATCTAATACCCAAGAAGTAGTAGTTGATAAATTAATATCAATAACATAAATACCTGAAGCAGACATTCCGCTTGCTTTAGCCTTCTTGACTTCTTCAAGATAGGCAGGGCAGTTCCGTTTCCAATGTCCAGTCACACCACAATGAAAACAGTTTCCTTCCTTAGACACCCCACCTTTAGGTTTCAGTGCAGCCTTTCCTTTTCCAAATTTGGGCTTACCTTTGCCCTTGGGCTTTGTTTGAACTTTGGCCTTTCCCTTGCCCTTGTTATTACGGACCATCAGTATGGGCTTGGGTCCAACCTTTTTCAAGTTGCCTTCAGTAGTTCGTAACATACTGAGCAATTGTGGTAGAGTCTTGTCAATTTCATTCAATTGAAATTGAGGACAAACTGGCTGTAGCTATCCGGCAACGATTGTAAAATAACATCAATGGCCAACTCTTGGCTCAATGGAAACCCAAGCTTAGACAGGCTTTCAATATAGCCAATCATCTTAAGGACATGAGGTCCTACTGGGCTTCCTTCAGCCAACTTACATTGGAATAAGGCCTTAGAGATATCAAACCTCTCTTGCCGTGCTTGTCCCTGATAAAGTTCTTTCAGGTGCTCGATCATATCATAAGCAACCATGTCCTCATGTTGCTTCTGAAGTTCAGGATTCATAGTGGCAAGCATAAGACATCCAACATCTATCATGTCATCGAGATACTTCTTGTAAGCATCTCTATCAGTCCTCGAGGCGTTAGCGGGTGGTTCATTAGGAAGTGGTTGTTCAATGACATATAATTTCTGTTTTTGTTTAAGGACAATCCTCAAGTTACGGAACCAATCAAGAAAATTCAAACCATTCAATTTGTCCTTCTCAAGGACTGATCGCAATGAGAGTGTGCTAGTGTTTGCAGCCATAATATATCTACAACAATTAAATATGCATGTGAGTAAATTTACCAATTTTATATCAATCATTAAATAGACTTTATTAAATGATATTCCCACTATTTTATTTCAAAATTAATAACCCTCGTATATTAATTTCGGAAAAACTTTCTCAAAAGTATTTCTAGTAGGTTAAGGATCCATATTTCACCACCTCTTAAGTCAGCTTTGGCTTTACTCTTAAGATTATGGTTATTTAGGTAAGCAACATTTTCTAATTACATCATATGTAACTCCTAATATTTGGTGAACAACTCTTGTTCTAATCATCTTATGATTTATCCAATTTACTTGCCTCTAGGTTTCTAATCCTATTAGAGTAACCTAGTTAAGTCATTAACCAATTTTTTTAACCAGCGAATATCACTTGTTTATTCTTCGCGTTTAACCAAGATAAATACTAGTACTTCGCTTTGGCAGAACCTACATAGTATTGATCGAGGCCTTAACGAGGGCAAAATTGGAAGGCCATGTTGACTTAATATTTTGATAGAGGGATTTTATTAAGGTTGTTGCATCTCACCAATTATGGTCTACTTTAGCCCATTTAGTCTTCTAATCGATGTCATCAATTAATAGGGTTTATTATCAACAAGGTTTATTATCATCCATAGCATCTCATACATGAATAAATAAAGCAATAAATAAATGCAATAGTTATAGCCTATAAACTAAAGTGGTTCAACCCAAGCCAATGGGAAAACCTAAAGGAAACCTAAAGGTGTAAGCCCTTTCACAAGCTCATTCACAATCATTGTCCCACCTTCCTTCTTGTTTGGCCCACAGCAACTCTTGCAAATTACAATATGCAGAAACTCGTTTTACATACGAGGGAATAAGATGAGAAGAGAAATACAAGAGAATAGTAGTAAGGCACGACACGCAGGCCGTATTTAAAAAAATACAACCTTTTATCGAATGGGTCATTGGGCTATAACTATGTATTTCAAACACCGTGCATGTCAAAAATAGCATACATAATTCAATGCTTTTTTTTTTGTTAAGCTGAATTTTAAAATATCCTTTCAACCTTTTGTGGCCCATCAAGTTTATAAATTTCTTTTATTAACAAATTTTTTTTGCGGGGGCCTGAAGATGTCAAAGGAAGCGGGCCGAAGGCCCGCGGCCAGAGCCATCCTCAGATCCCTATCCCAGGGGGGTGCGGGGGCGGAGCCCCCGTGGTATGGACCAGGGGTGCGGGGCGGAGCCCCCGCGGTGCGAATCGCATACCCCAATCAAATGAAGCCTCACGATTTGATAATTTTTTATCAACAGAATCGTGTTTTTAGGATTTTAATCCTTGAGGTTTCATATCGGAACAACCCTTGTTCCACTAGCCAGTTAACACTTACTGGAAACTATAAATACCACCGCCGCATTATTACAGATTTGTTAATAGTTAACAGTAATAACATAAAATCGAATAGGCCACAACACCATGATTAACATTTAATCAATTACCGAAAGGAACAATTATCAGATTATGCTTAAACGATTTAAACAATCGAAAATATAATAAGATCAAAACATGTATCTCATACAATTGCATCACCCAAGTATTTAAACCCGAGTTCGTATCACACAAGTGGCTCTGATACCACTGTTGGAACGCCGGTACCCCATGGCGCAACAGAATAAAATTAGATCCGGCGATCCAAATCATGGATCCATGTGTGAGGAACGAATCGGGGTGAAATAAAGGTTTCGAAATTACCAAAACTTCAATCTGAGTAGACAGCGACGCCTTGGCAACAAGAGTTTTGATCTACTGTCGAATCAAGCCTCAACCTTTTCCGATGCCGGCCTCTACGTAATCCACCCGGTTTGACTATGAACGAAAGAAATCTCCAAAACTGTTTTGGAGGCTTATTTGCTTGACGGCTGCTAGACCTAACAAGCAATCACTTAGGGTTTTCATGTTGAGTCTTGTCTCCTTTTAATACCTTTTATAATGGGTGCCTTTCTCATTGGGCCTTTTATAATAGGTATCCTCTTAATTGGGCCTTTTATAATTGGTATCTCTTGAATGTATTACAAGATTAAATAAATACAATAAAGTTTTTAACCGAAAATTATAATTACATTAATTATATCTAAAAATTATAATTACATTAATTATAATAAGGATTCCGGTAAACTATATTTATTTAAATTTATATATGAATCAAATTCATATATTAATAAAATTATGTTATCATTATGTGTACAACATCCTTGTTAATATAATATGTTCAATATTTGATTGCCCAATTAAATTAATTCTTTAATTAATTTAATTTATGTGACAACCAAGCACAATACCAACTATATTTTATTCCGTTCATTTCAACCATAGGGTGTGACCCTGTAGGTTCTTGCAACGTTAGCAGTAATACTAGAACGATTCTATTGTCACAGACAATGAGTGGCATCTAGCAATGCATCATTGCTACCTAAGTTACAAGAAGTCATGATTCGACATAACCTTTCGTGATTAACCTTTCATGCATTAATCCTTAAGTCCTTTATCTCTGGAATGGATACAAGTCATGGGATAGTCACACTTGCATAGTCCATCCCATGTTTCTTGATATCTTGAGTAGACTATGATATACAAATTAGTATGACATCTCATATCAACTTATTTGAGCATGGCCATGCATTTCTAGTCTCACTCAATCAAGTGGCCTAAGATATTACTCCTATTATGTAGGGGGACTTATCCTTTATTGATCAACCATATCCCTCTACATAGATTGTGGTATATCCAACATCAGCCTTTATAGAACAACCTGTTACGGTGTACGTTTGACTGTATCAAAATATACAACTCACGATGCTGGGATAATAATGATCTCAAGTCTGAGGATCATATACATATTAATCACTATGAGTAATGTTGTGACAATTACATAATAATCCAAGAAACAAACTCATAGCGGGTCAATCCAATATGTTGTTCTCTAACACACATATTCATGCATTGATTTTGACACTCCATATCAATGACAACTCTTTATCATCAATCAACTACATGTTAGTCTTAATGCATTATTATTGTCCTAGTCAACAATAATACTCGACTAAGGATCTTTTAAGAATAATCATATTATTCTCAGGACATTATTATAAAACAGTTTATCTATACACACAGAAAGAAAAACTGAAATAATAATGACAACGCTTTATATTAATAAACATGGTAAATTAAGTATGTTATTACAACCATCTCATGATTGATCTTTGGGCATACTCTTACACTGGCTAGTAGAGCATCGAGCCATACTGGATTGTGCGGCTAAGCGAATGGAGTTGAGGACTCTAGAGGATAAGGAAGTTGTTATGCTCGAAGAAAGAAGAAACTACTTGTCTAACGTAGTTTCAGCGCTAAAGGCTGTTAAGATGGTTCAGAAAGGATGCAAGGCATTCTTGGCTTTTGTTAGTACGTTGGATACAAAGGAAGGAGGTGTTAGTGGAGTTCGAACAGTAAGGGAATTTGTGGATGTCTTTTTGGGGGAATTGCCTGGAATACCCCCAGATAGGGAAGTGGAGTTTGGAATTGATCTGCTGCCTGGAACAGCTCCTGTGTCAATCGCTCCGTACAGAATGGCGCCCAAGGAGTTAGTTGAGCTTAAGGCTCAAATCCAAGAACTGCTTGATCGTGGGTTTATCCGACCCAGTGTGTCTCCATGAGGAGCACCGGTAGATTATCGTCAGTTGAACAAGCTGACCATCAAGAACAAGTATCCCTTGCCAAGGATAGACGACTTGTTCGATCAACTGAAGGGAGCAGCAGTATTCTCAAAGATCGACTTGAGGTCTGGATATCATCAGCTTAAGGTGAAGGAAGCCGATATCCATAAGACGGCTTTTCGAACAAGGTATGGGCATTTTGAGTTCGTTGTAATGCCGTTTGGTTTGACGAACGCCCCAGCTGCGTTCATGGATATGATGAACCAGGTTTTCCAACCATACTTGGATAGGTTCGTCATGGTGTTTATCAACGAAATTCTGGTATACTCAAGTCTGAGGAGGAACATGATGAGCATCTTCGGGTGGTGTTGCAAGTGTTGAGGGAGAAGAAGCTCTATGCCGAATTCAGCAAGTGTGAATTTTGGCTTAAGGAAGTTGCGTTCTTAGGACATGTGGTGTCTGCAGAAGGAATAAGGGTGGATCCTAGAAAGATTGAGGCAGTGTTGGATTGGAAACCATCTAAGTCGGTGGCTGAGGTTCGTAGCTTCTTGGGATTGGAAGGCTACTACAGAAGGTTTGTAGAAGGGTTCTCATCAATAGCCGCACCTTTGACGAAGTTGTTGAGGAAGGAAGTGCCTTTTGTATGGACAGAAAAGCAACAGGAGAGTTTTGAGAAGCTTAAGAGGGTCTTGACTGAAGCTCCGATTTTGATCCAGCCGGAGGCAGGAAAGGATTTTGTGGTGTATTGTGACGCTTCTCATACAGGATTAAGATGCGTTCTGATGCAAGATGGGAAAGTAGTCGCTTATGCGTCTCGACAATTAAGGCCACACGAGGTTAACTACCCGAATCACGATTTGGAATTGGCGGCAGTGGTCTTTGCTCTTAAGGTGTGGAGGCACTATCTTTATGGTGAAAAGTTGGTGATCTACACGGACCACAAGAGTCTTAAGTATTTGTTGACTCAGAAGGAGTTGAACCTGAGACAGCGAAGATGGGTCGAACTACTGAAGGACTATGATTGTTCGATAGAATATCATCCGGGCAAGGCGAATGTAGTGGCAGATGCCCTAAGTCGAAAAGTAGTGTCGGATCTGAGGGCGATGTTTGCACATCTGAGCTTGTATGATGACGGAAGTCTGCTGGCAGAGCTGCAAGTTAGGCCGACATGGTTGAATGAAGTGAAGGAGGGACAGTTGGATGATGATGATTTAAGTGCTAAGCTACGGCAAGTGCAGGATGGAGAGTTAGAAGATTATGGTATTAATGACGAGGGAGTATTGTGCTTCAAGGGTAAGGTCCTAAGGATCAGGAGTTAAGACAGAGAATTCTTCAGAAATCGCATAGTAGCCCTTATGCTATGCATCCTGGAGGAAGTAAGTTGTATCGAGATCTAAGGGAACAGTTTTGGTGGCCTGGTCTTAAGAAGGAAGTTACCGAATTTGTAGGCAAGTGCTTGACGTGTCAGCAAGTTAAGGCTGAACACCAAGTTTCTTCAGGATTACTTCAACCAATAATGATTCCGCAGTGGAAGTGGGAGAGAATCACCATGGACTTTGTTATTGGGTTTCCCCTTACGCCTACTAAGAAGGACTCGGTATGGGTGATAGTGGATTGGTTGACAAAGTCTGCACATTTCATCCCAGTGCGAGTCGACTATTCTTTATAGAAGTTGGCAAGGTTGTATGTGGCAGAGATTGTAAGGTTACATGGAGTGCCAGTATCAATCATCTCGATAGGGATCCAAGGTTTACTTCTCGGTTTTAGAAGGCGCTACATCAAGCTTTAGGCACCAAGTTGGATTTCACTACGGCATTTCATCCACAGTCTGACGGGCAGTCTGAACGGGAAATCCAAGTGTTAGAGGATATGTTGAGAGGTTGTGTGATGGATTTTAGAGGAAGTTGGGAGGAATATTTGCCTTTAGCGGAGTTTGCGTACAACAATAGCTATCAAGCTAGCATTCGGATGGCACCGTATGAAGCGTTGTATGGATGGAAATGTCAAACACCTACGTGTTGGACGGAATTAGGGGAACGTCGAGTTTTGGGTCCAGAGTTAGTGGCAGAATCGGAGGAAAAGGTTGAGATAATTCTAGCACGGTTGAAGGAAGCATCTGATAGACAGAAGTCATACGCGGATCTCAAGCGGAAGGAAATAGAATTTGATGTGGGAGATCAAGTGTTTCTCAAAGTGTCGCCTTGGAAGAAGGTGATGAGATTTGGTCGCAAAGGGAAGTTAAGTCCAAGGTTTATAGGACCTTATAAGGTTTTGAAGCGAGTTGGACCAGTGGCATATCAATTGGAGTTGCCACCGGAATTGAAGCAGATGCACGACGTATTCCATGTTTCCATGTTACGTCGTTATCGATCGGATCCATCTCATGTAGTTCCGGTTGAAGAGGTGGAGCTAAGGCCAGATTTGTCCTACGAGGAGGAGCCGATTCAGATCTTGGAACGAGATGTGAAAGTGTTACGAAGGAAGTCAGTTCCTCTAGTCAAAGTGTTATGGAGAAATCATGGATCAGAAGAAGCTTCGTGGGAGCCAGAAGAAGCAATGCGACAGCAATACCCTCATTTATTTCAGCCAGGTAATTTCGAGGACGAAATTATTTTAAGGGGGTAGAACTGTAATATCCTGGCTTATGGCTTATGCATTATTACTAAATTGTGTGAAATAGCATGTTTATGAATGTTCTGAATGTGATCTATGAATATTGTGAACCTTGAAATGTAGGGGAAATGCCTTAGAAAATATTGAGTTTTAAGTTTAAAAGCGGGAACTGAAGCAAGGTGGCCTTAAAAGAAATTTTAGGTGAAATATGACACACAAATAGGCTTGGTTAAGTGGTTGCAAGGCGCCACTTAAAGCCCATGCAAGTGACGCCACAAGCATGTACAAATGGGCCTAGGTTCGAGTCACAAGGGAAGCAACATTTTGGGGTTTTATTTTTGGCAAAGAAAGGGATGTAATGGACGGCACCAAGGCTATATTTTAGGAGTTTAAATCCTTTTATTTTTAAGAGATAAAAGGGTGATAAAATAATTAAGATAAGGGATAATTGATGGATTAATTTTATTAATCTAAAAAGGTGATAAGAGATAAAATAGGAGATCAACAAGGGAGTTGATAGAGTTGGCTGAATAGGGGATACTTGGTATAGTAATTTCGGCAAGGAGGAGAAGCCAACCTTTATTCTTTCTTTCTCTTTTGTTCATCTGCCGAAAATCCTCTAGCAAAATTTCTCTCTTCTCTTTTAGTTTGCCAAAGCCGAAAACTCAAGCAAAGTCTAGCCGAATTCTTCACCTTTTTCTTCCTCTTTTGCATCAAAGGCCGAATACCCACCTCTCAAAATCTTACCATAGCCGACTCTTCCTGAAGCCCATACTCTCTCTTTGCTTTCCCTTGTTGAAGCCGAAATCCTATAGTGTTCATCAAAAGCCGAAATCAAGTGGTCAGCATTTAGGCCAAAGCGGAATATCTCTGTGGTTAAGCAAGGGTGCCGTCGACTGTAGTATTAAGGAGGCTTCGGGGGTTAGGTGTTGTCGACTTCAAGAAGGGATTTTTCGGGACTTTTAAGATCTAAGATACCACAATCCAAGGTCACTTTTCGAGATTTAAAATCGCAAGGTAGGTGTACATGAGTATTCGGCCAAGCTCTATTTTAGTACTTAGATCTATTTCTTACATGTTCAAAAGCCGGAAACTAACCTATGAGGTGATTTGGTGCTAGCCGATTGCAAGGATAAAACACTACAAAGTTTCGGGAATTGAGTGCTAGGCAAATTGGCAACAAGGAACTAAGGATCTAGGACGTTAAATCGAGGTTTCGGGATTTCAGTAACTTCATTAAGTATACCAGGTGTGTACCCCACACTAAATCTTAGTAGATTACGGCTTTAATTTATTATATGTTAATAAGAATGTGGAAAATATGGCTAAGTACCATGCTATGGTACAAAGTACTCAGGTACGTTTTCCTACTCCTTCTAGGATTATAATGTGAAATAAGACATTATATTGCATGATATGTATGACGTGGGCATTTGGGTGATTATGAAAGGGGAAGTGAATGTGGTGACTATTGTCACGGTATATGAATGTGGTGACTTCGGTCACATTATCTGAATGTGGTGACTTCGGTCACATTATCTGAATGTGGTGTCTCATGACACAAAATAATTATCTGGTGGCTATGCCACAAATTTTATAAGGGCGATGAGCACGTCGACTGCAGCGACTGCCTTCGATGGTGTGTAGCGGATGGAGGGTTGACTTAGTAGTCCCCACGGTGTGCAGGTTGGTACGGGTGATGTGTAGCGAATGGCAACTAGGCTTGGGTTCGGGAATGCATCATTTATTGTGAATTATGATATATATATATATGTATGAGTTGATATGCCTGAATCTGTTTGGACTTAGTGTTTGTGCACTCATTGAGTCTGCTTGACTCACCCCGTTGTGGGAACATTTTTCAGGTGATGATCAGTGATGGACCGGGTTGGCAGGAGCTTAGTGGTGGCCATGCTCAGCAAGGAAATTATTTTTGTTTGGACATTTTATTTTATTTAAGCACTTTCAATTTATTTGGGTTTGTTTTGATGTAATAAGGCCATAGTATGAACTATTTTATGCATGCATGTTATTTATTTCAGTACGATACAAATTTTATCAAATCTAAAGCCAAGTAATTTTTCTTAAAATAAACCTTCCAATATTATGACATCTAAATTCAAATGTTTTCAATTCAAAGGTAAAAACCTTAAAACAAAAATCGGCATGTCTTTTAATATTAAAAGTAAAGTTTTAAAAAAACCCTGACTTCAAAAGAATAACTTGGTTTTCAACTTGAGCCCAACCCAACTCGAGTTTTCTCCCAAAATCACTTAAAGTTTCCAAAGAACAAACGAATTTGAACCGGTTTTTCTTAAGGAACATACCAAATCTGGTCGAGGCTCGTGGGCCGGGTTTGTAATATCCCGAAATAGGGGTTACGAGTTTGGAAAATAACTCGAGTGTATTAGGCCTCAAGAGTGGTTTTAATGTGTTTTTGGAGTTCCTAAAACTCCCGGATTAAAATGGGACACTTTTGAAAATTTTGAAAATTTAGGGTTAAAAGTGGAAATTTGGGCAAGGAAGGCCTTAAGTAAAAATTTTGTAAGATTGATGCATATAAAATGCCCTGGCCGAGTGGCTTCTATGCGCCACTTTGGGGCTTGGACATAACTCCGTAACGTCTGGAGTTCGAGTCGAGGGCGCGGCATAAGTGTTTTGTTTTTAGAAAATGGTATTGCTTTAAAGGAGGTTTTAAAAGAATTTTCGGCGTGTCTGTTGGCATGAAATAAACACTGGCCGAGTGGTTGGGATGCTTGCAGCTAGGAGACCCTCTCGAGGACTTGCGTTCGAGTCCTAGGAATCGCGCATGATGCGCTTTATTTTCATTTTAACGTTCAGACCTGGGAACTGGCAAGGTAAGGTTTAAAAGAAATTCGGCAAGCAATATTGACATGAAAGTCAGGGTGGCCGAGTGGTTAAGGACTTGGCTTGAGAGCTGCGTCAAAAGGGGACTCGCATTCGAGTCCTGGAGTTCGCACTCAAAGAATTCTATTTTGCTTTTAACATTAAAGCTTACGGAACCAGCGAAAGTAAGGCTTAAAAGGAAGCGTGCCGCAATATTGTCATGAAAGACAATTTGGCCGAGTGGCTGAAGCGTGAAGAGGGCTGTTTCAGGACTGGGGTTCGAAACCCAGGAGCAGCACATGGTTTTCTTTTTTTTCATGCCGACGTGGGAAGGGCTTGCATGGCCCATGCACGCATGCAGCATGAAGAGCTGCTGCTTGTGTTATCTTTAGTGTTTTATTATTTCAATTGTTCTGAAGTATGTAACTTCAATTTTTTTTTATTATTTAGCTGCAGGAGCATGGGAATGAACCATTGTTTTTATAACGGGATAGTTTATTATTTAGATGATGAGTATTTTTATTTCATTACCTCGTGCATAGGAGGATGAAATTTAGAAATGGACAGCTCATAAATCAATGTTCAAATTTTCTATGATGTTGGGCTACATTTTTAGGTAGTACAATCTATCATTTTTGGGGTTAGAACTTAGCAAATGGGAAGCATGGTCGTTGGGAAGCATGGACATTAATCCTTTGTTTATTAAAGGATGGATAAGGTGGAGGAATAAGGAATAAACAAGTAATATATTTTTATGATGATGGGTTTTCTTTGCTTGGGGGAAAGAAAGCATGTGCGGCAGAGGTATTATTTTATTTGTTGGAAATTTTGTTAGCTTATTTTATTTGTTGGAAAAAAAAAGAACTGGGATGTGGGCAAAGAATAAATCAATACTTTATTGTTTTTGATGTGGAAATTGTCAAAAGGACATGGGAAAAGAGGTGAGGCATGGCCGGCCATTAACAAAGCATGGCCGAATGCTTTGATTTGTTTTGCCCTTCATTTCCAAATTCCTCTTGACCAAAGCTCCTTGTTTCGTTTGTCTTGCCATTTTTGCTTTGGCCGATTTAGGGAGACTCCAAAGGCTTGTAGTTCGGTTTAAGTATGGTGCTAGTATGTGCTAAATGTCCTCTTTCAAAACCCTTCTTTTTCATCATTGTGTTTTGCTGAAATTGCACTTTGGTTTTCATTTGACAAAAGCCGAAAGTTAGACCCCCTTTATGCATTATTTTCTTCTTCTATCACATCTTCTCCTTTCCTTTACTTTGATTAAATCAAGTCTCTCTCAAAGTTGCCATTTGCCGAATATTCTTCTACAATTGAGGACCCATAGTCGAGTCTTTACTTTGAAGGTGCTATCAATCACGTGTTTCTTTTGCATGTGTCAGCCTTGAGAATGCATTAAGGGAACTCTCGAGATTTTGAACAATCAAAGGTTTTCGTCAAACCCAAAAGTAAGTGATAGTTTCAGATTTTTAGCAAAGGTGAGTAATTGTTGACTTTCGGCCATAATCTATATTTTGGGCCTTGTAATAACCTAATGTTGACCTTGGCTCTAGGGATGGTCGAATGTGTTTAAGGCCATATTGATGTATTTTCTATTGTGCTAGTGTTAAGGAGCTTTTAAAAGAGCTTACGGGTTTCGGCTATTCAAGGGATTTAGTATCTACAAGAGCAAGCAAACAATGTGAGACTTGGAAAAAGCTAGGTAAGCATTATGCATATTTCGGCCGAGGGCCTTTGTTTATGTATTAGCAGAATCTTTGTTTTGAAGGTTTTGAAGAGTGTTAAGATGTGGTAGCCGAAACCTTAATCTGGTTTACTTGTGGCCGAACCTTCAATAACTATGTTGGTGTGCTCTTTTGTGTAGTTGAAGGAAGGAATCTTTAAGGGAGCTCTCGGATTTTTGTACATCAAGGCAAATAGTATTTCGGGATCGAAATAAGCTAGGTAAATGACTTATGGTATTCGGCCTAAGGCCATGTTTTTGGTACAAAGTGTGACCGATTTCGGTTGTGTGTTCTAGGGGCTAAACAATAAAAGAAACAGAAGCTTTCGAGGCTTTAGTTGATATTAGAATCGATAAATCAGAATCTCGCTATAGTCAGGTGCGTAGTTATCGCACTGTTCTTTTGCTTGATATATGTATTGTAAGTATTATTTTATGTAAATGTATGAGTTGTGCATGTTAGCCGAAATAAAGACTAAAAGTGTGGATACCCAAGGTGAGTAATCGATTAATCAAGTTAATGGTTATGATATTAACTTTTCAGTGATTTGCGATAATAATTAAATATTGATGAATGTAAAATAAAGTGATGACATGTGATGAGTAATATGTGACCAATTATGTAATATATATAATTGTTTTGTACAAAATGTTGCCATGGTACATTTACGTACGCATAAGATTTGTGATGTGACTATTAGAGAAAAGGGTGTGCACTATGTGAGTGGTCTAATGTTAGCCTCGTGCTACATTCACGATTGATAATTTGTGAACTGATTGATATGTGGATCCCTATGGGATCGGTGGCTTAGCCACGACCTTAAGAAATAATGTGCAAAAGAAAGATATGTGGATCACTTATGGATTGGACTTCGTAATTGTATGTTGAAATCATATTTATAATATTGTGTATTCATAATGGCATATTTATAATTGTATGTTATATATATATATGGATTGTGTAGATATGGGCCAAGCCCATATGTGAGGACATGTGTATTAACTATGCACTGAGTCTTGGTGACTCACTCTATTTTTATTAAACCTTTCAGGTGGCGCATAATGCTTGGACCGGGTTTGGAGTGGGTACAAAGATGGCCATGCAAAAGTGGATTATCATGCAAAGAAATCTCTTGTTTAATGAATTAAATATTTATATTATTCGTAATTTGATTAAGTGTGTATTGTAATAAGGCCCACTAAAGTATTTCAGTCCATTTATTAAGTATCGTTATTATTATGCCCAATTATGGAAAGATAGTTTAAAGGTCGATTACAAATGGTTTTAGTTTTTCAAGTAAAGTTTAAAATCTGATATTTTTATAATGAACTCCGATTTTACTTAGAATATTACAAGTCACGAAAATCTTTTATTAAAGGAAACAAATTTTCAACAGTTTATCTCTTAAGTAAGAATGTTTTTCGAAGGTGTTCCGCAGTGGCATTCCAAATTCGGCCGGAGTAAATGGGCCGGGTTTGGGGTGTTACATTTTGGTATCAGAGCATGGTTCAAAACTCGGCTTTGAGGTTTTGGGCCCGAAAACAGTTTTCGAAAGTGGGCTTATCAAAATGTGAACTTCTATTTTGGGCTTGTTCTGGCATGGCACCTGTACCTCCGACCCGAAGTCCACCTGGTAAGTACCTCTGACTATTTAGGTATATTGAGTATGTGAACTGTATGGGCATAATTAGGCTTGTAGATTAGAAAATTTGGGCTATCGAACCCTAAGACTAGTCTACTCAAAAACAATGCATAAGATTTGAAGACTGAAATGACCATAAGAGTGTAGTAAAGAAATGTGTCCCTGCTTATGAACGTGTATGTGACTCTCTGAATAAGAAGTAGCGAACTTGAATTGAACCTATGTGTGATCGAAAGAACCACTTCTAAATACTTTATTCCATAAAATTGTTCGCGGATAATCAGTGAAACAAATTCCTAATGCATAAAACTTTTTAAGTCAGATTGTGCGATAAGAAATGAGTCCTAGAGGACATGATCGAGGCAAAATGGCTGTACCAGAACTCGTTAGATCGGGTCAAGGGTTGATAATAAGGTATCACCTCCACCACCAACTTTTGATAATGAGTAGCAAGATCAGACGAGGGATAATGTTGTATCGCGGACAGTGCTGCGAGTTTAGAGATGGTGGTTGGAGAGGGAGAAATATGAGAGCTCGAAAATTTGTTTCCGAGCGACTTTGAGCCAATAGAGCGAAATTGTTCTGTGATATATCAGGCGTGGCACCCAGTGTGATTGAATAATGGTTGAAAATAACCAAGTGAGTTATGGATAAGCTCGTTTTGAGCCCTGAGGAAAAAGTGAAAGGAATAGTGGCGCTACTTCGCGACGAGACGTATCAATGGTGGCTCACGGTTCGGGATAGTGTCACGGCTGAGGACCCCACTTGAGAATATGTCAAGACGGCATACCAGAGGAAGTATGTCAGTACTTATTACATTGATGCTCCGAGGAAATGTGTTTTTGGGGCTTGTTCAATGAAACGAGTCCATGGCGAAATACGAGGCTAAATTCCTAAGGTTAAGTCGATATACTCGAGGAATAGTGGCTACAAAACATGAACAATGTGTCCAGTTTAAGGACGGATTAAAGAACGGCCTGAGACTGTTGATAGTTCCTCAACAGGAACGGGAATTTGTTGTGTTAGTCGAAAAAGCTAAGATAGCTGAAAAGATTAAGAACTCGATGAGACAAAACTGAGATAAGGATATGAACCGTGATGGAAGAAATTTTGAATTGTTTAAATTATCTAAGGATCTTCGGAAAAGACCGAAGGTTGAAAGTTTTGCTCATGTGATTGAGCCAGCTATGGGAAATCGAGACCGTCCGTGTGCTCAGTGTGGAAAATATCGTGTCGGCGAGTATTGAAACCAGAAATTGAGAATATTTTAAGTATAAGTCTATAAGCAATTGAATATTGTTAAGGTTAGTTATAACCTTGAGTACATATTGGAATCCTAGTTATAAATATAGTGAAAGCCGACTGTGGATAGACTTTCTATCGTGAAATGTTACTGAAATGATAAGTACAAGTGATATGTGGATAGACTATCTATCATGAAATATTATTGAGGTGATAAATACAAGTGATGTGAATTATATGGTTTATAATTCTGGTCAACTTGTAATGTGATTCAGATGCTGATAATATTATATTTCAGGCTTTGATGCCTAGCAGGCTTTGTGTCGGTGTATATTTCAGGCTTTGATGCCTAGCAGGCTTTGTGCCGGTGTATATTTCAGGCTTTGATGCCTAGCAGGCTTTGTGCCGGTGTATATTTCAGGCTTTGATGCCTAGCAGGCCTTGTGCCGGTGTGTATTTCAGGCTTTGATGCCTAGCAGGCTTAATGCCGGTGATGTGTTATAATAGAGAATTCATGAATCACTTACAAGATGGAACATGTTTGTTACCATAAGCTAAATGCTCGAGTAAGTACAAGTCTTTCGTATTTGCAAGGAATAAGGAAAGTTAGTGAGTTCCCATTTGAGTTAAGTAAGATGTGATATAGTTGAAACTCCGGTAAGACTTTTCATATGTGCAATTGATCTTATCAGTGATGTGTATGAGTTATCCATAATGGAATTGAAGCTTAAATATGCTTATGAAGAAGTGGCCATATGTGAAAATGCTAAATGTGAAAGAGGTTGGATATGTTTGCGTATGTGTATAATTGTGAATATGTGATTGATATATGTGGGGAATTGAAATGTACGGATGTTCGTTCGTAAGTAATTTCGAGGACGAAATTATTTTTAAGGGGGGTAGAATTGTAATATCCCAAAATAGGGGTTACGAGTTTGGAAAATAACTCGAGTGTATTAGGCCTCAAGAGTGGTTTTAATGTGTTTTTGGAGTTCCTAAAACTCCCGGATTAAAATGGGACACTTTTGAAAATTTTGAAAATTTAGGGTTAAAAGTGGAAATTTGGGCAAGGAAGGCCTTAAGTAAAAATTTTGTAAGATTGAGGCATATAAAATGCCCTGGCCGAGTGGCTTCTATGCGCCACTTTGGGGCTTGGACATAACTCCATAACGTCTGGAGTTCGAGTCGAGGGCGCGGCATAAGTGTTTTGTTTTTAGAAAATGGTATTGCTTTAAAGGAGGTTTTAAAAGAATTTCCGGCGTGTCTGTTGGCATGAAATAAACACTGGCCGAGTGGTTGGGATGCTTGCAGCTAGGAGACCCTCTCGAGGACTTGCGTTCGAGTCCTAGGAATCGCGCATGATGCGCTTTATTTTCATTTTAACGTTCAGACCTGGGAACTGGCAAGGTAAGGTTTAAAAGAAATTCGGCAAGCAATATTGACATGAAAGTCAGGGTGGCCGAGTGGTTAAGGACTTGGCTTGAGAGCTGCGTCAAAAGGGGACTCGCGTTCGAGTCCTGGAGTTCGCACTTAAAGAATTCTATTTTGCTTTTAACATTAAAGCTTACGGAACCAGCGAAAGTAAGGCTTAAAAGGAAGCGTGCCGCAATATTGTCATGAAAGACAATTTGGCCGAGTGGCTGAAGCGCGGAGAGGGCTGTTTCAGGACTGGGGTTCGAAACCCAGGAGCAGCACATGGTTTTCTTTTTTTTCACGCCGACGTGGGAAGGGCTTGCATGGCCCATGCACGCATGCAGCACGAAGAGCTGCTGCTTGTGTTATCTTTAGTGTTTTATTATTTCAATTGTTTTGAAGTATGTAACTTCAATTTTTTTTTATTATTTAGCTGCAGGAGCATGGGAATGAACCATTGTTTTTATAACGGGATAGTTTATTATTTAGATGATGAGTATTTTTATTTCATTACCTCGTGCATAGGAGGATGAAATTTAGAAATGGGCAGCTCATAAATCAATGTTCAAATTTTCTATGATGTTGGGCTACATTTTTATGTAGTATAATCTATCATTTTTGGGGTTAGAAATTAGCAAATGGGAAGCATGGTCGTTGGGAAGCATGGACATTAATCCTTTGTTTATTAAAGGATGGATAAGGTGGAGGAATAAGGAATAAACAAGTAATATATTTTTATGATGATGGGTTTTCTTTGCTTGGGGGAAAGAAAGCATGTGCGGCAGGGGTATTATTTTATTTGTTGGAAATTTTGTTAGCTTATTTTATTTGTTGGAAAAAAAAAAGAACTGGGATGTGGGTAAAGAATAAATCAATACTTTATTGTTTTTGATGTGGAAATTGTCAAAAGGACATGGGAAAAGAGGTGAGGCATGGCCGGCCATTAACAAAGCATGGCCGAATGCTTTGATTTGTTTTGCCCTTCATTTCCAAATTCCTCTTGACCAAAGCTCCTTGTTTCGTTTGTCTTGCCATTTTTGCTTTGGCCGATTTAGGGAGACTCCAAAGGCTTGTAGTTCGATTTAAGTATGGTGCTAGTATGTGCTAAATGTCCTCTTTCAAAACCCTTCTTTTTCATCATTGTGTTTTGCTGAAATTGCACTTTGGTTTTCATTTGACAAAAGCCGAAAGTTAGACCCCCTTTATGCATTATTTTCTTCTTCTATCACATCTTCTCCTTTCCTTTACTTTGATTAAATCAAGTCTCTCTCAAAGTTGCCATTTGCCGAATATTCTTCTACAATTGAGGACCCATAGTCGAGTCTTTGCTTTGAAGGTGCTATCGATCACGTGTTTCTTTTGCATGTGTCAGCCTTGAGAATGCATTAAGGGAACTCTCGAGATTTTGAACAATCAAAGGTTTTCGTCAAACCCAAAAGTAAGTGATAGTTTCGGATTTTTAGCAAAGGTGAGTAATTGTTGACTTTAGGCCATAATCTATATTTTGGGCCTTGTAATAACCTAATGTTGACCTTGGCTCTAGGGATGGCCGAATGTGTATAAGGCCATATTGATGTATTTTCTATTGTGCTAGTGTTAAGGAGCTTTTAAAAGAGCTTCCGGGTTTCGGCTATTCAAGGGATTTAGTATCTACAAGAGCAAGCAAACAATGTGAGACTTGGAAAAAGCTAGGTAAGCATTATACATATTTCGGCCGAGGGCCTTTGTTTATGTATTAGCAGAATCTTTGTTTTGAAGGTTTTGAAGAGTGTTAAGATGTGGTAGCCGAAACCTTAATCTGGTTTACTTGTGGCCGAACCTTCAATAACTATGTTGGTGTGCTCTTTTGTGTAGTTGAAGGAAGGAATCTTTAAGGGAGCTCTCGGATTTTTGTACATCAAGGCAAATAGTATTTCGGGATCGAAATAAGCTAGGTAAATGACTTATGGTATTCGGCCTAAGGCCATGTTTTTGGTACAAAGTGTGACCGATTTCGGTTGTGTGTTCTAGGGGCTAAACAATAAAAGAAACAGAAGCTTTCGAGGCTTTAGTTGATATTAGAATCGATAAATCAGAATCTCGCTATAGTCAGGTGCGTAGTTATCGCACTGTTCTTTTGCTTGATATATGTATTGTAAGTATTATTTTATGTAAATGTATGAGTTGTGCATGTTAGCCGAAATAAAGACTAAAAGTGTGGATACCCAAGGTGAGTAATCGATTAATCAAGTTAATGGTTATGATATTAACTTTTCAGTGATTTGCGATAATAATTAAATATTGATGAATGTAAAATAAAGTGATGACATGTGATGAGTAATATGTGACCAATTATGTAATATATATAATTGTTTTGTACAAAATGTTGCTATGGTACATTTACGTACGCATAAGATTTGTGATGTGACTATTAGAGAAAAGGGTGTGCACTATGTGAGTGGTCTAATGCTAGCCTCGTGCTACATTCGCGATTGATAATTTGTGAAAAATTGATATGTGGATCCCTATGGGATCGGTGGCTTAGCCACGACCTTAAGAAATAATGTGCAAAAGAAAGATATGTGGATCACTTATGGATTGGACTTCGTAATTGTATGTTGAAATCATATTTATAATATTGTGTATTCATAATGGCATATTTATAATTGTATGTTATATATATGGATTGTGTGGATATGGGCCAAGCCCATATGTGAGGACATGTGTATTAACTATGCACTGAGTCTTGGTGACTCACTCTATTTTTATTAAACCTTTCAGGTGGCGCATAATGCTTGGACCGGGTTTGGAGTGGGTTCAAAGGTGGCCATGCAAAAGTGGATTATCATGCAAAGAAATCTCTTGTTTAATGAATTAAATATTTATATTATTCGTAATTTGATTAAGTGTGTATTGTAATAAGGCCCACTAAAGTATTTCAGTCCATTTATTAAGTATCGTTATTATTATGCCCAATTATGGAAAGATAGTTTAAAGGTCGATTACAAATGGTTTTAGTTTTTCAAGTAAAGTTTAAAATCCGATATTTTTATAATGAACTCCGATTTTACTTAGAATATTACAAGTCACGAAAATCTTTTATTAAAGGAAACAAATTTTCAACGGTTTATCTCTTAAGTAAGAATGTTTTTCGAAGGTGTTCCGCAGTGGCATTCCAAATTCGGCCGGAGTAAATGGGCCGGGTTTGGGGTGTTACAGGGTTTGGGGTGTTTCACCTATACATGCCATACTTAATATAAACATCTTGGCTATACCAAAATAGCGATTGATAGTGTGCTCCGAGCTCCAATGACGATGATCCACGAGCGGGACTACATGGAAAGAATGAATAAAAGACGTAAGCATTTAGCTTAGTAAGTTTGCATATAATTCAGGTAACATCATACTTATTTAACGTAAACCATTTGGCATAAACAATGGCATCATAATTTCAGCTATTTAAGCTTACTTACTCTTACTGATTCTTACATATCTCATGATACTTACTAGTCTCATGCTCGTGAGGTAAACAAAGTACTTGTATCACTTGATCACATAGATCAGCATACTTTACTATAATAATCATAATCTCTAATTCATCATTCATAACATGAATAATACTCATTTCCAACTTGATAATAGCTTTGCTTACTTAATTTTCTTGTTATCTCATTTAAGCTTTACTCATTTAAGCTTTACTTATTTGAGCTTTACTCATTTGCCTGATGAATTTCTATGAATAACCAAGATACTAAATCTCATTCCACATATAACTCGATGCCAAAGCCAAATCATAGATATTGTCTTACATGGGATCTCTCATCTTGGTATCGATGCCATGTCTTGACATGGACTTACTCAAAGTCTTCCTTGTGTGTTCCCTTTGGAACTTACCATTGCCATGTCTTGACATGGTCTTATTTGGTATCTTTACTCATGAACTGGTCAATGCCGAGCCTTGGCTTGGACTTACTTGAAATCTTCCTTGTTACTCACCAATGCCATGCCTTGGCTTGGACTTACATGGGATTTCTATCTCATGATAGCTTTTCAATGCCAAGACTTATCTTGGACTTACATGACATCTTTGCTTGGAGACTCACCAATGCCATGCCTTGGCTTGGGCTAACATGGGTCTTCATCTCATAATAACTCTTCAATGCCAAGACTTGTCTTGGACTTACATGATAACTTTGCTTGATTGCCGATGCCATGCCTTGACTTGGTCTTATACGGACTTTCTTATCTCATGTGGTAGATCGAGTATCCTAAGTAATTCAACTTCAATCGGGACTTTCTCATGCTTAATCTCATTGATTTCTTTATTTAACATAGCATTAAGCATTTCTATGGTAACAATGTACGTTATACTAAGCAATTCATTGATAGTAACCATAAAGCTTAGAAGTCATACAAACTTACCTCAATATACAAAATGTATGTAGAGATGCAATTTAGTCCTCGACTTTGTTCTTGCCTCAGTTTCGATCCGGGCTTCGTTTTTCTTAATCTATAATAATAATTTAGATCATTTAATACTCACATTGACTAAATTGACTCTTAACTTATACTTTGGCAAAATTACTATTTTGCCCCTAAACCTTCTCATAATTACATTTTTGCCCCTAGGCTCGTAAAATGATTTTCATTCAACTTTCTTAAATGTCATGCCTAGCTGATTCATTTTCTCTACTACAACAATCATCAATTCTCACTATCTCTAGTTGTTAGTCCATACTATCATTTTTCATGAAATTTACTAAGGAAAAGATGTTTATCTAACATCAGACTCTCATAATCTTCCATAAAATATCATTTTACAAACATGTCATACATGGGTAGATATTTGAACATGTATCTTAGCTTATTTTATAGCTAAATATAGCTAATTCATAATACGAGGACTCCAAAAATACGAAGAATATTAAAAACGGGGCTAGGATGCACTTACTAGCAAGCTTCAAAAATTTGAAGAACCCTAGCTATGGAGTCTCTCCAATTTTCGACACAAGGAAGAAGATGAATGAGAATTTTTATCATCTTTTTCTCTTTTTAATCATTTAATTGATAAATGACCAAAATGCCCTTCTCTTTTAAAAATTCACCATTTACTAACTCATGTCCATTTGTGTCCAAAATTTATGATTTGGGCAAATTTCTATTTAAGGACTTCTAATTAATATTCTAAAGCTATTTCATACAAAAAGCTTCTAAAAACTCATATTTTGCAACTTTTGCAATTTAGTCCTAATGGAGCCTTTAATGGAAATTTCCATAAAATTTCTACATGAAACTTTCATATCATCATGCGAACATCTCAAATACCTTAAAAACTCCTTTTACTAACTCGGATTTGTGGTCTCGCACCACTATTTCGGCTAGGCTCTAAATCGGGCTGTTACACATTCCATAACTGATTGCCTCTTAATGATCAGACCATGGTCTGTTTGAGTGCCCAAAATGTTATCCATATTGCTGGTGTCTATTCGACTATCCAAGCCTTCAATTTCAATTAAATCAGCTAAATTGGAACATTAAAATCATGTTGATAGTTGTTGTTACTTAGGCCTAGAGATTTCAAGAGTTTTTGTTTAGTGATTAAGTTTCATTTAAGCTCATAACCACTCATTAAAGCTGAATTCAAGTGACTTTCGGCTAGGTCTCTTGTAGCACTATAAATATTTTGTAATCAGCTTGTTTAGGGGACCTTTTGCTGAATTTATGCTAAATTTGAAACTTGTGAGATTTTCAATTCTTCTTGTTCTTTCGAGACTGAATTGACTTATCAAGTATTCTTGTGGCGTCAATCTGTTCTTTGTTAAACCGAACTTATCACCTTTGGTGTGGCATTTATATACATTTGGTTCTTATCACATTTGATAGCAGGTCAAGGTTTTGTGCTGTTTTCCCTAAACTGAATTCACCTAAGACCTATTTTGAGTTTCGGGTCAACAATCACATTATTGTTGGCTCATTCTTAGGCCTTAGCCGAATTACATTTTTTTGCTTAACAATTTCGCAACCTTATTTTAAGCCTATTTCTTTCTTCTCATCAGCCTATTTTGATTAAACCTAATTCTTTTTGAAAATGATTCATCTCTTACTCAAATTCACGATTGGGCAACAGATATGACTCGAGACATCTACAACCGAGTTCGTATCAAAAATAGTCCCTGAGCTAGCTAGATTAAGCTGTAATGATCTCAAAAACATAAAAATCATTAAAAACGGGACAAAAATTGTACCTAATTGTAAGAATTAAAGATGGCCAAATGAAAAACCCTAAATAGCTTATTTTTCTTCTTCAAATTCGGTGGATGTTGAAGATGAATGAAAAGAATTTGATTTTGTTTATTTAATTTTAACTTTAATAACTAAATTACAAAATTAACCTTAAAAACACTTATTAATTACACCAAATACCAAGCCACTATCATCCACTATCTCAATAATGGGCTATTTACCACATAAGAACCTCCACTTTAATATTCCATAGCTATTAGACAACTTTAGCTAATAGAACTCAAGTTTTACACTTTACGCGATTAAGTCCTTTTTATCAAATTAAACATTCAAACGATAAAATTTCTTAACAAAATTTTCACACAATCATATTATCATACTGTAGACATTAAAAATAATAATAAAATAATTATTTCAACCTCGAATTTGTGGTCCCAAAACCACTGTTCTGATTTGACCAAAAATGGGCTGTTACAGGACTTCTTTCTCAAGCATTTGAATCAAGTTCAAATCTTAGAGTCAAAATTGTTGATAGGGCTTTACCTGAATACTACCTCCAGCCTGTACATGATTAAATTAGACTGTAAAATGGATGATGAAACCTATATATATATATATATATTAAAATTTAAAAAATTAAATGGAAGATGACACTTGTGGTTATACCAATATATATTAAAAATTAAATGTATTTACGTAAAACATATCTCCATATCTCCATATCCAATAAGGTTATACTTAAATCGTAAAATTGATTGTTATACTTGTGGATATATATTTACTAAGAATACTGCCACTCAATCTGTAGGCTCGATATTATAATAATTATGAATATATTTGATTACTTTGTTGATGGATATTTCTCATGATTTCTATTATAATTTAAATGTAAATTCTATAAGAGCCATTGGGATTAATAGGGGTATAATTGTCACTTAAAATTTTCAACTCTTAAACAAATCCTTAAAATTAATCCGCATACAATTAAACCTAATAATTTTTTTCTCACAAATTTAAAAACAACTCACCTTTTAAAAAATGTTAAATGTTAGGTCTGCTCTGGTGGCACACCTCTGTCTGCTATTCTAGCACATGTAAGTCTCTTTATTTTATTAGGTTTTTTGTTTTTTTTTCTTTTATGTGTGGTTTTTCTAAAGGTGACAACTTTGGAAGTGCCAAAGGGGTTTTTCTTTTAGAATCAGGTTTAGCAAAGGGGATGGAGAACGAACTAGCCGATTATTCGTTAGAAGATGAATGGGAAAAAATTTTAGTGGTTTGCAATGATGATGGTCCTCAACAAGTAACGCACAATTTGTGTTTGGTGGCATGTTACCTTACAGCAAGTATCGTTCATTTTCCCACTATGAAAAGCACTTTAGCAAATTCATGGCACCCAGTGAAAGGTGTTCAGATCTCAGATTTGGGGGAGAAAAGGTTTTTATTTAAGTTTTTTCATAAGATGGATCTGGATCAGGTGGCTAATGGGGCACCTTGGGCTTTCAATAATCATTTATCAGTGTTTGGTAGGTTGGAGGTGGGGGAAGATCTGATCAAGGTGCTAATACAATTTTCTACTTTTTGGATTCAAGTGCATGATTTGCCATTAGGTTTGTTTTCTAAGGCTATGGCAAAACAACTAGGAGATTTTATAGGAGAATTTTTGGAGTATGATGCAAAAAGCCTAAGTAAGGGCTTATATAATTTCATGTGGATTCATGTACTGTGGCATGTGAAAAGGCCATTAAAACGAAGAAAATGAATTATGAGTGTGGAGGGTATCTGCACCTATGTGACATTTAAGTATGAGTGTTTGACTCTTTTCTGTTTCTTTTGTGGACAATTAGGACATAGCAACTCCTTTTGCCAAATTAGAATGACAAGAAATGAAAAAGTGGTAGAAATAGGGTGGGATCTGTCTTTACGAGCACTGTCAAGGAGAGTGGCAGCTATGAATAGTGTTTGGTTAAGAGAGTAAGTTGAAATGGAGTAGAATGAGGTTAGTGTGGGAAGGGTATCCGTGAGTAGAAGGAGAAAGGGATTAGGATTCAAAATAGATCTTGTATTAGGGATAAACTTGGATGGGGATGATAGCGGAAATCTTGGTTTCAGTGGTAATTTGGTGAAAGTGGGGGTCAGGCTGACATAGATCATGATGGGGAAGAAACCCTAATGGTAGGAGGGGGAAGAAGAGGCAAAGGCAAGAGATTGAAAAACAAAAGTTGTCTCGAGTGATTGATTCAGTAGAGGGTACGGAGGATCATTCAGTGGGTAGGACTCTTTTTATATCGGCGGCTACCAAGGGGCTTACTGATCGATCACAATGAAAATGTTTTATTTAAATGTTTGTGGTTTGAGGACACCACAAGCAATCAGGAGACTTTGGCATAAGTTGAAGATGTATAATCCTCAGGTTGTCTTATTGATGGAGACAAAATTAAATTTGAGAAGAATGGAGCGGGTAGGTAAGAGGTGCAGATTTTTGTATAGGAATAATGTTGATGCTGAAGGGTTTAGAGGCGGGTTGAGTCTTGCTTGGAAAGAGGATTCCACGATCACTTTGAAGAGTTTATCAAAAAATCATATCGATATCAAGGTTGTGGAGGGTTTGGAAAGGAACAAGTGGATATTTACAGAGTTTTATGGGGCCTCATATGTGCGTAGAAGAGAGGATACATGGAATTTTTAAGGATTCTAGTTATCAAAGAATCTTCCTGTAACACCCCTAACCCGAGACCCTCACCGGACTAGGGTTAAAGGTATTACCAGACGGATCGAAAAATTTTACTGATATTACATACATTCATTCATCAATTACACTCATAATGTCCCTTAAATAGGTCAACGAGACCTTAGTCGTGCTTTAAATCGAGTCGGGACTAAACCGGAACATATGCAGAAATTCTCAGAAAATTTTAAACTTTCTAAGTTTCAGGGGTTACACACCCGTGTGGGCAGGCCGTGTGCCTCCCACGGCTGCTAGACACGCCCATGTGTCTTCCCCGTGGTCGAATCTGACTTAACTCCACGGCCACCAAGCACGCCCATGTACCTTGGCCATGGTTAATCCTGACTAAACCACACGGCTACTAGGCACATCCGTGTGCCAAGGCCGTGTACTCTTAATCAGCTACTGACTTAGTCCCACGTCACTAGGCACGCCTGTGTGCCACAACCGTGTGGCAAAATAGGACATTTGCAAGGCGAATATGCCACCCACATTAGGGTCATACCTACAAGTAATTACCAGTACATCTCATGCACATTTGGCAACCAAGAACATATCAAAATAAATATCCAATCACTACATATAAAATCCAGTTTCAACCAAGCCAATTTACAAGACTAAAACTCATGTAAACACAAGCATAATTCATTCAAATACTTACCTTGAACTTAACCAAAATATACATCACATATCATATTCATTAATACATATAGCCAAATCACATGGCTAAGCTCACTTCATATTCATAAACAAATAACTAGCCTATACATGCTATATCTAGCTATATACATTTCTAAAATGAACCGAAACAAGTTGAGTAGTGTGATGACGATCCTCGACTGTCCCTAAACCTTCAATAGCTTTGACGATCTATAAACAGAGAAAACATACACACAGAGTAAACTTTCCAAAAGCTTAGTAAGCCATATACAAATAAACTTAATACACAATGCATATAACCAAATTGTATCATTGGTACTTATAAATCTCATAGCCGTTTCATATCATAGACTTTGGCACTTTTACTTATACAAAGCTTACCAATATTTCATTTCATATATCACATATAAACTTAGCTTATTCATATCCATTCTTGTATCTCATTCAAATTCTCATGTTCAATCATACATTCCTTCAAAACAAATGCATATAGGTGCTTACCTTTTATACACACTTAGTGTATATACCAAACGTACCTGAAACGAATATACATTCACGTAATTATTCATAGCTCGAAATTTTCCCGTTGAACCATTCGAAATCTAATAGGATATATAGAATACTCAGAATAGTCACACAATGCCAACGTTCCAGACGTGGTCTTACATGTAATTAGATGTCAATACCACTGTCTTCGACAGGGTCTTACACGAATTAATACGATGCCGATTCCCAGACATGGTCTTACACGTATAGATCATATCGATGCCAACGTCCCAGACATGGTCTTACACAAAATCTCAAATCAATTCCAATGTCCCAGACGTGGTCTTACATGATAAAACAAAACAAATACCTATGTCATGACATAGCTTATCCTATCCATTCCTAGGTTCGTACGGGACTTATCAGACATTGCTACTATGTCGTTCTTACCTCAGAAATCATGTACACATCATTGCATAGTCATTCATCATATTCAATAGTTATAAGGACCTACACAATTCAATACAAATATGTTTATTTGCATAATGACTTACCCCGGATTCGATTTAACTGAACGGAAACGGCTATACGATTACTTTCGCTTTCCCGTGATCTAAGTTTGATTTCTTCGGCTCTTGATCTATACATATTCAAATTTAACTCTTTTATTCAATAATTTATTCAATTCAATCCAAATACACACTTTTAGGGCAATTTACAAATTAGCCCTCACATATGCACATTTATTAGTTTAGTCTATTTTTCTCAAAACATCAAATACACAAAATCATCACATACTCATGCTTAGCCGAATGCTTAAGTATATCATACAAGCCCATATTTTCCATCAAATTCACAATTTAGTCCCTCAAATTAACATTTTCTCAATTTAGTCCTATTTAGCTAAATTCATCAAAATTTTAAGAATAAAATATGTTCATCTTACACATATCTTTCATTTAACAATTAATTTCATCATAAAGCTCACTAATTCATCCATGGAAAAACTCACAAATATCATCAATTCTTCAAATTACAACATGGGCTTGATAGTAGACTAAGCAACAATCTCAAAAACATAAAAATCATCAAAATCTAAAGCCAAAACATACCTTAATTTTTCAATAAAAATGACCGAATTCCCTAGCAAGTTTTCTTCTTTTTATTTCTTCAATGTTTTGGCCAAAAAGATGATAAAAACCATCTTTCAATTGTTTATTCTATTATAACATATAATTTATCCATTTACCAAATTAGCCATTTAATAAACATTTGAACAATGATAAAATAAGGGCATATTTGTCCAACTACTATCCACTATTTTAAAAGTGGTTTCATAGCCATTTAAGGCCTTCCCATTAAGAAGCCATCTCAAATGGACACTTATACAAATATCATGCTAGTTTTGCATTTAATGCAATTCAATCCTTTTATCAAATTAAACACACAAACAGATAAATTATCTTACGAAAATTTAGCACATGCTTAAGCTTAATCACTCATCAATGACATAGGAAATAATATTAAAATATTTCACTGACTCAGATTTGTGGTCCCGAAACCACTGTTTCGACTAGGGTACAAACTGGACTGTTACACTTTCTTGGTTAGTGGAATGTGACTTTAATGAAATTTTATACTCTTCCGAGAAGAAAGGGGGTTTTCCTAGGGAGGAAAGACGTATAGAGGCCTTTTAAAGAAGTTCTTTGTGATTACCAACTCATAGACATAGGGTTTTCTGGTCCGTGGTTTATGTGGGAGAGGGACAATCTCCTAGAAACCAATATTAGGGAATGACTTGATAAGGGGTAATGAATGTAGATTGGATTATGATGTTTCTGAATACAATGGTTCATTATCTTCCTCACTCTTTTTCTGACTACTGTCCTCTTCTTATTCAATTAAAACTGGAAGGATATGATATTCGCTTAAGATGCTTTCCGTTTGAGGCATGGTGGGTGTTGGAGGAAACTTTCGAACAGGAAGTGAAGAATCTTTGGGAGGAGGGTGATGATGATATTCTCATTAAACTCGAGAAGGTAAAGACTGGATTGGGTAAATAGGCGAAAGACATTAAACGAAAGAAGGTTAGGGTTAATAAGAAGTTGACAAGGAAACTTGAACTCTTGGTAGAAAGGGGCAGAGATGATGATAACCTCATAAATTTGATTGATGCTAAAATTCAGTTAAACTTGGAGATTGAAAAGGATGAGCTCTTTTTGGAATAGAGAGCGAGAGAAAATTGGCTGAGGCTAGGTGATAAGAACACAGCTTTCTTTCACAATTTTTCCTCCCAAAGACGAAAAATGAATCAGATAGGAGGCCGTCAGAGGGGAGATGGACAAGTAATGCAAGGTGAGTCTGAAATGGAGAATATTGCTAGAAATTATTTTGAAGCTCTTTTTGAATCAAAGGGAATAGGAGATGCTACCCATATTTTGTCTGGGTTAAAAAGTGCATCTCTAATGACGATAATGCTTGCTTGATGGAGAAGTACACAGATAAAGAGGTTGTAGAGGCTCTAAATAGTATGGGGCCAACAAATGCCTCAGGTGGTGATGGTTTCTCGGCTCTTTTTTATCAAAAATGTTAGCACATTGTTGGAGGGACGTAATTTCTCATTGCTTGGCAGTGTTAAATGAAGGTAAAACCTTAGTTCCATTAAATGTTACCAAATATTATGCTTATCCCAAAAATCTCTAATCCAAAGAACATAATGAATTTTAGGCCGATTAGTTTGTGCATGGTTCATTATTAAGTGATTGCTAAAATGATAGCAAATCGATTCCAAAGAGTTTTGGAGGATTGCATTGATGGAGCCCAAAATGCTTTTTTTTACTGGGTAGCTTGATTTTTTATAATGTCTTATTAGCCTATGAGATTTTACACTCATTTCGACAAAAAAGGGTAGGGAAGAAGGGCTGGATGGCACTTAAACTTGATATGAGTAAAGCCTATGATCGTGTGGAATGGGATTTTCTGAAGCTAATGATGGAACGAATGGGTTTTGCTAATGGATGGTAGAACCGTTATTAGGTGTATTTCTTCGGTTTCATACTTGGTTGTTCTAAATGGGAAAGTGGGGGAAAGGTTTGCACCAAGTAGGGGACTTTGACAAGGTGATCCTCTTAGCCCGTTTCTCTTTTTGGTTTGTAGCGAGGGTTTATCTACTCTTATAAGATTAGCTTTAGATGAAAGACTAGTAAATGGTGCTAGGCAAGTAGAAAAGGTCCACAGATTATGCATCTTTTATTTGCTAATGATTACGACTTTTTGGTGAGGCTATTGAGAGAGGCACTATTGCTTTGAAATAGATACTGGAGGAGTATGAATTTTGTTCTGGCCTATGTATCAACTATGATAAAACTATGATATTTTTTTAGTCTGAGCACTTTTGTGGGGGATAGGAGTCGGGTTTCAACCTTGTTGGGAGTCTGATCGTCTAATGAAATAAAAAGGTACTTGGGACTTCCAAATATGGTAGGACGATAAAAGAAGGTTGCTTTTCAAACTTTGAAGGATCGGGTCAAATAAAGAGTTGATAGTTGGAGTACTCGACTCTTATCGTAAGGTGGTAAGGAAATTTTCATTAAAGTAGTTTTGCAAGTAGTTCCAACTTATACTATGTCATGTTTCTTGCTACCTAAATCATTTTATAGCGAACTGGAAGGTATAATTACTCAATTTTGGTGGCAGAAAGCCCATGGTAGGAAAGGTATTCATTGGTGTCAATAGGTTAGATTGTGTGAGCTGAAAGAGAATGGTGGTTTGGGTTTTCGTTGCTTAAATTTGTTTAACATTGCTTTATTAGCCAAGCAGGGTTGGCATCTTATTAGTAACTCAAATTCATTATTAAGTTAGGTATTAAAGGCTAAATATTACCCACAGTGCAATTTTATAGAGGCAAGGTTAGGGAATCTACCTTCCTATACCTGGCTCAACATTTGGGCAACGAGAGGTTTGTTGAAAGATGATCTTGGCTGGCAAATTGGAAAAGGAGACTAGATTTCTATCTGCGTGGATGCTTGGTTGGTTGGGGCTGAAAATTGCAAGGTTTATGGGACGATTAGGAATAGCAATTTAACAAATGTATCGAAATTAATCAATCACTCAAGTATGAATTAGAAGGTGGATTTAGTTTATGGGTAAAATCTTACGGATTCAATTGGCTGAATTGAAGCATGAAGACATGGTAGTGTGGAAAGGTAAGCCCTCAGGAGTCTTCTCGATAAGAAGTGCTTACAAGTTTCTCCTTGATAGTAGTCGGGATTTACAAAGTACAAATCTTCAAAATGCCACAAAGGCTTTTTACAGGTAATTATGGAATTTGAATCTAAATGGAAAACAGAAATTTACACAAAGGAGAATTTCCTAGAACTATTTGCCTACACTAATTAATTTGTACAATAGAAGAATTAGAGTAAATACTACTGGTCCCAGATGTGGAGGGGTCTAGAAACAACTGATCATGTGTTTCGGGACTGCTCTGTTTCAAAAGAAATGTGGACAAGGCTCAATCTTTTATGGGTATTATCATAATCACAGTTAAATATCAAGGATTGGCTTTCTTGGATTTCCAGAATGGGTCGGATGAAGTGTGTAGGAAAATTTGTTGTGTGATGTAGGTTACCTGGAATGAGAGGAATAAAGCACTTCAAGAGGGTATTAAAAATTTTGGTCAATGGGCAGCAGAAGCAATTGGTAAATATCTAATGGAACTGGAAGAGTTAGGGGCTTGGGTACTTACCAAGAACTGCACGATTCTAGAATGGATACCTCCGATTGATCTTTTTGTACGCATTAATTTCGATGTTGCTTTTAACTCCAAGGAGTACAGATTGGGGACAAGCTTGGTGGCCAGGAACGCCAAAGGGGATATTTTGGCCTCTAGAACAGTACTACATGGGAATGTAGCATCACAGTTTGTGGCGAAAGCCCTTGCGTGCTCTCAAGTAGTGGCGTTGGGAAGGATATTGGGGGTAAATATGGTGGAGATTAAAGGTGACTCATTAACAATCATTAATAAATGCAACTCAACAGAGATTGACAGATTAGAAATAGGGAACATAATCAGAGATGTTCAACACAACAAGGCAGGGTTCAGTGAAGTGCGATTTAAATATCTATCTAGAACAACCAATAGATTGGCACACAGTATTGCAATGGAAAGTTTAAAAAAGGAATGGAAATGTACCTAGAAGGATCAATTTTGAACTTCGCTGAAATGTCGAACGGACGAGGGATCCAATGGGAGCAAGAGCCAGACTGAGTTGGGGTGAGGGTTTTTTCAATCGGAGAGAGTGCAGATGCAAGAATCAAGGGTCAGTTGTTCAATCCCCGCTCACATCTTCCATGATTAATTACCTACATATCCTTCAGGTACATATCTTCTCCACTAACCGAGGCATTCCCACTCCATGAACCCGTGAGGTTTCCACAAAGTTAGGAGACAAAACCCGAGTTCTAGGACAATACTTTTGATTGTTAAGAGCTGTACTGATTGCCTGTCGAATAATACTTTGAAGAGTTCTCCTGAAGAAGTTGATCCCCCTCAACGATAAAAATGGAAAATATGTAACATTATACTAATATATAATTTTGATAAATATATATAGTTCAATGAATACATTATAGAAATATGATATATAAATAGTAAATAAAGAGCTTTGATAAATTCAAATTATCTTTATTAAATACTATACGATTCGAGATAGAATAGGGTTAGAGACTTTCCATGATTTGCTACTTCTAGACATTATAATTAGAAGAATTTGTTTCATACTAAATTTTGGAGTGGAAGCAAGATCAAAGTTTCTTCACTATAAAGCTTTTATTAGATAATTCAACTCATTTTAAGAGATACTACTCTAATTAGTTTAAACAACAATTCAAGTATTTTCTTCATCAACTAGGAGCATAAGGATAAAACATGATTGTGTATAAAAGAAAAAAACGCAATACAATATAAGTATCCTCTTCAGTAATCTTGATTTGTATGGAGCAATAGTTAAAGTTCTTGTCAACACTCGTTTAGCACAAATTCAAATTGTTTACCCTATCCCCCACCCACAATACTGTATAAAAAAAATCTTCTTTGGTAAATTTTTTACAGATAATTTTTAATACTCATTTCTTATCAATTCTATCTAATTAAAGAGATATAAATAAAATAGAATAAGTTGTATTTAAAATTTTAGCAATCTTTAAAAAAATAAAAATAATGAAAATTTGAAATTAGAATTCAAATACATTAATCATCATATTTTGGAATTGCAATTCGAACATTGTTAAACAATTTTACGTCATTCTTAGAAAAAATGGAATAATCCTCTAACTGTTCGGTAAGTTACCAATATTTTCAATTAATTATTTAATACAGCAGAGTAGTTAGGGGCTGGTAGTGGTCTGGAAAATTTTTCATTTAATCTCTTTAAAAAATTTCAAGTTTTAAATTAATAAAGATAAAATTATATTTTAACCCCCTAAAATGATAAAAATTTGATTTAATTCTTTAAAAATTATAAAGATTTAAGCTATTAAAATGGTAAATTTACATTTTTACTATCATAAAAATTACAATTTAATTTCGGCCCCTAAAAAAATTTTCTACCATTTAATATAATATTATTTATTTTATTGAATATGCATGACAATATTGAAGTGTTTTATAATACTTACTCTATATATAGAGAGAGAGAGAGAGAGTACCATAATCAATACAATAACCAAAAATGGATTGCAACCTTTTTCCATAATTGCAAAACACGTGTCACAAAAAGTGAATAATTATCCAATTCTTAATAAAATCTCATTAATTTAGCATATATGTTTATATGTAATTTTTATTTTTTTTAATATTTCGACTGGATTTTATTGAACATAAAATAAGTAACATAACGAAAAAATTCTATAAAACAATGGAATTGGGCCCTAAGTAAAGAAAAGCAAATAAAAGAAGAAAAAGTGGCCCAAAAGAAACAAAAGGCACTTAGTAAAAAACAAATAACAAACCAGAATAAAAAATAAAGAAATGGAACGTCAAATCCAGTCGCTATCAATTAGCTGGTACCTATTAATTGTTTGACATTTCGAGTTCATATGCCAGCATTTCAAACTACAGCAATTTTCAAGGAAGCTTTCATTTCTGCTATCCTTATCTTTTCAGATTTTCTCTAGATTCTCTTCAATCTGGGTTTCTCAACCATCTCTCCTCTCATTCCCGTTGAAGACGAGTGAAATCTGCTCCTTCCAAGTATTTGTCTTCTCCCTTTCTTAAAGCTTCTGTTGCAAGTTCATGGGCATAACCGTTCCCTAATCTTTGAACAAACTGGAAGTTGATTTCTTGGAAGTAATGTTTCTTCCTTTGAATATCTCGGATGATCGCCCCTAAGACTGACTTGTCTGTTGCTGTTGAGTTGCATTTTTTATGACTGTCTTTGAATCCCCCAATATATCTACCGATTAAAAACCCATTGAAATCCCTAACTTCACTGCTTGTAACCCTGTATGTGCCTCTGCCATGAACGGAGACGATATTGCGAAGTGGAGTACCATTTTCGAGGCCAAAAACTCACCCATCTCCCCCCACACCACTAGACCCAATGCCAATCTTGAGTGTTTACTGTCGAATGCTGCATCAAAATAAATAGTTACTCTCGCATTTCTTTCAATCTGTCTCTGTCTTCTATCATCGCCTAAGGTAAGTGGTTTTTCTTCCAACCCATCGATCTCTACTATGTAACTCTGGATCCTGTTTGATAAATCTCTTCCTATTGTTATTTTCCCCTCATGAACAAACTGGTTTCTTGAACTCCAGATTATCTAGGCAGCATAGCAAAAGAGACGACATTCTTTTCTATTACCCATGGTGAAAACCCAAGTAAGCCATTCCCACAAATTTTGAATAGTATATTAATGACCCATGATAGGTTAATATTTTTTCCATGTTTCTGTTGTTGTAGGACATTGTCTAAAAACATGGTTGCTGTCTTCTTCCGCATTCAGCACAGAGGAAATGAGCTATCTGAAGCCACTCTTCTTAATCTTAGATTTTTTAAAGTAGGAATAAAGTTCCAGGAGATACGCCAAATAGTGATGGAAATTTTTTATGGGAGATGTAAATTCCATAGTTTTCTGTAGAAATATTTTGTTTTGGTCTATATTAAAAAGCACTAGGATCCATATTTGCCTCTTGTAATAGTTTATTGGCACTTCTGACTGAAAATTCGCCAGAATGTTCTCCTCACCAGAGTTGAAAATCATCACGTTCATCTTCTGCCAGAGGAATTTGCAGAATCTTCTGTGCTGTGTCTGCTTGAAAGGTATTATCAATTAGATCAACTTTCCATTTTCTTGTTGATGCATCAATTAAGTCCGAAACTAACTCAATATCTGTATTGTTGTTATTGCCATTGATCCTATCAATGTCAACTCTTGGTATCCATCGATCGCTTCAAACAAAAATATGGTCTCCTCTACCAACTCGCCAACATAAGCTATCTTTCAGTAACCTTTTTACTGCCCAAACTCTCTTCTAGGTGAGTGAAGGTAAATTCCCTAATTGTGAATGGATGAAATCTGAATTTGGGTAATATTTAGCTTTTAAGACCTTTTCTAATAAAGAATTTGGGAAATTAATAAGGCGCCAACCTTGTTTGGCTAGTAAAGCATTATTAAATTGACCAAGATTTCGAAATCCCAAACCACCTTTTTCTTTTGTGGTACAAAGATTCTTCCAAGCACACCAATGAATGCCCCTTTTACCACAATCCTTCTGCCACCAGAATTTCGCAATAATACTCTTGAGATCAGCACATAAAGATTTAGGTAGTAAAAAATAGGCCATTGTATACGCCGGGATAGCTTGAAGAATGGCTTTAATAAAAACTTCTTTCCTACTTTGAGAGAGTTGCTGAATACTCCAGTTTGTCGATTCGTTGCTTAAATATGTCCTTTAAGTTTTGAAATGACTCTTTCTTCCTTCTGCCCACCATATTAGGTAATCCAAGATAACGTTCTGGGTCATTTGAGCTTCGTACTCTGAGTATACAAGTGACTAATCGTTTTTCTTCCTCCTACGTACTAGTGCTAAAGAAAACTGTAGACTTATCAAAATTGATGCGTTGACCCGAACAGGTTCCATATTCGAGTAGAATTGTTTTTAAAAACCAGCTCCCCTTTTAGTAGCTCTCCAAACAAGATGCAATCATTTGCGAATAAAAAATGTGATACTTGTGGCCCTCTTCTGCTTGCCTTAACCCCTTTTAAATGTCCTTCTTGAAGTGCCATTCTCATAAGGCAAGATAAGCCTTCACCACAACTTAGAATTAAAAGCAGGCTCAAAGGATCACCTTGTTGTAATCCTCTCGTTGGTTGAAAAATATCCCCAGCTTAACTATTAAGTACCACTAAATAGGAAACAGTAGATACACACTTTATTATAGAGTAGATCCAGTTAGGATCAAAACCCATTTTTCTCATCATCTCCTGCACAAAATTCCATTCGACTCTATTGTACACTTAACTCATGTCCAGTTTAACCGCCATCAATCCCTTTTTTCGGATTTTTTCCTTTTTAGAGTGTGTAAAATTTCATATGCCAATAATACATTATCTGAAATTAGCCTTCCTGGCACAAAAGCACTATGTGCATCATCAATGCACTTCTCCAAGACTCCTCTAAAATGATTAGCAATAGTCTTTGCCATTATTTTATAAATAATGTTGCATAAGCTAATAGGATGAAAATGAGTAAGGTTGATCGGTTTTGCTTTTTTAGGAATAAACAAAATATGCGTAGTATTAATTGGACTAACCTCCATGCCTCCGTTCAGATGTTGAAGACAGAAAAGTGTAACCTCATGCCTAATGATATGCTAGCATTTTTGAAAAAATAAGGCCAAAAATCCATCTTCACTTGGTGATTTTGTAGCACCCATACTCATCAACGCCTCTCAAACCTCTTCCTTTGTGTATTGCGTTGTGACCCTTTGATTATCCTCTTCAGAAATACAACGTTCAATACTTGTTAGGAGATGTTCATAATGACCTTTTTCACCAGCCTCAAATAAATCTTGGAAATAGGATCTAGCAATTTCTGCCATCTCTTATGTATCCTCTGTCTCTCTTCCATTCATATTCTGTAATTTTCAAATGTAGTTTTTCTTTCGTCTTTGTGTTGCTTGACTATTAAAAGAAGTTGAATTCCTATCCCCGAGTTTCAGCCAATTAACTCGAGCTCTTTGCTCCTAATATCTTTCATCCTTCCCAATCTCAAAATTCAATCGCATCTTCGTATCAATCATCTTTACTAAATTATTACCACTCCTTTCAGCTTCCATCAACTCAGACAGCTTTAAAGTTAAGAATTCCTCTTTTTTTTGTCTTCTAGATTGACATGCGTATAGCCCATCTCTTCAAGCCCTTTTTAAGGCAATCTAACTTCTATAGAAGACCTCCTGATGTCGTTTCCCAGATGAATTGAACTTCAGCATCGAATGACTCTTCCAAGACCCACCATGCCTCGAATTTAAAAGTTTTCCAACTCCTCCTATTGTCTTCTTTTTTCGTGGTGAATAGGATAGGACAATAATCAAATATCGAGTGCACCAGATACTGAACGGTGGCTTCAAAGAACATAGACATCCAATTTTAGTTGGCCACGCCTCTGTCCAAACGCTCTTGAATATTTATTTCTGGTAAATTCCCCCTCTCCCAAGTAGAACAATTACCAGAATAGCCCACATCCATCATGCGACAATCTTCTAGAACATTACGAAATACTTCTATTCTTCCTTCATCCCTAGGTAACTGTAACAGTCCGGTTTAGATCCTAGTCGGAATAGTGGTTTTGGGACCACAAATTCGAGTTAGAAAAAAATATTTTAATATTATTTTCTGTGTTTATTATATGTGATTTAGCATTTGTGAAATTTTCGTATGAAAATTTTACTGTTTGTGTCTTTAATTTGAGAAAAGGACTAAATCGCATAAAAAGTAAAACTGACTTGCCATTTGTTAATGTGTTAATTTGACATGGCTTATTAAAGGTGAAGTCCTTAAATGGATATTATACCTTTGTTTATGCTAGTGGACATTTATGTCTATATTTTACATGATTTTTATATGGTTTAATAAAGGTTAAAGTTGTAAAATGATTAATAAGTTAATTAAAACATAAAATAAAACATTTGTTTCATTATTTGGTATCATTCACCACTGAAAACAAGAAAAGAACAGAAAGTTTAAAGCTTTGAACATTCGGCTAGCTAGAAGCAAAAATTAAGGTATGTTTTTTACTCGGTTTTTGATAATTTTTACGTTTTTGAAATCGTTGCTTTGTGTTCTTTAAAACCCATGCTTCAATTTTTGAATTGATGATGATTTTGAAATATGCCATTGATGAACACATGAGTTTTGCGATGTTTGAAGATGAATTATGAAAGATATGTGATAGATTAATATAGTTTGTCTTTGAATTCTTGATGAATTTGAGTATTTTGGATTAAATTGAGAAAATAATATTTTGAGGGACTAAATTGTGAAATAAATGAAAAATATGGGCTGGTAGGGACCTATAGAGAATTCGGCTAAGCATGGGTGTATTGAGATTTTGTGTATTTTGTGATTTTGTGAAATAGGGACTAAAATGTCAAAATGTGAAAATGTGAGGGCTAATTTGTAAATTTCCCTCAATATGTGTATTCGGATTGAGTTGAATGATTTGGTGAATAAATAGATTAAATTTGAATATGTATAGATCAAGAACCGAAGAAAATAGACTTAGATCGTGGGAAATCAAAAGTAATTGAGTAGCCGAGTTCATTTCCGTTTATTCAAATCCGAGGTAAGTTTATATACAAATAAACATATTTACATTGATATATGTATGTTTATATGAAAATTCATAATGATGAATGTGTACGAGATGAGGAGTGCGTGAAATCCGAGATAGTATCGACATAGTGTCAACATCTGAAAAAGTCTCGTACGAACCTAGGAATAGATAGGATTACATATGTCATGACATAGGTTTCCGATATGCAGTACCATGTAAGACCACATCTGGGACGTTGGCATTGATTCGATATTTCATGTAAGACCACGTCTGGGATGTTGGCATCGATATGACATTTACGTGTAAGACCATGTCTGGGACATTGGAATCGTATTTATTCATGTAAGACCCTGTCTGGGACAGTGGCATCGATATTTAGTTACATGTAAGACCACGTCTGGGACATTGGCATTGTACGACTAGTCCGAGCATTCTGAGTATCCTAATTGATTCCGAACGGTTCAACGGGTAATTCCAAGAAAACAAAAGGATATGTGAAATGTATAAACGAGTCAGGTACGTTTGAAAGGTACACTATGTATGTGTATGAAAGGTAAGTGTATATATGAACTTACCAAAGTGAATATGTGTATGGATTTGATAAGATAATATGAGATATATGTTTAAATGTGCTATGAGCATAAGTGATGCTTTGAGATGTGATATGTTGGCAATTTATGGTTAAACAAATGAGCCAAAGATCTTGTTATGAAATTGCATTAGAAAATTATTAATGACATTGTAACAATGTGATTATGTGCATTTTATGTTAGGTTTATTTGTATATGGCTTACTAAGCTTTTGAAAGCTTACTCTGTGTGTGTGTTTACTTTGTTTTATAGATCGTCAAAGCTACTGAGGGCTCGGGAATCGTCGAGTATTGTCATCACACTACTCAAATCACGTTTTGGTACCTTTTGAAAATGTATAGATATTAAAGTATGGCATGTATAGGCTAGTTGTTTTGGAGTATGTTTGAGATATGTATATAGCCATGTGATATGGCTAGATAAATGGTTGTGTTATGAATGTGTAGCCATGTCTTATGATGCTTAGTTTTGGTATGGTTTGATGGCTAATGAAATGGTCATAATAATGATAAGCTTATGGATGCATAGTTAGCATATTATTGATGGTAAGTTATGGATGAGTTATGTTTAGGAAATGTTTGTGAATAAGTTGAGCTAAATGGCTTATAAGTTGGTGTGATTGTTGAGCTCACAAGTGGTTAGAAATGATGAACATTTTGGTATGTTTTAGTTGCCTATGATGCTTGGATTGATGCTTAATTGTGCTTGTAGGGATGACCCAAAGTGTGGGTGGCATTTTGGCCTTGGAAATGGCCTATAATTGCCCACACGGTTGAGCACACGGGCGTGTGGCTCGACCGTGTCCCTCATGGTTTTATTTTAAAACAAGTCAGACTTGACCATGTGCTGGACACACGAGCGTGTGATTGGCCGTGTGGTGCAAGTCAGTAGCGACCATGGATGAGGCACACGGGCGTGTCCATGGCCATGTGGACAAGTCAGTATGTATGCCCTGTTTTGACACAGCTTAGACATACGGGCGTGTCTGAGGCCGTGGGAGACACGCGGCCTTCCCACACGGGCATGTGACCTCTGTAACTTTGAAAAAATTTGAAATTTATGAAAGTTTCTGTATGTGTTCGGTTTAGTCCCGACCCCTCTCTAAAGCATGATTAAGATCTCGTAGACCTATTTAAGGGACACTTTGATGTGATTGGTCAGATTATGTTATGAAATATCCGTAAAAGTTTTCGATTGTCTGGTAATGCCTCTTAACCATAAACCGACGATGGTTACGAGTTAGTGGTGTTACAGTAACCCTCCCTTTTTTTTAAAGTCGTACATGATTTCATTATAATCTCCACAAACAAACCATGGGAGTTCCTCATTGCTCCATAGATTTTTTAATAAGTTCCATGATTCATCCCTATCTTGTGCATAAGGGGAACCATAAAAACCTGTAAATCTCCATTTCTTTCCATCATTAGGGTCTTCAATGAACACGTCAATGTGCCTTTTTGAAAAGTTATGAAGCGTGATAGAGACATCACCTCTCCAAGCCAAACACAACCCTCCTCTAGAACTGTCGGGATCAACATCAATGCCATTAGTAAGGCCACAACTTCTTCACACTCGTTCCATCTGAATTTTATTTATCTTTGTCCCCATGGAAAAGACCATCTGGGATTATATATCTTTAGCGTATGCCGAAGCCTACGAATTGTCCGTGGATTCCCCAAACCACGGACATTTCAACTTAAAATTTTCATTGCGATCAGTCGGCTTGCCTTTTGGCAGCCGCCGATGATAAAAGATTATTATCTAACAATCTCCTACTTCTTACTGTTACAATGTTGCCTTCTTCTCTCATTGTTTGGTCTACACTTTCCCCCTATGTCTTTTTTTTTTTTCCTTCCTCTCAAATTAGCACCCTTTCTTCCAAATCATATTCCATTACAGAATGGGCCTATTTGGCCAATAAGTTTTCCCCTCATTGTGAAAAAGAGGGCCAATTAACTTCTAAATTAGTCCCTAAAAAGGGATCGATGGATACTCCAATTTCCGACTTATTCCTCATTCCCCATGGCCTATTTTCTGAATTGCGTCCGGCGAAGGGTTTTTCACCCGTGTCATCTTCTCCATCTTCATGTAACTAGACACTTTTCATTGCCAAGGCTCTTTTGGATTGAGCTCACAAAGACAAGTCCCATCCCATTACTGCCACTTCCACTCCTAATGCCATTTTTTCTTCACAAAAAGAATCATTGTGTCCTAGCCGACCGGAACAGAAACAAAAAAGAGTCAGCCTTTCATAATTGAATTTAACATATGAGCAGTTCCCTGAGAAACAAACTTGCTTTTGCCTTTTTAATGTGTGACGAACATCCAATTGGACTCGAATTCTCATAAAATTCCTTCTGCCTTTCCCCAGATATGAGCTATTATACTCTAGAAATTTGCCCAAGAAATCACCTAATTGTCTTGCCAAAATTTCAGGAAAAAAATCCCATTAGGATATCATGGATTTGTACCCAAAAAGGCGAATAGATTAAAGGGATTTTCAATGGATCCTCCCCCTACTGTAGTGTGTGCAGAATCAGTAAGTGATTATTAAAGGTCCATGAAGAGCCCTTTAAAACTCTGTCCATATCCATAGCATGAAAAAATTGAAACAAAAACCATTTTTCCTCGAGATCTCGGATCTGAACGCCTTTGACTGTGTGCCATAGATTTTCCATTGTGCTTTTCATTGCTGGGAAGTGAATGATGCTGGCTATTAAAAAACATCCCACCAAACAAAATGTTCTTTCTTCCTTTTCCAAATTCGGCTCAACTTGTGCTTGTAAAACTGCTTCTTCTTCTTCATCAAGCGTTAATTCAGCAAATCCTTTTTCCATGGTTGCAGGCCTGAGATTAGGCCCATTTAAGCGTGTTGTGCTGATGCATGAGAGCAAAATTCTGGTAGACGGTCACCGCCAAGGTTGACTTTAAACAAAAGAAAACAAAAAAAAAAAACCTAAGTGCATGCCAGAGAGGCAGACGAATTGCTTGCTAGGGTAGCAGACTCTTTTTAACAATTTTTTTTTTTTTTGAAATCATGTTTTCTCATATGTAATTTAATTGGGAAGTAAGCATTAAATAATCAAAAAAATTTATTTTACGTTCGCTTATTGTTTTATAAACAATTTGATATACATTGAAAGTATCATTTTTTTTTGGGTAAATTTTAAATTTATATGCAATCTCATAAAAATAATAAAAAAATGAACATAATAATATTTATAAAAAAGCCATTAAATTAAAAATTAATCAACATAATAAATATGGTCTTCAAGTTATAAATTAATTTTAAAATTATATTTATGTATATTAAGAAAATAAGTTTTATGAATTTATAGATGATCATAAATTAAAGCAAAATTTTAATATCTAAAACCAAACATTTATAGCAACTAAAACAAATTCTCCATCACTCATTTGAAAAAAAAAATCATACTAAAACTCCAAAAAAAAAAAACAACTAATCTCTAAAGCCAAATATTTATAGATTAGAAAATTTAAAATAAAGAAAATTACTGAAAATTTTAATATTTAATAATTTAATAATATTAAAATTTTGAATCAATAACTTTGAAAAATAAAATGAGATCAAAATTTAAATTTGATACAATTTAAAGATCATTGGTTTTTTTTAATATTATAACTCGTTATTAAAAATATATACTAGGCAAAAAATTTATTAATTTAAAATTATTTAAAAGATTACCATAATATATTAAATTAGACTGAAAATTAAATTTGATAAATAGTTTTGAAGTCATTGCTTTAATTTTTTTAATATTATAACCCTATTTTAAATATATATAACATGTAAAATATTTATTTGTTTAATTATTATTTGAAAGATTACTATAATCTATTTAATTAAAAAATGTTAAAAAATTTAAAAACATCTATATGTAAATGTACCTCGTGGGATAACGTTAAAATGCAATAATAACTTTATTTAATAATATTTTATTGATTTTTTGGTACATATATTATTGGTTTTAATAAAAAAATATTTTATTCATATGTGACTGTTGGAATAATTAAAGAATCAATAAAATTTGTTATTTTATTTTTGGCGAATTACAATAATAAGATAAAGCTCAAACAACAAACACGACTAACACAATTCAAATCGAGGCCACACCTGTGACGATGAACACCCTTAACCATTAGGCCATCATATAGGGTTCAAATTTGCTAATTTTTATTTAAATTTAATATGTCTATTTCATCTTTAATTTTTAAGTGAATGTTCTTATTCTACTCCTATTTATTTAAGAATAGAATTAAAAAATAAATTACATATATAGATTTTCCCTCTTCAGAATATCTAAATTGCCTTATTTTTTACACTTATATGGCCTATTAAAAAGTTAAAACCAAAATGTAAAAAATAGTTAAAAGTAATAGAAATTAAAATTGAGAGTATAAAAAAGTTTTTTTTTCTAAAAATGAATGGATAAAAGACAAAAGTAAAAAAATAAAAATAAAAATAAAGTGTGTTTGATAAATAGAGTTTTGGGCATTTTTTTAGTTGATTTGGGCATAAATGAAGAATTGAGTAGTCAAACCCTCTAATTGTAGTGTTTGGTGAATGAAGGTTTATAAGAGCTTGTTGAGCTAAAACCTCTAAAACAAAAAAGGTAGGGATGAACAACTTTTTCCACAGCTGATTGAGAATAAGATATTGGAATGACATATCTAACCATGATTGCTCAAAATTAATAAGGGTGTCAAGATATCAGTAGCCTCTATTATCTTATTTTCACTTTTACCTCTAAAGTCCAAAGTAAATCTCAAAAAAAAAATCCACCACGAATTTACAAAAATCAACAATGGAGATTCTTTTGCAAGATGGTTTCATCCATTAAGTTTAGTTCTTTCTATACTTTTAAATTGTTGTACTTTATTTTTTTGCCTTCATTTGTCGAAATTTTTTACCCCTATAAATCGATTTTTCCCCCATGTATTTCGTCTTTTTTTGTCCATGTAATTTGAATTTTTGGTCCCTATAATTCTATTTTTTTTTTGTCCCTGTAGTTCATTCTTTTCCATGTAAGTCAATTTTTTTTCTCCTTGTAATTTGACCTTTTTTTTGTCTCTGCAAATTGAGTCAGTTGGTCAAATCAGCTACTGCAATAAGCAATCAACTATTAGCCAATTGCTAAACCGAGCATACAATTATCCGATTTTGTTAAACGACTAAAACAACCCTTTTAATTAAGTAAATTACCAAATCAACCCTATTTACTCCTAAGATTGTCTTAGTAGTTGGTTTCATATTATAATTTTTTTGGTGAATTACAAGAGGAGGGTAAAACCCTAACAATAATGCGACTAACGCAACTCAAACCCAAACCACACTTGCGGCAATAAACACCCTAACCATCGGGTCAGCACACTAGGTTCAATTTTATATTATAATAGATATGGTTATACCAATCATATTATATTATATTATATATTATATTATATTATATTATATTATATTATATTATAAGGCCTTAAGATCTCAACTAATGTGAAAATCTATTTTTTTGACATGTGACATATTTATATTGTTAACGCATAACATGTATTTTTTTTTCTTTTCATAAAAAAATTAGAAAAATATGCAAAATAAAAATATGAATATTATAAAAAGTATATAGTTTAAAGTTGAAAATTTAAAAATAAAATAAAATAAAATACTTATCATAAAATAAATAATATTTAATTAAAATAAATTTATCTAAATATTTAAATAATATGTTATAGAATTACAATGTTTTATTGTAGAAATTTATTATATTATATAATTCACATAATCAAAATTAATAAATTTAAATTCTTTATTTTACTTATTCAAATACAATCTAATTTAGATTTATTATTCACTTCAATATTTATTTTGAATTTTATTTAAACTTTATCTAAACATATGTAATATAATATCATATAAAATTTTAAATTTTATCTCAATTCCTATTTTACGTATTAAATTATAAGCTCATTTAAATTTATTTCAATGATATAACTAAAACCATCAACAATCATATATTTTTTAGTGAGTAGGAGAGAAGTTAGTTTATCATTTAAGCATTGAAATTTAGGTAATTCGACAATTATTTTAGGATCCGTTTATTTGGAAGTAAAATATTTTTCGAAAAAGCGAAAAGCTTTTTTCAGTGTTTGTTTGGCTGAAAATATTTTACTCAGGTAAAATCAATTACAAAACACGGGAAAAAGAAGCCCTTAATTTTAGAAAATGTCTTACGGATTTCATTTCTGTAAGACATTTTCCGGTTCCTCATTCATCCTTCTTCCGTTCTTCATTTCTTTTCTTTTTTCCGTTCTTCATCTTCTCTTCCAGGTTTTTCTTCTTTTCGTTGTTGATCTCTCTTCAGATTCATCTTTTACGTTTGCCTGAAATTCCTGATTTTATGCCTGAAACTCCCGAGCTTGAAATTTGTTCTTTTTTCTTTTACGTTTGCTGTTTTGTTTTATTATTACTTCTTGTTCTTCCATATATATATATTTCTGTTACTAGCTTGAGATAAAATTACTGCATTTTTCTTGGCATCGAGAAATGGTTTGAATACTTCCATTTCGATCTACTCTTTCTCTGTTTTGATTTTTTCATCATCAAGTGATTTTATCTTATTTGATCTCTGAACAGCTATGGGTTTTCAGTTTGCTCTCTTTGAGTTCCACTTTCGGGTTTGTTCTTCCTTGTATATATTTGAATTCTTTGTCCATTTTTAGATGCTTGAACCTTTTTTAAGTGGTGGCTAAGTTCCTGTTATTATCATTTTCTTTCTCAAATGAATGAAAAGTATAAAAAGAAAAGTGGGAGGTGCTGAATTTCAATCGACATTCATGTGGTTTGGGTTCTATATTCGTTTATGAACAAAAGTAGTTATGTAATGTAAAATTTTGTTAATAATTTTTATCTGAGTTCTAAGCCCTAAGCTAAATTGCTGTAAATTTCATCCAATAACATATAATATGTACATAGATAGATAAGATTGCTTGATATTGCATTAGTTTGTAATTTGCTTCTACTTTGGGGAAATTACTTAACAGTTAAGTGCATTGAGCTAGTGTTGCTAGTACCTCTTCTTTAGTAATGAATATTTTGAGTGTCTTTCAGAGAAATGCTATAATGAATTTGGCTTTGTCATGCAACAACCAGTTTGTGTAAGTAGTTCAAGTAGGCCACGTTTAAGTTCGAACCAGCGACTTCTCGGATTTTTGCTGCGAGTAAGAGGCGCGTCCATTTCTTCAAACAGGTTGGTGCTCAGAGCTCTCTGCAAAATTCAAATTCATAGCACTTGCATTGGTTATATTTACTGTGATTATTTACCATGTCAAGTAGAACTAGTAATTCTGCAAGTTTGAAACTCATAGCATATGCATTAATGCACTTATGGCACTTTTATTGCTTTTGCTGCACTAGTTGAACTAAAAATGTATCCACCATTCTTGCTTTGACACCAATTTCCATTCAACCCGTTTAAATTCTCGAAGGACAGCATATGATATCTATAATTTTCTAAACTATACTAGAACCCAAATCATGATTTTGCTTTTTTTGTTCTACTTTTGTTTCGTGGGATATGTTGAGTGGTGCAAAATGATCAAAAGGGAGGCAACTATTAAACTATCAACTTGTGCCATAATCTGTATAGGACCATTCAGTGTCATATATGGTTGATTGTGATCCATTATTGCTGTTGCATCCATAAAATGAAATTGTGGGTCTGCCTGGGTTTAGCAATAAGGAAAAGAGGTACCGTGTGATCTTTTAGTGTGAAAAAAAAAACATGAATCATTAATCCTTACACAAATATAATATCACTTATATTAATTATAACTTATATTAATACTACACTATGATCTACTATAAGAAAAAACACAAATTCTATACTTCTCTGATTATTTCATAATGCCATGTAACTTAAATTTTTAGTAATTAAAAATATTCTACTTTGGAGTTCATAAAATATCCATGCGAAGCCGTGGTGGGTACCATAGTTCAGATATGAAGCTTCGTGCTTAAATTCTTTTAGGCAGTTGACTTGTTATTGGCTGGTTTTAATTCAAAAGATCAGTGGTGGAGTTCATTCAGCTTCATTGTTTAGTTTCCAGCATTGGTCTTAATACTCACTGCATTTGCTTACTTTTGCTTACTTATGTCCTTGGTATTTGTTGTGCTTTTTACTTTCAAGTTTAATGCAACGTAACATATGTTAAAACAGAGTGTCAATAGAGAATTGATGGTAGATTTTGGGAAATGCCATTATGTTTGGGGTTTTACCTATAATAGAAAAAGGCGGAGCAAGTAAGCTTTTCAAGTGCTTCAATTTCTTCCAATGAATGCTTGATTTATGTTTGTGCATGAATTGAGATATTAAAGCAGTACTGCAACTTGTCAACAGATTTGCCTTCTTGATCTTATTCAACATTGAGCCAATGCAAATTGAAGCAATTTCCTAAGCGCTTTCTGGGTTTAGCAATAAGGAAAAGCATAATCTTTTTAATTACTAAAAAATTAAGTTACATGGCATTATAAAATAATCAAAGAAGTATAGAATTTGTGGTTTTTTTTCATATGGTAAAATAAAAAACAGAAAAAAATTATAATTATTTTTTTCTTTTACCTTCGTAGTCAGTATATATAAATTATTCATATGATCTAAATCATTAATCCTTACATTAATATAATATCACTGCTATAAATGAATCAATTAAACATGAAAAAAGACAATAATAATAATAATAATAATAATAATAATAATAATAATAATAATAATAATAATAATAAAAGGAAACAAAAGGGGAAGTGCATGGAAAACATGTTGAACTTTCCCGGTCAGTGCAGATACTTATATCGTTGTTTTATTAAAAATTATAAATGAATAACAGATATCTTCATGAGCTACTAGTGTACCAGATATCAGTTTTAATAAATGTATGTATGCACTTTAGTCATGGTAACTTTATTCATATATGTGATCTTATGAAAAGCTTGCATCTTTTTTGTAGTGATCAAATATTTGTGTCACATTATTTTGTGTAGATGGATCGCAGTCAAGATAAAAATACAATTGTCGGAGTTATGGCTTCAGTTTTAGCTTTTGGGGCTCTTTGGATTAAAAAATTAAAAACTAGGAAGGAAATTGCTTCTCACCCCATATGAATTGAGATTATGAAAGAGAAAATTATATTAATAGTATTTTATATAGTGGTGACCAACATTGTATTGATGTGATAAGGATGAGACTGGTTGCCTTTTTTAATTTGTGTGATATTCTTAGTAGGAATAATTTATACAATCAACTAAATCTGTGAATATTAAGGAGCAAGTAGTTATATTTTTACATATAATTAGTCATAATGTAAGGTTTCGAGTGATTGGATCTAGATATTATAGATCAACTGAGACAATTCACCGTTACTTTAGGGTTGTATTGAGAGCTATTTTGAAATTGTATAAACTAGTTATTAGATTACCTAATGAGTCAACTCCTAGTGAAATCAGAAACAATCCAAGGTTTTATCCTTATTTTAAAGATTGTATTGGAGCATTAGATGGAACTCATGTTCGTGCATCCGTTCCACTTAGCATTCAAGGAAGATTTCGTTGCCGTAAAGGGGGATGACACAAAATGTATTGGCTGCCATTACATTTGATTTGAAATTTTCTTATGTTCTAGCTGGTTGGGAAGGTAGTGCACATGATTCTCGTATTTTAAGTGATGCACTTTCACGCCCAAGAGGATTAAGAATTCCAGAAAGTAATAATTATCATTAAATAACAAATAGTTCTAGTAAGCTCATAATTTATTAGTATTAATTATGTTTTGTAAAATTGTAGGTAAATATTATCTTGCTGATGCTGTATATGGCATCTGAAATGGATATATTACCCCATATCGTGGTGTCCGATATCATTTAAAAGATTTTGGTGCTAAGGGGCCTGAAAATGCAAAGGAACTCTTTAATCTTCGTCATTCATCATTGCGAATCACTATTGAACATGTTTTTGGGATTTTGAAGAAACGGTTTCGTGTATTAGATGCTGAACCATTTTGGAATTTTCAAACTCAAGTAGATATAATTTTGGTTTGTTGTATCATTCATAATCATATAATGGGAGTTGATCCTAGTGATTTACTTATTCAAGGATTAGACGAGGAGCCTGAATCTGATTTGATAATACCAACTCTTATGGAGCGAGAAGAAAGAGAAGAAGCAAGAGAATGGTTTGCTAAGAGAGAAGAAATTGCACAAACTATGTGGACTGATTATATGGCTAGAAATATTAAGTAGGTTTAGGGCTTAGGGTTATTATTTCTATGTTATGTATGTTTTAGTATTAAAATTGTTTTGTTTTTGTTAATGTTGGTTGGATAATGATATTGAAATTTTAGTTTCTTGGATTTTGAAACTATTATGTCTTGAATTTGTTAGATATTGATTATGTTTTAAGCTTGTTAGATATTAAATTTAGTATGTCTTAAGCTTGCTAGATATTGAAATGATTGACAATGACAATTATTAATGTAGAATGGGTAAGGGCAACAAAGAAGGGACTTCCAAGCAATTCAGGTGGACAAAACTGATGGAACATATTTTCTTGAAATTCTAGCAGAGGAGGCCCAGAAAGGAAATAAGCCTTCTAATATTTTCAAAGCAGTTTCTATTAATCGAGTTGCCGAAGCTACTTTTGAAAGATTTCAAGTCCAATACGATGCGAAGCATGTGGAAAATCATTTGAGGACTGTAAAAAACCAGTGGCAGATTATATGCACAATTCGGGGTGAAAGTGGTTTTGGATGAGATGATAACATGAAAATGATCACATGTGATAGAGCGACATATGATGCAGCAGTGATGGTAATATATGTATATATATGTTAAGTATATTTCAATTGTTTTTTTACTTGTTATTCTAATTGTGTATAATATCCAATAGGCACACAAGAAGTATGAACCATTTTTGAATAAAAGTATTGATCATTATGATGAAATGGCTTTGGTTGTTGGCAAAGATATGGCAACAGGGAGTTTTGCCAGAACATTTGCTGACATAGATTTGGATGATGGTAACCAAGATTCAATGCCTATAGACTGCGACAATGAAGAGACTGAAGAGGTAAGAACAAAAGTATCTTCATCTGACACATCCAAACGTAAAAGAAAAAAGGCTCAAGAAAGTGTCGTTGATGAACAAATTAAATTTTTGGGTGAACAACTTGGCAAAATTGCTAATGCTTTGGAACAATTTACTACGGATAAGACACCACATCTTTACGAGGAAGTGATGTCGATGGAGGTAGAAGGATTTAATGATGACTTCCTGTGTTCTGTTTTGATTATCTAGTGAGTCATGAATCCAAGGCCAAAGCTTTTTTAGTTAAAAATAAGAAGCATAGAAAATTTTGGCTTCAAAAAGTTTCTCAAGGTTGAAGATATTGATACTTTTAATGTGGTGTAATATTAGTTATGCACTTGGATAATGTTGTTATTATTATGTGGTGTACTACTAATTATGTATTTGGATAATATTATTAATTTCTAGTATTAATTGTGATTTGGAAGCTAATTTATAATTACTCAATTATTGTTTTTTTTTATTTTTTTATAACACAATTACAAATAATTTATTTGACTTTAGTTGTTTTCAATTTATGACGGTTAATATTCTAGCTTAATAATTGAGTATTATTATATATTTAATTTGATTTATTTATTTAAATAAATCATTACAATATATGTAAAAACAATTTAAAATATAGATTTATTTATATATATATATATATATATATATATTAATATATGTAAAAAGAGCTTATCTGGAAAATATTTTCAGGAAGTCTGCTAAACAACAGAAAATATTTTACACAGATTCATCCAAACACCTGAAAAGTAAATCGTTTCCATAAAAGTAAATCATTTTCCAGAAATTATTTTTCAGAAAATATTTTACTGGCAAACAAACGCAGCCTTAGTGTTTTTAATCCTTTAACTTTGTACACTAATTACAATGTCGATACTAATTAAGATACATGAATTTTAATTATTTACTTTGAGTTGTTTTGATGCAGCAACCAAGTGTAAATTTGGTAAAGTATGGAAGTAAGTTAAAATCATGTTAGCAAAAGACGATATTAATGAATTAACATTAAAAAATTTGTGAGTTGGATTTTTGATGACTTGCAACTCTTGAATGTGTAATTACTGATAATGTATTTCTTCAATTAACCATCAATTTTTGGTTAGGATGTTTTACAGACCACCTCATTACTTTTTGTGTTTATGATCTGGGAGGTCAACGTGCAAAATCAGATTCCTAAACTTCATTTATCCACATATTTAATGTTTAACATAAAAAATTAATTTATCCACATTTACCCTAATATTTAAATTATATAATTTATATATTCCTTATGTCTTATGATTATATTCAAATAACTTTGAAATAATTATTATATATTTATACTATCCTAACACTACAACAAAACAACCCTACCGTGACACTTTTTTTGACCTAAGACGACGCAAAAAAAGTTGGCATAAGTTTCGCGACGCTTCTCTCAACGCTTCCAAATAGGTTGTCTATAGTACAGTTGGCATAGGCTTCGCGACGCTTTCAAAAAAGCGTTGCCATAAGTCAACATAAGCCAACCCTTATTTAAGGGTTGGGAAAGACCTAGTCAATGCCAACCTTTAAAAAGGGTTGGGATAGACCTAGTTAAGGCCAACCTTTGAAAAAGGTTGCGATTGACCTATTTAAGACAACCTTAAAAAGTTTGGTATAGTTCTTGTCTAACGCAACTTTTAAAAATGGTTGGGATAAAGCCGTCTGAGGCAACCTTAAAAAGGTTGTGATAGACCTTGTCTAAGACAACCTATAAAAAAAGGTTGGGATAGACCTATCTAAGACAACCTTAAACAAGTTGGGATAGACCATGTCTAAGGCAACCTTTAAAAAAAGTTGGAATAGACCCATTTAAGGCAACCTTAAAACGGTTGGGATAGACCATGTCGAAAGCAACCTTTAAAAGAAATTGAAATAGACCCGTCTAAGGCAACCTTAAAATGGTTGGGATAGATCTTGTCTAAGGCAACTTTTAAAAAAGGTTGGGATAAACCTGTTTAAAGCAACCTCAAAAAGGTTGAGATAAATCTTGTCTAAGGCAACCTTTAAAAAAGGTTAGGATAAACCCGTCTAAGATAACTTGAAAAAATTGAGATAAACACGTATAATGTAATTTTTTTCTATTTTTTATTATTTCAATATTAATATATTTTTATAAATATTTACAGTGAATAATGATAGGAATTTTGCTTTAAATACAACTAAAAAAATATAAAATCAAAATTAAAATAAAGATTGAATATTCACTACAAAAATCGATTCAACAATCAAAATACACTAACATTTGGCTAAAATGTACAAAAAGTAAACAAATAAAAAAGTACCTAAGGCGATGGACATTGATATTGATGTTGTACTACAAAAAAGCTAATACAAATTGAAACTGCAACTTTAATTCCAAGAAACTCTGTTGATCTCTTATTTCTACAAAAGTAGCCCCAAGTAGTGAAATATATCCAGATCCAAGTATACCATATACCCTAACAATCCATTTTGTTTACTACCTACTTGTAACATATACAGTTTTCTCTCTTTTCACCTTTATTGCTTCTCGACTCTTGGCTATATTTAGCGTTATCCCTCGAGCCCCAACCTTGCTGTAAGCCAATTGCAGACTTCATTCATCTCTTTAAGGATTGTGTAATGACCAATCCTGCACAAACCGGATCAAAAACTTAAAACTTTGTCCCCATTTGTATTCCCTTTAAGATCAAAAGGACTGAGAATACACTTTTGAAGAAAACAATCCATTGGAAGTTAATATGAGCTCTATGCATGAGGTGAGAGATCATAAACAATGTTGGCTTGTATGCCGTATGCTTTTATGGAATAAATGTTGCAAATATCTCTCCATAATACTCCAAATATGTATCTGTTGTGAAAACCACATAACCAAAGCTGAAGATGCCTATAAGGTCTCACAAAATAAATAGCATAGAATGCTTATTCCTGAACTAGCTTTCCTAGTATTTTCACTTCAATCATATGTATGAGGAAGTTAATGCTTCCAGACATTCAGAAACATGCCCAAAACAATCACTACAACACTATTATAGACAAATATATAACACCATACATACCAATGTAGTCAGAAACGTCATTAAAATACGAATCTCGTCACAATTTCTAGAATCCAGAGCATCTTGAAAAAGTAAAACATATGAAAAAAAGCAAAAGAAAACAGAATGCAAATTAAATTTTCCATTGGTTAGTGGTACTTCACAAAATTAATACAGAACAAGGTAAATTTCACACGCAAGCCAAGCCAAAACTATTATTGCCATTAAGTTGAGGAAATTCAAATAACTTACTTCTTCATGTCCCTACCACAAAGTGAAAGAGAGTGTGTGTTTGTGAAAATTAAAATGAAAATCAAGAACATTACAGTAGACATAAGAAATTACCCAACCGAATTTTGCTTTAACATTGTCAAGCTAGAGAATCACCAAAAAGAAAAGAAAAGGGACAATAAAGTACAAAAATGAAAACAACAGATAGAAGCAATACTAACAGACATAAAAATAGTCTTAAAAACAAATGCAAACAACACAAATAAATGTAAGTGACTTAAATAGTAATAGTTGCAAAGCACTAGATTTATTATAATAAATGGAAAAAAAAACAAGAGTAACCATAGAAGAAGCACAAGGCAGGAGAAGATGGTATGCTTACTGAATTTGATTTAATGGAAAAAAACGAATTGTCATGAATATAGAATAGAATACATTCAAAAGTCAGAGCAGTGTATTTGCAACATGTAGAAATAGAATCAGCGGCAACAGAGGGAGCAATTAATCCTCAAGAAACATACAATGAAATTCAACAATAAATTTATAAGCACAAATATTGAACAAAGAGGCAACAAAGAAAGGGTTCCAAAAAATGGATTACCTTTGTGGTAACAAAGGGAATGAACGACCACCCTTCTTTATTATCTGCTGAAGTTTACAAAAATAGATTAATCTATAACCATCATTGAACTTAAGACATCACATGTTACAATTTGCTCTAGAAATTCAAAAGTATATGGAGATATATAACTAACCACAAACACGTCTAGATAGTTTAGCAAGCTCCGTAACAGCAAGCTTAGCCTTCTTGCCAGCAAGTTCTCTTGTTTCAATTGCATCCATTCTCCACTGCCACAATGAATCAATTACATTAGAGTTTTCCTTCTTTTCTTTTCTTTTTTAAATTCAAAGGAATGAAGTAAAATAGAAAAAAAAAAAAAGAAAAAATTCCAAAGTATTGAAACAAGTTCAGTTCTATAGGCCAGTACAATCATGATTCTCTCTGGAGGTAAAGTATTGAAAGTAACATGCAGAAAAGCACAAGCAGCAGTAACAGCTGCCACCTCCTTATCATCTGGTCATTCATTATGTAGATCAGAGGCAGCAGAAATCCCTCCAAACAACATATTAGTCTGCTGAGACAAAGCAAACTTTGAACCCTTTCTTTGATATTGAAAATAAAAAACTAAATTCATAAGGATAGCCAAAGTCATTTTCATACTAAGAGTCAAGACTACTTACCAATTGCAGTAGAAATCGTGAATCAATAGCATTAGTTATCTGCTGCTCCAAATTACTATCCAAAACTATTTCCTCTATTTCATCACTATGATCATATCATCCTCTGCAACTGTAGGAGCTGAAGCCAATACTTATGCATGAGAATTTCGATAAACCAATTAAAAGAAGAATTGATGCGCAAAAAAATTAGTCATTGTTTTTGTACTATAACCAAATTTATAGTTTCCATGTTGAGAACGAATTTTCCTTAAAAAAAAGTTAATCATCCATTAAAATATCACTTTGACACCAAGTTCTCGAATTTTCAATACAAACCCAGGACCAAAGTAGCATCAAGGTTTATGGAATCAATAAGCAAAAAGAAGAGTATAGAAAAATGCAAACCTGATAAAAGCAACTGCCAAAAAAAAAAAGGAAGTAGAATTAGGATTAGGATTTGTTTTCAAGAGAATGCTGAGTCAAACTTAAATGCATTAAAACAATCACTGCAATAGAATTATCAGAAGCAATTAGTATAAAGACAAAACAAGCATGGATGTAGCCAAATCATCTAGCATATCATAAAATATGGGACTACAGTACAAATTCTATTTAAGACTGAAGATGGATATTCTTGAAGAACAAAAAGGCTTCTTAACAATATAAATCAAAAAGAAACTTACCCTGGGCAATTCCAATCAATCATCAATAGAGAGAAGAAAAATGCATAGGAACCATGCAGATAGTGCATGATAGTCTTCATTAGCTACTGGCAAAATGACAAAGGCACCGTGGAGGGTTGCAGCAGCCCAAGCACTAGTAGCGTGCCACCTCAGAGATCCTATTTCATCCCCTAACTCTATATTGTAAGTGAAGTTTCTCCCTGGCTGAATTGTATTATTCGAACCATCAATTGTATCCTTAACGCCCTCCCTACAAATCCACAAACATATATCTATATATATGATTTAAGTGTTTCAACGTAAACTAGGAGTGTAAGCAAATACATATATGTATATATTAGTATTACCAGTCGAGGGAAACAACATAGTTTGCTTGATTGTGGACATTGACAAAAACTGTGTCCCCTCTGCGAACCCAAATCTCAGGCCCTGAAAAGCTGCCATTGAGGGTCAAGATGATCTTCGTGCTACACAGCTTTGTGAGCGGGGATCCTTGCAACTAATTTAAACAAAACCCAAAATCAAAATTCAGCACTGCTCTCTCTTATTAACACAAACAGAAAAGGGGGAAGATGCAAGGAATAAAATACGATACCTGTTTTGAAAGGGATAAGCTTGTATACCCAAGCTTTTGGTACTCAACCTTGAACTGGAAAACACCATAAACATCTGGAACCTTAAATGACGCAGAATAGAAACCCTGCAGTACAAGAATGGACCAGTATTTTATGTGGATGAATTCCTACTAAGAGAAGGGTGTTTTCACAAACCATATAATCTAAAGAGGCAAATAAAAAACCTTTTTGCCATTCGACAAAAATCTTATAAGAATTTCTTTCCCCCTTTTCTCCTCTAGGGTTTCAGCATTTTGGGAAAGTTGAGTAGAATAAAAAGGTTCTTCCTCTTTTCTTTTTTTTTCTTTCCTGGTTTTTCTTACCCTCTTTTATTATTATTATCTATTTTTATATTCCCATAAAATTTTAAAATTTTATAACATATATTAAACTATAATGGTTCATTTATTAGATAAATCTATTAGTTATAATTTAGCTTTTAATTTAATAAGAGCCATACTTTTACCATTTACATGATTTAGTCCCTATATTTAAATTGAGCACTAAAGCGAAGAAATTATCTAATCAAAATTCAATTTACTTACAACATAACTCCATAAATATTTAATAAAAATATTTACGACATCGATTTACAAAAACGAAGTCACAAAACTAGATTTTTCAATACTACTGACTTTCGGGTCGTTACAGAGATGCAATAGAGGGCTGTCGACGGAGATGCAGCACTTTGATGCAGAGGATTGGGGAAAATTTTAGGGATTTCAGGGAAGGGGATTTGAGGAAAATAAAATGGGAAAAATTGGAGATTTAGGGGAGGGGATGAAAATAAAACTGCGCCGTATAGTGAAAAGTTTTTCTTTTAATTTTTTTCATTTTTAACATATATTTTTTTCATTTTTATTTTTTAAAAATTTTAAATATTTGACAGAAATATGGACTAAAACATTAAATTTTTAATTTTTAAATATCTTTGAAGATTTTTATAATTTTTTAATTAACATATAAAACAAATAATATCATGTCATGTGGATTACCTTGTAGGTTGTCACATCAATATCATTAAAAAAATTAATTTTGTAGTTAAATTTCTGTTAAAATTGAGATTTAACATTTTTTGAAAAGTCGAATGTCAAATTTAGTTCAAAAAATAAGAATTAAATTGATAAAAAAAATAAATATTGAGAGTTAAAATTTACCATAATCAACTCTTTTATGAATTAAATTGATAAATGGGCATGGCATGGTCTAGTATTGTTGAAAAGATTTCTTTTTTCAATATGAATTCTAATTGTGGTTTAAATGTATACTTAAAACTTTAATTTTGATTTAATCATATACATTTTAAAAAATAAATACATCAATTTATTTTTATATTGAATAAATATAAATATTTATGTATGCAATATATAAATATAAAATTATGTTATATCAATAATTGTGTTAATAATTTACAAGAATTGGATAAAATTAAAGTTCATATATTCAATTGCACATTAAACCATTGTTCATATATGCTTTTGGGATTTATCTCATTTTGATATTTTATTATTTGAAAAATAATAATTTATATTTATCTTATTTATGATTAAAATTTTTAAATATGTATAACATAAATTTTGAAACATTTATATTAAAAAACCCTAAAATCATAAACCCCAAACCCATAATCACAAAATTCTAAAATCCTAAACCCTAAACCCATAAAGACAAAACCCTAAAACCTTAAACTATAAACTATAATACCTAAACTCTAAACACTAAACCGTAAACCCTAAACTATATTAATTTTTTGCGGCATTTTTATTAAAAACCTTATTCACACTCGAAGCTATTAAGTTATTTTTAATTTGAATATATATAATTATTCACAAACTGATAATGTAAAATTTTAATAATATTCATATTTTAAATCCAATTTTTTGGTGCTACACATTAAAAAAAAGTCGGAATTAAGGAAATTTGGGACGTTACACCTTTATACAAAGAGTTGGCCAGAGCATATGTTGACAAGTCTATCCCAACACTTAGGAAAGTGTCGCCCCAAAACTGTCGTCTTAGGACTAGACAAAAGCCAACTCTTATTCAAGCGTTGCCTTAGGCATACATATCCCAACCCTTATACAAAGAGTTGGCTAAAGCGTAGTCTATCGCAACACTTAGGAAAGTGTCGCCACAAAAGTGCCGTCTTAGGACTACACAAAAGCCAACTCTTATTCAAGCGTTGCCTTAGGCATACATATCCCAACCCTTATACAAAGAGTTGGCCAAATCCCAACCCTTATACAAAGAGTTGGCCAAAGCATAGTCTATCCCAACACTTAGGAAAGTGTCGCCACAAAAGTGTCATCTTAGGACTACACAAAAGCTAACTCTTATTCAAGCGTTGCCTTAGGCATACATATCCCAACCCTTATACAAAGAGTTGGCCAAAACGTAGTCTATCCCAACACTTAGGAAAGTGTCGCCACAAAAGTGTCGTCTTAGGACTACACAAAAGCCAACTCTTATTCAAGCATCGCCTTAGGCATACATATCCCAACCCTTATACAAAGAGTTGCCTAAAGCGTATGTTCGCAACTCTATCCCAACACTTAGGAAAGTGTCGTCACAAAAGTGTCGTCTTAGGACTATCAAAAGCCAACTCTTATTCAAGCATAGCCTTAGGCATATATATCTCAACCCTTATACAAAGAGTTGCCCAAAGCGCATGTTCGCAACTCTATCCCAACACTTAGGAAAGTGTCGCCCCAAAAGTGTCGTCTTAAGACTAGACAAAACCAACTCTTATTTAAGCGTTGCCTTAGGCATGCATATCCCAACCCTTATACAAAGAGTTGGCCAAAGCGTATGTTGGCTAGTCTATCCCAACACTTAGGAAAGTGTCGCCCCATAAATGTCGTCTTAGCACTGTTTTGTTGTAGTGTAAGTATTTGATTAGATAATAAAAAATTTTAAATTTTATATAAATATTTAATTAAATAAAAAAATTGATTAGATAATTTATCTTCTATATTAGTATCTATTTTAAAATTTGATTTTAACATAAAAAATTTTAAAATTAATTTATTGTCTTAATTACTAAAATAATTTTAATATATATTTTAATTTATATATGCAACTAAGCCCAAGCATTAAAAAGGGTTGATCCCAATACATTGCGCTTAGCAACCAAAAGTCAGCAAATGATTATATACAAATATTTTATATATAAAAAATATGAATTAGTTAAATGTATCTTTTAATTTAAATACAATAAGCCTATACATCTATATATAAGAATTAATTTACATTATTATTAATTAGGGTAAAATTCAAAAACATTCACTTTTGTTTACCTCAAAATTACATTTTAGTCAGTTATGTTTGAAATGTTACGTTTTAGTCACTTACGTTATCGTTTTGTTACGAAGTGGTCAATCTACTGTTAAGCTCCTTTACCTCCTGATGCGATCCCAGTCGCATCATGTTACGACACAACTCGATGCCACCGAGATTGGCCTAAGCTCGAGGGGCCTAAGTGCAAAATGAAGCTTCATTACAAGTTCATTCAGCTCAATAGGCGTCCTTTGCAATTTATTGCAAGCTGAACTTTAATTTTACTAAACTCATCTTAGTTAATAATTGAGTTGTTGGATTTTATTACGTTCATCTTAGTTAATAATTGAGTTGCTGGACTTTATTTTTATTAAACTCATTTTAGTTAACTAATTGCTGGAATAAATGCTTATCTTAGTTAATTTAATTGCTGGAATAACTTATTGTTAAATGAGTTTATTTACAATTTATTAAAATTAAGTTAAGTGTTAAATGTGTTTATTTACAGTTTATTAATTAAGCTTATTAAGTTTAGTGTGTTTTAATGTGTTTGTTAATAAATGCTTGTAGGTGACTATTCAATTGGAATCAGTTATGTACAAGGGGCTGTTACAAAGTGATAAATGCAACTATTCAGCTGAAATGGTTACATACAAGGGCTGTTACAACATTTAAAGGAGAGTATGTGCATCATTAAAATTAGGCAGCCTCTCCATCTTCTCCAAGGAGTTGTTCAGGAATAGCAATGGACAAAGGAGTGATTACACATTCCATAACCGAATGTCTCTTAAAGAACACTCCATGGTCTGTTTGTGTGCCCAAAAATATCATCAATGTTGCTGGTGTCTATTCGACTGACCAAGGGAGAATTTAAGGCTTATTCTAAACTCTTTGGCTGCTCAAGAATGAAACCTAAGCATTCAAGCTTATTAAATCAGCTGAATTAGAACATTAAATCGTATTGATAGTTGCTATTACCTAGGCCTAGAATTTCAAGAGTTTGTGCTTAGTGATTAAGTTATATTTCAGCTCATTATTAGCTCATTTAAGCTGAACAATTGTGACTTTTCGACTAGGCCTTATCTAGCACTATAAATACTTGTAATCAGCTCATTGTAATGGACTTTTGCTATCTTTTGAATGTTTATAACATTTTGTGAGTTTTTTTTCAACTCTCTTAGTTCGTTTTAAGACTCAAGCTTACTTATCTAGCAAAAGCTAGTGGCGTCTACCTTGTTTCTTTTTGAACTTATCACTCATTCCGAGTGTGGCGTTCACCAAACTATACCTTTGGTTTTTACTTTCATAGGTAACGGGTCAAGGTCCACCTTAGGTGATGTATAAGTCTCGGGTCAACACTTTAACATAGTGTTGGTTCTTTCTTGTCCTTAAGTTCTCCATTCCATCCACAAATATCCATTTAATTTCCTTTTCCTTTGTAGCCGAATTTCCTCTTCATCTTCATATCCTTTAGCCATTTTTAATCACCATCTTGTTCACCAAATACTCTCTTTAGCCGAAATCACCCTTTGTTTCAAAACCAAACGATACTTCTCCATTTTAACGATCGGGCAATCTAAACGGCTTGAATCAACTCCAAACTGAGTTCGTATCACCTCCCTAACATCAACCTTATGTGGCAGTCCAAATGGGTTTTAAATGCCAACTTAGATGTCCTACGTGGTAGTCCAAATTAAATTTATTTAATTAAAAACCTATTTTCATCCTAGCGACTAAACATCAAAGTGGCATTTAAAACCCATTTGGACTGCCACGTAGGACTGCGGTTAAGGAAGTAACGGAGTTTAATGGTAAAGTGTCCACTTCGTAGCAAAGCGATAACGTAAGTGACTAAAACATAACATTTTAATCATAAGTGACTAAAATGTAATCTGAGGCAAACAAAAGTGGCTATTGTTGTAGCTAACTAAAGGCACATTAATTATTTTATAATTATAATCAATATTACCATCTACATATATTAAATGCACTTATTAAATAACTTATTATTAGATTCAAATTTTGACAAATTTTCATAACTTTTAAGATTAAACTAATTTATACACTAAGTAAATCAGTGCATCGCACAGATAAGAAAACTAATATATATTAAAATTTTAAATATAGGATTATATTTAGACCGTAAAATGGATGATAACACGTGTTATTATACTATTATTTATTAAAATTTTAAAAATTAAATACATGTCCCCATATCTAATTTTCTATTAGGGTACTAGAGAAAGAGAAAGGATCGTATGAAATAGGGGCACCATGTCATATTATATCATGTATTCCATTGATACATAATACTGGTAATTTTTTTAACTTTAACCCTGAACTCTAAACCTTAAATCTTGAATCCTAAACTTGGCCTTTTAGTTAAAGGTTTGGGGTTTAGAATTTTGATATTTGGGTTTATGGTTCTGGATTTAGGATTCAAGTTAAAAGAATTACCAAAATTATGTATCAAGGTAAAAAAAATTGCTTAAACATCTTTAAATAATTAGGATCAAGTTAGGATTCTGAGTTTCGAGTTTGAAGTTTGTGATTCGAGATTTAAGATTCAAGTTAAAAAAATTACCATAATTATGTATGAATGAAGAAAATTACTTAAATTTCATTAAATAATTAAAAAGATAGACGAATTAGAAGAAAGGAGGTAGGGCAAGAAATCCATAAATTAAAGTTTAAACTCTTAAATATATAATTGAGACAGCACCAAGTTAGGTAGGACACGGGAGAAAGATAACTCAAGCCGGTAAAGACGGCAAATCTACATTAATATTTCTTTCTAGCCGGCCATTTCTAATTTGCTCTCCCTACAAGCTTCCAAACTCATAATATTTTTACTTCTCCTCTTATCACCCCTTTAAATCCCTCTTCCTTAGAGGACTCAGTCATATCTTTTCCATTTTTTTTTAATTTTATCTCTTTTCTTTTCGTTGAAATACGTAGCTGGTCATCAACATTTTCATGGCGAAATTATCACAGCACAATCACAAGAACACTACACAGAATAATACTAGCACTGCCAGTAATGGTGTTACTAAGGTGAAGAGAACTAGGAGAAGTGTTCCAAGAGACTCCCCTCCCCAACGTAGCTCAATTTATCGAGGGGTCACCAGGCAAGTTATTTTTAGTTCTTTATGTATGTATGTATGTATGGTGTTTTGAATTCTTGATTTCTGTCAGTACCTAACTTCCTTGTTATATATGCTGAGTACTGTTTCAGACATAGATGGACAGGTCGATATGAAGCTCATCTATGGGACAAGAACTGCTGGAATGAATCACAAAACAAGAAAGGACGTCAAGGTTCATTACCCTATTTTTCTTTTCTTTTTCTTATTGATCTTAATTGACTTATACTAGAAGCTGATGAAGGTTCTTTTTTTCTTTCTCTCTCTTCTTCCTTTATGGTTGCTGGTGTGGTGGTTTGTTGTTGCTAATTACACTCCATGCAGTCTATCTTGGTATGTTTAGTACTACTTTGAGGGGAATTTTTAATGCCATTCTTTTATGCGTTTATTCTGAAATTTGAGATTTTTTTTTTTTTTTTACTTTTTTAGGTGCTTATGATGCTGAAGCAGCAGCAGCACATGCTTATGATTTAGCAGCACTCAAATACTGGGGTCAAGATACCATCCTTAACTTTCCGGTAAGTTTATCTCTTATATGTATATATCTATGTTTTGTGGGAGGATTGAGGAAGAAACTTACTTAACATCAACAATGCAGTTATCAACGTACCAAAAAGAGTTGAAAGAAATGGAGGATCAATCTAGAGAAGAGTATATTGGATCATTGAGAAGGTGAGATTAATGACTAATCCATGCATTAATCCACTCAATCAAGAACTTATAAGTGTTGGATTGAAGACACAGTTAAATCATGTATTTGGTGTTGAATTTTCAGGAAATCTAGTGGTTTCTCTCGGGGAGTCTCGAAATACAGAGGTGTCGCTAGGTATATATATATATATATATATATATATATATTTATATCTTGTTTTCCTCATCATCTTAAGGGGTAAAAGTATTACAGAAACCTTTGTATTAAAAGTTGGATTGCATTTTATGTTAGATCAAAAAGTAAATTAGTTTTTCTGTTAAAAATTTAGTCCATTTTTATTGTGAAAAGTTGGTCTGCATATGTCAGCATAAAGTATACATGGCACACCATGTGTCATTGTCTAGTTATTCTGTAAGCCACACATGTTTTTAATAGCACAAAAGGATTAAATTTTTAACAGAAATGATTATTTTCTCTTTATCTAATGTATAAAGACTAATTTACCCTTTTGTTTTTAGTAAAGAATTTTTACTGATAGTACATAAGCCTGTTGTTGGATGCAATATAATCTCTGAGATGTATGATCTACAACATCTCAAATGCAGCATGATGTTACAAAATTTGGTGTTATTTACATGTTTCTCAATGTGAATGAACAGACATCATCACAATGGAAGATGGGAAGCACGCATTGGGAGAGTGTTTGGAAACAAGTACCTGTACCTTGGGACATATGGTATTTTGAACTACTCCTTTGTTTTCTTCATCTGTCTTTTCTTCCTTGTAAGAAAAAACAAAAACAAAAAAGGCTTAGGTAATCATTTTGGTTTTAGGTGGCCACATTTAACACTTTTTCTTTTGGCGCATTGCTATGATAGTTTGTGGAAATGGACATTCACCTATAGATGCATTAATGACTTGACTCGATTTCTACCCAATAGCAAAGGGTAACTCATTTTTTAGGTTGATTGACTAAAATACTCCCAAAATCAAGACTGAAAACGACATGTTAGCTTATCAAAATCCTTCAAGTTATTGTCAAACAAACATTCATTAATCATATCTGTTATCTCTTTATCTAACTAACTATCCAATGAGGCCAAGCACATGCTACAAGTTATGTAATTTCCTTGGCAGCTAACTGGGCATGCATGCCCAACTCATAAATTTACACTGTTTTAGTAGGATGCAATGGTCCAACCAAGGTTTAAGCCGCCGATTTTAATTAAGAAAATTTTGAGAGCAAAATCTAAAAATAACTTAAATTGAATTATTAGATCTGTTCACTGGGTTTTGCAGCTACTCAGGAAGAAGCTGCCACAGCATATGACATGGCTGCAATAGAGTACCGGGGATTAAATGCTGTCACCAACTTTGATTTAAGCCGTTACATCAAATGGCTTAAGCCTAACCAAACCAAACCTGAAAATAACCCTAACCCTAACCCTAATATCATAGACACTACCACTACTTCACTAGTAACACCAAACCCTGATAAAAAACTTGACCTAACCTTCTTCAACGGCAACAACCACAACCAGCAGCTACAAGAATCCGATGTAATTAGTGAAACCTTGCTGACTCAGCCCCGACCGGTGAATGCCACGTCAGCCCTAGGGCTTCTCCTTCAATCTTCTAAATTCAAGGAGATGATGGAGATGACATCCGCTGCTGCCGATCACCGCCAGTCCACACCAATGATATCAGAACCAGTGCGGTGCGGCTTCCCTGAGGACATACAAACCTACTTCGAGTGTCAAGATTCCAGCTGTTATGGAAATGGGGATGATCTCATTTTCGGTGAGCTCAACTCCTTCGGACCATCAATGTTTCAATGCGACCAGCTTGATGCCTAGAGGAACTAGAATTTCAGTGCTTAAAGACATCTCTTGTTTTTATTTATTTATTTATTATTCATATATAAACCAATAAAGGTGCATGACTTAACAAAAAATAAAGATGCATGTGTAGATGCTTTGTGAATACAAGACTAATGGCCTTAGGGATAAGAATGTTGGATGAAGTGGAGGATTTTAGATTTAATTTTGCCTAGAAAAGAGGAGAAGAATATATATATATATATATAGCTTCCTTATTGCAGGGTTTGAAGTCGAGAAAGATGGTGGCCAATCAATACATTTGATTCATTTCTTGTATATTAGGGAAGAAATAAATATTTGTATTTAATTTTTTTTTCTATCAATAAGAATCATCATTAAAAATTAAATGTTTGTTAACAACTTTATTTTCCTCGGCAAAGGTTAAAATTATAAAAAAAATATTGCATGTAGGTGGTTCCTTTTTGTTTTATGGATTAATGGATTTCTTCCACAGTAGCAAGCTCCCCATCAGCCCACTAATTTAGGTGCGTAGCATTAGACTCATTTAACACAGTTTTAGTATCCACACCACCGATAATAGCGCGTAGGATTAAGGTTTCAGTCGAATAAAAAATTTAAATTTTTGAGTTAATTAAATTAGTAAGTCTTATTTTATTATTTTAATTTGATTTTAATTTTTTTTAGAATTGAGTTTAGTTAAATTGGATGAAATTATTTGAGTTAAATTAAAATTTTAAATATGTCAAATTAATATCTTGTTATAGCATAATTAATTTTATGTTAGAGCACATAAATTTGAAATTATATATATTTTTAAAAGAAATTCAAAGCAAACTAAGAAAAAATAACATACTTTAGTAAAAAATAACATACTTTAAACTTGAATTATTAATTAACTTATTTAGATACCAAAATTATTTATTTTAGAAAATTTTTAAATTTTAAATTTTCTTTAGAATTTTCTTTTAGAATTTTTATAAATATTTTAATTTTAAAATTTATTTTAATTTTTTGTAATTTTTGTTGAAAGAGAGACCAATTTGCTCATTTTCCAAGTTAACAGGGACCAAAGAGATGTCTACACCAATCTAATATTCAAGTTATTCGAATTGTAAAGTTCAACTTGATTAGAAATCAAAACTCGAATTACTCGATTCAATTAACTCAAAATTCAATTTTTTTATTTTTTTAAATTAAATCCAATTTTACTAATCCTAATAAGCCTTTGGAAATGTTCTAACTCCACAATTGTTCTAGCATTATGATTTGCATAATATTAATATTTTAATAAAATGGCATGCTGTTCGTTCATAAGAAGAATTATTTCTGTAGTTACTTTGATAATTCAGGCATCCACTTGCCAAGCATACAAGTGTTTTTATATTGAAACATACCAAATATGCAACAAAACCTTGTTATGGTATATACTAATTTATATATTCAAGATTTAAAACTTTAGCATGTAATATTATTATATTTTTCAATATATAGAAAATTATGTTTCTTATTTTCACATATAAATTATTGCAAGATTATAGAAATGAATTTCATTAATATAAAGAAAAACTTCATATATTAGAGTATAAAGGTAAACATATTAGACAACTTTTTGTTGCAGAATTTAAATGATTTGAGTTAATTTGAAGTAATTAAAAAAAGATAAATTTGATTATTATAATAATAATGAATAAATGTTTAATGGATTAATTAAGATTACGAGTATTGATTAGGCAATAAACTTAATTAAGAGGAGTATTCATTGTTGGAAATTGTAGGTTTGCAAATTCATCATTATTCATGAGCATTTTTAAATTTATTAAAAAGTGATGATTTTATTCAATGGATACATTTGATTTTCATTGGACATGTTTTTTCTAAGAAGTATATCCAACGGAAATCAAATGTAAAGGGTTGTGGCTCTCCAAAATAGTGTACATTGAATGTATATAAACAGAGGAACTATGGTGCTCACAAGTATTATTTACAATCAATCCAATTTCAGAGATTAGAGAAAGAGTTAGGGAATTCCTCGATTTTGCTAATCAAAGGAAATTCAAAAACTCCAATGTATCCTGAGGGGACCTTTGTCTTAACCCTCTAGCAACTTTGTGTGGGGCCAAATAGAACTCTTTGGAAAGCTTCACCTGCGTCTCAAAGTCTACTATTTTAATTCTATATTGTCTTTGGATCTATCGTCTCCACTCAAATTCTCCAACAATCAAAGAGAACTAATTGGGGATTGCAGTGGAGGCTACCACCACATTCAAAGTGATGAACCAAGATTTTGTAAAACTTCACCGATTTGATGGCTCAAACTTTAATCGCTGGAAGGACAAGATATTTTTCGTTCTTACTGTCTTGAATGTGGCGTACATTTTGGATCCAAACCTACAACCCATGGAGGATCCTGCCCCCAATGCAAACCCTGAGGAAATTACGAAAGTGGCTGAACTCAAGAAGAAGAGTGAAGAAGACAATTTAACATGTCGTGGATACATTTTCAACATATTTTCTGATCAATTGTATGATCTTTACTTGTCGATGCAATCCCTAGTGGAAATATGGAAAGCTCTTAAAGAGAAATACAACACCGAACGATAAAGTACCGATAAATTTTTAAAATGAAGTATTTCGAATTCAAAATGCTCGATAGTATTTTGCCCATGGATCAAGTCCATGAACTACAAGTCCTTGTAAGTAGGCTTCATGACATGGAAGTTTTTATTCCAAAATTGTTACAAGTTGGGGCTATCATCTCGAAGTTGCCATCGTCTTGGAACAATTATCGAAAAAAATTCTGCATATGGAAGAGGACTTCACTGTAAAGAAAATACTTAGGCATTTGCGTATTCAAGAAGAAACTCGGAAGCATGATGCGGTGTATCTTCTCCAAAGTTTTAAAGTGAAACATGTGAGCGAGTCCAAGAACTCTTAAAATGGTAAGCGAAAGGCCACATCTGAGACCAAGGACGTGCAAGACAAGAAGAAAAAATCTCACAATTGTTATAATTGCAATAAGAAACGACACTACATGTAACACCCCTCACCCGTATTCAACGTCGGAATAGAGTTACGGAGCATTACCAGACTTACTACACAATTAAACATACATTTCTCTTACATTCATCATATCTAAATAATCATTATTCTAATTCACACACATTGTCTCTAATACGAGCCTACGAGGCCCAAAACATGCACTCGGAGTGGTTTGGGACTAAACCATTAACTTAGGAAAGTTTTAGAAAAATTTTCCAATTTACAGGGGACACAAGCTCGTGTGGACATTCGAAATGGGGTCACATGGCCTTGTCCCAGCCCGTGTCGTACCCCGTGTAACTCTCTGACTTGGGTCACACGACCAACACACACGCCCATGTGGCTAGCCCATGTGCCCTAAGATATGGCCACACATGCCCGTGTGCCAGGCCGTGTGCTAGGTTGTAACAGTCCGGTATATACCCTAGTCGGAACAGTGGTTTGGGACCACAAATCCTAGTCCGTAAAATATTTTTATATTATTTTCTGTGTCTATGATATGTAAATTAGTATGTGTGAAATTTTTGTAAGTTAATTTGTCTGTTTGTGGGTTTAATTTGATAAAAAGGACTGAATTGCATAATTGGTAAAAGTGGCATTTTATTTGATTTATGGCTAAATTGATGTGGCTTTATTTTAGTGAAGTCCTTAAAGGGCAAATAGCCCATTTTAATTTAAGGTGGACGGCAATGAGTGATGATAAGTAGATATTATATGTTTGTTATAATTACTTTAATAGTTTATTAATATTATTATGTTATATGATATATTATTATAATGAAAACAAAATGGAAGCATTATCATCATTTTTATCACCTCATTGCCTAAAAACCAAATAGAAAAGAAAGAATAGAAGCTTTCAAACTTTCGGCACTTGCAAGCCAAAATTAAAGGTTAGTTTTTGATCGGTTTTCGATAATTTCTACGTTTTTGCAATCGTTGCTTTGAGAACTACAAAACCCATGTATTAATTTTGTGAATTGATGATGTTTGTGTGATATGCCATTGATGATATGTCAAGCTTTTTGATGATTTTTGGTGTTAAATGAAAGATATGAGTTAGATAAACATACTTTGTTCTTGAATTTTTGATAAATTTAGCTAATTAGGGCTAAATTGTGAAAATAAATTTTTGAGGGACTAAAATAGGAAATAAATGAAATGCATGGACTTATATGATTATAAGGAAGATTCGACCAAGCTATGTTGTTGTGAGATTTTGCATATTTTGTGTTTTGTGCAATAGGGACTAAATTGTGAAAGTGTGAAATATTAGTGGAAAAATGGTAATTTGCCCATTTATGTGTTTTAGGACTAAATTGAATAGAAATGTGTTTGAATGAGCTTAATTTGAACATGTTTAGATCAAGAACAAAGGAAAACGGACTTGGATCGGGAAAAGCGAAAATTATCGAATAGCCAGTTTTTGTTGTCCGACGATATCCGAGGTAAGTCTTTAAGCAATAAAACATCGTAAATTATATACATAATCTAGTATATGCTGGATTTTGGAAACATTATAAATATATTATGGAATAGCCGAATATGGTTAAGTATAATATTTGATTTGGTTAAGTAATTTGACTGATATATGTTCTTTGAATGTTCGTACAGTAAGATTGAAATGTGTAAAAGGTTCCTTATATGAAATGATTCGTGTGAGACAACTTAAGCATTACTATTCAGGCTTTGAGCCTAGCAGGCCTTGGGCTGGTGAATTATCGGGCTTAATGCCTAGCAGGCTTATTGCCGGTGAATGAATATCAGACCTTGGGTCTAGCAGGCTTAGTGCCGGTGTGTGATTCAGGCTTATGCCTAGCAGGTTTTATACCGGTGATCTATAATACAAGCTTATGCTTATGAAATGATTAAGTCATGGTGGAAATTGAGCAAGCTAATGCCTATTTAAGTGAATTAGATTATATTCGACCATAAGGTATGTATTTATATATGTGTATATTATATGTGATGTGATTGAGTAAGTAAGTTGATAATACGAGTTTGTTTATATTCGACCTTACAGGTATGTGTATATGAATTATTTAATTGAACTTTCATGTTCGGACAAATAGGTAAAGCATATATGTGATGAATATTGAGCAAGAATGAGACTAATGTTCATGTATGTTCAGCCTTTGGTTATGTGAACATATTATTGTTGCATTGATATTAGATGCTTGGATAAATGTGATGTTTTATGGATATATATATACATTTATATATATACATGAAGAATTTGTAAGTACATGACATTTACTTATTCGGGTGTGTATATGAGTTTATTGAATTATATGTATTTGTAAAATGAATAAATAGTGATAAGTGTTGTGCTAAGTGAAGTAATGACATTTGGCCATGATAGCCAATTTATGTTAGGTTATAAGTTGATGACATTATGTGAAGTTTTAAAATGCTTGAGTGTTCTATTGATTAATTAAATGCTTAAAACTTACTAAGCTAAGTTAGCTTACTCTTTGTGTATTTGATATTCTGGTTTATAGGTTTTGGTCTAGCTACGAGCTCTGGGGATCATCAACGAAGTCATCCACACTATCGACTTATTTTGGTACCTTTAAACTTGGATTTGAACTAAAGGCATGTATAGGCTAGACTAAATTCTGAATCAAGGAAATTTTGTTCTTGTATGTATATTATATATACATAGCCATGCGAAAATGGCTAAGTTAGGGTACTTTTATCTTAAATGTATTTGGCCATGATGCTTGTTCTTAATAAAAGTATAATCAGTAATGTAAGTTTGCATGTGTTGGTAGTATAGTTAATTATTATGTCATTCATGTCATGCATTTGGTTAAGTAATTAGCTCATTATATAAGTATATTGAATAATACATTGTTGTGGTAGATATTCATATGGCTTGACCTAAATGTTAAGATAGTTATTGAATGTGGTTGATTGTGCATGGCCTATTTTAATAATGGATGAAAATTTCATTGTTTGTTAGTTGGTTATATTTATGCGGTTTGAATTAATAAGGGTTGCAATTGGGAAAATTAACATTAGCATATATGAATGTGTTTGGTTTGTGGATTGAAGAAGATTTATTATTGAAGTGATTAATTGAAGCGTGAATTGAGTGGAGAATGTTATAATGTATATGGCATATTCGGTCAAAGTATGAAATCATAAGTTAGGTAATATGAAATGGTATATTCGGTTATGGCTAGAATTTTGCATGTGTATTAAATTCATTTGATGTGTTTCGGCAAGGAGAGGGATATTTGATATTGCGGTTCGGTTATTTTCTTTCAAATGATTTGAGGTATATTTTGGTTTGAATGAATTTGAATTGGTATACTTGAATAAGGCCTAATAAGGTATTATGCAACCACATATATGTGTGTTTAGATTATGTGATCTCTACCTAGTTTTAAGAAGTCATGATGAACATATGCCTATTCGGTCAGTGTGAATTAAATGACCATATGAATCGTATCATTTATTAATTGTTGAAATTGTTGATTTATGATTTTAGCTAAAGAGGATTAAGATATGTATGACATTGTATATTCATTTTTTCAAAAAAAAAAAAACAAGATTGTTCAAAGTGTATTCGGTTGTGACTATATCGATATAAATAATTGTAGTGACTTGTGTTATGTTCAGTAATGCCTTGCAACCCTAATTCGGCGACGGATACGGGTTAAGGGTGTTACATAGGTCGTACCAAACTTGTAGGGTATATTGACTTATGCCACACGACCAAGTCACACGCCCGTGTACTGGGCTGTGTGGAGCATACTGACTTGATTTCTAATTCAATACCAGGGGACACACGGCCGTGTAACCTGACCGTGTGCCACACATGGCTAAGACACATGCCCGTGTCTCTGCCTGTGTAGACAAAAATAGGCTATTTACTAAGCCATCTTGCCACCCAAATTTGTATACTCCTACACCAAACCAAATGGCACCAAAACATGGCATAAATAAGCATTCAACCAAACATAATTCATACCATTTCAATACCAACAAACACAAAGCACACAAATACCACAATTATGCCATTAAATTCCATCCCAAAATCACATTCCTAAAATCATAAGCATATCAATTCTCAATCAACCATTTACCGCAAGTATTTATATAGCATATATCAATCACAAGACAAATGCTATTAGCACATATATAAATATAACCAAATAAACCAAAATGAGCCAACTTACATAACAATACACAAAGCTAACCCCTTAATATTTACAAGTCAACATAAATGGCTAAATCCATTTTTAACATATACTAAAATGACCAAAGCTCCTATACATGCCATATATCCCAAAAACATAGATTCAAAAGTACCAAAGTGATAGCTTGATAGTATGATGAAGTCTCCCACGATTCCCAAATCCGAGCTAGCTTTGAGAACACTATAAAACACGAAAAATAAACAAAGTAAGCTATAAAATGTAGTAAGCTCGTATGCTAAATAAGTAAAACTTACCAACCAACAATTCAATAACATAAACATCATATAATGCAATTCAAATTTGAAGCATAACTTAACATATGTATTCAATCTAAGATTAAGCACAATTTCCATCAAATTCTTCGATTCAATGATCGTATAGTTCACGCACATACCTGTATAAGCTCGTATTGATCTCATACTCACCCCTATCTTTGATATACCTGTTGAACCATTCGGAATACTATCGGATACCCGGGAATCTCGCACACTAAGTGCCACATATATCCGAAGCTATCTCAATCTCATATCACATATAATGCTCACTCTTGAGCTATAAATGGGTCTGCTCACACAAGCTGACGAGAATCCGCAACACATGCTGGATAACTCAGCCACCGGTAGGACGTACGGACCAGCACCCAAATCACATAACCCCTAATGACATGCCATTTGTATCCTAATCTATTCCTAAGGTTCAATCAGGATTTCACACTTGCCGAATGTAACACCCCCTACCTGTATTCGTTGTCAGAATAAGGTACGAGGCATTACCAGAATTTACAATTTTTTTTTAAAACCGAGACCATTCCAATTCAACATATTTTCAAAATAATTCATGCATATTTATAAGATAACTTTAACACATAAGCCATACCAATGGCTGACCTTACATTCATTTCATATTAACATTTATTTTATTAGCTTATACATGCCATTCATTTCCAAACTAAAGTTTCTTTAAATACCGAAATATTGGGGTTGATAGTGTGATAAGTCTCCCACCGATCCGACCTCCGAGCTCTTAACACTACAAAACAGGGAAAAAGGAAATAGGGTAAGCACTTTGTGCTTAGTAAGCCCATGTAACAAGAATTATCTTACCTAATAGTTTCAATACAATGTAATAAACATTCATATATCCATTCAATACGTTATTACCCTAACATACACAAGCTCAACATTCAAGTTAGTTCAATAATTTCCATGTATCAATAATATATATTATGATTGATGAGCTCATCAATATCATGATTTCCATTTCCTTGTTATTTTTCCATATTTATCCCGTTGAATTTCTCGGAATTTTCGATGGATTTTCAGAGGTACACTTTAGTGTACAAATCCGGGTCCGTCAATTCATATTCATGTGCGCACATTTTCATTTCAAAGAGCACACTCCCGCGAACCTCATCTTTACAGTGGGATTACCAGTCCAGGCTAAATCCCCTGTAATATTAACTCATAGAGTATTGTCGGGATTACCAGTCCAGGCTAAATCCCCTACAACGACAATTACTCTAATGAGCTTGGATCTGAATTACCAGTCCAGGCTAAATTCAGACCCTAATTCGGATTACCCGTCCGGGCTAAATCCATTTTCCACATATTCTTCGGGAGGGCTATATCAAGATAGGATCACCCGTCCGGGCTAGATCCTTTTTACCGTCAATTCCTTTTCAGAGATCCATCGAATTTTCCATTCATTCAACCGGGATTTCTTCCCCTTTTTATCAAATATATCAATGTTTCATCAATCTTCATACAATGAACATTCAAATTATATTCACATCAATAACGTAAATTTCAAGCATTTAAGAATATAATTCAAGTTACATGAACTTACCTCGATACTAGTTCGTATACAAAATCTACTAATCCAGGACTTTTTCCTTTCCTCGATCTAGCTTCGTATTTGAGTTTTCCGAATCTAAATAAATAAATTCAATCATCAATTCAATACATTTCATGTTCACATGTAGCATTTTCTATAATTCTATTATTATTTTTAGTTTATTCAAAGCTGTCTACTTGAGTCACAGTCACTAAATTATTTATTTCTCGAGATACAGAACTCCAAATGAAGAACAGTTAATTTTTCCTGAAACTAGACTCACATTTCTTTATACCATAAAATTTCCAGAATTTTTGGCTTAGCCAATTCGTACAGTTTATTCATTAAAATCACTCTTGTTCTGCTATCTGGCAGTTCTGACCCTTCTTCACTAAAAATTAATTATCTCCTCATACAGAATTCGGATGATGCTCTTGTTTATTTTTATTGAAAATAGATTCATTCAGAATTCCAAATATATAAATTTAAGCCCCTAATTATTTTTCTTCAATTTTTGATGATTTTCTAAAGTCAAAACAGAGGAACCCGAATTCATTCTGAACCAGTCTTACAAAAATCTAAATATCTCAAAATACAGAACTTCTTTTCTTTCCTTGTTTCTTTCATATGAAAATAGACTCAGTAAGCTTTAATTTAATATCTCACTCAACTTCTAATTCCACTTCTACGATTTTTGGTGAATTTTCAAACATACTCTACTGCTGCTGTCCCAAAACTGTTTTCTTATAGCTTGTTTTACAATTAAGTCCTTTATCCAATTCTAACTTCAAATTCTTTCAATTAAACCACTAATTCATCATTTTATTCATCATATGCTATATTCAAAAACTCTAAAACTTCAAAAACTTCAACTTAAATTCATCAAAACTTTGTTCTAAAACTTATAAAGCATCAAAATCAAAAGAAAAGGACTAAATTAACTTACCAAATTAAACTCCAAGCTTTAAAAACTCTATTCTCCCTTTTTCTTTCTTTTTCCCCTATTTCTTCTCTGTTTCGTCTTTACTCTCTGTTTCTTTTCTGTTCTTTCTTTTACTTTCTCTTTATAATCTATAATAACAATATAATATAATATATTAAATATCTTTATTATATAATATAATAATATATATTAAACATAAAAAAATCTCAGATTTTCTTCACAATAAACCGCCTCAACTAGACAAAATGGCTTAATTGCCATTTTGGTCATTTATACTTTCTTTTAATCTATAATTAAACTTTTACACCTTTTTCAATTTAGTCTTTTTCATTTAATTACCTACCCAGACGTTAAAATTTTCTAACGAAAGTTTAATACCACATTACTAACATTTTATAAATATTTATAAAAATATTTCCTATCATATAAATATTCATGCAAATATATTGAAATAAATTTCTCTTTAAATCGGATTTATGGTTGCGAAACCATTGTTCCGATAACCTTGATTTTAGGCCATTACAACTCTCCCCCCTTTTAAGGATTTTCGTCCTCGAAAATCTTACCAATAAAGAGGTTTGGATATTGTTTCCTCATTGCCTCCTCCGGTTCCCATGTCGCTTCCTCAATCCCGTGTTTTTGCCACAATACTTTCACCAAATTTATTTTTTTATTTCTAAGCTCCTTTGTTTCCCGTGCCAATATCTTGATCGGTTCTTCACTGTAACTCATATCCGGTTGAATCTCCACTTCTATCGGAGAAATAACATGTGAAGGATCTGACCGATATCGTCGTAGCATAGACACATGAAAAACATTATGGATTCTATCAAGTTCTGGTGGTAATGCCAACCGATAAGCGACCGGTCCAATTCTTTCTATGATCTCATATGGCCCGATAAATCTTGGACTCAATTTACCCTTTCGACCGAACCGGAGAACTTTCTTCCAAGGAGACACTTTTAGGAATACCTTGTCACCAACCTGAAATTCAAATTTTTTTCGTTTAAGATCGGCATATGATTTTTGGCAATCGAAAGCTGCTTTTAAACTATCCCGAATAACCTTTACTTTTTCTTCTGTTTCCCGGATTAAATCAACCCCATGTATCTTCTTTTCACTGAGCTCTGTCCAATACAATGGTGTTCTACATTTTCTACCATACAAAGCTTCATATGGAGCCATTTTAATACTGGACTGATAACTGTTATTGTAAGCAAATTCAATCAAAGGTAGATACCTCTCCCAATTACCTTTAAACTCTAGTGTACAACATCGGAGCATATCTTTCAATACTTGAATTACACGCTCAGATTGGCCATCTGTCTGAGGATGAAACGCAGTACTGAAATACAACTGAGTACCCAAATCTTCTTGCGATTTCTCCTAGAAACGAGACGTAAATCGGGGATCTCTATCTGATATAATGGAGACAGGCACTCCATGTAGCCTGACAATCTCAGATATGTACAATTCAGCCAGTTTATCTAAAGAATAATCCATACGTACCAGAATAAAGTGTGCTGACTTTGTCAATCGGTCAACAATCACCCAAATAGCATCTTTTTTCCTCGAAGACAATGGTAATCCCTATACAAAATCCATAGTGATTCTTTCCCATTTCCATTCCGGTATAGTAATTGGCTGAAGTAACCCTGAAGGTACCTGATGTTCAGCTTTAACTTGCTGACATATTAAACATCTTGATACAAACTCAGAGATATCACGTTTCATTCCTGGCCACCAGTACATCTTTTTCAAATCATTATACATTTTATTACTTCCCGGATGTACAGACATAGTACCACCGTGAGCCTCGTGTAAAATTTTCTGTATGAGCTCTGAATTCTTGGGTACACATACCCTACCTCTGAATAATAAACAACCATCAATCCCAACTTGAAATTCAGAATCAGTACCTGACTCACATTGTGCCCATTTAACCTGTAACTTCACATCATTCTTCTGAGCTTCACATATTTGCTGTAGAAATGTTGGTTTAGCTCTCAATTTAGCTAAGATTGAACCATCATCAACCAAAGACAATTGAGCATTCATAAATCGCAAAGCAAACAGAGATTTTCGACTCAAAGCATCAGCCACAATATTAGCCTTACCCGGATGGTAATCAATAATCAAATCATAGTCCTTTATCAATTCAAGCCACCTGCGCTGTCTTAAATTCAGATCTTTCTGTGTCATCAAATACTTCAAGCTTTTATGATCAGTATAAATATGACATTTCTCACCGAACAAGTAATGCCGCCATATCTTCAATGCAAAAACAATAGCAGCTAATTCAAGATCATGTACCGGATAATTTCTTTCATGTGGTTTAAGTTGTCTTGAAGCATAGGCTATTACTTTACCTTCTTGCATCAAGACACAACCTTAACCATTTAATGAGGCATCACTGTAAATAACAAATTCCTTACCCGGTTCAGGCTGCACTAATACTGGTGCTTTCGTTAGTAGATCTTTTAATCGATTGAAACTCTGCTGACATTCATCAGTCGACTCGAACATTACATCTTTCTGCAATAATCGAGTCATCGGAGAAGCTATCATAGAGAATCCCTGTACAAATCTCCGATAATAACCAGCTAAACCCAAGAAACTTCTAACTTCAGATACAGTCTTCGGTGGACTCCAATTGACAATAGCTGAGATTTTACTTGGATCTACCCTGATGCCTTCAGCGGATACAATATGTCCAAGAAAACCCACTTCTCGAAGCCAAAATTCACATTTACTGAATTTAGCATATAACTGCTTTTCTCACAAAATTTGCAACACAATTCTCAAATGTTCTGCATGTTCTTCTTCATCTCGAGAATAAACCAAAATATCATCAATGAAAACCACCACAAACCTATCTAAGTACGGTCTGAATATCTGATTCATCAAATCCATAAATACTGCAAGTGCATTAGTCAACCCAAACGGCATAACCAGAAACTCATAATGCCCGTACCTGGTTCTGAAAGCTGTCTTTGGCACATCTGACTCCTTTACTCGTAACTGATAGTAGCCCGATCGGAGATCAATCTTTGAAAATACAGTAGCACCTTTCAGCTGATCAAATAAATCATCAATCCGGGGCAACGGATACTTATTCTTTATAGTTACCTTATTGAGCTGTCGATAGTCAATACACAATCTCAAAGATCCATCTTTCTTTTTCACAAATAGAACCGGAGCACCCCAAGGTGAATGACTCGGTCGGATAAAACCTCTATCAACAAGTTCCTGTAACTGTGTCTTTAATTCCTTTAATTCTGTAGGAGCCATTCGGTACGGAGCTATGGAAATCGGAGTAGTTCCCGGAATCAAATCTATAGAAAATTTCACTTCTCTTTCTGGTGGCAACCCTGGTAACTCCTCTGGAAACACATCAGAAAATTCGCATACCACTGGCACTGCTTGAATCTTCGACTCAGATACCTTGGTATCTAATACATAAGCAAGAAAAGCATCATACCCCTTTTTGACATATCTCTGAGCAGTAATAACTGAAATCACATCAGATAATCCTTCTGTCTGATCAGATTTAACTCGAAGTAATTCACCATTCTGACACTTCAACACAATATATTTCTGTTTACAATTTACTACTGCATCATGCTGAGTTAACCAATCAATGCCCAATATCACATCAAACTCATCAAATGGCAGTAACATCAAATCAGCCAGGAAACAATAACCTCTTACCATCAGTGGACAATTTTTACAAATTTTATCCACCAAAATAGATTGGCCAAAGGGGTTCGAGACTTTAACCACAAATTCAGTAGGTTCAACAGATAAATCTTTAACGCATGCAAGTTTTACACATATATATGAATGCGTAGAACCGGGATCAATTAATGCAGTAATATCAGTTTCAAGTAAAGAAAATGTACCAGTAATAACATCGGGTGCTGAGGCATCTTCTCTGGTACGCATGACATAAGTCCTAGAAGGCGCTCGTGTCTCAGGCCTACTTGCAGTATATTTTGTAGCTCCTCGGCTACCACTGACATTACCGAATGGTCGAGATGGTCTACCCCTCAAAGATGGATTACTTGGCTTCGATATATATTCAGCTTCTTTTTCACTTCTTTCTGGACAATCTCTGAGGAAATGGTCAAAAGAACCACATCGGTAACAAGCCCCACTCTTAAATCGACATTCACCAAAATGAGCTTTATTACAATACTGGCATCTCGACTTAGGGGTACCAACACTGCCAACACTGGTCACTGATGGAGTGGAAGGTCTTGTATTAGTGCGCTGTGAACCTCGCTCTCTATCCAAATACCCAGTGGTTGAGGTAGAACGATCCTGGTACTTCTTCAATTTCTTTGGAGCAGAAAACTGAGATTTTCCCATTGGTCTTTTACTAAAAATTCGAGCTTCCCTCTCAGCCTGTTTCTTTTCTTTGCTCTATTCTTCTGCTCTATAGGCTCGCTCTGCTAGTGTAGCAAACTCTCGAATTTCAAGAATTCCAATAAGTAGCTTAATTTCTTCATTCAACCCTTCTTCGAATCGTTTGCACATTTCAGCTTCCGACTGTACCCATTCTCGAGCATATTTACTCAACCAAACAAATTCTCTTTCATACTCAGATACTGATCTATTGCCCTGTTTCAGCTCAAGAAATTCTTTTCTTTTCTGATCAAGGAATATCTGACTGATATATTTCTTTTTGAACTCGGTCTGGAAGAATTCCCATGTAATTTCTTCTTTCGGAACAATGAAGCTTTAGTATTCCACCAATGATAAGCTGTGTCTTTTAGCAGTGAAACAACACATTTCAAACATTCTTCTGGCGTGCAAGATAATTCCTCCAAAACCCGAGTAGTATTTTCTAACCAAAATTCAGCTCGTTCGGGATCATCATCAACTGCTGCTCGAAATTCTTCGGCCCCATATTTTCAGATTTTATCGACCGGAGCTTTTCCTTTTCTGACAGATTCAGTACCTGTACCCTGTGGAATCTCGGGAACCGGTGGAGGAACAGGAGGGGGAGCTTGAGTTTGCTGCACTGTAGGGTTAGTTCTTATGTACTGGGTAAACCATTCATTCATCATTTGAAAGAAGGCTATTTTTGCCTCCTCCCCTTGACCCTCTATACCGGGCCTTCTACTGCTAGTTTCTTCTCTTTGTACTGAAGCCGGAGCATGACTCTCAGCTTCCTCAGATTGAGCTCGGTCAGATGACATTACTATAAGGAAAACACAATTTAAATGGTCAGGAGATATCACACTATCAAAAATAATTTAAATGACATGTATAACTAATCCGTATTCGCTATGCCGGTCCTAGAACCGGCTAAACCGTGGCTCTGATACCAACAAATGTAACACCCCCTACCTGTATTCGTTGTCAGAATAAGGTACGAGGCATTACCAGAATTTACAATTTTTTTTTTAAAACCGAGACCATTCCAATTCGACATATTTTCAAAATAATTCATGCATATTTATAAGATAACTTTAACACATAAGCCATACCAATGGCTGACCTTACATTCATTTCATATTAACATTTATTTTATTAGCTTATACATGCCATTCATTTCCAAACTAAAGTTTCTTTAAATACCGAAATATTGGGGTTGATAGTGTGATAAGTCTCCCACCGATCCGACCTCCGAGCTCTTAACACTACAAAACAGGGAAAAAGGAAATAGGGTAAGCACTTTGTGCTTAGTAAGCCCATGTAACAAGAATTATCTTACCTAATAGTTTCAATACAATGTAATAAACATTCATATATCCATTCAATACGTTATTACCCTAACATACACAAGCTCAACATTCAAGTTAGTTCAATAATTTCCATGTATCAATAATATATTATGATTGATGAGCTCATCAATATCATGATTTCCATTTCCTTGTTATTTTTCCATATTTATCCCGTTGAATTTCTCGGAATTTTCGATGGATTTTCAGAGGTACACTTTAGTGTACAAATCCGGGTCCGTCAATTCATATTCATGTGCGCACATTTTCATTTCAAAGAGCACACTCCCGCGAACCTCATCTTTACAGTGGGATTACCAGTCCAGGCTAAATCCCCTGTAATATTAACTCATAGAGTATTGTCGGGATTACCAGTCCAGGCTAAATCCCCTGCAACGACAATTACTCTAATGAGCTTGGATCTGAATTACCAGTCCAGGCTAAATTCAGACCCTAATTCGGATTACCCGTCCGGGCTAAATCCATTTTCCACATATTCTTCGGGAGGGCTATATCAAGATAGGATCACCCGTCCGGGCTAGATCCTTTTTACCGTCAATTCCTTTTCAGAGATCCATCGAATTTTCCATTCATTCAACCGGGATTTCTTCCCCTTTTTATCAAATATATCAATGTTTCATCAATCTTCATACAATGAACATTCAAATTATATTCACATCAATAACGTAAATTTCAAGCATTTAAGAATATAATTCAAGTTACATGAACTTACCTCGATACTAGTTCGTATACAAAATCTACTAATCCGGGACTTTTTCCTTTCCTCGATCTAGCTTCGTATTTGAGTTTTCCGAATCTAAATAAATAAATTCAATCATCAATTCAATACATTTCATGTTCACATGTAGCATTTTCTATAATTCTATTATTATTTTTAGTTTATTCAAAGCTGTCTACTTGAGTCACAGTCACTAAATTATTTATTTCTCGAGATACAGAACTCCAAATGAAGAACAGTTAATTTTCCCTGAAACTAGACTCACATTTCTTTATACCATAAAATTTCCAGAATTTTTGGCTTAGCCAATTCGTACAGTTTATTCATTAAATTCACTCTTGTTCTGCTATCTGGCAGTTCTGACCCTTCTTCACTAAAAATTAATTATCTCCTCATACAGAATTCGGATGATGTTCTCGTTTATTTTTATTGAAAATAGATTCATTCAGGATTCCAAATATATAAATTTAAGCCCCTAATTATTTTTCTTCAATTTTTGATGATTTTCTAAAGTCAAAACAGAGGAACCCAAATTCATTCTGAACCAGTCTTACAAAAATCTAAATATCTCAAAATACAGAACTTCTTTTCTTTCCTTGTTTCTTTCATATGAAAATAGACTCAGTAAGCTTTAATTTAATATCTCACTCAACTTCTAATTCTACTTCTACGATTTTTGGTGAATTTTCAAACATACTCTACTGCTGCTGTTCCAAAACTGTTTTCTTATAGCTTGTTTTACAATTAAGTCCTTTATCCAATTCTAACTTCAAATTCTTTCAATTAAACCACTAATTCATCATTTTATTCATCATATGCTATATTCAAAAACTCTAAAACTTCAAAAACTTCAACTTAAATTCATCAAAACTTTGTTCTAAAACTTATAAAGCATCAAAATTAAAAGAAAAGGACTAAATTAACTTACCAAATTAAACTCCAAGCTTTAAAAACTCTATTCTCCCTTTTTCTTTCTTTTTCCCCTATTTCTTCTCTGTTTCGTCTTTACTCTCTGTTTCTTTTCTGTTCTTTCTTTTACTTTCTCTTTATAATATCTATAATAACAATATAATATAATATATTAAAATATCTTTATTATATAATAATATAATATATATTAAACATAAAAAAATCTCAGATTTTCTTCACAATAAACCGCCTCAACTAGACAAAATGGCTTAATTGCCATTTTGGTCATTTATACTTTCTTTTAATCTATAATTAAACTTTTACACCTTTTTCAATTTAGTCTTTTTCATTTAATTACCTACCCAGACGTTAAAATTTTCTAACGAAAGTTTAATACCACATTACTAACATTTTATAAATATTTATAAAAATATTTCCTATCATATAAATATTCATGCAAATATATTGAAATAAATTTCTCTTTAAATCGGATTTATGGTTGCGAAACCATTGTTCCGATAACCTTGATATTAGGCCATTACACCGAATCTTCGTCAAATATATCCGCAAGGTCGTATTCACAATTTATGCAATATTAAAGCATTTAAAACACAATTATAATAATGTTTATTACATACGAACTTACCTCAATTGCAAAAATAGTGAAATAAGTCGATTAATCTGATACTTTGTTTTTCCCCCGATCGAAATCCGAATTTCGCTTTTCTTCATATACACAAGGAGACATGGACTTAGGGACCATGGTTATAGAAGGGATCGAGAGCTATTGTCCATGTGTGTAATACCCGAAAACAATTCAAGACTTATGAACTAGTGGCAAACTGTGAAGTGCTTATGGGCAACTATCAATTGATTAAGGTTCTCGGTCAAGGGACGATGGAACTCAACTTTACATTCGTGAAGCAATTAACTTTGACCAATGTGTTGCATGTTCTCGATGTGAGAAAGAATTTAATGTCTGTGAGTCTTCTGTGTAACAAGGGGTTCAAGGTTATCTTGGAATCCTATAAGTTAGTCTTGCTTAAGGGTGATATGTATGTAGGAAAAGGATATTGTATCGAGGGCATCTTCAAGTTGAGCATTGATATGAATAAAGTTAATTCTTCTACTTATATTGTTGAATCTTATCATTTGTGGGATGCACATTTAGCACATTTTAATTTTAAAACTTTACAATATATGGAAAAGAATGGTTATATCAATCTAAGTAATGATGATTTTGTAGATAAATGTAAAGTTTATATTCAATCAAAAATTACCAAGAAGTCATTTCCTAATAAAAGTGAAAGAAATTTGCAAGTGTTAGACTTAATCCATCTAGATGTTTGTGAATTAAATGAAACTCTAACAAGAGGTGGAAAAATGATATTTTATCACTTTTATAGACGACTAGATTTACTTATGTGTATCTCATGAGATGTAAAGACGAGGCTTTTGATATGTTTAAATGTTTTAAAAATGAGGTTGAGAATTTGTTTAGTATAAAAATCAAAGTACTTCGTAGTGATAGAGGTGGTGAATATTTTTCAAATGAATTGAATGTATTTTGTGAGGAACAAAGTGTGGTACATGAGTGTTCCACGCCTTATATACCGCAACAAAATGGTTTGGTGGAAAGAAAGAACTGTACTTTAATGGATATGGTATATGGTTAACTTGATGTTGTTAGACACAAAACTTCCATATAATCTATGGGGTGAAGAATTATTAACTGCATGTTATATCCTTAACAGAATACCATCAAGAAAATTTAAAATATCTCCATATAAGTTACGGAAGGGTCGGATGTCAAACTTAGATTATTTCAAAGTGTGCGGGTGTTTGGCTTACTATAGAGTTCTTGACCAACAAAGAACAAAGTTAGGACCAAGAGCCGTTAAGGGTGCATTCGTTGGATATGCCTAACACTCTAAGGCTTATCATGTTCTTGACTTAATGTCAAATACGATAATTGAAACAAGAGATGTATTCATTGAAAATAAAGTTTTTAATGATTCAATGGATTCAAAAAAAGAATATCAACCAATTATCTTAAGTGATCAAACCAAGAGAAGTCTTTGTGATAATAAGGATATGGAGCCGAGGAAAAGTCAAAGTGTGAGAAAAGTAAAAGACTTTGGTCTCGATTTCATTTTCTCGCAATCTCTAGCATTTCTCGTTAGGGGGAATAAAGAATCTGTAATTAAAAAGATCCCCATAATGTTTAATGTAGATGGTGATCCACAATCCTATGGTGAAGTCATGACTTCTAGGGATATGACATTTTGGAAAGAGGCCATTAATGATGAAATGGATTCAATATTGTCCAACAATACTTGGATTCTAGTTGATCTTCTCATGAATAGTTTTGCAGCTTATTCCTAAACAATGTGGGATTCCTTCCTCTTTTAACTAACAACATGAGATTAAAGGCTACACTATATTTGATTTTTTTACTTAGAGTTTAAATTTTTTTACAAAAAGTTAATATTTGTTACATTATAAATAAAACTTTTAAACTCTATAAGTAAAAAAAAATATAAAATATAAAATGAGTATGGTAAAATATTAAAAAATAAATATTTAAAAATTACTAATAGTTGAGTGATCATTTTGTAAGTTTTTATAATTCGATAGCTAAAAATATAGTTAAGTGACTACTAATGTAATTTAATCTAGATATAAAATATGAAAAATAATTATTATATTTTATGTATATTATATATTTCTATAAAAGGAACTTATTTAGCATAATTATATACTATGTTTAAGTAGATTATTTGTTTAGTCAAAATATCTGAAATAAATTTATCTGCATTCATTAGGTGATGAAAATTAAATTAAAATTAGAATTAAAAAAATTAATTAGTATAGTAAAATATTAAAAATAAATAAATATTTAAAAAGATATATCAATTTTTTAAAATTACAAAAAGAAAACTATTTGAGTACCAAATACTCACCATTTATTTATTAATCAAACATTCATAATATAAAATAAAATAAATAATAAAAAAATTAAAAGTATAACTTCTAAATTTAAATAATAGAAAATTATTTTAAAAATTAGAATTGCATTAATATTAACTTCAAACATTTGAAATTGAATAGAAGATTATTGTATGTACAAGTTTCATTTTGTTCTCTTTTTTTTTTATAGTTTTTTTATATGTTAACAATTCTAAAATGCAACAAGATTAAAGATCTCAAAAGATAGTTTTATAATATGAGAAAATGTTAACAAAATATAAAAAAATAGAAATTATTTAGTAAAAAAAAATATCAAATATAGTGTAGCATTTAATATCATGTTGTTAGTTAAAAGAGGAAGGAATCCCACATTATTTAGGAACAAGCTACAAACCTATTCATAGAGTCTATATATACACATATATCATATCCCACATTGCTTAAAAAAACAATGGAAATGAGACTTTGGGTCTATATAAAGATTTGCTTTGTAAGTTATATTTCCATATTAATTGGTGACACTTTTAAAAGAAATGGTGTTGTCACTTTGAGCCTTTATAAAGTTTTATTCTCGTAAATTTTTAAAAAAAATTGGTCTATTTTTATAATATCTAAAAAATGACATTTTTTAAAAATTTAATTCGAGAATAGTTTTTTTTTGGGGAAAAAAAACAAGGGCTAAAATGCATCCTTGGGTGAGCGTTTGACATCTCGCTGACGTGAACGCGTTTTCGAAAAAAATAACCTATTCCGATAAATAATTAGAAAATAGGTCTATTTTCGTAACTTAAAAAAAAAGGTATTTTTAGGATAATTGCCCTAAATTGTACCTATTTTCCATAAGGGTATCTAAATTATTTTTATCTCATTTTAATATTTGAACTCATGAAATTAATTGCTTTAAAAAAAGACTACATTAACCAATCAAAACACACCATGTATACATAGTTGACTGCTGACATGGCTATAAACTTTTGGTTGACTTTTGTTGAGCAAGAGTTTATTGGAAAAACCATTAAAAAATTAAAATTTGTTTTTAAATGTAAAATTATAAAAATAAAATAAAATAATCACAAAATTAATAATTAAGTAATAATTTTTAAATTTATTTAAAATCATAAAAAATTAAAAATTAAACAAAATTAAAACTTAAACGAAATATCTTCTTTCATTTCCCCTCTTTTCTCAGGAAGAAAACCCTAACTCTTAATCTGCTTATGTAAGTAAAGAACTTCTCTTCAATCGATTATTCTTCTTCACCACTAACCGAAGCCAAGATTTGTTCTAATTCCAGGAGAGTTTTCAAGTAGTCAATCAAGAAGGGTAAGGTTTTACAGTTCCAGGGGCTAAACCACCGATTGTAGCCGCCGCTGGCTTTACCATCTCTGTCGCATTTCGGCGTCTTCTCCGGTGAATAGCACCACCAGAAGTCTCCTCTTCTTCCCCTCTCTCGGTTCCTCGAAGCTCAAAGCCTAAAAACCTTTGAGTTCCGATTGCCGCAATCCGACGAGCTTCCAAGTCTTTTGCGTAGTCTGCCGCCATTTACATCGCCTTTCATCAACTGTTATAGAATCAAATAACTCGTTGTCAGGGGAAATTACACCAACGTTCTGCAATTTTTAATACTGAATTTAAAGCTAACTTTGGTTTTGATGATAGTGACATGAGAAGATGAATCAACACTAGCCAATTTCTTAGCTTTAATTTCTAAAAAGATGGGTATTGAATTGGGAACATCAATTTCTTTAAAAGAATTGTTTCAGGTATCAAAACCATATGAGCGATGGACTTGAACACTGGCCAAAGTCTTGAAGGAGAAACGATGTAATTAGCAAAAATAAATTTAATTTTTGTAATTTTAAAATTTTTACTACTTTATTAAATCTTTTTTTGATAATTTTTCAATTTTTCTTAATGTTAATATTTTTTGCAGTTTTTAATAATTTTATGATTTTTAATAATTTTTCAATTTTTATATATATATATATTTGTAATTTTACTATTCTTGAATAATTTTTTTATAATTTTGTAAATATTTTTAATAATTCATTCAAAATTATTATTATTTTTAGAATTTTTATAAAATTCTATAATTTTTTAAATAAGTTTTAAAATTTTAATAATTTTTTGACCGGGTCACATCAAAGTCGACAGCCTCATTAGCAGTTAACCATGTGTGTTTTGATTGGTTGATGGGTTTTTTTAACGTAGTTTCAAGAGTCAAGAAGTTTAACGGGACAAAATTTTAAGTATATAAATGGGATGAAAATTTAAAATAGCAGTGTAAAAAATAGTATAATTTAGAAGCCAAATTATAAATAAAGCCAATATATTTTTAATTGTTTGATTTATCTTATTTCTGGATTTTTTATATACTTTTTTAAGTTTAAAACTAAACTTAATAATTATTAAAAAAAAACTTAACTTAACAACATAAAACATTAGGTATAAATTTATGGTTTATCTTTTTCTATCATGTTAATTTATTAAAAAGTTTAAAAATAACAATTTAATTTTGATATTCACAAATTAAAAAAAATCATATTTCATTAAAAAAATGTCACCTATCATTAAAACAAATCGTCCACATCAATTATAAGCTTAAGACATTGTAATATATATATGATTTCTATTCAGATAAATATAATGAAAATTATATTATTAGCGTTACATAAAAAAAAAAAAAAAACACTAACGATACAAGGATGGAACTTGAGATTAATAAATATTTGTACATAAAACTTTTATCATTCCGCCAATAATTCATTTAATAAATAATTTTCTTATAACCATGCTTTTCTATATGAAAATTTTACTTCACTCACATTGATGTATGGCATAATTTAGTGTTATTAGTGTTACATAATAAATTATTGTTTATTATTTGTGAAAATTATAAAATTAATTTACTATGTTTGAACTATTATATTGTTGGAATTGACCCATATAAACAACGAATAAGAAAACTAGATAATAATGAATACAAATATTTTACGTGAAAAACATTTAAAGAGGGAAAAACCATGAGTAGATGAGACTTCGGCTTTTCACTAAATAAGTAAACAAACAAGAGTACAGTATGGAGAAAATAACCTAAATATACAACCTGTACATTACCCAAAACCTCGAATATAAAGTTCAAAATACCAAAGAGCAAACAAGTAAGCAAAACTCTAAATCTCTTAGGGCACTCACAAAAGCGGTATAAAATACTCTTCATAATTACCACAAAACTCTCACCAAACTCATATGGGACTACATATTGTCACCCTCAAAGAAAAGCACTTACTGATTAGCATACCAAAATAGGGATATAATGATCCCTTCAAATAGGCTAAAATTAGAGTTCTAATCATACTAAAATATCATTGGAATAATTAGAGTCTAACTGGGAGAAGGAATCCTGCTTGAAGTTTGAGACGCGGCTGCCAAATTGGAAAACACGTCGTGGCATTGTGACGTGCCAACTTTCCTTATCACGATGTCGATGCCGCATTTGCCTGGGGTTTACATTGCGTCGTCCCGATGAGCTTTATCTGTTTGTCACAATGCTGAGCTTGTTTTGGCCCTTTATTCGGTTGTTCATTGATTGTTGTCTTAAGAGCCTACAAACTTTCCGATAAATGCAAGGCACACCCTACATATATTATTAAATGTTAATATTTTATATCATTATATATATTATATAATAATTAATTTTTAAATTTAAATATTTATTGATTGTATTAAAAATATTTTATACTTAATTAATTTTTAAGCTTTTTATAAAACAATATTAGGGGCGGGAATAGAGTCACACAATTTTAACCCGTGTCAAATGAATCTAACAAGAGTTTTAACCACCACTCCATACAAGTCAAGACAATTAATTTTTAACTTTTCAAATTATTTTAATTACTTTTATGGTTAATAAATTTAAATTTAAATTTAAATTTAAATATAATTATATAATATTTATAAATATAATTTCATAAATTAAATAATTATAATGTATCCATTTTTATTTTATGTATGATCATATAATTATATTAAATATTAATTCCTGTTTAATTATAAATTCAAACTTTTTCAAATTTTAAATTGAATCTATCTCGAGCTCAAATTTTTTTAAATTTGAATTTTCTTGATCTTGAATCATTATATACTCATTTTTTTCTTGAATTTGATTCATTACGGATTCGAATCAATGTCAAACTCGAACTTTAAATAGAAAAGAATAGAACAACTTTTGAAGTCAGTTTCCACATTTGAACTCAATTTACCTTCCATTTAGATGTTAGAAATAAACCCAAAGCTACTCTTATCAGTCTATTCGTCCAAAAGGAGCAGAGAAAATAGCAAAAATATTGCCATATGAGGTCTTCAAAACACCATCGGGCTCCAGCCCAACTCTAACCCCTGGGAACGAAGCGCCAACATCTAAAATTTTGTGTTAAAAAAATCATTTAAATTTTTATTAAATTTAAATTTGTTTCACTAAAAAATAATTTTTGAAAAATGATTTCTGAAAAAATAATTGATTGTTTAAAAAATAATTTTTTTATGTTTGGATGATTATAACATAAAATATTTTTCATTTTTAGCAAATTTTCCTAAAATCATTTTTTAAAACTTGCATTCAATTACTTTTATATAAAAAACTTTGTATTCAGATAAACAAATACAATATAAATTATATTTGTTATGAAATATTATAGAACCAATTTTTCTTTAAAAACCAAAATTTATTTTTATAGTATGATAATATTTTATAATAAATAATATTTTATATAAACTTAATAATAACCAATGTCTAAGTAAAATTTAATTTAAAGTTGATACAGAGGAGCATAAAAGAATAAATAAAGCTAACCAATATTTTAACAAATATTCATATATATATATATTATCAAAATGTTGATATTGTATATTATGGAAATTTATCACTAAATATTTATGAATTTTAATATAAATTTATTATTAAAAAATTAATATATATTTAAAAAACTTAATATTGTTATGAATATTTTATTAAGTGGATGTCTATCATAATCAAGATAAAATTTTAATATACTTTAAATTCTAATAGTTATTAGAATTAGATCTCTACTTCTTTTATATTTCTTATGCCTATAAATAGAGACTCTAATGAAGCATTGCAATCATTCTTTTGATCAATAAAGTACATTATTCTCTATTACTTTCATATTTCTTTATTCTTTATTCTCTCCATGTAATGCCCTGAATAATTTATTTTTGTTTTCGTGGATTTTGCTATAAATATGTGTCTGCTTCAGTGGCTAAGTGTTCTGATTGTATGTTTGAAGTCTTGGGTTTAAGTCACACTTTTGAATCATCCATTTTAGGCGGGCTTATGTTATATTCTAGGTAAATTCATATCAGAATGAGCCTGCTAGTTTAAGTGGTAAATTGTTAGCTTACCCTAAGGTCTCGTGTTTGAATCCTCATGTGAACGTCGATGATAAATTTTGTTTCGGTTGTGTGGTAGAGATTCGATCAAAGTGAAATTCTGAAGTAGTTGAGAGTTAGTGGGTTGGTTAGTTAGTGGGATAATGAGGGGGTTGAGATATTGTGGGATTTTTAATTTAATTTAATTTTTTAAACACAAATTTCATTACAAATTTTTATTATACCTGCTATTTTTTATAGCATACCTAGAGCTAGACCTGATCATGGGTTGGGCCACCCGACCCGGCCCGAAAGCCCGCCCGAAAAATAAAAGGGTTTGGGTAAAAATATAGGCCCGAAAAATAGGCTTGGACAAAAAACGAGACCGGGCTTCGGGTAAGATTTTTTGACCTGGGCTCGACTCGAATTATATACTAAATATTTTATTTTATTTTTAATCATTTTTTATTTTTAACTTTACTTTTTTAGTTTCACTTTCACTTTCGTGCCTTCCTCCCCCTTATTCCCAATTCCAGAATCAAAATCCCTAACTCACCACCACCTCCACCGATCTAGCAGTGATGTTCGTCGGTGCTGTTCACCAGTCACCAGTCACCATATTCATTTCCACCTCCCAACTGCTTCCTCTGTCGCCGGCGCCCACCTGATTTCCTCAACTGACTCAGGTAAGAAATATCATTTTCACTTTCTTTTTGTTTGGTCACCGAGAAAATGAAGGAAAGTTTTGATCCTGTTTTAGTATGTCTGTTTCATCTCTTCCAAAAGTTCATAAGCATTATCTAATAGGCCAACAATACAACAGTGGTTTATTAGAACTCTTTTTGGTTGTAACTTTATTTCCTTAAATTAAAACTCTTTTTTTTTATGTTCCCCTGCTTTATTCACTCTGTTTTTGTGTGGGATTTCTTTGTAAGCGGTTCATGGATGGCACATCATGACAGATAGGGTTTGCTGCACTTACAAAAAATCTAGTAAAGTAAAATACAAGGTAGAGGATATATAAATTCTAGAGAATTTAAAGATAATTTAAGAACAAAAGAGGAATCAAAGATAGCTAGCTGCGAAACTAACAACAGAGAAAGATGAATGAAAAGTTCAGTTTTTTTGAACTATAAGAGAAGAAGCTCTGGTTGAATTCATAAAAAAACCCAACCTAAAAGATAGTTACTGTAGAAGAAAACTGTGGTGTCTTGAGAAAGTGGTCCTTTTGTTTGACATTTTCCACAATTTGGAAAGAACACTAAACAGACACGTTAACTATTTGCAATAATCAGGAAGTTTCACTTTTTGTCTTTCAATTTGTTTTAAGATTTTTAGATTCTTAAAATATTTTCTCTTTCAACAACTTACCTTGGAAGTTTGTTGTAATTCAAAACGAAATTAAGAGATTAGAGGAAGAAGATGTTTGGGGGTAAGAAAGTAAATAACATTAATTAAGGTTTATCTTGAAATATCGGACCTCTAATTATTGCAAATAGTTGCAGCCGAGAAACAGGGAAATAAAGTAAATGAGGCAAAATTTATCAAACTAAAGGAAATTGAGATCTGGGTATTGGGAAGACCAGGTTTTTAAAGCTGAGTTTTGAATTTCGTGGAATTTGGTGAAGCAGAATTAAAGAATTGGTGTGTCTAAATTTCAAATAAACTGACTCTTCCTCTCTTTCTCTCTCTCCTTTTTTTTGAGTTCCCTCTCTGACATTGATCTCTACATGTTTTTTTCTCTCTTCTTTGGTCCGGGCAATGGTTGAACTTTATGCAGATGAGGTAGTCCCTAATGGGGTCCAATTTCTCCTCATGTTTTCACTGTTGATGGCTCAAAATATCAAAATCATATGGAATTTTTGTTAATCAAACGGTGGATACATGACGATAAAGATCTTCATAGTTAAATTTAGTTTTGGGGTTTATTTAAAAAAAGTCTCTTTGGTCAATGAAGTCAGCTGTATTAAAGCCTTTAGCCAAAAGAGGCCGTGTCTTGTGGGGCGTCTTAATACTCTTTTTTGTTGTAACTTTATTTTCCTTAAATTCCCTCTTTATTTTGAGCCTCATATTGGGTTATGAACTAACAATCCAATTAGACACGCAAATTGAGACTTTGGAGCTTAATTAAACTCTTCAAATCATACAATATTAGTAAGGTCTCTTGTCGTTTAGCATTTGTAACATCAACTCAGTGGGTAAAGATAAGCTTATGGTGTTGTTAATGGGATAAGTATTTAAATCTTTTACATAAAAAAATATTTAAATGAAAGAGAACAAGTTAAAAAGATTCTTGGAGCTTCTGTCAAAAGGTAATCAAACTTTACTTCAAGTGTTATTGACATTACATAAGAGACTTGGGTTTATTAGTTTTACTTTTGTCTTTTCTAACTTGTGTTCAACAGTTTCACTGTCTTATTAATGTTTCTGGTTTTTCTCTTCTTCTAGTTGCTGGAAACTACAACAAGCACTGTAAAAAAAATCATTTTATACCATTATTTTACGTTGAAAATATGCAAAAGTACAAATGTTTGTGCCATTTTTCCTGCTCTGAAACTTACTTAAATTCTATATCTTCCTTTTTTTAGGAATAATTTGGGCTAACATTTTATGATAATAAATAATAATATGGAATAATTCATATATTATATACAGTTGTTGAACAATTATATAATCTTTTGGTTTATTTGGATTTCAGGACTTGAGTTTTTATGACTATGGCTAGTTCGAACACTCCTATACCTGTGGATGATGGGTTTAATGAGTATGAAAGTACTCTCAAACCTCAAAAGTCTACCACTTCAAAGGTGTGGGATGAAATGACAAAACTTGAATATGAGAACAAAAATGAATTGAAGGCACAATGTAATCACTGTAAGAGTATCTTCTCTTCTAAATCTTCTAGCGGAGCCTCTCATTTAAGATGTCATCTAAATAATTGTTTGAAAAAAGTTAATAATGACATCACTCAATACACCATAGCCACTCAACCATCATTAGTAGGTGGTCCATCTATAAAAAACTATAAGTTTGATGCTGATGAGTGTCGTCAAGCTGTTTCTACTTTTCTTGTGTGTGGCAAGCATTCATTTAGGATAGTTGAAGAACCGGGATTTAGATACATGATGAGAATTTCTACTCCTAATTTTAATAATATAAGTAGACATACAACTGCTAGGAATGTCCTAATGTATTATGCAAAAGAGATAGATCATGTTAAAGACGAGTTGGCTAAAGCACCTGGTTTAATTTGTCTAACTTCTGATAATTAGAACTCAGAGCATACTAATGATAAATATATTTGCATTACTGCTCATTGGATTGACAAAGATTGGAAGCTACAAAAGAGAATCATAAGGTTTAGAGCTTTATTTCCTTCGTATGATGGTTTGAACATAGCAGATGAACTTGTTTTATGTTTATCTCAATGGGGTATAGACAAGAAAATTTTTAGGATCAGTTTGGATAATGCTTCTTATAATGATGTTATGGTTTCTTGTCTTAAAAATCATTTTCGTGCAAACCGAGCTATTTTGTGTAATGGTGTTTTTTTCAAGTTAGATGTGCACATATATTGAATCTTATAGTTAAAGCTGGTTTGGAACTTGCTGATGATCTTGTTGGTAAGATTCGAAATGGAATTAAATACATAAAAAAGTCGGGAATTTATAGGAAAAGATTTTATGATGTGGCCGACAAAAGTTTTCATTTGAATGTGACCAAAACATTGCGTTAAGATGTTTATGTGAGATGGAACTCTACTTATTTGATGCTTGAATCTTCTCTTTACTATAAAGATGTGCTAGATTATTGGGGCCAACGGGACAAAGATTATCAAATATTTGCACTTTCTAACGAGGAGTGGAGAAATGTTGCTATTCTTTGAAAATTTTTGAAAGTATTTTATGATGTGACTTGTGTTTTTTCTGGTTCTAATTATCCAATGGCTAATCTTTCTTTTAGAGGGGTTTGAAAGGTTCACAAGGTCTTGCTAATATAGTTAAAGGTCCTTATTCTTTTTTAACTCCAATGGTTAAGCAAATGCAAGAGAAATTTAATAAATATTGGGCTGAGTATCCATTGATATTGTTGTAACAGCCCGATTTAGGGGCTAGTCAGAATAGTGATCTCAGGATCACTAATCCGAGGTTAGAGAAAATTATTTTCATGTTATTTTACAAGTTAGAGCATGATTATATAAGTGCATGGAAATTTTGGTACTTTAATTTTAGCAATTTCAAGCTTAATCGCGAAAAAGGACTAAATCGCATAAAGTGCAAAAGTTCTATTTTATAAGCTAAAGGTGCCTAATAGCCATAGAATATTAATTTGTGGTCTTTAAAGTGAAATTAGACCCCCAAGAATAAGGTGGCCGGCCATAGAAGATAAAAATTGACAAATTGGTCAAAGTTGGTGAAAGTTGGTGACTAATTTGACTTGTATTAATATAATAAAGAAAGAAAAGATATCATCTTTTCTCTCCATCTTCCTCCACCGGAAATAGCAAGCAAAATAAGGGTTTTGAAATCTCAAAATTTCAGCAAAGTCATCTCCATTCAAATAAGTGATTTTAATGATTTTTCTTGAAGATAGTTGTACTTTTAGAACCCCTAAAGTTTAAGCTTTCTAATGAGGGGACTATCTTGCAATATGGTGAAAAGATTAGAGTTTTTCCATGAGAGATTTCATTTTTATTTGCTGCATTTTTTATGGAAGAAAATGAGTCATAGTTGCTAGATAAATAACTTTTGTGAAAGGTGTTACTATGAAAACACATAAATGAACCTTTTTGTAAAGGTTGTAAAATTGGTAGTAAATGTGTGAAATGTTGGGTTTTGATGATAGCCATAAAACAAATAAATGTTCACCTAGGCTCATTAAAGGTAGAAATTTGATTAGAATTGATTTCTGAGCCTAGGGGTAAAATGGTCATTTTGCCAAAGGTATAAGGGCAAAATAGTAATTTTACCAAAGCATGTTATTGAAATGATTTTATTAATGTGATGATTAAAATGAGCTAATTTTCTATTATAAAGCAAGAAGAGCCGAGAATCAACCTTGATCGGTGAAAGAACAAAATATCGGACTAGACCGACGATCTAGCTTTTTTTGAAATTGAAGTAAGTTTGTATGAATTTAAGGCTACATATGTTTTTATGTTTAAAATTACTTATTATGTTGTATAATGTACATTACTTCCATGAAGTTGATTATCAATGTCTAATAAGGAAATCAATGAGAACATGTAAGTAAAAGTCCCGGTTGAAGATTCGGAATAATGAGGATACTTATGTCACAACATGAGATAAGGAAATCTCGTGTAAGACTATGTCTGGGACATGGTATCGGCACCCAAGGAATGTAGGTCCCGTATAAGACCATGTCTGGGACATGGCGTCGACACCGAACGTAGATCCTCTGTAAGACCATGTCTGGGACATGGCATCAGCATCGAACAAAGAATGTCTCGTGTAAGACCATGTCTGGGACATGGCATCGACACCATACAAGGAAGGTCCCGTGTAAGACCATGTCAGGGACATGGCTTCGGCACCAAAGGAAGATTTCGTGTAAGACCATGTCTGGAACATGGCATCGACATCGAGTTAAGAAATTCCGTGTAAGACCATATCTGGGATATGACATCGGCATCATGAGGTGATCCCATGCAAGACCGTATCTGGGATATGGCATTGGCATCGAGATATATGTTTAGTGAGATTGAGTATCCTCTGATATTCCGAGTAATTCATGGGCAAAAGAGCCAAATATGAAAGAAAGACAGCTAAGCAAGTAAAGATAGTAATAAGTTAAGTTATTCAAGGTTAATAAAGAGCTTTATTTAAATTGAGAAGGATGTAGATTTGAGTTTATGTTTACATCAGCGAAAGTGCTAATCTATGTGATTAAGTGATACAGGTACCATGATTAAAATACAAGTATGAAATTATTATGTAATATGTGATGAGAAAGGGTAAGCATGAATAAGTAAGCTCAAGCACTTGAGATTTATGTTTTCTTGTTTCATGATGGATGAGTTTATTATGAGCAAATATGTTGCTATATGAATTTCATGCAAACTTACTAAGCTATATGCTTACTTCTCTCTTTTCTTTCTTCCTTGTAGTTTCGTCAAGCTAGCTCGGGGATCATAGATGTCGGAGCTCGGATCACATTATCAATCATTATTTTGGTATAGCCAAGTTGTTTTATTTTAAGTATGACATGTATAAGGATTATGTTATTTTAAGTTATATCATATTGGGAGCCAAAGTGTTGGTTATTAAGGTTATTATCCTTTTTATATATAGCCAAAGAAATTGGTTAATATTTGTTAAGTTTCATATCTTATTGATGATGAGTTTCATGAATTCTATAAGTGATGTTTCAAGGGTTATTCATAGTGTATAAAGGCCATGTTATGTATTACTTGAGTTGGTATAAGTGTGTTGATGTTTCAGGGTGACAATTGGCTTGAAAAATAGCCTCTAAGTGTCCACATGGGTAGACACACGCCGTGTGTGACACACGGTCAACCTCTATGGGTGTGTTGATAGGCCGTGTGTCCCCTGCATTTAATTGCGAGAATTCAATTCGTCACACGGGCCAGTACACGGGCGTGTGCTTAGGCCGTGTGCTTCTTAAAGGGTTGCTAACATCATAAACAGAATACCCCTAGTTTTCACACACAGGTGAGGACACGGGTGTGTCTAGGCCGTGTGAAGGACACGTGCCATTGACCTAGGCGTGTGTCCGGCTGTGTGAAAACCCCCATAGGTTCGAAATAAAAATAAATTCTACACGGGCTAGGGACATGGGCGTGTGCGACCACACGGCCTGCCCACACGGGCGTGTCCTAGGTCACACAGGCGTGTGACCCCTATTTAGGCAAAACATTTTGGAGAATGTAAAAGTTTTCGGTTGAGCTCCGAAACCTTTCGGATGTATGTTAAAGGCCTCGTAGGCCCATGATATGTATGTTATGATTAAGAAGGAGAAGTTTTAAGTTGGAAGGAAATTTATAGCCCAATACTTCATGTTCAAGTAAGGTTAAGTACGGTAATACCTCGTATCCTGTCTCGGCGTCAGACACGGGTAAGGGGTGTAACATTAGTGGTATCAGAGCTACGATTTAATCGATTCTCAGATTAACGTAGCGTAAGTTTGAGTCTAGCTATACATGCCATACATAGGGGTATTTTTATAATGATAGTGTGACGACTCCTGACAATTTGAATTGTGTTTTCATATAGTAAACGGATCTCGAAAGAGCTATGGCGGATGATGTTGAAAGTAATGCGCCGACTCCCGTCGAAGGGACAGTGCCGAATGAAAATGAGAATAGACTCACGACCGTAAGTTAGAGAGGAGGAGAAGAGGCTAAGGAAGCCTGATGAATGCTTGGTATACGGAGTTCGTTCGCACGAACCCGAATGCACCACCCCCTCCACCCCCGCCTATTCCTCAACCTACCCTTGTAGCCCCTCAAGTGGTAGAAGTGGTAAGAAGAGAAAAGCCTCCAATAGATAGAATTCAGAAGCAAGGGGCTGAGGAATTCCGGGCTAGTAAAGATGATGATCCAGAAAGAGCTGAGTTCTGGCTTTAAAATACCATCAGGGTATTTGATGAATTATCGTGCACACCTGAGGAGTGCATGAAATGTATAGTTTCTCTTCTGAGGGATTCTGCTTATCAGTGGTGGAACACCCTTGTGTCGGTTGTTCCAAGGGAAAGGATCATGTGGGAGTTTTTCCAGGAAGAATTCAGGAAGAAGTACATAAGTCAAAGGTTCATTGATCAGAAAAGAAATGAATTCTTAGAATTGAAGCAAGGTAAAATGTCAGTAACAGAGTATGAGCGCGAGTTTGTAAGACTCAGTAAATACGCTCGAGAGTATGTATCCACTAAAGCCATCATGTGCAAGAGATTTGAGGACAGGCTAAACAAAGATATTAAATTGTTTGTTGTTGTCCTAGAGTTGAAAGAGTTTGTTGTGTTGGTGGATCAGGCTTGTAAAGCCGAATAATTAGTAAAAGAGAAAAGAAAAGCTGAGATGGAGTCTCGTGACTCGAGAAAGAGACAGTGGAGTAAGTCCTTTCAGTCCTCATCCAAGAAGTCGAGAGATTTCTCCACCCGATCAGTTACTTCAGCCGCGTTTTCAAGCAGAGGCAAGGGTAAACAGTATTTAGGGAATAAGGCTCAAGCTACTTAGTGTTGGGAACATTCGATCCAATAGACCGGAATGCCCATAGTGTGGCAGACGACATCCCAGTGAATGCCGTGCACATGAGAGTGCTTATTTTAAGTGCGGTTCCCGAGATCACTTCATCAGAGAATGTCCCGAAATGGTTGAGAAAGACCAAGTTCATAGTGCAAGAGCAGGAAGCACTAATAGAGGAAAACAGCAAAGGAACTCAGGAAGTGGGGCGAGTAGTAAGTGTACACCCCGAGAACAGGCTGCAAGATCTGAGGGTAGAGCGCCTGCAAGGACTTACGCCATTCGCGCTCGCGAAGAGACATCATCTCCCGATGTAATTACGGGTACATTTTCTCTTCATGACACTGATGTTGTTGCTTTAATTGATTCGGGGTCTACCCATTTATACATTTGCATGAAATTAGCATCTAGTATGAGCATACCCGTTGAGTCTACGGAGTTTGTGATAAAAGTGTCTAATCCTTTAGGCAAAAGCATGTTAGTAGATAAAGTATGTAAAGATTGCCCATTGATGATTAGAGGTCATTGTTTTAAGGCGAATCTTATGCTATTGACATTTGATGAATTCGATATTATCCTTGGTATGGATTGGTTAACCGCTCATGATGTGACAGTAAATTGTGGGAAGAAATATTTTGAGTTGAGACGTGAAAATGGGGATACTCTTTATGTTGAATCAGATGAACAAGACAGATCATCGGTAGTGATCTCTCACACGTCGGCTCAAAGGTATGTAAGAAAAGGGTATGAGGCGTACCTTACTTTTGTGATGAATGCCAAGGAAATTAAGTTAAAGATTGAATCAGTACCGATAGTGTGTGAGTACTCAGATGTTTTTCCCGAGGAATTGCCAGGACTGCCTCCAGTTAGAGATGTTGAGTTCGGCATTTAGTTAACTCCTAGTACAACACCGATATCAATTGCTCCTTACAGGATGACTCCAACTGAGTTGAAGGAATTAAAGGCATAGTTGCAAGAGCTGACGGACAAAGGTTTTTCCAGACCGAGTTGTTCTCCATGGGGTGCTCCGATATTATTTGTGAAAAAGAAAGATGGCTCTATGAGACTGTGCATATACTACCGAAAACTTAATAAGGTGACAGTGACAAATAAGTACCCATTGCCAAGGATCAACGATTTGCTTGATCAACTGAAGGGAATCACTGTGTTCTCCAAGATAGATTTGAGGTCGGGATACTATCAGTTGAGAGTAAAATACTCAGATGTGTTGAAGACTGCATTTCGGACAAGGTATGAACACTATGAATTTTTAGTCATGCCTTTTGGTTTAACTAACGCCCTGACGGTGTTTATGGATTTAATGAATCGCATTTTTCGGCCGTATCTAGATAATTTTGTTGTTGTTTTTATTGATGATATACTGATATATTCTCGTGATGAGAATGAGCATGCCGAGAATTTAAGGACAATTTTACAAATTTTGCGGGACAATCAGTTGTACGCTAAGTTCAACAAAAGTGAATTTTGGCTCAAGGAAGTTGGATTTCTGGGACACATTATCTTGGGAGATGGAGTCCGAGTAGACCCAAGTAAAATTTCAACTATTGTTGATTGGAAACCGCCGAAAAATGTAACTGAAGTTAGAAGTTTTCTAGGCTTAGCTGGCTACTATAGGCGGTTCCTCAAAGGATTTTCCATGATAGCAACTCCAATGACGAGACTGTTACAAAAAAATGTAAAGTTTGAATGGACAGAAAGGTCCCAACAAAGTTTTGAGAAATTAAAGGAAATGTTGACAGAGGCTCCAGTTCTAGTACAACCTGAGTCGGGAAATTTACAGCGATGCATCTTTAAACGGGTTGGGCTGTGTACTTATGCAAGAAGGCAAAGTGATAGCATATGCCTCCAGACAGTTAAAGCCACATGAGAAGAACTATCCGACGCATGATTTAAAGTTGGCTGCCATTGTTTTTGCACTGAAGATTTGGAGACACCATTTGTATGGTGAAAGATGTCGAATTTTTACCGATCACAAAAGTTTAAAGTATTTGATGACTCAAAAAGAATTGAACTTAAGGCAACGAAGATGGTTAGAGTTGATAAAAGATTATGAACTAGTCATTGATTACCATCCGAGAAAGGCAAATGTAGTCGCCGATGCTTTAAGTATAAAGTCCTTATTTTCTTTGAGGGCTATGAATACTCAGATGACTTTGTCCGGTGATGGCTCCTTTCTAGCCGAGTTGAGAGCTAGACTGATGTTCCTCCAGGAGATCTATGAAGCTCAGAAAGATGACAGTGAGTTGCAAGCCAAAAGGGTTTAGTGCGAATCAGGTGTTGAGTCTGATTTTTGGATCAATTCGGATGGACATTTGATGTTCAGAGACAGAGTTTGTATACCGAGGAACGAAGAGCTCATTCGTAAAGTTTTGCATGAAGCACATAGTGATGCTTATCTGTGTATCCGGGTAGCACTAAGATGTATAATGATTTTAAGAAATGGTATTGGTGGCCGAGTATGAAGAAAGACATTTCAGAGTTTGTTTCAAGATGTTTGATTTGTCAACAAGTAAAGACTGAACACTAAGTACCATCGGGTTTGCTCCAACCTATTATGGTACCCGAATGGAAATGGGACCAAGTTACCATGGACTTCGTGATGAGTTTACCGTTGACGTCGAAAAAGAAAGATGTCGTGTGGGTCGTAGTCGATAGACTTACGAAGTCGGCCCATTTCATACCAGTAAGAGTCAATTACTCGCTTGATAAGTTGGCTGAACTATACGTGGCATAGATAGTAAGACTTCATGGAGTACCGTTATGGATCATTTCGGATAGAGATCCTAGATTCACGTCACGGTTTTAGAAAAAGTTGTAATAAGCCCAATTCGTCCGGGCCCGTTAATCGAATTTAAACCCAAAAAACCAAAAAATAAAACCAAAAACAATAATAAAAAAACCAAATAATGATAGTCCAATAATAAAAGTCCAAATACAATAAAATTACAAACCCAATAACTTAAAACAGTCCACCAGTCCTTTGCTAGCCCAAATTTGTTGTTATCCAGACCCAATAAATTAAACTAAGCCCAAACCTAAATAAAACCCAGACCAGACTAGACCCTAATGGCCCAGACCCAAAACGGATCCAATGCTCGTTTCGCCCAAAATTGGCTAGGTATCTCAGAAAACCTAGAAGGTTTTGGAGCGTCCTGGAGTCTCTGTTCACACGAGCGTCTCCTCTGCCTCGTCCACTCTACGTCATCACAGACGATGTTGGCCTTTGTACGACGCTAGAATTTACGAGAAGAAACACGAAAATAGTACCAAATAACAAAGTCCAGTATAGCAGAAGGAAAAATGTGTATTTCGTTTTTAATTTTTTCTATTTTGGCTATAAAAAGCCAGGTATTGTACAGTAAATTTTTACACACGCACACTCATACACAAGAAATACTAAATCAAAAGTAGAAAAAATATTGAAAGGTGATTTTGGAAAAATCTTTTTGTTTTCGTGTTTTTTTTCCTTTTCCTGCATGTTTGTTTTTCGTTGTTTATATAAAAAACTAAGGAAGGGAGATTTACCTTTACTGAGAAAAACCTTCAGATCTGCCTTTCTTTGCCGAAATCGAAGCAAGGAGGGTCTTTAGGGTTGAAAGAGCGGAGGCCTTCGGGTCGGATTTAAAAACAAGGGTTCGAATAAGCCTAAATCCGTCACTATTTGCCGATGGCCATGGCAGTATAGTGGTCGGATAGAGGCTCTTTTGGTGCGGCTGAGAATGAGATAAAATGAGGCTAAGGTTTTGTTTTTTAAGAAAAGATTGGCTGATAGTCTTAAGGTCTGTTTTTAGGGATTATAGTCATTAAGGAAACGACGCCGTTTGGGCTCGATTCAATAGCCTCAAAACGGCACCGTGTGAAATGCCCCGATTCGACCCGATCCAGTATCCACAGGACCCGCGCATTTTTTGCGGTGATGGAATAGTAGTGCATTTATTCCCTTTTTGTCGTATTGTTCTTCGATTAGACCTGTAATACATTTTATTTGCTTCTTAATTGATCTATACAATTTGTGCGTCATTTCAATTTAATCCTGTCCATGTGCAGCGTTTTGGATATTGGAATATTTGCTAGTATAATCCCTTATCTTTTATACGAAGTTCAATTTGATCCTCGATTTTGATTAAATAATTTTGTTTACTTATGAAATAGCCTTCTAACTTTATTTTTATTTCGATTAAGCATTAATTTTTGTTTATAATTCTTGTAACTTTTTATAGTATTAAATTCATTTATTACTCAAGCTATTTTAATAAAATTGTTTTGAAACTGATTTTACCATGTTCTAATTTGTTTTATTTTTCATTTATATATATTTTGTTTATGTTTATTGTATAAATGTTTAGTTTCAAAATCATATATTATGTGTTTCTTTGATGACTTATATAATATTTAATTTAAATACAATTATATGTTATTATTTTGTACATACATACATACATAATGATAAGATTTTTTTTGAACATATTATTGTTTTCACATTATTTTATGTATATATTTCCTCTTAAACATATCTATATGTATATTTAGTTTCTTTTAAAATTACTTATATATATATATATATATATATATATATATTTCTATTTTAAACTTAGCATACATGATTTATCACTATGCAAGATCATATTTTATTGTATATTTTAATTTATTTCAGATATTTTTATATATTATTACTGATATATGTTTTTATATATATTTAAATTCATATATTGTATTTTTTTTGTTGTGTATAATTCATTTCAAATTTTTAATACATATTTCATAAACTCATTTACAAATTATCCTATTTTAAATAATTTCATAAATTGTAGATTTTAAACTCCACTTTCTTTATATTAATTTTAAATCCATTTGTTAGTATTCAAAATTTTGTTTTATATTAATTTGCCATTGTAAATTTTGTAGAATTATTATATCTTGTAGTTTATTGATCTTTGATTGTTAATATGTGTCTTTTAAACCATGCAATTATTGTTATTGTATATTTGTGCGTTAAATTATTTTTATAATTATGTATATTTGTATAATGTTAAGTTTGTGTGTTATTTCATGCTTAATGCTATGCTTATGCGTCTTATTATTGTTTTATGTTTTAAACTCCAATGTACTCGAGTTTTTACTAAATGTTTCATTTTTATTATGAATATACCAAATAAAATGTATTTTGAGCCAATTTTAAAATTGCGTATTTGAAAAATTTTCAAGGTAAGGCAATATTTGTGTGCTTGGAAACTCGAAAAATTGCGCCCTAACGTGCTGGGTGTTAATTTTCCGTTCGACCAACTACCCAAATATCCTTTTAATTGCATGTTTTGAAAATCAAAGATGATCTCGGTGTCGAGGTATAAATGTGTCATATCCTAACGTATTGGATGTGATGTTTTTTATTCCTTCGGAACGAGTGAATCTTGAGATTCAATTCTAAATTAATTAACATTCTTTAAAAGGAATCACACTTTAAACATTTTCAAGTTTTCAATGCGAGGACACTAGTTAATTGATTTGGTACCCGTTCTGGGGCGTACGAGAGTGCTAATCCTTCCTCGTGCGTAACTGACTCCCGAACCTTTTTTTTGTTATTTAATTGCGTAGACCAAAATTTTTTTTACAAGGTGATCCAATCGTACCTAAACAAAAACAGGTTGGTAGCGACTCTACTTTATATTTTTAAAAGTCGATCCCCTTTTTTTAAACGCCAAAGAAAACATGGTTTCGACAGCATGGCGACTACACTGGGGACTGGTTGAGAGTCAGGCCATAGATTGATTAATTTTTGTCCTTTTGATTGAAAATTTGGAAAATAGCTTTGAAAAATCATGTTTCTCTTGATGCATTTATTGGTGCTTTGATTGCAATAATGTTGAGTCTCGTAGAATACTTGCATTTGCATTGCATGACCATTGTGGTTACACCTTTAAGTGGGAGTGAGAAATTATGCCTACGTGAGGTTTTCACCTCCGCATGGGCTAGTGGACTGCCTCCGGGATACATCTGTACCTATGTGCTTCGTGAGGTTTTCACCTCCACATGGCCATAGGGAAATGTATTCCCCTGAACCGAACTCGATCCGTATGAGCCTATAACGGGTGAGGATTGAGGAATTTTTTGGTTCAGGTACCCTCTCTTTAGAACTAAACCACATATAGTGAACCCTAGGGGCCCACCTTAAGTAGAGCTATCCCGAACTTTAGTGGTTACTCAGATAGGTCTGTGATAATATTTTGCTTGTTTATATTTTACTTTTTTTATTATGCGATACTGACTTATTGTGTTTTGATTTGTTTTCTTATTTGCATGTCATTTCATATTAAAGAGGTCTCGATTCCTATTCGGTTACTAAGATAGAAAGTTTGCTATGGAAAATGAATTTCTTGATAAAGTGGAGGATAATGCGGCTGTGCGCATATGGTTAGAGGAGTTGCAATTGGAAAAAGGGGATAGTCTGGTTGAAGGATACACGTCGGAGCTGTGGGACTTCACCCGCATCAATGCGACGCAAAATGAGCTTCAAGAATTGAGGGATATTTAGACTCATTGGGAAGGCGAGACTAAGTAGATGTTCTACCTTGGTTACGGTGATATTTCCTATTTACTTGATGTTAAGGTAGATAAGCACTTATTTCGGGCTATGGTTCAGTTCTGGAATTCTGCATATAGTTGTTTCACTTTTGAGAAGGTGGACTTGGTGCCTACTGTAGAAGAATACACCACTTTACTCCGCTGTCTAGGGGTCCAAGTTGATAAAGTTTATACTAGGGCTGCTAATATTCCTTCTTTCGTGAAGAAATTGATGAATATTACTGGAATGAGCGAGCAGTGGGTTTCAGCTCGGATTCAGCAAAAGGGGAGGAAAAATGTATTCCTTGGGTAAACTTGAGAGATTTGATCCTGATGCACCCTGATGTAAAGAGAAATGTGGATATCTTTGCTTTGAGATTTATGGACTAGTCATCTTCCCAAAAGCTTTAAGGCATATAGATGAAGCAGTTACGGATTTGTTTGATCGGTTGGATAAGCAAGTTACATCTGTAACACCCCATACCAGAGTCCGAGGCTAAGACCGGATACGAGACATTACTAAGCTTGAACTTGCTTAAACTTGTATTTACGGGCTATAAAATTCCGTTCGGAATTAAAAACTTCTCTTTCTTAAACAACTCATACATCTCATAGGCCTACGAGGCCTTAAACACATATCTGGAAACTTTCAGAATTCAATCGAAAACTTTTCCTTAAAACAGGGGTCACACGCCCATGTGGCTTGGGACACACCCGTGTACCCCTAAGACACGCCCATGTCTTCCAACCGTGGTTGACACTGACTATATTCACACGGCTTTGACACGCCTGTGGACTTAAACCGTGGTCGACACTGACTATATTCACATGGCCTAGGGCACATGCCCATGTTCTGACCGTGTGTCACACACGGCCTAAACAAACGGCTGTGAGATTAGCCCGTAGTCTAATCTAACTTAAAGTACTAAGGTGCAGGGGACGCATGGCCTAGACACACGCCCGTGTGTCTATCCGTGTGGGCACTTGAAGGCTATTTACCAAGCCAATTGCCACCCTGAAATTAAGATCATTCTCATATTCAATCCAACAACTCAAATTAATACATCTTTCATGAACAATACTACATGCTTCATTGATATCGATAAACATACATACTTAGTCAATCTTGGCCAATTACTTAGCCATATACAAAAGAATAATAAACTTGATAGCCTGTACTTTTGCCCTTTTTAAGACATATTCTCAAAATGAAATGTTCCTATACATGCCATACTTAATATAAACATCTTGGCTATACCAAAATAGCGATTGATAGTGTGCTCCGAGCTCCGATGACGATGATCCACGAAATTAGCTTGGCTGGACTACATGGAAAGAAAGAATAAACGACGTAAGCATTTAGCTTAGTAAGTTTGCATATAATTCACATAACATCATACTTGTTTAACATAAACCATTTGGCATAAACAATGGCATCATAATTTTAGCTATTTAAGCTTACTTACTCTTATTGATTCTTACATATCTCATGATACTTACTAGTCTCATGCTCGTGAGGTAAACAAGGTACCTGTATCACTTGATCACATAGATCAGCAAACTTTACTATAATAATCATAATCTCTAATTCATCGTTCATAACATGAATAATACTCATTTCTAACTTGATAATAGCTTTGCTTACTTAATTTTCTTGCTATTTCATTTAAGCTTTACTCATTTGCCCGATGAATTTCTATGAATAACCAAGGATACTAAATCTCATCCCACATATAACTCGATGCCAAAGCCATATCCTAGATATGGTCTTACATGGGATCTCTCATCTTGGTATCGATGCAATGTCTTAACGTGGACTTATCCAAAGTCTTCCTTGTGTGTTCCCTTAGGAACTTACCATTGCCATGTCTTGACATGGTCTTATTTGGTATCTTTACTCATGAACTGGTCAATGCCGAGCCTTGACTTGGACTTACTTGAAATCTTCCTTGTTACTCACTAATGCCATGCCTTTGCTTGGACTTACATGGGATCTCTATCTCATGATAGCTTTTCAATGCCAAGACTTGTCTTGGACTTACATGACATCTTTGCTTGGAGACTCACCAATGCCATGCCTTGGCTTGGGCTTACATGGGTCTTCATCTCATAATAACTCTTCAATGCCAAGACTTGTCTTGGACTTACATGATAACTTTGCTTGATTGTCGATGCCATGCCTTGGCTTGGTCTTACATGGACTTTCTTATCTCATGTGGTAGATCGAGTATCCTAAGTAATTCAACTTCAATCGGGACTTTCTCATGCTTAATCTCACTGGTTTCTTTATTTAACATAGCATTAAGCATTTCTATGGTAATAATGTACATTATACTAAGCAATTCAATGATAGTAGTCATAAAGCTTAGAAATCATACAAACTTACCTCGATATACAGAATGTATGTAGATATGCAATTTAGTCCTCGACTTTGTTCTTGCCTCGGTTTCGATCCGGGCTTTGTTTTTCTTGATTAGCAAGCTTGAAAAATTGAAGAACCCTAGCTATGGCTTCCTTCAAATTTTCGGCACTTGAGGAAGAAGATGAGAATGATTTTTGTCATCTTTTTCCTATTTTAATCATGTAATAGATAAATGACCAAAATGCCTTTCTCATTAAACTTTTACAAATTTCTAACTCATGTCTAATTTTGTCCAAAAATTATAATTTGGGAAAATTGATATTTAAGGACTTCTAATTAATATTCTAAAGCTATTTAATACAAAAAGCTTCTAGAAACTCATATTTTGCAACTTTTGCAATTTAGTCCTAATGGACCTTTTAATGGAAATTTCCATAAAATTTCTACATGAAACTTTCATATCATCATGCAAACATCTCAAATACCTTAAAAACTCATTTTACTAACTCAGATTTGTGGTCTCGCACCACTGTTCCGGTTAGGCCCTAAATCGGGCTGTTACAACACCTGTCCCTGCAATTCTTGCTGAGACCTTTAGATCTTTAAATGCATGTCGAAGAGCTGGAGAAGGTAGATTTGTTGGATGTGCACAATTGTTGGTAGTATGGTTTCATGGTCACTTCTAGAGGGTAGATAAGGTTTCTTATCGACCTTTTTGTGAGAATTATTCACCTTTAAAAGAAGAAGTGGCTACACCAAGGCGGGAAGATATATTAGAAGAAAAGTGTATGATGATTTTTCAGAATCTTCAAGAAGAGGATATTGAGTGGAGAGCTCCATGGATGGTGCCTGATGAGATACTTTATAGATGTGGAAGATTTGATTGGGTCCCTTTACCTGAAATCTAGGGAGCCATTGGATACGCTCCTTTGCTTGCAGCAAGACAGTATAAGTCCAGACAGTTTGTACCGGTAATGCACGGATTAGCTCAAAGTGAATTCTCCTATAGAGGAGAAAATTATAAGAAAAGGATTCGGGAAGTTGCTAATGCTTGGAAGCAAACTCGTCAGATGAAGAGAGTGATTATTGGTGAAATGACGACTCCTGAGTATAAGATGTGGTTAAACAAAAGGCTAAATGATAACATTCCGGGTCGATGCTCGGTCGGTGGAGGAATGCTTGCGAGTAGTCCCGTCAGAATTAGAAATTTTAAAGCAGGACTTCGAAAAACAGAGTTCAAAGCTTGGGAAAAAAATTGAGCAGCTAGAGGAAGAAAAACTGCACTTGAGATTAGATGTGGAAATACAGAAGTCAGAAGCTGAGAAGTTAAGAAAAGGGAAAAATAAAGCTGAAGAGGATTTGGATAGTCTAAAGACAGATTATAAAAAGATGCGGCTATCAATGACAACTGCTGGGCTTGGGAAAACTGCAGATCAATGACGACAAGAGGTGCAAGAGGAAAAAGCTAAGGCTGAATAATGGGAAAAGAAATTTCAACAAATGCAGGCCCGAAATGAGATTTTAGAAAAAGAAATGTTAGAAAGCCAGAATGGAAAAAATGAACTAAGGTCTAGGGTGGCTGAGTTGGAAAGGTCTCTCTGTTATCATTGAAACCGTAATTCTGTGATAGAACTAAAAGCAAGTTTGAGCAAAATCGAAGAAATGAAAAAGAGAATTGAAGAATTAGAGATGTCATTGCAGAGTTGTCAAAACCGTATTGAGTCCTTAGAGGTGAATGAGGAGCGATGGAAAGAGGAGCTTCACTACTCTCAGAATCAAGTCAGAAATAGGGATTACATCATAGGGGAAGCCGTATCCCAAATTCGAGAGATAGCCGATTATTTGCAGACTTTGGCAGTACAAGCGGATATATTGAGCGTGAAGTATGAGTCGCAATCAGATCGTGAACAGGAGTTAGCTTTACTACTTAGAAAAATTAAAGCTTTGGGCATTAAGGCAAAGCTATATCTGTAATCTGTTTTATGTAAAGAATTTTGTTTTCTAATAAAGTTTTCTATATGGAATTGAATCAGAATCGACGCCTTTTTGCATTCATGCATTTTATACATTTGCATTGCATTACTTTGCATTATATGCATTAAAATTCATTAAAAAGGCCCTAATTAATTAAAAATTATTTCAGTAACCTAGAAACCGACAAAACTTTACCAGACACGCATCCCTACGATACAAGGAAAAATACCAAGTCAATGGATAAAAGGTTAGAAAAATGGGAACAATTGCAAAAGGATATGCAAGAGCAAATGCAAGCATAGATGCAAGAGCAGTTAGCTAAAATTCAGCAAGAGATGAGGGATCAAATGATGGAGTCCCAAAGAAGCATGATGGCTCAACTGTCCCAATTGCTGGTGGGAAGAGTGGATAAAGGGAAAGACATCATGGATAATATCAGGGAAAACAATGAAGATCCTCAATATCCTCCAAGTTTTACTCCAACGCATGTACAGACACAACCTAAAATAAACCCACAAAGGCCATCTGTTACGATTAGGCCGCAATAGTTTCAGGCCGAAGCCTCGGTACCAATGAATTTTTAGGTTGGCTTAGGCTCTAACCCGAGAAATAATTCAAATAATCCAATTGTTCCTGACTTGGATGAAGTGGCAGAAGAGGAAAAGACAAAGACAGAATCACAAAGGCAACTAGAAGAGCGGTGTAGGTGGCTGGAAGAGAAGTTTAGGGCCATGGAAAGTGCTGATAGCTATCATGGGATTGATGCTAAAGACTTGAGCTTAGTTCCAAACTTGGTACTCCCCTACAAGTTTAAAATGCCAGAATTTGAGAAATACAATAGGACTAGTTGCTCGGAGGCACACATTACTATGTTCTACAGAAGAATGCTGATTCATTGCTTCCAATATAGTTTGGTGGGAGCTGCATCTAAATGGTATAATCAGTTGAGCAGAAACAGAATCAGTTCATGGAGAGATCTAGCCCAAGAATTCATGAAACAGTACAGTCATGTTATAAACATGACTCCTGATAGGATAACTTTGTAGAATATGGAGAAAAAACCAAATGAAAGTTTTAAACAATATGTGCAAAGATGGAGAGAAGTAGCTATCCAAGTCCAGCCGCCATTTCTGGAAAAGGAAACTATGATGCTCTTTATAAACACTTTAAAGGCTCCATTTATCTCCCACATGTTAGGAAGTACCAAAGAAGTTTTTCAGATGTGGTAATGACCGGAGAAATGATTGAGAACTCCATAAGAAGCGGAAAGATAGAGGCAGGGGAGAATGCCAAAAGGTCAGCCCCGTGGAAAAAAGAAAATGAAGCGAACAATGCAAATCTGGGTTATTCAAAAGCTGTTACCGTAAGTCAACCAAAAGTAGTGGCAGCTAGTCAGGGTTCGTCAAGGCAAGAATCTGGCACTAGACAAAATATTGAGAAGCTCCAATTTATGCCAATCCCAATGACGTATAAGGAGTTATATCAAAATTTATTCAATGCACATGTGGTGGCTCCTTTTTACTTAAAGCCGTTGCAAACGCCATACCCCAAATGGTATGATGCAAATGCTCAGTGCGAGTATCATGCAGGGATCACGGGGTATTCAATAGAGAACTGCACTACTTTTAAGAAGTTAGTTGAAAGATTTATTCAAACGGGCATTGTAAAGTTTGATGATGCACGAAGTGCAGAAAATCCATTACCCAATCATACTGACAGTGGGGTAAGTGCGATAGGTGAAGGTTTGGGGAGAAGAATTAAGGCAGATGTTGCAGAGGTGAAAACTCCTTTGAGACTGGTTTGGAAAGAGATGGTCAAAAGGGGGCTAATAATTTCAAAAGGAAGTTGTAAAAAGATGAGAAACTATTGTGAGTATCATCACGAAAAGGGACATGAGGTTCAGAATTGTAGGGAATTCAGAGCTTTGGTGCAAGGTTTGATGGACAACAAAGAAATAGAGTTCTGTGAAGAAGATACAGAAGAGAGGAGCATATGCGTGATAGAGGTCCCAAAAGTCAACTATCCAGTGGTTATTATTTCGCGACCCAGAAATAATGAAGTAGGAACACAAATGACCCCGAAGATAATAATTCAGAAACCTGTGGTTTTTCCGTATAAGGATAGCAAAAGGGTCCATTGGAACTATGATTGTAATGTGACAATCCAGGGAAAAGAGAGTTCAGTTAGCGCTTCAAAGGAAGATCAAGATGTTGGTTCTCATACGCGTAGTGGGAGACGCTATGATTTGATAAATGCTCAAACAGAACCTATAAAAGGAAAGGCCCCAATGGTAGAGCAAAAGAAGGGAAAAGTAGTTGAACCTGAGCCGCTCGTTAATGAGACAGTAAGGGATGAAAAAGCTAAAGAATTCCTGAAATTTTTGAAACACAGTAGTACAGTGTGGTGGAACAGCTGCATAAATAGCCAGCTCGCATATTTGTATTAGCCTTGCTCTTGAGTTTAGAAGTACACCGAAGTGCGCTGATGAGGGTTTTGAATGAGACATATGTCGCCAATGATATCTCGGTCAATAAATTAGATCGGCTGGTGAATAATATAAGTGCCGATAATTTCATTTATTTTAATGATGATGAGATACCACCCGGAGGTATGGGATCTACCAAAGCTTGCATATTACCACCAGATGCAAAGGATACACATTGCCTGGGGTCTTGATAGACAATGGGTCAACGTTAAATGTACTACCCTTATCCACATTAAATAGATTACCTATGGATAGTTCGCACATGAAAGTATGTCAGAATATAGTAAGGGCGTTTGACGGCCTGCAAAGTAAAGTCATGGGCAGAATTGAAATACCTTTGTTGATTTTCCCTACCACATATGAGGTTGATTTCTTGGTCATGGATATTAAGCCTTCCTACAACTGCTTATTGAGGAGACCTTGGATACATTTGGCCGGAGCAGTACCCTCATCATTACATCATAGTTAAAACTAGTATCAGAAGGGCGGCTAGTGATAATAAATGCTGAAGAAGACATCATCGCAGCTGTAACTAGTGATACATCGTATGTGGAAATAAATGATGAGGCAACTGAATGTTCTTTCCGGTCTTTGGAGTTCATAAATGCAATGTTCATTACTGAGGGAAACAGAATTCCAGTAGCAAAAATATCTAAGTCCACAAGAATGGGATTACAGATGACGGTAGGAAGAGGAGCTTTACCAGGGAAAGGGCTTGGAAGGCATCTCCAAGGTAGAGTTGAAGCTCCGATGTTGAAAGATAAAAGAGATCGTTTTGGCTTAGGGTTTAAGCCAGATGCAAAGCAGAAGAAGAAAGAGTTAGAAAGAAGGCAAGAAAGAAGAAGGGCACGTTTGAATAGCGAAGAAATTAAATGGGAGTCCATGATAATTCCTCACATTTCCAAGACTTTTGTATCAGGAAGGATTATTCACTCTGAACAAAGAACACTAGAGGAAAAAGACATTGAAGAAATGTTGAGAAATGTATACATCAATGCTATATCTGAAGATACAATTGGAGGAAGAATTTTACCAGACATCTGCCCTTATGAACCTGGGAGTGTTTTGGACAATTGGACTACTGAAGAAATTCCTATAGTAGTTAGAGCGTACTCAGAGTAATGTTCCAAACACACTTGTTGCTTTAGGCCTAGAAGCAATAAGATTTCTTTTGTGAAATAGGCTCATGTTCAAACATCATTATTTCAATAAAATACATTTTGCTATGTTCTTTCATTCTAAATTCTTTCATTCTTTTATACTATTGTTTTCATATTTATTCTTTGGATTCTCTTCCAAATCATTCTTTCATTTTATTCATAATCATAAAATATAAATAATTATTCTTGAATTTATTTATTGTATATTCCTTTGAACCTCCAATAGGTTCCTAGATATCAACGAAATGAGTGACGTTGCTATTGACTCAGAATCGTTATTTGAGCAAGACGTGTTCAGAGGGATCTCAGGACTTTGAAGATGACAGAGACAACGGCTTATCTTCAGACTTGTTGAGGATGGTAGAACAAGAGGAGAAACAAATTTTACCTCACAAGAAGACAATGGACATTGTGACTCTAGAAGAGGGAAAGGTAGTAAAAATTGGAACGTGCATAATTGAAAAAACGAAGCAAGATCTTTTAGATTGCTTCAGGAATTCAAAGATGTATTCGCATGGTCATACCAAGATATGCCTGGGTTAAGCCCTGATATTATAGTACACCGTCTCCCCATAAAAGAAGATTGCAAGCCAGTTCAACAGAAACTCAGAAGGATGAGACTTGATATTGTGTTGAAAATAAAAGAAGAAGTCAAGAAGCAGTTTGAGGCTAGATTCCTGCAGGTGGTCAAATATTCGGAGTGGGTGGCCAATGTTGTACCTGTCCCTAAGAAAGATGGGAAAGTACGGATGTGTGTGGACTATAGAGATTTAAATAAAGCTAGTCCAAAAGACAATTTTCCTTTGCCACACATTGAGACTTTAGTGGATAACACGACAGGCTTTTCGCTATTTTCTTTCCTGGATGGCTTCTCGGGATATAATCAGATAAAGATGCATTCTGAGGATATGGTGAAGACTACCTTCATAACCTTGTAGGGTACGTTTTGTTATAAAGTGATGCCGTTTAGATTGAAAAATGCAGGTGCGACATATCAAAGGGCCATGGTAACCTTGTTTCATGATATGACGCATAAAGAAATTGAAGTATATGTTGATGATATGATTGCAAAATCTCGAACAGAAGAGGAACACATCCAAGTTTTGAGGAAGTTATTCTTGAGATTGAGAAAATTACAATTAAAACTCAATCCAACAAAATGCACTTTTGGAGCTAGATCTGGAAAATTACTGGGCTTTGTAGTTTGTCAAAGAGGAATTGAGATTGACTCAGACAAGGTCAGGGCTATACAAAAATTACCTTCTCTGCACACTAAAAAAGAAGTCCGAGGTTTCCTTGAAAGATTAAACTACATTGCTCGATTTATCTCGCAGTTAATTGAGAAATGTGATCCTATATTTCGTCTCTTTAAGAAGCACAACCCGGGTGTGTGGAATGATGAATGCCAGGAAGCTTTCGATAAAGTCAAACGGTACTTGTCAAGCCCCCTAGTCTTGTCACCTCCTTGCCCAAATAGGCCATTAATACTGTATTTAACAATATTTAACAACTCTATGGGATGTGTACTTGGACAACACGACGAGTCAGGACGAAAAGAAAGGGCAATATACTACCTCAGCAAAAAATTTACTGAGTGTGAAATGTGGTATTCGCCAATTGAGAAGTTATGTTGTGCCCTGATATAGACAACTCGGAGATTGCGGCAATACATGTTATATCATACGACTTGGCTAATTTCAAAGATGGACCCTTTAAAATATATGATAGAGTCAAATGCCTTGAATGGAAGGATGGCTAGATGGCAAATTTTGCTCTCAGAATTTGACATAGTTTATGTAAGCCAAAAAGCTATAAAGGGAAGCGCAATAGCAGATTTTCTAGCGAGTAGAGCTCTAGAAGATTATGAGCCTTTGAATTTTGATTTCCCCAATGAAGAGTTGATGCATGTGGCAGCTACTGAAGAAAATGTTGCGAAAGAGTATCTTTGGAAGCTGAATTTTGATGGAGTATCGAATGCTGTGGGTAATAGAATTGGGGCAATTCTAGTATCTCCAAATGGAGATCATTATCCGTTCACATGTAAATTAGATTTTGATTGCACGAATAATATGGCTGAATATGAAGCATGTATCATGGGACTGCGTACAGCCATAGAACGGAAAATCAGAGTATTGGAAGTATATGGAGATTCCGCACTAGTGATCTACCAACTGGAAGGAGAATGGGAGACAAGAGACCCCAAATTGGTCAATTATCGAAAGATAGTTCTGGGGTTAATCGATGAGTTTGATACTGTTACTTTTAGCTATCTCCCACCGGATGAAAACCAGATGGCAGATGCTTTGGCTACCTTGGCTTCCATGATCAAAGTTAGTAAACCAGAGGATGTAAAGCCCATTCAGATGAGCATTCACGAAGCCCCAGCTCATTGTTATAACTTGGAGGAAGAAGAAAGAGATGATCATCCCTGGTACCAAGATATATTACAATATGTGAGAAATTGTGAATACCCTGATCAGGCATAAGAAGACTAGCCTGTGACTATGTCTTGGACGGGGAGATCCTGTATAAAAGAAGAAAGGATCAGGTACTGTTGAGATGTGTGGACGCTATTGAAGCTAAGAAAATTCTGGAAGAAGTCCATGAGGGTGTTTGTGGAACGCACGCTAATGGTTTCACAATGGCTAGACAAATTATGAGATTCGGATACTATTGGTCTACCATGGAAGGAGACTGCATCAATTATGCCAAGACATGTCACAAATGCCAAATCTATGGAGACAAAATTCATGTACCTCCTTCGCCTTTACATGTTATGACTTCCCCATGGCCTTTCTCCATGTGGGGCATGGACGTCATCGGGCCGATCTCTCTAAAAGCTTCAAATGGGCATTGGTTCATCTTTGTAGTTATCGATTATTTCACCAAGTGGGTAGAGGCTGCTTCATATGCCAGTGTTACTAGGTCGGTAGTCAGCAGATTCCTAAAAAAAATCATATGTCGATATGGAATGCTTGAGAGGATTATATCCGACAATGCATTGAACTTGAATAACAGCACGATAGCGGAAGTTTGCAGTCAATTTAAGATCAAACATCATAATTCATCTCCGTATTGTCCAAAAATGAATGGTGCAGTGGAGGCAGCTAATAAAAATATTAAGAAGATTGTGGGGAAAATGGCTGAAACCTATAAAGATTGGCACGAGAAATTACCATTTGCTCTCTATGCCTACCGAACATCAGTCAGGACTTCTACCGGGGCAACTTTTTTTTCGTTGGTTTATGGAATGGAGGCAGTGTTACCTATCGAAGTGGAAATTCCTTCTCTTCGAGTCTTGTCAGAGTCAAATTTAGATGAAGCAGAATGGATCCAGTCTCGATACGATCAGTTGAATTTGATTGAAGGAAAAAGGCTAAAGGCTATCCATCATGGTCAGATGTACCAAAAACGAATGATGCGAGCTTACGACAAAAAGGTTTGCCCAAGGGAATTTCATGAAGGGGACTTAGTGTTGGAAAAGATACTCCCCATCCAAAAAGATTTCAGAGGGAAATGGATGCCAAATTGGGAGGGACCTTACGTTGTGAAAAAGGCTTTCTTCAGAGGAGCACTGATTCTGACTGAAATGGATGGGAAAATCTTACCCAATCCTGTAAATTTGGATGCAGTCAAAAGGTACTATGCTTATAGAAGCCAGAGTGAAAACCCGCAAAGGGCGCTTTGGGACCTTCTAAAAAAAAGGGGCCAAAGTGAAAACCCGCAAAGGCACTTTGAGACCATGAATAAAAAACAAAGGAGAGGCCCAAGCGAAAACCCGCAAAGGGCGCTTTGAGACCAAAGGGGATTTGAGTTGAAAACCCGAAAAGGGCGGCTCAAATTTTGATCAAAGGAGGGCATGCGGTGATCTTGCTATACTTGAATTAACAAAGAAGAGATATGCTACATCTTGGAGCACTGACAAAGTACTCGAGATCTCCTAAACACATTCTGAGCTCAAAATGGTCTTCAGGAAGTTCGTACAGAGAAGCTCAAGCTGTGATATTTGGGGCACCTAGTCTTTATTTTATAATGAATTTGCATTCTTTGAATACTTTGTTCCTTTCAAGATGTGCATTTTCAATCAATCTCTTGTTTGTCATTTTTTTTGTTCTTCTAAAGATGAGAATTTTTTGATCAATATCTTTTTATTTATTCATTTTGATCTTCAATTTTACTCTTGTTCATTGTTATGATCTTTTACAAGCATGTTGCATTGAAATAATGATGAATGAACTAGTAATACTTTCATAAAAGAAGTTTCACATATTACTCTAGAGGTTTCTAAATAATACAAGAACCTGAAGCAGGACTATTGTTTAGAACTTACCAGACTTAATGTTTGGAATATCTGAGAAGGAGGAGTTTAAGTTGAGACTATTTCTTCGAATTTCTTGAATAAAATATCCGTTAGGCATTATGGGATGGTTATTCTTGAAAAGAGAAGCCTACATGCATCTGGTTGTGACATCAAAGGATGGTGTAATTGACTAAAAAAGATACAAATCTTCTACCCTTGAGTTGTGGTAAGATGGACCCTGGGTTGCAGTGGGATGGATGAAAATTGATACAAATCTTATATCCTTGAGTTTGCAGTCCTCTACCCTTAGGTTGTGGTGGGATGGATTGAAAATGAAATAAATCTTCTACCATTGAATGACAGTAAGATTGATTGAAGAGGATATATACCCTTGAATGGTGATGGGATGGATTGGAAAGGATTTAGATCCTGTACTTTAAGGCACAATGAGATGGTTTGAAGATGGTACAAATTTTATGTCCCAAATGAACTCTAAGGTTACAGTGGGGCAAACTTCTCTAGCAAGATAATTATCTCTTTAGGTTTTTGTTGAAACTACCAGCTGAATAAGATGACAACATAATACGTCAGTGATAAAACCCTGATAAACCGTGAGCGATGACACCTTAAACATTTAAAAGGGATCATTTTCATGAAATTCTGCATCCATGCAAGACACATTTAGTTAGGAGCATTTGATTCATTCTGATCATTGCATCCTAATCCTTAAAAAGGATCATTCTCATGACAGTCTGCATTCATGCAAATGTCATCCATAATATCATTCACGTAGGAGCATTGATTCACTCTGATCATTGCATCCTAAGCAATGTACATAAAAAAAGAATCATGACTTTTTTGGCATTCATAACACATGTGGTTAGGAGCATTTGATTCATTCTGATCATAGCATCCTGATCATTCGGCATAAACATATAGAACCGAGTTTACAGGACATGTCCCTCAGAGGACGGTGTAGCAAATCGGTGAATTCACAAATTTTATCTCCCTAAGCAGTAATGGAGCAGATTAAATTTGGCAAATCTTATCTCCATGTATCGGCAATGGAGCAGATTTTAGCCATTGGTCTTATCTTCCTGATGTAACAAGGGAGTAGACTAAAATTTCAGATTTTGTCCCCTCGAGATGGTAGTGGGGCAGGCTGAAGATTGAAGTCTTCCTGAGATAGTAAGCAAGCAGATTGGAAAGTTCAGATTTTGTTCCCTCGAGATGGTAGTGGAGTAGACTGAAGATTGAAGTCTTTCTGAAGATAGTAAGGAAGCAGACTGGAAAGTTCAGATTTTGTTCCCTCGAGATGGTAGTGGAACAGACTGAAGATTGAAGTCTTCTTGAGATAGTAAGGAAGCAGAATGAAAAGTTCAGATTTTGTTCCCTTGAGATGGTAGTGGAGCAGTCTGAAGACTGTAGTCTTCTTGAGATAGTAAAGAAGTAGATTGGAAAGTTCAGATTTTGTTCCCTCGAGATGGTAGTGGAGCAGATTGAAAATTATAGTCTTATCTTCCTGATGTAGCAAGGGAGTAGACTAAATAAATTGTAGATCTTGTCTCCTCGAGATAGCAGTGGGGCAGATCGAATTTGGTGAATCTTATCTCCATGTATCAGCAATGGGGTAGATTCAAGTCACTTAGCCTTATCTTCCCGAGGTAGCAGCAAAGCAGATTGAAACCACAGGTCTAAGATGTATTGAAGCGCTAGTTCTCATGCTCCTGAAGATACAGTAGGATGGAACGAAGCTACTCGAAGAAGAAGAGCGCTGAAAGAAGTCAAGATTTGGCAGGACCGGGCAAAGTTGGCCCTTTTTGAAGTCTTTGCTCTATTCTCGTTACACGACAATGAGCAAAGAGGGGCACCTGTAATAGGCCCAATTTTCCCAGGCCCATTAATCTAACTTAAACCCAAAAAACCAAAAAAATAAAACCAAAAACAATAATAAAAAAATCCAAATAATGATAGTCCAACAATAAAAGTCCAAATACAATAAAATTACAAACCTAATAACTTAAAATAGTCCATCAATCCTTTGCTAGCCCAAATTTATTGTTACCCAGACCCAATAAATTAAACTAAGCCCGAACCTAAATAAAACCCAGACTAGACTCGACCCGAATGGCCTAGACCCAAAATGGATCTAAGGCCCGATTCGCCCAAAATGGGCTAGGTATCTCAGAAAACCTAGAAGGTTCCGGAGCGTCCTGGAGTCTCTGTTCACACGAGTGGCTCCTCCGCCTCATCCACTCCACGTCATCACAGACGGTTTTGGCCTTTGTACGACGCTGGAATCTACGAGAAGAAACACGAAAATAGTACCAAATAACAAAGTCCAGTATAGCAGAAGGAAAAACGTGTATTTCGTTTTTAATTTTTTCTATTTTGGCTATAAAAAGCCAGGTATTGTACAGTAAATTTTTACACACGCACACTCATACGCAAGAAATACTAAATCAAAAGCAGAAAAAATATTGAAAGGTGATTTTGGAAAAATCTTTTTGTTTTCGTGTTTTTTTTCCTTTTCCTGCATGTTTGTTTTTCGTTGTTCATATAAAAAAAACTAAGGAAGAGTGATTTACCTTTACTGAGAAAAACCTTCAGATCTGTCTTTCTTCACCGAAATTGAAGCAAGGAGGGTCCTTAGGGTTGAAAGAGCGGAGGCCTTCAGGTCGGATTTAAAAACAAGGGTTTGAATAAGCCTGAATCCGTCACTATTTGCTGATGGCCATGGCGGTGTAGTGGTCGGACAGAGGCTCTTTTGGTGCAGCTGAGAATGAGATAAAATGAGGCTAGGGTTTTGTTTTTTAAGAAAAGATTGGCTGATAGTCTTAAGGTCTGTTTTTAGGGATTATAGTCATTAAGGAAACAGCGCCATTTGGGCTCGATTCAATAGCCTCATAAACGGCGCCGTGTGAAACGCCCCGATCCGACCCGATCCAATATCCACGGGACCCGCGCATTTTTTGCGGTGATGGAATATTTGTGCACTTAGTCCCTCTTTGTCGTATTGTTCTTCGATTAGACTTGTTATACATTTTATTTGCTTCTTAATTGATCTATACAATTTGTGCGTCATTTCAATTTAATCCTGCCCATGTGCTGCGTTTTGGATATTGGAATATTTGCTAGTTTAATCCCTTATCTTTTATACGAAGTTCAATCTGATCCTCGATTTTGTTTAAATAATTTTGTTTTCTTATGAAATAGCCTTCTAACTTTATTTTTATTTCGATTAAGCATTAATTTTTGTTTATAATTCTTGTAACTTTTTACAGTATTAAATTTATTTATTACTCAAGCTATTTTAATAAAATTGTTTTGAAATTGATTTTACCATGTTCTAATTTGTTTTATTTTTCATTTATATATATTTTGTTTATATTTATTGTATAAATGTTTAATTTCAAAATTATATATTATGTGTTTCTTTGATGAGTTATATAATATTTAATTTAAATACAATTATATGTTATTATTTTGTACATACATACATAATGATAAGATTTTTTTTGAACATATTATTGATTTTCACATTATTTTATGTATATATTTCCTCTTAAACCTATCTATATGTATATTTAATTTCTTTTAAAATTACTTATATATATACTTCTATTTTAAACTTAGCATACATAATTTATCACTTTGCAAGATCATATTTTATTGTATATTTTAATTTATTTAAGATATTTTTATATATATTTAAATTCATATATTGTATTTTTTTGTTTTGTATAATTCATTTCAAATTTTTAATACACATTTCATAAACTCATTTACAAATTATCCTATTTAAAATAATTTCATAAATTGTAGATTTTAAACTCCACTTTCTTTATTAATTTTAAATCCATTTGTTAGTATTCAAAATTTTGTTTTATATTAATTTGCCATTGTAAATTTTGTAGAATTATTATATCTTGTAGTTTATTGATCTTTGATTGTTAATATGTGTCTTTTAAACCATGCAATTATTGTTATTGTATATTTGTAAGTTAAATTATTTTTATAATTATGTGTATTTGTATAATGTTAAGTTTGTGTGTTATTTCATGCTTAATGCTATGCTTATGCTTCTTATTATTGTTTTATGTTTTAAACTCCAATGTACTCGAGCTTTTACTAAATGTTTCATTTTTATTACGAATATACCAAATAAAATGCATTTTGAGCCAATTTTAAAATTGCGTATTTGAAAATTTTTCAAGGTAAGGCAATATTTGTGTGCTTGGAAACTCGAAAAATTGCGCCCTAACGTGCTGGGTGTTAATTTTTCGTTCGATCAAATACCCAAATATCCTTTTAATTGCATGTTTTGAAAATCAAAGATGATCTCGGTGTCAAGGTATAAATGTGTCATATCCTAACGTATTGGATGTGATGTTTTTTATTCCTTAGGAACGAGTGAATCTTGAGATTCAATTCTAAATTAATTAGCATTCTTTAAAAGGAATCACACTTTAAACATTTTCAAGTTTTCAACACGAGGACACTAGTTAATCGATTTGGTACCCGTTCTGGGGCGTAAGAGAGTGCTAATCCTTCCTCGTGCGTAACCAACTCCCGAACCTTTTTTTTGTTATTTAATTGCGTAGACCAAATTTTTTTTACAAGGTGATCCAATCGCACCTAAACAAAAACAGGTTGGTGGCGACTCTACTTTATATTTTTAAAAGTCGATCCCCGTTTTTTTAAACGCCAAATAAAACATGGTTTCAACAAAAGTTATAAGGAGCCATAGGCACAAAATTGAGTTTCAGTACAGCTTTCCATTCGCAAACCGATGGGAAGTCGAAAAGAGTAATTCAGATACTCGAAGACATGCTTCGATGTTGTGTTTTGGAATTCCAAGGAAATTGGGAGAAATACTTACCACTGGTGGAATTCGTTTACAATAACAATTTTCAGCCAAGTTTAAAAATGGCACCTTATGAAGCATTGTATGGGCGTAAATGCTGAACGCCTTTGTATTGGACAGAACTCAGAGAGAATAAAATTAACGAGGTTGACTTGGTTAGGGAAACTGAAGAGAAGGTAAAGGTGATGCGCGAGTGTTTGAAAGCGGCCTCAGATAGACAAAAGTCCTATTCGGATTTGAAAAGGAAAGAGATTGAGTTCCAAGTTGGTGATAAAGTGTTTCTAAAAGTATCAATGTGGAGAAAAGTCCTCAGATTTGGTCAAAAAGGAAAATTGAGTCCGCGTTTTATCGGACCTTATGAAAGTACCGAGAAGGTAGGACCGATAACTTATCGTTTGACCTTGCCACCTGAGCTGGTAAAGATTCATGATGTTTTCCATGTATCCATGTTACGACGATACTGTTCGGACCCTTCACATGTGATTATGCCATTAGAGGTAGAGATTCAACCAGACATGACTTATGGTGAAGAGCCGATTAAAATTTTGGCACGGGAGGTCAAACAATTGAGAAACAAAAGTATAACTCTTGTGAAAGTGAAGACATGGAATAGAAGAGGCTACATGGGAGCCCGAGGAATCTATGAGAAACCAATATCCCAACCTTTTCACTGGTAAGATTTTCGGGGACGAAAATCCTTAAGGGGGAGAATTGTAACAGCTCTATTTAGGGGCTAGTCAGAACAGTGATCTCAGGATCACTAATACGAGGTTAGAGAAAATTATTTTCATGTTATTTTACGAGTTAAAGCATGATTATATAAGTGTATGAAAATTTTGGTGCTTTAATTTTAGCGATTTCAAGCTTAATCGCGAAAAAGAACTAAATCACATAAAGTGCGAAAGTTCTATTTTATAAGCTAAAGGTGCCTAATAGCCATAGAATATTAATTTGAGGTCTTTAAAGTGCAATTAGACCCCTAAGAATAAGGTGGCTGGCCATAGGAGAAAAAAATTGACAAATTGGTCAAAGTTGGTGAAAGTTGGTTACTAAATTGACTTGTATTAATAAAATAAAGAAGCAAAAGATATAATCTTTTCTCTCCATCTTCCTCCACTGAAAATAGCAAGCAAAATAGGGGTTTTGAAAGCTCAAAATTTCAGCAAATTCATCTCCATTCAAGTAAATGATTTTAATGATTTTTCTTGAAGATAGTTGTACTTTTAGAATCCTTAGAGCTTAAGCTTTCTAATAAGGGGACTGTCTTGCGATATGGTGAAAAGATTAGAGTTTTTCCATGAGAGCTTTCATTATTATTTGTTGCATTTTTTTATGGAAGAAAATGAGTCATAGTTGCTAGATAAATAACTTTTGTGAAAGGTGTTACTATGAAAACACCTAAATGAACCTTTTTGTAAATGTTGTAAAATTGATAGTAAATGTGTGAAATGTTGGGTTCTGATGATAGCCATAAAAGAAATAAATGTTCACCTAGGCTCATTAAAGGTATAAATTTGATTAGAATTGGTTTCCGAGCCTAGGGGTAAAATGGTCATTTTGCCAAAGGTATAAGGGCAAAATAGTAATTTTACCAAAGTATGATTTTTGAAATGATTTTATTAATGTAATGATTAAAATGAGCTAATTTACTATTATAGAGCAAGAAGAGCCGAGAATCAACCTCGATCGGGGAAAAAACAAAATATCGGACTAGACTTATGATCTAGCTTATTTTGAAATTGAAGTAAGTTTGTATGAATTTAAGGCTACATATGTTTTTATGTTTAAAATTACTTATTATGTTGTATAATGTACATTACTTCCATAAATTTGATTATCAATGTCTAATAAGGAAATCAATGAGAACATGTAAGTAAAAGTCCCGATTAAAGATTCAGAATAACGAGGATACCTATGTCACATCATGAGATAAGGAAATCATGTGTAAGACCATGTCTGGGACATGGCATCGGCACCCAAGGAATGTAGGTCCCGTATAAGACCATGCCTGGGACATGGCGTCAGCATCGAACGTAGATCCTGTGTGAGACCATGTCTGGAACATGGCATCAGAATCGAACAAGGAAGGTCTCTTGTAAGACCATGTCTGGGACATGGCATCGACACCATACAAGGAAGGTCCTGTGTAAGACCATGCCAGGGACATGGCTTCGGCACCAAAGGAGGATTTCATGTAAGACCACATCTGGGACATGGCATCGACATCGAGTTAAGAAATCCCGTGTAAGACCATATCTGGGATATGACATCGGCATCATGAGGGAATCCCATGTAAGACCATATCTGGGATATGGCATTGGTATCAAGACATATGTTTAGTGAGATTGAGTATCCTCTGATATTCCGAGTAATTCACGGGAAAAAGAGCCAAATATGAAAGAGGTAACAAGAAAGCTAAGCAAGTAAAGATAGTAATAAGTTAAGTTATTCAAGGTTGATAAAGAGCTTTATTTAAATTAAGAAGGATGTAGATTTGAGTTTATGTTTATGTTTACATTAGTGAAAGTTCTAATCTATGTGATTAAGTGATACAGGTACCATGATTAAAATACAACTATGAAATTATTATGTAATATGTGATGAGAAAGGGTAAGCATGAGTAAGTAAGCTCAAGCACTTGAGATTTATGTTTTCTTGTTTCATGATAGATGAGTTTATTATGAGCAAATATGTTGCTATATGAATTTCATGCAGACTTACTAAGCTATATGCTTACTTCTCTCTTTTCTTTCTTCCTTGTAGTTTCGTCAAGCTAGCTCGGGGATCATAGATGTTGGAGCTCGGATCACACTATCAATCATTATTTTGGTATAGCCAAGTTGTTTTATTTTAAGTATGGCATGTATAGGGATTATGTTATTTTAAGTTATATCATATTGGGAGCCAAAGTGTTGGTTAATATTTGTTAAGTTTCATATCTTATTGATGATGAGTTTCATGAATTCTACAAGTGATGTTTCAAGGGTTATTCATAGTGTATAAAGGCCATGTTGTGTATTACTTGAGTTGGTATAAGTGTGTTGATGTTTCAGGGTGACAATTGGCTTGGAAAATAGCCTCTAAGTGTCCACACAGTAGACACACGGGCGTGTGTCTAGGCCGTATGTGACACACAGTCAACCTCTATGGGTGTGTTGATAGGTCGTGTGTCCCCTGTATTTAATTACGAGAATTCAATTCGTCACATAGGCCAGTACACGGCCTTGTGCTTAGGCCGTGTGCTTCTTAAGGGGTTGCTGACGTCATAAACAGAATACCCCTAGTTTTCACACACAGGTGAGGACACGGGCGTGTCTAGGCCATGTGAAAGACACGGGCCATCGACATGGGCATGTGTCCGGCCGTTTGAAAACCCCCGTAGGTTCAAAATAAAAATAAATTCTACACAGGCTAGGGACACGGGCGTGTGCAACCACACGACCTGCCCACACGGGCGTGTCCCAGGTCACACGGGCGTTGACCCCTGTTTAGGCAAAAATTTTTAGAGAATGTAAAAGTTTTCGGTTGAACTCTGAAACCTTTCGGATGTATGTTTAAGGCCTCGTAGGCCCATGATATGTATGTTATGATTAAGAAGGAGAAGTTTTAAGTTGGAAGGAAATTTATAGCCCAATACTTCATGTTCAAGTAAGGTTAAGTACGGTAATGCCTCGTATCCTGCCCCGGCGTCGGACACGGGTAAGGGGTGTTACAATTGTCTTGTGCTGCAATTTTAGATCCTTGTTACAAGTTGAATTATGTGCAGTATTGCTTTACTACAATCTATGGTATTCATGTTTCAGATTTTGTTGAAACCATTCTTAGCAATATTAGACTCTTATTTGACGAGTATGTTAAGAAATCCAAATCTACATCTTCCTCTTTGGCTGGGAGTTCTAATGTTTCGGATAAAGATTCTGTTGATTCTAGTTTGCATCAACACAATGTTAATAGTGTTGATTTTGGGGGAGGTTTTGATGAGAGTGATGATTATAAACGACATTTAAATGAATCTAGCACTAAGAGTGAAAAGTCACAGTTGGACATTTATTTAAAAGAATTGGAGCTTGAGTTGAATAGTCAAATAGATGTTTTGGATTATTGGAGCAAAAGTTCAGTTCGATATAATGAGCTTTCATTATTGGCTCGTGATCTTTTGGCAATTCCAATACCGACTGTAGCTTCCAAATTGGCTTTTAGCATGCGTAAGAAAGTTATCATACCTTTGAGGAGTTCACTTAAACCAAAAACGATTCAAGACGTTGTTTGCTTTGATGATTAGATGCGAGCTAAGGGATTTTCAACAGGTAATTATTATTCTCATTTTATTTTTGTAATTTTATATTATTTTTGTATCAATTTGATTATCCAATTATTTATTCTTATTTCATGTTAGAAATTGGTTGCAAGAATGATGATGACGATGAGGATGATGATGATGATGTTTCTTCGATTGCTTTTAAGGTTACCTTCCTTTCTAATTGTTGACAATTTAATGTAGCTTACAATGTAACAGCCCAATTTTGGGGCTAGTCGGAACAGTGGTTTCGGAACCACTAATCCGAGGCCGGAGAAATTATTTTTTAATATTTTTTTATGTGTTATAGTATGATTATATGAGTGCATGAAAATTTTAGTGAATTAATTTTAGTGATTACTTGCTTAATTTCAAAAAAAGACTAAATCGCATAAAGTGCGAAAGTTTTGTTCTACAAGCTAAAGGTGTTAAATAGCTATAGAACCTTAAATTAGAGGTCCTTAATGTGCAAATAGGCCCTTAAAAGAGTGATGGTCAGCCATAGAGACAAGAAAATGAAATTAGTAAAAGGTTAGGTAAATTTTAGGTGATTTAAATGATAAAATAATCATAAAATAAAAAGAAAGCTTCATCGTTTTCATTCTTTCTCTTCACCACCAAAAATTTCAAAAAAAATGGGGGGTTTTTGCAGATTAAAGTTTCAGCCAAACTTTCTTCTTGCAAGTAAGTGTTTTTGATGGTCATTCTTGATGATTTTTGTATTTTTGTGACCCCTGTAGCTTAAGCTAAGTAATGGAGGGAATATTTTGCAAAATGGTTGAGTGTTTAGGGTTTTACCATGTGAGTATTCATGTTGTTTGCTGAAATTTTATGGAAGAAAATGAATCTTGGTTGTTAAATAAACAACTTTTGTGAAAGGATTTTTCATGAAAACACTTAAAAGAACTATTCTGTAAAAGTTATAAAATGGGTTGTAAATGTGTGAGATTATTAGAATTGTGAGTTGCTATAAGAGTAATAATGGTTCGACTAGGCTTGTTAAAGGAGGAAATTTAATGAAAATCATTTTACGAGCCTAAGGGCAAAATCATAATTATGTGAAAGTCTAGGGGAAAAATGATAATTTTTCCCAGGTATGAACTTTAGATTGTCTTGATTGATGTAGTGATTAAATAAGTGAATTTGTTATTATAGATCAAGAAAAACAGAGTTCGGATCCAGACCGAGGGAAAACCAAGATATTGGACTAAATCGAATTAGTTGCCCATATTTTGTATACCGAGGTAAGTTGTATGTAAATAATACAATTTTATTGTTATTATGTATTGAATAATTAATATGGCATAAAGTTTTTGATTATTGTTGAGAATAGGCATGATGAGAATTGATGTAGTATAAACTTCCGGTTGAACCTTAGGAGTAGATTGGATATCCATGCCATGACATTTAGGTGATATGTGTGCTAGTGCGAGACCATGTCTTGGACATGGCATCGGCAACATTATGAGAGCCAGTGTAAGACCATGTCTGGGACATGGCATAGGCATTGATATGTGTGCTAGTGTAAGACCATGTCTGGGACATGGCATCGGCATTGAGACGAGAGCTAGTGTAAGACCATGTTTGGGACATGGCATCGGCCTCGACATGTGAGCCAGTGTAAGACCATGTCTGGGACATGGCATCGGCATCTTACCCTCTTGTGTGAGGCTTGTCGGGTATCCTTTGATATTCTAACTGGTGCAACGGGTAATTTAAAGCTTGTGTCAAAAGTGAGAAAAGTTACGACTATGTTGTAAGTGATACAGGTACCTACACGAAATTCATGAGAAATGAACTCGATTTATGTTGTATGATTTGTAAGGATGAAAATGAGTAAGTTATGCCTTTAACCATTTGAGAATTATGTGCAAGTTTATAATATGTTATGGGTATGATAATGTATGGTAATTGTTGTTAGTTATTTACATGCAACTTACTAAGCTTTAAGCTTACTCCCTTTCTTTTCCATTTTCTTATTGTATCGCCAAGCTTGCTCGAGGATCAAAGGATGTCGGAGGCTCGATCACACTATCAATCTGAACATTTGGTATAGTTAGATTTATCATTTTGAGTATGGCATGTATAGGGACTTGGTCTTTTGTCAAGTGTCACATTGTTTTGGCCAAATGTGTTGGCTTATCTTGAAGATTGATTCAATTTGTATAAGGCCATGGATGATGGCTAATACTTGTTATTCATGAATGGGTAATTTGCATGGCGAAATATTTGGTGTGTTGATGCATGAATGAGTAAGTCGTATGATTGGATTGATAAGTATGTGATAAGTTTACATGTGAATAGATTGTAGTGGACTTGATGTGTGCATGTCTTGATGTGGCTTATATTGGTGCAAGTAAGGGTGGCAAAAGGGCTTGGTAAATAGCCTGATTTTTGTCCACACGGGTAGACACACGAGCGTGTATCTAGGCCATGTGTGGCACACAGTCTGCCTTATAGGCATGTAGTTCGGCATTGTGTCCCCCTGCACCCAAAGTTGGTAAAACAAAATGCCCAGTAGTAAACACACGGGCTGAGGTATGGCCTTGTGTCTCAACCGTGTGGAAGACACGGCCTTGCAAACGGGCGTGTCCCTTGGTTGTGTGACCCTAAATGATTGATGACGTCAGAAGTAGAATGTCAAGGTTTTTGCACACAGACTGAGACACGAGCGTGTCATGGCCGTGTGAGGGACACGGGCCATGGACACGGGCGTGTGCCAGGCCGTGTGAAAACCCCTGTAAGATCGATGTTAGAAAATAAATTCACACGGGCACGCGGCACATGTGTGTCCCTAAATGCCTAGGCCATGTGAGCTACACAGGCCTTCAACATGGCCATGTTATCAGATCACATGGTCATGTCGCCTTTCCACACGGGCGTGTGCCTTGTTTTAATGAAATTTTCTAATGTTTATGATAGTGCTAGGTTAAATCCCGAATTGTTCCTAAGGTGTGTTTTGGGCCTCTTAGGCCCTTATTAAGGACGTTAAGAGGAAGTTAGAAAAGTTTTAAATTTGAACGAAAATTCATAATCCGAAAGTGTTTGTATGCATGTTATTAAGTTAGGTAACGCCTCGTACCTTGTTCCGGCGTAGGATACGGGTAAGGGGTGTTACATTTAGTGGTATCAGAGCTATGGTTTAGTCGAATCTCGGACTAACCTAGCGTGTGTACGAGTCTAGCTATACATGCCATATATGTAATATGATAGTGTGACGACTCCTGACAAATTTAAATTGTGTTTTTATTTAGTAATGGATATCGACGGAGTAGTGGTGAATGATGTAGAAAGTAATGTGCCAATCGAAAGTGGGCCCGTGACACTGAGTCAGGGCGAGGGGCTAGATAAGCCTTCCTTCATATGATGAATGCTTGGTATTCAGAGTTTGTTCGTGTAAACCCGAATGCTCCACCTCCTCCACCCCTCCAATTCCTCAGCCTGCCCCTACAGTTCCCCATGTAGTGGAAATGATTAGAAGGGAAAAACCTCTAGTTGACAGAATTCGGAATCAAGGGGCTGAAGAATTTAGAGTGAATATAGATGATGACCCAGAGAGGGCATAGTTCTGGCTAGGAAATACCATTAGGGTATTCGATAAATTGTCTTGCACACCTGAGGAGTGCATGAAGTGTGTTGTGTCACTCCTGCGAGACTCGACCTACCAATATTGGAACACACTTGTGTCGGTTGTACCAAGGGAAAGGATTACATGGGAGTTTTTCCAAGAGGAATTTTGAAAGAAGTATATTAGTTAGAGGTTTATAGACTAGAGGAAGAAGAAATTTCTAGAATTGAAGCAAGGTCGAATGACAATAACATAGTATGAGCGTGAGTTTGTAAGGCTCAGCAAATACGCTCGGAAGAGCGTATCCACCGAAGCCATCATGTGTAAGAGGTTTGAGGACGGATTAAATGAAGACATCACACTATTAGTCGGCATCCTGAAATTAAAGGAGTTTGTGGTGTTTGTTGAAAGAGCGTGCAAGGCCGAAGAATTGTCCAAAGAGAAAAGAAAAGCTGAAATTGAGTCTCGTAACTCTAAGAAAAGACAGTTGGGGAAATCATTTCAGTCCTCCTCCAAGAAATCGAAAGAGTTCACTACTTGATCCAATGCTTTAGTTGGATTCTCGAGTAGAAATAAGAATAAGCAGTACAAGACGTCTAAATCTCAAACCACTTCTATTGCGAGTCTTGGTAGTGCTCGACCAAATAAACTGGAGTGTTCGCAGTGTGGTAGAAGACATTTCAGTGAGTGTCGAGGAAATGATAGAGGTTGTTTCAAGTGCAGTTCACTAGACCACTTTATTCGAAACTGTCCTGAGATGGATGAGAAAGACAGAAAGGAAGATGTGCGAGCGAGTAATGCTCCTTCTAAAGGTAGACCACAGAAGAACCCGGGAAATGGGGCTAGCAATAGAGGTGTGCCTAGAGATTCCACTATGAGAGTAGAGGGTAAAGCTCCTGCAAGGACTTATGCCATTCGCGCTCGCGAAGAGGCTTCATCCCAAATGTGATTATGGGTACTTTTTCTCTTCATGATATCTCTGTTGTTGCTTTGATTGATCCGGTATATACCCATTCGTATGTTTGTATGAAATTGGTGTTCAGTATGAACATGCATGTTGAGTCTACCGAATTTGTAGTAAAAGTGTCAAACCCTTTAGGCAAGCATGTGCTAATTGACCAAGTGTGTAGAAATTGTCCCTTGATAATTAGAAGTCATTGTTTTCCGGCTAATCTTATGCTTGTAACAGTCCGATTTATACCCTAGTCAGAATAGTGGTTTCGGGACCACAAATCCGAGTTAAAAAATATTTTTATATTATTTTCCGAGCCTATAGCATGTGAATTGGTATGTGTGAAATTTTCGTGATTTAAATTGATCGTTTGTGTGCTTAATTTGCAAGAAGGACTTAATTGCAAAAAATGTAAAATTTTTCTTCTATTTGAATAATGGCTAAATTGATGTGTCTTTTTAATTTGAGGTCCTTATATTGTTATTATGCCATTAACATGAAAGTGGACAATTATGGCCATTTATAATATGTTTATAATTGTTTTTAACTAAGGTTAAAATTGGTATTTGAGAATTTATGTTAATATAATTAAAAGAAAAACAAATAGATGGACATTATCATCATCTTCCCACTGAAAATTAGAAAGAAAATAAGGTTTTAAAGCTAGCTACATTCGGCCATTTTCTAAGCTTAATCAAGGTATGATTTTGTTTTGGTTTTTGATAATTTTTTACATTTTTGATATCGTTGCTTCATGTTCTCATAAGCCCATGCCTTAATTCATGAAATTAATAATGATTTTGGAAGTTTCCATTGATGAATTCATGAGTTTTGTGATGTTTGATGATGAATTATGCAGTTTGGTGTTTGATATACATGTTTTATAAAGTGATTTTTAATGGATTTGAGTATTATGGGCTAAATTGTGAAAATGAGAAATTGAAGGACTAGAATGTGAAATAAATAAAAGTTATGGGCTTATATGGACTAATGGAATATTCGGTCAAGCATGTGTATGAGGAATTTATGTGTATTTTGTGATTTTATGAAATAGGGATTAAAATGTTAAAATGTGAAAATATGAGGGCTAATTTGTAAAATGCCCTAGATATGTGTATTTGGATTGAATTGAATGATTTGATGAATGAATAAGCTAAATTTGAATGTGAATAGATTAAGAACCAAAGAAAACAGAATTAGATCGGGGGAAATCGAAAGTGGTCGAGTAGTCGTTTCCATCCGTTCATATCCGTACGAGGTAAGTCGATATAAAAATAAATGTGTTTAGATTGAATTATTAATGCTTATATGTGAATGAATTATGATATTTGGTTATTTGAACTGAATATGTGAAATCCTGAAATGTTCCGATAATGTGGCGACGTCCGAAAAGTCCCATACGAACCTTAGGAAATAGTTAGGATACGTATGTCATGACATAGTACTCCGATAGGTGTTATCGTGTAAGACCATGTCTGGGACATTGGCGTCGATTTGAGTTATACATGTAAGACCATGTCTGGGACATCGGCATCGTATTTGATTTCGTGTAAGACACTGTCTGGGACTATGGCATCCATATTGATTACATATAAGACCACGTCTGGGACGTTGGCGTTGTACAAGCTTTTCGAGCTATCCGAGTATCTTATTTGTTTCTGAATGGTTCAACGGGCATTCCGAGAAATGAATGAGTATACAAATGTGCATCCAAATTCCAGTACGTATGTATGTATATAAAATTTGGCAATGAAAGGTATGTATGTATATGATCATTTGTTATGTAAGTTACATTACATGATATGTGGTTATGAGCAAGTGAACATGATCAATTTAGATATGAGAAATATGACTTGTGATTGCATTATGCCATGAATCATATATATGAACTGGTTTATAATTGTGCTATGTGATAAGTTTATTTTTATATGGCTTACGAAGCTTTTGAAGCTTACTATGTGTGTGTTTGCGTTGTTTTATAGATTATCAAAGCTATTGGAGCTCGGGGATCGTTGAGGATCATCACCACACTATCAAACTATATTTTGGTACCTTTTGAAAATGTATATATTGAAGTATGGCATGTATAGGCTAGAAATGTTATGATATGTTTTGGGGCATGTACATATATAGCCATGTGATATGGCTTGATGATGAATGTGAATATATGTGAAATTAGTCCATGCTATGTGATGCATAAGTTGATATGTTTTGATGTGCTCATGAATGGTTAAGAATATGGTCATTCTTGGTAAGATTCATGGTTGATTTTAGGAGTTGAAATGATGAGAAATGTTATGAATTTGAAATTAGTATGCTCGAGTTGGACTTGTATATAGAAATGAATGATGTTGTTATGGGACAAATTGTGCATAATATAGTATGTTTTGGTTGATTTTGGAGTATGAAATGATGCTTGTTTGGTACTTGTAGGTTTGAACCTAAAATGGGTGGCAATTTGGCCTTGCAAATGGCCTATAATTGCCCACACGGTTGAACACACGGGCGTGCGTCCTGACTGTGTCCTTCACTGTCTTAATTTGATACAAATCAGACTTGCACACGGTCCAGACACACGGGCGTTTGACATGTCGTATGATTCAAGTTAGTGATGCACATGAGCCAGACACACGAGTGTGTGACAGGCCGTGTGGCTTTAGTAAGTTTTGTACACGGGCTGAGACACGGGCTAAGGCATGGCCGTGTGAGGCACACGGCCTAATCACATGGGCGTGTGCCCTGTTTTGAAAGAAAATATTCTAAGTTTCGTAAAGTTTTCGTATGAGATCGGTTTGGTCCCGAACCCTCTCTAAAGCATGTTTAAGGTTTCATAGATCTTCTAAAGGGACAAAGTGATTATGTTTTATTGATGTGAAATGTATGTTTGTGAAATATTTGTGAAATGTTTCGATATGTCTAGTAATGCCTTTTAACCCTAGTCCGACGACAGATACGGGTTAGGGGTGTTACAATGCTGCTACCGTTTGATGGATTTGATGTGATTCTTGGTATAGACTGGTTAGCAGCTCATGATGTGATAGTAAATTGTGGGAGAAAATTTATTGAACTGAAATGTAAAAATGGGGATATCCTTCGGGTTGAATCAAGTGAATCGGATAGCTTGCCTGTAGTAATTTCTTCTTTGGCAGTTGAGAAATGTATAAGAAAAGGGTATGAGTCTTATCTTACGTTTGTGTTGAATACTCAAGTGTCAAAAGTAAAGATTGAGTCAGTACCTGTGGTATGTGAGTATCCGGATGTGTTTTCGGAGGAGTTACTTGGATTGCCTCCAACTAGGGAAGTTGAGTTTGGTATTGAGTTGGCCCCTGGTACGGCACCTATTTCGGTTGCCCCGTATAGGATGGCACCGTTGGAGTTAAAAGAGTTGAAGGTTCAGCTAAAAGAGTTAACGGATAAGGGTTTTCTAAGACCGAGCTATTCTCCGTGGGGTGCTCTAGTACTTTTTGTGAAAAAGAAAGACAGTTTAATGAGGCTATGTATAGATTATAAACAGCTCACAAAGGTAACCATAAAGAACAAGTATCCCTTGCCTAGAATCGATGATTTGTTTGACCAATTGAAGGGAGCCACAATGTTTTCTAAGATAGACTTAAGGTCCGGTTATTACCAGTTGAGAGTTAAGGAGCAGGATGTGCCGAAAACTGCATTTCAAGATGAGGTATGGTCACTATGAATTTTTAGTTATGCTTTTGGTTTAACGAATGCTCCTGCTGTATTTATGGATTTAATGAACCGTATTTTCTGACCGTACTTGGATAAGTTTGTAGTTGTTTTTATTGATGACATATTAATTTATTCTCGTGATGAAAGTGAGCATGCAGAGCATTTGAGAACTCTCTTAAAAACTTTTAGAGATAAGCAGTTGTATGCTAAGTTTAGCAAAAGTGAGTTTTGGCTCCGATAGGTCGGATTCTTAGGACACATCGTGTCGGGTGATGGAATTAGAGTTGACCCGAGTAAGATCTTGGCTATTGTTATTGGAAACTGCCGAGGAATGTATCAGAGATTAGAAGCTTTTTGGGTTTAGCCGGATACTACAGACGGTTTGTTAAAGGATTCTCCATGATTGATATACCGATGACGAGGTTGCTACAGAAAGATGTCAAGTTCGAATAGACAGAGAAGTGCCAACAGAGTTTTGAGAAACTAAAAGCATTATTGACTGAAGCCCCAGTTTTAGTGCCACCGGAACCGAGAAAGGAATTTGTGGTGTATAGCGATGCATCCTTAAATGGATTGGGGTGTGTGCTTATACAAGAAGGCAAGGTAATAGCTTATGCCTCGAGACAACTGAAGCCACATGAGAAAAACTATCCGACACACGACATCGTGTTTGCATTGAAGATATGGAGACATTATTTGTATGGTGAGAAATGTCGGGTATTCATTGACCATAAAAGTCTAAAGTATTTGATGACTCAAAAGGAGTTAAACATACTACAGCGGAGACGGTTAGAGTTGAAAAAGGATAATGAATTGACGATTGACTATCACCCTGGAAAGACGAATATGGTCGCCGATGCTTTGAGTAGGAAGTCATTGTTTGCCTTGAGGGCTATGAATACCCAGTTGTCTGTGACTGATGATGGTTCGGTCATAGTAGAGTTAAGAGCTAGACCGATGTTTTTGCAAAAGATTTGTAAAGCTTAGAAAAGTGATAAAGAGTTACAAGCCAAGATAACTCAGTGTGAGACGGGTATTGAATCAGATTTTCGGATTGGTACCGACGGTTATTTGATGTTCCAAGAGAAGATCTCTGTACCTAAGGATGAAGAGCTTATTTAGAAGACTTTGCAAGAGGCCCATAGTGGTTGTTTGTCTATCCATCCAGGTAGTGTGAAAATGTATAATGACTTGATCAAAATGTATTGGTGGTCGGGAATGAAAAGAGACATCTCAGAGTTTGTCTCTAAGTGTTTAATTTGTCAGCAAGTGAAAGCCGAACACCAATTACCTTCGGGTTTACTACAGCCCATGGTGGTTCCTGAGTGGAAATGGGACCGTATTACCATAGATTTTGTGTCTGGATTGCCGTTGACACCAAAGAAGAAAGATGTTGTATTGGTTGTGGTTGATAGGCTAACTAAGTTGGCTCATTTTATGCCAGTGCGTACCAATTATCCACTTGAGAAATTGGCCGATTTGTATGTTTCTGAAATTGTGAGACTTCACGGGGTACCTTTGTCGATCATTTCAAAAAGATATCTGAGATTCACATCACTGTTTTGGAAGAAGTTGCAAGAAGCGTTGGGGACGAAACTGAATTTTAGTACTGCTTTCCACCCGCAAATCGAGGATTAGTCGGAAAGAGTAATTTTAGATTCTTGAAGATATGTTGCAGTGTTGTGTTCTTGAGTTTCAAGGCAGTTGGGAAAGGTACTTACCATTGGTAGAGTTTGTCTACAACAATAGTTATCAGTCGAGTTTGAAAATGGCACCTTATGAGGCTCTGTGTGGGTGTAAGTGCCAAACGCCCTTGTATTGGACCGAACTCAGAGAAAATTAGATTCACAGGGTTGACTTAGTCAAAGTAACCGAAAAGAAAGTAAAGGTAATTCATGGTTGTTTGAAGGCCACTTCGGATAGACAGAAATCCTACGCGGATTTGAAATGAAAAGAGATTGAGTTTCAAGTTGGTGGTAAGGCATTTTTGAAAGTATTCCCGTCGAAGAAAGTCCTTAGATTTGGTAAGAAAGGAAAATTAAGTCCACGTTTTATTGGATCATATGGGGTGATTGAGAAAAGTGGGCTGATAGCATATCGTTTAGCCTTGCCATCCGAGTTAGAAAAGATCCACGATGTATTCCATGTGTCTATGTTGCGCAATTGCCGTTCTGACCCATCACATGTTATTTCACCAGCAGAGGTTGAAATTCGACCAGATATGACCTATGGTGAAGAGTCGGTTAAGATTTTAGATCGAGAGGTCAAGCAATTGAGAAATAAAAGTATAGCACTCGTGAAAGTAATATGGAATAGACATGGGATTGAAGAGGCCACTTGGGAGCCTGAGAAGACTATGAAATATCAATACCCAAACCTTTTTACTGGTAAGATTTTCGAGGACGAAAATCCCTAACGGGGAGAATTGTAACAGTCTGACTTTGGGGCTAGTCGGAACAGTGGTTTCGGAACTACTAATCCGAGGCCGGAGAAATTATTTTTAATATTATTTTATGTGTTATAGTATGATTATATGAGTGCATGAAAATTTTAGTGAATTAATTTTAGTGATTACTTGCTTAATTTCGAAAAAGGACTAAATCGCATAAAGTGCGAAAGTTTTGTTCTACAAGCTAAAGGTGTTAAATAGCTATAGAACCTTAAATTGGAGGTCCTTAATGTGCAAATAGGCCCTTAAAAGAGTGATGGTCAGCCATAGAGACAAGAAAATGAAATTAGTCAAAGGTTAGGTAAATTTTAGGTGACTTAAATGATAAAATAATCATAAAATAAAAAGAAAGCTTCATCTTTTTCATTCTTTCTCTTCACCACTGAAAATTTCAAAAAAAAAATGGGGGGTTTTTGCAGCTTAAAGTTTCAGCCAAACTTTCCTTTTGCAAGTAAGTGTTTTTGATGGTCATTCTTGATGATTTTTGTATTTTTGTGACCCTTGTAGCTTAAGCTAAGTAATGGAGGGACTATTTTGCAAAATGGTTGAGTGTTTAGGGTTTTACCATGTGAGTATTATGTTTTTTGCTGAAATTTTATGGAAGAAAAAGAATCTTGGTTGTCAAATAAACAACTTTTGTGAAAGGATTTTTCATGAAAACACCTAAAAGAACTATTTTGTAAAAGTTATAAAATGGGTAGTAAATGTGTGAAATAATTGGGATTGTGAGTTGCTGTAAGAGTAATAAAGGTTCAGCTAGGCTTGTTAAAGGAGGAAATTCAATGAAAATCGTTTTACGAGCTAGGGGCAAAATTGTAATTATGTGAAAGTTTAGAGGCAAAATGGTAATTTTGCCTAGGTATGAATTATAGATTGTCTTGATTAATGTAATGATTAAATAAGTGAATTTGATATTATAGATCAAGAAAAACGGAGTACGGACCCAGACCGAGGGAAAACCATGCTACTGGACTAAATTGAATTAGTCACCCATATTTTGTATACCAAGGTAAGTTGTACGTAAATAATACAACTTTATTGTTATTATGTATTGAATAATTAATATGGCATAAAGTGTTTGATTATTGTTGAGAATATGCATGATGAGAATTGATATAGTAAAAACTCCCGGTTGAACCTTAGGAATAGATTGGATATCCATGCCATGACATTTGGGTGATATGTGTTCTAGTGTAAGACCATGCCTGGGACATAGCATCGTCGTTGATATGTGTGCTAGTGTAAGACCATGTCTGGGACATGGCATTGGCATTGAGACGAGAGCTAGTGTAAGACCATGTCTGGGGCATGGCATCGGCATCTTACCCTCTTGTGTGAGGCTTGTCGGGTATCCTTTGATATTCCAACTGGTTCAACGGGTAATTTAAAGCTTGTGTAAAAAGTGAGAAAAGTTACGACTATGTTGTAAGTGATATAGGTACCTACACGAAATTCATGAGAAATGAACTCGATTTATGTTGTATGATTTGTAAGGATGAAAATGAGTAAGTTATGCCTTTAACCATTTGAGAATTATGTGCAAGTTTATAATATGTTATGAGTATGATAATGCATGGGTAATTGTTGCTAGTTATTTACATGCAACTTACTAAGCTTTAAGCTTACTCCATTTCTTTTCCATTTTCTTATAGTATCGCCAAGCTAGCTTGAGGATCAAAGGACGTCGGAGGCTCAATCACACTATCAATCTGAACATTTGGTATAGTTAGATTTATCATTTTGAGTATGGCATGTATAGGGACTTGGTCTTTTGTTAAGTGTCATATTGTTTTGGCCAAATGTGTTGGCTTGTCTTGAAGATTGATTCAATTTGTATAAGGCCATTGATGATGGCTAATACTTGTTATTGATATATGTAAATGATGATGTTTTTCATGAATGGGCAATTTGCATGGCGAAATATTTGGTGTGTTAATGCATGAATGAGTAAGTCGTATGATTGGATTGATAAGTATGTGATAAGTTTGCATGTGAATAGAGTGTAGTGGCCTTGATGTGTGTATGTCTTGATGTGGCTTATATGGGTGCAAGTAAGGGTAGCAAAAGGGCTTGGTAAATAGCCTGGTTTTTGTCCACACGAGTAGACACACGGACATGTGTCTAGGCCGTGTGCGACACACGGTTTGCCCCATGAGCGTGTAGTTCGGCCATGTGTCCCCCTGTACCCTAAGTTGGTAAAACAGAATGCCCAATAGTAACCACACGGGCTGAGGTATGGCCGTGTGTCTCAACCGTGTGGAAGACACGGCCTTGCAAACGGGCGTGTCCCTTGGTTGTGTGACCCTAAATGATTGATGACGTCAGAAGTAGAATGTCAAGGTTTTTGCACACGGACTGAGACACGAGCGTGTCATGGCCGTGTGAGGGACACGGGCCATGGACACGGGCGTGTGCCAGGCCGTGTGAAAACCCCTGTAAGATCGATGTTAGAAAATAAATTCACACGGACACGGGGCACATGTGTGTCCCTAAATACCTAGGCCTTGTGAGCTACACGAACCTTCAACATGGCCATGTTATGAGATCACACGGGCGTGGTGCCTTTCCACATGGGTGTGTGCCCTGTTTTTAATGAAATTTTCTAATGTTTACGATAGAGCTAGCTTTAATCCTGAATTGTTCCTAAAGCGCGTTTTGGGCCTCTTAGGCCCTTATGAAGGACGTTAAGAGGAAGTTTGAAAAGTTTTAAATTCGAACAAAAATTCATAACCCGGAAGTGTTTGTATGCATGTTATTAAGTTAGGTAACGCCTCGTACCTTATTCCGGTGTAGGATACGGGTAAGGGGTGTTACATACAATTTATAGTTTGTTATAAAATTAAATATGTTGATTGGTTAATGTATAGATATTTTGGTTGGTTGATTATATTTTGCAGGTTTTTGTTGTTGTTTTGGTGTTGTTGGTGATGTTGTTTTTGTGCTTTTTTATGCTATTTGGTGCTGTTTTGGTGCTAGTTTTTGCGGTGTTTTATTGTTCTTTCGCAGCTATTTATTATATTGTCTGTTGTCATTTTTAATATTATTTGGATATTGTAGAATTTTTTTATTATTATTAATTTTGTTATTATTTTAAATCTAATTTGTTTCAAATTTAATATAACCACTTTTTATTATATTTTCATTTTGTGTATTGTTTTAAGAATTGTTTTAGTATCATTTTTTATTTGTTTCTTGTTTTAATATTTTTTGTTATGTTTTTAAATGTACTTGATTTATTATATTTAAAAAAATTTATTTAATAAAATAAGCTAAAAAAATTAATATGGGCCGGGCCGAGTCTGGCTCGGGCTTAGCAATTTTATTTTGGGTCGGGCTTGGACAATTTTTAGGCCCATAATTTACGTCAGGCTGAGCTCGGGCCTAGAATTTTGTTCAGGCTTGGCCCATGATCAGCTCTACTTAGAACTACTCATAGCTTCTCCTCAACACTTAAATAGGAGGATAATGCGCTTTAGCGCACTCGAACCCACATCCTTTTGCACTGGCAACAATACTGATACCAATTGAGTTAAGACCTCCCTGAACTATACTGGTGGCCGGGTTTGAAACGAGAGGTAAAAAATTTTGTTTCCAGTTGTCTGACGTGCCAAAAAGTTAAGGCTGAGCATCAGTTGTCTTTAGGTTTGCTCCAACCCATTAAAATTCCCTTATGGAAATAAAAAACGTGTGGCTATGGACTTCGTTAGTGGGTTGCCTTTAACACCTACTAAGAAGGATTTTGTTTGGGTCATCGTAGATTGATTGACCAAGTCTGCCCATTTCATTTCGGTTCGGATAGATTATTCTCTACAGAAGTTGGCTAAGCTCTACATTTCTGAGATTGTGAGACTTCAATGGGTTCTAGTTTCGATAATTTCTGATAGGGATCGTTGCTTCACTTCTCGATTTTGGAAGAAACTTCATGAAGCTCTAGTTTCAAGGTTAGACTTCAATACTGTATTCCATCATCAGATCGATGGTTAAACGGAGAGGGTGATTCAAATACTGAAGGATATGCTTCGAAGTTGTATGATTGATTTCCGAGGGAGTTGGGAGGACTTTCTGCCTTTAGCTGAGTTCACCTACAACAACAGTTTTCAGTTTAGCATCCAGATGGCACATTACGAGGCTCTATATGGTCGTAAGTGTCGTACTCTGCTGTGTTGGACCGAGTTAGGTGAACGACGAGTTTTGGGTCCTGAGTTGGTTTTCGAAACTGAAGATAAAGTCAGATTAATTCAGGATCATCTTAAGGCGGCTTCTGATAGATAGAAGTCCTATGCAGATTTGAAAATGAGGGATATCGAGTTATTTGTAGTGGATTACGTGTTCCTTAAGGTATCTCTATGGAAAAAAGTTCTGAGGTTTGGACATAAGGGCAAGTTGAGCCCAAAGTTCATTAGGCCGTATCAGATTCTGAAGCCTGTGGGACCGGTCGCTTATCAGTTAGAGCTACCTCTGGAGTTAAATCGTATCCTTGACATATTTCACATCTCCATACTAAGTCGATATTGGTCTGACCCATCTCACGTTGTTTCTGTTAAAGAGATCGCAGTTAAACTGGGTTTGACATTTGAAGAGGAGCCGGTTCATATTTTGGACCGAGATGTAAAGATTTTTAGCAGAAAGTCTATTCCATTAGTTAAGGTTCTGTGGCGGAATCATGACACTGAGGAAGTCGTGTGGGAACTTGAGAACTAGATGCGTCAACAGTATCCTCATCTGTTCGAATTAAGTAAATTTCGAGGCCAGAATTTCCTTTAGAGGGTAGAGTTGTAACGCCCTGAATAATTTATTTTTGCTTTTGTGGATTTTGTCACAAATATGTATCTGCTTCCATGGCTAAGTGTTCTGATTGTATGTTTGAGGTCTTGGGTTTAAGTCTCACTTTTGAAAGATATGTTATTTTTGGTCTTAGCCTTATCCCTTTTAGGTGGGCTTATATTATATTCTGAGTAAATTCATATTAGAATGAGCCTGCTGGTTGGTAAAGTGTTAACTTGCCCTAAGGTCTAGTTCAAATTCCCGTGTGAATGTGGATTATAAGTTTTTGAGTACTCATATTTAAGTTTTGTTATGCAAAATTATTATATGTGGATTTTAATTTAGATTATTTTTTATTTTTAATTTATTTGTATTTAGTAACAGTTTATTCTACTTTATAGTTATTTGGACATGTATTTGTGATTATATTATGATTATATTGTATTTTTTAAGAATTTAACAATTACAATCATAAAATAATACATGTTTGATTAACTATAATTAAAATCAACCCAATACAAAACATTGAAAACTAAAAGTTGACATATATTTGAATACAAAACAAAATAAATTTAGACAAATTTTACACATAATAAAACTTACACCTAAAATAATTTGAAAAAAACTCCCACGAGAATTTTAATTTTATATGAATATTTTAATTTTATAAAATTCATAACAAGACTAATTAAAAAGAGTCAAAATTTAGATAGAGTTGTTTGTATATATATACATATATATATTTGTATTTGGTTGGAGCATTTGTTAGAATTCTCATTTGGCATTTTCGTGATCCAAAATCAAATCTTTATATTTCCTTCCTATAAAAAAATTTAAATTACTGCTTTAGTTCTATTGTCAGATTTTTAAAATAAGCATTCAAACATTTATTTGTTTACTTTAATATAAAACATGAAAAAGTTAAACATAAAATCACATTCTTTTTGATAATTGTACAATGAGTATTTACATAAAATCACAGAGTCAATATATAATTTATTTAAGAAAAAGAACATTGAAAATCGTGGATCCCAGAAAAACTGTTGAATAGGTAAGGCACGGGCGTTTAGCTTTTTTGCCTTTTATTCTTTATTCTACTAACCTCTGCCTTTTTATTTATTTATTTCTTTTATGAAAATAACTGCCAACGTGGAAGCATCAATTCCATGGAAGAGTATAAACGCACTCCAACAAAGATTTCATCTTAAAATAAAACTTTAGTAGCAAATATTAAAAATTACTATTGCCTAACTCCTCACTCACACAATGGACACACTTCTCTATAACCAAAAGGATTTGTGGTCAGTTTTTTTAATTTACATATTATTTATTTGAAGGCAAAAGAAGAAAAGATTTACTACCCTTTTCTTGTCTTCTTGCTTCTCTTTTAAGCTTTTTTTTTCTCTGCTTCCTTTTTGGGGATGGGTGAGTGCTTTGCTTGTTCACTATGGGGTTTTTTGAATTTTTAAGGTGATGTGATGCATTTTTAATTTGAATTTTAATGGTTTTGCTAGATAATTTCTCCTAAATAATTAAAATTTGAGCTTTGCTTCTTCTTCTTGTATTATTTTTTTATTAGTGCAGTATGATAAAAAAATATTTAATGCATATATGTTAAAATGTTTAGATATAATATTGTTGATATTGTGTATTAATGAAGATAGATGAGGAGGAAGGGGAGTGTTAAGGAAGGCCAATTCACCAATTCTAGAATCGAGAGTCGAACAAGTAGAGGGACTTAGGATGAATGCTTACCGTATTAGGGTTTTGAGTGGAGAGGAGTCATATGTTCACCATTGGGGTATTTATAGGTAAGAAAGGGCTCCAACCTAATTATGCCACTTATGGGGTCCTAGATGGCCAAATGGAGGGTCCAACTGGGTTCAAACTGTGGTAGGGATATAATAATAGTGTCTTCCAGTTGAAAGGTAGGTTATAAAGTGATTGTGCCTTGAGACTATTTGCAAGTTACCATGGCGGGTAGTAACTATTAAAATTAAAGTAGCGGGGCGGAGGATACAATTTATTGATTAGATGACCCGAGAATATACGATGCCTTGCGAGGCTATTGAAGTTCATTTGTACCCTTAATAATGCGTTAGCAGATGGTGTTTCTATTCGTATTTTGTTCGTATAAATTTCGCTTTATGATTTAACAGACAGTGTATTGATTAGCTCGACAATCCAAAAATGTATAATGTATACTCAAGTGGTGCTAGTGTAAGACCATGCCTTATGAGAGCCGGTGTAAGACCATGTCTGGGACATGTCATCGGAGTTGATATGTGTGCTAGAGTAAGACCATGTCTGGGACATGGCATCGGCCACATTATGAGAGCCAGTGTAAGACCATGTCTGGGACATGGCATCATCGTTGATATGTGGCTAGTGTAAGACCATGTCTGGGACATGGCTTCGGTCACTTTATGCTGGGACATGGCTTTAGTCACTTTATAAGAGCTAGTGTAAAACCATGTCTGGGACATGGCATCGTCGTTGATATGTATGCTAGTGTAAGACCATGTCTGGGACATGGCTTCGGCCACTTTATGAGAGCCAGTGTAAGACTATGTCTGGGACATGACATTGGCATTGAGATGAGAGCTAGTGTAAGACCATGTCTGGGACATGGCATCAGCCTTGACATGTGAGCCAGTGTAAGACCATGTCTGAGACATGGCATCGACATTTTACCCTCTTGGGTGAGGCTTATCGGATATCCTTTAGTATTCCAAATGGTTCACGAGTTATTTAAAGCTTATGATAAAGATATGAAAGGATATAATCATATTGTGAGTGGTACATGTGCTTACTCAAAACTCATGAGATATGAGCTTAGTTATGATGCCTTAATGGTAAGGATGAAATTGAGTAAGTTCTATCTACGAGAATGATTTCGGGACGATCTTGTAATCTTTGGCTTATACTTGTGATGTGTAAATATGTAGTAAGTCTACCATTGTTAAATCAAGAATGTTGTGCTGATTTATAATATGCTATGTGTTTAAAGATGCATGATTGATGTTGTTACTTATTTACATGCAACTTACTAAGCTTTATGCTTACTCCTTCTCTTTTCCATTTTCTTATAGTGCCACCAAGCTAGCTCGGGAATCAAGGGATGTCGGAGGCATCGATCACACTATCACATGAAGTTTTTGGTATAGTTAGCTTAAATGTTTTGAGCGTGGCATGTATAGGGACTTAGTCGTTTTGTTAAGTGTCATATTGTGGTGGCCAAATGTGTTGGTTTGTCTTGAAGTTGATTCATTTTGTATAAGGCCATAGTTGATGGCTAATACTTATTGTTGATAAATACAAATGTTGGTGTTTCCATGAATGTGGTTAATATATGGTTTGGTCATATGTTTATGTGTGGATTGGTGTTTGATAAACCGTAAAAGTAACATATTTTAATCCCACATTTAGCATACTTTTGGATGATTTATCCCTTGATTTATGTAAAAAAGGTGCTCTTAATCCTTTCTTTTCATGTTTTATACTCAGGAGAGCACCCAAGGACGGAAAGAACGGAAAACAGGCCCAAAACGGAGTATATAGGTGGAAACACAGAAATTTATATACTTTTTCATGCCCCTTTTAACTCAAATTTATGTAGTTTCGGTTAAATTCTTGTCGAAAAATAATTAAATATTATAAAATAATTAAATTGTGCTAAAAATATGAACATGATGAATTTTAATTAATTTTATAGTTAATTTTAATTTATTTTGTCTATTTTCGACAGATTCGCACAAAGGGCGAAAATTGGCTCGGCAGACACTACTCGAAGAACGAAACCGAGAAGCAATTTGAAGTATCAAGGCGAATTTATTTCCAGCCCAAGACGGTCCAATTATGAATATTTAATCATAATATAATTAATTTTAATTTATTCCTAATTTAATTTGGGTTAGATAAATTAATCTTAATTAATTATGAAAAAGGCCCAGTTGAACCGTATCAGTTGAACCAAACCGGTTAAACCGAACCGAGTAAAGAGTTGGGTAGCCCAAACCGTCCATATGCTGGCCCAAATCAGCTTATTAGCTGATTAATTAAGCTTGCAAAGAAGCCCTTGAAGACTTTTCAAAGTTGCATTCAAACCCCTCCAAATTTAGTGGCTTTGTAGATTTGCCCCATGACATATTTAGCAAAGTTGAAACCATCAACTTTGCCACATAGATGGCCGGCCAAGGGAGGTCTCTTTGGCTGCTACTATTTGCTATTTTTAGCAGCCACAATCAGCTATAAATACCACCCGTTGCTGATCATTCAAACCATCCCTCAATCATCCCTCAATCCTTCATTTCTCATTCACTCTCTCATTCTCTCTTCTCTCCATTTCTTCCCTTTTCTCCAACAAAACCAAGCCTTCTTGTGCTGATTTCCCATCTTGGAAAAGAGGTGTTTTCTCAACCATTTGGAGCATCAAGTGGAGTGTTCATAAGCCACCTTGATCGCCAAGGACAACGGAGAACAAAGAACGGAGCAATTAGTCAAGCCACAGAGAAACACCGAATTTGCTTCTTGTTCCTTATCTCTTTAAATTTCGTTGTTTTGACAAACATGTTTATGAATATTTATGCTATTGAAATGGTTATTTTAATCAGCTTAGCTTGAATTTAATTCGTGTTGGGTTGATTGCATTTCGTCCTCTTAAATTATTAAAATTGTGTTTATGCTGTTATAGGCCTCGGTAAAATGCTTGATTAAGTAAAATCATGCCTAAGTTATCTGGCATTATAATTGTTTAGATAACTAAAGAGTTAATTATTTAAACGCATTGAAATTGTAATTAATGGACACAATACTTAATCTGTGCATGTTTAATTCTTCTAAGGTAGCTGAAGATTAAATTAGCATTGTATTTGGCAATACATATGCCTTGCATAACTTGCAAGATTTTTGTGATTAAATTGTTTCAAGGTAAGGATACTTTGTTACTTCACATGATCTTTTATATGCTTATTAGGTTGAATTAATCGGTTGAATCACATAGGAATATGCGAGAGATTGTTTAATTTAATAAGTATGTATGTGCAATAACATGTAAATATGTTCATAACTAGCAAATTACCGAGTTGCCGTGATTTATTCGTAACAAGTATAAGCATAAGTTTAATAATTCTAAGGTAAGAAATGTAATTAACCCAACACAATTATATCATCTTGATTAAAATCAGTTTTTGAAATCGTGCATTAGAACTTTGTTTTATTTTATTTTACTTTGTTTTCTTTAGTTTTTAAATATTTCTTAAATCTAAATATTTTCCTTTCACCAAAGTGTTTAAAATCATTTTCATAAATAATTCTTTTACAGTCCCTGTGGGTACGATAACTCGACATTTACTTGTCACTTTATTACTTGTTGCGATTGTGTACACTTGCACATTTCCACTATTCCAATGGGCCATATCACGAAATCCACACGGCCTGGTCCAAATCCACACGGCCGTGCCTCATTCAACAGACTCGAACATGGCCTGGCCACGACTTACACGGGCGTGTGCCATGGTCATGTCCCTGTCGCTGGAAAGCAGAATTTCACTCAGAAAAGGATACTTAGGGGCAAAGAAACCTATTTCAAAAGCCTATATAAACCCCCTAAGTATTACCTAAAAGAGGACGGTTAGCTAAGCCAAGGAGCTGAGCCAAAAATGTCAGATTTGTGGGAAACACTCGAAGATAGCCAATTGATCCATCTCAAGAAGTCGGAATTATACTCAAGACGGCGGATCTCTCCTTCAATTCCTTCAGGGGGTTTTAGGGATTTCATATGTTTTGTTTTCTTTTCTTTTGAGATGTTTTCTTTTATTGTTATGAACTAAACCCTTCAGATACCTGAAGGGGATGAAACCTAAGACGGATCTTGTTATTGTTTTCTGAACTATATGATAAATATTTGACTTGTTCTTAATTATGTGCTCTTAATTCTTGTGTTGATATTTTTGGGATATTGATTCAAGTGTGATGTGCTTAGGTGGAGGAGCAAAAGTCCCTGCTTAAGAGTAGATCTAGCATAATTAAGCGGAGTTGATCGCACGCTTAGAGATAGGGTGACGAGATTTTGCCGGATTAGGGTGAAACCTAATATGGGAGTCCATAGATCGAGTTAATGCGATTCTAGGGGTTTTAATTAGAAAGAGATTTTAATTAATCAACTCTAGGGTTAGACGTTATTCGCCTCGAGAGAGGGTTTAATATAACTTAGGGAATCTTACGGATCAAGTCAAGTGAATAAATCGTCTGGTTCAGTGTTAGATAACAAGTGAAGTCTAGGTGGATTCTTCCTAAGGGTATCATCTTAATCAACTGAGTTTTTCGAATAGTATTTCCCCAATTCATTCTTTTTGTCTTTGCGTCTTTAGCTTAGTAGTTAGTTAAATTTAGATTAAATAACAACTTCATTATTTTAGGCTAGATAATAGAAAGAGAGTTAGTGTTAGTACTTTTGGTTCCTTTGGGTTCGACATTCCGGTCTTGCCTTAACTATACTACTGTTCGATAGGTGCGCTTGCCTCAAATCATTGTCAGAGTTAGTTTCCAGGTTCGATCATTCTCATTATAAATTTAAAACTCTGATATCGACGACCAATGTTACTTGATGTGGCTTATATTGGTGCAAGTAAGAGTAGCAAAAGGGCTTGATAAATAGCCTTGTTTTTGTCCACACGGGTAGACATACGGGCGTGTATCTAGGCTGTGTGTGACACACGATCTGCCCCATGGGTGTGTAGTCCGACCGTGTGTCCCTTGCACCTTAATTTGGTAAAACAGAATGCCCAGTAGTAACCACACGGGCTGAGGCATGGCCGTGTTTCTTAACCGTGTGGATGGCACAGCCATAATACATGGGCATGTACCCAGGCCGTGTGAACTCTGCACTTTAAATGCAAAATTTAAATTCGCCATACGGCCTAGCACACGGGCGTGTGGCTAGGCTGTGTGACCCTAAAATGTTATTGACGTCAGAAACAAATTGTCAAGGTTTTAACACACGGGTGGTGACACAGGCGTGTCATGGCCGTGTGAGGGATAGGAACCATGGACACGGGCGTGTACCAGGCCGTGTGAAAACCCTTGTAGGTTTGAATTAAAAAATAAATCCACACGGCTAGGGACATGGGCGTGTGTGATCACACGGTCTGCCCACACGGACGTGTCCCTTGACACACGGGCGTGTGCCCCTATTTTCAGTGAAATTTTCCAAAGTTTTCTAAAGTGCCTGGTTTAGTACCGAACCATTTCTAAAGTATGTTTTAGGCCTCGTAGGCCCATATTAGGGGCTTCAAGATGAAGTTTGAAAAGTTTTAAATTTGAACAAAATTTCATAACCCGAAAATGTTTGTATGCATGTTATTAAGTTAGGTAACGCCTCATACCTTGTTCTGGCATAGGATACGGGTAAGGGGTGTTACATAATTCAATTTTCAAAAACCTACATGAACCTAAAATAGACCAAAACAATCATACACCAAATGCATAACTCAAGTAAGACCATCAAACATGTCATTTCTAGTTATGCACCAACTTAGCTATTTTACTTACCCCAGTTCACTATCTTTAATATACCAAGATCAAATAGATTCATATTCCTCATTTCTAAAGGCATCAAACATTGCTAAATCACGCATTACTAAACCACATGCCATGCTTAACATTCAAAATTATCACAAAATTTTCAATTCACCAAGACTTATAGACACTAGGGTATACACCAATACATCTTATATAAATATACATGCCACAACCCTAGACCCAAAATGATTGCATAACTACAGATTTGGTGATAGTGTGAGCTTCAAGACAATCTCACTTGACGAGTTCCACAAGGTGACAATCTATAAGGGATAAAATACAACCACGGTAAGCATATATGATGCTTAGTAAGTTCATATGTATTATACAATACTTACCTTATTCCTACCTAACATTTTAAAGTTACTTTAGCTTGGCATAATATTTGGCTAGACATGGCATTCAAAACACTAACATTGTAAGCAATGGTTTATAATCAAAACCATATGATACCAAAAGTACTTAACATGCCAATTCATATCATTTTAGGTAACTAATCTCAAAAACACATTCAATCAAGGAATAATACAATCACATACATGTAAAAGGCATTACTTCAATAAATTGTTTCATGCTCAATTCTGTAACAGCCCATTTTCGATAAAATCAGAACAGTGGTTTCGGGACCACAGACCCAAGTCCGAAAAAAATTTATTTTAATACTATTTTATGATCTACAATATGATAATAATATTGTGTGAAAATTTCATAAAGAAATTTTATCGATTACATGTTTAATTTGATAAAGGACCAAATTGCACAAAGTTCAAAAGTTGAGTTCTAATAGCTAAAGGGATTAAATAGCTATATAACTTTAAATTGGAGGTCCTTCTATGGTAATTAGACCATTAAAAATGCTTAGTTGTCAATGATGATGAATCATCCATGGAAAATAAAATAAAGAAAATGATGAAATTGGAAAGATGAAAAATAAAAGGTGATAAATTAATCAAATATCATCATTTTATGTCATCTTCTTCCCCAAAATACATGGAAACCCTAGGAAAGAGAAAGCAAACTTTCTTGACCAAATTAGGTAAGTATTTAAGTCACGTTTTTAGTAATTTTTATATTTTTGAAATCAAGATAGTCTAATCTATCTATTTTGGGAATTAATTTGAAAAGTTATTAAAGTATAAAAAATTTTCCATGGATGAATATGCTAAAAATTTGAAATTTATGGTAGAATATGAAATGTTGTTGATAGATAAACAACTTTTACAAAGTGAATTTTGATGAAAACATGATTTAGGGACTAAATTCAAAAGTTGTAAAAATCATGGAAAAATTATGAATTTTATGAAATACATGTGCTGTAAATTTTATATTGAAATTTTGGTTAGGTTTGGAACAAGGATTAAATTGCATGAATTTCATTTTCCGAGCCTAGGGACGAAATCGTCATTAATTAAAGTTTAGGGGCAAAATGATAATTTTTGCCTAAGATGTAAATTGGACTAAATTGAGTTTAAATTGTATTAAATTAATGTTAAATTTACTCGTATAGAATAGACCAAATTCGAAGCTAGAACGAGGAAAAGAGGAAAATGTCGGATTAGTAGATTTTATGTACCCGAACATTTGTCGAGGTAAGTTCGTGTAACTAAATTGTATATTTATATGCTTAAATTAGATTTTGTGTACGTGAATTATATAAATATCATATATATATATGACATTGAAAAACATATCTGACAAAGCCCGATCAATGATAATGCCCGATAATTGATAAATGGTAAAAAATGTCATTTTTATGCTTGAATTGAATGTGGAATGTGTTTGTTTGAATTATATGAATGTTATAGATGTATGAAATAATTACATGCTTGATAACATCTAAGAAATGTTGAATCCCGTTTGAATAAATGAAAATCGATAGATAAATGTGATTTCCCTTATTGAATGAGGTCCTGCATTTGTTGCTGTCAGGATTTAGCTTAGACGAGTAATCCTATTGACCTCATTACATATAGGATTTAGCCCGGACGGGTAATCCTGATATAATCCCTCTCGAGCATATGTTACAATTAGGATTTAGCTTGGACTGGTAATCCTAATTGAGCTCTTTTGAGCATATGTTACAGAAAGGATTTAGCCTAGACTGGTAATCCTAATTAAGCTCTTGTGAGCATATGTTGGAAACATGATTTAGCCTGGACTGGTAATCCTATTATGTGATATGTGGCTTGAGAGTGCTTTCTGATTAAGTGCCCTAATGGGTACCCCTGAATATGAATTGACGGAACCTGATTTGTTGTAACACCCCAAACCCGGCCTAGACGTTATGGCCGAATCTGGCGATGTCACATGATAGTGCTTTTAGAAAACTTAACTACGTTAAATCCATTTGTAAATATCCTAGGCTTTTGTCAAAACGTGTTGTTTAAACATTTATTGACCATTTTTAAAACATTATACGTTGTGGAAGCTTTTTAAAAATAATTTGCGAATTCGTGTTTTTTTTTTATAAAACATTTGTTTACTTTGAAAACTAGAGTCTTGTCCTACTACTAGTAGTTCATAAAATAATAATCCCAAATTTACATGAAAATCCGTAAAGGCCTTATTACAAGAAATATACCCAAATCGTAATTAAAAATAAAATGTAAATAAGTGTCTGGAACCATGGTCATCGTCGAGTCCTCCGCTGCACCGATCTGTCTACTGTTGGGGATTACCTGAACAGATTAAACAGAAAAGGGTGAGTTTTCGCAAACTCAGTGTGTAATCCCCACAGAAAACATACACACAGAATATCAGATAACAGACATTATTCATAGTTCGGGTCTGAGCCCATTACAGAAATGGTGTGGACTTTAGCCCACTCAGATGCAGAATCAAATATGGTTTATGGCCTTCCCATTTCAGTCATAATAAACAGAACAGACAGAATAGCAGAATCCTACCCACCAGCCTCTACACACCAACTCCGTTCAACCCTACACACCATGTGGGGATAAAATCAACCCACCCATCCCTACACATCATGCTGTACCAAATGCGGCACATAATCAAAAAGTTGCAGCTGGGTTGGAAGATAACAAGCTTGAGAGCCTTTCAGATACTTCCTCCGAATCATCAACCAACCCCGATGCAATGCAACATCCATAAAATGTCATGCTATTATGCAAACACAGTTCATACATTAAAATATCAGAATTCATGCTCGGTACAGAAATCAAAAAGTCAAGTCACATAATTAGGGGTTTAGGTAAAGCTTACCGACCCTACATTCGGCCCACAGTTGACTAGGGCGACTCGTGCAACATTACAGAAAAATGGGCTCACACACTAATGTGGCCTGCCCGTGTGGGCCCACACGACCCAATTGGTCTAGCCTGTGTGTCCCACACAGCCTCGCCCAGCTGTCACACAGCCGTGTTGCTCGCGCACGGCCTGGCTCATTGGTCACACCACCGTGTGGTCGTTTTCTACGTTTTCGGGTACACACCTGATTTCGATTGAAGCTAGGACGGTCACTGGGCTCTCCAGAACCTAAGGATTGACATTCCAACGTCCAAATCAGTGTTTAAAATGGAACTAAATCGAGACGTTAAACCCGATACTTTCCAAAAATCTTACCATAAATCGAATAACAGCGTTTCCCACCACTTCAACGCCGATCGACACGCTCCAGCCCTTTAACCTTCACCATAACAAACAAATCCCCAAAATCACTAACCCCAAAATCAAAATAATTATACTTATTGCCCATACTGAGGCTTGCCACACGGGTGAGCACCAACAATGCAACAAGACAAGGAAGGAAGGGGCGAATTCAGAAAAAGAGGGAAAAAGGATAGGGGACGACAGAGGGAAAAAGTGAAAGCTAAAATTTTGTTTTCTTTTTATGTTGGGGAGGAAAACTGAACAGATTTTTCTGGTATTCCCCCTATCATCTCCTCAAAACTCTTTTTACTATCAGAATTTTAGTCCAACACAAACACCTACACGACACTGGCAGTAAAAATACATCCCTTGCCTACGCAAGGATTCAAACTCCCAACCTCCAGCAACCTCAACAAACCACTTAGCCACCAGACCAGCAGGCCCCATTCTGCTAATTACCTACACACTTTTCGTTAAAAGCCTATCAACCAATGTTTGGGCTTTATTCATAAAAATATCAAAATTTACCCAAGTTGGGACTTGAACTTGGAACCCCCCACACATACATAGAACACGTAACCACTGAAGGAGACACTTATTTATGCCAAAATTACAAAAGCTGAAATTAAGCAAAATCGGGGCGTTACAACTCTACCCCCTAAAAGAAAATTTCATCCTCGAAATTTTACCTTATTAGAAGAGGTAAGGATACTGCTGACGCATCGAATCCTCTGGCTCCCAAGTGGCCTCTTCAGTGCTATGATTCCGCCATAGCACCTTCACTAAGGGGATAGATTTCCTCCGCAGAACCTTAATGTCGCGCTCTAGAATCTGAATCGACTCCTCCTTAAATGTCAGATATGGTCTAACCTCGATGTCTTGAATAGGAACAACATGCGTGGGATTAGAGCGGTAGCGTCTCAATATCAAGACGTAGAACACATCATGAATGCGGTCTAACTCCGGAGGAAGCTCTTAACTGATATGCAACTGGCCCCACTCACTTAAGAATGCGGTACGACCCAATAAACCGAGGGCTTAGCTTACCCTTGTGACCGAACCTCAGAACCTTCTTCCATGGCGAGACCTTGAGAAAAACTAAGTCCCCTATAGAACACTCGATATCCTTTCTATTCAGATCAGCATAGGCCTTCTGCCTATCAGATGCTGCTTTCAGTCGATCTCGAATCAAGCAGACTATATCTTCAGTTTCCGAAACCAGCTCTGGACCCAGAACACATCGCTCCCCAACTCAGTCCAGCACAAGGGAGTGCGACACTTACGACCATACAAGGCCTCGTAAGGTGCCATCTGAATGCTAGACTGATAGCTGTTGTTATAGGTGAACTCAGCCAACGGCAAATACTCCTCCCAACTGCCTCAGAAATCTATAACACAGCTCCTCAACATGTCCTCCAGTACTTGAATCACCATCTCTGACTGACCATCTGTTTGAGGCTGAAAAGCAGTATTGAAGTCTAACCTCAAACCCAGAGCTTCATGTAATTTCTTCCAGAACCGAGACGTGAAGCGAGGATCCCTATTGGAGATGATCGAGACAGGAACCCCATGCAGCCTCACTATTTCGGACACGTACAGCTTAGCCAATTTCTGGAGCGAAAAGTCTGTCTTGACCGAAATGAAATGAGCAGACTTGGTCAGTCGGTCCATGATGACCCAGACATAATCCTTCTTAGTGGGTGTTGAGGGCAACCCACTAACGAAGTCCATAGTTACTTGCTCCTATTTCTACATCGGTATCTTTACCGGCTGTAGCAACCCCGAAGGCAACTGATGCTTAGCCTTAACCTGCTGACAAGTCAGACAACGAGCAACGAAGTTAGTAACCTCTCGCTTCAACCTTGGCCACCAGTATAACTCTCAGAGATCTCGGTACATTTTATTCTCGCAAGGATCCATAGCGTAAGTGCTACTATGTGCCTCCCTCAGAATCGACTGTCTTAACTCCTCATCATTCGGCACACAGATCTGACCGCGGAAACAAAGTACCCCATCACTGTTAATTCTAAAATCTGTAGTATCCCCATTCTCAACTTGACGGAACTTCAACTCGAGAGACTTATCCTCCATTTGTTTACCTCTAATCTGATCAATCCACGTGGGTTTAACCTGGAGTTCCGCTACCAGACTCCCATCGTCTAATAAGCTGAGTCGAGCGAACATTGCTCTCAGATCGGTCATAGCCCTACAGCTCAAAGCATCTGCCACCACATTAGCCTTACCAGGGTGGTACTCGATGGTGCAGTCGTAATCCTTAAGCAGTTCAACCCATCTACGCTGCCTAAGATTTAGATCCTTCTGAGTGAGGAGATACTTGAGGCTTTTGTGATCAGTGTAGATAGTACACTTCTAACCATACAGATAGTGCATCCAGATTTTCAGATCGAAGACAACTACGACCAATTCCAAATCGTGTATCGGATAGTTAGCCTCATGCGTCTTAAGCTAACGAGACGCATAAGCTACCACTTTACCATCCTGCATGCGACGCATAGCTATATACCACGAAATCCTTTCCAGATTTAGGCTGCATCAGAACCGGAGCCTACGTTAGAATAGATTTAAGTTTCCCGAAGCTTTCTTACTACTTATCGGCCCAGACAAAGGGAACTCCCTTATGCAGAAGCTTGGTCAATGGTGCCGCGATCAAAAACATCCCTTCTACGAAGCATCGATAATAACCCGCCAGCCTGAGAAAGCTGCAGATTTCAGACACATTCTTCGGTTGTTTCCACTCCAACACAGCCTCAACCTTACGCGGATCAACACGAATCCCTTTCGCAGAAACTACATACCCTAGAAAGGTTACTTCTTGGAGTCAGAATTCACACTTACTAAGCTTCGCATACAACTGTTTCTCGTGAAGCGTCTGTAATACCACTGGGAGATGTTCATCGTGCTCGTCTTCAGTCTTTGAATACACCAGAATGTCGTTAATGAAGACTACCACGGACCGATCCAGATAGGGCTAGAACACCCGGTTCATCAGATCCATAAAAGCTGCTGGTGTATTCATCAGCCCAAATGGCATTACTAGGAACTCGTAATGGCCGTACCGAGTCCTAAATGCCGTCTTATGCACATCGGTCTCTTTAACCTTTAGTTGATGGTATCTAGATAGCAAATTGATCTTGGAGAAAACAGAAGCCCCTCTGAACTGGTCAAATAAATCATCTATCCTCGGTAGTGGGTACTTTTTCTTAATGATTAGCTTATTCAATTAGCGGTAGTCGATACACATATGCATGGATCCATCCTTCTTTTTCACAAACAGCACAGGTGTTCCCTATGGAGACACACTAGGGTGGATGAACCCACGATCAAGTAACTCTTGAATTTGAGCCTTAAGCTCCACAAGCTCCTTCGGTGCCGTTCTATAAGGGGCGATAGACACCGAAGCTGTACCAGGAAAGAGCTCAATTCCAAACTCTACCTCTTGGCTTAGAGGCATACCTAGTAGTTCCTCAAGAAAAACATCCGGAAAGTCCCTTATGGTTCTGATGTCCCTAACCGAAGAGTCCTCAGAATTCGAAACACTGATGTAGGCCAAGAATGCCTCACATCCTTTCCATACCAACTTTTCTGCCACCAACGTAGAAATCACATTCGCCAGATAATCTCGACATTTCACAATCACCACTACCTCGTTATCCTCCTCGGTTCTTAGAATAACCCTTTTTGTAGAATAGTCCAGACTCACCCGATGCTTAACCAGCCAGTCCCTTCTCAGAATAAAATCAAACTCCCCAAATGGAAGCTCCATTAGATCAGCCAGGAATACTATCCCTTGAACCTCTAGCGGGATGTTTCTAAATAATTTACTAACCCGAATAGATTTCCCTAATGGACTCACAACCGTTATCTCTCTCGAAGTACTCTCAATTGAAATTCCCAAAGTTTCAAACACAGAGCTAGCCACGTAAGAGTGTGTAGAGCCTATGTCTATCAATGTAGTGTATGGTGCATAAAATTAAGAACATACCCGTAATCACGTCCGGAGCATCACCATCCTTTCAGCAACGTGCAGCACAAACCAGTGCACGCTGCATTGCCTCAGTTGGTCCCGCACCTTAGCCCAGTGCTCTCTGTCCTCGGCCTATCCCATTACCACCCCTGGCTTGACCTCGGCCCTAGGTGGTTGCTGAGCTACTCTCGGTGGCTATGCCGTACCAGTACCCGCAGCTTGCATCTGATCAGTCCTCAGTGGACAATCCCGGGCACGATGCTCAGTCGACCCACATCTCAAGCATACCCCAGTCGTCCTCCAACACTAGCTCGGATGGCGTCCACCATAATGCCCACAACACGCCACCCTAGAAGGTGCAACAGGAGGCCCAACTCTCACTGGCCCATCAGATCTGGCCTTTTTCTTAGGCCTTATCACAGAATTCGAGGGCTCTGATTCCCTCTTATTCTTTCCTTTCTCACGGTTTTGGTGCTCAGCGTGCTTAACCTCCTCGGCGATCTTCGCCTTATCCATCAAAACAGAAAAATCACGCTCTCTCTACGGAGCTATCAGAACCCGTAGGCTGTCCCTGAGTCCATCCTCGAAACAGACGCATCGCTCATATTCAGTCGCCACCATGCCCCGGGCATAACGGCTCAGTCTTAGAAACTCGGCCTCATACTCGGTCACTGAACGGTCCCCTTGGGTGAGATTAAGGAACTCACGCCTCCTAGCATCAATGTAACTAGCTCCCACATGCTTGCTCTGGAAAGCCGTCTTAAAGTAGTCCCAAGTCAGACGGTCGGGCTGAGTGCCCTCCTTAACAGTCAGCCACCACTGGTAAGCCTCGTCGCGAAGCAAGGAAACATCCCCCTTGAGCTTCTGCTCAGCATTAAAATTCGGATCATCCATAATTCTTTTCGTGGCCTTCATCCAGTATTTGGCCACGTTAGGGGCGACTCCAGTGACACCCTTGAATAATTTAGCCCCATTGGATCGGAGTTGTTCTGTAACCGACCCACGACCCCTAAATCTAGTGTTGGGTCCAGCAACCCTCTCTAAGATCCGTAACATGGCTCGGGATAGTGCTTCATCCCCAGCCTCGCGATCATGAGACCTAGTCTTTATAGCAAGTGAGATTGACGTCTCGCTCATATCCAGATTAGGCAGATTCTTAGATGCGGAAGACCCAGCTCGAGCCCCCTACGGCCTCTAGTACCCCGTCCGCGGATACCTCGTGCACTCATCGTAATTTTGGAGTTTATCTGTATTAGCAGTTTTATGCATTAGTTTACAGTTTTAATATTTATTAACAAATGTTTTATGCAGAATAGTATCAGAAGTTCAGAGTTTGTTATCGCGAATCGCAGTTTTACTTCGATTTTTAGTTTCACTAAAGTTTTCAGTTTACACTACCTAAGATGTTTTCAGTACAGTATACTACCTAAGGCTATTTCAAGCATGCAAGTAGTATTTCAGAAAATTTAGACAGAATTCAGAACACTTACAAGATCGGTGCTGGAGACTCGGTGTACCACATACGCAGTTCAAAAATATTTCGAATTATCTAAAAATTGTTTCGAAAAAATCAGTTTAAAAACCCAAATCCACAGCCGAGTTTTGTAACCTGACATTGATACCACTAAATGTAACACCCTAAACACAGCCTAGACGTTATGGTCGAATCTAGTGATGTCACATGATAATGCTTTCAGAAAACTTAACTATGTTAAGTCCATTTGTAAATATCCTAGGCTTTCGTCAAAACGTGTTGTTTAATCATTTGTTGGCCATTTTCAAAACATTATACGTTACGGAAGCTTTTTAAAAGTAATTTGCGAATTCGTGTGTTCTTGATAAAACATTTGTTTACTTTGAAAGCTCGAGTCTTGTCCTACTACTAGCAGTTCATAAAATAATAATCCCAAATTTAAGTGAAAATCTGTAAAGGCCTTATTACAAGAAACATACCCAAAAATAACCAAATCTTAATTAAAAATAAATCGTGAATAAGTGTCAGGAACCGTGGTCATCGCCGAGTCCTTCGCTGCACCGATCCGTCTACTGTTGGGGATTACCTGAACAGATTAAATAGAAAAGGGTAAGTTTTTGCAAACTCAGTGTGTAATCCCCACAAAAAACATACACACAGAATATCAGATAACAGACATACATTCACAGTTCGGGTCTGAGCCCATTACAGAAACGGTGTGGACTTTAGCCCACTCAGATGCAAAATCAGATATGGTCTAGGGCCTTAGCCCATTTCAGTCATAATAAACAGAACAGACAGAATAGCAGAATCCTACCCACCAACCTCTACACACCAACTCCGTCCAACCCTACACACATTGTGGGGATAAAATCAACCCACCCATCCCTACACACCATGCTGTACCGAATGCGACACATAATAAGAAAGTTGTAGCTGGGCTGCCAGATAACAGGCTTGAGAGCCTTTCAGATACTTCCTCCGAATCATCAACCCACCCCGATGCAATGCAACATACATAAAATGTCATGCTATTATGCAAACACAGTTCATACATTAAAATATCAGAATTAATGCTTGGTACAGAAATCAGACAGTCAAGTCACATAATTAGGGGTTTAGGTAAAGCTTTCCAACCCTACATTCGGCCCACAGTGGACTAGGGCGACCCGTGCAACCTTACAGAACATTACAAAAAAAAATGGGCTCACACGCTCATATGGCCTACCCGTGTGGGCCCACACGGCCCAAATTGGCCTTGACCGTGTGGATTACATGGCCTGGCCCAGAATCCCACACGCCTGTGTGGCCCACACGGCCCAAGTGGTCAGGCCTGTGTGTCGCACACGGCCTTGCCCAACCATCACACAGCTGTGTCGCTTGCGCACAGCCTGGCTCGTCGGTTACACGGTCGTGTGGTCATTTTCTGCATTTTCGGGGACACACCTAGTTTCGATTGAAGCTAGGACGGTCAATGAGCACTCTAGAACCTAAGGATTGACATTCCAGCATCCAAATCAGTGTTTAAAACAAAACTAAATCGAGATGTTAAACCCGATACTTTCCAAAAATCTTACCTTAAATTGAATAACAGTGTTTCCCACCACTTCAACGCCGATCGACACGCTCCAGCCCTTTAACCTTCACCATAACAAACAAATCCCCAAAATCACTAACCCTAAAATCAAAATAATCGTACTTACTACGCATACCGCGACTTACCACACACGTGTGAGCACCAACAACGCAACAAGACAAGCAAGGAAGGGGCGAATTCAGAAAAATAGGGAAAAATGATAGGGGGATGGCAGAGGGAAAAAGTGAAAGCCAAAATTTTGTGTTCTTTTTGTGTTGGGGAGGAAAACTGAACAGATTTTTTTGGTATTCCCCTTATCAACTCGCCAAAACTCTTTTTACTATCACACTTTTAGTCCAACACAAACACCTACACGACACTGGCAGCAAAAATACATCCCTTGCCTGTGCAAGGATTCAAACTCCCAACCTCCAGCAACCTCAACACACCACTTAGCCACCGGACCAGCAGACCCATTCTGCTAATTACCTACACATTTTTCCTTAAAAGCCTACCAACCAAAGTTTGGGCTTTATTCATAAAAATATCAAAATTTACCCAAGTTGAGACTTGAACTTGGGACCTCCCACACTCACCCAGAACACATAACCACTGAAGCAGACACTCATTTATGCCAAAATTACAAAAGCCAAAATTAAGCAAAACCGGGCCGTTACATTTGTACACCTTGAGTGTACTACACGTGTATCCATCGATATTTCGATAAATTCAACGGGAAAAATCCTGACATGAGAAGATATGAATAAGAAATGAGTTATTACACGTATCTGCCTGAAATACATGAAAGTGATGATACATGATATATGAAAAAAATGAGATGATGATATATGTACATGGAAATTATTAGATGAATACATTCATCCATGATTATAGATTTGTACACCTTGAGTGTACTAGATATTGATATTTCAAATGATTTAATGGGTAAAGTTCTGACATGAAATAATCTGAACTTGAGATGAATTATTATGAAAATGTACTTGAATTACATGAACTTTAATTATACTTGTTACATGAACACATGATATTTGAACATGGAAATTTAACTAGTGTCGAGAAATATATTTTCTGATATTCATGAAAAATATATGTTTAACATGAATCCAAAACAAACTATTACTGAAACAAGCCTGAGATACATGGAAATGGTAGCATTTGTTATGTTGAAGTATGATGTACTTGATACAAGAATGTTAAACATGCTTAATGATTTTGTACTTTCGTGATATATTGAAAATATTTGTATGAAATTATCTGACAATTGTGTATATTTGTGATTATGAGTTATCACCCGGAATACATGACTGGCATGGTTAAGGAGGATATGTATTTAGGCATTTGGCCAACATGACTTGGGAATAAATTAAATGCTTACCTAAATTTAAGATAGTTGTAAGTTAAGTTCCAAGTTATACGAACTTACTAAGCATAATATGCGTACTTTGTTTTATTTTTCCCCTGTTCTATGGCGATTCGAAAGCTCGTTGGATTGGAAGCTTGGCGGAGATCACTCACACTATCCATCGGCCCATTTTGGTATATACAGTAAATCAATTATGGGTATAATGGCATGTATAGATTATTTAGTCAATGATGGCATGTAAATGTTTTGAAATAAACTAGCCATTGGGATGACTTGTGTTTGACATATTTTGATATGTTTATAAGTGGATTATCATGTTTAAAAATGAATGTAATCATGTATGTGTACATTTGGTAAATGGATAAATATGAAAGATAGATTAACATGATAATAAATTGTCATTTGTGGTATCTAAGGGTACATTGGTTGTATATGATATTATGTCATGTTTAAGACATGATTTGGACTTGTTTTGAATGCTTGAATTGGGTGGTATATGAATGTAAGTTTTGGTGTAGGTTATTGAAAAAGTTTGGGGGAGAAATAAAGCTAGAAAATGGCTTTATTTTTTCCACACGAGTAGACACACGACCTTGTGTCTTGACCGTGTGTGACACACGGCCTGGCACATGGGCGTGTGGTTTGGTCGTGTGTCCCCTGCATTTTAAATTCAAGAAACGATAATGATCAGAATTGAGCACACAGGCAGAGACATTGGTGTGTGTCTCAATCGTGTGTGCTACACGAGCTAAGACACGAGCGTGTCTCTTGGCAGTGTGAAAACTGCACCTTAATGTTTTGCAAGTCAGAAAGTTACACGGGCTAGGAACATGGCCGTGTGACTTGTTTCATATACCACACCGACTAGGACATAGGTGTTTTACTTGGCCGTGTGAACCTGTAACACCCCAAACCCGGTCTATGCGTTAAGACCAGACTTGGTATGCTACACAAATCGAACATACATCTAGTCATCTAATGAATTAAAGAAAACAGATCTTCAAAAACTATTTTGGAGATGGAGTTTATAAAAAACCGAGGTTAATTTGAAATCTATGATTTTAGAACATAAGAGTTTATAATTTGATCTCAGAGAAATAATTGGTTAAAATTTTTAAAGAAGTTTAAAAGAATTCAAAAGGAATTTGAAAACAAAATTCATAAAAGAGTTTTCATAGAAATTTTTACGAGTTAGTGATATTTAAGAAAAACCCCTTTTTATACTTAAATTTAAGAAAACATTTATAAAATTAAAATAGTCCCCTTTTAGTATCTAAAACATATTAAAATCCATCCACGAGTAAAAATCCATAAAAATAATACCAGAGGCCTTATTACATTACAACTGAAAAATTAATTAAGTAAAAATACTAAGAGTAGTTCAAAGTTCATAAAAACCATCATTTGAAGTATGCCCCCCGCGAAGTCATCCCCGGCCCAAGCCTCCATCAATTATCATTACCTGAGAAGGGTAAGAAAACGGGGTGAGTTACTTAGAACTCAGTGTGTAACCCACTTACCAAGTCCACTGGGCCAAACCATTCAAGCATTTTATTGGGCTTAAGCTCATTTACAAATATAACAATATAGTAAAAAAAATGTATGTGAAATGCAATTCCCAACCAAGCTTAAATTTCCATCCGCTACACACCACCCGTACCAACTAGCACACCTGTGGGGATCAAGTCAACCCACCCCGCCAACACACCAATCGCAGGCATTAAGCCATTTAATTCGCAGGCAAAATGCCATTTAAATCAATGATTTGCAGGCCAGTGGCCATTAACACGCAGGCATTAAGCCATTTAATACAATATTTCGCAGGCCAGTGGCCATTAATACGTAGGCATTAAGCCATTTAAACTGGGCACGAAGCCTTCTTCTCTTCATCAAAATATCCCAACCCATGCAATCATGTATTTAAAATGCATAACCATTCATTTATAAGATAAATTCAACATAAGGCCCATAAATAATTAAAATGATTACAAAACTGGCCTATTTCACAATTTGGCCCATTTCACAATTTGGCCCATTTCATAATTTGGCCCATTTATCACAATTTGGCCCATTTCACAATTTGGCCCATTTCACAATTTGGCCCATTTTACAATTTGGCCTATTAAGCAATATAACAAATCGACCCATATAGCAATCTATCAAAACGGCCCATTAAGTAATCTATCGAAACGACCCATTAACACATGAGGCCCATATATCACTTTTTATCATATTAGCCCATTAAGGGCGATTTCGTAACTTTCACGATTTTAATACCGATTTCATGCACTTACACTAAGGTATTAATAAACCATATTTTTTTCTGATTTTACCAACTTTGCGATTATTAGTCTAATGCTTAATAACGGTATAACATCTAACCCATGAGATAAGTGTGAAATTACACACCTGATTACGGTGAGAACTATACTTTCCCGCTTGTCGATACCTAAATACGTGTCACGCTTGATTAGAACACTAATACTTAATATAAATCTATACTAAAGATAAGCGATCTAGATCTTTACCCTCGGAATCTCGAACAACAACTATTTGTCGGTTCTCCCCGGTTGACGGTTCACAACCCGATGGGAAATCTCGAACAGCTAATGGCTCCGAACTACGAACAACTTCGAATAATCGATTCTCCTCAGATGAGGGTTCACAACCCGGTGGAAAATCCCGGATTTTCGAAACAGCCCTTCACTTGAATCTAGAGGGATTAGCGAAACCGCCCCTCTTCTGAACACTATTCACCACCCTTTTCGACCCTATCTTGTTTGCTATGAAATCCTACGTTCACGGGATGAAAATCGAGCGATAACGTCCCTAAAATAAAATTGATTAATAACTCATCTTTGACGAAATAACAAGTAATATGGAAGTCCTTGATATAAACTCTTACCTTAACACTTTGAACCAAATCCTAGCGATTCACGATGATTACGAATACTCCGAGTTTCGGCCTTCACTTTATCACTATAAAGACGAAAAGATTGTCTAAGAGAAAGGGATAGAGGATGCTATTTGATGCTATTTTCGGTCAAAAGACCCTCCCAAACTAATATATATATTCAGCTAAAGAAAAGAAGAGAATAAAGATTCGAAAAGGGTTCTTACCGATTATTCAAAATGAGTGTAAAGAAAACGATTGATAAGAAAATATATGTGAAGAGAGAGGTTCGACCAAGAAGAAAAATTTGATGAAGATGATGCTAGCAATATTCGGCCATGGAGGACAAGAGAAGGGAGAAAATGTTGAATGAATTTTGTAAGAAGAAAAAGATGAAATAGAGGTATAGGACAATTAGAGGTTTCGGTTTTGGTTCATTTCAAGAATGAAAGATGATCAAAAAGAAAGGTTTGAGACTAGAGAGCATTCGGCTATGGAGAAAGAAAAGAAAAAGAAATTGGCCTTCAAGTCTTGGTCTTTTCGGCACTAGGGGAAAATGACTTAAGAGAATAGGCAAATTTAGACCAAAATGGTCAAAATGGAATGACCAAAAGAAGAAAAACAAAGATGTTCACCAAGGCCTAAAGTGCATTCGGCTATGAGAGGAAAAGATGAAAAGAAAAGTGTTTTGGGAGAAACAAAAATGACCAAAATGAGAGTGACTACTAGCTACACATCCTTACCAATGCCATCAACAAAAATTCGGCCACCCCCTAGCCCCCAAAACCATCCAAGTTCATGGACAAAGTTTGGCCATTCCAAACTTTCCAAAACACATTCCTTAAAATGTGCCTTGTGTCCCCTACATACCTTATCCCATTGATTTCTTTCCCTATGTTCAATTCTTGCTTTAAACCATTAGCCAACTTGCCATAAAAATAAAGTCCAAGCTACCATAAATACTAGCTTGACCGACACTATAAAGATGGGAAGCAAAAATAAAAATTCCATATGCATAACAAGGGATTCGATCCTCTTCCCTCAAGCAATACTTATAGCGCCAACTCCACTTTACTACTAGCTCATCTTATGCTAGCTTTTGTCACTTAATTTCCTTAAACATCAAGGTCACTTGTTCCACTTCAATAAAGTACTCCTTACTAAAATTTATTCTAATTCTGAATAAATCCCAAGCCTTCTCAAGGTTATATAATAAACACACAAATTAAATCATTCACTAGCTAAGCACCAAAGTTATGCAACATAACGATACTCAATTTTTAGGATGTTACAGAACCACATGGCCTACTCACACGGGCGTGTGACCCATGTATATGGGAAAAATTTTGAAATTTCATGAAAAATTCTCTGAGTTTCCAATTTAGTCCCAACTCATTTCTAATGCATGATTTGAGCCTCGAGGGCTCATGTAAGGAACTATATGATGAAACTTGATTGAAATATGATATGATTACTAAAGAATTATGAAATGTCTACTATTTGTTTTGTAAACTCTGGTAATGCTTCGTAACCCTGTTCCGATGATAGATTCGGGTTAAGGGTGTTACAAATTCATTCAATGACTTTCCATTTGGTTATCAAGTTCGTTTCTTCCCATTTCAATTTCTCAATTTTATATAGACCGTTTTGCTCGATGAACCCTAGTAAATAGACTTGGATACACAGGTAACTACACCACACTAGTTGCTCATCCGAACTAAGTACATTTGTATGTGAGGTTAACCGTCCAGGCTAAACCATTAACACTACACATCAAGTTACTCGTCTAAGCTAAATCTGGGCCATATATATATATATATATATATATATATATATATAGAAAATCAGCAACAAATGCTGGGTCTCATTAACATCTATAATAAATCTCGTACAAGTGCGCATAACACCCTATTGACATGCCAACCATATCCTAACCCTTTACTAAGTTTACACGGGCATCTTTTACACAGATAACATCACAGTTCAATTTAGTCCAATTCTAACCTTTCATACCAATTCACAACTAACAAATTAATAACACACACACACGCACACATCAATTCAAATGCATAACATCCCAACATAATAAATACCATATGAACTTACCTGTTCAAAACACCAAACAAGTTGATTCTTTAGGGACTAACCAATAATTTTAGCTTTGTCTCGATTACTTTCGTTTTGATTCAATTATTGAGCTATACAATTATTTTAGACAATCCATCAATACCAAACATTTTCATAATATGCTATAACATGAACGAACCTATATGACTTTATTTTTTGATACCCCTAAACTTTTACACTTTATTCAATTTAGTCCCTAGAGTAAAAATAGCCATAACCTCAAATTTTTAACCACAGTTTAAAATTTTACTACATATACATGGGCTAGCTATGTACAAAAATAACAATTAAACTTTACAATTTTCATTTTAATCACTTTAGTCCCTATGTGCAAAACTAACAATTAAACTTTACAATCTAGTCCTTTATCTTAATCTAAGCTTAAAGTCTATCAATTCTAAGCTTAATTCATCAAGAAATCAATAATGGAAACTTCCAAAAACTTTAAAAGTTTTAAAAATTGGTGCATGGGCTAGCTAAATCAAGCTCCCATGGCTTCAAATTTATAAGAAAAATACAAGAAAAAGGCGTGAATTTCATACCTAAATAAGTGGCCAAATATTTGAAGAACTTGAAGATTTTCCTTGGTTTTCTTTTAATGGTGAACAACGAAGGGGAGAAAGATGAGATATTTTTCACTAACATTTTCTATTTATACATCAATTAGTTGTTAATTAACTTTATTTAATTAATATGGTTTACTTAACATAATTAACTTTTAATCAAACTTAATGGAATCCTCATCATCATCCACTATCACATATTATAAAATGGTTTAATTACCATTTTTGAAATTTGGCTAATTGCAATTTAAATCCCTTAGTCTTTGGTCAATTAAAAACCTATAGCTGTTGGACTTTTACAATTTAGTCCCTGCACCTAAATTAAATATTTAGTAGACAAAATTGATAGATCAAACATCAATACTCTATTATATTAACCCCATAAATATTCATATTTAATATTTACAGGATCAATTTATAGAAATAGTGTTCTAAACCACCTATTTTGGTACAACTAAAAATCAAGCTATTACAGTAAATTATTATGGAATTTTTTTCCTTGTTAGCTATGCGTGCTTGTATATGTCACCATGTTTATAATGTTACTAGCTATATAGTATGCTTAATATTCATTGAACTTAACATTTTTAGGAAGAAGACACTAGATCGGAAATAAGTTAATGAAATTATGGAATGAACCTCATTTGATTAATGAAATAGGAATAATGTCTATAATGCAAAGTGTTGTGCTTGTTGAAATAAGCCAAAATAAATGGATAATGAGTTATTTATGTGTTACATGAGAAGTAAGTATTGTATATTATGCTATGGCTTGTAATCTATAAATTATCGAGTGAAAGACGTAATTGTCAAAATGTACATATGTTCGTAAAAGGTATATGCCCATGTAAACTTGGTACAAAGACTAGGATATGGTTGGCATGCCTATAGGGTTGTATACACATTTTCTTATGGGTTTGATAATAAGGTGGAGACTATGTTATGTCATTTTGAGATCCAACATTTGTTGCAGATCATTGAGTATGCATTGTCTCTACGGAGACCTTGGTGTGGTGGACGGGTGTTTTTATATATGTACATGCATTTGATGATTTCGAGCTATGCACTTATGTGCTTTGGTGTGGTTTAAGCTATCTTGGTGCGGTGTAGTTCACCCATGCGTTTGAGTTTTTTTTACGAAGGTTAAATTGGGCGAGTTGTTAAATTAAATATGAGATTGAATAAGGAAAAAATGAATTTGAAATTCCATGATCCAAATCTTTGTAAATGTAGTAAATATGGTATAGATGAGTAGTTCATTAGAAGGAGTTGAGAATTATATGATCACATAAGTAATAGTACGGTTCCTTGGTTGCTTTTGTTATAGTTATAATAGTTTGACACTCGAATATATATATGCTTACCTTACCTTGTAATGTTACGTGTTTTATTTATCTATATTTGTGCTTAGTGCACTTGGCATTTAATATGCTCACCTATGATCGAGGCAAGTATAGTGAATCTGACCTACCACAAATCATAGTGGTAATTTAAGCACTTTTTGGCACTTAATGAGTTTGTTTTCTAGCATATTTTATAGCAATTTCATATTTCTTATATTAGAGTTAAATTATTGCAAAATAATCATTTTTATGCAATATTTTTAGTTAGTTGGCCTATTGGCCAATACTAACTTTAAGGTAGTTTTAACGATTTAATTGAGTGTGCAGGACACTTATTTTTAGGCTCAAAAGCATCAGGAATGACAATCGAGTCACAACACAAGCTTCTAGTGTCGCAACATAGCTGAACGAGCATAAGCATTTATATTTGAAGTTATTTGTCGTGACACGCACTAGGCTGTGTCGCGACACAGGGCTGACGGAGAGCAAAAATAAAGTGAGGGTGTTTTCATCCATAAAATAAATATTTAGTGTAATTAAGGTTTGTATTTAACCTAATTAAGCAGTCACCTTTGCCTATAAATTGGAGGCTTATGCTCAATTAGAAGGGTCGTCGTTTTGGAGACTACAAATTAGGTTTAGGAGTAGATTTGGTTTTAATTAGATTTTAATTTAGGTTTTATTTTCTTTTCAAAACAATTTATTTTCTTGTTCTTCAACTTTGATTCAAATTTGAGTCCAAGACTTTGTTTTTAAGTATTTTTATATTTTTCTTTCATTTCTTGATTGTCAACAATGATATCTCGACAACTATTAAAAGACTTTGGGGAACTGAGCACAACTAGTTTATTAAACGAAGCAATTTCTATCCTTTTCTCGTTTTACTTTATTTGTGTGTTGTGCATGATTGAATTGATTCTAGGGAATATTGAAATTGGATACATGAGTAGCTAAGTCCTTTTGGGAGACTAACGAGCGGATGTGGAAGTGATTAATGGAAGAATGAGGGTTTTTGATACGATTTAGTCTGTATAAATTTATGTGTGCTTAAACCTTAAGATTGATGAACCTAGGAAGCATTCTAGGTTAAACGAGGTTAAGAGATAAGTTTGCCAAGTAAATCATGATTTATCCCGATCAGGAAAGTGAGGTTGAGAGATAAGTGAGTACTGGTCGGTTAATTAATTAGTAGAGGTCAAAAGGTAATACTTGTTAGTTAATAACTAATTCATTAATAAAACCCACATTCTAAAGTTAATTGTAACCATTAAAGTGAGTTAATCTTCTGCTTGTTCTTTGAGAGTTCTTCGTTTGTCAACTTTTGTTTTGGTAATTTAACTTTTTACTTTATGACCTTAATTTTTCGCATTAATTATTGTAATATATGTTTTAGGGATTATTGTTTAGACCTTCTATTTTTGACGATATTTTTAGATTTAATCTAGCCTCCCTTGGGTACGATCCTCAGAATACTTATCGGTGTTCTATTGTAACACAAAACTATATTACAATTTGACATGTTCACTTGTAGATGCTGCACTTTAATTATATATATTTTATTTGCACAATTTATACTCTAAACATTCGTATGTTTTGAGGCGGTCAAGTTGTTGGCACCATAAAAGTGTTACCATTAATAAAGTTGTAGGAGTTGTCCACTTAAAGTCCAAGGTCATGAGTTTCTTATCGAAAAAGCATAAAGACTTTGTGATTCTTACAAAAAGTAGGCGTTATTTGGTTATAGTTAAGAAAACAAATTTTATTATAAATATTTGATAAAAATACTACTAATCTTGAGAGATTGATTGAAGAATCGATAATCGAACTAGTGAACTTTAAAAATCGTGACTTTTGAAATTGACGTTTGATAATTTGAAAGAGAATTTCCGAGTTAAAATTATATATATATTTGTTATAAAAATCCATTTGTTAATCAATTTTGGAAAATCGTTATTTATGATCTCAGAAAATCCCTGTTTAAAACAATTTAAGAAAAATAATAAATACGTCCAAACATAAAGCAATTATTTACTTATGAACTTACCTCGTACAAATATGAACAGATGAAAACGATTACTCGACAACTTTCGACTTCCCCAGATCTAAATCCGATTTCTTTCGTTCTTGATCTAAATAAATTCAAATTTAACTAATTTAATCACAAATTCATTCAATTTAACCCACAAGCACATAATTAGACCTTTTTACACTTTAGCCCTTATAATTTCACACTTTTACATTTCAGTCCTTATTTCATAAAACACAAAATATGCAAAATTTCATATTTCCCGAGCTTGGCCGAATATTCATGTAGTTCATATAAGTCCATATATTTCATTTATTTCACAATTTAGTCCCTCAAAATTTTATTTTCACAATTTAGCCCAAATTACTCAAATTCATCAAAAATCCAAAGACAAAACATTATGATCTATCACATATCTTTTATTTTCTATCATCAAACAACAAAAATCACAAGCTATCATCAATGGCAAAAAATAAAATCATCATCAAATTCAAAAATTAAGACATGAGCTTTGTAGTACTCGAAGCAACGATCACAAAAACGTAAAAATTATCAAAAACCGAATAAAAAACATACCTCAAATCAAGCTTTCAATGGCTGAATGTTTGAAAAGCTTAAAACCTATTTCTTTTTCTTATTTTCGGCTAGAAGATGAACAAAATGACTTAAATTTTGTTTTTTTAATTAATAAAACATTAATAACCAAATTACAAATTTAACCTTGATAAATAAAACGTTTAAAACATCCATCATAAGGTCATTTATGACCACCGTCATTCATATTGGCCTAATTTCCACTTAAGGCCACCACATTCAAAAACCAACTCATATAATCACATTAACATTTAAAATATCATTTTTACCTTTTATGCAATTAAGTCCTTTTAATTAAATTAAGCATTCAAATGGATAAATTAATTCACGAAAATTTTACACATATCAATTCGCATACTATAAGCACGGAAAATAATATTAAAATATTTTTCTGACTCAGATTTGTGGCCCCGAAACCACTGTTCTGACTAGGGTCTAAACCGGACTATTATAGTCCAGCCACGTCACTGACAACCACTCGAAGAAGTGGCGAGCCTGTCAGGCCCATCTAGGCAAAGCAGCGATGGTTCGGGGTGCCAGAGGAGTCATGCTGGCGATGGCACCACCCAGCATGACGACTGGGACAACGACTATCCAACTGATGACGAATGGTTGGCAGCGGAAGTTCTTCGGTGGTAGAGTAGTGGAAAAATTAGACTCCTAGTGGGACTGTATCGAGTAACTTGATTTCAAATTAATTTTTCCAAAGATTATATTATTTTAATGAATTTAATATTAAATTAAATTAAATATATTTCTAGATATTAATATGAGATATTAAATTCAATTTAATATTTATCTAGATAGTATTTTATTAATTTAATATTAATATGAATATTTATCTATATAATATTCTATTAATTTATTATTAATGTGATTAATTCTAATCCTAGTTGAACTCTCTTTGAACTCTCCCTATATAAAGAGAGCCTAGGTCATTATTCTACTACTCTTGAATTTAAGAAAAGTTGTAAAAAGAAAATTCTCTGAAGAAATTATTTCGGAAAATTTCTTGAGATATTCTTATTATTTACAACTTGACCCCAAAAGTTAGAGAAATTACCCATTGGTAATGTTGTGAAAATTTTTTTGATTCGAAGTGAGCCCACACTTGGTAGACGTGAGTTTTAGGATAGCGGAGAAGACTACTCAGTCAAAGCGTTCATCCTAGACGAATCCTAAAGATACGATTTGATTAAATGTTTATTACTTTAGATAGCACAACTAAGTTCTTGTTTTTGGAAAAATTTTAAAACTCTAGTTTTCCCTTAAACTTATTTTTCGTTGCTTTTTACGAACCTGATTTTTCAACAATTGGTATTAGAGTTTGAGTTGTGCTCTATCTATAAGCTTAAACAAGAAATCAAACTAGATTTATCTTCTTAAATGAATCAATTACATAGAAAGTGACATTCTTTAGATCTTATGCATTTTTGGAGTTATATATGGGAGTGGATGCAATATTATATATTTGTTATATAATTGTTAATTTTTCCAAGGTTATGGTTCTTAGGAAATAGATCATGGACTATCATCTTCACATAGGATTTTTTTTCTAATTCATAGAATTATTGTGAGCCAGAAATGGGCATAGGATTTAAATGTAATTTTTCTAAAAGGAGTCCATGGCTAGGAGAAGATGGAGCGGTGGCGGTTAAAGACCCAAGGAATACCTTGTGGTGAAAAAATTATGTAATTTTGTTTTTCATTTTGACCTACCATCAAATGTTGTAGTTAATTTGGTCCATTTCAGCATTTAAGGAGCTCATTTTCTAGGCAATTTAGGATTTTATATTGAATTTACAGTATTTAGGACTTATGATTAAATATGAATAAAATAAGTATGTTTTAACACATTATATAAGTGTTGTGACCCATTAGGCCGACACATGCCTTAGGTAGTACTAATATGTTTAATTGAATGTGTAGGATGAAAAATTAAAGGCCCAATTGACGTGGAAGCAAGGATGAGTGATGCACAAGTTTCTCGAGCTATCAGAGCACAAAATGAACGACATAAGAAAGAAAATGCAAGTCGTGTCGCTCCATGCAAGGGCTATGGCGCAACAAAGATCAACATGTTGCCTAAGGATGCCAAGGCTATTTTCGTCTGTGCAATCATCTTTATACGAAGACCTAGGAATTGCTGAAGACCTAATTTGGTCTGCCAACACTTTTACAAATATGACATTAGGGGTTTGATGTAACTAACTCATCGTAGTCACACTCAAAACCCCTAGTAATTTAGGAGTAGGATTAGATTTGTTTTCTTTCGGCTTTAACTTATTTACTTTTCAACTTGGAATCAGTTTCAATACAAGAGTTTATCTATATTATTCAAGTATTTTAGATTATTTTCTCTTTTGTATTCGATCTATTTCATTATTCAAATCACTCGTTTTGCCACTCCGTTATCCATTCGATATCAAATCCACGATTATTCAAATATCATTTCTGTTCTGATTCAATCATGTTCTTCACATGATTTGTTTAATTGGAGTCAAGATTATGAAGGAGATTAACGAGTGGATGAGGATGTGATTAATGGAGGGTTTAGAGTTTTTTTAAAGAGGGTTAGTTGGTTTAGATTACGTGTTCTTAAACTATTAGGATTGATAACCCTAAGGAGTTATCATAGGCTAGACGAGGCCAGGAGATAAGTCAAATCGAATAAATTATTATTGATCCTTGTTGAGAAAGCGAGGTTAGGAGATAAGCGAGTATCAAGCAATTGATTAGTTAATTAGAGGTCGGGAGGTAATAATTGGTTAATCAATAGCCAATCCACCTTAAAACCCAAATCCAAAGTTAATTACAAACCCTGAAGAGAGTTAATCTTCCTGATTGGGTTATTGATTTTTCTTATTTATTTATTTTTCTTCTTTAATTTGCCTAATTAATCTATTTTTTGGTTCATCTTAATATAGGAATTAGTTACTACTACTTAGACTTATTATTGTAAAAATGTTTTTCATAGATTTGTTCCATCCTCCCTTGGTTAGAATCCTTGAAATACTTCCAAGTATTTTGTTGTGCTAACTATATTACAATTTGACCCGTGCACTTGAGGACACTGCCATTTTAATTTTATATATGTTTGGTGTTTTTTATTTTTATTTTCTTTTAAAGTCGTTTATGACCCAAAGCTCTAGCACTCCAATCGAACCATACTCAGATCTGAAGCACCTACTCAGCACAACCTTCTAGCAATGAATACCGATCCACTACCAGTAATTAACTTACCCCAGGGAAATCCTTTATTTGAGGATCCACGAGAGCAATAAGTAAATAATCGAGAAGAAGTCCCAATGGCTTAGAAGACGTTGCGCGAGTACGCCCTACCTACACAAGATACGGTGCGAGGAAGCATTGAGCAGCTGACGATTAACACTAATAATTTTGAGATAAAGATGACCATGATCCAGATGATCCAAAACACAATACAATTCAAAGGGAAAATGGTTGAAGACTCGAATTAGCATGTGAAACATTTCCTTCAACTATGTGACACCTTCAAGTACAACGGTGTATCTAGTGATGCCGCCCGTCTTCGATTATTCCCGTTCTTCTTATGTGATAACGCAGCTGATTGGTTAGATTAGTTAGAACGAGGTTCTATTACCACATGAAATGACCTAGTGGAAAAAACTTCCTTAAAATTTTCCCAATTAGTCCAACCATTCAACTAAGGTGAGAAATCGCCAATTTTAAACAATACAAAGGCGAGTCCTTATACGAAGCATGAGAGCGCTTCAAGATTATTGTAACCTCCTAAACTCGGCCTAGAAGTTATGACCGAATCCTAAAGATTATATTGTCCATTCAATTGGCATGGTAAACGCTCTTGTAAACTATTTGTCCTAATTTTAAACATAATGCTTTTGTCCAAATTGATTGGTCTTGAGAAAACTTAATTAGTTTTTAAAAATAAACCCGTCAAGTGACTTTGGAATCGCTTTCCTAAAGAAAAAATAATTTATGATAAACCACGTTTTTATATTGAAAATAGATTTTAAATCATCGCAACAGAAGTTATATTAAAACCAAAATTTAATAAAAATTAGAATTCCATGAAAAGCATAGATTATTTTAAATAAGTTATGATATATTTTTTAAAAATAAATTTCTCAATATTGTAGAGAAAAATTGTTTAGAATTCACATTTATGTAAAAATCAAATTTTCATAGTTATTCGATAAAACATTATCGTGCAGTTTAAAATCCTTATATAATGCAAGAGTAACTTAAAATCCCCAAAAAACTATCTCCCATGCCACAATTCATAAAATAAATAAAACAGTCTCAAAATACCATATAAAAGAGTTTAGGTATTTAAAGTGAAAACCATCGAAGAACTCCTCCAAAAGTTGCATTCAACTCTTAACCTCGAGGATTATCTTAAAAAAAAAGAAGCTAAATAGTGAGCTAATCAAGCCTAGTGTGAGTCTTATTTTAAGTACAATAATGTTTAAAACATACATTTCAGAAAAATAACAGAAAATACATATAAGCAATCCAATTTCACAGATATCAGTATGCGTGATGATGTTGATGCAAAGTTTTTCAAAAACCAGTAAAGAATTTTTCAGAAAGCGTTCCTACCCAACTTCGCTACACACCATATAAGAGTTCCCCAAAACTCATCCATCCAATAACATACTAAAATTATGGACAAGTCACCAGATAATGAAAACAAGCTACCATATACAGATATGTCTGGACAAGCCACCAGAATCACATATATACTGCCAGAAATGTAGTTAAACCACCAGAATATGCAGATCATTGAACTACCATAATCTTCCTCCTTTCAATATCATCCCAACCTCATGCATGTGATATGACATACAAAAACAGAAAATATTTAAATGGGCATGTTTGTCATGCGATCATATTTTGTTATAGAAATACTACAGTAGACATGCTTAACATGAAAATAAGATTTTGTTACAGAAACTATAGGCATGGTTTACTCTTCATGCTTATCAGAAAAAAATACAATGTTCACATAATTTCACTAGGATAACATATTTTGCTTAATAAAAAATGAGCCATTTAACCACATAACACGAGTGTGAGGTCATACATATTATATCATCCATCTTTAGACAATTTAACAGAAGACTGAAATCATGGTACATACCTTTCCCTATGTAAGAACACTATATTTGGCATAATTGTCCAACATAGATTTAATTTAATATTTTATATTAATAATGTTAAATCGATCACAACACCTATTTTTTACACACAAGTGCATAAGGTAAGACACACACCTCTATTTGATTGTCCAAAGTCTCATATCTAAATTGTGGTGATGAAAATTCCACATCTGAATATTATGATTTAATAATATTTTTAGTTGTTGCTGAATCGAGCCTAACTATATGAGATCTACATACAAACTAGATCAATTGATTATTACTTATGCTTCTACGGTTAGATATATTTTATGTTCCTTAACTCACGAAAGATTACACACATCGAGAACGAGCCTTCAACCTAGAAATATGAAGTTAGATAAAATTGGCATTCGATCAACACTTTAAAGGATAGGAAATATTGATGATATCCAATATGAAGTGTACTTACGGTCTTGACAAGAACCAACACAATAGTGAATATCAACGAGAACTGGGAGCGGTGGCAACAATATCTAGAATATTAAAACTTATAAGAGAATAAGTGAATTAAATATATAATCATATTATTATTGTGAGAAGGGAAAAAGAGAATGGGATAAACTATAATGTACTGTGGTAATTCGACAATTGGTGGCGGTGGACAGTGATGGTCCTGGTCACGGCGGTGGTTAGGGATGACCACAAAAGTGGACAAATCTAAAGAGAGAAAAAAAGGATGGCAATAAGGTGGTCAAATAGGAGGACAAATAGATATTAAAAAGAAAGGAGAAAATAATAGAAAAAATAGATTAAAGAGAAGAAAATAATGGTGGTGAAAGGTGGTGGAGGCGACGACTTTAGGTGGTGGTGATGGCCAATATGGGCGGCTTTATGATGGTTCAAGAATGGGAGAGTGGCGTGAGGTGGTGGTCTCAAAAAGTAAATGAAAAAGAAGTAAAAGATGGAAGAGAACAACTAAGTATGGGGCGACACAAGGTGGTTTAAGAGAGGATAAAAGAGAGAAAAGGGAGAGTTTGTCAAAAGAAGAATAAACAAAATGAGAGCTTGGGTTGCTAGGTTGGATGGCTAGCCTAGTGAACCACCTAAACAAATGGAAACAAGGGGGAACATAGGAGCAAAATGTGGACCAAGGAGGGGACAAAGGGAGTGGAAAGAGGAGTAAAGAGGGAAAGTGGGGTGAAATAAGGGAGGAAAGAATCTTTCTTACATGGCAACTAGGAGGGGACGTCAATGGGTGTTTGACAAAGGATTTAATGTTATTTTTGTAAAAAATGAGGGTGTGGGGAATTGAACATGGAACCTAATGGAACTTATTTTAACCACTAGGCCATATATCTTACTTGTACAGAAGTTAATGAAAATTAAATAAAAGAGATGGGGCCTAACAACTCTACCCTCCTTAAAATAAATTTTGTCCTTGAAATTTACTGATTCCGAACAGATGAGGATATTGTTGACGACTCAAATCTTTGGGCTCCCAAGTAGCTTCTTTAGTCCCATGATTTCGTCGTAACATTTTTACCAATGGACTTTACTTTTTCCTTATAACCTTCACCCCACAATCCGAAATCTGGATTGGCTTCCCCTCAAATGAAAAATCTAGTCTCAACTCAATCTCTTCAATCGGAACCACATGAGATGGGTCTGATCAATATTACCTCAACATAGAAACATAGAACACATCATGGATACGGTCCAGTTTCGGAGGTAGCTCTAACTTATAAGCCACTGTTCCAATCCTATTAAGGATCATGTAAGGCATAATAAACATGGGCTCAACTTGCCCTTTCGATCAAATATCTGCAACTTCTTCCACGACGATACTTTAAGAAATACCTGATCCCTAACACCAAACTCTATATCTTTCCTACTCAAATCAACGTAGGACTTCTATCGATTCGATACCACTCTCAATCGATCTTGAATCAACTTTCTTTTGCCCTAACTTGTTCCAACAAAGAGGTGTCCTACACTTACGACCATACAACACTAAGTAAGGGGCCATCTGAATGTTTGACTAAAAATTGTTGTTATACACGAACTCTACTAGTGGAAAATGCTCCTCCTAACTACCTTGAAAGTCGATTACACAACCCCTCAACATGTTTTCAAGAATCTGAATAACTCACTTAGACTGCCCATCAAATTACGAATAAAAAGCCCTAGAGTTTGATTGAGTACCTAGAGCCTCATGTAATTTCTTCCAAAACTGATATGTAAATTGAGGATCCCGATTAGAAATGATATATACCAGTACCCCATGAAGTCTCACAATTTCAGAGATGTATAACTTTTCTAACTTTTGCAGTGAATAATTTGTACAGACAGACAGGAAATGAGCTAGCTTAGTCAGTCTATCCACCATCACCTAGCCTGAATCTTTCTTAGTAGATGTAAAAGGCAACCCACTAACAAAATCCATAGTCACATGGTCCCACTTCCACTGAGAAATCTGAATAGGTTGCCGCAAACTAGAAGGGAATTGATGCTCAACCTTAACTTCCTGGTACATCAGACACTTACTACAAACTCGGTTACCTCACACTTAAGACTCGACCACCAAGACTATTCCTTCAGATCTTGGTACATCTTATTCCCTCCAGGATGCATAACGTGAGGGATACTATTGTAAACTCTAAATTATATAGATTTTTATAGCTATTTATATCACCTTTTTACTTAGAATTTATGTTAATCCCGAGTGTTTGGATATTTAATTGGGTGATTTTTGTTCATATTGAGACATTGGGCATAATTTTTGTAAAGTATGCAGTTTTATGAATTTATGCATTAAATTTTGCATAATTTAACTATCTTATGTTACATAGTAATTTCTGTGCTCTAATTGTTGCACTAGGACTATTGAATTAACAAGTATGAGAGCTAATTAAAATCACATGGACACAATTTAATTTTTACTCCATGTGGACGACAAGCTCATTAAATTGGACTCACAAATCCAATTCAACCCAATTTGAAAGATAGTTGCTGAAAAGAGGGAAGTCTGCCCTCAATTGGGTTGTCAAAATTGTCCAATAAGGGGGTAATTAATTTAGAGGCCCTTGCACTTGTGAAAGAATCAGAAATCAACTCCCAACTAATACCCAAGAAACCGTCCAACCCCTTGCATGATTTATGCATGAAATCAAGCAACCATCAACCTCCCTTTCCATACTTCAAGGCCGACCAAGCAAAGGAGAGAACCAAGGGATCTTCAAGCTATTTTTAGCAAAATCCCATGTTGTCCATCTACTATAAATACCACCCTTCACTTCCCATTCAAACATCCCTCATCATTCACTCATCTTTCAGTTCACAACATTTCTTATCTTTCTTTTTTCCTTCCCACACATAAGCCTTCCTATTTCTCTATCTCCTTTACCTAGTATTTTTCCTTGAGAAAAACCACACTTGGTCAGCCACCTTGAGGAGATTTTTTCAATCAAAAGAATATGAGGAAGCTACCACGATCGGTTTTCAGAGAACTGCCAAAATCATCAAGAGTTTCTTCTTCCTTAATCTTATTTTTATTCAAAGTGTTTGCAAATTGTTTTGATGTTTTTCCATTGACAATGATGACTTAAATTTATTTTAGCTAGAATGATTACATTAATTTGATAAAGTTCAATTGATTCATGCTTATGATGTTTTGTGCCTCAGTCGTTCATGCTTCCAATGAAAATCATTATGTATTTCATGCATTAAAATATGTTTGAATGTAATAGAATTAGTTAGTTGATCCTAATCAGATGATAACTAATGGACACAATAATTGGAAGATGCATGCTTAATTTATATCCTAATCCGTTTAAATTAAAAGTTCATAATAACTCGAGAGAGCTCTATCACCTTGCATAACTTTAGGTTTGTGTGATTAAATTTTTTCAAACCTACTCCATCCCTTTTACTTCACATAAATTCTAAGGAATCCATAGTTAAATTATGACATTAGTTTATGCATAATTTTCTAAGTATAGGATTCAGTTGAACTTATATGAGATTCCAAATTAATGAACGACCGAGTTGCCATGGAACATTTTTCGAGCATTGTGGAACATGATGAAAATGAATTGAGTCAAATGTTGTAATTATTCTAGCTTATTCGTGTTATTGTTGTTAAACTTGTGAAAATCCCTGCTAAACCATCACCTTCCATTGCATTTCATTTGCATTTAGGTTAACTTGCATTTAGTTAATTAAATTAATTTAACACCTATCACTCAAAATTATTGTGTTTTTTCTTAACCAACTTGTGAATAGTAATTTTATATTTATCAATTTAAATGTAGTCCCTATGTAGACAATAACTCTTATACTTACTTATTATTTGATAACAACTGTGTATACTTCAACAAACCTACGCGTTACAAAACTCAACCTCACGCTCCAGAGGTAACTTTGGTAACTCTTTCAGAAAGATGCCAAGAAACTCCCTCATGGTATTGATATGATCCACAACTGATTCGCTAACACTCATGTCCATAATGTAAGCCAATTAAGCCTTGCATCGTTTACGATCCAACTTCTCAGCCACTAAAGCAGAGATCACATTAGATAAGTAATCTTTACACTTCCAACCATCACAATCCCCTTGCCAATTGACGTATTCAAAGTGACCTTCTTCGAAGTACAATCCAAATTTACTTGGTGTCCCACCAACTAGTCCTTTCCCAAAATGAGGTTAAATTCCCCAAAAGGTAACTATCAAATATGCCAAAAATATTTCTGCCTAAAATTCCAATAGACATCTCCTATAAATCTTATTCACAATAACAAACTGTCTAAGGGGTTGACTATAGCTACGCACTAACATTTTCTTTACCCCCATCATCAACTTATCGACAATCAAATAGGAAACATACTGGCGTGTTGAACTAATATGATTCAAAGCGAAGTACTGAACAAAATTAGTTGTAAAAGTACCTGCTATTGCGTCAACTGTATCATGATTCTCCTTACGTTTGGTGTAACACCCCAACCCGGCCTAGACATTACGACCGAATCTGACGTGTCATCCCGAAGTGATTTTCGAAATTTAGACTTGTTGATAACAAAATCCGTATTTAAATTAAAACCCATTTAGTTTTTATTGATTGAAAAAATTCTGCAAATTAAGTTATTACAATTTAAAAACAGCTTATCAAAAACGATTGTCATTTTTGTTACCGTTGGTTTCTTAAACTGAATAAAACCGTGGAAGCTTCTCTAATTAAAATCTTGAAGTTTAAAATGCGTGTTTTTCTTGAAAATAGTTATTATTTTGAAAACTCATTTATGTCAGTTTGGCAGTTAAAACAAGAAATCAAAGGCCAGTTAAAAATTAAATCCACCAATGGCCTTATTACATAATCAAAAGCCCAATATGAAATTTAAATAAACAAATCTAAAGTAGATCATCAACGATCGTGTGGCCACCTCCGAGTCCCTCGCGGTTCCAAATCATCTAAAGCTGGGGATTACCTGTACAGTTAAAAGAAATGGTGAGTTTACGAAAACTCAGTGTGTAATCCCCTATCAGTCAATCAGTAACAATATATGTAGTAACAGTTTGAGCCTGAGCCCTATTCAGTAACAATGCAGTGTGGGCCTAAACCCAATACAGTATCAGTACGGTGCAAATATGCAACCCACCCCAACCCAGCCAACACATCACCCGTACCAACCAACACACCATGTGGGGATAAAATTGACCCACCCAGCCAGCACACCAATATTACAGCATAGTTGCTAGTAATAATAACGCAGCAGAGTAGCCAAAACAGTGAATGTGGCAGAGCCACCAGTACAGTATTTCCTCCATATCAGAAGCCCATCCCCATACAGTATGTCATGTCATAAATAGTTCGTGTATGCAAAGTGTCCTGCTCAGTACAGTCTTACAAATAATCATACACTCATCAGTCAACCTACCTCTAGAGGTAAGATGGTCATTTCCATCTATTAGGGGTAACATAATAAATTTACCCTTTAGCGGTATTTTGGTCACTTTACTTATTTTGGGGTCTTGGTGTAGATAACGACCTCTTTGAAGGTCAACAGTCGCCTCGAGCAACTCAAATAACCTAAATGGTCAAAACGATGTAAATGGGCCCAAGACCTATTATTCGGCCCAAATGGGCCCACACGCTCGTGTGGCCCATTTAGCCCAAATTCAGTCACGGCTATGCGAACTACATAGCCCAGTCCAGTATTTGCCACTTATCATGGATTTCATCCATGAGGGGCCCACAAGTCCATTGGGTCCACACGGCCCATTTCAGCCAAACGAGGCCCATATCGACCCAAGAGCCCACGATTTGTGGGCTCAGTTTACCAAATGAGTGATCGCACGCTCGTGAGGCCTCAAATGCCGAAGTTTGGCTTTTCAGCTTTTGCTAATTCACAGAAGAGAGGAGTGTGACTACACACCTATTTGCGTAACGAATAGAATACCCCACGCGTGATTAACCTACAATCATCCCAAACCAATCAATCTTTCATCCTTTCATGATCATTAACACTAAAGCCTCAAACCGATATCACCATTTACCTTGACCAAAAGTTATGCGATTATTACTCTTAGATCGCTGGTTGAAAACGACCGCACCCTTCTGCTCGATTTGCTACGCATATAACAGATTTCATTAGCATTAATCGTTTAATATAAGGCTTGAGTTGATATCCATAGTCCAAAGAATTAGAGTTAGAATAGATTGTTCGGCCAATACTACAAAACAAACCTACTCACCCCACAGTATTTAGCTAAAGAAGTATTCGAAGAAAAAAGCAAGATGTGCAGAGAAACAAGGTAGTCGACGCTCCACTGATTGTCAGAGACTATCATCCAAATGGTTTCGAAATAACAAGACAAGGTTTATGACATTCAGTCAATACTGAAAAAGCAGAGAAACAAAAGAGAGGGGAAAAGAGAAGATGTAGTATTTGGCTTACCAAAGTGTTATGAACAGAAGAAAAAATCGCCGCCCACTACCAAAACCGATTAGCACAGTAGAGAAAGACAAAGAGAGAATCGGCCACTCAGTCAAAGAGGAAAAGAGAAATGTTGAGAAGAAAAACAAGAAAGGTTCGGCTATTTCTTTAAGAAAACAGGAAGAGAGATGAAAGTAGTAATGATCCATAGATAGTATATTCGGCCAAAGTGATTTATGATGCCAAGACACACAGAAAAACCAATTCGGCCAGGGTGAAACAACAAAGAAGAAAATGCCAAAAGAAAGAAAACCGAACAAGGACTATACCAAAAGAAGTCTCTGTCGACTTTCTGAGTAGCTAGACTTCAAATTCGGCACTACTCTCCCCACAAGCAAACTCCTTGATTTCCTCCTAAAATCTCTCCCCAATCCTCTCCACGATTTGCACCACAATCCACTCCTTAAATGTCTCCAATCTCTCATCTATTAGAATTTTACTGCAACTCAACTACTAGCCGGACTATCAACAAAATTAATACCCCCTCATGCTATGCTAACACTCGAACCTCAGACCCCTTGCCACACTTGTAATGCCACAACCCCTGCACTATTAGGCTTTTTGTGACTTAAAACAAGCACAATAATTAATAAGACCTATGTGCCATTGTCTAGATTCTTTTAAGAGCAAATTTTAAAAATTCTGCAAAAGCCAAGAGTTGAACTCAGGCTTCTCAAACACTCCCAAACACACCCAAATCACTTAGCCATTAAAGCAAACAAGCAACTTGTGTCAGATTATGCAAAATTAAAGACCCTATATTTTTGGGGCGTTACACTCTACCCCCTAAAAGAAATTTCGGCCTCGAAATTTACCTGGTCAAAATAGGTGAGGGTATTGTTGTCGCATCGCCTCCTCAGGTTCCCATGTGGCTTCCTCTAAACTGTGATTACGCCAAATCACTTTTACTAGCGTAATAGACTCCTTGCGCATTACTTTAACCTCACGGTCCAATATCTGCACTGGCTCCTCCTCAAAGGTCAGATCTGGCCTAACCTCGATCTCCTCGACTGGTACTATATGTGTAGGATAAGAGCAGTAATGTTTTAGCATGGAGACGTGAAACACATCATGAATCCTGTCTAAATCTAGAGGTAACTCAAACTGATAGGCAACTAGCCCCACCCGTTTCAGCATTCAGTAAGGCCCAATAAATCTAGGGCTTAGCTTGCCTTTTCGTCCAAATCTCAAAAATTTCTTCCATGGTGAGACCTTAAAGAAAACATAATCCCCCACAGAGTACTCAACCTCCTTACGCTTCAAGTCTACATATGACTTCTGCCTATCAGACGCTTCCTTTAACTGATCTTGAATCAACTTTACCATTTCCTCGGTATCAAAAACTAACTCTGGCCCTAGAACTCGCCGCTCGCCTAGCTCAGTCCAATAGGTAGGAGTGCGACACCTACAACCATATAACGCCTCGTACGGTGCCATTTGAATACTAGTCTAGTAGCTATTATTATACGCAAATTTTGCTAGCAGCAAGTAGTCTTCACAGCTACCTCGTAACTCAATTACACAACTTCTTAACATTTCCTCCAGCATCTGAATCACCCTCTCTGACTGACCATCTGTCTAAAGATGGAACGTAGTAATGAAGTTCAACCTAGTACCCAAAGCCTTGTGTAATTTCTTCCAGAATCGAGATGTGAATCGAGGGTATCTGTTGGATATGATGGAAATCGATACCCCATGCAGTCTCACAATCTCAGCCACATACAAATTTGCCAACTTTTGGAGCGAATAATCAATGCAGACCGGTATAAAGCGGGCAGATTTAGTTAATCGGTCTACAATAACCCATACCGTATCCTTCTTAGTAGGCGTTAAGGGCAGCCCACTCATAAAATCCATGGTTACCCTTTCCCACTTCCAGAGTGGAATCTTAACTGGCTGCAGTAACCCAGAAGGCAGCTGATGCTCAGCCTTAACTTGCTGGCACGTTAAGCACTTACTCACAGAAACAGTAACATCGTGTTTCAGTCCTGGCCACCAGTATAGCTCGCGAAGATCTCGGTATAACTTGTTTCCATCAGGATGCATAGCATATGGACTACTATGCGCCTCTCGCAGAATAGACTACCTCAGCTTAGAATCCCTCGGTACACAAACTCTCCCACGGAAACATAGTACTCCCTCACCATTCAACCCAAAATCAGCAGTCTCTTCATTCTCAACTTGTCAGAAATGAGGAACCAGTGACTCATCCAACAACTTTTTCCCCTTAATTTGCTCAGTCCATGTCGGTCTCACTTGAAGCTCAGCCAACAAGCTACCATCATCATACAAGCTGAGACGAGCAAACATTTCTCTCAAATCAGATATAGCCCTAAGACTTAGTGCGTCAGCTACCACGTTATCCTTACCAGGGTGATACTCAATCGAGCAATCATAATCCTTAAGCAGCTCTATCCATCTTCGCTGCCTAAGATTCAACTCATTCTGAGTAAGGAGGTATTTAAGGCTTTTGTAATCTGTGTAGATAATACACTTTCACCGTATAAATAGTGTCTCCAAATTTTCAGTGCGAATATCACTGCGGCTAACTCCAAGTCATGATTAGGGTAATTCGCCTCGTGAGGCTTAAGCTGACGAGACACATAAGCAACCACCTTACCCTCCCGCACCAACACACAACCCAAACCAATGTGTGATGCATCACTATAGACGGTGAATTCCTTCCCAGACTCTGGTTGTATCAAGACAGGGGCCTCAGTTAGAACTTCCTTTAGTTTATCAAAACTTTCTTCTTATCAGTCTAGTTAAACGGTACCTCTTTACGTAGCAACTTAGTCATAGGTACAAAATCAAGGAAAACCCCTCAACAAAACGTCTGTAATACCCTGCTAGACCCAGAAAGCTTCGAATCTCAATACGGTCTTAGGTGGTTTCCAATCCATTACGGCTTCAATTTTTCAAGGATCAACCCTAATCCCTTTGGCAGATACTACGTGACCCAGAAATGTCACCTCTCACAGCCAAAACTTACATTTGTTGGACTTTGCGTATAACTGCTTCTCCCTTAGAAATGTCATGATCCTCTTCGGGTCTCAAATACACCAGGATGTCATCTATAAATACTACTATGAACCGATCCAGATAAGGCTGGAACACTTGGTTCATCAGATCCATGAAAGCAGCTGGTGCATTCGTCTGCCCAAACGGCATCACTAGGAACACGTAATGACCATAACGAGTCCTAAATGCAGTCTTATACACATCATCCTTCTTAACTCTCAGCTGATGGTACCCAGAACGAAGATCTATTTTGGAGAAAATCGAAGCTCCTTGTAGCTGATCAAATAGGTCATCTATCCTCGGCAAGGGATACTCATTCTTGATAGTCAGTTTATTCAAATGCCGATAATTGATGCACACGCGCATGGGTCCATCCTTCTTCACAAACAACACTGGTGCTCCCCATAGAGACACATTCGGTCAAATGAATCCTCGGTCCAGTAGTTTTTGGATATGAGCTTTTAACTCCACCAGTTCTTTCAGTGCCATCCTATAAGGAGCAATGGACACTGGAGCTGTTCCAAGCAGGAGCTCAATACCAAATTCCACTTCGCGGTTTGGAGGCAACCCAAGGAGATCATCAGGAAATACATCAGAAAAATCCTTAACTTTTTTGATATCTCCAACAGAAGGACCCTTAGAATTAGATACACCAATATAGGCTAGAAACGCCTCACAACCCTTGTGAACCAGTTTTTCGGCCCTTAATACAAAGATCACATTAGACAGAAAGTCTCTTCGCTCCCTAATTACAACCACCTCCTTATCATCTGTAGTCTTCAACACCATACGCTTAGCAGCACAACCCAAACTTGCACGGTGTTTTACTAGCCAATCCATCCCCAAGATTAGGTAGAATTCACCAAACGGTAGCTCCATCAAATCTGCTGGAAATATTAGTCCTTGAACCTCTAAGGGCACATCCTTGAATAACTTATTTACCTTAACCGCCTGTCCTAGTGGACTTATCACAGTCATCTCACTAACAGTATTTTCAAACTAAGTGCCCAATGCCCCAGACACATTGCATGCAATGTACGAATGTGTAGACCCGATATCAATTAAAGCAATGAATGGTACATTATAAATTAGGAACGTACCGAATATGACATCTAGAGTGCCACCATCTTCTCAGTGATGAACAGCATAAACCAGAGCTGGCTACCTCGCCTCAGTATTACCAACACCTCTGCTTGGTGCTCCACGACCTCGTCCCATATGTAACACCCCAAACCTGACCCAGAAGTTAGGCCTGAATCTAGCGTGTCACATTGAAGTGTTTTTTGAAAACCATGTTTTCATTGAAAACCCTCCTTAATTTTCAAAAACTAAAGTCTCAGTTTATGTTCGTTCAATTTCAAAACGTGGTTCATTAAAAAGTTGTTCCCTTTTTAAACATTATTTCCTTTAAAAACCTTATTTGTTGCGAAAGCTAATTTAAGGTAAGGAAGTTTAAAACGTGTGTTTTTAAAAATAGTAATTGGGTTGAAAACTCGTCTACGTCTAACAGATATAAAACGTGACAAAATCCCAAATTCAGAATTAAATTCAGAGAGGCCTTATTACAGAAATTAAAATCCAAAATGAAATTTAAAACATATATAAACTCCAAAGCATAACAGCCGCAATCGTGTGGTTACCTCCGAGTCCCTCGCAGCACCGATGCTCCTAACGCTGAGGATTACCTGCACAGTTAAAAACGGGGTGAGTTTACGAAAACTCAATGTGTAATCCCCTTACTAGAATAATAGTCAGTATACAGAAACAAAAACTGAAACAGTCTGGGCCAAAGCCCTTTAACTGTAACAGTACAGTCCAGTTCAGAGCATACGTGGGCCAAACCCTACTACAAAATCAATTGGGTCACAGCCCATAACAGAATCAATTGGGCCCAGCCCAAACCAATACAGAACAAATGGCCCTAGGCCCAGTACAGTAACAAATCTCATAAACATATATGCAACAGTATGAGGATGCATCCCACCCTGATCCAGCCAACACACCACCCGTACCAACCCTACACTCTTGTGGGGATAAAATCGACCCACCCAGCCAACACACCAAGCTTAGCACCGATTGCGGCACTAAGTCAACAGAACGGCTCGACGTCGTGGGCAGAATGGCTAAAAGCCATAAACAAAATGGTTATAAACCATAATCAGGATGGCATAGAGCCATACTCAGGATGGCACAAAGCTATTGGTAACTGTAATAAGTTTGGCACATAGCCATCAGCGGCGGTAATATAATCAGCACACAGCCACGGGAAATTATGATTGTCACAGAGTCATCAAAATAGATTTTAGGCACATAGCCACGGGTAAATACGATTGGCACAAAGCCATAATCAAGATGGCACAGAGCCATATTTAGGTTGGCACAGAGCCAAAATCAGATTACGCGACTTCAAGCCGTCCGTCGGTCCACAGTCGTCTCATGCGACCCATGCGACCTTAACATATCAATACTGGATCCACAATCGTCTTATGCGACCCGTGCGACCCTATCAGAACTTCCTCCTTATCAATGTCCCAACCCCATGCAATATGTCGTGTATGTCATGCTCAATCGTTACACGGGTATGCAAAATGGCCATGCTCAATAACAGTCATTTAAACATATTAAAAGCATATCAGTCACACGACCACAGTCAAGTCAGTTAAAACACAGGCATACGATCACAGTCAAATTCATAGTCTAAGTCAGTCATTTACCCACAAGGGCAAAACAGTCATTTTACCCTATAAGGGTATTTCGGTAATCCTACCCCACAGGGGTATTTAGGTAATTTTACAAACCAGTGGTATTTCGGTAATTTTGCAAATCAGGGGTATTCCGATAATTTCACAAATCGAGGGTATCTTGGTAATTTTACAAATTGGGGTATTTTGGTAATTTTACAAATTGAGGGTATTTTAGTTATTTTACAAATCTGGGGTATTTCGATAATTTCACAAATCGAATGTATTTTGGTAATTTTGAAAACCAAGGGTATTTCGGTAATTTTGCAAATTAGGTGTATTTTGTTAATTTCACAAATTGGGGGTATTTTGGTAATTTTACAAATCAGGGGTATTTCGATAACTTCACAAATCGAGGGTATTTTGGTAATTTCACAAATCGAGGGTATTTTGGTAATTTTGCAAATTAGGGGTATTTTGGTAATTTTGCAAATCGGGGGTATTTCAGTAACTTCACAAATCGGGGGTATTTCGATAGTTGCACAAATCAAGGGTGTAAGACCCAATTTATGCCCAGGCCCATTAGTTAATATTAACCAAAAAATTAAAACCAAATAAAATAATTAAAAATCCAATAATGTCCAATTACAAACCCATTAAACAGCCCATCAGTTTTTTTAGCTCAAACCTATTACCACCCAGACCCAATAAAATAAACTAAGCCCAAACCTAAGTCAAACCCAGACCAGACCCCAACCCGAAACAAAGCAGAATTGAAGGAAACCCTAGAGGCTTCCAAATCCTTCAGCGCTGCAGCCTTCTCTACGCGAGCCTCGCGTGTATCCTCGTCAACAACCAAAGCACATACGCGCGCCTGTAACAGACCTCATCCGTAACAGCACCTGCAACAAAAAGGAAAATAGCAGAGAACTAGAGAATACAGTAGAAGATAGGGAAGAATACAATAGAAGAGGGGATTTCGTTTTTGTTCTTGTTTTTGTTTTTAGGCTATAAAAGCCTGATGTAATCCCCCTTAAGCTGATCAAACAAGTCGTCTATCCTCGGCAACGGATACCTGTTCTTGATCGTCAACTTATTCAACTGGCGGTAGTCTATACACATCCGCATCGTACCATCCTTCTTCTTAACAAAGAGCACAGGTGCTCCCCAAGGCGAAACACTTGGCCGGATAAAACCCCGGTCCAATAACTCCTGAATCTGTGCCTTCAGTTCCACCAATTCCTTTGGCGCCATCCTATACGGGCCAATAGACACTGGCACAGTTTCGGGTAACAGATCTATGCCAAGTTCAACTTCATGATCAGGAGGCAGACCCGGAAGTTCTTCTGGAAATACGTCAGTAAATTCCTTCACCGTTTGAACATTCCCTACAGCTGACTCCTTGGCCTCCAAAGCGCACACATGAACCATGAACGCTTCACAACCCTTCCTGACCATCTTCTCAGCTTTTAGAGCAGACACAGCGTTAGATAGATAATCCCTTCTATGACCTATCATTACCACTTCTTCGCCTTCAACTGTTCTCAAAACCATACGCTTAGCCGCGCAGTCCAAACTCGCTTGGTACTTTACCAGCCAGTCCATCCCAAGAATCAGATCGAACTCCCCAAATGGCAGTTCCATCAGATCAGCCACAAACACTACCCCTTGGAGTTCTAGGTGTACATCCTTATACAGTTTATTTACTTCTACAGAGTGACCTAGAGGGCAAATTACTGTCATCTCCCTAGAAGTAATCTCAAAGTCTAGGTTCATGGTTTCTACTATGCTACTAGCAACATACAAATGCTTCAAACCAACATCTATCAAAGCAGTATATGGTAGTCCAAAGATTAAGAACGTACCGGTTATGACGTTCGGTGCGTCGCCCTCCTCTCGACACCTTGCTGCATATACTAACCCAGGCTGTCTTGCTTTAGTATTTCCTGCACCTCTGCCCGGTGCTCCACGGCCCCGACCAGAACCATTACCTCCTCTACCAGAACCACGACCCCTCTGCGGTTGCTGTCCACCATTCCTGAACTGAGCACGGCCTTGACCCTCAGACTGTATCCTGGCTAGCTTGCGTGGACAATCCCTCACACGATGATCCAGCGACCCATACTCAAAGCATCCTTTGCCACCGGTCCAACATTCTCCCCAATGAGATTTTCCACACCGAGTACACTGCGCTGGTCCCTGAGCAGTAGCAGCAGGCCTCCCAGCTTGATTCGGCCCACCATATCTAGTCCTTTTCTGAGAATTTCCAGCTGGCCCAGATGATCCAAAACCCCTCTTATGCCTACTCCTGTCCAAATTCTGTTTCACAGATTCCTTTACCCCTTCGGCTATCTTAGCCTTCTCTACGAACACGACAAACTCCCTCTCCTACTGTGGAGCAATCAGCAACCTCAGTTCATCCCTCAGTCCGTCCTCAAACCTGACACAACGTTCATGCTCTGTAGCCACGATACCTCGAGCGTACCGGCTCAACCTTAAAAATTCCGCCTCGTACTCAGATACTGACTTACTTCCCTGAACTAGTCGCAGAAACGCCTTCCGCTGTGCATCAATGTAACTAGACCCAATATATTTCTTCTGATAGGCTGCTTTGAAATAGTCCCAAGTAAGGTCATCGGCTGCCGCACCATCCTGAACCGTGAGCCACCACTGATATAACTCATCCCGGAGAAGCGACACTATTCCCTTCAATTTCTCCTCAGCAGTAAGGTCCAAATCATCCATGATACGCTCCGTCGCCTCCAACCACTACTTAGCCGTATTGGGAGCCACACCAAACACACCTCGGAATACCTCGGCTACATTGGCTCGGAGTCGCTCAGATACAGATTCCCGAGCTCCCGCACCTCCACCTGCTCCAGCTACTCTCTCTAGAACCCTCAGCATTGCCTGCGACACTGCGTCATCCTCTGTCTGATCCTGAAACTCACCACTCGCAGCTGGTGGTGGTGGTGGTATCTCATTTTCTGACCCCTGACCAGACCCTACTGGTTCAGACACAGTCATCCTACCCCGACCGCGTCCACGTGTGTTACGACCACGTCCTCGAGTGCTCATGATTATCTTATTTATAAGTTTTATACATTAGACTTTATTCCACTGTTATCAAAGCACAGTCTTATGAACAGTTTTATTACAGAGTTTTGTTTCCGCAAGTTCGCAGAATCCTATGTGTCTTAGTCTCTAGGGTAGTCCACTAATACTATCCATCATACCATATATCATCACAATCATATGTACACAGCAGTTAGGGTACTTACATGGGCGGATTGGTGCCGGAGACTCGGTGCCATTCTTTCCAAACCACCTATTTCCAAGCTAAACCTTTTAAAATTCCATTTTAAAACATTTTGGGCCTCGGGCCCACAACCGAGCTTTTGAACTTAGCTCTGATACCAAAAATTGTAACACCCCAACCCGGTCAATACACTACGACCGAATCCGGCGTGTCACGGGATAAAAGTCTTTGAACTAAACAAATTGTAAGTTCGAAAACATTTTTTTTAAACGGATTGGATACTTGAAAACCTTTGAGTGAAGGAACTCACTCCTTGAGAAAACATTCTGTCCTTATCTATTTTATAAACCATTTGCTTTTAGGAAAACCCGATCTTCTTTGGATATAAACTGGAAACTATTTCTAAAACCTTAGACTTTGCGTTAACTTAGTTTGAAAGCAGTTTGGCCCAACTAGCATTATTACTTTTCTTATTCTTACCTGATGGTAAAGTTTAGAAAACTCGTCGAGTTGTACAATTTAGAAAACATTGATTATCAGGTTAATAAAATAGATCAAGTAGGTTACTTAAGCAATATTTGATAAAACTTAAAGCAGATAAAATAATCCCGAAAATATAAAATAAGTGGCCTTATTACAAACCCAAATAAAACCAAATTAAAACAAAGTACCCAAATCGGTAAGTCGATGTAAAACCAAAAGCAATTTCGCATGGCCACCTCGAGTCCACCCGGCTCCTCATCCGCGATCTACGAGTCACCTGAAAAAGATAAGGGAAGAGGTGAGTCACCAAGGCTCAGTGCATAATCCCCCTCCCGATTATAGCAACACTCTTACACAATTCATAATCAAGCAAATATATCATGCAACCCAAACGTAGCCATCCACACTCCTTTTTCTACCCCGTGTGGTACCAAACCACTGGTGGTGCCAAACCACTGGTGACCCAAAGTCACTGATATCAAAGTATAAATGTGGTACCAAACCACTGGTGACCCAAAGTCACGAATAATCCATATGTGGGGCCAACCCACTTTGTGATACCAAATCACTGGCGACAATCTCTTTTTATAAAATGTGGGGCCAACCCACTGTGGTTATAAGCCACTGGGACGAGTCGCTAAATCCAATGTGGTGCCAAACCACTGGTGACCAAAAGTCACGAATATCAAATGTGGTACCAAACCACTGGTGGTGCCAAACCACTGGTGACCCAAAGTCACAGATATCATATCTTCCCCCTCCTCTCATAACACCCACAATGATGCACATGCATATACATATCATGCCAACATGCCTAATCATTAATCATATATCGAAACATAACGTATACAATATCATCAGAAATCAGGTATCGTTAACTCATCAGAATGGACTTACCCGGAATCCTTGCTCATACCCATGAGGGTACCATATCGAAATCCACACAGTTTTCGGCTTTTATCATGTTCAAGTTATTAACATATTTACATAGATTATGAAGTGTGTAAGAGATACACACCTGATTACTAACGAGACTACCGAACCCCGTAGATCAAGATCTAACGCACAAGATACACCCTTCCTTAACACCCTTCGAGCACTAGGCACAACCCGAGGTATGCGAGATTAAGCCTTCCCCTACAATCGGCCAAAACTAAACAACATAAACTAATAGCCTTCGGCTTTTTCAAATAAATAAGAGAAGGGCTGAATCGACCTGTATTCTTAGACAAGTCGACAGATCCCGAAAACTTTACCCGAAACGGCGTCAGTCACTTCCCCTCCTGCATTCGGCCAAACACCTAAGTGATGTGAAATACCTGCCTTCGGCATCCAATAGTAAAAGAGGTATCACATAAAGTAGCGCTTACCAACCTATCCCGAAACTGATTGAGAATGGATGATCAGTCGACGATAATCCACAGAGATCCCGAATCCAACGAAAGTTCAAGTGACAATGCCTCCGGCTTTTCTCATTAAAACAACCACGAACAAAAAAGAACAGGGGTAAGAGTAAGATAGGGGATTCGGCTATAGATCCGAATGGAAAGAACGAATAAGAACCCCCAAAGATGTGAGAATGAATCGGCTTGAGCAAATAAGAGGAGAGGACTTTGTGTTAACTCAGCATAAGAGAGGTTTGAAAGAAGTAAGGCAATCGATCAAGGGGGAAAGGGTGTTGATTCGGTTTTGGCTTTAAGAAGGAAGATCAGAGGAGATTCGGCCAAGCTAAAATGGAAGAGTGGAAGAATTCAAGAGCATTCGGGTTTGAGTGTCAAAGAGAAGAGAATGAGAGAGAGGTAGTTTCGGCCAAATACCCAAAGAGGAGCAAAGAACCAAAAGATGAAACAGGATTTAGAGAGGAAAGTGTTTCGGTTTCAAAGAAAAATAAGAGAAACTCATAAGGTTCAAAGCAAATTCGGTTTGATGCCTAAGAGAGAAATCGACAAGAGGCTATGGGTTTTCGGCTTTTGCTTCAAAACAAAGAACACCAAAGTATGCCTAGCTGAAAATGTCCACCTAGATTGACTATGGCAATTCGGCACTCCTCCTAAGTCTTTCAACCGATTACTCATCCTCTCACAGTTCAAATTTCGGCCAACACTTCAAGTCCCTCCTGACCACTCGTTCAAACGAGTTTGAATTGCTCAAACTCCTAAATTTTCTCTTCTCCACCCGTTTGAATCTGTTGACTTGTTCAACAGTTATCCACCAGAGTTCTAGCTGAGCACAACTCCTCCCCTCTCTAGCGTCAAAAAGAAATTCCCAAAGAAGGATTCCTGCAGCTCAAACCTCTGCTCCCTTCCCCTGCTTGTGGCGTCACTTCTGAAGGCTCTAAGTGGCGCCTCCTTGCCACTTTACCAAGGCACTTCTTGTGCTACAACTTACCACACAATACACTTAACACCTACCTCACTCAGCTCCCCTTATCCAGTGCTTAAAAATAAAATTTTTCTATAGTTCGGGCCTACCCTTGGCTCACACCCAAACCCTAAGGCACCTTAATTAACATCACAATCAAGCCATTCACATGACAGTAATTCAAACATAATAGCCCCTATATAAGGATGTTACAATTTGCACGTTTGGTCCCCTTATTTTTGTACCGTTTATTTAATTAGATTTGTTATGCGATGTCTTTATTGTTTAATTGAGTTCATTAATTTGTGCGTTATCTTAATTTGGTCCAGTTTATGTGTTGAGTTTTGGATAAAAGGAATATTTGCTTGATAATCCCTAACCATTTATGCGAAATTTAATCTGATTCCGGATTTTGTTTAAATAATTTTGTTTATTTATTGCAATGACCTTTAAACTGCATTTTTATTTCAATTGAATTTTAATTTTTGTTTATAATTGTCATAACTCTCTTATAGTATTAAATTCATTTAAACCATTATAATCAAATTGTTTTAAAATTGATTATACATTTGTTTTAAATTGTTTTGTTTATATGCATTGTATAAATGTTTAATTTCGAAATCATATATTATGTATTTCTTTGATGATTTATATAATCTTGTTTAAATACAACTATATGTTATTATATATGTAATAATAATATTTTTTATATTATTGATTTTACATTATTTTATGTATATATTTCTTCTTAAATTTATCCATGTGAATATTTGGTTTCTTTTAATTTTATGTATATACATGTATATTTATTTTAAATTTAATATACATAGTCAATCATTCTATTGTACATTTTAACTCATTTCAAATATTTTTATATACTATTACTTATATATGTTTTTATATATTCTTCATATACTAGTGTTTGCAAATGGTTTTCTTTTATGATATTCATTTTTTTTTGTTGCATTTGAATTATATCAACTTATTTTGTATTTTTGTAAAATTTTCTTTTAATTTATGAATTTTAGATATTAGTATTTATATTGGTAAAGTGTATGTTGAATTATCATTGTATGTGTATTATTTTAATTTCTTGATATTTTCATTTAATAATGCTTCTTCACAGATAATTGTTGCCATAAGTTATAATTTTATGTTTGATACTATGTATATAATGTTGTAAACTCTAGATCATATAGGCCAATTTTAGCGTTTTTTCACCCTAAGCAAATTAAATAAAATACATTTTGTTTGCACAAAAGATTTTCAAAATAAAGTGATATTTGATGTTTTGGGAAATTCGAGAAATTGTACCCTAACGTATTGGGTCGTGGTTTCTTCGTTTGACCAAAAAACTTAATATCCTTTTTAAATCACATGATTCTGAAATTATAAGATGATCTCGACTTTAAGGGTTCAAGATATTACATCCTAATGTACTGGGTGTAGTATTTAGTTCCTTTAGAGCGAATGAATCTTATGTTTGGAATATTCCACTTTTTTTCAAAGAAACTGCATTTTCAAAACTTTCCAAATTTTTCGACGTTAGGACAACATTAATCAATTTGGTACCAATTTTGGGCGTTGCGAGCGTGCTAACCCTTCCTTGCACGTAACCGACTCCCGAACCCGTTTTCTCGAATTTTGCAGACCAAAATATTTTTATAGGTGATCCGATCACACCTAAACAAAAAAGGATTGGTGGCGACACCATTCTTATTTTAAAATCGATCCCGTTTTTTCAATTTCAAAAAAATGGTTTCAACAAAGGGTATTTCGGTAATTTTGCAAAATGGGGTCTCAACGACCCAACAGAAGGTCCACTGTCCCCTCAAGCGACTTAAGTAACCTAAACAGTCACAACGGTGTAAATGGGTCTGAGGCCCATTACACGATCTAAGTGGGCCCACACGCTCGTGTGGCCTAATTAGCCAAGAAATAGCCTCGGCTATACGAACAACACAGTTCAAACCAATAGAACCATATAACATGCATTTTATCTGTGTGGGACCCACTAGCCCATTGGGCCCACATGACCCAATTCAACCAAACGAGGCCCAAATCGGCCCAAGAGCACGAGAACACTCGTGGTGGCCTCTACAGTCTAAAGCCCATGTTCATGGGCTCGGTTCACCACACTCACGATCGCACGCTCGTGTGGCATCATACGCCATATTTTCGTCTTTTCGGCATTTTGCCGAACTACAGTTTGAGTGGTGCGTGTACACACCTGATCGCGAAGTGCACCACGAATCCCTAGCACCAAACCTACCATATTCAAAACTAATGGTTAATCACTTGATCAATACAGTTATTTTCAAAACTAACGGTTAATCAGTCGATCAATACAGTTATTCTTTCTTTTTTCCAAACACATGCCGAAACCACATTGATACTTGCCTTAGTCGATCAAGATTTGATAAGTCCCTACTAACTGTTAGCAAGAATTGATCCCATTGATGCAATTATAGTCAAAACTGAGAGTAGGCCCTCGACTGCTTTTGGAACACGTGCCCCTCTTTACTCCTCGAGAATGCCTAGGTATCAACCAACGTTAGTCTAAGGGTAGAGAGAGAGAGGATTCAGCAAAAGGGAAAAAGAATCATACTAGCAACAAAAATCCATTTCAGGAATCACCATAACTTACATTTAACCTCGGCAAACAGAGGAGAAGAACCCGCCGCCTTATGATAGGAGAATAGAAATGAGAGTAAATTCGGCAATAGATGAAAGAGAGATAGCAGGGTATTCAGCTTTTACACACTTATGAACAAATGATAATAGTGTTACACAAAAGGGAAATTCGGCTCAAGAGAAATAAATGGGGAAAAATAAAAAAGAAGAGATGTAGAAGAAGAGAAGATATGCGATCGGCCAATGGAAAAATAGGCAAAAAAAGTACAAGAAGATGCCTAAATGGTACCACAGAAACGGTTAAGAAGAAAATAGAGTAAAACAGAGCAAAAAGAATGCACGAGAGGTCACTTTTAGTGCAGTTTCGGCAGCATCCAGAAAAAGAGAAAAATAGCTTCATTTTGATAACTAAACTGATCAAAAGAAAAGAAAAAACAAAACTCAACAAAGCCGAAATATGCATGTAACACCCCTATCCCGTGTCCAACATCGGATTAGGGTTAGGAGCGTTACCGGACAGATCGAAAAGCAAATACAGAAATTCATACATTCATTCGTCAATCTCAAGCATAATGTCCCTTAAATGGGTCCTCAAGACCTTAAGCATGCTTATACATCGAGTCGGGACTAAATCGAAACTTATATAAATTCTTAAGGAAAAATTTAAACTTTTCTAAAATACAGGGGAGACACGCCCGTGGGAGGAGGCCGTGTGCCCTCCACGGCTACTAGACACCCCCGTGTGTCCAACCGTGTTTATATACTGACGATACCAACACGGTCACTAGGCACACCCGTGTGCCATGGCCGTGTACTACTAGGCCATATACTAACTTCCCTACCACGGCCACCAAGCACGCCCGTGTACCAAGGCCATGGCTAGCTACTGACTTGTGCACCACGGCTAGTGGACACCCCGGTGTCGAGGCCGTGTGCTACCAATCTACATCCTGCTATTCACCCACGGTCTTTAGGCACGCCCGTGTGCCACGACCGTGTGACATTATAGGCCATTTACAAGGCCAAAATGCCACCCAAAAGGATCAAACCTACAAGCCATATTAACCAAAACATTTCATGCACATAACACCACCAAAAACATACCAAATAGTCATCCAAATCATGCACATTTGACCACTAAGGTAATTACTACAATACAATCAAACCAATTCCAAACATACCAATTTGCATGACCAAAACTCAATTTTTTCAAAGCATCATTCATCTATATACTTACCACCTCATAACCATTTCATTTATCAACTAATCATACCAAAACAACTTCACATATCACCTTCTTATAAGCGTATTACCAAAACATAACTAGCCAAATCACATGGCTAAATTCACTTTACAACTCATATACATATACTTAGTCTATACATGCCATATTTAGCTATATACATATTCAAAAGGGTACCAAAATGATTTTTTAGTAGTGTGATGACGATCCTTGATGGTCCTGAGCCTTCAATAGCTTTGACGACCTATAAAACAGAGTAAGCACACACAGAGTAAGCTTTCCAAAAGCTTAGTAAGTCATATACGAATAAACTTAACATAATTCATTTATAAGTATGGCAATTTGAATTCATTAACATATTCTCAAATCAAGCACATAAATGAACTCTGGGCTCACTTGATTTACCATTCCTTGCAATCCATACACTTCAAATATCTCATTTGCATTAATGCACATACATACTTACCTTCCATGCTTTTACAAAGCATATACATATATATCAACATACCTGAAACGGATGTACATTCACGTATTTGTTCTAAGCTTGGTAGTATAAATCGTATCACAAATATGCCCGTTGAACTGTAAGGAATCTAATAGGAAACTCAGAGTACTCGGAATATTCGTACAATGCCAACGTCCCAGACGAGGTCTTACATGCACTCAGATATTGATGCCACTATCCTAGACAGGGTCTTACACATAATCAGATATCGATGCCACTGTCCCAGACATGGTCTTACACGTAAATCTCAGATCGACGCTAACGTTCCAGACGTGGTGTTACACGAGTCTCAAATCAACGCCTACGTCCCAGACGTGGTCTTACATGATAAAACAGAGCAGATACCTACGTCAAAACAAAGTTAATCCTATCTATTCCTATGTTCATACGGGGCTTCTCGGACTTAATCACTATATCGAATTTATCTCGAAATTCATATGTATAACATGTCATAAGCATTCATTATCATCATTAGTCATATGAACAAATACAATTGCATACATATACATTTATTTGCATAGTGACTTACCTCGGATTCGGTTTATCGGAATGAAAACGGCTACTCGGTTACTTTCGCTTTCCCTAGATCTAAATCCGTTTTCCTCGGTTCTTGATCTAAACATATTCAGAATTAATCCTTTTATTCACTAATTCATTCAATTCAATCCAAAGACACACATTTAGGGCTATTTGCAAATTAACCCTCATATTTGCACACTTTAACAATTTAGTCCATTTTTCTCAAAACATCAAATTCACAAAATTTGTTCATACACGTGTATAACTGAATATCCCTAAGGACTATATAAGTTCATATTTTCCATCAAATTCACAAATTAGTCCCTCAATTTTCTATTTTCTTGATTTAGCCCTAATTAGCTAAATTCATCAAAAATTTAAGAATAAAGTATGTTCATCTAGTTCATATCTTTCATTTAACACCAAAAACTATCAAAAAGCTTGACATAGCATCAATGGCATATCACACAAACATCATCAATTCATTAAATTGCAGCATGGGTTTGATAGCTCTCGAAGCAACGATTACAAAAACGTAGAAATTATCAAAAACCGAAGTCAAAAATTACCTTAATTATAACTTGAAATAGCCGAAACCCTTAAAGCACTTGTTCTTCTATTTTCTTTGCTAATTTCGGTCAAAGTGGGATGAACTAATGGCCATATTTTATGCTTATAATTATTAAAGCATACAAATTAATCCATTTCCAAAATTGCCCATTTAATATTCATATAAGACAAACATATATAATGGTTATCATCACATTTCCATCATCCACTAACTATAAATTGGGATAATAACAACATTAGGCCTCCATATTAACAAAGCCACATCACATTAATACATTAACAAATAGCAAGCAACTTCCACATTTAATGCAAATCAATCATTTTGTTGAATTAAACACACAAACAGACAAATTAACTTACGGAAATTTATCACATGCTTAAACACTTATCAGAGACACAGAAAATTAATATTAGAATATTATACAGACTCGAATTTGTGTCCCGAAACCACTGTTCCGACTAGGGTATAAACTGGACTGTTACAATGCACCAAAATCCCCCCTTTTGCCGAAAATGCACAAAAGGACTCCCTAGCCGAATATGCACATACCATCTACCCAATTCGGCTACAACTTCTCCCATTTTCAAATTCCTTAAAAATCTCCACCAATCCCTCCACCAAATTTTCTCTTTGATTTGCTCCAACTCCCCATTCAAATTCAATTCAAATTCTTATGACCAATTCAACCACAGAGTTCCAGTCCAGTTCCAACACCTCTCTAGCTCAAGCAGCAAGATAAACATACAATTGTGCATGCCATGCCTCGAACCTTAGACTCCTTGCCACACATGTAGCGCCACCTTGCCACTAGATCACCCACTCTCTTTGTGTCACCTTTTACCTTTAATAAATTTAAAGGTCTAAAGGCCAAAGTCTAGGTTCCTTTAAAAGAAAAACTAAAAGAAATTGCAAGAGCCAAGAATTGAACCCAGGCTCCCTTGCAACCTTAATGACGCCACAACCACTAGACCATATGCTTCCTTGTGTCATTTTTTTTTACACAATAATTTAAAAGGCCTACATCCAAGCATTTAGGGTTTTATCCACTTAAAACCAATTTTTTTTAAAGCCCACGTTTGAACAAAGACTTCTCCAATACTACTCAGGACCCTTAACCACCAAAGCAGACATACTTTTTATTCACATGCACAACTCAATTCACATGCACAACTAAATTCCAATTTCTCCGGCACGCAAAGCCCATTTCTTCTAGGCCCAAAATTTGGGGTGTTACACCATACCGTTTCCACCTCTGGCCTACCCACGGCCTCTCGGTGGCTGCTGACCACCTCTCACTGGCTGAACATGACCCTGTCTTGCAGCTTGCATTTGAACAGGCCTCTGAGGACAATTCTTAACCTGATGATCCATGGACCCGCATCTGAAGCACGCCCCAATCCTCTTCCAGCACTCACCCTGGTGAGACCTTCCACAATCAGTGCAAGGCTGCGGTCTAGCAATAGTAACATGATCTCCAGCCCAAACTGGCCCATCAAACCTGGCCTTCTTTATAGGCATTCTAGAAAAACCTGGGGGCCCAAAATCCCTTTTATTTCTGCTCCTATCTTTCTCGCAGTTTTGGCACTCAGAACGCTTCACATCCTCAGCAATTTTTTCTTTTTCTACACGGGCAGTAAAGCCTCGCTCCCTCTGTGGAGCTATCAAGACTCGTAACTCATCTCGGAGGCCGTCCTAGAATCGCACACATCATTCATACTCAGTTGCTACTATCCCACGAGCATATCGACTCAACTGCAAGAACTCTACCTCATATTTCGCCACTATCTTATTCTCTTGGGTCAGTCTCAGAAATTCCCTTCTTCGGGTGTCCACATAACTTGAACCTACATACTTCCCTTGAAAGGCCACCTTAAAAAATCCCACGTTAACCGGTGAGCCTGAGTACCCTTTCTCACGGTAGGCCACCACTGATAGGCCTCGTCCTGCAGTAAGGAAACTGGTCATTTTAACTTTTGTTCCGCAGTGCAGTCGAGATCGTCCATTATTCTTTGAGTGGCCTCCAGCCAGTATTCTGCCACATTTAGGGCTACTCCAGAAATATCCCTAAAAATTTCTGCTCCATTAGACTGGAGTCGCTCTGAAATTGACCCCCGGCCCACTGCACCACTACTAGATCTAGCAACCCTCTCCAAAATGCAGAGCATAGCTTGGGACAAGGCATCATCCCCAATCGTTCGATCGTAAGACCCCGTCTTGATCACTAGTAAAGCTAGTGCCTCTCTAGCAGGCATGTGGCCTGATGCCGAAGACCTAGCCCGAGCACTTCCTCGGCCTCTACCGCGGCCCCGTGTACCCCTTCCGCGAGTACCTCTTGTGCTCATTTCGATATACGCCTTATCTGTTTTAAAAGTCTTATGCATCAGATTATAATTCCAATAATTAATAACAAATGTGTTATGAAAGACAATCATTAGGGGTTTATTTTCGCAGATCGAGATCTCACTACATTTGTTAGTCTTCTACGATCTCAGTTTCCTCTACCTAGAGTTTCACAGTATAGTCTTACTATCCATAGTAGTTTCTCAGTATAACGTCTCAGTCTATAACAGTAAACAGTATTGGAGAACTTACAGATTTGGCGTCGGAGACTTGGTGTGCCACAATTGTGAATCTTCCAAAACGTTTCCAATCTTTAAAATCCACTTTCAGAAAAACTTTTGAAAAACCCATCCCACAGCCGAGTTTTGCAACCTAGCTCTGATATCACTAAATGTAACACCCCAAACCTGGCCTAGACGTTACGACCGAATCTGACATGTCATTCCGAAGTGATTTTAGAAATTTAGACTTGTTGATAACAAAATTTGTATTTAAAATAAAACCCATTTAGTTTTTATTGATTCAAAAAATTCGACAAATTAAGTTATTACAATTTGAAAATAGCTTATCAAAAATGAATTTCATATTTGTTATCATTGGTTTCTTAAACTAAATAAAACCGCAGAAGCTTCTCTAATTAAAATCTTGAAGTTTAAAATGCGTGTTTTTCTTGAAAATAGTTATTATTTTGAAAACTCATTTATGTCAGTTTGGCAGTTAAAACAAGATATCAAAGCCCAATTAAAAATTAAATCTGCCAATGGCCTTATTACATAATGAAAAGCCCAATATGAAATTTAAACAAACAAGTCTAAAGCAGATCATCAGCGATCGTGTGGCCACCTCTGAGTCCCTCACGGCTCCAAATCGTCTAAGGCTGGGGATTACTTGTACAGTTAAAAGAAAGGGTGAGTTTACAAAAACTCAGTGTGTAATCCCCTATCAATCAATCAGTAACAATATATGCAGTAACAGTCTGGGCCTAAGCCCTATTCAGTAAAAGTGCAGTGTGGGACTTAGCCCATTACAGTAACAGTGTGGACCTAAACCCAGTACAGTATCAGTACGGTGCAAATATGCAACCCACCCCAATCCAGCCAACACACCACCCGTATCAACCAACACACCATGTGGGGATAAAATTGACCCACCTAGCCAGCACACCAATATCGCAACATAGCTGCCAATAATAATAATGCAGTAGAGTAGCCAGTAACAGTGAATGTGGCAGAGCCACCAGTACAGTACTTCCTCCATATCAAAAGCCCAACCCCATGCAGTATGTCATGTCATAAATAGTTCGTGTATACAAAGTGTCCTACTCAGTACAGTCTTACAAATAATCATACACTCATCAGTCAACCTACCTCTAGAGGTAAGGTAGTCATTTCCATCTATTAGGGGTAACATAGTAATTTTACCCTTTAGGGGTATTTTGGTCACTTTATTTATTTTGGGGTCTTGGTGCAAATAACGACCTCTTCGAAGGTCTATAGTCGCCTCGAGCGACACAACTAACCTAAATGGTCAAAACGGTGTAAATGGGCCCAAGACCATTATTTGGCCCAAGTAGGGCCGCACGCTCTTGTGGACCATTTAGCCCAAATTTAGTCATGGATATGCGAACTACATAGCCCAGTCCAATATTTGCCACTTATCGTGGACTTCATCCCTGAGGGGCCCACAAGTCCATTGGGTCCACACGGCCCATTTCAGCCAAATGAGGCCCATATCGGCCCAAGAGCACGAGAACACTCATGGTGGCCTCTACAGTCTATCGCCCACGATTTGTGGGCTCGGATTACCACACGAGCGATCGCGCGCTCCTGATGTAACACCCCTATCCTGTGTCCATCGCTGGATTAGGGTTAAGAGCGTTACCTGACAGATCGGAAACTTAATCAGACAATTCATCAAGTATCACATCGAATACAAACATAATGTCCCTTATTGCGGTCAACGAGACATTAAGCATGCTTAGAAATAAGGTCGGGACTCAATCGAAACACATTCAGAGGTTACTTTTAATTCAGCTATCACAGAACTGTTATCAGACAAATCTAACTGAGCATTCAAAGCACTTAGTGCAAACAATGATCTTCTACTTAAGGCATCAGCAACAACGTTTGCTTTACCCAGATGATAATCAATCACAAGCTCATAATCTTTTAACAATTCTAACCATCTTCTTTGACGCAGGTTCAAATCTTTCTGAGTCATCAAATGTTTCAGACTTTTATGATCTAAAAACACGGGACACTTCTCACCATACAGATAATGGCACCAGATCTTTAGTGCAAACACAATCGCAGCTAGCTCAGGGTCGTGCGTTGGATAGTTCTTTTCATGAGGCTTCAATTGTCTCGAGGCATAAGCTACAACTTTATCTTCCTGCATCAAAAGACATCCCAGACCGTTTAACGAAGCATCACTGTATATAACAAATTCTTTACACGATTCTGGCTGTACTAACACTGGAGCTTCTATTAACAGAGTTTTCAACTGATCAAAACTTTTCTAGCATTTATCAGACCATTCAAATCTAACATCTTTCTGAAGTAATTTAGTCAATGGAGTAGGTATCGTCGAAAAGCCTTTTACAAATCTGCGATAATAACCAGCAAGTCCCAGAAAACTACAGACTCCAGGCATATTCTTCGGAGGTTTCCAATCTAGAATAGCAGAAATCTTGCTCGGATCAACTCGAATTCCAGAAGCTGATACTATATGTCCTAGAAAACTAACCTCATGCAACCAAAATTCACATTTGCTGAATTTTGCATACAATTGCTTTTCTCTCAGAGTTTGCAACACAATTTTTAAATGTTCAGCATGCTCATTTTCATCACGTGAATAAACCAAGATGTCATCGATGAATACTACAATAAATTGATCTAAGTACGGTCTGAAAATTCTATTCATCAAATCCATAAAAATAGTAGGAGCATTTGTTAATCCAAATGGCATAACTAAAAACTCATAATGCCTGTACCTTATTCTGAAAGCGGTTTTCGGTATGTCTAAATCTTTTACTCTCAACTGATTGTATCCCGATCTTAGATCAATCTTGGAAAATACAGTAGCTCCTTTTAACTAATCAAATAAATCATCAATTCTGGGCAACATATATTTATTCTTTATTGTCACCTTATTCAACTGACGATAGTCGATGCACATTCTCATCGTGCCATCTTTCTTTTTCACAAATAGAACAGGAGCACCCCATGGCGAAAAACTCGGTCTAGCAAACCCTCTTTCAGTCAATTCTTGCAACTGTGACTTTAATTATTTTAACTCTGTTAGTGCCACTCTATACGGAGCTATCGAAATAGGTGTAGTACCAGGTAACAACTCAATACCAGACTCAACTTCACGATTCAGAGGCAAACCGGGTAACTCTTCAGGAAATACGTCGAAAAACTCGCAAACAATAGGCACTCATTCAACTTTCTTTTCAAACACTTTCAAATCAATCACATAAGCCAAATATGCCTCATATCCCTTTTTCACATATCTTTGAGCTTTCAAAACAGATATCACAGCAGGCAATCCATTCAAATCATTAGACTCAACTCGTACAATCTCATCATTCAGACATCTCAAACCAATAGTCTTTCTTTTACAGTTCACAACAGCATCATGCAAAGACAACCAGTCCATACCCAGAATAATATCGAACTCCTAAAATGGCAGAAGCATTAGATCAGCAGGGAAACAGATATCTCTAAACATTAACGGACAGTTCTTGCATACTTTGTCAACCAAAACACTTTTACCTAAGGGGTTCGATACTTTTATAGCAAACTCAGTAGACTCTACAAGCAAAGTCTTACTGAATACTAAATTCATGCATATATACGAATGTGTAGAACCAGGGTCTATCAATCCAATCACAGAAATATCATAAAGTGTAAAAGTACCAGTTATAACATCAGGTGATGAAGCTTCCTCACAAGCTCGAATAGCATATGCTCCGGTAGGCGCTCTAGCTTCAAATCTTGCAACAGTGTCTTTCGTAGTTCTCTGACTACCACTAACATTTCTTACATTCTTCGAAGGTCTACCTCTCATAGGTGCATTATCAGATCTAAGATTCTGAACAGTCTTTAGCTCGACAGACTGAGGGCAATCACAGATAAAATGATCAAGTGATCCACATCTGAAGCAAGCTCTGTCATTTAATCTACAACTCCTCGGATGCCTTTTTCCACAATGCTTACATTTAGGTCTCTCGGTCTGAGCATTACCAACACTGGCCACTGAAATTGCTGGAGTTTTGGACTTATTTGTGATCTAGCTCGATTTCTATTCAAATGTCCCACATTATCTCTTGAATGACTTTGATCATCTCTGAATCTCTTCGGAGAAGACTGGAATAATTTGCTCGAAAATCTCTTTCTCGTATCTCGGGCTTCAAAACTCAGCTTTTCTTTTCTCTTTCCCAAGTGCCAGCTTTGCACGCTCTATCAACAACTACTACAAACTCTTTTATTCCTAAGATCCTGACTAGCAAACGAATATCTTCATTAAGACCATCTTCAAATCTTTTGCACATTATTGCTTCAGATGATATACATTCTCGAGCATACTGACTTAGTTTTACGAATTCTCGTTCATACTCAGTAACAGCTATTCGGCCCTGTTTTAGTTCCAGAAATTCCTTTCGTTTCTGATCGATGAATCTCTCACTGATGTATTCCTTTCGAAACTCGATTTGAAAGAAATCCCACGTAACTCGTTCTTTCAGAACAACAGAAATCAGAGTTTTCGACCATTGATAAGCTGCATCTCAGAGCAAAGATATAACACATTTTATGCACTCTTCCGGAGTCAGAGACATTTCATCAAATACCCGGATAGTATTTTCTAGCTAGAACTCGGCCTTTTCAGCACAATCATTATTAGTAGCCCGAAACTCTTCGGCCTCATATTTACGGATCTTGTCAACTGGAGGCTTATTCAATAGATTCAGAAACATAACTGGTGGCACAACTGTAGCCTGAGGGGGAATAACTGGAGGCGGGGGTTGCGAAACACTTGGGTTATTTCTTACGAATTGAGTGAACCACTCACTCATCATCTAGAAGAAAGCTTGTTTAGCTTCTCCCTCATGACCGCTCGTAGTCGGTCTTGAATCAGCGGGCGCTGTCCTTTGCGCAGGAGCAGGCGCATTACTTTCTACGTCGTCAGCTACGGCTCTTTCGGGATCCATTGCTATATGAAAATCAAATTTTACACGTCAGGATTCACCACACTATCATAGTTCAGAAATATGGCTGTATAGCTAGACTCTAACACGCTACATTAGTCCGAGAATCGGCTAAAACATAGCTTTGATACCAACCAAATGTAACACCCCTATCCCGTGTCCGTCGCCGGATTAGGGTTAAGAGCATTACCTGACAGATCGAAAACTTACTCGGACAATTTAACAAGTATCACATCAAATACAAACATAATGTCCCTTATTGCGGTCAACAAGACCTTAAATATGCTTAGAAATAGGGTCGGGACTCAACCGGAACACATACAGAAATTCTCAGAAATTTAAAACTTTTCAAAGATTCAGGGGTTACACTCCCGTATAGGCAGGCCGTGTGCCTCCCACGGCTGCTAAACACCCTCGTGTGTCTACCCCGTGGTCGAAACTGACATTACTCCACAGCCACCAAGCATGCCCGTGTACTCTGGTCGTGGTCGGTCCTGTCAAAAATCACACGGCTACCAGGCATGTCCGTGTGCCAAGACCGTGTACTCTTAGCTAGCTACTGACTTTGCCCCACAGTCACTAGGCACGCCCGTGTGCCACAACTGTGTGACATTATAGGCCATTTGCAAGGCCAAAATGCCACCCAACAAGGGTCAAACTTACAACCAATTTACCAAGACATCTAATGCATTTGACAACCAAGAACATACCAAATTAACCATTCAATCAATACATTCAAATCCAATCTCATTCATAACAAATCCACAAGATACAAACTTATATAACCACAAGCATTCTTCATCCATACTTACCCAAAAACTTAACCATTTCATGTGCTTCAACTATACCAAAATATGCATCATATATCACATTCATTTAAGCTTATTCTCAACTCATATCTAGCCAAATCACATGGCTAAGTTCACTTCATATTCATATACAAATATCTAATCTATACATGCTATATCTAGCTATATACATTTCCAATATGTACCAAAATAAGTTGAGTAGTGTGATGACGATCCTCGACGGTCCCGAGCCTTGAGTAGCTATGACGATCTAAAAATCAGAGAAAACATATACAAAGTAAGCTTTTCAAAAGCTTAGTAAGTCATATACAAATAAACTTAATATGTAAAGCATATAAGCATATCGAAACGTTGGCACAATTCATATTCATAGCAAATTTCTCACATAGATGCTTTGGTACATATTCTTGGCCATATTTGCCATATTCATCAATTCAAAAATCACATATATTCATAATTCTTTCATAACCATTCTTGCATCTCAGTCACATTATCATATTCTATCTTACATTTCTTCAAATAAAAAATTACATAGGTACTTACCTTTTATACACATTTAATATGCATACCAAACGTACCTGAAACGAATATACATTCACGTAATTGAACATAGCTCGAATTTGCCCGTAGAACCAATAGGAATCTAATAGGATACTCAGACAGCTCGGAATAGTCGTACAATGCCAACGTCCCATACGAGGTCTTACATGTACTCAGATAACGATGCCACTGTCCCAGACAGGGTCTTACACGAATCAATACGATGTCGATGTCCCAGACATGGTCTTACACTTAAAGCTCATATCGATGCCAATGTCCCAGACGTGGTCTTACACAAAATCTCAAATCAACGCCAACGTCCCAGACGTGGTCTTACATAAAATCTCAAATCAACGCCAATGTACCAGACGTGGTCTTACATGATAAAACAGAACAGATACCTATGTCATGACATAACTAACCCTATATATATTCCTAAGTTCGTACGGGACTCTCGGACTTATCACTATATCGACCTTGTCTCGGAATTCATGAACATAGCATCTCCTAAACATTCATTATCATCGATAGTCATATGAACATGCTCAATTCAATACAAATACATTTATTTGCAATATGACTTACCTCAGATTCGATTTACTGAAACGGAAACGACTACTCGGTTACTTTCGTTTTCCCGCGATCTAAGTCCGTTTTCCTCGGTTCTTGGTTTATACATAATCAGAATTAACCCTTTTATTCTCTAACTCATTCAATTCAATCCAAGGACATACATTTAGGGTTATTTTTAATTTAACGCTCATATTTGCACAATTTATCAATTTAGTCCATTTTTCTCAAAACATCAAATTCACAAAATCATCGTTTAATCATGCTTAGCCGAATGTTCACACATCTCATACAAGCCCATATTTCCCATCAAATTTGCAATTTAGTCCCTCAAGTTACTATTTTCTCAATTTAGCCCTAATTAGCTAAATTCATCAAAAATTCAAGAACAAAATATGTTTATCTAGCTCAAATCTTTCATTTAACAACTAAACTCATCACAAAGATCAACATATCATCAATGGCATATCTCATAAACATCATCAATACACAAAATTGAGACATGGGCTTGATAGTAGACTAAGCAAAAATCTCAAAAACATAAAAATCATCAAAATCCAAAGCAAAAACATACCTTAATCATGCAAAAGAATGGTCGAATACCCTAACTTAAGTTTTCTTTTCTTTCCTTGCTTGTTTCGGTCAAATGGAGAGAAGAAAAAGATGAACACTTCATCTTTTTGTTTCATTAATAATATGCTAACAATTCATTTACCAAATTAACCTTTATAAACATATAAAACAAATATTCATTAAGGACACATTTGTCTTTTGTCCATCCACTATCTAAATAATGGCTTAATTTCCATATAAGGCCTTCACCTTTACAAAGCCACAACACATTGGTACTTTAACAAATAGCAAGCAACATTGACACTTGATGCAATTCAATCCTTTTGTCAAATTAAACACACAAACGGACAAATTAACTTACGAAAATTTAACACATGCTTAAACACCCATCAATGGCACAAAAAATAATATTAAAATATTATTTAGACTCGGATTTGTGGTCCCGGACCCACTATTTCGACTAGGGTATAAATCAGACTGTTACACTTGAGGCCTCAAATGCTGAAGTTTCTGCTTTTCGGCTTTTACCGATTCACAGAAGACAGGAGTGTGACTACACACCTATTTGCACAACGAACAGAATACCCCACGCGTGATTAACCTACAATCATCCCAAAATAATCAATCTTTCATCCTTTCATGATCATTAATACTAAAGCCTCAAACCGATATCACCACTTACCTTGACCAAATGTTATGCGATTATTACTCTTAGATCGTTGGTTGAAAACGATCACACCCTTCTTCTCGATTTACTGTGCATATAACAGATTTCATTAGCATTAATCGTTTAATATAATGCTTGAATTGATAACCATAGTCCAAAAAATTAGAGTTAGAGCAGATTGAGCATTCGACCAATACTACAAAACAAACCTACTTACCACACAGTATTCGGCCAAAGAAGTATTCGAAGAAGAAAGCAGAGATGTGTAGAGAAACAAGGCAGTCGACACTCCACCGACTGTCAGAGACTATCATCCAAATGGTTTCAAAATAACAAGACAAGGTTTATGACATTCAGTCAATATTGAAAAAGCAGAGAAACAAAAGAGAAGGGAAAAGAGAAGATGTAGTATTTGGCTTACCAAAGTGTTATGAACAGAAGAAGAAATCGATGCCCACTACCAAAACCGATTAGCACAGTAGAGAAAGACAAAGAGAGAATCGGCCACTCAGTCAAAGAGGAAAAGAGAAATGTTTAGAAGAAAAACAAGAACGGTTCGGCTATTTTTTAAAGAAAAGAGAAAGAGAGACGAAAGTAGTAATGATCCAGATATAGTATATTCGGCCAAAGTGATTTATGATGCCAAGACGCATAGAAAAACCAATTCGGCCAGGGTGAAACAACAAAGAAGAAAATTCCAAAAGAAAGAAAACCGAACAAGGACTATACCAAAAGAAGTCTTTGCCGAATTTCTGAGTAGCTCGACTTCAAATTCGGCACTACTCTCCCCACAAGCAAACTCCTTGATTTCTTCCTAAAATCTCTCCCCAATCCTCTCCACGATTTGCACTACAATCCACTCCTTAAATGTCTCCAATCTCTCATCTATCAGAATTTTACTGCAACTCAACTACTAGCCGGACCATCATCAAAATAAATACCCCCTCATGCTATGCCAACAGTCGAACCTCAGACCCCTTGCCACACTTGTAATGCCACAACCCCTGCACCATTAGGCTTTTTGTGACTTAAAACAAGCACAATAATTCATAAGACTTATGTGCTATTGTCCAGATTCTTTTAAGAGCAAATTTTAAAAATTTTGCAAAAGCCAAGCCTTGAACCCAGGCTTCTCAAACACTCCCAAACACACCCAAATCACTTAGCCATTAAAGCAAACAAGCAACTTGTGTCAGATCATGCAAAATTAAAGATCCTATATTTTTGAGGCGTTACATTTGGTTACATAAACAAGTGTAGGTTGTCTCGCATCAGCCCAATTAGCACTCTGACCTTGTTCTCGCTATCTCTGCCCAACATTACCTCCTTTGTATTGATCCAGACCACTCTGAGGCTGCTACCCAGCCATCTGATTCTAAACTCTATTCTGTACGGGAGCTTGCATCTGCTCAGTACGGTACAAACAGTCTTTGATTTTATGGTCCATAGTCCCACATCTCAAACATGCTCCTATACCTCTCTAACACTCACTTGGAGGCCTTTTTCCATAGGTAGCACAATTCTGGATCCTGCCTCCATCACCATATGCCAAAATATTCTACCGGGATCTATCATCTCTGGCCCACTTAATGGCTCGCGACACCTAAACTGTGGGACCAACATCTCTTTTAGGAGAGCCCTAGCCTTATCCCTCCTCTCACGCTCCACACGCTTAACTTCCTCGATGATCTTGGTTTTCTCCACTGATATTTTGAAACCTTCCCTTGGTGTGGGGCCACAACCATCAAGTCATACCTTAATCCATTCTCAAGCCTAGCTCATTTATCCAGCTCAGTTGCAACCATCCACGAAGCATACCGTCTAAGTCTTAAGAACTTGACCTTATACTAGGCCATAAACATGTTTCCCTCCTTTAACTCAATGAATTCCAACCTCTGAGCCTCAACATATCTGGCACCCACATATTTCTTTTGGAAAGCCTCTAGAGAATACTCCCAAGTAAGTATTTCCGCCTGAGTACCTCTCATAATGGCTTGCCACCAATAGTAAGCCTCATCCCTTAGCAACAATATTAAACCCTTTAATTTCTGCTTGGGGTTACACTCCATACCATACAGAGTTCTCTCTGTAACCTCCAACTAGTACTAGGCTACGGTAGGAGTCATCCCAACAATGCCCCCAAATCCATTAGATTGAAGCCTTTCAGCAATAGTCCTATGACTATTGATCTGTCACAAATCGATATGGCAAACTAGGCTCTTTCGATACACTTAATGAGCTTTTTCTCGAGAAAAATAGAGTTTTTAACATAGTTTTTTTTATTTTTTTAGTTACTTTCATATTTTTCGGGTAATAAGTGAAAATGTCTCATTTTTCCTATTTTATGACTCAAATTGGTTGATAGTGCCATTGGGAGGCCTAACGTGTGTTTGAGTGATGTAGGGATGTGTTGAAGGTTGAGAACGCGCAAGAACGACACTTAGGGCAAGGGAATTGTGATATCCAACCCTTGGAATCGTGATCTCTTTAATAGTGTAGATGACCAATGATTCTCTTCAATGGTATCACGATATTCCCTTTGGGTATTATGATATCCACCTCCCAAGGAAGACCCCAAGTTTCAATATTGCTTGAGATATCGCGATATCCTCTTTTGGGTATTGTGATATCACCTTCGTCAATGGGACAAACTTGGACAAAAAAGGAAATCTTTGTCTACCCGATCCACTAATCACACAAGGCCAGTGTTTGGGCATTTTTTGCACTGAAAAGTCATAAGAATACACTTCAACAATGCCAACAATTGCTGAAGAGGAGAGACATACACATTAGCTTAGTTGTAGGTTTAGTTTCCTCTAGGTTTTCTTTAGTTTTTCTCTACACTTTTCTAGGGTTTTTATTTTTCTCTTCTTCTACCTTAGATTATAGTTTATTCTTCTGCATTTACTTCTTATTCTTGTTGTTCTTAGTGTTCGTTAAGTTAGTTAACACTGTAGCTGAGGTTTATTTACATTTCCAGTCCTTGTACCTTGCTTTCAAATCTCTTTAAGCTTTAGTTTAATGTATTTCGGTTTATGTTACTTTTAATATGTTAAAGCTTGTTCCTTTTATGCTTCTTGCCTTCGATTTCTCTGTTAAATGCTTTTGGTTTCATGCTATTTAAGTTTTCTTGCATAAAAATCTTAATTTTTATATTTTTCTTGTAACACCCCAAACCCGGTCAATACACCACGACCGAATCTGGTATGTAACGGGGAAAAATGCATTTGAGAGGTTTAGGTTTCCGGTTAAAAGTTTGATGAAAACACTTTGCTATATTTTGTTCTTGTAGAAATTTTGGGCATGATTGTTTAAAAAGCGATAGTGCATTTGGAAATCCGGAAATTTTGAAATCTCAATTAAATATGTAAGTAAAACAAATTTATCACATTTGGAAATCTGAGTAATTCTTTTGTGTAGCTTAAAACATTTTGACTTAGTAAGAAAATATTCTCAAGTTTGAAAAACACATTTGAGTTTCATTCATTTTAAATTACAGTGTGATACCCGATGGTAAAGTTTAAAACATATCGCTTTGTAGTGAAAACTTTATCTTTCCAAGTTTTAGCAAATTTTAACCCAATAATTTGTTAAGGCATGTTTAAAATCAACTCTAAGCATAAACATAACAAAACATAGTTTAAAAGGCCTTTTACAATCCAAATAAAACCAAATGAAAATCAGCCAAATAAAGTACCAAGTTTTAAATCAATGCAACTCCGAATTTATTCATGGCATGGTCACCTCGAGTCCACCCCGGCTCCATGTCCGCAGTCTAAGTGTCACCTGAAATAGTAAGGGAGAAGATGAGCCGCAAGACTCAGTGCATAAATCCCTCTCCCGGTATATGCAACATACTAACACACATCATAACAAAGCAACACAATTAATGCACCCGATCCTAACCATCCATAACACCTTTTCTACCCCGTGTGGTACCAAACCACTGGTGGTGCCAAACCACTGGTGACCCAAAGTCACGATATCCATCAATGTGGTGCCAAACCACTGGTGACCCAAAGTCACGATTAATCCATCTATGGGGCCAACCCACGTGTGATACCAAATCACTGGCGACAATCCCGTATCTCAAAAGTGGGGCCAACCCACGGTGGTGTCAAACCACAGGGACGAGTCGCTATGAGGTGCCAAACCTCTGGTGTCCCAAAGATACAAATGTGATACCAAATCACTGGTGACCGCAGTCACGAATCGAAGGATGGGGCCAACCCATCGTGTGATACCAAATCACTGGCGTCGATCCCGTAATATCAACCGTGGGGCCAACCCACTGTGGTGCTAAGCCACTGGGACGAGACGCTGAGGTGCCAAACCTCTGGTGTCCCAAAGACACAAAATATCATCTGTGGTACCAAACCACTGGAGGTGCCAAACCTCTGGTGTCCCAAAGACACGGATATCATATTTCTCCCTCCTCTCATATCACCCATAACATATCATACTAATGCAAATGATGTAAATCATGTAATCATGCCAACATGTTTAGTTTTATCTCATGGTACTTACATCCCATATCATGATATCATATATACCAACAATAGAACTCGTAATGAAACGGACTTACCAGAATCCGTGCACATACCCCATCGGGTATCATAACAATCATCATACTGTTTTGGTCTCACAAAGGCAATCAGGTTTATTAAACATATTACTAAGTAAAAAGTGTGTTAGTTTACACACCTGTTAACACGCAAGCTTAAACCCCAAGAACCGGTCTAAATCCCTCGATTACCTTGCTCCTAAAATCGACCAAGCCCGAGATTAGCACCTTGACCATTCTGCCAAAACAACTAAACCAAAGGGGTTAACGTTTGAACCCTTACCTTACGCTTGATTTGGTTTCCTACCAAATCCCGAACCAAACGGTGGTTCTTCCTTAAGCAAACGGCACACCCTATTAAGAAGAAAGATTAATCCTTTGAAGACTTGGCTTAAAGAAAACTAGAAGATTACTAACAAAACCAACCCTTATCACCACTTACCAATCGATTACCAGGGAAAGAAGGCTCCTCCCGATTGCTTCCAAAATCCGGATGTCCTATAACGAAATCGGTTAAACACAAAGGGTTAACTCCTTTCAACAAAACCAACATCGGCTTTAACCAAACCAGAGTCGACAAAGAACAAAAAGAAAAAGAAATAACCCTTCGGCTATGTACTTACCTTCTCTAACGATTGAACCACCAAACGATATTATCACCACACACAAAAATCAGCCACAAGACAACTTCTAGGAGAGGGAAGTTTCGGCTATGATTGCTAATAACAACCACCAAGATTTGGCCTTACACAAAGGAAGAAAACACAAGAGAAAGTTGTAAAGAAAAAGGAGTTGCTATTCGGCCACAACAGAAATGGGAAAAAGGAGAAGAAAGATGCTTTTAGGTTTTGAAAGAAACAGAAATGGAGGAAGTGTTTTGGAGAATGGAGTTTCGGCTATCAAGGTTTCAAGAGGAAAAAGAGAGTATGAGAAGAAGAGAGAATTTAGTTTCGGCTCAACACCATTGAACAAAAGAAAGAACGAGAGAGGGGAACATTCGGCTACCAAGAAAATTGAGAGAAAGACAAAGCAAAATTCGGCAAAGGTGGCTTGGACTTTCGGTTCAAGAAGGAAAAATGAAGGAATTCTCTCTTGAAATTTCGGCTCACTTTTGACAAAAAAGAGAATTTTGGCTAACAACAACTTGACCGAAAATGTACCAAAATGCAAGGTGTATTTCGGCACACTCCTCCACTCACCAACCAAAACCGGCCACTCCCCCCCATGAAGCATCCCACAATCGGCCACTACCAACAATTGCTCATGGCCACTCATTCAAACTAGTTTGAACTAGTCAATTTCCTTGATTCACTCTCCTCCCACCATTCAAACATTTGACTTGGTCCAACCCCAACCACCTTGGCGTCAAAATGGAATCAAAAAGTGAGCATCTGGCAGCTTGAACACAGGACCTCTTCCCCCTGCAAGTGACGTCCCACACACAAGCTTCAAGTGGCGCCTGGCTTGCCACTCCACCAGCTCCTTTCTTGTGCTAACATTCACCAAATAATATCTTTAAACCCCAGCTTCCTCAACTCCTCACACCTAAGCCTAAAAACTAAAATTTTTCCTACCACTCAGGCTTACACCTAGCTTACAACTAAGCCCCAAAAACATCAAAACAACAACATAGCAAACCAGACACATGCACACAAAGCCATAACAAAATAGCCCCTATCCCGGGATATTACATTTCTCAAGATTCACTTTTATGGTTGCTTGGTTTTCCATGTTTATGTTTTTTTTTTACTTTGAGCATGTGTAGTTAAACCTTTAAGTAGGTTGGTTGATGGAGATGTGGGTAAACTAACATCTCTTGGATAAAAGACTAAATCGTAACAAATTGGACTAATTTTAATAGAACTAAGAACTTAGGTTGTGACGCCCCTAAGTGAATATCAAGATAAAATGAGACCGAAAGGTAATCTTGTCGTGCACCAGTTCGTTAATCTTAGGTTAACCGATAAGTTCAGAAGATAAATCGAACCTAATTTGTATAAGTCAATAAAATTGGGGATCAGAAGATAAAATGGAGCCACTTGGTAATTTAACTGATTTATGTCCCTAGTCCAAGATTTGGTGAACCACATTGAAGTCAACCAACCCCATTCGTTATTTTCTAGATAATTCCTCTAGTTTTACATTCCTTGCAATTTAGTCCTTAGAGTAGAATACTTAACTTTCTTGCACACTCATCTTTTTATGAATCGTCGTACTATAAAATTGTATTAGTAGCCATTTATACTATATCGTGTATCCTAGTTATTGTTCAATCGCCTCTTCCTTTGGGTTCGACCCCTTAGAATACTTCGTGTTCCATCGGAACTATATTACAACTGACACTGTACACTTGTAGTAAAATCAAACTTTAAAAATAGTTTCATAAATTCAATGTTTTAATGTGCACATGCGCAGCTAGTCAACTACCAACTCCAGATTGGGTTCCAACCACTCACTATAGCACCCTAAGTATGGCTTGTGGTATGGCATCATCAGCAGTGTAACAGCCCGATTTAGGGGCTAGTTGAAACAGTGATCTCAGAATCACTAATTTGAGGTTAGATAAAATTATTTTCATGTTATGTTATGTGTTATAACATGTTTGTAAGGATGCATGAAAATTTTGGTGCTTTAATTTTAGCAAATTCTAGCTAAATTGTGAAAAAGGACTAATTCGCATAAAGTTTGAAAGTTCTATTTTATTTGCTAGAGGCGCCAAATAGCTATGGTTTATAAACTGGAGGTCCCAAATGTGCAATTAGGCCATGGAAATTAGCTTGGCCGGTCAAAGGAAGACAGAGGGGACAAAGGCATTAAATGTGGTCATGTTAAGTAATTAAAAAGAAATAAAATAAGATGAAATAAGCAAAAAGCTATCATATTTTATTTCATCTCTTCTTCCACCAAAAATACCGACAAGAATGGGGGTTTCTGAAGCTCAAAATTTCAGCAAGCATTTTCCCTCACAAGTAAGTGATTTTGATGATCTTTCTTAATAATTTTTCTACTTTTGGAGTCCCCAAAGCTTAAGCTTTCTAAAGAGGGGACTATTTTGCAACATGGTTGAAAGTCTAGGGTCTTGCCATGAGAGAGTTCATGCTGGTTGTTGGGTTTTTATGGAAGAAAATGAATAATAGGATGATGAGAAACAACTTTTGTGAAAGGTGTTGTCATAAAAACACCTAATTAGGACTAAAATGCAAAAGTTGTAATTTGTTCATTAAGACATGAAATAGATGGAATTGTGGATAGTTGTAAGAGGATTAAATGTTTAGCTAGGCTTGTTTAACAAGAAAATGTGATGAAAATTTATTTACGAGCCTAAGGGCAAAATCGTAATTTTGCCAAAGTGTAGGGGCAAAAGGGTAATTTTGCCTAAAGTGTAGATTATGGTGTATTATGGTATATAAGTGATTAAATCAGTAAATTTCATTGTTCTAGATCAAAGAAAATGAGTTTCGGACCTAGAATGAGTGAAAAGAGAATATTGGGTAAAAAGTCTCTTTCGGCCCTTTCGACATCGAGGTAAGTTCATGTGCAAACGTTGCAATTACGTGCGAGTTAATTTAATACTCCAATGTTGTATGAAATGTATGTTTATTCTAGGAATGTATGAAATATATCTTGATGAGATGACAGGAGAATTGAATCTAAGAGAAATGGGAAATGTATATAGCATGATATGATGATAGTTAAAGTCTCGAGTAAGACCATATCAGAATATGGCCTAGGTGTAAAAATCCATATAAGACCATGTCAGGGACATGGCATCCATATGTAAATGCAAGTAAGACCCTATAGGGGTACGATGTCAATGAGACACTAGATGTATGAGACTCAAGAGAGTTATTTAATAATTTGAGTGATTTAACGGGTATGTCGAAAATGGGAAAGTATGTGGTTGTACCACGAGAAGCACAAGTTTACGTTAGAATTGAGTTGAAATGAATTTAGTATATGATGAACCTTTAGTGGGTTAAGTGTGATTAATGCACCTTAATTGTATGAGATAGATTTATGGATGCATTGTGTGATTTCGAACGAGTATCGTAGAAAGTTAAGTAAGAATAGTAGTGAGTGAGGATGCTCTAAAATGAATATTTGAAATAGAGAAATACATAAGGATAATTATTCATGAATGTATAATAACGGTGAGCTATGTATGATATCACCTTATTAATGGTTAGTGATGGGCTGTGTGCGATACCATCAACCATACTATTATCAGTAGGCTGTGTGGGTTACCACCTGATTAACTATGAATGATGGGCTGTGTGCAATACC